>JAJQQW010000001.1:48294459-49689459 GCA_025583905.1 Ia io
TTTACTCTATCTCAACTTTACATTTAACTACCGCTCTCTTCCTCACTTTCACCATTTTGTTGTCCCGTTTCTCTTACCCTATTCCTGCTTTAGATTTTCCCTATTCCTTCTTTTTACCGCTGTTAAAAATTCATCCTTCTTATATATCTAAATTCTGATCCCCTGCTCTAAGTCCCTACACACCTCTCTCTTCTTTTTCTTCACTATCCAAACTTTTTTCTCTCTTTCCTTTTTTTTGTTTGTTTGTTGTTTTTGTTTTTATTATTTTTTGTTTTGTTTTGTTTTGTTTTTGTTCAAGGTGTTTTTTTATTTTGTTTTGTTTTCCCTTGCTTTCTCTCTGCCTTATTGTTGTTGATTGCTTGATTGTTGAGTAGATTGGGGTTTTTTTTGTGCTTGTTTGTGAGATTGTTTCTCTTTTTTCTTGTTTTTTTGTTTGTTTTTGTGCTTTTTGCTTCCGTTTTTCCTCTCCTCGCTTGTCATTAGCTGTTGTTTGTAGTTTGCATTCATCTCTGGATGTTTGTTGTTTGCATTTTTTGGTAGTAGTGGTTGTTCTATTGGAGTTTTCTCCGCATATAAATAATTCTCCCCACTTCTTTTTTATTCTCTTTTTTCTCTCTCTTACTTGTTTATCCTTTTCTCAATATCATTTTTGCACTTCTTTTTTTTCTTATCCCCTAATACTCTTTTCTCTGGTTGTTACCTTTATTTGGGGTTATTAGTATCGTGAATACATTTGTGCTCAGTGCCTTGTTGTGTTGTATTTTGTGCCTTTAAATCAAAGAAAGAGAGAGAGAGCTACATAACCAGACACCCAGAGAAGAGAGATCATGGGGAGACAAAGAAAAAGCCCACATATGAAAGAAAAGGAGGCATCATCAGAAAAGGAAATAAACGAAATGGAGGCAAGCAATATGTCAGGGAAAGAATTCAGAGAAATTCTGAATTCTGAGAAATCGCTGAAAAGAATGGAAGACAAATTCAACAATATGTGTAAGAACCAAGAGGAAATGACGAAGAATGAAGAAATGAAAAATGACATCTTTGCTATAAAGAACTCAATAGAAATCGTCAACAGTAGACTAGAAGAAAACAGAGAACCACATCAGTGAGCTAGAAGACAAAGGAGGAAAAATACAAAAGCAGAGCAGCATCTAGAAAAAAAAAAACTTAAAAAACAGAAGGAGAGCCTAAGGGAATTTTGGGACAACAGGAAAGAAAATAACATTCACATAATAGGGATGCTAGAAGGAGATGAAACTGAACAAAGAATAGAAAACCTGTTTGAAGAAATAATGACAGGAAAATACCCTGATATAGAGAAGAAAAAACTCACACAAGTCCAAGAAGCTCACAGAGTCACAAACAAAATGAATCACAAAAGACGGACACCAAGACACATTATATTTAAATTGGCAAACACCAACAACAAAGTTAGAATCTTAAAAGTGGCCAGAGAGAGACAGAAATTTACCTACAAAGTATCCCCCATCAGGCTAGCAACTGAATTCTCAACAGAAATACATCAGGCCAGAAGGGAATGGAATAAAATATACAAAGTCACGAAAAGCAAGGGACTGAATCCAAGACTACTGTATACAGCAAGGCTATCAATCAAAAATGAGGGTGAAATCAGGAACTTCACAGACAAAAAAGACCTAAGGGTGTTTATTACCACCAAAGCAGCAATGCAAGAAATACTAAAGGGTCTGCTGTAAAAAGAAGAAATAGGAAGCGAAGAAGGAACACAGGCATAAAGAATAAGAAAGGCAACAAACAAGTACCTATGAAGAATAACTTTATATATAAGTGGATTAAATGCCCCAATCAAAAGACATAGGGTAGCTGAATGGATAAGAAAACATGACCCATATATCTGCTACTTACAGGAGATCCAACTGAGAAAAAAGGACTCACACAGACTGAAGGTTGACGGGATAGAAAAAGGTTTTTCAGGAAAATGGAAATGAAAAAAACAAGCTAGGGTAGCAATACTTATATCTGACAAATTAGATCTCAAAGTGAAGGACATAACAAGAGATAAGGAAGGCCACTTTATAATACTAAAGGGAGCAATCCAACAAGAAGATATAACTCTGGTAAACATAAATGCACCCAATACAGAAGCACCCAAATACATAAAAAAACTCCTGGAGGATATCAAGGGAGAGATTGAAAGCAATACTGTCATAGTAGGGGACTTTAATACCCCACTATCACAATTGGACAAATGCGCTAAACAAAAAAACAGCGAAGAAACATCAATCCTAAGTGACTCACTAGACCAGAAGGAATTAATTGACATCTTCAGAACATTTCACCCCAAAGCCACAAAATATACATTCTTCTCAAGTGCACATGGGTCATTTTCAAAGGTAGACCAGATGTTGGGACAAGGCAAAGTCTCTTAAAATTCAAGAAGATAGAAATCATATCAAGCATCTTCTCAGATCACAATGGCATAAAACAAGAAGTCAACTACAATAAAAACAATTTTAAAAAATCAAACACCAGGAGGCTAAATAGCATGCTATTAAACTATGACTGGGTTACCAGAGACATCAAAGAAGAAATAAAAAGCATCATGGCAACAAATGACAATGAAAACAAAACAATTCAAAATCTATGGAACACAGTGAAAGCAGCCTTGAGAAGGAGTTCATAGCTCTACAAGCCTACCAAGAAAAAAAAAGAAAAAAGAAAGAAAGAATGGTAACAAATTACTTAACCTTACAACTCAAAGAGTTAGAAAGAGAGCAAAAAGAAAAGCACAGCATAAGCAGAAGGAAGGATATAATAAAGATCAGAGCAGAGATAAACAACATACAGACAAAAAATAAAAACAATACAAAAGATCAACAAAACCAAGAGCTGGTTCTTTGAAAGGATAAACAAGATTGATGAACCTCTAGCCCCTCTCACCAAGAAGCAAAGACAGAGGACCCAAATAAACAAAATCAGAAATGAAAGCGGTGAAATAACAACCAACCCACAGAAATACAAAAGATTATGAAAAAATACTATGAACAACTCTAGTTCAACAAAATGGACAACCTAAACGAAATGGACATATTCTTAGAAAAATATGAGCACCCATAACTCAACCAAGAAGAATAAAAAAAAAACCTGAATAGGCAGATAACTACCGAAGAAATTGATACAAAAATAAAAAAGCTTCCAGCAAACAAAAGCCCTGGTCCAGATGGCTTTACAGGAGAGTTGTACCAAGAATTCAAAGAACTAAAACCTATCCACCTGAGACTAATCCAAAAAATTCAAGAGGAAACCACACTTCCAAGCTCTTTCTATGAAGCCAGCATCACCTAATCCCAAAAACAGATAAAGACACCACAAAAAAAAGAACTACAGGCCACTATCCTTGATGAACATAGATGCTAAAATCCTCAACAAAATTCTAGCAAATCGGATGCAGCAATACATTAGAAAGATCGTACACCATGACCTAGTAGGATTTATTCCAGGGATGCAAGGATGGTACAATGTCGGCAAATCAATAAATGTGATACATCACATAAACAAGCTGAGAGACAAAAATCACATAATCACATCCATTGATGCAGAAAAGCATTTGACAAAATCCAACACACTTTCTTGATAAAAACTCTCAGCCAAGTGGGAATAGAGGGATCATACCTCACCATAATGAAATCCCTATATGATAAACCTACAGCCAACATCATACTCAATGGGCAAAAACTAAACCCATTTCCCCTAAGAACAGGAACAAGACAAGTATGCCCACTTTCACCACTCCTGTTGTACATAGTACTAGAAGTACTAGCCATAGCGATCAGACAAGAAGAAGAAATAAAAGGCATCCAAATTGGAAAAGAGGAAATAAAACTGTCCTAATTTGCAGATGACATGATACTATACATAGAAAACCACAAAGACTCCATCAAAAAAACTACTAGACCTAGTAAATGAATTTGACAATGTAGCAGGATACAAAATTAATGCCAAGAAATCTATGGCATTTCTATACATCAATGATGAACTTACAGAGACTAAAAAACCATCCAATTTACCATCGCACCAAAAAAATTAAGATACCTAGGAATAAACTTAACTATGGAGGTAAAATACCTGTACTCAGAAAACTACAGAACACTGAAAAAAGAGATAGATGAAGACATAACAAATGGAAGAACATACCATGTTCATGGATTGGTAGAATCAACATCATTAAAATGTCCATACTACCTACAGCAATCTATAGATTCAATGCAATACATATTAAAATACCAATGGCATATTTCAAAGATCTGGAACAAACTCACAAAAATTACAACTGGAATTAAAAAAAAAGACCCCGAATAGCTACAGCTGTCCTGAGAAAGAAGAACAAGGTTGGAGGGATCACAATACCAGACATCAAACTATATTACCAAGCCACGGTTCTCCAAACTGCCTGGTACTGGCACAAGAACAGACATATAGACTAATGGAACAGAATAGAGGACCCATAAATTGACCCAAGCTATTATACTCAATTAATATTTGACAAAAGAGGCAAGAGCATACAATGGAGTCAAAACAGCCTATTTAATAAATGGTGCTGAGAAATGTGATCAGATACATGCAAAAAATGTAACTAGATCACCAACTTACACCATACACAAAAACAAACGCAAAATGGCTAAAGGACATGAATGTAAGAAGGGGAAACCTTAAAATCCTACAAAACTCCATAAGCAGCAAAATTGCAGACATATGTCATAGCAATATCGTTACAGAAGTATATCCTAGGGCAAGAGAGACTAAGGACAAAGTAAACAAATGGGACTACACCAAAATAAAAAGCTTCTGCACAGCAAAAAAAAAGCATCAACAAAACAACAAGAAGGCCCATTGCATGGGAGAACATATTTTCAAATGTTATCTCCGATAAGGGTTTAATTTACAGGGAACTCATACAATTTAACAAAAAGAAAGATAAACAATCCAATCAAAAAATGGGCAAGGACCTAAATAGACACTTTTTAAATTTCCTTATTGATTAAGGTGTTACATATGTGTCCTCATGTTGCCATTACCCCCCTATCCCCCCTCATGCCCTCACCCCCCTGTTGTCTGTGTCCATTGGTTAGGCTTATATACATGCATACAAGTCCTTTGGTTGATCTCTCCCCCTTAACCCCACCCTCCCCTACCTTCCCTCTGAGGTTTCATGGTCTGATTGATGTTCCTCTGTCTCTGCATCTCTTTTAGTTTATCAATTTATGTTGTTCATTATATTGCATAAATGAGTGAGATCATGTGATGTTTATCTTTCTCTGACTGGCTTATTTCACTTAGCATAATGCTCTCCAGTTCCATCCATGCTGTTGCAAATGGTTAGAACACCTTTTTTACTGCAGCATACTATTTCATTGTGTAGTGTACCACAGTTTTTTAATCCACTCATCTGCTGATGGGCACTAAGGCTGTTTCCAAACCTTAGCTATTGTAAATTGTGCTGCTATGAACATAGGGGTGCATATATCCTTTCTAACTAGTGTTGCTAGTTTCTTGGTGGGATCACTGGGTCAGATGGTAGTTCCATTTTTACTTTTTATTTTTTTTGTACATTTCTTATTCATTTATTTTGATTCTTAAAGAATACCCTTCAACATTTCATGTAATACTGGTTTGGTGGTGATGAACTCCTTTAGATTTTTCTTATCTGTGAAGTTCTTCATCTCACCTTCAATTCTTTTTTAAAATATATATTTTTATTAATTTTAGACAGGAGGGGAGAGTGAGACAGAGATAGAAACATCAATATTGAGAGAGAACCATTGATAGACTGACTCCTACATGCCTCCTACTGGGGATTGAGCCTGCAACCTGGGAATGTGTCCTGACCATGAATCAAACCATGACCTCCTGGTTCACAGGTTAATGCTCAACCAGTGAGCCACACCCAGACTGGATGACCTTCAATTCTAAATGATAGCTTTTATGGGTAGAGTGATCTTACTTGTAGGTCCTTGTTATTCATCCCTTAATATTTCTTGCCACTCCCTTCTGGTTTGCAAAGTTTCTGTTGAGAAATCAATTGACAATTGTATAGGTGTTCCCTTGTAGGTAATTAACTGATTTTCTCTTGCTGCTTTTAAGATTCTCTCTTTATCTTTCACCATTGACATTTTAATTATGATGTCTCTTGGTGTTGGACTCTTTGGGTTCCTCTTGTTTGGGACTCTCTGTGCTTCCTGGATGTGTAAGTCTATTTCATTCACCAGGTAGGGGAAGTTATTTTCATTATTTCTTCAAATAGGTTTTCAATATCTTGCTCTCTCTCTCTCCTCCTTCTGGCACCCCTATATTGTGAATGTTAGTACACTTGAAGTTTTTCCAGAGGCTCCTTATACTATCATCATATTTTTGGATTCTTTTTTTTTCTTTTTATTTATATTTTTAAATTATTTTTTTATTTTTTACATATGTGTCCTTATTCCCCCATTATCCCCCACCCCCCACCTATGCCCCACCCCCTGTTGTCTGTGTCCATTGATTAGGCGCATATGCATGCACATAATTCCCTTGGTTGATCTCTCCCCTTACTCCCACCAACCCCCACCTTCCCTGAGATTTGACGTTCTGATCGACGTCTCTGGATCTGTTCTTGTTAATCAGTCTATGCGGTTCATTATATTCCACAAATGAGTGAGATCATGTGATATTTATCTTTCTCTGCCTGGCTTATTTCACTTAGCATAATGCTCTCCAGTTCCATCCATGTTGTTGCAAATGGTAGGAACTCCTTCTTTTTTACTGCAGCGTAGTATTCCATTGTGGAGAAGCACCACAGTTTTTTAATCATTCATCTGCGGATGGGCACTTAGGCTGTTTCCTAATCTTAGCTATTGTAAATTGTGCTGCTATGAACATAAGGGTGCATATATCCTTTCTGATTCATGTTTCTAGTTTCTTGGGATATATTCCTAGAAGTGGCATCACTGGGTCAAATGAGAGTTCCATTTTTAGTTTTTTGTGGAAACTCCATACTGTTCTCCACAGTGGCTGCACCAGTCTGCATTCCCAACAACAGTGCACAAGGGTTCCCTTTTCAATGCATCCTCGACAGCACTTGTCATTTGTTGTTTTGTTGATGATAGCCATTCTGACAGGTGTGACATGGTAGCGCGTTGTCATTTTGATTTGCATCTCTCGGATGATTAGAGACTTTGAGCATGTTTTCATATGCCTTTTGGCTTTCCTTCTGTTTTCTTTCGAAAAGTATATATTTACGTCTGTTGACCATTTTTTTGATTGGGTTATCTTCCTTTTGTTAATTTTTATTAGTTCCCTGTAGATGTTGTAGATTAATCCCTTATCGGTGATAACACTGGCAAATATGTTCTCCCACGCAGTGAGCTTTCTTGTTGTTTTGTTGATGGTTTCTTTTTCTGTGCAAAAGCTTTTTATTTTGATGTAATCCCATTCGTTTATTTTCTCTTTAGTTTCCATTGCCCTAGGAGCAGTATCAGTGAAGAAATTTTCACCATATGTCTGAGATTTTGCTGCCTGTGGATTCCTCTAGTATTTTTATGGTTTCCTGTCTTATCTTTAAGTCCTTTATCCATTTTTATTTTATTTTTGTGTGTGGTGTAAGTTGGTGGTCTAGTTTCATTTTATTGCATGTATCTGTCCAATTGCCCAACAACAATTATTAAAGAGACTATCTTGACTCCGTTGTATGTTCATGCCTCTTTTGTCAAATATTAATTGAGCATAGTGGCTTGGGTTGATTTCTGGATTCTCTATTCTATTCGTACCAGGAAGGTTTGAGAACAGTGGCTTTGTAATAGAGCTTGATCTATATGTCTGTTCGTACCAGGAAGGTTTAAGAACAGTGGCTTTGTAATAGAGCTTGATAGCTGGTATTGAGATCCCACTACTTTGTTCTTCTTTCTCAGGATTGCTGCAGCTATGTGGGGTCTTTTTTTATTCCAGATGAATTTTTGGAAAGTTCTTTCTAGGTCTGTGATATGTGCTCTTGGTATTTTAATGGGGAGTACATTGAATATACAGATTGCTTTGGGTAATATGGACATTTTAATGATGTTGATTCTACCAATCCATGAACATGGTATGTTCTTTCATCTGTTTATGTCTTCCTCTATCTCTTTTTTCAGTGTCCTGTAGATTTCTGAGTACAGGTCTTTTACCTACTTATTTAAGTTTATTCCTAGGTATCTTAATTTTTTTGGTGCGATGGTAAATGGGATGAGTTTTTTAGTCTCTCTTTCTGTAAGTTCATTACTGGTGTATAGAAATGCCATAGATTTCTTGGCATTAATTTTGTATCCTGCTACATTGCCAAATACATTTATTAAGTCTTATAATTTTTTGATGGAGTCTTTGGGGTTTTCTATGTACAGTATCATGTCATCTGCTAATAAGGACAGTTTTACTTCTTCTTTTCCAATTTGGATGCTTTTGTATTTCTTCTTGTTGTCTGATCACAATGGCTAGTACTTCCAGTACTATGGAGAACAGGAGTGGTGAGAGTGGGTATCCCTGTTTTGTTCCTGTTTTTAGGGGAAATGATTTTAATTTTTGCCCATTGAGTATGATGTTGGCTGTGGGTTTGTCATATATGGCTTTTATTATGTTGAGGTGTGATCCTTCTATTCCCACTTTGCTGAGAGTTTTTATCAGATAAGATGTTGTGTTTTGTCAAATGTTTTTTGTGCATCAATTGATATGACTATGTGATTTTTATCTCTCAATTTGTTTATGTGATGTATCACGTTTATTGATTTATAGATATTGTACCATCCTTACGTCCCTGTGATAAACCCTACTTGGTCATGGTGTATGATCTTTCTGATGTACTGCTGGATCCGATTGGTTAGAATTTTGATGAGGATTTTGGCGTCTATGTTCATAAGGGATATTGGCCTGTAATTCTCTTTCATTGTGTTGTCTTTATCTGGTTTTGGTATTAGGGTGATGCTGGCTTCATAGAATGAGCTTGGGAGTGTTCCTTCCTCTTGAATTTTTTTAAAAAGTCTGAGGAGGATAGGTTTTAATTCTTCCTTGAATGTTTGGTAAACCTCCCTTTTGAAGCCATCTGGACCTGGGTTTTGTTTGCTGGAAGATTTTTGATGACTGCTTCACTTTTTTCCATAATTATTGGCCTATTGAGATTTTTAGACTTTTTCTGATTGAGTTTTGGAAGGTTGTATTTTTCTAGGAATATGTCCATTTCCTCCAGTTTGTCTAGTTTGTTAGAATAGAGTTGTTCATAGTATTTTTAAACAAGCCTTTGTATTTCTGTGGGGTCTGTTGTTATGTCACTTCTTTCATTTCTGATTTTGTTTATTTGGGTCCTCTCTCTTTGCTTCTTGGTGAGCCTGGCTAGAGGTTCATCAATCTTGTTTATCCTTTCAAAGAACAAGCACTTGGTTTCATTGATCTTTTGTATTGCTTTTTTGGTCTCTATGTCATTTATTTCTGCTCTGATCTTTATTATCTCCTTCCTTATGCTCACTCTGGGATTTTCTTGTTGCTCTCTTTCTAATTATTTGAGTTGTAGAGTTAGATGATTTATTACCATTTTTACTTGTTTTTGAGGTAGGCCTGTAGTGCTATAACCTTCCCGCTCAGGACTGCTTTCATTTTGTCCCATAGATTTTGGATTGTTGTGTTTTTATTGTCATTAGTTTCCAGAATGTTTTTAATTTCTTCTTTGATCTCTTTGGTAACCCAATCACTGTTTAATAGCATGCTATTCAGCTTCCAAGTCTTTGAATTTTTTGGGCTGTTTTTATTTTAGTTTATTTCTAATATTATGCTATTGTGGTCTGAGAAAATGCTTGACTTTACTTTTGACCCAATAACTGGTCTATTTTTGAAAATGTCCCATGTGCATTTGAGATGAACGTGTATTCCGTGGCTGTGGGATGAAATTTCTGAAGACAACAATTAAGTTTATCTGATCTAGTGAGTTATTTAGGATTGCTGTTTCTTTTCCCCTTTTTGTCTAGAGGATTTATCCAGTGATGCCAGTGGTGTATTAAAGTCCCCTACTATGATTGTATTGTTATTGATCTCTCCCTTGATATGTTCCAGGAGTTTTTTTTATGTATTTGGGTGCTCCTGCATTTGGTGCATATATGTTTATCAGGGTTATATCCTCTTGTATTATCAATCCCTTTAGTATTATGAAATGGCCTTCCTTATCTGTTGTTATGGCCTTCACTTTGAGGTCTATTTTATCAGATATAAGTATTGCTACCCCAGCTTATTTTTCATTTCAATTTCCCTGAAAGATATTTTCCATCCCTTCACTTTCAGTCTCTGTGACTCCCTTGTTCTGAGGTGGGTCTATTGTAGACAGCATATATATGGTCATGTTTTTTTATCCATTCACTCACCCGATGTCTTTTGATTGGAGCTTTAATCTATTTACATTTAAAGTTATTATTGAAAGGTACCTGTTTGTAACCATTTTTATTTTTTGTTCCTGTGTTCCTTCTTACCTTTTTATTTCTTCTTTTTACACCAGTCCCTTTAGCATTTATTGCATTGCTGACTTGGTAGTGATAAATTCCCTTAGCCTTTTTTGTCAGTGAAGCTCCTTATTTCCCATTCAATTTTGAATGATAGCCTTGCTCGATAGAGTATTCTTGGATTCAGTCCCTTGCTTTGCATAACTTTGTAAATTTCCTTCCATTCTTTTCTGGCCTGATGTGTTTCTGTTGAGAAATCATTTGATAATCTAATGGGAGATCCCTTGTACATAACTTTCTGTCTCTCTCTTGCAGCCTTTAAGATTCTCTCTTTGTCCTGAAAATTTGCCATCATAATTATGACATGTCTTGGTGTGGGTCTTTTCGGGTTCATCCTGTTTGTGACTCTCTGTGCTTGTGTGACTTTTTTCTTCCCCACATCAGGGAAGTTTTCTGACATTATTTCTTCAAATAGGTTTTCTAACCCTTGTTCCTCTTCCTGTTGTTCTGGTACCCCTATTATTTGTATGTTGCTTCATTTCATGTTGTCCCATAGCTCCCTTAGGCTCTCCTCATATCTTTTAATTTTTTTTCCTCCAATTGAATTTCATTTTGGGTGTGTTTTGCTTCCCTGTCCTCTAATTCTCTAATTTGGTCCTCCACTTCTCCTAGTCTACTGTTGAAACTTTCCATGGTGTTTTTTTATTACATCTATATCACTCTTCATTTCTTCTTGATTCTTACATAAGGTATTGATTTTTTTCCCTCCATTTCTTCTTTATTCTTATGTAAGTTGTTGATTTTTTCCTCCGTTTGGTTTATGAACTGTATTACCCTTATTCTGAATTCTTTTTCTGACATATTGCTTGCCTCTGCTTTGCTTAGCTGCTTTTCTAGCAATTCCTCTTTTTCTTTCCTCTGGGGGTTTCTTTGTCTACCCATTCTTGGTCTCACTGATCTAGATGTCGAGTTGTGCAGGGACTGCTCCTTGGGTGGCAGTGGCTCCTCGGGCTATGGTTGCTCCTCAAGCGTTCACTGAAGTGGCTGCTCCTCAGTTGGCTGTGGCTCCTCTGGTGGGTGTTGTTCGCATCAGTGGTGTCTCCTGTGACTCATGGGGGAGGCTGCTGGCACAGCTGCTGTTCCTTGGATGGGGGTGGGCTGCTCACGTGGCTGCTGCTCCTCAGACAGGGGTGGACTGCTCATATGGCTGCTGTTCCTTGGATTGGGGTTGGCTGCACGCTGTTGCTGTTCCTCATATAGGTCGGTCTGCTTGTGAGGCTGCCACTTCTTGGACAGGGGCAGGTTTCTTGCTGGGCTTGTACTCCTCGTATGGGTGCAGGTTCCTCATGTAGCTGCTGCTCCTTGGACAGGGTTGGGATGCTCACCCAGCTGCTTCTCATCAGACAAGTGCAGGCTGCATGTGGCTGCTTTTCCTCGGACCAGCGGGGGCTGCGCAAGACTGCCACTCTTCTGATGTAATAACTCTACTCAGTCAAATATTTAATTATATTCGTGTCTTACATTCTCTTTATTAACACCTTTACTGTGAACCTCTCCAGCTGCTTCCACTGCTGCTGCCGCCGCCACTACTGCCGCCACACCTAAATAGACACTTTTTGAAAGAGGACATTCAGAAAGCCAAGAGACATGAAAACATGCTCAAAGTCACTAATTAATTGAGAAATGCAAATCAAAACAACAATGAGGAACCACCTCACACCTGTCAGAATGGCTATCATCAACAAATCAAAAATGACAAGTGTTGGAAGGATGCGGAGAAAAAGAAACCCTCCTTCACTGCTGGTGGGAATGCAGACTGGTGCAGCCATTGTGGAAAACGGTATGGCGTTTCCTCAAACATTTAAAAATGGAACTGCCATTTGACCCATTAATTCCACTTCTAAGAATATGTCCCAAGAAAACAGAAAAACCAATCAGAAGGGATATATGCACCCCTATGTTCATAGCAGCACAATTTACAATAGCTAAGATTTGGAAACAGCCTAAATGCCCATCAGCAAATGCATGGATTAGAAAACTATGGTACATCTACACAATGGAATACTACGCTGCTATAAAAAAAAGGAATTCTTGCCACTTGCAGCAGCATGGATGGAACTGGAGAGCATTATGCTAAGTGAAATAAGCCAGGCAGTGAAAGAAAAATACCACATTATCTCAGTCATTTATGGATAATAAATAACATTATAACCTGATGAACAAAAAATAGATCCAGAGTCAGAGAAGCATCCTATTAAATAAATAATGGGTTACCAAAGAGATCAAAGAAGAAATGAAAAATAAATGACATGGAGACCAAAAAAAAAAAAAATACAAAAGATCAAGAAAACCAAGAGCTGGTTCTTTGAAAGAATAAATAAGATTGATGAATATCTTGCCAGATTCACCAAGAAACAAAAAGAGAGGCCCCAAGTAAACAAAATCAGAAATGGAAGATGTGAGGTAACATCTGACCCCACAGAGATACTAAGGTTCTTGAAAAATCTATACTAATAATAGATGAACATGCAAATTGTCCAGGAAGCCGTCACAGTAGTGACCGAACAGCAGGCTGCGTGGGGTGACCAGGCCAGCAGGGGGTTAGTGAGGGACAGCCAAACGACTGAGCAGAAGGCTGCGTGGGGCAACCAGGCAGATACATCTTCTTTTCCAATTTGGATGACTTTTATTTTTCCTACTTGTCTGATCACTACAGCTAGTAATTCCAGTACTATGTCAAACAGGATTTGTGAACGTGGGCAGCCGTGTCTTGTTCCTCTTCTTAGGGAAAATGGTTTTAGTTTTTGCCCCTTGAGTATGATGTTGGCTCTACATTTGTCATATAAGGCTTTTAATATTATTTATTTATATACATTTACAATAGCTAAGATTTGGAAATAGCCTAAATGCCCATCAGCAAATGCATGGATTAGAAAACTATGGTACATCTACACAATGGAATACTACGCTGCTATAAAAAAAGAAGGAATTCTTACCACTTGCAGCAGCATGGATGGAACTGGAGAGCATTATGCTAAGTGAAATAAGCCAGGCAGTGAAAGAAAAATACCACATGATCTCAGTCATTTATGGATAATAAATAACATTATAACCTAATGAACAAAAAATAGATCCAGAGTCAGAGAAGCATTGAACAGACTGTCAAATTACAGCGGGCATGCTGGGGAGTGTTAAGGGGGTTAAGCAATCAACTGAAGGACTTGTATACATGCATATAAGCATAACCAATGGACACAAGACACTCGGGGGGGGGGGGCGGTGAAGGCATGTGCCAGGGGTTAGTGGAGGCCGGAGGAAGGTCAATGGGGAACAAAAAGGAGACATATGTACTACTATTTGTAATACTTCATATAATAAAATAAAATGTAAACAAATAAAATAAAAAATAAAAAGTTGTGGTAAAGCTACACAATGCAATACTATGCTGCAGTAAAAACAAAGGAAGTCCCACCATTTACAACTGCATGAATGGAGCTGGAGAGCATTATGCTAAGTGAAATAAGCTAGTCAGAGAAAGATAAATATCACATGACTCACTCATTTGTGGAATATAATGAACAACATAAACTGATGAACACAAACAGATCCAGAGACAGAGAAGCATTGTTCAGATTGTCAAACCTCAGATGGAATGTAAGGGAGCGTGGGTGTAAGGGGGAGAGAGATCAACCAAAGGACTTGTATGCATGCATATAAGTCTAACCAATGGACACAGACAGCGAGGTGGTGAGGGCATGAGGGGAGCTTGTGTGGATGGGGGTCGGGGGTATAAGGACACATATGTAAATATGAAAAACATCCTGGAAAAAAATAACAAAGAAAACACAATAATTCAAAATCTATGGGACACAGTGAATGCAATCCTGAGAGGGAAATTCATAGCAGTACAGTATTAACTCAAAAACCAAGAAATACTTGTAATAAGTTATTTAACACTATACCTTTAAGAATTAGAAAGAGAGCAGGAAGACAAGCTCAGAGTAAATATAAGTATGCTATTTAGCCTCCATTTGTTTGTATTTTATTGTAATTGATTTCTTTTTTAAAAAATATATTTTATTGACTTTTTACAGAGAGGAAAGGAGAGGGACAAAGAGCTAGAAACATCGATGAGAGAGAAACATCGACCAGCTGCCTCTTGCACACACCCCACCGGGGATGTGCCCACAACCAATGTACATGCCCTTGACCGGAATCGAACCTGGGACCCCCCAGTCCGCAGACCGACGCTCTATCCACTGAGCCAAACCGGCCCTGGCTGTAATTGATTTCTAATTGTATGCCATTGTGATCTGAGAAGATGCTTGATGTGATTTCAATCTTCTTGAATTTGTAGAGTTTTAGCCTGTGTCCGAATATGTGATCTATCTTTGAAAATGCCCCTTGTGCACTTGAGAAGAATGTATATTCTGTAGCTTTGGGGTGAAATGTTGTGAAGATGTCAATAAGTTCCATTTGATCTAGTGAATCAGTTAAGATTGCTGTTTCCTTGTTGGTTTTTTGTCTAGAAGATGTATGCAATGATGTCAATGGGGTATTAAAGTCCCCTAATATGATTGTATTGCTGTCAATCTCTCCTGTGATATCTTCCAGAATTTTTTTTAGGTATTTGGATGCTCCTATATTGTGTGCATATATGTTTACCAGCCTTATATCTTATTGTTGTTTTGATCCTGTTAGTATTATGAAGTGGCCTTCTTTATTTCTTGTTATGGCCTTCACTTTGAGGTCTATTTTGTCAGATACAAGTATTGCTACCCCAGCTTTTTTTTTTGTTTGTTTCTTTTTGCCTAAACAATTTTATTCCCTCCCTTCACTTTCAGTCTATGTGAGTCCTTTGTTCTGAGGTGGGTCTCTTGTAGAAAGCATATTTATATGCAGACAGAGAGAGAGTCAGATTTTATTATACACTCACCTCCCCTATGTCTTTTGTTTGGAGCATTTAATCCATTTATGTTTAAGGTTGTTACTGATAGGTACTTGTTTGTTGCCATTTTTATTGTTTATGCCTGTGTCTGTTCCTCCCTTTCTATTTCATCTTATAACAACAGTCCCTTTAGCATTTCTTGCATTGCTGGCTTGATGGTAATAAACTCCCTTAGCCTTTTTTTGTCTGTGAAGCTCTTGATTTTACCTAATTTTGATTAATATCCTTTCTGGATGGAGAATTCTTGGATTCATTCTCTTGGTTTGCATCACTTTGTTTACCTCATTCCATTTCCTTCTGGCCTGATGCGTTTCTGTTGATAAATCACCTAATGGACAACTGAACAGGCTGCATGGGGTGACTTGGCCAGCAGGGGGGTTAGTGAGGGGTGACCAAACAACTGAGCAGCAGGCTGCATGGGGCGACCAGGCCCGGGGGGGGGGGGGCCAGTGAGGGGCAACCAAGCCAGCAGAGGGGGGCAGTAAGGGGCAACCAGGCTGGCAGGGGGGAACTTGGGGGTGACCAGGCCAGCAGGGGGGGCAGTTTAGGGGCAATCAGGCAGGCAAGCAGGTGAGCAATTAGGAGCCAGTGGTCCCAGATTGTGAGAGGGATGACCTGGATTGGAGAGGGTGCAGGCTGGGCTGAAAGGACCCCCCCATTCTCAAATTCTGTGCACTGGACTCTAGTTTGATAACATAATGGGAGATCCCTTGTAGGTAACTTTCTGTCTCTCTCTTGTAGCCTTTAATATTCTTTCTTTGTCTTTTACATTTGCCAATTTAATTAAGATGTGTCTTTTTGTAGGTCTTTTTGGGTTTACCTTGGGTCCCAGAACCAACAGCTGGGATGGCAGGGGTCCCAAAGACTGAGGCTGATGTGGCATAACTCTGGCCGGGGTGGCGTGCACTCTGAAAATCACTGCAGGGGTCCCAGAGCCTGTGGCCAAGGTGGCCCGACTCTGTCCAGTGTGGCGCATCTCTGGCTGGGGTGGTATGCATTCTGAGAATCACTGTGGGAGTCCCAGAGACTGGCCAAGGGGATGAGACTCTAGCCAAGGTGGTGTGCACTCAGCAGATCACTGAATGGAGCCCTGGAGCCCACAGCTGGGGTGGCCGGGATCCCAAAGAAGCAGCTTAGGTGGTGCCACTCTGGCCAGGATGCCCTGCACTTTGCAAACCACTGTAGAGATTGCAGAGCTCACAGATGGGGTGGCGGGGTCCCAGAGCCTGTGGCCCAACTCTGGCCAGTGTGGCATGTACTCTGTGAATCATTATGGAGGTCCCGGAGACTATGGCTGAGGTGGCATGACTCTAGCCGAGATGGTGTGCACTCTGTGGATCACTCTGTGGGCCCCAGAGCCTGAGGCCAGATGGCATGGACCCTATGCGACTGAGGTGTGGCAACTCTGGCCAGGGTGAAGTGCACGCTACGACTCACACCAATGGTCCTAGATGCTGTTTCTGGGGTTTTGGGGGTCCCAGAGGCTGCAGTCGAGGTGGTAAGACACTGACCAGTATGGTGTGCACTCTGCAAATCACTGCATGGGTCCTGAAGCCCGTGGCTAGGGTGGCATGCACTCTGTGGCTCACTGCACCATCCGGGGTGGTGACCAAGGCCAGTCTGGGTGGTGGTGAGGCTGCATTACTCTGTCTGTGTTTTTCAAACCTGAATGACTTCTTTCTCTGGGTTAGGGAAGTTTTCTGTAATTATCACTTCAAACAGGTTTTCTATTCCTTGCTCAAATTCTTCTCCTTCTGTTACCCCTATTATGTGGATGTTAAGTTTCATGTTGTCCCAAAGTTCCCTTAAATTATCCTCCTCATTTTTTATTGTTTTTCTAATTGCTGCTCTGATTAGGTGTTTTTTTTCTACCTTGTCTTGTAATTTGCTGACTCAGTCCTCATCTTCTTCTAATCTACTGTTGATTTCTTCCAGAGTATTCTTTATTTCAGGTATGTAATTCTTAATTTCCTATTGGTTCTTATTCATGGTTTCTATATTGTTTAAATGCTGATATAATTTCCACTAAGTTCCTTATAGTTCCTTATAGAAGTAAAGTAAGTTGCTTTACTTCTCAATAAGTTGTTTGAGCATTGAATAACCATTACTTTGATTTCTATATCTGATAAATTGCTTGCCTCCACTTCAGTTAGTTCTTTTCCTGGAGATTCCTCCTGTTCTTTCATTTGGGGCCTGTTTCTTTTTTTCCCATTTTTTTTCTATTTCTTTGTGTTTGTTTCTGTGTGTCGAAAAATACTCCTATTCCTCTGTCTTTGTGTGGTGGCCTTCTTCTAGGACCCAGTATTGTAGTCTCCTTGATATTCTGAGCTGGATACTCTAGGAATGACCACTGTGTGGTTTATATGGGTTCTTCTGTTAAATTTGGTTCTTAATTATTCTTGTTACATTTGTGAGTGGGCTCAGCCCTCGGTCTTACTTTTTTTTGTTTCGGAGAACAAGAAAAATAGGTTTATTGCGTTACGCTTATTTTTTCTTTATTGATTAAGATATTACATATGTGTTCTTATCCCCCCATGGCCCCCAAACCTCCACTCATGCCCTCACCCCCCTGGTATCTGTGTCCATTGGTTAGGCTTATATGCATGCATACAAGTCTTTTGGTTGATCACTCCCCTTACCCCCACCCTCCCCTACATTCCCTCTGAGGTTTGACAGTCTGATCGATGCTTCTCTGTCTCTGGATCTGGTTTTGTTCATCAGTTTACATTGTTCATTATATTCCACAAATGAGTGAGATCATGTGATATTTATCTTTCTATGACTGGCTTATTTTGCTTAGCATAATGCTCTCCAGTCCCATTCATACTGTTGCAAATGCTAAGAATTCCTTCTTTTTTACCACAGGATAGTCTTCCATTGTGTAGATGTACCACAGTTTTTAATCCACTTCTCTGCTGATGGGCTCGTAGACTGTTTCCAAATCTTAGCTATTGTAAATTGTGCTGCTATGAATATAGGGTTGCACATATCCTTTCTGATTGGTGTTTCTGGTTTCTTAGGATATAGTCCTAGTAGTGGGATCACTGGGTCAAATGGGAGTTCCATTTTTAATTTTTTGAGGAAACTTCATACTGTTCTCCACAGTGGCTGCTCAAGTCTGCATTCCCACCAGCAGTGCACGAGGGTTCCTTTTTCTTCGCATCCTTGCCGGCACTTGTCATTTGTTAATTTGTTGATAGCCAGTCCTCAGTCTTTTTGACAGTAAGTCTTAACCCTGATCACCCCATGCCAACTGGTTACTGTGGCACAGCAAAACAAGACAAAACCAGACCAAACCAAAAACAACATGAAAAATCACACACCCAACAATGATAAAAAGAGCAGCCTCAACAAGATGACTAGAACACAAATACACACACACAGTAAACAAAAAGAATACTACAACATCTGATACCAGAATAATAAGAGGAACAAAAAAATTAAAATAAAACAGTATATGAAAGCAAAGAATGAAGAGACCAAATACAGTGTAAGCTTGAAAATAATTAGTGAAATAATAATAATAATTTTTAAAATTAATAATACTAAGTAAAAGAAAATATAGACAAGGAAAAGAAAAATGAGAAAAGAAGAAAATTAAATTAAAAATAAGAATTAACCAAAAGAGAGAATCAGAAAGAAAAATGATTAGACTAAAATAAAAGGTAGCATGAAGTGAATATGGGAAAAAGAGAGAAGAAAAAGAAAATCCAAGCCACAGAAAAACAAACAAGCAAGCAAAGAAACAAAAAACAAAACACCAACAATTAAAAAAAACAGCATCCTCAACAAAAAGACTAAAACACAAAAAAACAAACAAAAACCAGACATACAGAAAAAAAATACTAGGAGCCACGAGACCAGAAGAATTAGAGGAGCCTAAAAAAATAAGTAAAATAAATAAATAATATGAAAACAAAGAAAGAGGAGACCAGAAATAGGGTAAATATAAAACATGAAAGATGGAAATAATGAATGGAATAATAATAATAAAATGTAATAATCTATATATATAAAAAGCCAGGGGCCGTGATGACCAAAACGACAAAACGACTGGTTGCCATGAGGTGGCATTGATTGGCATGCAGGCTGAACTGCTGTCCTCTCTGTCCCTCCCCCAGCTCCCACTGGCAGTGGCAGCTCCCTTCCACCGCCCGTGGGTGGTGGTAGCTCCCTCCCACCTCCCATGGGTGCCAGGGGCTCCCTCCCACCTCCCATGGGCACCAGGGGCTCCCTCCTGCCTCCCGCAGGCAGTAGTGGCTTGCTCTCACCTCCCACAGGCAGCGGCAGCTCACTCCCGCCTCTTGCTCCCACCTCCTGTGGGCGCTGGTGGCTCCCACCTGCCTCCAGTGAACTGCTGCCCACTGTAGCCAATGAACCAGCCTGATCAGGGGGTGGGGCCGGCCAATCTCATGTCCACTCCCCCTGTCGGCCTGTCCCTGATTGGACTCTCCCATCCTGATCAAGAGCAGGCTGCACAGAGCCTGGACCCTTCCTGGCAGCTCCGAGTCCTTAGGGTTGAGAATTCTAATGGCCCTTCCCAGAGAGTAGAGGCTCCTGATGGGCAGGGACAGGGACCACAGGCCTCCAGGGAGCACTGCAGAGTTAGAAAGGAGAGGAGAGGGCCTGCAGAGGGGGTAGGAGGCCAAGCCAGAGGCTATCAGCTCAGAATCCATCCCTTCCCCCCGGAGGCAGCGAGCCCTCAACCCAGAACCCCAGCCCGAATTGGAAGAGCCCAAGGGAGGCTTCAAGAAGCTCTGCGCAGAGCTGTGCATTGAGAATGAGAGAATTCGTGAGGCCCTGACCGAGACCACACTGCTGGCTGGCACAGCTCAAGGTAGAGCTGGAGTGCACCATGCACAGGCAGGAGCACTTTGCAGAGAGGCCAGCCCCCCTGGAGCTGGGGAGATTTGAGTGCCGGGCCCTGGAGCACAAGGCTGCTGAGCTGGAAGAGGAGCTGAAGGGCCTGTCCAACCTCTGGGCTGACAACCAGCGCCTCAAGGGCGAGAATGCGGCCCTGATCCATGTCATCAGCAAACTGTCCAAGTGACCCTGGAGGACTTGCCCCTGCACCTGCATTTATACAGCTGCTTCTGCCACACCCACCCCTTTCCCTGTGTGAACATGAGTGACAGGGCTTCTGGGGAGTCTCTGAGAAGCCATAACCTCCCCTCGGGACCTCCAGGCTGGGAGGGGAGGACAGAGCTCCCAGGAGCCAAGGGAGCCATCTGAGGCCAGGGTGGAGAAGGGAGGATGAGCCAGGTAGGGGGACCAGGGTTGCAGGCAGGACCAGGTAGTGCCAGGGCCAGAGTGGCCACCCGGAGGTCCCCTCTCACGTGTGCTGCCACTAGTCACCCCTCCAACCCCTGAGCAGGGATCTGAGAATGTGCGAAGTATCTTGCCAGCTTGGGCCTGGGGGGCCTGTGTATAAGGTCTGTGTGCAATAGGGAGGGATGTCTTCCATTTTTTGCTGCCCCCTCCCCGACGTAGTTGGGTGTGATCAGGCCAGCAGGGGAGGGCAGTTGGGGGTGATCAGGCTAGCAGGGGAGCAGTTAGGGGGTGATCATGCTGGCAGGCAGAAGCGGTTAGGGGAAATCAGGCAGGTGAATGGTTAGGAGCCAGTGGTCCTGGATTGTGAGAGGGATGTCCCAGATTGGAGAGGTTGCAGGCCGGGCTGATGGACACCCACCCACGCATGAATTTCGTGCACTGGGCCTCTAGTCTATATATATATAACCTAAGTAACCCTTATGACCGAATGACAGGAACGACCAGAATGACTGGACGACCGGCTAGTAGCTATGATACACACTGACCCAGACCTTAGTGCTGGGGCCCTGACACCCCCAAATCTGGTACACTTGCACCTTGGACCCAGACAGGAAGGAGAAAGGAGCTCGATTCCTCACGGAATCAGTCATTGGTTAGCTTGCTGCTGGGGCCTTGACAGCCCCGAATCTGGTTCACCAGTTCCCCAGACCCAGACACGAAGGAGGAGAGAGCCTGGTTCCTCATGGAATTGGTTGTTTGTTAGCTTGCTGCTGGGGCCAACATCCCGTGGTCCCTCCTCCCAGCAGCCCAGCCCCTCCCGATTGGCCCTGATTGCCAGCCAGGGACCCGACCCATGCACAAATTTGTGCACTGGGCCTCTAGTAACAAATAAAATAAGATATAGAATAGGAAAAGAAAAATGGGAAAAGAAGAGAGAAAAAAAGAAAAAATTGAATTAAAAATAAAAATTAAAGGGAATGAGAAAGAAAAAATTAGACTAAAAAGTAATAGCAATTAGAGGATATGGGAAAAAGAGAGGAGAGAAAGAAAAACTGAAACAAAAATAAACAAAAAAGAAAAGAAAAAAATAACTTTGGGTTTGCTGTTTGTGGAGATCACAGGATTTTGATTTGATTCAGTTGGATCTGGCCCCTGGGTGTGTGGGTCCTAGTCCTCCTGGACACTTCTCTGGGGCAGGCCAATGTGAGTTCACTGTCCCTATGTGGTCCTGGGAAGCCTGGCTGAAGCCCTGGAGGGCGGGTACCCAAGTGTTCCAGTGGGTGGGGTCTCCCTAGTCCAGAGGCTGCATCTGCTTCAGGCTTGTCCCATTGAATGTACTTGTTCTGGGCTACTTTCCCTTTCTGCATGGAACTGGGCTCTGTGGGTTTTCTGGGCCTGCTGAGTCTAGTTTCAAAAGATTTCCATTGGGAGTGGTGCCCATAGCTTGTCATAGGGGTGGGAGGGCACTTTCTCTACAAAACCTCAGTTCTGCCTGGGTCACTGCACCCCCTTGTTGCCACCACTAACAGTAGGGGCATTAAAAATAAACCCAGCCTCCCTTGGCTCTCTAATATTTGAGCACAGCTGGCTCTCACTGCCCAGGATCCCATCAGGCCAGATGTATAAGTCCCCCATACTGCAAGGCCCAGGCACTTGGGCACAGATTTCCAGCCCAGATCCATTTCATAGGTGGGGGAAGGGTGCCTACTCTTCTCTAGAAATGAGGAGTATGGCGCCTCTTTCCCAGGACACCCTTATTGGTGTTTCTGAAACTAATTGACCCCTCAGATTCACTGCTGGGTGGTCCTCTCAGACACCTCTGCAGAAGCAGAGTTCTGCTGAGCAGCCCCTCCCACAGACACCAATCCAGGTGAGCATCCCAGGTTAGTTTTGTAACACAGAACTTGCTTTTTGCCTGAAATAAAGTGGTCTGAGTTCCCCTGGTGGACTGAATCACTACTGATCCCCACTGTCCAATGCTATGTGGGCTCCCCTTCCCTTCTCTGTTACTCTGGTTTGGAGATTTCTGTAAGTTTTTGGGACCCCGTGTTTCAAGGGGGCAGGAGCTGTACTGCTGCACCATTCTTCTGGCTTTCCAACCATGCTGCACAGCTGGGCAAGTTGGCTCACCCACTCCACATCTTCTCCTGTCCCTTCTTCATGCTCCATGCTCACAATATTTCCGGTTAGTTTTTTTCAGCTGGTTTTTCAAGTCAAATGTTCTGCACATTAGCCAAAAGTCTGTTCTGGTGTTGGGAGCAAGCAGATGGAACTCCCTCCTCCTAGAAATATACTCTTACATTTATAATCAATTGATTCTTCACAAGAGTATTAAGACAATCCAATGGGTAGTAAATAGTATTTTTAACAAATTGTTCTGGGACAATTAGATAGCCATATGCAAAAGAATAAAGGCAAATTCTACCTTACACCATACATGAAAATCAACTGAAAATGGATTATATATTGTATAATTGCATTATATCAAATTGTTTAAAATAGGCAAATCCATAGATACAGACAGATTAGTGGTTGCCAGGAACTGCGGGAAGGAGAATGATGTGTGACTACCAATGAATACATTGTTTCTTATTGGATTGATAAAAATATTCTGGCACTAAAATGTGGTGCTTGCTCAATTTTGTAAAGACACTAAAATTATTAATTTGAATACTATTTAAAGGATTATTTTTATGGTATGTAAATTATGGCTCAATAAAAAATTAGTGGGGAGAAAACAAGATGGCAGGATAGGTAAACACCTGAACTGCTGCCTTGCACAACAATTTCAAAACTACAACTAAAAGACAAAACGGACATCATCCAGAACCACAGGAAGGCTGGCTGAGTGGAAATTCTACAACTAGAATGAAAGAGAAAAGCACACTGAGACTCAGAGGAGCTGCAGAAGTAAAGGCAAAGGTACGGAGGCGTGCGCATGGAGAGGGCTGGAAAATGAATATGCAGCTGTCTTTTTCAAGCAGGAGGGAGACAAAAGCTCCTGACTGCTCTGAACTCTAGTTCCAGGTGAGACTCTGGGGACCCAGACTCATACGGGGAGAAACTGGACTGTCTGGCAGTAAGCGAAACTTGAAGGTGGCTTTCTCTCAGAGGTGCTTGCAGTGATTACTGGATTACCACGAGACACTGAGACCCAGGGGCCTCTTAGGGCAGGGCTGACAGGAAGCCATAACTGTTTGCTCCACACTGAGACTCTGCCCCATCCAAGTTGATTACAGAGGCTTTTGCATATGAATGGCCTGGTACTTTGAATTCTAAACTTACCTAACAAACTGCAGCTGAGTCAGTGAGACCCAGAACATCCAAAAGAAGGCCCAAGGCCCTGCAGCAGCTTGCATTGCTTCACAGCTGGGCCTCATCTGGGCACCTCCAAAACCCAAACAAAGAAGAGGAATCTGCAGATCTCTCTGTAGCTCCTGCTGGGTGGCCTCAGGCAGAGGCTAAATTTGCACCTCCATGGAGATCCAAGAGCCAGTGTACCCAGGGGTCAGAGTAGGGCTATCCAGATTACAACTCCTCAGATCTTTAAGGGACACACTCAGGGGGCAGACTCAGTGAGCACCAAAGCTCCACTGAAGCAAGTCTTGCCCCATAAGGGTGTCTCCAGCACAGAAGTTCTCCCAGCGTAGACAAAGCTGATCCTCACAGCCAATTGGTCTGGAGGTCAATTCTTCCCATTGATACCAACAACAATCAAGGCTTAACTACAAGACTGTGCACACAGCCCACAAAGGGGTGCACCAAGAGTGTCCACCTCAGGTAACTGGGGAGGCTGAGCCCTGTAGGACACCTAGCACACAAAGCCACTCTATCAACTCAGGGAAGCAGCCAAAATGTGGAGACAAAGAAACAGATCACAAACGAAAGAAATGGAGGAAAGAAAACAACTGGATTTAGAGTTCAAAACCATGGTTATAAGGTTTTTCAAGAATTTTCTAGAAAAGGATGATAAATTTAGTGAGATCCTCAAGGATATGAAAAAGGACCAACTAGAAATTAAGCATACACTGACTGAAATAAAAAATAATATACAGAGATCCAACAGCAGACTAGAGGATCGCAAGAATCAAGTCAAAGATTTTAAATACAAGGAAGCAAAAAACACCCAACCAGAAAAGCAAAAAGAAAAAGAATCCAAAAATATGAAGATAGTGTAAGGAGCCTCTGAGACAACTTCAAGCATACCAACATCTGGATTATGGGGGTGCCAGAAGAAGAGAGAGAGCAAGATACTGAAAACCTATTTGAAGAAATAATGACAGAAAACTTCCCCCACCTGGTGAAAGAAATAGACTTACAAGTCCAGGAAGTGCACATAACCCCAAACAAAAGGAATCCAAAGAGGACCACACCAAGACACATCATAATTAAAATTCCAAGAGCAAAAGACAAAGAGAGAATATTAAAAGCAGCAAGAGAAAAACAGTTAGTTACCAACAAGGGAGCACCCATGCGATTGTAAGCTGATTTTTCAACAGAAACTATGCAGGCCAGAAGGGAGTGGCAAGAAATATGCAAAGTGATGAATAGCAGGAACCTACAACCAAGATTACTCTATCCAGCAAAGCTATCATTCAGAATTGAAGGTCAGATAAAGAGCTTCAGAGATAAGAAAAAGCTAAAGGAGTTCATCACCACCAAACCAGTATTATATGAAATGCTGAAAGGTATTTTTTAAGAAGAGGAAAAATAAAAAGGTAAAGATAAAAATTATGAACAACAAATACATATCTATCCACAAGTAAATCTAAAAATCTAGTGAATAAAAAAATCTGATGAACAGAATAAACTGGTGAATATAATAGAATCAGGGGCATAGAAAGGGAATGGACTGACAATTCTCGGGGAGAAAGGGGTGTGGGGGGTGCAGGAAGGGACTGGAAAAAAATTTTACACCTATGGATGAGGACAGTTGCGGGGCGGGGTGGGAACCGGGTGGAGGGGAGCTATGGGGGGAAGAAATAGGAATAATTGTAATAATCTCAACAATAAAGATTTATTTAAAAAATTAGCAAGAGACAAAGGCATAATTGCTTTCATACCTTTATGAATGCGTGCTTACATTGAACAAGAGGGCGAACAAAGACTGGTCCCTACTGGTAAGAGACCTCTACTTTCATAGGGGATCTAGAAAGGTGAGGGTAGAGAGGAAACTGTACAATTATACAATGTTTTCCTAAATCATCTCAACTTTTTTTTCCTACTTGGTGCAGTGATTTCAGGACCAGGAATACAACCATGCCTGCCAGAACAAGGGATGACTCCTAAGCAAAAACAAACAAACAAAAAAAACACTATAATTGCTAGTATACCTTTAAATCTTTAGGTCAGAATTTCTAAGGGCCTTTTGGAATGGATTATACTTTTACCCCATATTGCAAAATTTGGATTGACAATGATTGCAGCTGTATTGCCTAGTGGCCAAGATAACTCACTAGTTCTCTGTTTGTAACCCTACAGTATATGAATGGAAATGGACTGAATGGAAATCACTTGCTAGATTCTTATTGCTGTTGCCAGCAATCTGAACCAGCACTGTCGCTGAATCTGACATTCCTTCCAAAGTTAGAAATGTTTGGGTTAAACTAATGACAAATGTAAAAAGGGAAAATCATAGTTAAAGGTAAAAAAATAATAAGTGGCTTATGCAATGAGAGACATCCAACATAATACTGGTTCCTCAAGGGAGGCTCAGAAGTAGAGAAAAATACTATCTCTGCATACTTATACCAGATGATCAAGAGGGTGAAGTTATGTTTGCTCACACTGCATCCACTTTTGTACCTTGACAAGGTCAAATGGAAGCTTGAAAACCTTAGCTATTCTGGTAATGGGCTATGATGAACAGGATCAACTGCTGATGACTAAACTGAATTCTAGTAATGTGTCAATATCTTTTGATTCTTAAATTTCAAGTTATTTCTACCATAAAAGATATTATTTGGTAAGAAATTTCCAGGAATTACTCTACCAAAAACTCAAACCATGCAGTATACAACTCCTGGCAGTTTCATCACTGTGTAACTTTAAACTTCGATCTCCAAATATTTAGGAAGGCTCCTGGCTATTATGAACAGAATATAGCAGCTACATGCTTATGGTGCCAAAGTGTGCTGTGTATAAATAATCATAATTCTTGTTTCTGTAGTTGTAAAGCTATTCAATAAAACAGAAACAATGCATTTCTGACAGGAATAAGGTAATAGGAGTCATACAGTGGGCTCAAAACCTCACAAGAAATGATTCTACCTTAAGACAAGAAATGCCATGGGAGACCTTTCTGAAGTACTCAGAGTAAATTACATCTAGATTTTACTATTACACTTTTTTTTAGATTATTTCTTCTTATTTTTTTTAAATTTCTTTATTGATTAAGGTATCACATATTTGCCTCATCCCCCCATTCCCATACCACACCCCTCCCCACACATGCCTCCACCCCCCTGTTGTCCTTAACTGCTGGTTAGGCTCATATGCTTGCACACAAGTCCTTTGATTGATCTCTCCCCTTTACCTGACCCTTCCCTACCCGCCCTCTGAGGCCCGACAGTCTGATCCATGCCTCCTTGTTTCTGGGTCTGTTCTTGTTCATCAGTCTATGTTGTTCATTATTTCCCCTAGATGAGTGAGATCATGTGCTGTTAGAAATACACTTATAAGAACCAAAAATGAGACAAGCAATAATGGTTATGCTGACAGGCAAATGAATCGGTCTGTAGTGAGTTTCTTTCTGGGCCAACAGTTCTTTTGAGACCCAATTTCAATGTCCAACAGTTCCTTATGTGTACATGTCAGCACTGACATTACAGTTCTGGATGGTGGACAAATGGTGGTAATGCAGGTCCGACTCTGTCTGGTTTGGTCCTGGGCAACCTGCAGTGATGCACAGCTGCTAACTGCTAGTATGGGAAGGCCACATCAGCGTCTTCCATCTCTGGACTGCTTCTCTTCTGTCTTCATGGCTGGAGTAGTCCTGTCGATTCCTCTCTGTTGCTGGAATCCACATGGTCTCGGAGTTGTTTTCTGAAAACATACAAACATATTCTCCACCAAAAGTTAATAAAGGAATATTTTCTATAAATTTGACTTGGGATCCTATTTCATTTTTTTGCCCAAATGACTTTCCTCTGGATTGTTTTGACACCTTGCTTTTCATGGGTGTCTTGCTTTTAGCCTTAAATTAATTTTCTAAAGTATTAATTTTCTAGATATAATTTACTTACAGGATATTTTGCCTTACATGATATTCCTCTACTATCCCCTCTTTTTTTGATTTAAATGGTAGGAGGCTTTTGAAAATTTTATAATGTAGTCTTGATGGCTTTTAAATTTTAATTTTTTGCCCTATAATATTACTGTTTTAGGTTCATTACATGGTGCACAATTTTATGATGCGATGAAGTACCAATAAAAATTTTAGTTAAAACTTTAGGAACACATTTTTGTCCAGTACAATTAATTTTTCTGGAATATTCGCTTGTTTCAACTAGCCAATTTAAATTTACCTGAAAACTTGACTACTATTTTACTGTCAAATTTATTACTCTAACAACAATCTTATTTTACCCTGTAAATATTGGTGGAAGGGATTATTTGCCTTCTTGTGTAGGTCCTGAGCATTCCTGGTGGTAGGCTGGATTTAGATATCGTAAATCCACTTCCCCACACCATGGGTACAAGAAAACTCAAACAATTCTTGTTGGAGTGAGAGGGCAGATGCTGTCGGCCAAGTCTCTGTCGGTCACCTGGGTCCTGATCTGAGCTGGGCATAGGAAGCACGAAGCAGCCATGAGGGCAGGAGACCTCCCTCAGAAGGGGCTAGGGTTCAGGACCCTGGAATGTTGTGGGGGGGGTGAGGGTCTTTGCACCACCTCTGTTGATCCCCAAATTCTCTCCTGATGGCCCCTCTGCGACTGTGACTGTCTTAGGTTGTTCCTTCCTTGAGGAATCTTACCCGACTCTGGCTAACCAGCCATACTCCGGGGCCAAGCAGGGTGACATGAGGTTCAGTTTTGTCTCCTTGGTAGCCTATGCCCCTGTGGCCTCATGCCCAGCAGCTGCCTTGGGATCCCCTCGCCTGCTGGCGGGGCCCCAGCACTGATCACATATCTTGTGGAACCCGGGTTTCTTCTCCAGGGAGGGCTCAGTTTGCCCCACTGGGTGAGAGACAGATCCATGGCACCAGTCATCACGAGAGTTCAACCTTGACATGAACAGAGAGCTCATGCAACAGCTGTGAGCAATTGAATTGTGAGAAGAGGGTCTCTCTTGGCCTAAAGGCTAAGAGGGACCAATATAGAATGGTCAGGTGCATTCCCAGGAGGCCCTCTACACAATGAAAAGGATTAAATCCTTACATGTCCTTTTTAAATTGCTGCCAGACATTCAAAGAATTAGTTTGTACATTTGCTTGGGATAATTGTATATTATGCTGTTGTACTTCTAAAGTATCGAGAGATGTGTTAAGTATGTCTCCAAGCACCAAACAGATGATTTTCCCCAACCAAGGGTGCCAGGAATTATTATAAGTATTGGGGGTGATCCAAAACTGGGAAAAATTTTAATGATAGTGTAAAATAATATCATGTAAGGATATTCTTTGTTCTAGTCCATGGCAATTCCCTTTCAAACTGGCTGTCCATTTCTTTTTATATAGACAAGGTCTTAGTTACATTTTCTGCACCTCTACCTGGGGCACGTAGTGATAGTAGTGACACCCTTTCTTTGGTGTCCACACAAGCCAGAAACCTTTCTTTAATTGTACACACAAAGGGGCATTGTTTTTATTTTGTGTCATACAAAAGGGAAGCTGGGTGGAGACCCCTGTGTATTTATACTTTCTTTCCCCACCCATGGACCTCCTGGATGACGAGGGTGTTTGGTATTATTGGTAACTACATTAGTCAGGGGATCAGCCCACGTAAGGGGTCTTACCCATGAAGGGTCAGGAGCACAAAACCAAAATACGTACCCTCTTGTCCCAGGTAAAATTACCGTACATCTGATGATTGTTAGCATGGCTAGAAAGGCGTTCTCAGGCATTCTTGGGTTTCTGGTTACCTCACAACTTCTTCCCTGAGGTTTGACGTTCTGATTGATGTTTCTCTGTTTCTGGATCTATTTTTCCCCCCATCAGTTTATGTTGTTCATTATATTCCACAAATGAGTGACATCATGTGATATTTATCTTTCTCTCCCTGGCTTATTTCACTAAGCATAATGTTCTCCATCTCCATCCATATTGTTGCAAATGGTAAGAGCTCCTTCTTTTTTACCGCAGCATAGTATTCCATTGTGTAGATGTACCACAGTTTTTTAATCCACTCATCTGATGATGGGCACTTAGGCTGTTTCCAAATCTTAGCCATGGTGAATTGTGCTACTATGACCATAGGGGTGCATATACCCTTTCTGATTGATGTCTCCAGGTTCTTGGGATATATTCCTAGAAGTGGGATCACTGGGTTAAATGGGACTTCTATTTTTAGTTTTTTAAGGAAATTCCATACTGTTCTCCAAAGTGGCTGCACCAGTCTGTATTCCCACTGGCAGTGCAAGAGGGTTCCTTTTTCTCCACATCCTCACCAGCACTTGTCATTTGGACTTGTTGATAATGGCCATTCTGACAGGTGTGAGATGGTGTCGCATTGCTGTTTTGATTCGCATCTCTCTAATGATTAGTGATTTAGAGCAGGTTTTCATATGCCTCTTGGCCTTCCTTCTGTCTTCTTTCGAAAAGTGTCTATTTAGATCAGTTTCCCATTTTTTGATTGGGTTGTTTATCTTCTTTTTGTTAAACTGCATGAGTTCCCTGTAAATGTTGGAGATTAAACCCTTATCGTTGACATCATTGGCAAATATGTTCTCCCATATAGTGGGCGTTATTGTTGTTTTGTTCATGGTTTCCTTTGCTGTGCAAAAGCTTTTTATTTTGATGTAGTCCCATTTGCTTATTTTCTCTTTAGCTTCCATTGCCCTAGGAGCAGTATCAGCGAAGAAGTTGTTTTGACATACGTCAGAGATTTTTCTACCTGTAGATTCCTCTGGTATTTTTATGCTTTTCTGTCTTATGTTTAAGTCCTTGATCCATTTTGAGTTTATTTTTGTATATGGTGTAAGTTGGTGGTCTAGTTTCATTTTTTTTGCTTGTATCTGGCCAATTTTCCCAACACCATTTGTTGAAGAGACTGTCTTGACTCTCTTGTATGTTCATGCGTTCTTTGTCAAATATTAATTGAGCATAGTGATTTGGATCGATTTCTGGGTTCTCTATTATATTCCATTGATCTATTTGTCTGTTCTTGTGCCAATACCAGGCAGTTTTGAGAACAGAGGCTTTGTAATACAGCTTGAAATCTGGTATGGAGATCCCACCTACTTTGTTCTTCTTTCTCAGGATTGCTGTGGCTATTCGGGGTCTTTTTTTTATTCCGGATGAATTTTTGGAAAGGGCGTTCTAGGTCTGTGAAGTATGCCATTGGTATTTTAATGGGAAGTGCATTGAAATTATAGATTGCTTTGGGTAGTATGGACATTCTGATGATGTTGATTCTACCAATCCATGAGCATGGTATGTTCTTCCATCTGTTTATGTCTTCCTCTATCTCTTTTTTCAGTGTTGTGTAGTTTTCCGCACATAGGTCTTTTACGTCCTTAGTTAAGTTTATTCCTAGGTATCTTAATTTTTGTGGTGTGATGGTAAATGGGATTGCTTTTTTAGTCTCTCTTTCTGTAAGTTCATTATTGTGTATAAAAATGCCATAGATTTCTTAGCATTTATTTTGTATGCTGCACTCTGCCGAATTCATTTATTAAGTCTAGTAATTTTTTCATGGAGTCTTTAGGGTTTTCTATGTACAATATCATGTCATCTGCAAATAAGGACAGTTTTACTTCTTCTTTTCCAATTTGGATGCCTTTTATTTCTTCTTCTTGTCTGATTGCAATGGCTAGTATTTCCAACACTATGTTGAACAGGAGTGGTGAGAGTGGGCATCCTGTCTTGTTCCTGTTCTTAGGGGAAATGGTTTAGTTTTTGCCCATTGAGTATGATGTTGGCTGTGGGTTTGTCATATATGGCTTTTATTATGTTGAGGTATGATCCTTCTATTCCCACCTTGCTGAGAGTTTTTATCAAGAAAGGATGTTGGATTTTGTCAAATGCTTTTTCTGCATCAATTGCTATGACTATATGGTTTTTATCTCTCAATTTGTTTATGTGATGTATCACGTTTATTGATTTGTGAATATTGTACCATCCTTGTATCCCAGGGATAAATCCTACTTGGTCGTGGTGTATGATCTTTCTGATGCATTGCTGGATTCGATTTGCTAGAATTTTGTTGAGGATTTCGACATCTATGTTCATGAGGGATATTGGCCTGTAATTCTCTTTCATTGTGTTATCTTTATCTGCCTTTGGTATTAGGGTGATGCTGGCTTGATAGAAGGCGTTTGGAAGTGTTCCTTCCTATTGAATTTTCTGGAATAGTCTGAGGAGGATAGGTTTTAGCTCTTCCTTGAATGTTTTATAAAACTCCCCTGTGAAGCCGTCTGGCCCTGGGCTTTTGTTTGCTGGAAGCTTTTGGATGACTGCTTCAATTTCTTCCATAGTTATCAGCCTATTGAGATTTTTAGTCTCTTTCTGAGTAAGATTTGGAAGGTTTTGTTTTTCTAGGAATGTGTCCATTTCCTTCAGGTTGTCTAGTTTGTTGGAGTAGAATTGTTCATAGCATTTTTTGACAATCCTTTGTATTTCTGTGGGGTCTGATGTTATTTCACCTCTTTCATTTCTGATTTTGTTTATTTGGGTCCTCTCTCTTTCTTCTTGGTGAGCCTGGCTAGAGGTTCATCAATCTTATTTATCCTTTCAAAGAACCAGCTCTTGGTATTGTTGATCTTGTGTATTGTTTTTGGTCTCTATGTCATTCATTTCTGCTCTGATCTTTATTATTTCCTTTATTCTGCTCACTGTGGGCTTTTCTTGTTGCTCCCTTTCTAATTCTTTGAGTTGTTGAGTTAGACGATATATTAACATTTTTTCTTGTTTTTTGAGGTAGGCCTGTAGAGCTATACATTTCCCTCTCAGGATTGCTTTCATTGTGTCCCATAGGATTTACAATGTAGTGTTTTTATTGTTGTTAGTCTCCAGGATGTTTTTAATTTCTTCTTTGATCTCATTGATAACCCAATCATTGTTTAGTAGCATGCTATTCAGTTTTCAAGTGTTTGGATTTTTTGGAATATTTTTAGTGTAGTTTATTTCTAATATTATGCCATTTTGGTCTGAGAAAATGCTTGATATGATTTCAATCTTTTTGAATTTGGGGAGACTTTGCTTGTTACCCAATATGTGGTCTATTTTTGAAAATGTCCCATGTGCACTTGAGAAGAACGTATATTCTGTTGCTTTGGGGTGAAATACTCTGAAGATGTCAATTAGGTCCATCTGATCTAGTGTGTCATTTAGAATTGGAGTTTCTTTGCTGATTTTTTTTGTCCAGAGGATATATCCATTGATGTCAGTGGTGTATTAAAGTCCCTTACTATGATTGTATTGTTGTCGATCTCTCCCTTGATATCTTCCAGCAGATTTTTTATGTATTTGGGCACTCCTGCGTTGGGTCCATATACGTTTACCAGAGTTATATCTTCTTTCTGGATTGCTCCCTTTAGTATTATGTAGTGGCCCTCCTAATCTCTTATTATGACCTTTACTTTGAGGTGTATTTTATCTGATATAAGTATCGCAACCCCAGCTTTTTTCTCATTTCTATTTGCCTGAAAAATGTTTTTCCATATCTTCATTCTCAGTCTGTGTGAATCTTTTGCTCTAAGGTGGGTCTCTTGTAGACAGAAAATATATGGATCATGTTTTCTTATCCATTCAGCTACCTTATGTCTTTTGATTGGTGCATTTAATCCATTTATGTTTACTGTTATTATTGATAAGTACCTGTTTGTTGACATATTTTTCCTTAGTGTTTGTGTTTCTTCTTACCTTTCTCTTTCTTCTTTTTACAGCAGCCCCTTTAGCATTTCTTGCATTGCTGGCTTGGTAGTGATGAACTCTCTGAGCCCATTTTGGTCTGTGAAGCTTCTGATTCCACCTTCAATTTTGAATGATAGCCTTGCTGGGTATAGTGTTCTTGGATTCAGTCCCTTGTTTTGCATCACTTTGTATATTTCATTCCATTCACTTCTGGCCTGGTGTGTTTCTTTTGAGAAATCAGTTGATATTCTGATAGGAGATCTTTTGTAGGTAACTTTCTGTTTCTCTCTGGCAGCCTTTAAGATTCTTGCTTTGTCATTGGTGTTCGTCAATTTAATTATGATGTGTCTTTGTGTCGGTCTTTTGGGGTTCAACTTGTTTGGGACTCTGTGTATTTCTTGGACTTGGATAGTTTTTTTCTTGCCAATATCAGGGAAGTTTTCTGTCATTATTTCTTCTAACAGGTTTTCTATTCCTTGCTTCTCTTCCTCTCCTTCTTTTATCCCTATTATTCGAAGGTTGTTTCGTTTTGTGTTGTCCCAAAGCTCCTTTAGGCTCTCCTCTTGCTTTTTAAGTTTTCTTTCCAGTTGCTGCTGTGTTTGTGTGTTTTTTCCTACCTTGTCTTCTAATTCGCTGATGCGGTCCTCGGCTTCTTCTGCTCTACTCTTTAAGCCTTCTATTGTGTTCTTTATTGCAGCTATGTCATTCTTCATCTCCTCTTGGTTTCTTTTCATGTTGGTGGCATTTTCATTCAGCTTCTTATAGTTCTCATTGAGTTGTGTGTATTTGTCATCCATCCGTTTAAACATCATTATAACGAATACTCTGAATTCTTTCTCTGTTAAGCTGCTAGCCTCAATGTCATTTAACTCCCTTTCTGGTGATTCCTCTTTTTCCTTCCGTTGGGAACTTCCTTTTTTTCTCCCCATGTTTTCTTATAATGTTTTGATTGTAGATCCGCTTGCTTTGCTACCCAGGTTCTTTTGGGGATGGTGCTACTGGTGTAATCTCTCAGTTCTCCTGGGCCTGGTAATGTAGTGTAGCTCCCTAATTGAGCTACTTGGGTTCTCTTGATGTAGGCCTGGAAGTTTGAGAGGCACAACTGTGGTGTCTAAAAGTCAGCAGCTATGGAGTGGAGTGTCCCAGTTTTTGTTGTCTTGAACCGTTAGTTGAAATTGCACGTGCCCAGTGGGACTCACAGTGGCACCCAGGAACCGTGTGTTGGAAGAGCTCCCAGTGGCTCCCACTAGCACACTGTGTGTTGATGGGCTCAAGGTGCGTGCCTGTTGTAAATTCACTTCTGTGGAGGTGTGTTTGCAGGCGCAGAGCTCTGATGCACTCTGAGGGGCCCTGACACTGAAGTTATACATCTAGGGTGTATGTGGGAAGTTATGCAGGAGAAAGGAGTTCAGAGTTTCTGCTGTGGGACAGCGCATCCTTGGCTGTACAAAATCACACCCAGCAGGGGCTCAAAGCAGCTCCCCAGAGGACCCTGTGGATATATGGGCTCAGGGCACCTTCCCTTGCTGTGGCCGTGAGTTTGCCCGCTCTGGAGTGTGCACGAACTGGTGGCGTGCCCGCCGGCACACAGCTCTGACGCACTTTGAGGGACCCTGGCACTGAAGTTATACAGCTAGGGTGTATGTGGGAAGTTATTCAGGAGAAAGGAGTTCAGTGTTTCTGCTGTGGGGCAGCGCATCCTTGGCTGTACAGAATCACACCTAGCAGGGGCTCAAAGCAGCTCCCCAGAGGACCCTGTGGATATATGGGCTCAGGGCACCTTCTCTTGCTCTGGCCGTGAGTTTTCCTGCCCTTGAGTGTGCACAAACTGGTGGCGCGCCCGCAGGTGCAAAGCTCTGACGCACCCTGGCACTGAAGTTGCACCTCAGGGGTGTCCGTGGGCAGTTATTTAGGAAGAGGAAGTTCAGAGATTCTACTGCAGGGCCTCGCACCCTTGACTGTGCAGAATCACCCCCTCAGGGGCTCTCAGTGGTTCCCAAGCACTACCTGGGTAGTGGAGTGCCTGGGTGCCTATGGGCTGGGAACACGGTGAATCCTGATTCCCTGCACTGGGGAGGGGGAGGTTGTACTTACTGCTTTCAGCGGCGGTGCACTTTTGGAGGTGGAGGTCTCAGGGTTCACGCATCTGCAGCTGGGGTGGCAGGTCTTCTACCAGAGTGGCTGTAGTGACCAGGTTTGCTTCCGAGACCAGACTGGGTGGTGGTAAGTTTAGGATTCTAGTCCCTAGCAGTTCCGTTCTTAAAGATGGCGGGGTCTCTGTGCCACTGGTGTCCTCCCCGGAGTGTTTGCAGCGGCCGCGGGGTTTTTCCAACCAAGACTGCCTGGATCGGAAGCCCCATGGAAGAACTGCAGGGTCTAACTGTCCCTATTTCACTCACACACACACCTCTATCGCTCCTTCACTCGATCACACACTCACCCTCCCTACCTTCCTGCTGGTTGCCATCTTCTGTCTTGACTACTACTCTTATAACCTTAGTTTCAGGAACCCAATATTTTGGGGTACAAAACATGTATACTAATTGCACTCAGGCAATTAGTACACAATGAAAACAACATGCCTGGTGGATTAAACATTGGTCCATGAGACAGAAAAATAGCTGTATCTGAGATAGGTACCAGTTTAAACATTGAAGGATAAACCAAATTCAGTTTTAATGAGTGGCATTAAGGAAAAAAGGTTGTGTTAGAGAGAATATACCACTTAGAAGCAATCCTCTTCTAGAGGAAAGGAAGATGATAGAAATGAGACTGGAAAGATAATTAAGCTTTAGTGAACTGGATCAGGCATATTCGATGAATAATTCTGGAAAATATTAGGATTCAGTGCTGGGATGGGCTTATACCTTCATCCAACAGGGTCTCCCAACTACATTAAAACAGATGAATCCTGAGCTAGCAGGGCAGCGATGACTCTTCACACTAGGACACTCTTCTGGAAAACTTATGGACCTTTAAACTTATGGAAGTTTTCTTGGAACAAGAGTAATTTACATTGATGCACTCTGCCTGCTCTCATCCTAATAATGGATCAAAATAAGATTTACCTTACAGTGCAGGAATAGGAACAATTCTGAGTTACACTCTTATACTTGCCATAGGAAAGATGGGCCCTGCTACACAATAGCATACAACGGAGACAGTCTCAGTGAAATCATGTGAACTGATACAAGGTGACTGGTCTAACTTTGTCCCCATGTTTTGGACTGCATTATGTATGCACAAAATTCATATGTCAAAGTAGTAACCCCCAGCACCTCAGAATGTGATTGTATTGGCAATAGGGTCTTTAAAGAGGTGATTAAGTTAAAATGAGGCTATCAGGGTGGGCCATAATCTAATCTGACTGGTATCCTTATAAGAAGAGAAAAGTTGGACACACAAGGATGTATGAAAACAGAGAAAAGACATGTGAGAACACACCAAGAAGGTAGCCATCTGCAAGCCAAGGAGAAGAGTCCTCAGAATAAACTAAACCTGCCAACACCTTGATCTTGGTTTTCCAGCCTCCAGACCTGTGAGAAAATAAATTTCTGTTGCTTAAGCCACTCAGTCTGTGGTATTTTGTTATGACAGCTCTAGCAAACTAATATGTGATTTAGAACCTAGAAATAACCAAATCCGGGCCAACTGTGATACCCTTCTATAATAATATCTGATACTAGAGGCCCGGTGCATGAAATTTGGGTGGGTGGGGGTCGCTCAGCCCAGCCTGCACCCTCTCGCAATCCGGAACCCCTAGGGGAATGTCTGACTGCCGGTTTAGGCCCAATCCCACAGGAATCCTTGTGGGATCGGGCCTAAACTGGCAGTCGGACACCCCTCTCACAATCCAGGACTGCTGGCTCCTAACCGCTCACCTGCTTGCCTGCCTGATCATCCCTAACCACTCTGCCTGTCTGCCTCATCACCCCTAACCACTCTGCCTGCCTGATTGCCCCAAACCCCTCTGCCTCCCCGCTTGATCACCCCTAAGCACTCGCCTGCCTGCCTGGTCACCCCTAACCGCTCACCTTCCTGCCTGATCGCCCCCTAACTGTTCGCCTGCCTGCCTGATCACCCCTAACCACTCGCTTGCCTGCCTGATTGCCCCTAATCGCCTCTGCCTTGGCCCCCTCCCGCCATGGCGGCCACCTCTGCCTCGGCCCCTGCCAGCGCAGCTTCATCCAGAAGGTTGTACAAAAGGACATCCAGAAGGTCGTACAAAAGGAGAGGAGAGGAGAGGAGAGGAGAGGAGAGGAGAGGAGAGGAGAGGAGAGGAGTGATGTCTGGAGGGTCATTCGGCTGTCTGGTCTAATTAGCGTATTACGTTTTTATTATTGTAAATATGGGCAAAGGTCAATTACATTGGGAAGATATAATAAATCTCTGGTAATGACATCAGAAGAATGGTGGTATAAGGGTGCATTCTTCCTTTCCCCCAGAAATTTCAAGAAGTAACCACCTATAATTCAACAAAGAATTCCCTGTTAAACAAATGCATACATGAGGGACCTGCACACTGAAACAACTAAGGTGGGTCTCTTGGAATAAGCAGGGAGACAAGAAGGGAGGGAAGCACAAAAGAGCTACAGTGCAGTGTGTCTGCAGCGCAGCTGGGAACTCACAGCATGAGTAGCAGGCACTTCCCTCAGCCAGTCAGGAGGAACAGAGAGCTCCAGGGTGGGGGGCATCCAGTAGAGTGCCTAGTGGCAAGCAGTGATCTGCCAGCTGCAGGAGAGGACATTGTCTGTTGGAGTTGCAGAGTTGTGTGATTGTGCACACAAACAGTGAGAAAGTGCAGTGTCTGAACCATGGGGCATGCTGTGAACAGGGTCTGAGACATGGGTGAGTGGCAAGAGCGAAAACTGAGTCAGCAGATGCCCACCCTACAGAGCTGCTCCCCACTGCTAGGCCTGGCGGTGGTGTTTCAGACAAAGAAATAAATCACAGAGCCCTGCCACTGATTAGACTCCCAAAACTTGCTTCATGCTGCCCTTGGAGTTGGCGCCAAGATTATCTATAAACCAAGTGCTGTTGCGGTAGAAACACAGTTTCCCTCTGTGACAAAACCCCAGGCGGGGTGCTTGGGCTGGACCTGTGGAGGTCAGGGGTGGGCATTACAGTAAGGAAAAGAAAACCTCACCCCCAAGCAACAGAGGTGGTACAGTCCTATGAAATCTGCAGAGGCTAAAAACTGAGAGGCCACAGAGGGCAAAAATTGTGCCATTCAGCGCCATCTACTAAAATAGAATGGAAAGACCTGCTCAGAGATAAATGGGAAAACAAAGGAGAACAGCGAACACCATGAACAACCACAGCAACAACAATGACCAGAAAGAAAATGAAAAATCCCCAGAAAATAGGCTGAAACACTTGGAATTATGTGATATGAATGACAGAGATTTCATTATTGCAGTTCTGAAAATACTCAATGAGCTGCGAGAAAAAAAAAACTGACAGGCAATTCAGTGCACTAAAAAAAAAAAAATCAATTAACAAAGTTGAGTATTTCTCCAAGGAAATTGAAATTTTAAAAAAGAATCATAAATCCTAGAAATGAAGCATGCAATTAAAGAAATTAAGAGTGAGCTGTTGAGCATAGAAAACAGAACCAACAAGTTAGAGAAAAGAACTAGTGATATCTAAGACAGGAATCAAGAAATGATGCAGTGGGAAGCAGAGAGAGACCTGAGAATAAAGAAATATATCAGAGCTCTACAAGACCTCTCTGATTCCATAAAAAAAAAAGTAACATCAGAATCATAGGCACAGTGGGAAGAGGAAGAGAGGGCATATGGAATGGAGATTCTATTAAAACAAATAGTGGATAAGAATTTCCCAAATCTATGGAAATAACTAGATCCTCAAATCCAAGAAGCAAACAGAACACCAAGTTTCCTCAATTCAAAGAGACCCTCTCCAAGTCACTGGGTAGTGAAGCTGTCAAAAATTAATGACAAATAAAAAATCTTCAAAGCATCCAGGGAAAAGAAAGAAGTGACCTACAAAAGAAAACCCATCAGAATTTCATCTGACTTCTCAGCGGAAACTCTACAAACAAGAGAGTGAAACCAAATATTAAAACGTCAAAAACAGAAAAATTACCAGCCACACATAACATATCCAGCAAATTTATCCTTTAACCTTTTGCACTCAGATGTCGAATGTGACTCGACACGGTTAGCATCGGTAGCAGGAATAGAGAAAAAAGCAAGTGAGTGCAAAGGGTTAAATATGAAGGGGAAATAAAGACATTTATGGACATACAGAAGTGGAGGGATTTTGTCACTAGAAAACCTCCATTGCAGGAAATGCTCAAGGGAGTTATTCTACCTGAAACAAAAAACATAAGGTCACAACACTATGAGTAGAATCGCCAAAATACTTGCAACATAAATAGTGATAATTGGTGAAAACTAAAACAAACAAGGGGAAGAAATGGTATGAACTGGCAATGGATGATGAAGATCAGATTCATTCAAAAGATAAATATGGTATACAGTAGGTCCTCGGGTTACGTCAGAGATCCATTCCTACAGCGCAACGTAACGTGATTTTCGCCATAAGTCGGAACCCACCTACATAAGCACCTACCTCATTCACATGGAGCACATACACACTCACATGGAGCAGTAATGAAGTGAAACAGTAAAAGAAATTTATTTATTTTTTTTTTAATTTAATAAATCTTTACTGTTCAGATTATTACAATTGTTCCTCATCCCCCCCCCCCCTGCATAGCTCCCCTCCTCCTGGTTCCCACCCCACCCCGTGCCCTTACCCCCCCCAACTGTCTTCAACCATAGGTGTATGATTTTTGTCCAGTCTCTTCCTGCACCCCCACACCCCTTTTCCCCCTGAGAATTATCAGTCCACTCCCTTTCTATGCCCCTGATTCTATTATATTCACCAATTTATTCTGTTCATCAGATTTTAAATTCACTTGATTTGTAGATTCACTTGTTCATAGATATGTATTTGTTGTTCATAATTTTTATCTTTACTTTTTTCTTCTTCTTCCTCTCCGTAAAGAATACCTTTCAGCATTTCATATAATACTGGTTTGGTGGTGATGAAATCCTTTAGCTTTTTCTTATCTGTGAAGCTCTATCTGACCTTCAATTCTGAATGATAGCTTTGCTGGATAGAGTAATCTTTGTTGTAGGTTCCTGCTATATTCATCAGTTTGCATATTTCTTGCCACTCCCATCTGGCCTGCATAGTTTCTGTTGAGAAATCAGCTGACAATAGTATGGGTGCTCCCTTGTAGGTAACTAACTGTTTTTCTCTTGCTGCTTTTAATATTCTCTCTTTGTTTTTTGCTCTTGGCATTTTAATTATGATGTGTCTTGGCGTGGTCCTCTTTGGATTCCTTTTGTTTGGGGTTCTGTGCGCTTCCTGGACTTGTAAGTCTATTTCTTTCACCAGGTGGGGGAAGTTTTCTTTCATTATTTCTTCAAATAGGTTTTCAGTATCTTGCTTTCTCTCTTCTTCTGGCACCCCCATAATTCGGATGTTGGTATGCTTGAAGTTTTCCCAGAGGCTTTTTACACTATCTTCAAATTTTTGGATTCTTTTTGCTTTTCCGGTTGGGTGTTTTTTGCTTCTTTGTATTTCAAATCTTTGACTTGATTCTTGCATTCTTCTAGTCTGCTGTTGGGTCTCTGTATAATATTTTTTATTTCAGTCAGTGTATGTTTAATTTCTAGTTGTTCCTTTTTCATATCCTCAAGGGTCTCACTAAAGTTATTGGCCTTTTCTAGGAAATTCTTGAAAAACCTTATAACCGTGGTTTTGAACTACATATCCAGTCGTTTGTTCTCCTCCATTTCTTTCATTTGTGATCTGTTTCTTTGTCTCCACATTTTCACTGCTTCCCTGAGTTGGTAGGGTAGCTTTGTGTGGTAGGTGTCCTATAGGGTACAGTGGCTCAGCCTCCCCAGTTACCTGAGGTGGACACTCTTGGTGCACCCCTTTGTGGACTGTGTTTATAGCCTTGTTGTAGTTAAGTTTTGATTGTCGTTGGTATCACTGGGAGGAATTGACCTCCAGGCCAGTTGGCTGTGAGGATCAGCTGTGTCTATGCCAGGAGAACTTCTGTGCTGGATACAGCCTTATGGGACAAGACTTGCAAAATTGCAAAAGCCTCTGTGCTCAGCTTGGATGGGGCGGAGTCTCAGGGCTGAGCAGACAGCCTTGGCTTCCCATCAGCCCTGCCCTATGAGGCCCCTGGTTCTCAGTGTCCCTTGGTAATCACTGCAAGCACCTCTGAGAGAAAGCCGCCCTCGAGTTTTGCCCACTGCCAGACAGTCCAGTTTCTCCCCCAATGAATCTGGATTCCCAGATTCTCGCCCGGAACTGGAGTTCAGCGCAGTCGGGAGCTTCCGGTTCCCTCCAGCTAGAGAAAGCCAGCAGCACACTCAGCAATCAGTCCTCTGTGCTCACGCCTCCAGACCTCTGCCTTTCGCGGCTCCCCTGAGTTTCTGCCTGACAGTCCAGGTTCCCCCCATATGAGCCTGGGTCCCCAGGGGCTCACCCAGAACTGGGGTTCAGTGCAGTAGGATCTGGGGTTCAGTGCAGTGGGGAGCTTCCGACTCCCTCCCGCTAGGGAAAGCCAGCAGCAACCTCAGCAGTCAGTCTTCTCTGCATGCACTCTTGCACGCACCTTCAGACCCCTGCCTTCCATGGCTCCCCCGAGTTTCCGTGTGCCTTTCTCTCTACCTGACAGTCCAGATTCCCCCCATATGAGCCTGGGTCCACAGGGTCTCGCCCGGAACTGGGGTTCAGTGCAGTTGGAACTGGGGTTCAGTGCAGTCAGGAGCTTCCTTCTCCCTCCCGCCAGAGAAAGCCAACCAGGCACTCAGCTACCCTTCCTCACTGCGTGTGTGTCTCTGTACCTCAGCCTTTTTCAGCTCCTCTGATTCTCCATGAATTTTTCTCTTTCCTTCTAGTTGTAGAATTTCCACTCAGCCAGCTTTCCTGTGGTTCTAGATGATGTCCTTTTTGTCTTTTAGTTGTAGTTTTGAAATTGTTGTGCGAAGCAGCAGTTTAGGTGTTTACCTATGCCGCCATCTTGGTTTCTCCCAGTAAAAGAAATTTAAAAGAAAGATAACAATCCCTGACCTTTACTTGTGGCAAATAAATAATGAAAAACATAAAGCACATATGTACATACGTCAAACTGACGGAACTTTTTTTTATACACAAATAAATGGGAGATGGCGACGTAACCATGAAACGACGTACGTCGAGTCCAACGTAATCCAAGAACTGCCTGTATATGCAACTTTACTTTTTATAAACCTAATGGCAACCACACACAAATATCCCAAAAATAGGACATAAAGCATAAAAACAGAGGAAAAGATGTATGGACTACACCAAACAAAAACAACAGACATAAGCATTAACAAAAAGAACCAATGGAGGCACAAGGTCACCAGAAAACAACATATAAAATGGCTATTGGAAATCCTCATAAATCAATAATTACCCTAAATGTAAATAGTTTAAATTCACCAATAAAGAGACACAGAGTAGCAGAATGGATCAAAAAACAAAACCCAACCATATGCTGCCTACAAGAAACACATGTAGTCCTAGCTGGTTTGACTCAGTGGATAGAGTGTCAGCCTGCAGACTGAAAAGTCCCAGGTTCCATTCCAGTTGAGGGCACATGCCCAGGTTGCAGACTCGATCCCCAGTAGGGGGCGTGCAGGAGGCAGCCAATCAGTGATTCTCTCTCATCATTGGTGTTCCTATATCTTTCTCCCTCTCCCTTGATCTCTGAAATCAATAAAAATATTTTTTTAAAAAAGAGAGAGAGACAAAAATCTAAACAGCAAAGAGAAATGTAAATTCAAAGTAAAAGGGTGGAAAATGATTATACAAGCAAATAACATCCAGGAAAAAAGCAGGTGTAGCCATACTTATATCTGACAAAATAGATCTCAAGCTGACAAAGATAATGAGACAAATGTGGACACTTTATAATGATAAAGGGAAAACTACATCAAGAAAACATAACACTTCTTAATATATGTGCGCCCAACTAGGGAGCACCAAAATATATTAAACATCTACTCACAGAATTAAAGGAAGAAACAGATCAAAACATAATTATAGTTGAAGACTTTAATACTCCATTGACAGCTCTAGACAGATCAACCAAACAAAAAATCAATAAAGAAATACAGCCTTAAATGAAACATTAGATCAAATAGATATACTTGACATTTATAGAACATTTTCATCCCAGAACATCAGATTATACATTCTTCACCAGCACATATGAAACATTCTCAAGGATACACCATATGCTGGGTCACAGAACTAGCACCAACAAATTCAAAAAGATTGAAATTATACCAAGCATATTTTCTGACCATGATGCCTTGAAATTAGAAATCAATTGCAGAAAGGAAGTAAAAAAACCCACAAATACATGGAGATTAAGCAACATACTACTAAAAAATGACTGGGTGAAAATAAATAAAAGATGAGATCAAAAGATGTATAGAGACAAACGAGAATGATATCACAACATCAAAACCTCTGGGATGCAATGAAAGCAGTAATAATAGGGAAGTTTATATCAGTACAGTCCTATCTCAAGAAACAAGAGAAATCCCAAGTAAACAACCTAACATCACATCTTAAAATACTAGAAAAAGGAGAACAAAAGCAACCCAAACTTGGCAGAAGAAAGGAAATAACAAAAATTAGACAAAAATAAATGAAATAGAGAACAAAAAGACTATGTAGAAAAATTAATAAAACAAAGAGCTGAAAATATTAATAAAATTGACAAACCCCTGGCTAGACTCATTAAGGGAAAAGACCCATATAAACAAAATCACAAATGAGAGAGGAGAAACCACCAGAGACATCACAGATATACAAAGGATCACACCAAAATACTATGAAAGACTTTATGCCACCAAATTCAATAACCTAGAAGAAATGGATAAGTTCCTAGAAATATACAACCTTCCTAGACTAAATTATGAAGAACTGGAAAGTCTAAATAGATCTTTTTAGTTTTGAATGAAGAAACAAAACTTTACCCAGAATCTAGTGAATGTCACAGTGAGGAAATAGAAACAACCATCAAAAACCTCCCAAAAAACAAAAGTCCAGGACCAAGTGGCTTCACCATTGAATTCTACCAAATGTTCAAGGAATAATTAAAACCTATTATTTTCAAATTCTTCCAAAAAATTGAAGAGGCAATATTTCCTAACACATTCTACATGGCCAATATACCCTGGTACCAAAACCTGGCAAAGATAATACACACACAAAAAAAAGTACAGACCAATATCCCTGATGAATACAGATGCAAAAATCCTAAACAAAATACTAACTAATTGAATACAACAATACATCCAAAAAATAATACATCATGATCAAGTGGGATTCATTCCAGGGCCATAGGAATAGTCAACATTCACAAATCAATCAATGTAATACACCACATTAACAAAAGAAAGAAAAAAAAACATATGATTTTGTTAATAGATGCAGAAAAAGCATTTGATGAGATACTGCAGTCATTTATGATTAAAACACTCAATAAAATAGGAATAGAAGGAAAGTACCTCAACATAATAAAGGCCATCTATAATAATAAAAGGATATATGCCAATTAGACTGGATGTCCTTCCGGACATCCTTCCTTCCAGACAAAGCTGCAGTGGGTGGAGGCCAAGGCAGAGGCTGCAGAGGCCCCGACCACAGTGGCGGCAGGTGGGGGCCAGGGCCAGGGCCAAGGCCCTTGTACGAATTTTGTGCATCAGGCCTCTAGTATATGATAAACCCTCAGCCAATATCATACTCAATGGTGAAAAATTGAAAGCTTTTACCCTAAGATCAGGAACAAGACAAGGATGTCCATTCTCATCACTCTTATTCAACACTAGAGGCCCAATGAACGAAATTCGTGCAAGGAGCTCAGCCTTCGGAGCTGCGGTGGCTTGCTTCTGCCTTTGCAGCCCCAGCTTTGTCCAGAAAGTCGTCTGGAAGGACATCTGGAAGGTCGTTCGGCTGTCCGGTCTAATTAGCATATTATGCTTTTATTGTTATAGATAGTACTGGAAGTCCTAGCCAGAGCAATAAGGCAAGAGAAAGAAATAAAAGGCATACAAATAGGGAAAGAAGAAGTCAAACTGTCACTTTTTGTGGACAACATGATGCTGTATGTAGAAAAACCCTAAAGACTCTACCAAAAAACTACTGGAAACAATAAACAAATACACTCAAGTTGCAGGATATAAAATCAATGTGCAAAAATCCATTGCCTCTTCCTGAATACCAACAACAAAACTTCAGAAAAAAAATGGAAAAAACAATTCCTTTTGCAATAGCAACCAAAAGAATAAAATACCTAGGAATAAACTTAACAAAGAATGCGGAAGACCTATGTACTGAAAATTACAAAGTACTATTACAAACCTCAGAGGGAAGGCAGGGGAGGTGGGTGGGGGGGGCAGGTAAGAGATCAACCAAAGAACTTGTATGCATATAAGCATAACCAATGGACACAGACAATAGGGGGGTGTGTGAAGACCTGGGCTGGGGGGTGGGGGCGGGCTTGGAGAGGTCAATGGGGGAAAATGGGGACATATGTAATACTTTCAACAATAAAGAATTTAGCCCTAGCTGGTTTAGCTCAGTGGAGAGAGCATCGGCCTACAGACCAAAGGGTCCCGGGTTCGATGCCAGTCAAGGGCACATGCCAGAGTAGTGAGCTCAATCCCCAGTGGGAGGTGTGCAGGAGGCATCTTATCAATGATTCTCTCTCATTATTGATGTTTCTCTCTCTTTCTTCCTCTCTTTTCCTCTCTGAAATCAATAAAAAAATTAAAAATTAAAAAAGGAGAGAGATTGAAAAATACACAACAAAATGGGAAAATATTCCATGTTCATGGATTGGAAGAATCAAATAGTTAAAATGGCCATATTACCCAAAGCAATATACAGATTCAATGTAATCCCCATCAAAATCCCAATGTCAATTTTTAAACAAATAGACCGAGAAATCATCAGATGTGTATGGAACTACAAAAGATCCAGAATAGCTAAAGCAATCCTGAAAAAATAAAAATAAATAAATAAAAAATACGAAGCTGGAGGTATCACGCTACCTGATGTCAAATTACACTGCAGAGCTATGAAAATCAAAACAGCATGGTATTGGCAGAGAAACAGACACACAGATCAATGGAACAGAATAGAGAGCCCAGCTATAAAACCACATGTATATGGACAGATAATTTTTGACAAAGGAGCCAGAAATGCACAATCGAGTAAAGATAGTCTCTTCAATAAATGGTGCTGGAAAAAACTGGAAAGCCACATGCAAAAAAAAATGAAACTGGATTACAGTTTGTCCCCATGTACAAAAATTAATTCAAAATGGATCAAAGACTTAAACATAAGACCCAAAACTATAAGTCACATAGAAAAAAATATAGGTACCAAACTTATGGACCTGGGTGGTAGAGAATATTTTATGGACTTGACCCCAAAGGTAAGGGAAGTAAAGGCAAAAATAAATGAATGGGACTATATCAAACTGAAGAGCTTCTGCACAGCAAAAGCAGACAACAAAACAAACATGCAGCCAACCAGATGGGAGATGATATTTGCAAACAGTAGCTCTGACAAAGGTTTAATTTCCAAAATATATAAAGAACTCATAAAACTCAACACCAAACAAACAATCCAATCAAAAAGTGGGCAGAGGACGTGAAAATACACCTCTCCCAAGAAGACATACAAACAATAGGTATATGAAAAGATGTTCAACCTCACTGGCAACTAGGGAAATGCAAATTAAAACTACCATGAGATACCACCTTACACCAGTTAGAGTGGCCATTATCAACAAGACAAACAATAACAAATCTTGGAGAGGTTGTGGAAAAAGGGAACCCTCATTCACTGCTGGTGGGAATGTAGACTGGTACAACCACTATGGAAAGCAGTCTGGTGATTCCTCAAAAAATTAAGAATAGAGCTACCATTTGACCCAACAACCCCACTCCTGGGTATATACCCAAAAAACTCAAAATCATTTATTCCCAAAGATATATGCACCCCTGTGTTCACTGCAGCATTATTCAAGGTGGCCTAGACATGCAAACAACCAACGTGTCCTGCAATAGAAGACTAGATAAAGACGTGGTATATATACACAATGGAATATTACTCAGCCATAAGAAAGGATGAAATAGCACCATTTTCAAGAACATGGATGGACCTTGAGAACATTATGCTAAGTGAAATAAGACAGAAAAAGCTAAGAATCATATGATTTCACTCATATGTGGGATAAAAAACTGAAACTCTTGAACACAAACAGCAGTGTGGTGGTTACCAGAGTGAGGAGGGTAGGGGAGAAGGAGGTCCTAATATGAGGTGACAGAAGATGATTTGACTTTGGGTGGTGGGCATATGGTGCTATATACAGATTTTGTAACTTAGAAATCTACACATAAAACCTATATGTTCATGTTGACCAATGTCACCCCAATAAAATTTAATTTAAAAAATAACATAAAATAAAATAAAGGTTGTACCCATTTAAAAAAATATCTCTAATTCTTACTGACTTGTGGAATAAAACAGAACTGTACTATGACTATAGTGTGATATGGTGTAACATTGGCATTGCTGATAAGATTAAATTACCTTACATAAATAAATCCTATAATATAGATATTGATAACTATACGTATTAAGAAATTGAATTAAAGCCTCCTCAGGTTATGATATCAATGGAAAATGGTTGGTATTAGGAGGAATCAGATCTAGTTAATATCAGTTAATTAATACGCTAAATAGAGTAGTCTCACCCCTTATCCATGGTTTTGCTTTCAATGGTTTCAGTTACCCACAATCAACTGCCATTCAAAATTATTAAATGGAAAATTCCAAAAATAAACAATTAATGAGTTTTAGGTTGCAAGCCATTTTAAGTAGTGTAATAAAATCATGCCATCCTGCTCAGGATGTAAAGCATCCCTTTGTCTAATGTACTAGTATCTATGCAGTATACACTACCTGTTGTACATTAGTCACTTAGTACCCATCTCAGTTATCATATTGTTGTGGTATTGTAGTGCTTATGTTGAAGTCACCCTTATTTTATACCAGCCCCAAAGTGCAAGAGAAGTGATGTTGGCAATTCAGATATGCTAAAGAGAAGCCACAAAGTGCTTCCTTTAAGTGAAAATTTAAAGTTCAAAGGAAAAAGCCGTATGTTGAGGTTGCTAAGATCTATAAGAACAAATCTTCTATCCATGAGATTCTAAAGGAAAAAGATTTGTGCTAGTTTTGCTGTCACATCTCAAACTGCAAAAGTTATGTGCATGATACGTAAGTACTTCATTAAGATGAAAAAAGACATTAAATTTGTGAGTAGAAGATGTGAACAGAAACCATGTTCCAGTTAATGACAATGTACTGTGTCAAAAAGTACTGAGGGTATTATGAAGATTTCAGCAAGGGATCCCCTGAAATGAGTGACATCAAGCCATTTACTGTAAGGAATGGTTATACAGATTCAGGAATAGATTTGGACTGAAAAACAAAAAATACTGGAGAGGCTGCATCTGCCCATGAGGAAGCCGCTGCCACCATTATTGCAAAGTTGAATAAGTTGATTAAGTAGAAAAGATACCATTCAAAGCAAGTCTTCAGTCATGATAAAACTTGGCTCATCTGGAAGATTCTCAAGAGAACCTGCACTCATAAAAATGCAAAGGAGGCACCAGGACATAAAACATGGAAGAACAGTCAGACTGCTCCTTTTGACTTCCAAATTCTCGCACTTTATTTGTGAGAAGTAAATTGCTTGTCTCGTTACCTAATAGAGAACACAACAACAGAAAACAAGTACGGTAATAATTGTTCCTTATAAAAACTCAGACTCCAGACTCTCATTTCAGAATATCCTTGCCTTTTTATGGGCTGTACCAGTATTCTTGCTTCTGCTTGAGTTGAGGCTGGAATATTGGGTGCATCACAATGAGGTACGTTGGACAATTCACTTCTGCCCCTCTCACGTGAAGACTGTCAAACTACAACAGTTATGAGCACAGCTTGGTAGAGTAAAAGAGCATGAGTGCTTCTGATGGGGATTAGGAAGCAGAGTTCTGTTTACTCTGTTCCTGTAACTCACACAGATTCAGCAAGTAATCCTGTAAACTTCAGTCACTGTCATGTACATTGGGGCTCGGAACTAATGCCAACAATCATTAAAGTCATTATTCTGTATGGGGGGAAATATGGAAGGGCAGATTAATTCTTGTACTATGTGGCAACACTGCAGGGCATATGATAAAGCCAGGCATAACACACAAACAACACATATGCTTTCACAAACAAAACCAAAAAGTATCTGCCCATGTTCTAGCAACATAATCAGAAAGCATGAGTGACAGCTATCTTGTTTATGCAATAGTTCCACCAAGATTTCATCTCAGCAGTAAAACAAACAAACACTTGTAAGAAAGTCCTGTTAATAGCAGATAATTCACCTGATCATCCTGAATCTGTTTTTTATGAAAAGGAAAATGTCAAAGTTTTATTTTTACCTCTAAATACAACCTCATTGCTTGAGCCCCTTTAACCAGGGCATCATTGTTTGTCAAGGCAATAAACACACACCTGATATTTGATTGCATTCAATCAGTAATTGATGGATACCTTAATCTGGACATAATGCAGTGCAAGAATTCATTTACTAATGCTGATGCAGTAACATTCACCAAAGCTGCAATGAAGGAACTAAAGTGGAAAACTATAAATGCCGGCTGGAAGAACTTATGGACTGAAGTTGTGAATGGGGATAGGGGAAGGGGACATATGTAATACTTTTAACAATAAAGATTTAAAAATAAATAAAGGCTTCCAAGGGTAGATGGAGAAGTCAGAAAAATCATTCACACAGCAAGACAAGTTGGTGGAAAAAAAATTGCTGACATGTTTTATGAAGTTAAAGAACATATTGAAGGCCATCAAGTGTTAACAAAAGAGGATTTAGAAGAATTTGTTGAGTTATCTACAGAGGAAAAGGAAGATGAAGAAACTGAAACAGAACCAGCAATGTGGACATTACTAGCATTTGCTGAAGTGTTTCTAATTGCAGGCATTAAAGGACAAAATTAAGGAATATGACCTTCAGATGGAACTCAGATTAAAGTCACCCACATGATCACCAAAGGATTACCTGGACAGCAACACTTCCATGAGTTAAAATAAAAAGACAACAATTTCAGACTGCAATGTTCTTCAAAAGGTTTCAGAAAAGAAAAAAAAAAAACTTTAAATATTGGAGATTCCCAACCATCAACATCATCTGCTTCTGATATGCATCAATGTCATGGCACAGTGATCCAGGATCACTCAAACAGATGAATCTCCTTGCATATCGTCAGGTCAATAGTAGCCTAACATTACAACACAGTGTCTACATCATTCACCTCAATTTATCTCATCACGTAGGCATTTTATCATTTCACATCATGAGGAGGGTGAGTATAGTACAATAAGATATTTATGAGAAACTATATTGACATTAATTTTATTACATTATATTGCTACAATTATTCTATTTTATTAATTATTGTTAATCTCTTACTGTTCCTAATTTATAAATTAAATTTATCATAGGTATATATGTATGGGAAAAAGCATATGGTGCTATCGGTGATTTCAGGCATGCACTGCGAGTTTTGGAAAGTATCCACTATAGATAAGGGTAACCTACTGTAGTTCTACTGAAGTTTATCATAAAGCACAAACAACTGTAGATGAGGTGTAAATTAACACAAAATGTGGAGATATACATAATGACTTTATAGTGTGTATTAATTGCTACTTCATGTCTGTCCCTATGTAGCACTGATTCCTCCAAATGCTGGATATACTCAAGTTGATATTATATCTGTTATATAAATCCTATACTAAATGTAGGTTCTCAGAAAAATACAATTGTTTTCGTGTCAGAGAGCCTGGGACAAAAGCCAGGCAGGTAAATTGTACAGGAAATAGTTGACTTAGCAAGTGTAAGTTGCTCAAACCTTGCACATTCCCAGAAGAGTCTGTTTTCATCAATGGCCCTTATCCAACTGCTGAACATTGAGGTCTTGGAATGTTTTAACTCATAAAAGGTTTTTTGCATGCTTGGAGCTTCTTTGAACCACACTGGACCAATGTCTAGATAGTCTGTGTAAATAATGAGATTTAAGGTGATAATTTGCTTTCCTTAAGATGGTCTGTTTTGATAACTGTGCTCTATCATGCAGGCAGTATGCCTATGTGACCAAGCCCCAATAAAAACTCTGGAATCTTATGCTCAAGTGAACTTCCCTGACAGACTATACTTCACACCTATTACTACACTTTGTAAATACAAGAATTAAGTATATCCTGTGCAGTTCCACTGGAAGAGGACACTTGGAAGCTTATGCCTGGTTTTCTCCAGATTTTGCAGCATGCACCTAATTCCTTTTGCTGATTTTTCTTTGTATCCTTTTGCTATAATAAATCATAACCATAAATATAGTGAATTCTGAGTCTTATTGAGTCCTGGGAGTGGTCATTGGGATCTCCAGCACAGGTACACTACATAATATTCAATTAATATAAAAGAACGCAGTAATGGAGGAATAAAGCAGGTATGTAAGACATATAAAATAGCAAAATTATAGATGTAAATCCTACTTTATCAGTAATTAAATGTAAATAAATAAATAACAGGAGACTTATCAAAAACATACAAGAAAGGCAGTGACGCAATGTCAAAGTACTGAAAGAAAGAAAAGCTGCCAACCTAGAATTGTATACTAGTGAAATATCTTTCACAAGTGGAGGTGAAATAGAGACTTTTTTCTGACACAAAAGCTGAAAGACTCCATTACTAGGAGAGCTACACCGTAAGAAATGTTAAAGGAAGTAATACAGATAGAAGGAAAATAATACCTGATGAAAATCTGGATCTACATGAAGAAATGAAAAGTACCAAAAATGGATAAATAATAATAACTTGTTTTTTTCTTATTTTTTTTACATCCTTTTACATCTCTTTAGTAGCACCAAGGCTGGGGGGATGGAAGGATTTTGTTTAAATTCCTATATTATACACTAAATAGACTGTGATAAGTTAAAGGTGTATATAAACCCTAAAAAAAACCCAAAGCATTATATCTAACTAGAGGCCCGGTGCATGAAATTCGTGCATGGGGGGGGGGATGTGTTCCTCAGCCAATCTGGGACCTAAACGGGCAGTCGGGCATCCCTCTCACAATCCAGGACTGCTGGCTCCCAACTGCTCACCTGCCTGCCTTCATGATTTCCCCTAACCACTTCTGCCTGCCAGCCTGATCACCCCCTAACCACTCCAATGCCAGCCTGATTGATGTCTAACTGCTGCCCTGCCAGCCTGTTGGCCCCCAACTTCCCTCCTCTGCTGTCCTGGTCACCCCTAACTGCCCTCCCCTGCAAGCTTGATCACCCCCAACTGCCCTCCCTTGCAGGCCTGGTGCCTCCCAACTGCCCTCCCCTGCTGGCCATCTTGTGGTGGCCATCTTGTGTCCACCTGGGGGCAGGATCTTTGACCACATGGGGGCATCCATATTGTGTGTTGGAGTGATGGTCAATCTGCATATTACTCTTTTATTAGATAGGATAAGCCATTAAGAGATAAAATGGAATGATAAATATTATTCAATCCAAAAAAATGTAGAAAAAGAAGAAAAAGTGAATAAAAAACAAATGGGCCTACCATGACCACAGACAATGGGGCGGTGAAGGCCTGGGGAGGGGGCAGGGGCAGGGGCGGGCTGGAGGGGGTCAATGGGGGAAAATGAGGGCCATATGTAATACTTTCAACAACAAAGAATTATTTTTAAAAAAGGAAAAATGGGCCTAATAGAAGGCAAATATAAATAACAAGATGGTAGGTTTAAAACCATTCATAACAATAATAACATTAAAGATGGCAATGTGGGTAAATGTCGGTATTCACCAGACCTCACAACCACATCAAAATTACAGAACAACCATCATTCAGAAACACCTGAAATCTGGCTGAATGGAAGTCCTACAACTAGAGAAGTTGTCCTCTTTCTAGGACATTGATGGCATTAACAGTACTTAGCCCTTCCTTGTCAGCATCCAGACATTCTTGGTTTGATCTATGTAAGTTAAAGTTACAAATGCAGGAAATGCCCCACCATTTTTTCACTGCAATACCCTATCAGCACTACATAGGGTAGGAAATGAGTCAGGAAAAACATAATGGCTTGGCTGAAAATATATATATATCCTATATAATAAAAGGCTAATATGCAAATTGACCAAACAGCAGAATGACCAGTCGCTATGACACACACTGACCACCAGGGGCATATGCTCAACACAGGAGCTGCCCCCTGGTGGTCAGTGCACTCCCACAGGGGAAGCGCCGTTCAGCCAGAAGTCGGGTTCATAGCTGGCGAGCACAGTGGCGGTGGCAGGAGCCTCTCCCGCCTCCATGGCAGCACTAAGGATGTCCGACTGCCGGCTTAGGCCCGCTCCCCAGGAGGAGCAGACCTAAGCCATCAGTCGGACATTCCCCGAGGGCTCCCTGACTACAAGAGGGCACAGGTCAGACTGAGGGACACCTCCCCCCGCCCCGAGTGCACGAATTTCGTGCACCGGGCCTCTAGTATATATATCCTGGGTCTGCCAATTGAGTGAGGATATTAAGGAAATGTAAAATACAAGGACGAATTTTTTTTCATCCTCTCCAAGTTACCAGCATAGAAAGTAAATAGTAGAGGAAAGTGAAAACAGCCACAAAAATGAAAACTCCCTAGAACTAAAAGCAAACTACACAAAATGCAAACTATACTGGGCCAAAGAACTTACTCCCATTTGGGTTTATTTGTGGCTGCAAGAGAAGTTAATAAATTAGGGAACAGTTCAATGTACTGAGTGGTAAGCAACTGGCATAAAAATATTATTAAAGTATTTTCTAAGAGTTGTGTGTGTTTCATTGTTGAATTTGGTGCCGACAGTCAAGAAAGAACCAAATAAAATAAAGAAACCTCAAATCTTTTCTTTTTACTATACCCACTTCCAAAAGTTACAAAGCATCTTTAACACAATTTTCTCTGCCAGTCCTCAAGTGAATCAGTAAAACAGATAGAAACTCAAAATATAACTGTAATATTACACAAGATAATTAACTTTCCTTTAACAACTTAGTCAGTTCCAAAGTATTTCTGTCCAAAATGTGTAGGTGCAACAGGATGAACTTCAGTAGTTAAAATTGTGATATCTGGGAACTCTTGAATGATTGATTTGGCACCTTCAAAAAAATAAAAGGAAGAAAATTATTATTAATGCAGGATTTCTGGTAACATTAGTTCAAATTCAGGAATTTTACGGTCAGTCATTAGGCCTCATATTGACAGAGGATTGAGAGCAATGGCCTTTGAGTACCTAGTGAGATTTGGTCTCTTAGTTTTTAATGTCTGATATCTGAAAAGCTTTGATAATAGTCAGATTACACCTTCACTCACTCACTAATAAATTCTTACAATCATTTATTTCATATCCATGATTTGAAAAATATATTCAATTATAGCAACTTTCCCCCTGAAGAGTCTTTTGCTTTGTTTTGTTTTATATTAAAGGCAGCTGGAATAAAGAGAAAATAGTTCTTTCTGAAAGTAGGATCATACGTAAGCTGATGGTTTCTCAACTGAAACACTGTGAAAGAAGTGCAAAGACTTCTTATGTCAGAGCAAGCTAGCTTTTAAGAAATTAGTACTCTAACTTTTGCTGGGAGGGGGGAGGTAGGAGGAGGGAGCAGGGAAAGAGAATAGCTAGTATCCCATTCAAACTAAAAAGCCATCGAAAGGTTGCCAAAGAATATGATTTTTTCATCTATAATGTTAAAGAATAGTATAATATTGTAATGTATACTATTAGAACTAACACAGTAAAGTTTCTACCCCCAAAGGCAGACAACCCAATAATTATTTGGTTATCTCAATGTTTACAATGCCACCTGTTATATATAAAAAGATGACCAAGCAAATTACCCCTTGTCACCATCAACATTTGAACTACAGGTAATTTTTAAAATTATAAAACAGCAAAATAATCAATGGCCTACTGGACGTAGCCCTCCCAAAATGGATACTCCATAACCGATTCAGGGTTGGCTGAAACTTGGAACCTTTGGAAATGAGGAAATGCCCTAACTAGAAGTCATATTTCTCTTTCTCTTCAATTATGAAACAAATACAAATTCATTATAGAACATTTTGAAAATAAAAAAAAGTTAAAAAATAAATCACTTAGAATCCTACCAACTTAAGATAACCACTATTAACATTGTATGTGCATTTTAAAATGAAAATTGAAATAGTATTACACATCTGCCTAGCCTCTCTTGCTGAGGAAAGATTTATTAGGTTCCATGTTAAATCTAAGTCTGATTTTGGTAGTCATAATAGTCATAATTTGTATTAGTCATTTCAGAACTTGGTAATAACATTTAACACTATTTTAATGCTGTTATTTTTTTATCCTGCTCTTTTACGTTCACCACATAGATTTTTTATGTCATTATTTTTCAAAAACATGATTTTTTAAAAATTTCTTTATTGATTAAGGTGTTACATATGTGTCCTTATCCTCCTATTACCCCCCATCCCCCCACTCATGCCCTCAACCCCCTGTTGTCTGTGTCCATTGGTAAAAACATGATTTAACATTTTCATAATATTATATCATTTGAATATATATTTATTTAACCATTTCCTTATTGTAAGTCATTTACATATTTTCAAATTGTTTTCTTACATGAAATATTCCTATATGCATCTATGATTATTTTATTTGGATACTTTCATAACTGTCCTAGATTGCATGGCAAAAAAAAAAAAGTAGGGTCTTAAATTAGGCTTACCTTCCTCAAGAAATGGAGAACATATAGTTTTCTCACGAGGCCCTTTGAACAGAAGTCTAACTTTAAAAATTTCTGCTCTGCTTCACACTGCAAAGCTTACTTAAGTAAGACCACAGGGCTACCTAGGACCTCTAATTTCTTGATGTTTGGGAGCAGTTCTTGGGCTCATATGAGGAACCAGAAGATATAGAGACCTTTTGGCTATTTACAGGCTCTACCAAACAGAGCCCCTAGGAAAATAATCACAATCCCATTCCATGGGGTTAGTTCATGCTTTTCCATTTGAATAACATTAGAATGGTGTAAAATATTATCACTAGGCTTACAGATAAGAAACACAAGTTTTAACTACCAAAATTAGATTTAGATTTAATGTGGAAGCAAATAAACTTTTTATCAGGACGAGAGGCTGGCCAGATGCATACTTACCCACCCAACGACCATCTGGAGCCCAGTTACTACCTCATGCTAAACTTACCATGAGGAGTGGAGAACAGACTGAGTAGGATGATAACACTGGGTTGAACTCCATGTTCTAGAAGAACCTTTACAGCTTCAATTACAGTATTTCCAGTGCCTAAAATCAAATGACAACCAAATGAACTGTCAACTTTAACATTTTTCTCAAAATGTATTTGATGCTTATTTAAAGTAAAGGCAGTTTAGTAATCTAACATAAGATATCACTAGGCAAAGCTTCATTATTTTTAATGATGGACATGAAACATACACTTTACAGTTTTCAAAGGCACAACAAATCCAAAATTTATTCAGTATTTGAGATATCAAATATGACACCCACCCTCCATCCCAACCCCAGGAGACCATGCCATGATCTGAGTAAGCTTAGAAAACAAAATACAATGAGAAAAAAATTTACCTCCAGAGATGATAAATCCTTGAGAAAATCATTGCTATAACTCATTGGGCTAGAGAGGGGACATATTTCAATATATTTTCTGTGTTTTATATATTTTGCCTCATTAGATCCGTTGCTTCAATGTGTTCATTTTAAGAAAGAAGCTCTTTGGAACTAATAAAGTTTGACTAATGTATATTCTTTTATTACTCAATAAAAATTCTCCAGTGAACTGCCCAGGGCAACTCCAAATCTAAGTGAGAAAAAAACATTTAGAAACAGTTTTTGCCTTATAAATGGTACCCAGAAGGTAGGCACTAAATTGAATTTAAACTCTAACCAAAGGTTACAGATTTAACTCAAGCCACTCACTGAGAATTGGGTACATCAGAAGGACTTTTCTCCTATAAATGTCTGGAGGGAACTTGGCATAATATACTTTGGCTCTTTGTGTCTCCTCATCACTCTGAATTAGGATCTTTCCAATACGTATGGATCGACAGCAATCTCGTAAACCTTGTTCCATTGCCTCACCTTGAAGAAGATAATAAAAAAGGAAAAAAGGGGTTAGGGGAGATATAGTGAAAGTCCAAGAATAGGCCAAAGCAGTGTTTGTGACTGTTATTAACATAAAAAGGACATTGTCAAGACTGAAGAAATTCTTCTTAAACTAACAGCTTTACTTCTGATACGTTCATATTTTATACTTAATGCAGGTCAATGAAAGTAGAATAAGCTAGTTTTATTGCTGGTTTGAAAATTTTCCATGATTACAGGAAAAAAGGTATTTTGTTAAGCTGCTCCCTGAGCTTTTCCAATATCAGGAACGTTTTACTCTTATTACTTAAGGGAGCCTTTAAACCACCTAAACTTGTTACTTTAATCTAAAAAATATAAAAGGTTTATGGAAGAATGAAGGCAACAGACCTAAGATCTCCTTTTAGATCAAGGTGGCATTAGGAGACATCACTTAGCAATGACTTTAGTGGCAAAGGTTTTGCTGACAATTAATGGAAAAATAGTGCATTGTTCCCTCTTCCCATGCCCCAGAGAACCACAACCAACACCACCACCACCCACTTGGTTTCTAAACATGGAGCTATTCTGAGTCTGAATTCTTTTAAGGAAGTGTTTGCCAAAAGTCAATCATTGTCATTCCACCTTAAAGATTTTAGGCTACATCAGAATTCTACTTGTATTATTATTTACTTAATATTGTTCTTTAAGTTAATCATTTTTGTTGGCATGTACTTTAAGAAGAAAGTTTATAATCACTACTGTAAACATAGAAATAGTTTCTAACATATGTGAAAATTGACCAGTAGCTCTGAAGGTTAAAAAAAACTGTGTCTATGCATCACCCACGGTCATCTGGTATATACTAGGCATCTGAGGACCAGGCTGCTGCCTTAGGGCAGGAGCTGGACTGAAACAGAAGAAATTGTAACTTAAAATTCCATATCCATTGTCTTTACCAGTATTAAAAGACTGAACAACATTATCCCAAATATCCTAATATAAGGAAGCTTAAACCTCCTACTTCAATTCAAGTATTCAGTTGTTCACAAATAGAACTTTATAGCCAGAAGAGAAAAGGGCAAGTTTATATGTTGTTTTTTTTAAAAAAAATAATAGTCCATCTGTTTCCACTGCAAGCAAGTGGGGCTTCCACTGTACCCTGGATCTTGTGAAAAAAATAATCAAATTGCTGAATAGAAATAACCATCCCCATGTAACACATATAGGTTCCAATTACAGGCATGTGATTTTACTGCATAAAGGTTAGTTTATAAGGATAATCATTTGTAGTCAAACCAAATACAATATTTATTAGACCAGCAAAAACTGTAAATACCTAGAGTTAATGACAGTTAAGTGATTTTGCCTACATGGTCACATACTCATCAAATATAAGACTAAAATTACTAAACAAGTCATTCAGTCCAGCTCAAAAGAAATAAAAAAAAAAAACAGAAAAAAAAATTTCTCCAGCCAAGTATGCAAAGTTCTGTGGGCTTGAAATTGTACCATCATTCAGAAGTCTTCAAGACATTTTCTAATCCACTCATCTGCAAATTACTGCGGGAAGGCTGGGGAGTGTTGGGGAGGTGGGGAAAGAGATCAACCAAAGGATTTGTATGCATGCATATAAGTAAAAATATGCGTGCAATTTGGTACAATTTCAAGCCCACAGAACTTATTCTTATATGCATGCATACAAATCTATTCTCCCCAAGACAGCATTATCGCATCCTCCTATCATCCCATCCTCCCCTGAATATTTGTTAAATCTTTATTGTTGAAAGTATTACAGATGCTCCACCTTCCCCACCGCTTGATCCCCACCACCTGGTCCCCACCCGACCCCAGGCCTTCACCATCCTATTCTCTGTGTTAATGGGCAATGCATATCTATATATATAAAAGGCCAAGTGACCGACCACTTGTCTAACTGTGTGACAGACCAGAGGGTACATATGATGCACACTTGCAATTTAAAAATAAATGTTGATTTGTGCATGCGCGATACATATAAGGCTCCCATCGAATTTCTTTTTTTAAAAATTTTATTGTTTAAAGTATTACATATAATAGTACATATATCTCCTTTTTTCCCCCATTGACCTTCCCCCAGCCTCCCCTACCCCCAGTCGCATGCCCTCATCCCATCCCCCCCGTGTCTTGTGTCCATTGGTTGTGCTTATATGCATGCATACAAATCCTTCAGTTGATCTCTTTCCCCACCTTCCCAACACTCCCCAGCCTTCCCTCTGTAATTTGACAGTCTGTTCGATGCTTTACTGCCTCTGTATCTATCTTTTTGTTCATCAGGTTATAATGTTCTTTATTTTCAATAAATGAGTGAGATCATGTGGTATTTTTCTTTCATTGCCTGGCTTATTTCACTTAGCACAATGCTCTCCAGTTCCGTCCATAATGCTGCTAATGGTAAGAATTCCTTCTTTTTATAGCAGTGTAGTATTCCATTGCGTAGATGTACCATAGTTTTCTAATCCACTCATCTGCTGATGGGCATTTAGGCTATTTCCAAATCTTAGCTATGATGAATTATGCTGCTATTAACATAGGGGTGCATATATCCTTTGTGATTGGTGTTTCTGGTTACTTGGGATATATTCCTAGAAGTGGAATTACTGGGTCAAATGGGAGTTCCATTTTTAGTTTCTAGAGGAAACTCCATACTGTTCTCCACAGTGGCTGTACCAGTCTGCATTCCGACCAGCAGTGCACGAGGGTTCCTTTTTCTCCACATCCTCGCCAGTATTTGTCGTTTGTTGATGATAGACATTCTGACAGGTGGGAGATGGTAGCGCAGTGTCTTTTTGATTTCCATCTCTTGGATAATTACTGACTTTGAGCATGTTTCCATATGTCTCTTGGCCTTCCTTCTGCCTTCTTTTTTATTTGGTAAAAAATATTTATTGATTTTTTAAATTTAATTTTTAATTTTTAATTTATTTATTTTTTATTTTATTTTTTTAATTTCTTTATTGATTGAGGTATCACATATTTGTCCTCATCCCCCCATTCCCATCCCTCACCCCTCCTCACACATGCCCCCACCCCCCTGTTGTCCTTAACTGCTGGTTAGGCTCATATGCTTGCACACAAGTCCTTTGGTTGATCTCTCCCCTTTACCCCCACCCTTCCCTCCCCTCCCCCTGAGGCCCGACAGTCTGATCCATGCCTCCTTGTTTCTGGGTCTGTTCTTGTTCATCAGTCTATGTTGTTCATTATTTCCCCTAGATGAGTGAGATCATGTGCTATTAGAAATACACTTATAAGAACCGAAAATGAGACAAGCAATAATGGTTCTGGTGACAGGCAAATGAATCAGTGTGCAGTGAGTTTCTTTCTGGGTCAAGAGTTCTTTTGAGACCCAATTTCAGTGTCCAACAGTTCCTTATGTGTACATGTCAGCAATGACATTTCAGTTCTGGATGGTGGACAAATGGTGGTAATGCAGGTCCGACTCTGTCTGGTTTGGTCCTGGGCAACCTGCAGTGATGCACAGCTGTTAACTGCTAGTATGGGAAGGCCACATCAGCGTCTTCCGTCTCTGGACTGCTTTTCTTCTGTCTTCATGGCTGGAGTAGTCCTGCCGATTCCTCTCTGTTGCTGGAATCCACATGGTCTTGGAGTTGTTTTCTGAAAATATACAAACATATTCTCCACCAAAAGTTAATAAAGGAATATTTTCTATAAATTTGACTTAGGATCCTTTTTCATTTTTTGCCCAAATGATTTTCCTCTGGCTTGTTTTGTCACCTTGTGTGTTTTTCATGGGTGTCTTGCTTTTAGCCTTACAATTAATTTTCTAAAGTATTAATTTTCTAGATGTAATTTACTTACAGGATATTTCTCCTTACATGATATTCCTCTACTATCCCCTCCTTTTTTGATTTAAATGTTAGGAGGCTTTTGAAAATTTTATAATGTAGTCTTGATGGATTTTAAATTTTAATTTTTTGCACTATAATATTACTGTTTTAGGTTCATTACATGGTGCGCAATTTTATCATGAGATGAACTACCAATAAAAATTTTAGTTAACACTTTAGGAACACCTTTTTGTCCAGTACAATTAATTTTTCTAGAATATTCGCTTGTTTCAACTAGCCAATTTAAATTTGCCTGAAAACTTGACTACTGTTTTACTATCAAATTTATTACTCTAACAACAATCTTATTTTACCCTGTAAATATTGGTGGAAGGGATTATTTGCCTTCTTGAGTAGGTCCTGAGCATACCTGGTGGTAGGCTGGATTTAGATATCGTAAACCCACTTCCCCACACCATGGGTACAAGACAACTCAAACAATTCTTGTTGGAGTGAGAGGGCAGCTGCGTCGGCCAAGTCTCTGTCGGTCACCTGGGTCCTGATCTGAGCTGGCTGGGCATGGGAAGCACGAAGCAGCCATGGGGGCAGGAGACCTCCCTCAGAAGGGGCTAGGATTCAGACCCCTGCAATGTTGGGGGGGTGAGGGTCTGTGCCCCACCTCTGTTGATCCCCAAATTCTCTCCTGATGGCCCCTCTGCGACTGTGACTGTCTTAGGTTGTTCCTTCCTTGAGGAATCTTACCCGTCTCTGGCTAACCAGCCATCCTCCGGGGCCAAGCAGGGTGACGTGAGGTTCAGTTTTGCCTCCTTGGTAGCCTATGCCTCCGTGGCCTCCATTCCCAGCACCTGCCATGGGATCCCGCTTGCCTGCTGGCGGGGCCCCAGCACTGATCACATATCTTTTGAAACCCGGGTTTCTTCTACAGGGAGGGCTCAGTTTGCCCCACTGGGTGAGAGACAGATCCATGGCACCAGTCATCACGAGACTTCAACCTCGACATGAACAGAGAGCTCATGCAAGAGCTGTGAGCAATTGAATTGTGAGATGGGGGTCTTTCTTGGCCTAAAGGGTAAGAGGGACCGATATAGAATGCTCAGGTGCCTTCCCAGGAGGCCCTCTACACAATGAAAAGGATTAAATCCTTACATGTCCTTTTTAAATTGCTGCCAGACATTCAAAGAATTAGTTTGTACATTTGCTTGGGATAATTGTATATTATGCTGTAGTAATTCTAAACTATCGAGAGATGTGTTAAGTTAGTCTCCAAGCACCAAACAGATTACTTTATTTATTTATTTATTTATTTTTCTCCCCAAGGGTGCGAGAAACTATTACAAGTACTTGGGGTAATGCAAATCTGGGAAAAATTTTAATGATAGTGTAGAATAATATCATGCAAGGATATTCTTTGTTCTAGTCCATGGGAGTTCCCTTTCAAACTGGCTGTCCATTTCTTTTTATATAGACAAGGTCTTAGTTACGTTTTCTGCACCTCTACCGGGGACACGTAGTGATAATACTGACACCCTTTCTTTGGTGTCCACACAAGCCAGAAACCTCTCTTTAATTGTACACACAAAGGGGCATTGTTTTGATTTCGTGTCATACAAAAGGGAAGATGGGTAGAGATCCCTGTGTATTTATACTTTCTTGCCCCAACCATGGACCTCCGGGATGTCCAGGGTGTTTGGTATTATTGGTAACTACATTAGTCAGGGGATGAGCCCATGTAAGGGGTCTTACCCATGAAGGGTCAGGAACATAAGACCAAAATACGTACCCTCTTGTCCCAGGTAAAATTACCGTACATCTGATGATTGCTAGCATGGCTAGAAAGGCGTTCTCAGGCATTCTTGGGTTTCTGGTTACCTCACAATTTCTTCCCTGAGGTTTGATGTTCTGATTGATGTTTCTCTGTTTCTGGATCTATTTTTCCCCCCATCAGTTTATGTTGTTCATTATATTCCACAAATGAGTGAGATCATGTGATATTTATCTTTCTCTGTCTGGCTTATTTCACTAAGCATAATGTTCTCCATCTCCATCCATACTGTTGCAAATGGTAAGAGCTCCTTCTTTTTTACCGCAGCGTAGTATTCCATTGTGTAGATGTACCAAAGTTTTTTAATCCACTCATCTGCTGATGGGCACTTAGACTGTTTCCAAATCTTAGCTATGGTGAATTGTGCTGCTATGACCATAGGGGTGCATAAATCTTTTCTGATTGATGTTTCCAGTTTCCTGGGATATATTCCTAGAAGTGGGATCACTGGGTCAAATGGGAGTTCTATTTTTAGTTTTTTAAGGAAACTCCATAGTGTTCTCCACAGTGGCTGCACCAGTCTGCATTCCCAACAGCAGTGCACGAGGGTTCCCTTTTCTCCACATCCTCGCCAGCACTTGTCATTGGTTGACTTGTTGATAATGGCCATTCTGACAGGTGTGAGATGGTACCGCATTGTTGTTTTGATTTGCATCTCTCTAATGATTAGTGATTTAGAGTAGGTTTTCATATGACTCTTGGCCTTCCTTCTGTCTTCTTTTGGAACGGGTCTATTTAGATCAGTTTCCCATTTTTTGATTGGGTTGTTTATCTTCTTTTTGTTAAGCTGCATGAGTTCCCTGTAAATGTTGGAGATTAAACCCTTATCGTTGACATCATTGGCAAATATGTTCTCCCATTTAGTGGGCTTTCTTGTTGTTTTATTGATGGTTTCCTTTGCTGTGCAAAAGCTTTTTATTTTGATGTAGTCCCATTTGTTTATTTTCTCTTTAGCTTCCATTGCCCTAGGAGCAGTATCAGCGAAGAAGTTCTTTTGGTATATGGCAGAGATTTTTCTGCCTGTAGATTCCTCCAGTAGTTTTATGGTTTCCTGTCTTATGTTTAAGTCCTTGATCCATTTTGAGTTTATTTTTGTGTATGGTGTAAGTTGGTGGTCAAGTTTCATTTTTTTGCATGTATCTGTCCAATTTTCCCAAAACCATTTGTTGAAGAGACTGTCTTGACTGCATTGTATGTTCATGCCACCTTTGTCATATATTAATTGAGCATAGTGATTTGGGTCAATATCTGGGCTCTCTATTCTATTCCATTGATCTATATGTCTGTTCTTGTGCCAATACCAGGCTGTTTTGAGAACAGTGGCTTTGTAATACAGCTTGAAATATGGTATGGAAATCCCACCTACTTTGTTCTTCTTTCTCAGGATTGCTGTGGCTATTCGGGGTCTTTTTTTATTCCCGATGAATTTTTGGAAAGTTCGTTCTAGGTCAGGGAAGTATGCCATTGGTATTTTAATGGGAAGTGCATTGAAATTAGAGATTGCTTTGGGTAGTATGGACATTTTGAGGATGTTGAGTCTACCAATCCATGAACATGGTATGTTCTTCCATCTGTTTATGTCTTCCTCTATCTCTTTTTTCATTGTTGTGTAGTTTTCCGCGTATAGGTCTTTTACCTCCTTAGTTAAGTTTATTCCTAGGTATCTTAATTTTTTTGGTGTGATGGTAAATGGGATTGCTTTTTTAGTCTCTCTTTCTGTAAGTTCATTATTGGTGTATAGAAATGCCGTAGATTTCTTAGCATTTATTTTGTATCCTGCTACTCTGCCGAATTCATTTATTAAGTCTAGAAATTTTGATGGAGTCTTTATGGTTTTCTATGTACAGTATCATGTCATCTGCAAATAAGGACAGTTTTACTTCTTCTTTTCCAATTTCGATGCATTTAATTTCTTCTTCTTGTCTGATTGCAATAGGTAGTATTTCCAACACTATGTTGAACAGGAGTGGTGAGAGTGGGCATCCTGTCTTGTTCCTGTTCTTAGGGGAAATGGTTTTAGTTTTTGCCCATTGAGTATGATATTGGCTGTGGGTTTGTCATATATGGCTTTTATTATGTTGAGGTATGATCCTTCTATTCCCAGCTTGCTGAGAGTTTTTATCAAGAAAGGGTGTTGGATTTTGTCAAATGCTTTTTCTGCATCAATTGATATGACTATATGGTTTTTATGTCTCAATTTGTTTATGTGATGTATCACTTTTACTGATTTGTGAATATTATACCATCCTTGTATCCCAGGGATAAATCCTACTTGGTCGTGGTGTATGATCTTTCTGATGCATTGCTGGATTCGATTTGCTAGAATTTTGTTGAGGATTTCGACATCTATGTTCATGAGGGATATTGGCCTGTAATTCTCTTTCATTGTGTTATCTTTATCTGCCTTTGGTATTAGGGTGATGCTGGCTTGATAGAAGGCGTTTGGAAGTGTTCCTTCCTATTGAATTTTCTGGAATAGTCTGAGGAGGATAGGTTTTAGCTCTTCCTTGAATGTTTTATAAAACTCCCCTGTGAAGCCGTCTGGCCCCGGGCTTTTGTTTGCTGGAAGCTTTTTGATAACTGCTTCAATTTCTTCCATAGTTATCAGCCTATTGAGATTTTTAGTCTCTTCCTGAGTAAATTTTGGAAGGTTCTGTTTTTCTAGGAATGTATCCATTTCCTCCAGGTTGTCTAGTTTGTTGGTGTAGATTTGTTCATAGTATTTTTTGACAATCCTTTGTATTTCTGTGGGGTCTGTTGTTATTTCACCTCTTTCATTTCTGATTTTTTTTATTTGGGTGCTCTCTCTTTGCTTCTTGGTGAGCCTGGCTAGAGGTTCATCAATCTTGTTTATCCTTTCAAAGAACAAGCTCTTGATTTTGTTGATCTTGAGTATTGTTTTTTTGGTCTCTATGTCATTCATTTCTGCTCTGATCTTTATTATTTCTTTTCTTCTGCTCACTGTGGGCTTTTCTTGTTGCTCCCTTTCTAATTTTTTGAGTTGTTGAATTAGATGATATATTACCATTTTTTCTTGTTTTTTGAGGTAGGCCTGTAGAGCTATACATTTCCCTCTCAGGACTGCTTTCATTGTGTCCCATAGGATTTGCAATGTTGTGTTTTTATTGTCATTAGTCTCCAGGATGTTTTTAATTTCTTCTTTGATCTCATTGATAACCCAATCATTTTTTAGTAGCATGCTATTCAGTTTCCAAGTGTTTGAATTTTTGGAATGTTTTTATTGTAGTTTATTTCTAATATTATGCCATTGTGGTCTGAGAAAATGCTTGATATGATTTCAATCTTTTTGAATTTGGGGAGACTTTGCTTGTTACCCAATATATGGTCTATTTTTGAGAATGTCCCATGTGCACTTGAGAAGAACGTATACTCCATGTGTTTGCGGTGAAATACTCTGAAGATGTCAATTAGGTCCATCTGATCTAGTGTGTCATTTAGAATTGGAATTTCTTTGCTGATTGTTTGTCCAGAGGATTTATCCATTGGTGTCAGTGGTGTATTGAAGTCCCCTACTATGATTGTATTGATGTTGATCTCTCCCTTGATATCTTCCAGCAGATATTTTATGTATTTGGGTGCTCCTGCGTTGGGTGCATATACATTTACCAGAGTTATATCTTCTTGCTGGATTGCTCCCTTTAGTATTATGTAGTGGCCTTCCTTATCTCTTATTAAGGCCTTTACTTCGAGGTCTATTTTATCTGATATAAGTATCACAACCCCAGCTTATTTCTCATTTCCATTTGCCTGAAAAATGTTTTTCCATATCTTCATTCTCAGTCTGTGTGAGTCTTTTGCTCTAAGGTGGGTCTCTTGTAGACAGCAAATATATGGGTCATGTTTTCTTATCCATTCAGCTACCCTATGTTTTTTGATTGGTGCATTTAATCCATTTATGTTTACTGTTATTATTGATAAGTACCTGTTTGTTGACATATTTTTCCTTAGTGTTTGTGTTTCTTCTTGCCTTTCTCTTTCTTCTTTACAGCAGCCCCTTTAGCATTTCTTGCATTGCTGGTTTGGTAGTGATGAACTCTCTTAGCCCTTTTTTGTCTATGAAATTTCTGATTCCACTTTCAATTTTGAATGATAGCCTTACTGAGTATAGTATTCTTGGATTCAGTCCCTTGTTTTGCATCACTTTGTATATTTCATTCCATTCCCTTCTGGCCTGGTGTGTTTCTGTTGAGAAATCAGTTGATATTCTGATAGGAGATCCCTTGTAGGTAACTTTCTGTTTCTCTCTGGCAGCCTTTAAGAGTCTTGCTTTGTCGTTGGTGTTCATCAATTTAATTATGATGTGTCTTGGTGTCGTTCTTTTGGGGTTCAACTTGTTTGGGACTCTGTGTACTTCTTGGACTTGAATAGTTTTTTTCTTGCGAATGTCCGGGAAGTTTTCTGTCATTATTTCTCTTAACACGTTTTCTATTCCTTGCTTCTCTTCCTCTCCTTCTTTTACCCCTATTATTCGAAGGTTGTTTCGTTTTGTGTTGTCCCGAAGCTCCCTTAGGCTCTCCTCTTGCTTTTTAAGTCTTCTTTCCAGTTGCTGCTGTGTTTGTGTGTTTTTTCCTACCTTGTCTTCTAATTCGCTGATGCGGTCCTCAGCCTCTTCTACTCTACTCTTTAAGCCTTCCATTGTGTTCTTTATTGCAGCTATGTCGTTCTTCATCTCCTCTTGGTTTCTTTTCATGTTGGTGACATTTTCATTCAGCTCCTTATAGTTCTCATTGAGTTGTATTTGTCATCCATCCGTTTAAACATCATTATAACGAATACTCTGAATTCTTTCTCTGTTAAGCTGCTAGCCTCAATGTCATTTAACTCCCTTTCTGGTGATTCCTCTTTTTCCTCCCGTTGGGAACTTCCTTTTTTTCTCCCCATGTTTTCCTGTAATGTTTTAATTGTAGATCCGCTTGCTTTGCTACCCAGGTTCTTTGGGGATGGTGCTACTGGTGTAACCTCTCAGTTCTCCTGGGCTTGGTAATTTCGTGTAGCTCCCTACTTGAGCTGCATGGGTTCTCTTGATGTAGGCCTGCAAGCTTGAGAGGCAGAACTGTGGTGTCTAAAAGTCTGCAGCTATGGAGTGTACCAGTTTTTGCTGTCTTGCACCCTTAGTTGAAATCGCGCGTGTCTAGTGGGAACTCACAATGGCACCCAGGAACCATCTGTTGGGAGAGCTCCCAGTGGCTCCCACTAGCACCCTGTGTGTAGATAGGCTCAGAATGCCTGCCTGTTGTAAATAAGCTTCTGTGGAGGTGTGTTTGCAGGGGCACAGCTCTGACGCACTTTGAGAGACTCTGACACTGAAGTTAAACAGCTAGGGTGTATGTGGGAAGTTTTTCAGGAGAAAGGAATTCAGAGTTTCTTCTGTGGGACAGCGCGTCCTTGGCTGTACAGAATCACACCCAGCAGGGGCTCAAAGCAACTCCCCAGAGGACCCTTTGGATATATGGGGTCAGGGCACCTTCCCTTGCTGTGGCTGTGAGTTTGCCCGCTCTGGAGTGTGCGCGAACTGGTGGCGCGCCGGACAGCGCATAGCTCTGACGCAATTTGAGAGACTCTGGCACTGAAGTTAAACAGCTAGGGTGTATGTGGGAAGTTATGCAGGAGAAAGGAGTTCAGAGTTTCTGCTGTGGAGCAGTGCGTCCTTGGCTGTACAGAAACACACCCAGCAGGGGATCAAAGCAGCTCCCCAGAGGACCCTGTGGATATATGGGCTCAGGGTGCCTTCCCTTGCTGTGGCCGTGAGTTTGCCTGCCCTTGAGTGTGCACGAACTGGTGGCGCACCCACCGGCGCAAAGCTCTGATGCACCCTGGCCCTGAAGTTGCACCGCAGGGGTGTCCGTGGGCAGTTATTTAGGAAGAGGCAGTTCAGAGATTCTACTGCAGGGCCGCGCACCGTTGACTGTGCAGAATCACCCCCTCGGGGGCTCTCAGTGGTTCCCAAGCACTGCCTGGGTAGTGGAGTGCCTGGGCTGGGGACGCCTATTGGCTGGGGACGCGGTGAATCCTGAGTTCCGGCGCTGGGGAGGGGGAGGTTGTACTTACTGCTTTCAGCGGCGCACTTTTGGAGGTGGAGGTCTCAGGGTGCCTGCATCTGCAGCTGGGGTGGCAGGTCTTCTACCAGAGTGGCTGTAGTGACCAGGTTTGCTTCCGAGACCAGACTGGGTGGTGGTAAGTTTAGGATTCTAGTCCCTAGCAGTTCCGTTCTTAAAGATGGCGGGGTCTCTATGCCACTGGTCTCCTCCCCGTAGTGTTTGCAGCGGCCGCGGGGTTTTTCCAACCAAGACTGCCTGGATTGGAAGCCCCGTGGAAGAACTGCAGGGTCTAACTGTCCCTATTTCACTCACACACACACACACACACACACATCCACACACACCTCTATCACTCCTTCTCTCGACCACACACTCACCCTCCCTACCTTCCTGCCGGTCGCCATCTTCCCAGTCCCTTCTGCCTTCTTTTGAAAAGTTTCTATTTAGTTCTGTTGCCCATTTTTTTATTGGATCATTTACCTTCCTGTTATTAAGTTGTATGAGATCCGTGTAAATGTTGAATATTAAACCTTTATCAGTGATAACATTTGCAAATATATTCTCCCATACAGTGGGCTTTCTTGATGTTGTGTTGATGGTTTGTTTTGCTGTGAAAAAGCTTTTTATTTTTATGTAGTCCCATTTGTTTATTTTCTCTTAAGTTTCCATTGCCCAAGGAGCAGTATCGGTGAAGAAATTGCTTCGGCATGTGTCTGAGATTTCTCTGCCTGTGGATTCCTCTAGTATTTTTATGGTTTGCTGTCTGATGTTTAAGTCCTTTATCCATTTTGAGTTTATTTTTGTGTATGGTGTAAGTTGGTGGTGTAGTTTCATTTTTTTGTTTGTATCTGTCCAATTTTCCCCACACCATTTATTGAAGAGACTGTCTTGACTCCATTGTATGTTCATGCCTCCTTTGTCAAATATTAATTGAGCATAGTGGTTTCGGTCAATATCTGGGTTCTCTATTCTATTCCATTGGTCTATATGTCTGTTCTTGTGCCAATACCAGGCTGTTTTCAGAACAGTGGCTTTGTAATACAGCTGGCGGTCTGGTATTGAGATCCCTCCTAGTTTGTTCTTCTTTCTCAGGATTGCTGTGGCTATTCGGGGTCTTTTTTTATTCCAGATGAATTTCTGGAGAGTTTGTTCTAGGCCTGTGAAATATGCCATTGGTATTTTAATGGGGAGTGCAGTGAATCTATAGATTGCTTTGGATAGTACAGAAATTTTAATGATGTTGATTCTACCAATCCATGAACACGGTATGTTCTGCACTCTGTTTATGTCTTCCTCTATCTCTTTTGTCATTTTCCTGTAGTTTTCCACGTATAGGTCTTTTACCTCCTTAGTTAAGTTTATTCCTAAGAATCTTAATATTTTTGGTGCAATGGTAAATTGGATTGCTTTTTTAGTCTCTCTTTCTGTATGTTCACTATTAGTGTATAGAAATGGCATAGATTTCTTGGCGTTAATTTTGTATCCTATACATTGCTGAATTCATTTATTAAGTCTAATAGTTTTTTGATGGAGTCTTTCGGGTTTTTTATGGACAATATCATTTCATCTGTGAATAAGGAGAGTTTTACTTCTTCTTTTCCAGTTTGGATGCCTTTTATTTCTTCATCTTGTCTAATCGCAATGGCTAATACTTCCAGTACCATGTTGAACAGGTGTGGTGAGAGTGGGCATCCCTGTCTTCATCCTGTTCTCAGGGGAAACGGTTTTAGTTTTTGCCCATTGAGTGTGATATTGGCTGTGGGTTTGTCATATATGGCTTTTATTATGTTGAGGTATGATCCTTCTATTCCCATCTTGCTGAGAGTTTTCATCAAAAATGGGTGTTGGGTTTTGTTAAATGCTTTTTCTGCATCAATTGATATGACTATGTGATTTTTATCTCTCAATTTGTTTATGTGATGTATCACGTTTATTGATTTGTGAATATTGTACCATCCTTGCATCCCTGGGATAAATCCTACTTGTTCATGGTGTATGATCTTTCTGATGTACTGCTGAATCTGATTTGCAAGAATTTTGTTGAGGATTTTGGCATCTATGTTCATGAGGGATATTGGCCTATAATTCTCTTTCATTGTGTTGCCTTTATCTGGTTATGGTATTAGGGTGATGCTGGCTTCATAGAATGAGCTTGGAAGTGTTCCTTCCTTTGAATTTTTTGGAATAGTCTGAGGAGAATAGTTTTCAGTTCTTCCTTGAATGATTGGTAAAACCCCCCTGTGAAGCTGTCTGCCGCTGGGCTTTTGTTTGCTGGAAGCTTTTTTATGACAGCTTTAATTTCTTCCATAGTTATTGGCCTATTGAGATGTTTAGATATTTCCTGATTGAGTTTTGGAAGGTTGTATTTTTCTAGGAATATATCCATTTCCTCCAGGTTGTCCAGTTTGTTGGAATAGAGTTGTTCATAGTATTTTTTTAACAATCCTTTGTATTTCAGTGGGGTCTGCTGTTATTTCTCCTCTTTCTTTTCTGATTCTGTTTATTTGGGTTCTCTCTCTTTGCTTCTTGGTGAGCCTGACTAGAGGTTCATCAATCTTGTTTATCCTTTCAAAGTACCAGCTCTTGATTTTGTTGATCTTTTGTATTGTTTTTTTTTTAATTTTTAATTTTTATTTTTTGGTCTCTATGTCATTTATCTCCACTCTGATCTTTATTATTTCCTTCCTTCTGCTTACACTGGACTTTTCTTGTTGCTCTCTTTCTAACACTTTGAGTTGTAGAGTTAGGTAATTTATTACCATTGTTTCTTGTTTTATGCGGTAGGGTTGTAGAGCTACGAACTTCCCTCTCAAGAATGCTTTTGCTATGTCCGATAGATTTTGGATTGTTGTGTTTTCAATGTCGTTTGTTTCCATGATGTTTTTTATTTCTTTTTTGATCTCTCTGGTAACCCAGTCATTGTTTAATAGCATGCTGTTTAGTCTCCACGTGTTCGATTTTTTTTGGATTGTTTTTATTGTAGTTGATTTCCAGTTTTATGCCATTGTGATTTGAGAAGATGCTTGATATGATTTCTATCTTCTTGAATTTGACGAGACTTTGCCTGTGACCCAATATGTGGTCTATCTTTGAAAATGACCCATGTGCACTTGAGAAGAATGTATATTCTGTGGCTTTGGGGTAAAATGTTCTGAAGATGTCAATTAATTCCATCTGGTCTAGTGTGTCATTTAGGATTGATGTTTATTTGCTGATTTTTTGTTTAGAGGATTTGTCCAATGGTGATAGTGGGGTATTAAAGTCCCCTACCTGACTGTGTTGCTGTCAACCTCTCCCTTGATATCCTCCAGGAGTTGTTTTTATTTTTAATGTATTTGGGTGCTCCTGTATTGGGTGCATATATGTTTACCAGAGTTATTTCTTCTTGTTGGATTGTTCCCTTTAGTATTATGAAGTGGCCTTCCTTATCTTTTGTTATGTCCTTCACTTTGAGATCTAATTTGTCAGATATAAGTATTGCTACCCCAGCTTTTTTTTCATTTCCATTCAGCTGAAAAACCTATTTCCTTCCCTTCATGATCAGTCTGTGTGTCTTTTTTTCTGAGGTGGGTTTCCTGTATATAGCAGATATATGGGTCATGTTTTCTTATCCACTCAGTTACCCTATGTCTTTTGATTGGGGGCATTTCATCCATTTACATTTAACATTATTATTGATAGGTACTTGTTTGTCTCCATTTTTATTCTTTACCCCTGTGTTCCTTCTACGCTTCCTCTTTCTTCTTTTTAGAGCAAAGCCTTCAGCAATTCTTGCATTGCTGTTTTGGTGTTAATAAACCCCCTTAGTCCTTTTTTGTCTGTGAATCTCCTGATTCCACCTTCAATTTTTAATGATAACCTTGCTTGGTATAGAATAGAATTCTTGGATTCAGACAATTCCTTTGCATGACTTTGTATATTTCATTCCATTCCCGACTGGCCTGGTGTGTTTCTGTTGAGAAATCAGTTGATATTCTAATAGGAGATCCCTTGTAGGTAACTTTCTGTCTCTCTCTTGCAGCCTTTAAGATTCTTACTTGGCTGTTGGTGTTTGCCAATTTACTTATGATGTGTCTTGGTGTCGGTCTTTTGGGGTTCAACTTGTGTTGGACTCTATGTACTTCTTGGACTTGCATACTTTTTTCTTGCCAATATCAGGGACGTTTTTTGTCATTATTTCTTCAAACAGGTTTTCTATTCCTTGCTTCTCTTCCTCACCTTCTGGTACCCCTATTATGCGAATGTTGTTTCATTTTGTGTTGTCCCAAAGCTCCCTTAGGCTCTCCTCTTGCTTTTTAAGTCTTCTTTCCAGTTGCTGCTGTGTTTGTGTGTTTTTTCCTACCTTGTCTTCTATTTCGCTGGTGCGGTCCTCAGCCTCTTCCACTCTACTCTTTAAGCCTTCCTTTGTGTTCTTTATTGCAGCTATGTCATTCTTCATCTCCTCTTGGTTTCTTTTCATGTTGGTGACATTCTCATTCAGCTCCTTATAGTTCTCATTGAGTTGTGTGTATTTGTTATTAAGTTGTGTGTATTTGTCATCCAGCTGTTTAAACATCCTTATAACCATTACTTTGAATTCTTTCTCTGATATGCTGCTAGCCTCAATTTCATTTAACTCCCTTTCTGGTGATTCCTCTTTTTCTTTCCTTTGGGGATTGTTTTTTGTCTTCCCATGTTTTGCTTTGTTTAATTGTAGGTCCGATTGGTTTGATACTCAGGTACTTTTGTGGATGGTGCAACTGGTGTGACCTCTCAGGTCTCCCGGGCTTGGTAGTCTAGTGTAGCTCCCTACTTGAGCTATTTGGGTTTGCTTGATGTAGGCCTGTGAGCTGGAAAGGTACAACTGTGGTGCCTACAAGTCAGCAGCCGTGTAGGGGGGTGTCCCAATTTTTTGCTGTCTTGCGCACTTGATTGGAGTCACGTGTGCCCAGTGGGGACTCACAGTGGCACCCAGGAACTGTCTGTTGGGGTGATGGGGCTCTGGAGCCCTGCACTCTGGAAAGGAGTGACTGTGGTGTCCAGAGTTCTGTAGTTGTGGTGTGGGCAGACTCAGCTTTTGCTGCTGTACCTGTGGTGGATATGCACATGCTCCCAGTGGAGGCTCACAGGGGCTCCCATGGTGGATTTGCCAGCAAGGGGCACTGAAACTCTCTGAAGGGCCCTGGCACTGAAACCGCGTAATTGAGGCGTCTGTGGGCAGGTATCCAGGATGAGTGAATTCAGAATTTCTACTGCCAGGGGGAGTGCATCCCTGTTTGTCCAAGATAACACCCAGCAAGGACTCACAGCAGCTTCCATAAGTGCCTTGTGAATTGATGGGCTCAAGGTGCCTGCCCATTGGAAATGCGCGTGCGGACTGTGGCTGGCAGTGCGTTTTCCAGTGCATTAGCCAGCGCAGAGCTCTGACGCACTTTGAGGGGCCCTGGCACCGAAGTTATGCATCTGGGTTACCTGCAGGCAGTTATTCAGGCAGAGGAAATTCAGAATTCCTACTGCGGGGCAGCACGCCCTTGTCTGTACAGAATCACACCAGCGGGGGCTTCCAGTGTCTCCCAGGTGCTGCCTATGGAGTGATGTGCCCTGGATGTCTGTGCTGCTGGAGACACGCGAATGTGGGGTCTGGAGTTCTGCCACTGGGGAGGGGGAAGATGCATTTACTGCTGTGGGAACGGTGCACCTTTGGAGGTGTAGGTCCCAGGATTTATGGGTCTGCGGCTGGGGTAGCAGGATTTTGGCTGTAATGGCTGCTGGGTCACAGGTAGTGTGAAAGTCCTGACTGGGTGGTGGTGCTGATGAGTTCCTAGAAAAGGCCGCTGTCCCCTTCAACGTGGCATGGGTTCGTGCCCGAGTCCTGCAGTCCAGGGGATGCCCATAGCAGTGGTAGTCTCTCCTTGTCCAAGAGAGCCTGGTCTGCCAGCCCCTGTTGGTCCTGCGAGATTTAACTGTCCCTTACTCACACACACACACCACACACTCTCCTTTCATACCCTCACTCACTCACTTCCTCTCCCTCACCTCCGTCCTGCCAGCTGCCATTTTTTCAGTCCCCAAATTAAACTCCCATTGAATTTCTTAATAGTATTACTCCTTCAGGAATGCTGTGTCATAAATTAAAATTGAAAGTAGGTGCAATCATCATGCTACTGAATACTCTTAAGAATAAATGGGATCTTTGTAATGGTACTAGATTTGTTATCAAGATTGCCACCTAACATAATCGAAGCTGAAGTATTAACAGGATCTGCGGAAGGAGAGGTTGTTCTGATTCCAAGAATTGATTTGTCCCCGTGTGACACTAGCCTCCCATTTAATTAATTCAAAGACAGTTTCCCATGATGCCAGCATTTGCAATGACTAGTAATAAATCACAAGGACAAACTCTAGACAGAGTAGGAATATTCCTACCTAAACCTGTTTTCGGACATGGTCAGTTATATGTTGCTTTCTCTCAAGTTTGAAGAACATGTGATGTTAAAGTTAAAGTAGTAAATACTTCATCACAAGGGAAATTAGTCAAGCACTCTGAAAGTGTTTTTACTCTTAATGTGGTATACAGGGAGATATTAGAATAGCTTTAACCAATTTATCATTATTTTTATCAATGTTGTTTTTATATCATCTTTGTTGTTGTTATATCATGTTCTTAATGTTTATTTATTAATCAATTTATATATTATTTTCATACTAGAGGCTCAGTACACAACATTCATGCACTGGAAGGGGGGGTCCCTCAGCCTGGTCTGTGCCTTCTCTCAGTCTGGGACCCCTTGCTCCTTACCACCTGCCTACAGCAGATGTGGGAGAGGCTCCAACCACTGCTGCTGCATTCGCCAGCCATGAGCCTGGCTTCTGGCTTAGCAGCTCTCCCCCTGTGGGAGTATGCTGACAACCAGGGGACAGATCCTGCATTGAGCATCTGCCCCCGGGTGGTCAGTGTGCATCATAGTGACCAGTCATTCTGCCATTCAGTCAATTTGCATATTAGCCTTTTATTATATAGGATACATTTTACTAATTTTCTTTCATCTCTAATACTTCTATTATACAGAAAGGGTGAATAGTGATATTAAAATAAGTCTTCTAATTAATTTTCTTCCAATGTGCATGAATCTGTGCACTGGGCCACTAGTATGCATATAAGTTCTTAGGCTAATTTCTTCTCTTCCCCCTTTCCCCTTCCCTCTGAGATTTTTCACTCTTGTGTCATGTATTCATGCCTCTGATTCTATTTTATTCATCAGTTTAATGTGCTTATTAGATTCCACATATAAGTGAGATCATGCGATATTTGTCTTTTTCTGACAGGCTTATTTTGTTTAGCATAATCATCTCTGGGTCATTCCATGCTATCTCAAATGGTAAGAGATCCTTCCTTTTTACAACTATATATTATTCCATTGTATATTTGTAGTACAGGTGTTTTTTAAATTTATTTTATTCTTGAGAGTATTACAGATATCTCTCATTCCCCCCCTGTGCCTCTCTCCACCCATCTCCCACCCCATTCCAGGCCTTCACCTATCTATTGTCTGTGTACATGGGCTATACATATATACATGTAAATTCTTTGGTTAATCTCTTCCCACCCTGCCTTCCCCCTTCCCTCTGAGATTCATCACAGTCTGTTCCATGTATCCATGCCTCTGGCTCTATTTTATTCATCACTTTATTTTATTCATTGGACTCCATATATGAGTGAGATCATGTGATACTTGTCTTTCTCTGACTGGCTTATTTTGCTTAGCATAATACTCTCCAGGTCCTTCCATGCTGTCTCAAAGGGTAAGAGATTCTTTGTTTTTTGTGTGTTTTTTTTTTGTGTTTTTTTTTTTACTGTTGTGGTACATTTACACCATTGTATTCCATGGTATAAATGCACCACAGTTTTTTATACACTCATCTACTGAGGGGCACTTGGGCTGTTTCCAGATCTTAGCTATTATAAATAGTGCTGATATGAACATAGGGGTACATATATAATTTCTGATTGATGTTTTGGATCTCTTAGGATATATTCCTGGAAGTGAAATCACTGGGTCAAATAGCAGTTCAATTTTTAATTTTTGGAGGAAACTCCATATTGTTTTCTATAGTGGCTGCACCAGTCTGCATTCCTACCAGCTGCCTTGCCCATGGGGCAGGCCACTAGAAAAGATGCTCTGCAGTTAAAATTAGCCAAACTCATCAACACACAGGCCATGATTCCAATGTACCATGAGGATAAACAACACAGACACTGCAATTTAAGCTAAAGCATGCTTCAATTATGACAGAAAATCTCACTTCTCTCCTGGGAAACTGCAAGTGTTTATATGCATGCAAATGGACAATATCACACATATGTGAACCTACCGCTTCTCATTATGCTGACGCCACAATTTCCCTTCTCAAATTTCACTCCTTCATACTTGTACCCTGTTGAAAATAAATTCAAAGAATGTATCTTTCATCATTGGAAAAACCTACTTATTTTATAAAGTCCCTATGGTGTAAAGCAGATGGGTACTGAGCAACCCTTTTCCAGACACACTATATAATGTCTTAGGTTCCCTGTGAAAGTAATGAGAAGAGTCAAAACTTTTCATAGTTATTTCTTAATTCTTCCTAAGAAACCTGTGTGGATAATTGGGGGAGGTGGACTTCACCAAGTGGGAATAGGACATATGATAGCATGATATTCACAAACATATTCCTCAAATTGAATTCAGAGAATCACTGCACTCCAAGAATGCTATAAGTACCATCAATTCAACCAGCACCCACTGTGAGCCACAGCAGAGAGCCTCCTCATCTGTCCCTTTTATGAGCCTCCATTCGGCCTTTAAAAGCAAAAGAAAGAGACTGAAATCGTTACCCAGACATGTTCAACTCTTGGTCTCATCCTGAATCTGTTTCAATTATGCAGCAAGCTCATCTCCCAATTTAGTGTCAAACTTTGAATAGAACAGCTTCCATTACTTACTAAAAAAACAAATCAGTAGTTTAAATCCCTGAAACAAGGATCTTTGGCTGCTTTCTATTTTAGTAGCACAAAGCACCTTCTCTAATTCTCATCATTTTTTGTTTTATTTTTCTTTTTTACTTCTCATCTTTTTATTTGGAGTTTCAATGCCAAACCAGTACATCCATTTGCTTCCCCAAAGAGATGAAGATAAACTGCCAGCAATTCTTAACTCTGGTCCCAATGGGCTGTCATCAAAGGCATCACCTGCATGCTGAAGAATATTTATTAACCTTAAACTTGAATTGACAAGCAAGCCAATAACAAAAAGTAAGCCACATAAATTTCTTTAATAAATGTCTCTAGGTTTATTAAGTTGTTTAAAAGAACAGCTCCACTTGGATTCCACATTCTGCATACTAATTTATGCAGGCTGTTTTCTTTCCATTTCCCCCCACTTCTAACTCAGAATTTTTATGAGAAAAATATTACAGCTGTGATTACCTGTTGGAGTGGTCACCATGCATTCTTTATAAGGCAGCTGATTCAATCCCTCTTCCACAACAAGTCTGATCTAGAAAGTAAAAGAAAGAATAAGTTGAATATCTGCTAAGAATTTCCTGTTACCTGTTAGCATCCGGAGCTGAACACTAGGCAAAATTCAGTATCACACAGGCAAGGATTTAGCTTATGGAGGAAGAAAGGGGTCCCTTATTGTGTCTTATATAGAGATAGATCCAAATGCCAGGCTGCTTGTTAGTAGGTATTCAACCCTTGTTAGGCACCTGATTGCCCAAAAATAAAAAGGCTCAAGTATGCCTTATGATTCTCATTCAGTCAGTTCAGGCTATTTTAAAAGAGATGCAAAATTACAGAAAGTGAGAAGAGTCATGGCAGACAATCTTGGAAGTAATAAACTTCTTGTTACTCTGGAAATAGTGCCAAGAGAGAACGTCTTTGCCTTGTTCAGTACTTTGAAATTGTTCAATTAGATTGTTTTTTAACTAGGCCCACCATAATCCAAAGAAATCTTGAAACTTCTTAATAAGAAATAAATGAATGGATAGGGTTAAGCTGTGCCAGGCCAGCACAGCCAAGGGTTCGGTGAGCCTTGGGGGGGGGGGGGGGGGGGGGGCCACACGAAGGATTAAAGAAAAGACAGACAAAGAGAATAAGCTGGGGAGGGGGGTGGATCACCTGTGCCTGGCTGAGGCCACAGAGAAAGATCCAGCCAGTAAGCTGAGGCTTTATTTTATAGTTGGAAAAAACAAGGTAGTGGCCAACATAAGTTACAATGTTCTTGTGAGTTTCACTTGTTTTGGCAGCACTTGCTGCACCTCCCACAGCCCATTAGCTACCCAGGAAGGATCTAGGGAATGTCATAAGGTCAAGCTTAATTATGCTAAGAGGGCTGTGCCCTCTAAGCTGGGACTTGTTTGTGGCTTTGCCAACAGGTCAGTCCAAGGCTTAACCCTATAGCTGCTCCCTACATTAAGCCAATGAGTGGTAGGAAGCGGTTGGATGCATTGGGGCTTGTCAGCTAAACAATAAAGGCTCCTAGTGATCTTAATGTGTGGAATAGAGGAAAGAATCCATCAGAACTATAAGAAACAGCCTCCAAAAACCAGATATGATATTCCTTCCTATAAGCAAGCACCTGGAGTCTAATACCACATTTTCTACAATCAATATTACACTATTGGTTGAGAATCAGGAACAGCTAGTAGAAATGCAGGCCCATGCTGTGCTGTCACAACACAACACCTTGTTGTTGCCAATAAAAGTATCAATGCTAAATGGGCCAGCACTTTGTTAGTCTGCAGCACCACACAGAGTATCCAGAAACCTCATAAATACTGTGTGTGTGCTCAGTCACTTCTAACCACCAACTTCTGTGGAGGTTAATGTTTCTTATGAGCAAACTAGTGGCCCAGCACACAAATTCGTGCACATTGAAAGAAAATTAATTACAGGAAATATGTTAATACCGCTATTCGCACTTTATAATAGAAGTGTAAACCAAATTCACGATAAACAATGACAGATGGAAACACACGTGTGCGATAGGCGCCAGTGAGAGCTTTATATGTATCTCGAATACGTGAGTCAACTTAGCCTTTTATATATATATTAGAGGCTCACTGCATGAAATTCGTGAACTGGGGGGGGGGTCCCTCAGCCTAGCATGCACCCTCTCCAATCCAAGACCCCTCGGGGGATGTCCTGGGGATTGGGCATAAACCGGCAGTCTGACATCCCTCTCACAATCCAGGACCACTGGCTCCTAACTGCTCACCTGCCTGCCTGCTTGATTGCCCCTAACTTCACCCCCTGCTGGCCTGTTAACCCCCAATTGCACCCACAGCCAGCCTAGTCACCCCAAACTGCCCCCCCCCACTGGACTGGTTGCCCCTAACTGCCCCCTCTGCTGGCCTGGTCGCCACTTACTGCCCCCCCCCGCCAGCCTGGTTGCCCCTAACTGGCCCCTCTGCCATCCTGGTTGCCCCCTCACTGTCCCCCTTCCAGACTGGTCGCCCCCAACTGCAACCCCTGCGGGCCTGGTCACCCCACACAGCCTGCTGTTTGGTCGTTTGGTCACATCTCACTAACCCCCATTTGCCTAATTGCCCCACACAGCCTGCTGCTCGGTCGTTTAGTAACCCCTCACTAACCCCCCTGCCACCCTGGTCGCACCACGTAGCCTGCTGTTCAATTGCGTGAGGGCATCCTAACAAATCTGCATATTACCCTTTAATTAGTATAGACTAGAGGCCCAGTGCATGAAATTATGCACAGGCGGGGTCCGGTGGGCCCACCCCAATGGGGGCCCATCGAGCGGGGCTGGCCATGGGGTCTAATGCTGGAAGCTATAGCTTCCCTCCAACTGGATCTAATTATACTTTAAGGATGGCCAAAAGAAAACCCATAACAAAACTGTTTTGCATTTCACATGCCATGAGATGAAGTTATATATGTGTTATTTGCAAACGTATATCAAGATGGATGATGGCCCTTGAATGATTTTTGCATTCTTCTCGGGGCTCTGCCCTCAGTTTCCCAATATGACTTTCATATCTGTTTGTTAAAAGTTTTCCTGTTTTTGAATGTGCCTACCCTTCACTATAGCTCCTGGCAGCCTGCGGGTCCTCTTCGTTGCCCTTTTAAAGAGAGATTGAAAGCTCACCTAATCTGCAAGGCACCACAATTTCACAAAATCCCCACCCAGCCTCTCTATATTCCTCAGCAAAGAGCAGCCATCCCGTTAATGCTTCGGTCGCATTTTTGGATAACTTGGAAGATCTTCTGGGGAAGCAGGCCGTAGAGGGAGAATTCCACACCTTGGCTGCAGTATTAGAAGAGCCCTCTAGAGACTCTGGTTGGGGACAGAAGGGACTGATAATAATTTCCTTGTACTTTCACTAAATATACATGCACCAGGGAGCCAGACAGTCATTTAGGGATGTTTTGGTCGCTCTGGGGCAGGACCAGGTGGGGCGAGGGGCTGTGGTTGGCTTTCCAGCCAGCCTCACCCCCGATCAGTGGGGGCCCACTCAGGGTCGGGGCCAGCCGGGCATTCTGCAGTTCAGTCGCTGGGCTTTTACTACATAGGACTAGAGGCCCAGCCTGCACAATCGCCAATTGGGGACACCTTGGGGGATGTCCAAATGCCGGTTTAGGCAATCTGGGACTGTTGGCTCCTAACTGCTCACCTGCCTGCCAGCCTGATCACCACCAACTGCCCTCCCCTCCCAGCCTGGTTGCCCCCAACTCCCCTACCCTGCTGGCCTGATCTCGCTTCCAACTGCCCTCCCCTACCAGCCTGATCTCACCGCCAACTGCCCTCCCCTGCTGGCATGATCTCACCCCAATGTTCCTCCCTTGCCGGCCTGATCTCACCGCCAACTACCCTCCCCTCCCAGCCTGGTTGCCCTCTACTGCCCTCCCCTGCAGGCCTGATCTCACCCCCAACTGCCCTCCTCTGCTGGCCAATTTGGTTCAGATTGGTCGGTTTCTATGCCAGTCAGCATTAAAAGCTCTGCCTCCTAGGCAGCCATTGGCTCCCCACAGCACCCAGATTTGGTTCTGATTAGTCGGTTTCTATGAAAGTCAGCGTCAAAAGCTCCACATCCTAGGCAGCCATTGGTTCATCAGAGAACCCACATTTGGTTCTGATTGGTCAGTTCCTATGCCACTCAGTGTCTCTAGACCTATCCATGGGGCCTGATCAGAAAGGTGGGGCTGATCAGCAACCACGGTGGAGGCCTGGAGAGAAATGGAGGCATGGCTGCTGACCAAACTGGGAGAAAAAGAGAGAAGCAAATACTGATCAAAATTTGCCACAGAGGTAATGGATCAGTCCCTGCTTCTCTCTTCAAGCATCTCTCTGGCCCTGATTCGCAGCCCCCTCGGGAGTCAGTGCTGGGGCACCACGCCTGCAGAAGAAGCAGTCAGTACTGACTGCAGGACTGATTTCCAGTTGGACGAGCCTTGGTTGTTACTGGTCATTACAACCCAGGGTTTTTATATATTAGGATAGAATAAACTTGCTTAAGTACACCTGCTTTCTGATTTAGCTAAACTTTTTCCAGCCCAGTGAAGCACCCCAACTTCTCTTTCAGGTAATTGTAAGCAACACAGCAGTAAATATCAACATGAAACACATTACTACTTTAGATCACACAGGGGAAAAAAGGGTAAAATATTTAACTGAAGCAGTGTTTGAATATATTCTGCACAATGAGAAAACCTGAAATCATTTTCAAGGTATACCATTTACTTCCTTTTTTAATTTTATTTTATTGTTTAAAGTATTACAAATAGTAGTACATATGTCTCTTTTTTATCCCCCATTGACTTAGCCCTGGCCTCCCCTACCCCCCAGCACATGCCCTCACACCACCACCCCCATGTCTTGCATACACTGGTTATGCTTATATGTATGCATACAAGTCCTTCAGTTGATCTCTTACCTCACCCCCTCCAAACCCTCCCCAACCTTCCCACTGTAATTTCAGTCTGTTCGATGCTACTATACCTGTGTATCTCTTTTTGTTCATCAAGTTATAATGTTCTTTATTATCCATAAATGAGTGAGATCATGTGGTATTTTTCTTTCACTGCCTAGCTTATTTAACTTAGCATAATGCTCTCCAGGTCCATCCATGCTGCTGCAAATGGTAAGAATTCCTTCATTTTTATAGCAGCATAGTATTCCAATGTGTAGATGTACCACAGTTTTCTAACCCAGGCATCTGCTAATAGGCATTTAGGCTGTTTCCAAATCGTAGCTATTGCAAATTGTGCAGCTATGAACATAAGGGTGCATATATATTTTCTGATGGTGTTTCTGTTTTCTTAGTATACATTCCTAGAAGTGGTATTACAGGGACAAATGGCAGTTCCATTTTTAAATGCTTGAGGAAACTCCATACTGTTTACCACAATAACTGTACCAGTCTGCATTCCAACCAACAGTGAAGGAGGGTTCCTTTTTCTCTGCTTCCTCACCAACACTTGAGATTTGTTGATTTGTTGATGATAGCCATTCGGACAGGTGGGAGATGGTAAAGCATTGATGTCTTGATTTGCATCACTCAGATAATTAGTGACTTTGAGCATGTTTTCATATGTTTCTTGGCCTTCCTTCTGTCTTCTTTCAAAAACTTTCTATTTAGGTCCATTGCCCATTTTTTTATTGGATTGTTTATCTTCCTTTTGTTAAGTTGTATGAGTTCCCTGTAAATGTTGGGGATTAATTAAACCCTTATCAGTAATAACATTGGCAAATATGTTCTCCCATGTAGTGGGCTTTCTTGTTGTTTTGTTGATGGTTTCTTTTGTTGTGCAAAAGCTTTATATATATATAGAGAGAGAGAGAGAGACCCATTTGTTTATTTTCTCTTTAGTTTTCATTGCCCTAGGAGCAGTATCAGTGAAGAAACTGCTTTGGCATATGTCTGAGATGTTGCTGCCTGTGTATTCCTCTAGTATATTTATGGTTTCCCATCTTAAGTTTAAGTCCTTTATCCAATTTGAGTTTATTTTTTCTGTATGGTGTAAGTTGGTGGTATAGTTTCATTTTTTTACATATGTCTGACCAATTTTCCCAACACCATTTATTCAAGAGACTGTCTTGGCTCCATTGTATGTTCATGCCTCCTTTGTCAAATATTACTTAAGCTTAGTGGTTTGGGTTGATTTCTGGATTCTCTATTTTATTCCATTGATCTATATATCTGTTCCTGTGCCAGTACCAGGCTGTTTTGAGAACAGTGGCTTTGTAATACAGCTTGATATCTGGTATTGAGATCCCACCTACTTTGTTCTTCTTTCTCAGGATTGCTGCACCTATTCGGGGTCTTTTTTCATTCCAGATGAATTTTTGGAGAGTTCATTGTAGGTCTGTGAAATATAGCATTGGTATTTGAATGGGGAGTGCATTGGATCTATAGATTGCTTTGGGTAGTATGGACATTTTGAAGATGATTCTACCAATCCATGAACACAGTGTGTTATTCCATATGTTTATGACTTCCTCTATCTCTTTTTTCAGTGTCCTATAGTACTCCATGCACAGGTCCTTTACCTCCTTAGTTAAGTTTGTTCCTAGGTATCTTAATATTTTTTGGTGCAATAGTAATTGGGATTGCCTTTTTAGTCTCTGTTTCGATAAGTTCACTATTGGTGTATATAAATGCCATAGATTCCTTGGCATTAATTTTGTATACTGCTACATTGCCGAATTCATTTATTAAGTCTAATAATTTTTTGATGGAGTCTTTATGGTTTTCTATGTACAGTATCATGTCATCTGCAAATAAGGACAGTTTTACTTCTTCTTTTCCAATTTGGGTGCCTTTTATTTCTTCTTAGTGTCTTATTGCTTTGGATAGCACTTCCAGTACTATGTTGAACAGGAGTGGTATAAGCGGGCATCCCTGTCTTGTTCCTTTGCTTTGCAACACTTTGTATACTTCATTCCATTCCCTTCTAGCTTGATGTGTTTCTGTTGAGAAATCATTTGGTAATCTGATGGGGGATCCTTTGTAGGTAACTCTGTCTCCCTCTTGCAGCCTTTAAGATTCTCTTTGTCATTAACATTTGCCATTGTAATTATGACGGGTCTTGGTGTGGGTCTTTTGGGATTCATCTTGCTTGGGACTCTCTGTACTTGTATAACTTTTTTCTTCCCCATATCAGGGAAGTTTTTTGTCATCATTTCTTCAAATAAATTTTCTAATCCTTGCTGCTCTTCTTGTCCTCTGCCAGCCCTATTATACGTATGTTATTTTGTTTTCCATTTTCCCAAAGGAACAATGGAAAATGTCCCAAAGGAACAATGGAAAACAAGGCTCTCCTCCTGCTTTTTGTTTCTCTAGTTGCTGTTCAGATTGGGCTTGTTACTGTACTTTATCTTCTAACTCACTAATTTGGTCCTCTGCTTCTTCTAGTCTACCATTGAAGCCTTCCATGGTGTTTGTGATTGTAGCTATATCACTTTTGATTTCTCTCTGATTTTTGCATAGGTTGTTGATTTTCTCGTCCATCCAGTGTTTGAACTGTATGACTATTACTCTGAATTCTTTTTCTGTCATGTTGCATGCTTCCGTTTCACTTATTTCCTTTCTTAGGACTCCTCCTTTTCTTTTTGATGGGGATTGTTATGTTGTCTCCCCATTCTGACTATCACCAGAAGGTTCAAATATCGAGTTTCATGGGCTTGGCCCATGTGCAGTGGGAGCTTCGCACCCCCTGAGTGTCACTGAAGAGCTCTGACTCCAAGACATGTGGCTGTCATGGGTTGGTGGGAGCCATGCTTGCCCAGGATCAGAGTCACAGATGCTTAATGTGGCCTCGTGTGCAAACCTAGAATCAGGGACCCTGCTTGCACCATGCTGAAACAGAAACCCCGCTGGCATGTGCCAAAAATCAGAGTCCCCTGGCACGTGTCAGGAGTCAGAGAACCCCTGTTTCCATGCCTGGGATAGAGTATCAGAGGCTCTGTTGCTTGGTACAGTCTCACACCGAGATTTAGGGTCCCTGTGTGCACATGAACTAAGAATTGGAGTCACTGGCTCTTAGTGTGAATGTACTGAGAATCACGGATCCCAAGCACACGCGATGAGAAACAGAGTCTAGTCACTGGTGCCCATTGCTGCCTCTTGCGTGGAGATTCAGGGTCCCCGATCTGCTTGGGAGACCGGGTTGCACAGTTGCTCTGTGTCATCAGGATGTCCACTCCTGCCCTGCGGAAAACAGCCTTCTGTGTGCACTTGCCCTGAATCAAAGTCAGGGGGCACTGCCACCCAGTGTGGGTGTGGAGTCTGGTCATGCAGATGTGCACTGAGGGAAACAAACTCCCCGTGTCCATGTACCCAGGCTCGAATTCAGCGCTGCCCCCCTGTGTGGGCATGGGGTCTGGTCGTGGGAAACAAACTCCCCGAGTTCGCACATTCAGGTTCAGATTCAGCGCAGCCTCCCTGCTTCGGTGCAGGGTCTGGTCATGGGAAACAAACTCCTGGGTCTGTGCCTCCAGACTCTAATTCAGTGCTGTCTCCCCATGTGGGCGCGGAATCTGGTCACGGAAAACAATCTCCCCAAGGTTGCGCACCTAGGCTCAAATTCAGCACAGCCTCCCTGCCTGTGCGCGGAGTCTGGTTGTGGGAAACAAACTCCCCGAGTTCGCACATCCAGGTTCAAATTCATCGCAGCCTCCCTGCTTGGGTGCAGGGTCTGAACATGAGAAACAAACTCTCTGGGTTCACGCCCCCAGGCTCAAATTCAGCACTGTCTCCCTGTGTGGGCGTGGGATCTGTTCGCAGAAAACAAACCCCTCGAGTTCGCATGTCCAGTTTCAAATTCAGTGTAGCCTCCCTGCTTGGGTGCAGGGTCTGATTGTGGGAAGCTATCTCCCTGGGTTTGCATCCCCAGGCTCAAATTCAGTGCTGTATCCCTGCGTGGGTGCAGGATCTGGCCGCAGAAAAAAAATCTCCCCAAGGTCGTGCACCTAAGCTCAAATTCAGCACAACCTCCCTGCTCGGGCTTGGATTCTAGACGTGGGAAACAAACTCCCCGAGTTCACACGTCCAGGTTCAAATTCAGTGAAGCCTCCCGGCTTGCATGGAGGGTCTGGACATGGGAAATAAACTCCCCAGGTTCGCACTCCCCAGGCTCAAATTCAGTGCTGTCTCCCTGTGTGGGCGTGGAGCCTGGGCACGGGAAACAAACTTCCCATGTCCGCACACCAAAGCTCAAAATCACAAAGAGCTGCCGCTGCTGTGTGTGGACAGAAAGCTTGATTGTGCATCTAGGGTCTGGCAGTTCCTGTGACACTGCCACGGGGCAGGCGGGGAGGGATTGCTTTGAGACTCATAGAAATCTGTGGCCAGGGTACCTGGAGTTTGGTGTCCCTGGGTCTGCAGCTGTGGTCACAAGTATTTTACCCAAGTGGCTGTAGGGTCCCAATTTGCTGCTGAGACCAGACTGGGTGGTGGCGAGGCTAGGATCCTAGTCTCGAGCAGTTCTGTTCTTCAAAATGGCGTGGTCTTTGTGCCACTGGTGTCCTCCCTGGAGTGTTTGTGGTGGCAGCGGGGTTTGCCATCTAACACTGCCCTGATTGGCAGCCTCTTGGAAGACCTGAAGGATCTAACTGTCCCTATTTCACTCACAGATGTCCACACACTCCTCTATCACTCCCTGACAAACACACACTCTCCCTCCCTACCATCGATGCCCAAAGGGGTTGCGACCCACAGGTTGAGAACCGCTGCTTTATGGTGTAAGTTGGTGACATAGTTTCATTTTTTTGCATTTATTTGACCAAATTTCCCAACACCATTTATTAAAGAGACTGTTTTGACTCCATTGTATGCTGTTGCCTCCTTTGTCAAATATTAATTGAGTATAATGGCTTGGGTCAATTTCAGGGTCATTTATTCTGTCCCATTGGTCTATGTCTATTCTTGTGCCAGTAACAGGCAGTTTTGAGACCCGTGGTTTGGTAAAATACCTTTTTTTAAAAAATAAATATTTATTGTTCAGATTATTACAGTTGTTCCTCTTTTTCCCCCCATAACTCACCTCCACCCGGTTCCCACCCCACCCTCTGCCCTTACTCCCCACCACTGTCCACATCTATAGGTGTACGATTTTTGTAAGTCTCTTAGCACACCCACGACCCCATCCTCCTGAGAATTGTCAGTCCACTCCCTTTATATGCTCCTGACTCTGTTATATGCACCACTTTATTCTGTTCATCAGATTTTTTATTCACTTGATTTTTAGGTTCACTTGTTGATAGATATGTATTTGTTTTTCATAATTTTTATCTTTACGTTTTTCTTCTTTCTCTTCTTAAAGAATATCATTCAGAATTTCATATAATACTGGTTTGGTTGTGATGAACTCCTTTAGCTTTTTATCTGTGAAGCTTTTTATTTGACCTTCAATTCTGAATGATAGCTTTGCTGGGTAGAGTAATCTTGGTTGTAGGTTCTTGCTATTCATCACGTTGAATATTTCTTGCCACTCCCATCTGGCCTGCATAGTTTCTGTTGAGAAATCTGCTGACAATCGTTTGGGTGCTCCCTTGTAGGTAACTAACTGTTTTCTCTTGCTGCTTTTAATATTCTCTCTTTGTCTTTTGCTCTTTGCATTTTAATTATGATGTGTCTTGGTGCGGTCCACTTTGGATTCCTTTTGTTTGGGGTTCTCTGTGCTTCCTGGACTTGTAAGTCTATTTCTTTCACCAGGTAGAGGAAGTTTTCTGTCATTATTTCTTCAAATAGGTTTTCAATATCTTGCTCTATCTCTTCTTCTGGCACCCCCATAATTCAGATGTTGGTATGCTTGAAGTTGTCCCAGAGGCTCCTTACACTATCTTCATATTTTTGGATTCTTTTTGCTTTTCCGGTTGGGTGTTTTTTGCTTCTTCATATTTCAAATCTTAGACTTGATACTTGCGATCCTCTAGTCTGCTGTTGGATCTCTGTATATTATTTTATTTCAGTCAGTGTATGCTTAATTTCTAGTTGGTCCTTTTTCATATCCTCGAAGGACTCACTAAATTTATGGCCTTTTCTAGAAAATTCTTGAAAAACCTTATAACTGTGATTTTGAACTCTATATCCAGTAGTTGGCTTTCCTCCATTTCTTTCATTTGTGACCTGTTTCTTGGTCTCTGCATTTTGGCTGCTTCCCTGAATTGATAGAGTGGCTTTGTGTGCTAGGTGTCCTATAGGGCCCAGTGGCTCAGTCTCCCTAGTTACCTGAGGTGGACACTCTTAGTGCACCCTTTTGTGGGCTGTGTGCACAGTCTTGTAGTTAAGCCTTGGTTGTTGTTGGTATCACTGGGAGGAATTGACCTCCAGGCCAATTGGCTGTGAGGATCAGTTGTGTCTATTATGGGAGGACTTCTGTGCTGGAGACACCCTTATGGGGCAAGACTTGCTTCAGTGGAGCTTTGGTGCTCACTGAGTCTGCCCCCTGAGTGTGTCCCTTATGGATCTGAGGAGTTGTAATCTGGATGGTCTCACTCTGACCCCTGAGTACATTGGCTCTTGGATCTCCAAGGAGGTGCAAATTTAGCCTCTGCCTGAGGCCACCCTGCAGGAGCTATGGAGAGATCTGCACATACCACTTCTTTGTTTGGAGTTTGGAGGTGCCAAGATGAGGCCCAGCTGTGAAGTAATGCAAGCTGCTGTGGAGCCTTGGGTGTTCTTTTGCGAGTTCTGGGGTTCTTTGACCCAGCTGCAGTTTGTTAGGCAATTTTAGATTGCAAAAGGACAGGCCATTCATATGCAAAAGCCTCTGCGCACAGCTTGAGTGGAGTTGTAAATTAGGTGGGGAGGGGGTCTCGGGGAATCACCAGGACAGAGCAAACAGCAATGGCTGACCATCAACCCTGCTCTAAGAGGCCCCCGTGTCTCAGTGTCCCGTGGTAATCGCTGCAAGCACCTCTGAGAGAAAGCCGCCCTTGTGTTCCGGCCCGATACCAGACAGTTCAGTTCCTCCCTGTATGAGTCTGAGTCCCCAGAGTCTCGCCAGGAACTGGAGTTCAGTGCAGTGAGGAGCTTGTGTCTCCCTCCCGATTGAAAAAGAAAACCATGTCCTCAGTTGCAAGCCCCTTTCTGCATGTGCGCGCCTCCGTACATCTGCACTGCACTTCTGCATCTCCTCTGAGTCTCAGTGTGCTTTTCTCTTTCCTTCTAGTTGTATAATTTCCATTCAGCCAGCCTTCCTATGGTTCTGGATGATGTCCATTTTGTCTTTTAGTTATAGTTTTGAAGTGGCTGTGCAAGGCAGCAAGTTCAGGTGTTTACCTATGCCACATCTTGGCTTCTCCTGGTAATATAATTTGATGTCTGGTATTGTGATCCCTCCAACTTTGTTCTTCTTTCTCAGGATAGCTGTGGCTATTTGGGGTCTTTTTTATTCCAGATGAATTTTTGGAGATTGTTCTAGATCTTTGAAATAACCCATTTGTATTTTAATAGGTTATTGCATTGAACCTATAGATTGCTTTGGGTAGTATGGACATTTTAACCATGATGATTCTACCAATCCATGAACATGGTATGTTCTTCGATTTATTTATGTTTTCCTCTATCCCTTTTCAAGACCTGTAGTTTTCCAAGTATAGTTCGTTTATGTCCTTAGTTAAGTTTATTCCTAGGTATCTTAATTTTTTGGTGCAATGGTAAATGGGATTTTAATAATTTCTCTTTCTTTGACTTCATTGGTGTGTAAAAGGGCCATAGATTTCTGGGAGTTAATTTTGTATCTTGCCACATTAGCAAATTCATTTGTTAGGTTTAGTAGTTTTTTGATGGAGTCTTTGGGGTTTTCTACGTATAGTATCATGTGATCTGTGAATAAGGATAGTTTTACTTCTTCTTTTCCAATTTGAATGACTTTTATTTCTTCTTGTCTGGTCACGATGGCTAGTACTTCTAGTACTATGTCAAACAGGAGTGGTGAAAGTGGGCATCCTTGTCTTGTACCTGTTCTAAGGGGAAATGGGTTTAGATTTTGCCCATTGAGTATGATGTTGGCTGCAGGTTTGTCATATAGGGCATTTATTATGTTGAGGTATGATCCCTCTATTTCCACTTTGCTGAGAGTTTTTATCAAGAAAATGTGTTGGATTTTGTCAAATGCTTTTTCTGCATAAATTGATATGATTATGTGATTTTTGTCTCTCAATTTGTTTATGTGATGTATCAAATTTATTGATTTGCAGATATTATACCATACTTGCATGCTTGAATAAATCCCACTTGGTCATGAGGTATGATCTTTCTAATGTATTGTTCATTCCGATTTGTTAGAATTTTGTTTAGAACATTACCATCTGTGTTCATCAAGGATATTGGCCTGTAGTTCCCTTTTCTTGTAATGTCTTTATCTGGTTTTGGGATTACGATAATGCTGGCTTCATAGAAGGAGTTTGGAAATGTACCATGCTTTTGAATTTTTTTGAGTAGTCTGAACAGGATAGGTTTCAGTTCTTTGGATGCTTGGTAGAACACCCCTGTAAAGCCAACTGGACCAGGGCTTTTGTTTGCTGGAAGATTTTTTAAATTTCTTTATTGATTAAGGTGTCACATATTTGTCCACTCCCCATTCCCATCTCCCACCCCACCCCCCTGTTGTCCTTAACCACTGGTTAGGGTTGTATGCATGCACACAAGTCCTTTGGTTGATCTCTCCCCCCTACCCCCACCCTCCCCTACCCTCCCTCCGTGACCCGACAGTCCGATTGATGCCTCCTTGTTTCTGGGTCTGTTCTTGTTCATCAGTCTATGTTGTTCATCATTTCCCCTAGATGAGTGAGATCATGTGTTACTAGAAATATACTTATAAGAACCGAATGTGAGACACGCAATAATAGTTATGCTGTCAGGCAAATGAATCAGTCTGTAGTAAGTTTCTTTCTGGACCAACAGTTCTTTTGAGACCCAATTTCAATGTCCACCGGTTCCTTATGTGTACATGTCGGCACTGACTTTTCAGCTCTGGGTGGTGGACAAATGGTGGTAATGCAGGTCCGACTCCCTCTGGTTTGGTCTCACCTGGACGCAGGGGCGTGGCTTCACCCAGACTCAGGGGTGCACGACCTCACCTGGACCTGGGACCCAGCATCACCCGGGCCACAGGGCACGTGGCCTCACCTGGACCCAGGTGCGCATGGCCTCACCCAGACCCGGGACCCAGCCTCACCCGGATCCAGGGGTGCACGGCCTCACCCGGACCCAGGATACAGCTTCACCCGGACACAGGGGCACATGGCCTCAACCAGACCCAGGACCCAGCCTCACTGGGATCCAGGGGCGCACGGTCTCACCCAGACCTGGGATCCAGCTTCACCCGGACCCAGGGGCGCATGGCCTCACCCGGACCCAACGGCACGTGGGCTCTCCCGGACCCAGGGGTGTGACCTTACCCAGACCCGGGACCCAGCCTCACCTGGATCGAGGAGCGCATGGCCTCACCCAGACCCGGGATCCAGCCTCGCCCGGATCCAGGGGCGCACGGCCACACCCGGACCCAGGATCCAGCTTCACATAGACCCAGGGGCATGAGGCCTCGCCCATACCCAGGGGCGCAAGGCCTCACCCGGACGCGGACCCAGCCTCTCCCGGATCCAGGGGCGCACAGCCTCACCCAGATCCGGGTTCCAGCTTCACCCAGACCCAGGACCAGCCTCACCTGGATCCAGGGGCACACGGCCTCACCCGGATCCAGGGGCACACGGCCTCATCCGGACCCGGGATCCAGCTATACCCGGACCCAGGGGTGCGTGGCCTTGCCCGGACCCAGGGGCATGTGGCCTTTCCCGGACCTAGGGGTGCAGCCTCACCCCGACCCGAGACCCTGCCTCTCCCGGATTGAGGGGCGCACGGCCTCTCCCAGACCCGGGATCCAGCTTCACCCAGACCCAGGGGCACGTGGCCTCACCCAGACCCAGGGGCATGTGGTCTCTCCTGGACCCAGGGGTGCGGCCCCTCCTGGACCCAGGGGCACGGCCTCACCCGGACCAGGGACCCAGCCTCACCCGCACCCAGGACCCAGCCTCACCCGGGCCCAGGGTCACGTGGCCTCCCCTGGACCCAGGGGCACGCAGCCTCACCCGGACCTGGGACCCAGCCTCACCCGGACCCAGGGGTGAGCAGCCTCACCTGGATCCAGGGGTATGTGGCCTCACCAGGACCCAGGGACGCATGGCCTCACCCAGACCTAGGACCCAGCGGGGCCTTGTCTTCTCGATCCCAATTCCTGTCAGTCAATTCCCTCTCAGCTATTCCTTCGGCCATCCTCTCAAAGCTCCGGGGCGGCCGCTGCGGAACTCGCCAGGCGGCAGGCTCAGTGAAGCTCCGGTGCGCCTGGTGCACGGCGGCGGGCCGGTCCAAGGTCGCTGCAGTGGCACTTGGGCCTGCAGCGGCGACCAATCACCGGACGAGCGCACCCGGATCCGGGACCCAGCGGGACCCCATCTTCCCAATCCCAACTCCCATCGATCAACCCCCTCCCAGCAACTCCTCCGGCCATTGTTCCAGATGGTGTCTGCTCTGCCCTACAGTTGCAGTCTCAAAATTGTTGTGGTAGGCAACAATCAGGCGTCTACCCTATGCCGCCATCTCGGTCCTCCAGAAGATTCTTAAGTAACCTTAGGAATGTGGTTCTGAACACTGTGTCGTCCATTAGTTTACTTTCCTTCATCCCTTCTATTCGTGACCTGCTTCGGAGTCTCCAGCTTTTGGCTGTCTCCCTATGTTGATGGAGTGGCTTTGTGTGGTCAGTGACCTATAGGGGCCGGTAGCTCAGCTTCCCCAATCTCCCTAGGTGGACGCTCTTGGTACCCCCCTTTGTGGGCTGAGTGCAAAGTCTTGGTGTTGTTAAGCCTTGATTGCTGTTGGTACACTGGGAGGATTTGACCTCCAGTCCAATTGGCTGTGAGGATCAACAGTGTCTACGCCGGGAGACAGCCTTATTCAACTAGACTTGCAAAATTGTAAAAGCCTCTGTGCTCAGCTTGGATGGGGCGGAGTTTCAGGGTGGATCCTACAGCCTTGGCATCCCATCAGCACCGCCCTATGAGGTTCCTGGGTCTCAGTATCCCTCTGTACTCCCTGCAAACACCTCTGAGAGAAAAGCGCCCTGGAACTTCGCCCGCCGCCAAACAGTCTAGTCTCTCCCCCAATAAATCTGGACTCTCAGGTTCTTGCCCAGAACTGGGTTTCAGTGTAGTCGGAACTGGGGCTCAGCACAGTCTGGCGCCTTTGTGTCCTTCCCACCAGGGCAATCCAGCGGCACAGTCAACAGAACATCCTCTGCGCGCATTCCCATGCGCACCTCCAGTGCTCTGCCCTTTGCCACTCCCCTGTGTCTCCGCCCCGCAGCCCAGGTTCCCCCAGCATGAGCCTGGCTTCCCAGGGTCTCGCCCGGAGCCAGGGCTCAGCGCAGCCGGAACTGGGGTTCAGCACGGTCCGGAGCCCCTGTCTCCTCCCCACCAGGGCAATTCAGCAGAACAGGCAACAGTCCATCCTCTGCGCGCATTCACGTGCGCACCTCCAGAGCTCTGCCTTTTGCCGCTCCTCTGTGCCTCCGCCCCACAGCCCAGATTCCCCCAGCATCAGCCTGGTTTCCCAGGGTCTCACCCGGAACTGGGGTTCAGTGCAGTTGGAGCTGGGGTTCAGCGCAATCTGGAACTTTTATCTCCTTCCCGCTAGAGAACGCCGGCCAGGCCGTGAGCTGCCCCGTCCTCTCCGGTTCCGTCCTCCCCGCACGCACGCGTGCTCGTGTCTCCGCCCATGTCTCCATACCTTAGGCTTTTACAGCTCCTCTAATGCTCCTTGTGGTTTTCTCTTTCCTTCTAGTTGTGGGCATTTCAGTCAGCCAGCTTTCCTGTGGTTCTGGATGATGTCTGTTTTGACCTTCAGTTGTATTCTTGAAATTGTTGTTCCAGGCTGCAGGTTAGGTGCTTAACCTATGCCGCCATCTTGGTTTCTCCGCCATGATGCTTTTTATTTCTACTTTGTTCTCTCTGGTAACCCACTCATTGTTTAATACCATGCTATTTAGTGTCCATGTGATAGGGGTTTTTTTATTGTAGTTATTTTCTTGTTTTATACCATTGTGATCTGAGAAAATGCTTGATATTTCTATCTTCTTGAGTTTGAAGAGACTTTGCCTGTGTCCCAATATATGTTCTATCTTTGAAAATGACCTATGTGCCCTTGAGAATAATATATATTCTGTGGCTCTGGGGTGAAATGTTCTGAAGATGTCAATTAATTCCCTCTGATCTAGGGTACCATTTAGGATTGATATTGCTTTGCTGATTTTTTGTTTAGAGGATTTGTCCAGTGCTGTTAGTGGGGTATTAAAGTCCCCTACTATGACTCTCTTGCTGTCAATCTCTCCCTTGATATCATCCAGAAGTTTTTTTATGTATTTGGGTGCTCCTGTATTGGGTGCGTATGTGTTTACCAGAGTTATACCTTCTTGTTGGATTGCTCCCTTTAGTATTATGAAGTGGACTTCCTTATCTCTTGTTATGTCCTTCACTTTGAGATCTAATTTGTCAGATATAAGTATTGCCACCCCAGCTTTTTCTTCATTTCCATTCAGCTGAAAAACCTATTTCCATCCCTTCCTGATCAGTCTGTGTGAGTCTTTTTTTATGAGGTGGGTTTCATGTAGACAGCAGGTATATGGGTGTTGTTTTCTTATCCACTCAGTTACCCTATGTCTTTTGATTGGGGCATTTAATCCATTTACATTTAAATTCATTATTGATAGGTACTTGTTTGTCGCCATTTTTATTCTTTATGCCTGTGTTCCTTCTTCGCTTCCTATATTTCTTTTTCTTTACACCAGACCTTTTAGCACCTCTTGCATTGCTGGTTTGGTGGGGATAAACTCCCTTAGTCCTTTTTTGTCGGTGAAGCTCCTGATTTCACCCTCAATTTTGATTGATAGCCTTGCTGGGTACAGTATTCTTGGATTCAGACCCATCTTTTGCATGACTTTGTGTATTTCATTCCATTCCCTTCTCGCCTGATGTGTTTCTGTTGAGAAATCAGTTGCTAGTCTGATGGGGGATCCTTTGTAGGTATCTGTCTCTCTCTGGCCACTTTTAAGATTCTTACTTTGTCGTTGGTGTTTGCCAATTTAATTATAATGTGCATTGGGTTCAGACTTTTGGGGTTCATTTTGTTTGGGACTCTGTGAGCTCTTGGACTTGTGTGAGTTTTTTTCTTCCCTATATCAGGGAAGTTTTCTGTCATTATTTATTGAAACAGCTTTTCTATTCCTTGTTCAGTTTCCTCTCTTGTGGCACCCCTATTATGTAGATGTTGTTTCATTTCCAGTTGTCCCAACGTTCCCTTAGGCTCTCCTCATGTATTTTTTAATTTTTCTAGATGCTGTTCTGCTTCGGTATTTTTTCCTACCTTGTCTTCTAGCTCACTGATGAAGTCCTATGCTTCTTCTCATCTACTGTTGATGCTTTCTATTGAGTTCTGTATTACAGTGATATCATTTTTCATTTCTTCTTTGTTCTTCTTCATTTCGTCATGGTTCTTACACATATTGCTGAATTTGTCTTCCAACCTTTTCAGTGACATTATTATGATTTCTCTGAATTCTTTCTCTGACATGTTGCTTGCCTCCATTTCATTTACTTCCTTTTCTGGTGATGCCTTCTTTCTTTCATATGGGGGCTGTTTCTTTGTCTCCCCGTCTCTCCTCTCAGGGTGTCTGGTTATGTAGCTCTCTCTCTCCTGCATTGACTTAAAGACACAAAATACAACACAACAAGGCACAACGCACAAGGTACTGGACACAAATGTATTCACAATACTAATAATCCCAAATAAAGGTGACCACCAAAGAAAAGAGAATTTGGGGATAAAAAAAAGAGTGCAATAATGATATTGAGAAAAGGAAAAGAAGTAAGAGAGAAAAGAAAGTGAATATAAAAGAAGTGGGAAAGAACTATTTATGTGGGGAGAAAACTCCAATAAACCAACAACTAATCCAAAAAAATGCAAACAACTAACACTCAGATATGAATGCAAACTACAAACAACCAGTAACTAGAGAGGAGAGAAAAAAACAGAAGCAAAAAAATAGAGAAAGAATTACACAAACAAATAAACAAAAGCACTAATCTAATTAACAATCAAACTAAAAACAACAATAGGACACAGAGAAAGAAGGGAAAAACTAAATAAAACAAAAACCATAAATAAAGAAACAACAAACAAAAAAAGGCTAGAGAAAAAAAATTTGGACAGTGAAGAAAGAGGAGACTGAAGTGTGTACTGATTTGGAGCAGGGGATCGGAAATTAGATATATCAGTAGTATGAATTTTTAACAAGGGGTAAAAAGAAGGAATAGGGAAAATATAAAGCATGAATAGAGTAAGCAAAACAGAACAACAAAAGGGGAAAAGTGAGGAAGAGAGTGTTGGCATAAAGGTAAAGTTGAGATAGAGTAAAATGATGCTAAAGGATAAATGAAAATAGAATGTAGAACACTAATCCCAAAATCAAATAAAGAGAAAATAAAATGAAACTTAAAAAAATTTTAAGATAATAGTAGTAATAATACTGATTAAAAATAAAAATATAATAATTAAGAATGTAAAATCAACTGAATAAAAAAATTTTAGTTTCTTAAGTAAAAGGAAAAAATAAAATGTGCAATAGTGAAGGTCATTCACTTCCTCTACTGTTCTGTTTGGCATGCCTGTTTCCTGTCAGGTAGTCAGGACAGTACTGAAATTCCCTGCGTTCCACAGCTCCTCTGTGTCATAAGCCACAATCTTGTTTTCAAGCAGGCAGTATTTCTTTGTTTTTCAGCCTGCCTGTGGTTGTATTTACACACGAGTCAATTTTTTATTCAACCCCTGGGTCTGAGTGTTTCTGTATTGACATCCGGGGCTATATGTCCTCTCTACCCAGTACTTAGACTTTGTTTTCCCTGCTGCACTTAATACTGGTTTGGGAGTATGGACTGCCCCAGAGCTGGTTTTCTGATTGTTTCTCCCCACTCTGATCCCCAGGTTCCATAAAAACAACTTTCCCCTGCAGTCAATGGGAGTATTTTTAATTGGGTGATCCTATGTATTGGGCTTAGTAATCAAAAGCAAGGATTTAAAGAGAAAAAAAGAGCCAGAGTAAGTGTGCAAACTCACCCTGGAACTGCGCACAACTCTGCTCACGTCTCTCTGCACGTTTTTTTTTCCCCTGGCACAGCGCAGACAGTTTGCTGGTAAAGCTTCAGGCTGCCTTTTTATATCTAGCCCAGATATGGGTTGATTTCTAGAGTTCCCCTCTGTCAGCAGCCCTGTGGACCCCCTTCCACATCCGTGGACTATGCTGCCCCCAACGTCCATGGATTTTGTGGGGCACAGACTTCCTCTGGACCTCCAGAACCCACTGTGTGCATTTCTCACTTCAGCCAGGATCACAGACCTCACCTTTCTCTGGGCGCAATCTGACCTTTCCACGAGAAGGTGCAGAGCTCCTCTGAGTCCACGTATTTGCACTGCTTGAGACCCAGTGTTTGTGGGTTCACAGCTGGTCCCTGGGTGTGGTTTTAGGGTCCTGGGAGGTATCTGATTCTTTCCAATTGAAGGTAAGGCTAGACTTCTGATCACAGCCACTCTCCCCTTTAAGATGGTGCAGTCTCTCACCATTTCTTACTTCTTTTCAATCAGATCAAGTTTCTAAGCTTTCTAAATCTCTGTTTAGGAAATATGATTCCACCAAGTCTCCTATCTATCTACTCCAGGACTTCTGTGAGGATCAAATGAGATTAGGCACAGGAAAACGCTTCACAGACATTTGGTTACAGTGTCAAGTGTTTGCACCTGGCTATAAAGCAAGTCATGTTGCTGGGCTGGAGAAACTGCAAGAGGGCTAGTCGCTAGGGAGAGGAAGCCGGGTATTGCTACGTGATGTCATTACCTGCCGCCCACAGCTACCGTTTCTGGGTTGGCCATGGGGTCTAGGCAGCAGCTTTGGCTGCAATTTTGTGGGTTGTTGCTCTGGGGTGGTGGCAGGGCCTGTGTCCCACATGGGGGAAGCTGAGTATTACTTTGTCTGCCAGGTCCGCACTGCAATTTCTCTGTAAATGGTAAGTGAGCACCAGGGCAGCTCCTCTGTTGAACATCTGCCCCTTAGTGATTAGTGCATGTCATAGTGACCAGTCAGAAGGTGGGAAGGACACTTAGCATATTAGCCTTTTATATAGATAGACTAGGGGCCTGGTGCATGAAAATCGTGCATGAGGGGGTGTCCCTCAGTCTGACCTTCACCCTCTCCAATCCGGGAGCCCTCAGGGGATGTCCTACTGATGGCTTAGGACCTCTCACTGTGGTTCTCTGCTCTCTGCGGGGCCTGCCTGCTCCACACCGTGGCGAAGGCCAAGCAGGCCATGCTGGGAGCTGCCTGTGGGCCCCACTTGCCTGCTCCTGGGTCGCTGTGGCAACGGCCAAGTAGGCCGTGCTGGGTGCTGCCTGTGGGCTGCGCTTCACTGTTGCCAGGTCTCTGAGGCCGTGCTGGGTGCTGCTTGCAGCCACACTTGCCTGCTCCTGGGTCGCCACGGCAATGGCCAAGCAAGCCTCTTTGCACCCTGCTGTCAGTCTCCATGGAGGCAGAGGCAATGAGGTTAATTTGCATACTCATTCCTGATTGGCTGGAGGGCATCGTGAAGTTATGGTCAATTTGCATCTTTCTCTTTTATTAGTATAGATTGTAAGGGTAGGATAGGATCCTTTTCTTTGAAGAGCCTAGATCTCTTCCTAGTAACATTCCTCTAAAGAGTCTTACCTCTCCTGCAACTCTGGGACAGAAATTCATTTGTCCAAGCCTTATAAAAGAACATAAAACCAGAAGAAGGGTGACTAAAACATAAAGAACTTAAGATCTGAGCGCCAGGAAAGCCAATCCCGATAAATTCAGGATATAATTAATGTAAACTATAATGGGATCCTTGTCCTAGAAGAGACAGTGTACTAGAAATCTTCAACACTAGAAACCTAAACAGCTTCATTCCTTATTACAACCACACAAACGCTCTACCCCACACCTCCCAATATGACAACCTACACAACCATCTGCAGAGAACAGAGAGGCCCGAATTATCATCCACTCAGGTGAGTTATGCCCTTGGTCCTTATTATCTCATTTGATTAAGATATAATGCCTTCTCTTTCAGCTAAGTATTTTTTATTGTTTAAAGTATTACAAATAGTAGTACATATGTCTCCTTTTTCCCTCATTGACCTTCCCCTGGCCACCCCTCCCCCAAAAACATGCCCTCACCCCATAGTGTCTGTGTCCATGAGTTATGCTTATATGCATGCATACAAGTCCTTTGGTTGATATCTCACGTCGCCTACCCTTCCCTTAGAGGTTGGATGATCAGTTCGATGCTTCTATGTCTCTGGATCTATTTTTGTTCATCAGTTTATGATGTTCTTTATATTCCACAAATGAGTGAGATCATGTGATATTTATCTTTCTATGACTGGCTTATTTCGCTTAGCATAATGCTCTCCAGTTCCATCCATGCTGTTGCAAATGGTAACAATTCCTTCTTTTTTATAGCAGCATAGTATTCCATTGTGTAGATGTACCCGTTTTATAATCCACTCATCTGCTGATGGGCACTTAGGCTGTTTCCAAATCTTAGCTATTGTAAATTGTGCTGCTATGAACATGGGGGTGCATATATCCTTTCTGATTGGTGTTTCTGTTTTCTTGGGATATATTCCTAGAAGTGGGATTACTGGGTCAAATGGGAGTTCCATTTTTAGTTTTTCAGGAAACACCATACTGTTTTCCACAGTGGCTGGAACAGTCTGCATTCCCACCAGCAGAGTATGAGGTTTCCTTTTTCTCCGCATCCTCTCCAGCACTTGTCCTTTGTTGATTTGTTGATGATAAGCACTCTGATAGGTGTGAGATGGTACCTCACTGTCATTTTGATTTGCATCTCTTGGATGATTAGTGACTTTGAGTATGTTTTCATATGTCTCCTGGTAAGTGTTTTATAATAACCACAAACTTATCTCCTATTTTCTGTAGAAAAAGGACATAAGGAAATAAGAAAGAAAAAAAGGAAATAAGGGAGGGAGGGAGGGGAGGGAGGGAGGGAGGGAGGGAGGGAGGAAGGAAGGAAAGAAGGAAGGAAGGAAGGAAGGAACCAAAGAAAGGAAAGAGGAAGCATTTTCTACCAATGAATACCAGGACCTCCGTTTTCCCCACAGCAGCCATTGACACAAGTTGCTTCCTCCTTGGACCTGTTCCTTTAGTTTGATAAAAGCATAATGACATAATGACCTGTCACTCCAGAAATGTCAATTACATTTATCTTGATGAAATCCAAGGGTTGCTACTGCCCTTACAAACTCAAATAATTGTAAACAGAAGTTGCCTCTAAACTAAGAATCTTTAAAGCCAAAAGTAGAATGGTTGTCTACATTCTTTTGAAATAAAGATTTTCCTAGGAAAAATGTAAATGAAAATTAATAAACCACTTTTCTCTCTTTCCCAAATGAAATATTGATAATAATATTTAGGTTGCAAAGTCTATGAGAGCAGGGGCCATGTGTCTGTGTTCTTTACAGCTGGGAGATTTCAGGATGGTGGAGAATTAAGTAGAAGCTACACTGACCTTCTCCCAGGACCAAACTGGAATTACAACTAAAATATAGAAAAATCACCCTGAATAACCAACTGAAGACTAGCTGGAGAGAAGCCTTGTATTCTTTACTACTGTATCTCCTCCCCCAGCAATACAGCCTCGCACAGTGCCTGACTTACAGGAGTTCAATATATATTTCAGGAATGGTTGAATATTAATAACCACAGCAGAAAATGTGCCAACCTCATTGTAATCACTGAGAACACTTAGATATAAACACAAGAAGGAAACACAGTATTTACCCTGAAGACAACACAATCTGGTTTGAGATCCTCTCACATCACACTAGCTAAACAGAATTGAGCTTGGTCAACCCTTAACAGAAAGTCCCTGAGGAAATTGTAGATAGTCCAACTTAATATTTCATATGCGAGGATAGTACAGAAAAGAAGAGGCTAAAGAAATTCCTCCCATGTAAACTACAACAGTTATTAATTTTTTTTGCATTAGATGGCTATCACAGGGTAACTAACTACTAGGTCTCCTTACATATTTGGTTTTCTTTTAATGTACTTCACTTTACTGCCCTAAGATGAGGCATTTAAGTGTTACTTATGAGAAGGTTACCAAGATCAATTTTAAAGGTAGGAGTACCTGAGAGCTATAGAAAACGAGTTTATGGAAAATGCCTTGAGGTGAAAGGGATTGAGACAGAGTTTTAATGCAACAGTAAAAACAACACTTCAGAAGTCTAGCAAGATGATGGTTAATTGGTACAATCTCTTTTACCCCCAGATTGCTGTAAATAATTTAAAAAAAAACCTTTGGCCTACTATGGTTATATCACTAGGAACAACAATGAAATCAAAATGGAAAGCTTCCACCTACCAAACGATCCGCAGAAAACATGAAGTCCCCTCTACTTGCTGTCCTAAAAAAAAAAAAATAGTACAAGTTTTAGTCTAGGTTAGAGCTTTAAAGTAAAATATTACTCATTACATATAATAACATTGATATTATGACCTATCCTATATAATAAAAGGCCAGCAACCATAACGGCGTAACGACAAGAATGACCGATCAACCAGTTGCTAAGAGGTGCATTGACCACCTCTCGGTTCCTCCCCGCAGCCCGCAGGCTCTGATTGCTGGATGGCCAATGGGGAACCATGGGGAACTGCGGTGGGTGGTGGCAGGGTGGGACTGGTGAGCCGGCAGAAGGCAGACCTCTTGGTCCCTCACCCCAATCCACTGGCTCCGATCGCTGGATGGCAAATAGGGAACCATGGGGAACCAGGGTGGGTGTCGGCAGTGGGGTGGGACTTGAGGCTGGCAAGCAGGCAAAAGGCAGACCTCTTGGTCCCTCCCCGCAGCCTGCAGGCTCTGATTGCTGGATGGTGAACAGGGAACCACAGGGAACCGGGGTCTGGCGAGAGGGTGGAAGATGGCCTGATTGCAGGCTAGGCATAGGAACCCTGGCCTTTTATTTGGTCATCTAGTTACATAATAAAAGCTTAAAAGTTTACATGTACAGACATTATTAAGGCAAGTTATTTTTTCACTAGGATACAGGAGCCTAAATGGAGTGATTTGATAAGTATAATTGAGAATACTTTATTTGATATCAACATTAGAGTTAGGAATTGGAAAGATTATGTAGTTGCCCACTGAGCTGCCCAAATATGTTATTCAATCAAATGAACAAGATGGAAGCAAACCTACATAAGAGAAAAACTTTATAGTTACGAAAATCACGTTCTCACCTTCCATCCACCTTGCCATATTACCAAGATAAATGACCTATCTACTTTATCTCTAATCCTTTTTGGAATGAGAATGGTACAAATAAATCCTATACTTTTGCCATTGCTTTCAAGAATGCATAACCGAATTTCTAAGATCTCTTCCTCAAATTATTAACAATTTGTTCCTTTTGCCTATTTTCAATCAAATAATTTGTTCCCTAGACTTTTTGACATTTTCCTGTACATTTTTTTTCTGGTCAATCCGTGCATATCCTGAGGTATCCAAGTAATAATAATACCAGACTGCACCTACCCACAAGCTGTTAACCAGTCAAAAAGGAAAATGTTAAAAGGCTGACAATTTTTTCCTATACATAAAAATCAAGTATTATTTCTCCTTCTCCCATACAAGTTAAATGACTCAACTGAACAGACTGAGATGCAGTTTATGTATTTTAAAATCTCCATCTGTCTATACATAGCATACCTAAAACATTCCCTAACACAGCATCAAAATGGCATATGCAAACATATATTATCTCAGTATACCATTAATCATGACTTTTTTCAAATGCATATGCACATTAATGGTATACTAACATAATATATGTTTACATATGCAATTTTTTCTTCTATTCACTTTCTCTGACATGAAAAATTAATGAAATATTCCTGATACAAATGGCATTGGGTTTATTAGAATAACAGAGCTCTATCACATTGTGGATATTAATGAAACAGGAAATCATAACAGATTAGATATATTAGAATATAGCTTTTAGGGCAACCAAGATGGCGGCATAAGGTATACACCTGTACATGCTGACTCTCACAACCACACCAAAACTACAACTAAAAGACAAAACGACTATCACCCAGAACCACAGGAAAGCTGGCGGAGTAGAAGTTCTACAACTAGAAGGAAAGAAAGAAGCTCATTGAGACTGTGTAGGAGGTGCAGAGGCTTAGAAAAGCAGAGGTATGGTGGTGCGCACAAATCGGGCTGGTGACTGGGTGCGCTGTTTTTTTCAATTGGAAGGGAGACACAAGCTCCCTACTGCTCTGAACCCCAGTTTCTGGCAAGACTCTGGGGACCCAGACTCATATGGGGAGAAACTGGACTGTCTGGCATCGGGTCGGAAAGTGAAGGTGGCTTTCTCACAGAGGTGCGTGCAGGAATCATTGTTTACTGCTGTGGGGTGCGGGATGCGGGACGCGGAAACAAGGAGATGAAGAGATGGCTGACTGGCAGCCATTGCTGTTTGCCATGCCCTAGTGATTCCCTGAGAACCCGCCCCACCCAATTTACGAACCCACCCAAACTGTGCACAGCAGCTTTTGCATATGAATGGTCTACCCTTTCGCAGCTTAACCTAACAAATTACAGCCGGGTCATACAGCTCCAAAATTTCCAAACCCCAAGCAAAGAGGAGAAATCTGCAGATCTCGCTGTAGCTCCTGCTGGGTGGCCTCAGACAGTAGCTAACTTGCACCTCCTTGGAGATCCAGGAACCAGTGCACCTAGAGGTCAGTGTGAGACGACACCAGATTTCAACTCCTCACATACATAAGTGACACACTCAAGAGGCAGATTCAGTGAGCACCAAAGCCCCACTGAAGCAAGTCCTGCCCCATAAGGGTGTCTCCAGCACAGCAGTTCTTCCATTATAGACACAGTTGATCCTCACAGCTAAATGGCCAGGAGGTCAGTTCCTCCCAGTGTACCAACAGCAATCAAGGCTTAACTACAACAAGACTGTGCACCCGCCCACAAAGGGGTACACCAAGAGTGTCCACCTCAGGAAACTGGGGAGGATGAGCCACTGGGCCCTATAGCTCACCTACCACACAAAGCCACTCCATCAATACAGGGAATCAGCCAAAATTCAGAGAAAAAGAAACAGGTCACAAATGAAAGAAATGGGAGGAGAGGAAGATGGCGACCGGCAGGAAGGTAGGGAGGGTGAGTGTGTGATCGAGTGAAGGAGTGATAGAGGTGTGTGTGGACGTGTGTGGATGTGTGTGTGAGTGAAATAGGGACAGTTAGACCCTGCAGTTCTTCCAGGGGGCTTCCAATCCAGGCAGTCTTGGTTGGAAAAACCCCGCGGCCGCTACAAACACTCCAGGGAGGACACCAGTGGCACAGGGACCCCGCCATCTTTAAGAACGGAACTGCTAGAGACTAGAATCCTAACCTTACCACCACCCAGTCTGGTCTCGGAAGCAAACCTGGTCACTACAGCCACTCTGGTAGAAGACCTGCCACCCCAGCTGCAGATGCGTGAACCCTGAGACCTCCACCTCCAAAAGTGCACCGCCGCTGAAAGCAGTAAGTACAAACTCCCCCTCCCCAGCGCCGGAACTCAGGATTCGCTGCGTCCCCAGCCCATAGGCACGAAGGCACTCCACTACCCAGGCAGTGCTTGGGAACCACTGAGAGCCCCCGAGGGGGTGATTCTGCACAGTCAACGGTGCACAGCCCTGCAGTAGAATCTCTGAACTGCCTCTTCCTAAATAACTGCCCACGGACACCCCTGCGGTGCAACTTCAGGGCCAGGGTGCATCAGAACTTTGCGCCTGTGGGCGCGCCACCAGTTCGCACACACTCCAAAGCGGGCAAACTCACAGGTACAGCAAGGGAAGGATCCCTGAGCCCATATATCCACAGGGTCCTCTGGGGAGCTGCTTTGCGCCCCGGCTGAGTGTGATTCTGTACAGCCAAGGACGCACTGCCCCACAGCAGAAACTCTGAATTCCTTTCTCCTGAATAACTTCCCACATACACCCTACCTGTTTAACTTCAGTGCCAGAGTCTCTCAAAGTGCGTCAGAGCTGTGCCCCTGCAAACACACCACCACAGAATCGAATTTACAACAGGCGGGCACCCTGAACCTATCTACACACAGGGTGCTAGTGGGAGCCATTGGGAGCTCTCCCAAAAGACGGTTTCTGGGTGCCACTGTGAGTTCCCACTGGACACGCGTGATTTCAACTAAGGCTGCAAGACAGCAAAAACTGGGACACTCCATAGGTGCTGACTTTTAGACACCACAGTTGTGCCTCTCAAGCTTGCAGGCCTACATCAAGAGAACCCAAGTAGCTCAAGTAGGGAGCTACACTACATTACCAGGCCCAGGAGAACTGAGAGATTACACCAGTAGCACCATCCCCAAAAGAACCTGAGTAGCAAAGCAAGCGGATCTAAAATTAAAACATTACAGGAAAACAAGGGGAGAAAAAAAGGAAATTCCCAAAGGGAGGAAAAAGAGGAATCACCAGAAAGGGAGTTAAATGAACTTGAGGCTAGCAGCTTAACAGAGAAAGAATTCAGAGTACTCGTTATAAGGATGTTTAAATGAATGGATGACAAACACACACAACTCAATGAGAACTATAAGGAGCTGAATGAAAACGTCACCAACATGAAAAGAAACCAAGAGGAGATGAAGAAAGACATAGCTGCAATAAAGAACACAATGGAAGGCTTAAAGAGTAGAGTAGAAGAGGCTGAGGACCGCATCAGCGAATTAGAAGACAAGGTAGGAAAAAACACACAAACACAGCAGCAACTGGAAAGAAGACTTAAAAAGCAAGAGGAGAGCCTAAGGGAGCTTTGGGACAACACAAAACGAAACAACCTTCGAATAATAGGGATAAAAGAAGGAGAGGAAGAGAAGCAAGGAATAGAAAACGTGTTAGAAGAAATAATGACAGAAAACTTCCCTGATATTGGCAAGAAAAAAACTATCCAAGTCCAAGAAGTACACAGAGCCCCAAACAAGTTGAACCCCAAAAGACCGACACCAAGACATATCATAATTAAATTGACGAACACCAACGACAAAGCAAGAATCTTAAAGGCTGCCAGAGAGAAACAGAAAGTTACCTACAAGGGATCTCCTATAAGAATATCAACTGATTTCTCAACAGAAACACACCAGGCCAGAAGGGAATGGAATGAAATATACAGTGATGCAAAACAAGGGACTGAATCCAAGAACACTATACCCAGCAAGGCTATCATTCAAAATTGAAGGTGGAATCAGAAGCTTCATAGACAAAAAAGGGCTATGAGAGTTCATCACTACCAAACCAGCAATGCAAGAAATGCTAAAGGGGCTGCTGTAAAAAGAAGAGAAAGGTAAGAAGAAACACAAACACTAAGGAAAAATATGTCAAAAAACGGGTACTTATCAATAATAACAGTAAACGTAAATGGATTAAATGCACCAATCAAAAGACATAGGGTAGCTGAATGGAAAAGAAAACATGACCTATATATTTGCTGTCTACAACAGACCCACCTGAGAGCAAAAGACTCACACAGACTGAGAGTGAAGGGATGGAAAAACATTTTTCAGGCAAATGGAAATGAGAAAAAAGCTGGGGTTGCTATACTTATATCAGATAAAATAGACCTCAAAGAAAAGGCTTTAATAAGAGATAAGGAAGGCCACTACATAATACTAAAGGGAGCAACCCAGCAAGAAGATATAACTCTGGTAAACGTATATGCACCCAACGCAGGAGCACCCAAATACATAAGAAGTCTGCTGGAAGATATCAATACAATCATAGTAGGGGACTTCAATACACCACTGACACCAATGGATAAATCCTCTGGACAAAAAATCAGCAAAGAAACTCCAATTCTAAATGGCAAATTAGATCAGATGGACCTAATTCACATCTTCAGAGTATTTCACCCCAAATCCATGGAATATACGTTCTTCTCAAGTGCACATGGGACATTCTCAAAAATAGACCATATATTGTGTAACAAACAAAGTCTCCCCAAATTCAAAAAGATTGAAATGATATCCAGCATTTTCTCAGACCACAATGGCAAAATATTAGAAATAAACTACACTAAAAACATTCCAAAAAATTCAAACACTTGGAAACTGAATAGCATGCTACTAAACAATGATTGGGTTATCAATGAGATCAAAGAAAAAAATTAAAAACATCCTGGAGACTAATGACAATAAAAACACAACATTGCAAATCCTATGGGACACAATGAAAGCAGTCCTGAGAGGGAAATGTATAGCTCTACAGGCTTACCTCAAAAAACAAGAAAAAATGGTAATAGATCATCTAACTCAACAACTCAAAGAATTAGAAAGGGAGCAACAAGAAAAGCCCACAGTGAGCAGAAGAAAGGAAATAATAAAGATCAGAGCAGAAATGAATGACATAGAGACCAAAAAAACAATACACAAGATCAACAAAACCAAGAGCTTGTTCTTTGAAAGGATAAACAAGATTGATGAACCTCTAGCCAGGCTCACCAAGAAGCAAAGAGAGAGCACCCAAATAAACAAAATCAGAAATGAAAGAGGTGAAATAACAAAAGACCCCACAGAAATACAAAGGATTGTCAAAAAATACTATGAACAACTCTACTCCAACAAACTAGACAACCTGGAGGAAATGGATACATTCCTAGAAAAACACAACCTTCCAAAACTTACTCAGGAAGAGACTAAAAATCTCAATAGGCTGATAACTATGGAAGAAATTGAAGCAGTTATCAAAAAGCTTCCGGCAAACAAAAGCCTGGGGCCAGACGGCTTCACAGGGGAGTTTTATAAAACATTCAAGGAAGAGCTAAAAGCTATCCACCTGAGACTATTCCAGAAAATTCAAGAAGAAGGAACACTTCCAAGCTCCTTATATGAAGCCAGCATCACCCTAATACCAAAACCAGATAAAGATAAAACAATGAAAGAGAATTACAGGCCAATATCCCTCATGAACATAGATGCCAAAATCCTCGACAAAATTCTAGCAAATCGAATCCAGCAATACATCAGAAAGATCATACACCACGACCAAGTAGGATTTATCCCTGGGATACAAGGATGGTATAATATTCACAAATTAATAAATGTGATACATCACATAAAGAAATTGAGACATAAAAACAATAGTCATATCAATTAATGCAGAAAAAGCATTTGACAAAATCCAACACCATTTCTTGATAAAAACTCTCAGCAAGCTGGGAATAGAAGGATCATACCTCAACATAATAAAAGCCATATATGACAAACCCTCAGCCAACATCATACTCAATGGGCAAAAACTAAAACCATTTCCCCTAAGAACAGGAACAAGACAGGGATGCCCACTCTCACCACTCCTGTTCAACATAGTGTTGGAAATACTAGCCATTGCAATCAGACAAGAAGAAGAAATTAAAGGCATCCAAACTGGAAAAGAAAAAGTAAAACTGTCCTTGTTTGCAGATGACATGATACTGTACTTAGAAAACCCTAAAGACTCCATGAGAAAATTACTAGGCTTAATAAATGAATTTGGCAGAGTAGCAGGATACAAAATAAATGCTAAGAAATCTATGGCATTTCTATACACCAATAATGAACTTACAGAAAGAGAGACTAAAAGAGCAATCCCATTTACCATCACACCAAAAAAGTTAAGATACCTAGGAATAAACTTAACTAAGGAGATAAAAGACCTATATGCGGAAAACTACACAACACTGAAAAAAGAGATAAAGGAAGACATAAACAGATGGAAGAACATACCATGTAAATGGATTGGTAGAATCAACGTCATCAAAATGTCCATACTACCCAAAGCAATCTATAATTTCAATGCACTTCCCATTAAAATACCAGCGGCATAATTTACTGACCTAGAACGAACTTTCCAAAAATTCATCTGGAATAAAAAAAGACCCCGAATAGCCACAGCAATCCTGAGAAAGAAGAACAAAGTAGATGGGCTCTCCATACCAGATTTCAAGCTGTATTACAAAGCCACTGTTCTCAAAACAGCCTGGTATTGGCACAAGAACAGACATATAGATCAATGGAATAGAATAGAGAGCCCAGATATTGACCCAAATCACTATGCTCAATTAATATTTGACAAAGGTGGTATGAACATACAATGGAGTCAAGACAGTCTCTTCAACAAATGGTTTTGGGAAAATTGGACAGATACATGCAAAAAAATGAAACTTGACCACCAACTTACACCATACACAAAAATAAACTCAAAATGGATCAAGGACTTAAACATAAGACAGGAAACCATAAAACTACTGGAGGAATCTACAGGCAGAAAAACCTCTGACATATGCCAAAAGAACTTCTTCGCTGATACTGCTCCTAGGGCAATGGAAGCTAAAGAGAAAATAAACAAATGGGACTACATCAAAATAAAAAGCTTTTGCACAGCAAAGGAAACCATCAATAAAACAACAAGAAAGCCCACTACATGGGAGAACATATTTGCCAATGATGTCAACGATAAGGGTTTAATCTCCAACATTTACAGGGAACTCATGCAGCTTAACAAAAAGAAGATAAACAAACCAATCAAAAAAAGGGCAACTGATCTAAATAGACACTTTTTGAAAGAAGACAAAAGGAAGCCAAGAGTCATATGAAAACCTGCTCTAAATCACTAATCATTAGAGAGATGCAAATCAAAACAACAATGCGGTACCATCTCACACCTGTCAGAATGGCCATTATCAACCAGTCAACAAATGACAAGTGTTGGCGAGGATGTGGAGAAAAAGGAACCCTCATGCACTGCTGGTGTGAATGCAGACTCGTGCAGCCACTGCGGAGAACAGTATGGAGTTTCCTTAAAAAACTAAAAATAGAACTCCCATTTGACCCAGTGATCCCACTTCTAGGAATATATCCCAAGAAACTGGAAACATCAATCAGAAAAGATTTGTGCACCCCTATGTTCATAGCAGCACAATTCACCATAGCTAAGATCTGGAAACAGCCTAAGTGCCCATCAGCAGATGAATGGATTAAAAAACTGTGGTACATCTACACAATGGAATACTACGCTGCGGTAAAAACGAAGGAGCTCTTACCATTTGCAACAATATGGATGGAGATGGAGAATATTATGCTTAGTGAAATAAGCCAGGCAGAGAAAGATAAATATCACATGATCTCACTCATTTGTGGAATATAATGAACAACATAAACTGATGGGGGAAAAAAATAGATCCAGAAACAGAGAAACATCAATCAGAACATCAAATCTCAGGGAAGAAATTGTGAGGTAATCAGAAACCCAAGAATGCCTGAGTACGCCTTTCTAGCCATGCTAGCAATCATCAGATGTACGGTAATTTTACCTGGGACAAGAGGGTATGTATTTTGGTCTTATGTTCCTGACCCTTCATGGGTAAGACCCCTTACATGGGCTGATCCCCTGACTAATGTAGTTACCAATAATACCAAACACCCTGGACATCCAGGAGGTCCATGGGTGGGGCAAGAAAGTATAAATACACAGGGGTCTCCACCCAGCTTCCCTTTTGTATGAAATGAAATCAAAACAATGCCCCTTTGTGTGTACAATTAAAGAGAGGTTTCTGGCTTGTGTGGAAAGCAAAGAAAGGGTGTCACTATTATCACTACGTGCCACTGGTAGAGGTGCAGACAATGTAACTAAGACCTTGTCTATATAAAAGGAAATAGACAGCCAGTTTGAAAGGTAATGCCCATGGACTAGAACAAAGAATATCCTTGCATGATATTATTCTACACTATCATTAAAATTTTTCCCATATTTGGATCACCCCCAGTACTTGTAATAGTTCCTCGCACCCTTGGGGACAAAAAAAAAAAAAAATCATCTTTTTGGTGCTTGGAGACAAACTTAACACATCTCTCAATACTTTAGAATTACTACAGCATAATATACAATTATCCTAAGCAAATGTACAAACTAATTCCTTGAATGTCTGGCAGCAATTTAAAAAGGACATGTAAGGATTTAATCTTTTTCATTGTGCAGAGGGCCTCCTGGGAAGGCACCTGAGCATTCTATATTGGTTGCTCTTACCTTTTAGGCCAAGAGAGACCCTCTTCTCACAATTCAATTGCTCACAGCTGTTGCATGAGCTCTCTGTTCATGTCCAGGTTGAAGTCTAGTGATGACTGGTGCCATGGATCTGTCTCTCACCCAGTGGGGCAAACTGAGCCCTCCCTGGAGAAGAAACCCGGGTTCCAAAAGATATGTGATCAGTGTTGGGGCCCCGCCAGAAGGCGAGGGGATCCCATGGCAGGTGCTGGGCATGGAGGCCATGGAGGCATAGGCTACCAAGGAGACAAAACTGAACCTCACGTCACCTTGCTTGGCCCCGGAGGATGGCTGGTTAGCCAGAGACGGGTAAGATTCCTCAAGGAAGGAACAACCTAAGACAGTCACAGTCGCAGAGGGGCCATCAGGAGAGAATTTGGGGATCAACAGAGGTGGGGCACAGACCCTCACCCCCCCAACATTGCAGAGGCCTGAATCATAGCCCCTTCTGAGGGAGGTCTCCTGCCCCCATGGCTGCTTCGTGCTTCCCATGCCCAGCCAGCTCAGATCAGGACCCAGGTGACCGACAGAGACTTGGCCGACAGCATCTGCCCTCTCACTCCAACAAGAATTGTTTGAGTTGTCTTGTACCCATGGTGCAGGGAAGTGGGTTTACGATATCTAAATCCAGCCTACCACCAGGTATGCTCAGGACCTACTCAAGAAGGTAAATAATCCCTTCCACCAATATTTACAGGGTAAAATAAGATTGTTGTTAGAGTAATAAATTTGATAGTAAAACAGTAGTCAAGTTTTCAGGCAAATTTAAATTGGCTAGTTGAAACAAGCGAATAGTCCAGAAAAATTAATTGTACTGGACAAAAAGGTGTTCCTAAAGTGTTAACTAAAATTTTTATTGGTACTTCACCTCATGATAACATTGTGCACCGTGTAATTAACCTAAAACAGTAATATTATAGTGCAAAAAATTAAAATTTAAAAGCCATCAAGACTACATTATAAAATTTTCTAAAGCCTCCTAACATTTAAATCGAAAAAGGAGGGGATAGTATAGGAATATCATGTAACGAAAAATATCCTGTAAGTAAATTACATCTAGAAAATTAACACTTTAGAAAATTATTTGTAAGGCTAAAAGCAAGACACCCATGAAAAACACACAAGGTGACAAAACAAGCCAGAGGAAAATCATTTGGGCAGAAAATTAAAAAGGATCCCCAGTCAAATTTATAGAAAATATTCCTTTATTAACTTTTGGTGGAGAATATGTTTGTGTATTTTCAGAAAACGACTCCGAGACCATGTGGATTCCAGCAACAGAGAGGAATTGAAAGGACTACTCCAGCCATGAAGACAGAAGAGAAGCAGTCCAGAGACGGAAGACGCTGATGTGGCCTTCCCATACTAGCAGTTAACAGCTGTGCATCACTGCAGGTTGCCCAGGACCAAACCAGACAGAGTCGGACCTGCATTACCACCATTTGTCCACCATCCAGAACTGAAATGTCATTGCTGACATGTACACATAAGGAACTGTTGGACATTGAAATTGGGTCTCAAAGAACTGTTGGCCCAGAAAGAAACTCACTACAGACCGATTCATTTGCCTGTCACCATAACTATTATTGCTTGTTTCATTTTCAGTTCTTATAAGTGTATTTCTAATAGCACATGATCTCACTCATCTAGGGGAAATAATGAACAACATAGACTGATGAACAAGAACAGACCCAGAAACAAGGAGGTATGGATCAGACTGTCGGGCCTCAGGAGGAGGGTAGGGAAGGGTAGGGGAAAAGGGGAGAGATCAACCAAAGGACTTGTTCGCAAGCATATGAGCCTAACCAGCGGTTAAGGACAATAGGGGGGTGGGGGCATGTGTGGGGAGGGGTGAGGGATGGGAATGGGGGGATGAGGACAAATATGTGATACCTCAATCAATAAAAAATTAAAAAAAAAACAAAGGAAAGAAATGGAGGAAAGGAAACTACTGGATATAGAGTTCAAAACGACAGTTATAAGGTTACTCAAGAATCTTCTAGAAACCGCCGAGAAACTTAGTGAGACCTCTGAGGAACTTAGTGAGACCTTCAAGGATCTTAATGAGAATGCCAAAAAAAAGGGAAAAGGACCAGTCAGAAATTAAGCAAGCATTGTCTGAAATAAAGAATAATATACAGAAATCCAACAGTAGACTAGAGGACCCCAAGAATCAAACCAAAGATTTGAAATATGAGGAAGCAAAAAACACCCATCGAGAAAAACAAAAAGAAAAAATCCAAAAATATGAAGATAGTGTAAAGAGCCTCTGGGATAACTTCAAGCATATCAACATCCAAATTATGGGGGTGCCAGAAGAAGAGAGAGAGCAAGATATTGAAAACCTATTAGAAGAAGTAATGACAGAAAATTTTCCCTACCTGGTGAAAGAAATAGACTTACAAGTCCAGAAAGTGCACAGAATCCCAAACAAAAGGAATCCAAAGAGGACCACACCAAGACACATCATAATTAAAATGCCAAGGGCAAAAGACAAAGAGAGAATCTTGAAAGCAGCAAGAGAAAAGCAGTTAGTTACCTATAAGGGAGTACCCATACGACTGTCAGCTGATTTCTCAACAGAAACTATGCAGGCCAGACGGGAGTGGCAAGAAATATTCAAAGTGATGAACAGCAAGAACCTACAACCAAGATTACTCTACCCAGCAAAGCTATCATTCAGAATTGAAGGTCAGATAAAGAGCTTCACAGACAAGAAAATGCTAAAGGAGTTCATCACGGACAATCCAGTATTATATGAAATGCTGAAAGGTATTCTTTAAGAAGAGGAAGAACAAGAAAAAGGTAAAGATAAAAATTATGAACAACAAATACATATCTATCAACAAGTGAATCTAAAAATCAAGTGAATAAAAAATCTGATGAACAGAATAAGCTGGTGAATATAATAGAATCAGGGGCATAGAAAGGGAATGGACTGACAATTCTTGGGTGGAAGGGGGCATGAGGGGTGCAGGAAGAGATGGGATAAAAATCTTACACCTATGGATGAGGACAGTGGCAGGGGGAAGTGCATGGGGTGGGGGAGAATCAGGTGGAGGGGAGCTATGGGGGGAAAAAAGAGGAACATCTGTAATAATCTGAACAATAAAGTTTTATTTTAATAAAAGAATATAGCTTTTAGTTAAAATGATTAAATTAGTCCTTCTCAAGAGTCATAGTTGCAATAGAATGTAGTAATGTCTTGGATGCTGCAGACCTGACAGTAAAGCAAGTTTAAGAAGGTATTCTCTGCTTAAGATGACAGAAGAATATAGCCTGTTAAGCATGAAATATATAGCCTTGTTCTTTTCTTTCTATTCTTAAGATAATGTAACTGACTCACAAAACCAAGATGTTTTACCTAACTCTCTTTCTATTCAACTACAGTCATAGTTAACTAGATCAGGGCAGAATGCCACTAGGAGCTGAATAAATCAGATAACTGAAGCTTGCATAGAAATTGACCAATCAACACAGCCCATGACTCTGAACCCCTTACTCATGACTTTTTCCCTTAAAAGCCCTGAAGGATAAGTCATTTGGAAGTTCTGGTATTAAATAATACAGCTTTCCAGTTTTCTTATTTAGCATTCTGTGGAAAAAAAGTGACTGTATTTTCTCCACTGCAAAACTGGGTATTTGGTGTTTGGCTCTGCTGTGTGCAAAGAGGGATGGACTCTTGTCCTGTTCAGTTACTTTTATTCTCTAAAATATGGACCATAATTGAGCAATAGCAAGAATATAGGTCTATCCTATATAATAAAAGCCTAATATGCAAATTGTCCCCTCGGGCAGTCGTTAAACCAGGAGTTCGACCACTCGCTATGACATGCGCTGACCACCAGGGGGCAGCGTGGAACATGGCAGGTGTGGGCGATATGGCACTGGCAGCAGGTGGCAGTGGAGGCGCTGCCAGCCCCAATGGGCCCCGACGAGAGCGGGACACTGTTGAGATGGTGGATCAGGTGATCGGGTGCCACCAGGCCAATATGGAGTGACCGTAGGTCCAATCGCCCCACTGATCACCCCACAGACAGTGATCAGCAGCGGGGCCAGGGGGCAGGGCCACCGCCCCGCTCCCAGGAGCTGAGGGAGCCAGGTGGGGGGCCCGGCCCTGACAGATTGTCCTGCAGGCAGGATGGTGGAGCAGGTAAGGGGGTGGCACCAAGCCAAGGCTGTGGGACAAGTGTGGCCATGGGGCTGCAGGGCTGGGGGCACAAGCTGGGACTGCGAGGCTAGGGGTGTGAGCTGGGGACCAATCTCTGCAGGCCACTCTGAGGGACCCCACCCATGCACGAATTCATGCACTGAGCCTCTAGTATTCTTTATATATATAAACTAGAGGCCCGGTGCACAAAATTCGTGCATGGGGGTAGGGGTCCCTCAGCACGGCTGCACCCTCTCGCAATCTGGGACCCCTCCAGGGATGTCCAACTGCCGGTGTAGTCCCAATTGCAGATTGGGCCTACAACAGCAGTCAGACATTCCTCAGGCAATCTGGGACTGCTGGCTCCTAACCGCTGGCCTGCCTGCCTGATCACGCCTAACCACTCTGCCTGCCTGCCTGATGCACCTAACTGCTCACCTGCCTGCCTGATGGCCCCTAACTGCTTCTGCTTGCCTGCCTGATCACCCCTAACCACTCGCCTGCCTGCCTGATCTCCCCTAAACACCTCTGCCTACATGCCTGATCACCCCTAACCACTCGCCTGCCTGCCTGATTACCCCTAACCACTCGCCTGCCTGCCTGATCACCCCTAACCACTTGCCTACCTGATAACCCCTCATCTAAGGTGACCAGATTTTAACATTGGTAAAGCGGGACACCATTGACCAGGGGGAGGGGGGGTCTTTTTTTGTTTAATATATATTTTTTAAATTTCTTTATTGATTAAGGTGCCACATATTTGTCCTCATCCCCCCATTCCCATCCCACACCCCTCCCCATGGATGCCCCAACCCCCTGTTGAACTTAACCATTGGTTAGGCTCTTATGCATGCACACAAGTCCTTTGGTTGATCTCTCCTCCCTCCGCCCACCCTCCCCTATCCTCCCTCTGAGGCCTGATAGTCCGATCGATGCCTCCTTGTTTCTGGTTCTGTTCTTGTTCCTCAGTCTATGTTGTTCATCATTTCCCCTAGATGAGCGAGATCATGTGTCACTAGAGATATACTTATAAAAACTGAATGTGAGACGAGCAATAATAGTTATGCTGACAGGCAAATGAATCAGTATGTAGTGAGTTTCTTTCTGGACCAACAGTTCTTTTGAGACCCAATATCAATGTCCACCAGTTCCTTATGTGTACATGTCGGCACTGACCCCTCAGCTCTGGATGGTGGACAAATGGTGGTAATGCAGGTCCGACACCCTCTGGTTTGGTCTCGGCCGGACCCAGGGGCACAGCTTCACCTGGACCCAGGGGCACGTGGCTTTACCCGGACCCAGGGGGCGCGTGGCCTCACCTGGACCCAGGTGCGCGCGGCCTCACCCGGACCCAGGACCCAGCCTCACCCGGATCCAGGGGCACACGGTCTCACCTGGACCCGGGATGCTCCAGCTTCACCCGGACCCAGGGGCGCATGGCCTCACCCGGACCCAGGGGCGCGTGGCCTCACCCTGTTTAATAAATTTTATTGATTTTTTACAGAGAGGAAGAGAGAGGGCTGGAGAGTTAGAAACATCGATGAGAGAGAAACATCGATCAGCTGCCTCTTGCACACCCCCTACTGGAGATGTGCCCGCAACCAAGGTACATGCCCTTGACCGGAATCAAACGTGGGACCCTTGAGTCTGCAGGCCAATGCTCTATCCAATGAGCCAAACCGGTTTCGGCACGGGAGGGGGGTTCTTGATTAAAAATTTGGTCTATATTGTAATTACTTTTGGTTTTTTTAATAAAAGGAAATTCACTTCTTAGATCATCGTAGAATTTGCATCCTCTTTTCTTACTCATTATGTTAAAAATCTAAAAAAAATAATTTAAAATTATATTATAAATTATTATATACATATTGCTTAAAAAACAGTAAGTAGGTACATAATTACATGAACATATTTTATTGTTATCTTATAAATTAAATTAATTTGATTGTTATAAAGTAACTATATTTTAAAAATTACTTTAATCCTATATTTCTTTCTAAATAATAACAATACTAACTTGTGTTATTTTTCCTCTGAATTTGCCGTAACGTAAGTCGTAAGTGTCACTTTCAAGGCCGGCGCTAGGCTTTTTGCCGCTACTATAAAATATAAATAATACGAGTACTGTCTGCTAAATTCAAGAAAATTTATGTATTTATGAAATAAATAAATTACTTACCTAAATTATCTGACTAGCTGATTTGTAATGACATCACTTGTTTAACTAGCTTACTAGCACGCAGTACGATGTGTATCGTCTGAGAGACAGTTACAAAATGTTTTCGTCATTGCCAATCCCAAAAAATGCCATTGTTCATTAAGTCCAAACAATGGTGGTTGAATTCTAACAACTGATCAACAATGCGAGCTTTGATAAGCAGTTCTCGATAATCAGTTCTCAACAATTATTTGTTATTATTAAAGTTTAACATTATAAAATTAACAAAAAAAATATAAAACTCATATCCTGGCTAAATAGCCACATGGCCGCCGTAACCATATATTCCCTTCCCGTTCTCCCACTGTTCCCTACCTTGTCGTGCATTCTTTCCAAAAATCAGAACTTTTTTAAAACGCCGCGGGACGTGGGACAAATTGTTAAAAATCGGGACTATCCCACCAAAAGCAGGACGTCTGGTCACCTTACCCTCATCACTCTGCCTGCCTGCCTGATTGCCCCTAACCACTCACCTGTCGGCCTGATCACCCCTCACCACTCACCTGCCTGCCTGATCGCCCCTAACCACCTCTGCCTCGGCCCCCGCTGACGTGGTTTCGTTTAGAAGGACATTCGGAATGACATCCAGAAGGTCATTTGGCTGTCCAGTCTAATTAGTATATTACACTATTATTATAGGTATTCCCTAAACTCAGAAAACCCTATTCACACACGCCTACTACATAGAGAGCCCACTTAAAAAAGGCTTTGTGTTATGTACTGTGATTTTCAAATAAAATCATACAAATACACTAGCACCCTTCATTTCTGTTCTTAATCTTCACAACATGTTTGCCAAGAAAGAAAAAGTCATTGGACTACAAAAGAAATACTGAAGCCTACTGCCCTGTTTTCTAGACCTGTACAATGTTGTTTTTGTCTAGGCACGCAGAATCCAGTTTTCCAATAGGGAAGGAAACTCTGATAGGTCTTAAAGAAATATCCAGTAACATATCTTGGGGACACATCTGAAAAGTGTGTTTTTAATTTCTGAACAGTTATACATAAATTTATCACACAGAAAAGTTATATTAGGTTAAGTGAACAGAGTTGACCAAATCTGTTAACTTTACTTTGGAATCAGACATTTTATCACCTTTAACACTCTCCCCCAAAAGACAAGCCTCAGCTGATAACTTTCCCATAATAATTACCTTCTCTACATTCCTAAAAATGCACTATAAACTAATATGAACTGTCTTCTCTTTTTAAGTATTTGACTTCCAATTAAAGCATTCACTACTGACTCAGAAAATAGACAGACATGATACGAGCCTTGTCCCGGAGCGGAAAGAAAGAGCAGCTGAGTGTCATGTGGGGAGTGTTTGTTGGCAAGTTAGGGGACAGCTAGACTCCAGGAGAAGGTGGGGGACTGCTGGACGGGGTTCCCCTCACCGGGGAGCCCCCACTGCTGCTGGGTCCCCTCCCAGAGTACGGGCTCAGATGGGGAGACCATGCCATCTTGAAGGAGAGAGTGGATCTTATTGGAAGCCTGAAAATCTACGGCTGTGGCAGCCATGCAACAGCTGCGAGCCCCAGAGCACAGGTCTTCTATTGGCGCAAACACGCGGATTCGGGGGAGCTGTGCACTCCACCACGGAAGGGTCAGATTTTGCCTGGGATAAGGACACAGAGAACTACATAACCAGACATCCAGAGAATAGAGACCATGGGGAGACAAAGAAACAGCCTGCATACGAAAGAAGAGAAGGCATCACCAGAAAAGGAAGTAAATGAAATAGAGGTAAGCAACCTATCAGAGAAAAAATTCATAGAAATGGTCATAAGGTGGCTGAAAAGAAGGGAAGAGAAGTTCAACAATATGAGTAGGAACTAAGAGGAAATGAAGAACCAAGAGGAAATGAAAAATGGCATTGCTGCTGTAAAGAACTCAATGGAAAGCATCAAGAGTAGATTAGAAGAAGCAGAGGACCGCATGAGGGAGCTAGAAGACAAGGTGGGAAAAAATTCCAGAGTAGAGCAGATTCTAGAAAAAACATTAAAAACCAGGAGAAGAGGCTAAGGGAATTTTGGGAAAACACGAAACAAAACAACAATCCCAAAATAGGGGTTCCAGAAGGAGAGGAAACTGAGCAAGGAATAGAAAACATGTTTGAAGAAATAATAACAGAAAACATCCCTGATATAGGGAAGAAAAAACCCACACAAATCCAAGAAGCTCACAGAGTCCCAAGAAAATGAACCCCAAAAGACCGACACCAAGGCACATTATAATTAAATCGGCAAACACCAACGACAAAGTAAGAATCTTGAAAGCAGCCAGAGAGAGACAGAAAGTACATACAAAGGAACCCCATCAGACTAGCAACTGATTTCTCAACAGAGACTCATCAGGCCAGAAGGGAATGGAATGAAATATACAAAGTCATGCAAAGGAAGGGTCTGAGTCCAAGAATACTGTACGCAGTAAGGCTATCAATCAAAATTGAAAGTGAAATCAGGAGCTTCACAAACAAAAAAGGACTAAGCGAATTTATTACCACCAAACCATCAATGCAAGAAATGCTAAAGAGTCTGCTGTCAAAAAAAAAAAATAAAAAAGGAAGCAAAGAAGGAACACAGGGGTAAAGAATAAAAATGGCGAGAATAAGTACCTATCAATAATAATTTTAAATGTAAATGGGTTAAATGCCCCAATCATAAGACATAGAGTAATGGATTGGATAAGAAAAAAAGACCTATGTATCTGCTGTCTACAAGAAACCCACCTCAGAAAAAAAGACGCACACAGACTGGGGGTGAAGGGATGGAAAAACGTTTTCCAGGTGAATGGAAATGAAAAAAACGCTGGGGTAGCAATACTTATATCTGACAAATTACATCTCAAAGTGAAGGACATAACAAGAGATAAGGAAGGCCACTTCATAATACTAAACAGAGCAATCCAACAAGAAGTAATAACTGGTAAACATATATGCACCCTATACAGGAGTACTCAAATACATACAAAAACTCCTGGAGGACATCAAGGGAGAGATTGACAGCAATACACTCATAGTAGGAGACTTTAATACACCACTATTACCATTGGACAAATCCTCTAAACAAAAAATCAGCAAAGAAACATCAATGTTAATGACTCACTAGACCAGATGGAATAAATCGACATGTTCAGAACATTTCACCCCAAAGCCACGAAATATATATTCTTCTCAAGTGCACATGGATCATTTTCCAAGACAGACCATATGATGGGACATAGGCCAAGTCTGTTCAAATTCAAGAAGATAGAAATCATATCAAGCACATTCTCAGACCACAGAAGTATAAAACTGGAAATCAACTACAATAAAAACAATCCGAAGAAATCAAACACATGGAGACAAAACAGCATGCTATTAAACAATGACTGGGTTACCAGAGACATCAAGGAAGAAATAAAAAACATGGCAACAAATGAAAATGAAAACACAACAATCCAAAATCTATGGGACACAGCAAAATCAGTCTTGATAGGGAAGTTCATAGTTCTGCAAGCCTACTGCAAAAAACAAGAAAAATGGTAATAAATTACCAAACCCTACAACTCAAAGAGGTAGAAAGAGAGCAGCAAGAAAAGCCCAGTGTAAGCAGAAGAAAGGAAATAATAAAGATCAGAGCGGATATGAATGACATAGAGACCAAAAAAAAAAAAAAAACACAAAAGGACAACAAAACCAAGAGCTGGTTCTTTGAAAGGATAAACAAGATTGATGAACCTCCAGCCAGGCTCACCAAGAAGCAAAGAGAGAGGACCCAAATAAACAAAATCAGAAATGAAAGAGGAGAAATAACAACAGACCCCACCCAAATACAAAGGATTGTTAAAAAATACTACGAACAACTCTATTCCAACAAACTGGACAACCTGGAGGAAATGGACATGTTCCTACAAAAATATAACCTTCCAAAACTCAATCAGAAAGAATCTCAACAGCTCAATAGCCCAGAACTATGGAAGAAATTGAAGCAGTCATCAAAAAGCTTCCAGCAAACAAAAGCCCGGGCCCAGACGGCTTCACAGGGGAGTTTTACCATACATTCAAGGAAGAATTAAAACCTATCTTCCTCAGACTATTCCAAAAAATTCAAGAGGAAGGAAAACTTCCAAGCTCCTTCTATGAAGCCAGCATCACCCTAATACCAATTCCAGATAAAGACAACACAATGAAGGAGAATTACAGGCCAATATCCCTCATGAACAAAAATGCCAAAATCTTCAACAAAATTCTAGCAAATCGGCTCCAGCAGTACATCAGAAAGATCATACACCACAACCAAGTAGGATTTATCACTGGAATACAAGGATGGTACAATATCCGCAAATCAATAAACATGATACATCACATAAACAAATTGAGATATAAAAATCACATAGTCATATCAATTGATGCAGAAAAAGCATTTGACAAAATCCAACACCATTTCTTGATAAAAACTCTCAACAATGTGGGAATAGAAGGATCATTCCTTAACGTAATAACAGCTATATATGATAAACCCACAGCTAACATCATACTCGATGGACAAAAACTAAAACCATTTCCCCTAAAAACAGGAACAAGACAGGGATGCCAACTCTCACCACTCCTGTTTGACATAATACTGGAAGTATTAGCCGTTGTGATCAGACAAGAAATAAAAGGCATCCAAATTGGCAAAGAAGAAGTAAAGGTATCCTTATTTGCAGATGACATGATATTGTACATAAAAAACCCGAAAGACTCCATCGGAAAATTAATAGACTTAATAAATGAATTCGGCAATGTGGCAGGATACAAAATTAATGCCAAGAAATCTATGGACTTTCTATAAACCAATAGTGAACTTACAGAAAGAGAGACTAAAAAAGCAATCCAATTTACCATTGCACCAAAAAAATTAAGATACCTAGGAATAAACTTAACCAAGGAGTTAAAAGACCTATATGCAGAAAACTACAGGACACTGAAAAAAGAGATAGAAGAAGACGTAAACAGATGGAACAACATACAATGTTCATGGATTGGTAGAATCAACATCATTAAAATGTCCATACTACCCAAAGCAATCTATAGATTCAATGTACTCCCCATTAAAATACCAACGACATATTTCACAGACCTAGAACGAACTTTCCAAAAATTCATCTGGAATAAAAAAAAATGACCCCGAATAGCCATAGCAATCCTGAGAAAGAAGATTAAAGTAGGAGGGATCTCAATACTAGACCTCAAGCTGTATTACAAAGCCACTGTTCTCAAAACAGCCTGGTACTGGCACAAGAACAGACATATAAACCAATGGAATAGAATACAGAATACAGATATCGACCCAAACCACTATGCTCAATTAATATTTGACAAAGGAGGCATGAATATACAATGGAGTCAAGACAGTCTCTTCAATAAATGGTGTAGGGAAAATTGGACAGATGCATGCAAAAAATAAAACTAGATCACCAACTTATACCATACACAAAAATAAACTCAAAATGGATACAGGACTTAAACATAAGACGGGAAACCATAAAAATACTAGAGGAATCCACAGGCAGAAAAATCTCAGACATATGCCGAAAAAACTTCTTCACTGATACTGCCCCTAGGGCAATGGAAGCTAAAGAGAAAATAAACAAATAGGACTACATCAAAATAAAAAGCTTTTTCACAGCATAACAAACCATCAACAAAACAACAAGAAATCCCACTGTATGGGAGAACATATTTGCAAATGTTATCACTGATAAAGGTTTAATCTCCAACATCTACAGGCAGCTTATACAACTTAATAAAAGGAAGATAAATGATCCAATAAAAAAAGGGGGGCAACGGACCTAAATAGAATCTTTTCTAAAGAAGACAGAAGGCCACGAGACACATGAAAACATGCTCAAAGTCACTAATTATCCGAGAGATGCAAATCAAAACGACAATGCGGTACCATCTCACACCTGTCAGAATGGCTATCATCAACAAATCCACAAACAACTACTGTTGGCGAAGGTGCAGAAAAAAAGGAACCCTCGTGCACTGCTGGTGGGAATGCAGACTGGTGCAGCCACTGTGGAGAACACTATGGAGTTTCCTCAAAAAACTGAAAATGGAACTCCCATTTGACCCAGTAATCCCCCTCCTAGAAATATATCCTAAGAAACTAGAAACACCAATCAGAAAGAATATGCACCCCTATGTTTATAGCACAATTTACAATAGTTAAGATTTGGAAACAGCCTAGGTGCCCGTCAGCAGATGACTGGATCCGAAAACTATGATACATCTACACAATGGAATACTATGCTGCCATAAAAAAGAAGGAATTCCTACCATTTGCAGCAACTTGGATGGAACTAGAGAACATTATGCTAAGTGAAATAAGCCAGTCAATGAAAGAAAAATACCACATGATCTCACTCATTTGTGGATAATAAAGAACATTATAAAATGATGACCAAAAAGATAGATACAGAGGCAGTGAAGCATCAAACAGACTGTCAAATTACAGTGGGAAGGTTAGGGAGAGGTTGGGGAGATAAGAGATCAACCGAAGGACTTGTATGCTTGCATATAAGCATAACCAATGGACACAAAACACTGTGGGGTGAGGGCATGTATGGGAGTGTGGGGGTGCAATGGTAAGATATGTACACATATAACACCTTAATAAAAAAATGGGGAAAAAAAGATGCATGAGTTCCTTATATATTTTGATTAACCCCTTATAAGATGTATCATTAGTTAATATCTACTCCCATTCATTAGGTTGTGTGTTTTCTTTTCAGGAGTTTGGATTTTATTCCAAGTATAATGAAAGACAGTGCAGAGTTTTAAGTAGGGGAGTTTTTTCTAGTTTTTTAAGCAACAGGTTAAAAGGAAGTAGAACATAAAAGGGTTGTTTTTTTTGGCAGATTTAAACTAAAGGAATGTTTCATTTAAAGTTAATTTGTTGAGAGGAGAAAATGGCGGCAGAGTAGGCAGATGTGTTCCGAGCCTGGTCCTGGAGGAGAAAGAGGGAACAGCTGAGGGTCGCACTGGGAGTGTTTGTTAGCAAGCTGAGGGACAGCTGAATGCCAGGAGAAGGTGGGGGACTGCTGGACGGAGTTCCCCGACAGGGCAGCCCCCACGGTGGCTGGGTCCCCTCCCGGAGCTACAGGCACAGACAGCGAAATCTTGCCATCTTGAAAGGGAGGGTGGACTTTGTCCGAGGCCCGAAAATCAACAACTGCAGCGACTGCCCAACAACTGTTTGCCCCAGAGCACAGATCCCAGGAGATGCGAATGCTTGGAATCAAAGGAGCTCTTCACTCCACCACGGAAAGGTCAGATTTCTCCAGGGTTAGGGTGAGGTTCTAGTCCCTGCCAGAGAGAGAAACTCCCGCGCGCGCACAAGGTGGGAGCTGGATGACCAGGGAGGTCTGAGCTGGGAGAGGTCTGTGGCTGTTGGGGCCTGTGTGATCCATGATTGTGGAAGGGGGCCTCAGAGCTGCTAACAGGGGGGAATCTCTAAAGAGCAACCGGTTTTGATCTGACGCGGAGGGATAGACTGGGAGTTTCAGGGGCATGCAGTCAGCTTGAACTTGCCCACCAGCCTCTGCAAAACTGTACTGAGTTCCATAGAGGAAAAAAGGCTAGAGAGTCCTTAGAGTCCTGGAAGTCAACCCAGAAACACTGCCACCCAGAGGCTGAATCACAAATTGACTCTGGTCTAATAAAAAATAAAGGAACACCAGAAATGAAGACACCCCCTGCTTAAAAATCAAGACTGAATTACAACACTGAGGAGCAGTGAAACGCAGGGAACTGCAACACTGTCTGGACTGGGAAACAGGTATGCCAAACAGAACAACAGAGGAAGTGAATGACCTTAACTACTGCACTTTTTTTTTTTTAATAAATTTTTAATTTTTTTATTTTCATTTTTTTGCATCGTTTACTTAAGAAACTATTTTTTTCTTTTTTCCTAACTTGATTTTACCTTTTTAATTATTACATTTTTATTTGCAATCAACATTATTACTACTATTTTACCTTTTTTATTATATTTATTTTTGGGTCTTTTTTATTATTTTTTTCTTAAAGCATCATTTTATTATCTCTTTATTTTACTTTGGGATTAGTGTTCTTCAGTCTATTTTTGCCTTTCCCTCACCATCGCTTTATTCTACCTCAACTCTACCTTTATGCCATCACTCTCTGCTGAACATTTCCCCTTTTGGTGTCCTGTTTATCTTAACCCCTTCCTGCTCTAGATTTTCCCTATTCTTTCTGTTTACCCCCAGCTAAAATTTCACCCTATATATATATCTAATCTCCAATCCCCTGCTCCAAGTCCATACACACCTCTCTTTTCACTGTCTTAACTAAAAAAAAACAACAACTTGTTTTTCTCTCTGTCCTTTAGTTGTTGTTTGCTTGAATGTTGATTATATCGAATTTTTATGCTTTTTTTGTGAGATTGTTTTGCTTATTCTTTTTTTTTGTTTGCTGTGTTTTTGTTTGTTTTTTACTTCTGTTATCCCTTACCTTGCTTGATATTAGTTGGTATTGTAGGTTGTATTAATCACCAGGTACTTGTTGCTGGCATTTGCTGTGATCAGTGGTTGTTCTATTGGAGTTTTCTCCCCATATATATAGTTTGTTCCTCTTTTCTCTCTTAGTCTCCTTCTACTCTTTCTTATTCTTTTTTCTCATTTCCCCAATTTCATTTTCGACACTACTTTTTTTTTTTACTTTCTTTTTACTCTTCTTTCTCTCCTATCCTTTAATTTACCTTTATCTGGTGGTCACCTTTATTGGAGATTAATATCGTGAATACATCGCTGTTCAGTGCCTTGTGTGTTGTACCTGGTTGTGTTGTATTTTGTGCCTTTAAATCAACGCAGGAGAGAGAGAACTACATAACCAGACATCTGGAGAAGAGACCACGGGGAAACAAAGAAACAGCCCACATAAGAAAGAAAAGCAGGCATCACATGAAAAGGAAGTAAACGAATTACAGGCCAGCAACCTATCAGAGAAAGAATTCAGAGAAATGGTCATAACGTGGCTGAAAAGAATGGAAGACAAATTCGACAATATGAGTAAGAACCAAGAGGAAATGAAGAAGAACGAAGAAGAAATGAAAAATGACATCGCTGCTGTAAAGAACTCAATAGAAAGCATCAAGAGTAGACTACAAGAAGCAGAGAATCGCATCAGTGAGCTAGAAGACAAGATGGAAAAAAATACCGATGTAGAGCAGCTTCTAGAAAAGAAAATGAAAAAGCAGGAGAAGAGCCTAAGGGAACTTTGGGACAACACAAAACAAAACAACATCCGCATAATACGGTGCCAGAAGGAAAGGAAACTGAGCAAGGAATAGAAAACCTGTTTGAAGAAATAATAACAGAAAACATCCCTGATATAGGGAAGAAAAAACCCACACAAATCCAAGAAGCTCACAGAGTCCCAAGCAAAATGAACCCCAAAAGACCGACGCCAAGGCACATTATAATTAAATTGGCAAACACCAACGACAAAGTAAGAATCTTAAAAGCGGCCAGAGAGAGACAGAAAGTTACGTACAAAGGAACCCCATCAGACTAGCAACTGATTTCTCAACAGAAACTCGTCAGGCCAGAAGGGAATGGAATGAATATACAAAGTCATGCAAGGGAAGGGTCTCAATCCAAGAATACTGTACCCACCAAGGCTATCAATCAAAATTGAAGGCGAAATCAGAAGCTTCACACACAAAAAATGGCTAAGGGAATTTATCACCTTCAAACCAGGAATGCAAGAAATGCTAAAGGGTCTGCTGTAAAAAAAAAAAAAAAAAAAAATTAGAAAGCGAAGAAGAAACACAGGAGTATAGAACAAAAATGGCGATAAATAAGTACCTATCAATAATAACTTTAAATGTAAACGGATTAAATGCCCCAATCAAAAGACATAGGGTAACAGATTGGATAAGAAAACAAGACCTATATATCTGCTGTCTACAAGAAACCCACCTCAGAAAAAAAGACGCACACAGACTGAGGGTGAAGGAATGGAAAAACTTTTTTCAGGCAAATGGAAATGAAAAAAATGCTGGGGTAGCAATACTTATATCTGACAAATTACATCTCAAAGTGAAGAACATAACAAGAGATAAGGAAGGCCACTTCATAATAGTAAAGGGAGCAATTCAACAAGAAGAAATAACTCTGGTAAACATATACGGACCCAATACAGGAGCACCCAAATACATAAAAAAAACTCCTAGAGGATATCAAGGGAGAGATTAAACAGCAATACAATCATAGTAGGAGACGTTAATACACCATTATCACCACTGGACAAATCCTCTAAACAAAAAATCAGCAAAGAAACATCGATCCTAAATGACTCACTAGACCAGATGGAATTAATTGACATTTTCAGAACATTTCACCCCAAAGCCACAGAATATACATTCTTCTCAAGTGCACATGGGTCATTTTCAAAGATAGACCATAGGTTAGGACATAGGCAAAGTCTCTCCAAATTTAAGAAGATAGAGATCATATCAAGCATCTTCTCAGATCACTGTGGCATAAAACTGGAAATCAACTACAATAAAAACAATCCAAAGAAATCAAACACATAGAGACTAAACAGCATGCTATTAAACAATAACTGGGTTACCAGAGATATCAAGGAAGAAATAAAAAACTTCATGGCAACAAATGACAATGAAAACACAACAATCCAAAATCTATGGGACACAGCGAAATCAGTCTTGAGAGGGAAGTTCATAGCTCCGCAAGCCTACTGCAAAAAAACAAGAAAAAATGGTAATAAATTACCTAACCCTACAACTCAAAGAGTTAGAAAGAGAGCAACAAGAAAAGCCCAGTGTAAGCAGAAGGAAGGAAATAATAAAGATCAGAGCAGAGATAAACGACATAGAGACCAAAGAAACAATACAAAAGATGAACAAAACCAAGAGCTGGTTCTTTGAAAGGATAAACAAGATTGACGAACCTTTAGCCAGACTCACCAAGAAACAAAGAGAGAGGACCCAAATAAACAAAATCAGAAATGAAAGAGGCAAAATAACAACAGACCCTGCCGAAATACAAAGCATTGTTTCAAAATACTATGAACAACTCTATTCCAAAGAACTGGACAACCTGGAGGAAATGGACATATTCCTAGAAAAATATAACTTTCCAAAACTCAATCAGGAAGAATCTAAACAGCTCAATAGTGCAGTAACTATGGAAGAAATTGAAACCGTCATCAAAAAGCTTCCAGCAAACAAAAGCCCAGGGCCAGACGGCTTCACAGGAGAGTTTTACCAAACATTCAAGGAAGAACTAAAACCTATCCTCCTCAGACTATTCCAAAAAATTCAAGAGGAAGGAGCACTTCCAAGCTCCTTCTATGAAGCCAGCATCACCCTAATACCAAAACCAGATAAAGACAACACAATGAAAGAGAATTACAGGCCAATATCCCTCATGAACATAGATGCCAAAATCCTCAACAAAATTCTAGCAAATCAGCTCCAGCAGTACATCAGAAAGATCATACACCATGACCAAGTAGGATTTATCCCAGGGATGCAAGGATGGTACAATATTCGCAAATCAATAAATGTGATACATCACATCAACAAACTGAGAGACAAAAAGCACATAGTCATATCAATTGATGCAGAAAAACCTTTGACAAGATCCAACACATTTTCTTGATAAAAACTCTCAACAATGTGGGAATAGAAGGATCATACCTCAACGTAATAACAGCTATATATGGTAAACCCAAAGCAAACATCATACTCAATGGACAAAAACTAAAACCATTTCCCCTAAAAACAGGAACAAGACAGGGATGCCAACTCTCACCACTCCTGTTTGACATAGTGCTGGAAATATTAGCCATTGCGATCAGACAAGAAGAAGAAATAAAAGGCATCCGAATTGGAAAAGAAGAAGTAAAGCTATCCTTTTTTGCAGATGACATGATACTGTACGTAAAAAACCGGAAAGACTCCATCAAAAAATTAATAGACTTAATGAATGAATTCGGCAATGTAGCAGGATACAAAATTAATGCCAAGAAATCTATGGACTTTCTATAAACCAATAGTGAACTTATAGAAAGAGAGTCTAAAAAAGCAATCCCATTTACCATCCCACCAAAAATATTAAGATACCTAGGAATAAACTTAACTAAGGAGGTAAAAGACCTATACACGGAAAACTACAGGACACTGAAAAAAGAGATAGAGGAAGACGTGAACAGATGGAAGAACATACCATGTTCATGGATTGGTAAAATCAACATCATTAAAATGTCCATACTACCCAAAGCAATCTATAGATTCAATGCACACCCCATTAAAATACCAACAGCATATTTCACAGATTTAGTAAAAACTCTCCAAAAATTCATCTGGAATAAAAAAAGACCCCGAATAGCCACAGCAAGCCTGAGAAAGAAGAACAAAGTAGGAGGGATCTCAATACCAGACCTCCAGCTGTATTACAAAGCCACTGTTCTCAAAACAGCATGGTACTGGCACAAGAATAGACATATAGATCAATGGAATAGAATAGAGAATCCAGATATCAACCCAAACCAATAAGCTCCATTAATATTTGACAAAGGAGGCATGAACATACAATGGATTCAAGGCAGTCTCTTCAATAAATGGGGTGGGGAAAATTGGACAGATACATGCAAAAAAATGAAACTAGATCACCAACTTACACCATACACAAAAACAAACTCAAAATGGATACAGGACTTAAACATAAGACGGGAAACCATAACAATACTATAACCATACTATACTATAACAATACTATAAACCATAACAACACAGGCAGCAAAATCTCAGACATATGCCGAAAAAACTTCTTCACTGATACTGCCCCTAGGGCAATGGAAGCTAAAGAGAAAATAAACAAATGGGACTACATCAAAATAAAAAGCTTTTTTACAGCAAAAGAAACTATCAACAAAAGAACAAGAAATCCCACTGTATGGGAGAACATATTTGCAAATGTTATCACTGATAAAGGTTTAATCTCCAACATCTACAGGCAGCTTATACAACTTAATAAAAGGCAGATAAATGATCCAATAAAAAATGGGCAAAGGACCTAAATACAATCTTTTCCACAGAAGACAGAAGAAAGGTCAAGAGACACATGAAAACATGCTCAAAGTCACTAATTATCCGAGAGATGCAAATCAAAACAACAATGCGGTACCATCTCACACTGGTCAGAAAGGCTATCATCAACAAATCAACAAATGACAAGTGTTGGCGAGGATGCGGAGAAAAAGGAACACTAGTGCACTGCTGGTGGGAATGTAGACTGGTCCAGCCACTGTGGAGAACAGTATGGAGTTTCCTCAAAAAACTGAAAATAGAACTCCCATTTGACCCAGTAATCCCACTCCTAGGAATATATCCTAAGAAACTGGAAACACCAATAAGAAAGGATATATGCACCCCTATGTTCATAGCAGCACAATTTACAATAGCAAAGATTTGGAAACAGCCTAGGTGCCCATCAGCAGATGACTGGATCAGAAAACTATGGTACATCTACACAATGGAATACTATGCTGCCATAAAAAGGAAGGAATTCCTACCATTTGCAGCAACCTGGATGGAATTGGAGAACATCATGCTAAGTGAAATAAGCCAGACAACGAAAGAAAAATACCACATGATCTCACTCATTTATGGATAATAAAGAAAATTATAAGCTGTTAACAAAAAGATAGATACAGAGACAGTAAAGCATCAAACAGAAGGTCAAATTACAGCAGGAAGGTTAGGGAGAGGTGGGGGAGATAAGAGATCAACCAAAGGACTTGTATGCAAGCATATAAGCATAACCAATGGACACAAAACTCTTGGGGGTGAGGGCATGTATGGGAGTGTGGGGGGGGGGCAATGGTAAGATATGTACACATGTAATACCTTAATAAAAAATGAAAAAAAAAATAAATAAAAAATACTTCTGAAAGTAGAAATAAAATAAAGTTAATTTGTAGTGAAAGCTCTAACATATAAACTCTATTTCCATAGTTACTTTGTTGCTATGCCATCACTAAAATAACGAATAGTTCCAAGGTTGGTCATGGTATGCAGATGATTTATAAATGATTTTACTGCTCCTTCTTTCATAAAAACACTAGAGGCCCAGTGCACGACATTCGGGCATTGGAGGTGGGGGGCTCAGCCCAGCCTTTACCCTCTCACAGTTCACAGTCTGAGACTCCTCGGAGGATGTCCGACTGCAGGGATCAGGCCTAAACCAGCAGTCGAACATCCCTCTCGCCATCTGGGACCACTGCCTCCTAACGGCTTGCCTGGCTGCCTGCCCGATCACCCCTAACCACTCGCCTGCTTGCCTGATTGCCTCTAACCACTTGCTTGCCTACCTGATCACTGCTAACCACTCACCTGCCTTCAGGATTGCCTCTAACTGCTCACCTGCCTGCCTGTTTGCCCCTAACTGCTCACCTGCCTGCCCAATCGCCCCTAACCACTCACCTGCCTGCCTGATTGCCACTAACCACTCGCCTGCCTGCCTGATCGCCCCTAACCACTCGCCTGCCTTCCTGATTGCCCCTAACCACTCGCCTGCCTTCCTGATCGCCCCTAACTGCTCACCTTCCTGCCTGATTGCCTCTAACTACCTCTGCCTGCCTGCCTGATTTCTCCTAACTGCTCACCGCAGCGGCTTTGTCTGGAAGGACATCTGGAATGACATAAGTTCGTTCATCTGTCTGGTTTAATTAGCATATTACACTTTTATTATTATAGATACCCCTCCCTGGTGAAGTACTTGGAACCAATCTAATCTGACTTTTAAAAAATGAAAAAAATAGCTTTTACTAACTGCCAGGTGCAAGTCATCAAGGCTACAGCTCTTTAATACCTCCTTAAAAGCTCATAAAACACTGTCATTAATTATTTACTTGTACCTCAAAGCAAAGTTCAATGTAAACATTCAAAACCAGGTAAAAAATAAAGAGAAACTCTTACTTTCCCTCAGAACCCAGGTTTCAGTCATTCAGAAGTGTATTTTTTATAATGATTGCAATATTAATACCGCTATGTGCCAGGTACTGTGACAGGCCAGACCTTCTTTCTGCCTCCTTGGGATCCAGACTAGCTCCTGAGACATTACTAGGATATGCCCAATAAATATTATAACAGAAGTACGTATAGTTAAGAGAGGCAACTTCCTCCCTCCGAGCGTAAAAGCCAGTAGGAAAATTCACATGAAATACTCAGGGAAACCAAAAACATGTCCATGTTTTAAACAACTTGCAGGTGACAGGTTTTTTTTTTGTGTGTGTGTGTGTGTGTGTGTGTGTGTGTGTGTGTGTGTTGTTTTTTTTCTGTAGTGGACATTTTGGTTTTGTCCAATTTGAAGGGAAAATTTCTGAGATTTCTCTGGTCTCAGGGTGATGCCAAGCCAGGCTTTCTAGGCTAGTTCTATTTAGTGTATGGAATCCTTGGCTCAGCCTATATCTTGAATCCGAAGCCAGGCAAATCACTATACAAAAGGCAGTGGCCCAGCCTGAGCACAGCACAATCACCAGAGGTGTTTGTAAAGCTACAGATGGTCAGGTTCCACCCAAGACTACTAATAATGGGAAGTAAAAACAGGAAAAAGACTCCCCAGGCACTTCAGTTGCACAGCTTTGGTTAAAAATATTATATTACCTACTCAGATTACTCAAATCACATTAGGCTGCACTCACATTAGAACTGCACAGGATGTTCATACAGCCTAAGGTTAATTTTCTCCACTCCAGGTGACTAAAATAAAGTCACAAGACTGAATGTACTCTTTCTTTAGTGCTAGTTCACAGACTAAACTTGCTAAGATGGTTCAACTTTCATACAAGCTTCAAACTGAGGCCACGGCAACCCCCCTTTGAGAATAAGTATATAGAAAATATTCAAATATTAGACTGCTCATGAAACAGCTTTACTTGAATGTTTCAGGAGACAAAAGAAAACAAACAAACAAAAAAACAAAACAGGGAGGGACGCTTATTTTTTAAATATACTGTATTGCCTTAAATATGAGGTCATGACCAATAAGGGAAAAGTGCATTACACTCAGATTTTCCTGGGTTTAGAACAAAAAGGTGACAGCAGGGGAAGTATGTGTGGTTTAATCCACTGCAACAATAGAAACTGGAATTGAAGGAGTCATTTCTCTTGTGTGACCCATGTATAACAATAAATTATCTGACCATTGACGTTTTAGATTACTGCACTCTCAGTGAGATAAAAAACCATTTCCTTGATATTCCACAATATAACCAACATACAATGTTTCAAATTGTATTGCACATTTTTAATCAGTCCCATTTTCTCAATCTTGCCTGCTTTATATAGTTACAACAACATGCATTCCTCCTGGCTCAACCCTATTTCCCCATAGCAAAGTCAATTCAGAAAGCAATCCCTTCACTAGATAGGCACTAAAGATTAAAAAAAAACAATAAAAGGAATAACAAGTACTACAATGTCTTCTATTATCAGACATCCCCATCATATGATGTCACATCAAAATAGAGAAGAGTATAAAGCCTCGAGGAAGACAGCATATGATTAAGTGATGGCACCTTCTATAACTAGACCTAAATAAATATAGTTCCTCTTACCACATGTACACTACACAAACCCCTAAAGGGGATGAAGCAGGTCTTTTTAATGTTGGGGGATGCCAATTTTTGAAGATAAAAGCAAAAGAGGCCTCTGTTAACAGATTTGATTAACAAAAACAAAACTAAAACACTGCAGCCTAAGCAACTAAGCATCAATTAATTATCAAAAATCATAGTGCGTCTTTCCGTACTGTATCATAGCATGATAAAAATTATCTAGAATCTCTCAGTGTTTTTTTTAAAATAACAATGTGAGTTGTATGTACAATTTAATTTCTTTTACTATCTCCTGGAAGCTCAAGAAACCAGCACTTATGGATGCAATCAGAACCATGCACAAATCCAAATGTGAAATCTTGAAATGCCTTAAATGTGCACAGCTCTTCATTGTTTATAACAAATATTCAGATAGTAAAATATCTTCTTTTAGCCTTCCAAGAACCCCATGAAACACTGCCAACATCCTCATTTTACTAATGATAAAGTTGAAGCACAGAGATGCTAAATATCTTGCCTAAGATCACTATGGATACAGATGTCCCCTTCCAAACCCAGAAAAAAAATGTTTCCCTTACACCCAGGTTTACTATACTACCCAGGCTTTTTTAAGTAATGCAATAAAATCAGGTACTGATATTGTCATATATGAATGCTGAATGTCATGCCCTCTCCAAGTTCTACAGGATTGCTTTACTCTTACATTCTCATGTAAAAATCTAATGAAATCTAAGGAACCCTTTCCCATAAAAAAGGCACATGTGCAAAAGTTCATAGCAGTGTTATTCATAATAACTAAAGAGTGGAAACCACCCAAATGTCCATCACTTGATGAATGGATTAAAAAATTGTTATATATCCATAACATGGAATATCATTCAGCCAAAAAAGGAATGAGGTACTGACACAACATGAATAAACCTTGAAAACATTATGCTAAACAGGAAAAAAAAAACTAGTCACAAAACATCACATGTTGTATGATTCTACTTGTATGAAATGTCTAGAATAGGCAAATCAATAGAGTCATAAAGTAGTCTAGGGCTTCAGGTGGGTTGGGAAGAAATGGGTGCTGAATGCTCATGAGTATGAGGTTTCTTGTCAGAGTGATGAAAATGTTCTAAAATTGATTGTGTTGATGGTTGCACAGCCATGAATATTCTAGAAAGTCACTGAATTGTACACTTTAAACAGTGTATGATATGGAATGTGAATTATATGTCAATAAATATTTTATTTTTAAAAATCCTTTAAAAATGCACATACAAGTAATATTTCCCAGATAATTTTGGAAGGTTTACTAAAGCCCCTAAGCCCGTCCACAGATGCAGAGGGAGTCAAAACTCAAGGCCAGCAACACTTGCTCTATAGGAACAAGAATCATCATCCTATTTTCTTTTACAGTTAATTTTATTTCAGTTTCCCCCACCACAACTACCAAGCTTATGTGTCCTACATTTTAAGACCACTACTTCATCTATTAAATCACATGACCACAGGTTTTAAATATGGATTCATTAAAAACAAATAGTATAGTTTTAAAACTACAATTTTTAAGAGCTTTAGAAAGAACCTTTAGTAACCGAGTATCTATTATTTACAAGGCATGGTTGGAATCCAAATATGTAAAAGATACATTTTTTTTTGTCCTCAAGGAGCTTAAAATCTAAAAGGTGAGATAAGATCAATACACAAATAACAATATACAAAATAGTAGGTGAATTATGCATTTAAAAGGTCAGGGAAGATAGAGGAAGAATGATTAAAGGAAAGCTTCTTGGCAGAGGTGGACATTTAATGCTGGATTTGACCTTGAAGAATAGATAGGATTTGAACATGCAGAGGAGTAGAAAGAATTTCAGATGAGAGTAGAAGCCTACCCATATGGTAGGCCCTCAGAAGCCAAAGAGAACTGCTGAGTTGGGCAGTTATCTAATCAAAGTGGGATATTAATAAGGTCGATTGCTCCGTAATGTGGAAAAGAGAAAAACTGGATCAGGGAAACAAATTAGGAGCCTATTACAATAGTATTAAGAAAAGCTTACTAGTCTGATTTAGGGAATGATGTCCTAACTCAGTAGTCATTTTAAAAGATCAAAGCATCCACCAAAAAATTAATTTTTAGACATGCAGTACATGCTCATTTAAAGTTCTGCCAATATAGAAGCCAGCTATGGTTCCATCGTGGTGCATATGACCCTTGAGAAACCCCATCTACAACATAAGTTTTGAGATTTCCAAGTAGCATTTAACATGAAGTTTTTGCTACCTTAGCTTGTGAGATTGGGAAGAGCACCAAAGGCTCCTGTAGGCTCCTTTTCCTCCATTAATTACACAGGAAACAGTCGATATTCTTTAAGTTTACAGTAAAACAATCCTGGTAAGAGTTGGTGACAAGCTTGCACGTGACCAAGTAAACCTCAACTCCAAGACTAAAAGACCTTAGACAAAATGGTATCTGTAATAGCAAATCCCAAAGGGACAGATGGCCTGTGGAGCACAACAGAATTTCCTTGAAATGGCTTTATTTCTATTGTGAGCCTGAGGTGATTGCAGGTAGCGTATAACCTCAGGTAGTTTTATAGATTTACCACGTAGATAGGCACCGGACAAATAGCATAGGCGCGTTTACCTGCCTGAAATGGGTTCCTCATTGCTCAGAAGAGACAAAGAGAAAGCAGGAGGCTACCTACAAGGTTTCCTTCCTCGGGCAACACAAAGCGAGGTCAAACACTGGGACTAGGAAAAACAGGGTAGTAGTCACGAGAGCCCTTCAAAGTAAAAGCCCTGCCCAAATCTCCACAAGCCAATTTCCCCAAGGCCCAGAAAAGTAACCCTGAGCCCTTTTACTTCTAATTCCCGCCCACCTCCAGAAAGACCCTCCAACTCCCTCTCCCCTTCAGCTCTAGGCTCACTTGTCCCGGATGATGGTCTGCAGCTCCCGGATCTGCTCATTCATGGGTAGCAGCTTAAGCTGAGCCCCAATCTGCCAGGAGAGTTGGCTGTCCCTTAGGAGGGAGTCGCCGGCCGATGCGTCATAGTTGCCACTGCCACAGTTGTGCTCCGGGTTGAGGCTGGCGCTGCTGCAGGCCTGAGGGCTCCCCTCCCCCAATACACTAGAATGGGCATGACTGGTGAGGAGAGTCGGTTTGGCCTTGGAGGTGCTGTTCCCCCCCACATAATCTGGGATCAGGTCGCCAGGTCGCAGCGGCTCAGGGCTTGGGGTAGAGGCAGAGTTTACTTGCTGGTTGTGACAGGGCATGGAGTCCGGACACCGTAACTCCGTGGCCATACACCGACCCCGGGCTGTCCCCGCAGCTACCAACCCTTAAGAATAAAGGAGAACACGAAGAAAGGGTGCGTGCTCACGTGCTCTCCTGATAGCCCCCACCTCCTAGGAACTTATAGCCTCCTCGCCCTCTCACCCCCTAGACTTCCTCTGGTTCCCTTTGGCCACGCCCTTTCCCAGCCCCACCCACCAATGTAGAGCCTGCTAGACACTCTATTGGCTTCTCTCCCTGCCATTCTGCGGCAGCACTCTGTTTGTTAACCCTTTGAGTCACTCCAGTGTTGTGAGTTTCCATAGCTAGACAGGCAGATCAGTTGAGGCTAAGGATGCTTAGTTGCAGGGTCTTTCGGGAGCCCCTGAGGATTCTGAATGCAGAACTTTGGATGAGTTTTGTGGGGGGTTTTTGTTTTTTTTTTAGCTAGGAAAAACTAGGGGGGTGATAAAATGATGACACACACAAGGCCCATTTTTTCAGACTTTGTTTCTTGACAGAGAGCTTATACTTCAATAACTACATCTTCAGTTAGCTTCTCTTTGTGACCGAAAGGACCAAAGTTCTGCCACCCTGAAGCTGCTTTGGGGGATATTGAGTTTAAGCTGTTTATTAAAAAATAAGACTTAGAAAGAACCTACCCAAGAAACTCAAAAGAACCTGATTCAAGAAGTAGAATTTAGGGTGTTCCCTTTAGCCTAATTTGAATTAAGTATGATAAACAAGAGAACTTCAGGCAGGGACCTGGTAGCTAGATACCCCCTGTGTCCCAATGTTTCTGAGTTACCTAGCAAGGATGTTTTTGCCATATGTATTTTGCTCTTCCTCAACTACCTGTAAATCCCCCATTTTCACTTCTGAAATCTAATGTCCTGTTCCTCTCCTTTTCTCATTTGTTCAAAATGTCTTATATACCTAATGTTTCCTCATTGTCTTCGGAAATTTTATGGATTTATTATATCTATGTGAATTCCCCATTGTATGTATTAAACTTTGATTTTCTTCTGTCAATCTGTCTTTATTCACTTGGTTATTAGCCCAGCCAGAAGAACTTAGAAGGTGGTATGAAAAGTATTAATATATTTTAGCCCCCACTTAACCAAAAGAGGAAGTAAAAATATGCCTAGAATGCTGCCCAAGAATCTGCCCTCTACTAGACTGTTCAACCAGTTTCAGCTTCCCAAGTGTGCTTGACTGCTAGCATTTTCCTTATCTGTATTGGTTGTATCCTACACTGTACAAATACCATAGGGATTCTGATAGCATTTTAGATCCACTACTGGGGCAGGATGGTAAGAAGCCAGGAAAATTCCTTGACAATGGGGAAACTGAGACAACTGATTCAAAATGGCCTCATCCAGCACCCTGAGTCACCTGCCCCCTTCTCCCTTGCATGACCACTCCCTTAAGCCTTAAGCCCTCAGGACAATGAGGTTCTGAAAAGCCTCAGATCTGGTTGACAACAGAGACAGAGTTTTGGTCCAATTAGAGATAACATCTAGGCCTCAGTTATGTTTCAGCTCCAGGCCCAGAAAAGCAGCAAAACCAGAAGCAACAACATGGCTGGCATCAGGCCCAGCTGCAACAACTAATGACCTCCTACCTTAGCACAACCCTGAAAGTATATGTATGGAAAGCTGATTAATATTCTGTTGAGACCCTCTGCTTGGACCTCCCCTAAAATTCCTGCCTATACCAAACAGATAAAACCCTTTAAGAGAAAGAACCCAGTGGACACACTCTCTCTCTATATATATACTATAAACTCTGCCTCTACCCCAAGCCCCGAGCCGCTGTTGACTTTAAATTCAGTCTTAGAGTCTATAGCATGCCTGTGCCTCCCTCCATTCTTTTCTAAGGTATGTAGCTTTGCTTTCTTTCTCCTAAGCCTTAAAGGTTGCCAGGAGACTTGCAACCAGAGGAGTAGTAGGTAGCAGCAACTCTTCCAGGGCTAAGCCCCTGAACCTGTCTCCAAGGGCCCTTCTTTTGTCTCTGTAACTTGTTTCCTGCATCCATGCTACAACACAGCTGGCTCATTTCGGCCTCTATGATTTTCTTTCTAAAAGTCTAAATAAACTTTCGCTAGAGTTGTTGGCTATGAATTTTTTCTTTACCGAGGGCTAACACCATCATTAAAACTACAATTTGGTGTGTGGTTGTTTTTTTTTTTTTAATGCTTGAAAAGACACTTTTTTAGTGTGTGGAATCAGTATAAATACTTGAAGTAAGAATGGCTAGAGCAGACCTCCACCTCCAAAGGTGCGCCACACAGCAGCAGTAAATACAACCTCCCCCTTCCCAGCAGCAGAACTCAGGATTCACTGGATTCTCGCGTTACCAGCTCCATAGGCAGCCAGGCACTCCACTACTTAGGCAGCGCTTGGGAGCCACTGAGAGCCCCCAAGGGTGTGATTCTGCAAAAACAAGGGCGCGCGGCCCTGCAGTAGAAATTCTGAACTCCCTCTTCCTGAATAACTGCCCACGGACACCCCAGCTGTGCAACTTCAGTGCAAGGGCCCCTAAGAGTGCTTCAGAGCTCTGCGCCAGCAAACTCACCACCACAGACAAGGGAAGGCACCCTGAGCCCATATATCCAAAGGGTCCTCTGGGGAGCTGCTTTGAGCCCCTGCTGGGTGTGATTCTGTACAGACAAGGACACGCTGCCCCACAGCAGAAACTCTGAACTCCTTTCTCCTGAATAACTGCCCACATACACCCTAGCTGTTTAACTTCAGTGCCAGGGCTGCTCAAAGTGTCTCAGAGCTCTGCGCAGGCAAACGCACCGCCAGTCTGCACGCGCACTTCCAACGGGCAGGCACCCTGAGCCCATATACCCACAGGACGCTTGTGGGAGCTAATGTGAGTCCTGGCTGGGTGTGATCTTGGACTAACAGGGACGCACTGCCCCTGGCAGTAGAAATTCTGAATTCACTCATCCTGGACATCTGCACAGACACCCCAGCAGGGTAACATCAGTGCCAGGGCCCCTCAAAGTGTGTCAGAGCTCTGTGCCAGCAAACTCACCTCCACAGACATGCACATTTCGCAAGGGCAGGCAGCCTGAGCCCATATATCCACAGGGTCCTCTGGGGAGCTGCTTTGAGCACCTGCTGGGTGTGATTCTGTACAGACAAGGATGCGCTGCCCGCAGTAGAAATTCTGAAACCTCTCTTCCTGAAAAACTGCCAACATTCACCTTAGTAGCTCAACCTCAGTGTCAGGACCCTTCAGAGCGCGTCAGAGCTCTGCGCCTGCAAACACACCTCCACAGATGCAAATTGCCAACAGGCAGGCACCCTGAGCCCATCTACCCACAGGGCACTAATGGGAGCCACTGTGAGTTCTCCCAACAGACAGTTCCTGGTGCCACTATGAGTCCCCACTGGGCATGCGTGATTTCAACTAAGGGTGCAAGACAGCAAAAATTGGGACACTCCCCTCCACAGCTACTGACTTCTAGACACCGCAGTTGTGCCGCTCAAGATCACAGGCCTACATCAAGAGAACCCAAATAGCTCAAGTGGGGAGCTACACTAGATTACCAAGCCCAGGAGAACTGAGAGATTACACCAGTAGCACCATCCCCAAAAGAACCTGAGTAGCAAAGCAAGTGGCTCTACAACTAAAACATTATAAGAAAACATGGGGAGACAAAAAAGCAATCCCCAAAGGGAGGAAAAAGAGGAATCACCAGAAAGGGAGTTAAATGACATTGAGGCTAGCAGCTTATCTGAGAAAGAATTCAGAGTAATGGTTATAAGGATGTTTAAATGGCTGGATGACAAATACACACAGCTCAATGAGAATTATAAGGAGCTGAATGAAAATGTCACCAACATGAAAAGAAACCAAGAGGAGATGAAGAACAACATAGCTGCAATAAAGAACACAATAGAAGGCTTAAAGAGTAGAGCAGAAGAGGCTGAGGACCGCATCAGCGAATTAGAAGACAAGGTAGGAAAAAACACACAAACACAGCAGCAACTGGAAAGAAGACTTAAAAAGCAAGAGGAGAGCCTAAGGGAGCTTCGGGACAACACAAAACGAAACAACCTTCGAATAATAGGGGTAAAAGAAGGAGAGGAAGAGAAGCAAGGAATAGAAAACGTGTTAAGAGAAATAATGACAGAAAACTTCCTGATATTGGCAAGAAAAAAACTATGCAAGTCCAAGAAGTGCACAGAGTCCCAAACAAGTTGAACCCCAAAAGACCGACACCAAGACACATCATAAGTAAATTGGCAAACACCAAAGACAAAGTAAGAATCTTAAAGGCTGCCAGAGAGAGACAGAAAGTTACTTACAAGGGATCTCCGATTAGAATATCAACTAATTTCTCTACGGAAACACACCAGGCCAGAAGAGAATGGAATGAAATATACAAAGGGATGCAAAGCAAGAGACTGAATCCAAGAATACTATACCCAGCAAGGCTATCATTCAAAATTGAAGGTGGAATCAGGAGCTTCACAGACAAAAAAGGGCTAAGAGAGTTTATCACTACCAAGCCAGCAATGCCAGAAATGCTAAAGGGACTGCTGTAAAAAGAAGAAAGAGAAAGGCAAGAAGAAACACAAACACTAAGGAAAAATATGACAACAAGCATGTACTTGTCAATAATAACATTAAACATAAATGGATTAAATGCACCACTCAAAAGACATAGGGTAGCTGTATGGATAAGAAAACATGACCCATATATTTTCTGTCTACAAGAGACCTACCTCAGAGCAAAGGATTCACACAGAATGAGATTTAATGGATGGAAAAAAATTTTTCAGGCAAATGGAAATGAGAAAAAAGGTGGGGTAGCGATACCTATATCTGATAAAATAGACCTCAAAGTAAAGGCCTTAATAAGAGATAAGGAAGGCCACTACATAATACTAAAGGGAGCAATTCAATAAGAAGATATAACTCTGGTAAACATATATGCACTCAATGCAGGAGCACCCAAATACATAAAAAATCTCCTGGATGATATCAAGGGAGAGATCGACAACAATACAATCATAGTAGGGGACATTAATACAGCACTGACATCACTGGATAAATCCTCTAGACAAAAAAATCAGCAAAAAAATGGCAATTTTAAATCACACAGTAGATCAGATTGACCTAGTTGACATCTTCAGAGGATTTCACCCGAAAGCCACGGAATATACGTTCCTCTCAAGTGCCGATGGGGCATTTTCAAAAATAGACCACATACTGGGTCACAAGCAAAGTCTCCCTAAATTCAAAAAGATTGAAATCATATCAAGCATTTTCTCAGACCACAATGGCATATTATTAGAAATAAACTAAAATAAAAACATTCCAAAAAATCCAAGCACTTGGAAGCTGAATAGCATGCTTATAAATAATGATTGGGTTATCAATGAGATCAAAGAAGAAATTAAAAACATCATGGAGACTAATGACAATAATAACACAACATTGCAAATACATTGGGACACAATGAAAGCAGTCCTGAGAGGGAAGTTTATAGCTCTACAGGCCTACCTCAAAAAACAAGAAAAAATGGTAATAAATCATATAACTCAACAACTCAAAGAATTATAAAGAGAGCAACAAGAAAAGACCACAGTGAGCAGAAGGAAGGAAATAATAAAGATCAGAGCAGAAATGAATGATATAGAGAACAAAAAAACAATACAAAAGATCAACAAAACCAAGAGCTGGTACTTTGAAAGGATAAACAAGATTGATGAACCGCTAGCCAGGCTCACCAAGAGGCAAAGGGAGAGGACCCAAATAAACAAGATCAGAAATGAAAGAGGTTGAATAACAACAAATCCCACCGAAATACAAAGGATTGTTAAAAAATACTATGAACAACTCTATTATAATAAACTAGACAACCTGAAGGAAATGGACATACTCCTAGAAAAATACAACCTTCCAAAACTTACTCAGGAAGATTCTAAAAATCTCAATAGGCTGATAACTATGGAAGAAATTGAAGCAGTCATCAAAAAGCTTCCAGCAAACAAAAGCCCGGAGCCAGATGGCTTCACAGGGGAGTTTTAACGAACATTCAAGGAAGAATTAAAACCTATCCTCCTCAGACTATTCCAGAAAATTCAAGAAGAAGGAACACTTCCAAGCTCCTTCTATGAAGCCAGCATCACCCTAATACCAAAACCAGATAAAGACAACAAAATGAGAGAGAATTACAGGCCAATATCCCTCATGAACATAGATACCAAAATCCTCAACAAAATTCTAGCAAATCGGATCCAGCAGTACATCAGAAAGATCATATGCCATGACCAAGTAGGATTTATTCCAGGAATGCAAGGATGGTACAATATTCGCAAATCAATAAACGTGATACATCACATAAACAAATTGAGAGATAAAAATCATATAGTCATATCAATTGATGTAGAAAAAACATTTGACAAAATCCAACACCCTTTCTTGATAAAAACTCTCAGCAAGCTGGGAATTGAAGGATCATACCTCAACATCATAAAAGCCATATATGACAAACCCACAGCCAACATCATACTCAATGGGCAAAAACTAAAACCATTGCCCCTAAGAACAGGAACAAGACAGGGATGACCACCCTCACCACTCCTGTTCAACATAGTGCTGGAAGTACTAGCCATTGCAATCAGACAAGAATTAGAAATAAAAGGCATCCAAATTGGAAAAGAAGAAGTAAATCTGTCCTTATTCGCAGATGACATGATAAGAGATAACTGTACATAGAAAACCCTAAAGACTCCATCAAAATTTATTAAACTTAATAAATGAATTTGGCATTGTAGCAGGATACAAAATTAATGCCAAGAAATCTATGGCCTTTCTATACACCAATAGTGAACTTACAGAAAGAGAGACTGAAAAAGCAATCCCATTTACCTTCGCACCAAAAATATTAAGATACTTAGGAATAAACTTAACTAAGGAGGTAAAAGACCTATATGTGGAAAACTACACGACACTGAGAAAAGAGATAGAGGAAGACATAAAAAGATGGCAGGACATCCCGTGTTCATGGCTTGGTAGAATCAACGTCATTAAAATTTCTGTACTATCCAAAGCAATCTATAGATTCAATGCACTCCCCATTAAAATACCAACGGCATATTTCACAGACCTACAACGTACTCTCCAAAAATTCATCTGGAATAAAAAAAGACCCCGAATAGCTGCAGCAATCCTGAGAAAGAAGAACAAAGTAGGGGGATCTCAATACAAGATTTCAAACTGAATTACAAATCCACTGTTCTTAAAACAGCCTTGTACTGGCAGAAGAACAGACACATAGTTCAATGGAATAGAATAGAGAACCCAGAAATCGACCCAAACCACTATGCCCAATTAATATTTGACAAAGGATGCATGAACATAGAATGGAGCCAAGACAATCTCTTCAACAAATGGTGTTGGGAAAATTGGACAGATACATGCAAAAAAATTAAACTAGATAACCAACTTTCACCATATACAAAAATAAACTCAAAATGGATAAAGGTCTTAAACATAAGACGGGAAACCATAAAAATACTACAGGAATCCACAGGCAGCAAAATCTCAGACATATGCCGAAGGAACTTCTTCACTGATACTGCTTCTAGGGCAATGGAAACTAAAGAGAAAATAAACAGATTTTAGGGAATGGAAGATGGCGACCGGCAGGAAGGTAGGGAGGGTGAGTGTGTGATCGAGTGAAGGAGTGATAGAGGTGTGTGTGGACGTGTTTGGGTGTGTGTGTGAGTGAAATAGGGACAGTTAGACCCTGCAGTTCTTCCACGGGGCTTCCAATCCAGGCAGTCTTGGCTGGCAAAACCCCGTGGCCGCTGCAAACACTCCGGGGAGGACACCAGTGGAACAGAGACCCCGCCATCTTTAAGAACGGAACTGCTAGAGACTAGAATCCTAAACTTACCACCACCCAGTCTGGTCTCGGGAACAAACTTGGTCACTACAGCCACTCTGGTAGAAGACCTGCCACCCCAGCTGCAGATGCACGAACACTGAGACCTCCACCTCCAAAAGTGCGCCGCCTCTGAAAGCAGTAAGTACAACCTCCCTCTCCCTAGCGCCGGAACTCAGGATTCACCATGTCCCCAGCCCATAGGCAACCAGGCACTCAACTACCCAGGCAGTGCTTGGGAACCTCTGAGAGCCCCCAAGTGGGTGATCCTACAAAGTCAAGGGTGCGCGGCCCTGCAGTAGAATCTCTGAACTGCCTCTTCCTCAATAACTGCCCATGGACACCCCTGCGGTGCAACATCAGGGCCAGGGTCCCTCAGACCTTTGTGCCGAAAGGCGTGCCACCAGTTCGCGCACACTCAAGGGCGGGCAAACTCACAGCCACAGCAAGGGAAGGCACCCTGACCCCATATATCCACAGGGTCCTCTGGGAAGCTGCTTTGAGCCCCTGCTGGGTGTGATTCTGTACAGCCAAGGACACACTGTTCCACAGCAGAAACTCTGAACTCCTTTCTCCTGAATAACTTCCACATACAACCTACCTGTTTAACTTCAGTGCCAGGGCCCCTCAGAGTGCATCAAAGCTCTGCGCCTGCAAACACACCTCCACAGAAGCGAATTTACAATAGGCAGGCACCCTGAGCCCATATACACACAGGGTGCTAGTGGGAGCCACTGGGAGCTCTCCCAACAGATGGTTCCTGGGTGCCACTGTGAGTTCCCACTGGACACGCGTGATTTCAACTAAGGGTGCAAGACAGCAAAAACTGGGACACTCCTCTCCATAGCTGCTGATTTTTAGACACCACAGTTGTGCCTCTCAAGATTGTAGGCCTACATCAAGAGAACCCAAGTAGCTCAAGTAGGGAGCCACACTAGATTACCAAGCCCAGGAGAACTGAGAGATTAAACCAGTAGCACCATCCCCAAAAGAACCTGGGTAGCAAAGCAAGCGGATCTCCAATCAAAACATTATAAGAAAACATGGGGAGACAAAAAGGAAATTCCCAAAGGGAGGTAAAAGAGGAATCACCAGAAAGGGAGTTAAATGACATTGAGGCTAGCAGCTTATCTGAGAAAGAATTCAGAGTATTCGTTATAAGGATGTTTAAATGGATGGATGACAAATACACACAACTCAATGAGAACTATAAGGAGCTGAATAAAAATGTCACCAACATGAAAAGAAACCAAGAGGAGATGAAGAATGACATAGCTGCAATAAGAACACAATAGAAGGCTTAAAGAGTAGAGCAGAAGAGGCTAAGGACCGCATCAGCGAATTAGAAGACAAGGTAGGAAAAAACACACAAACACAGCAGCAACTGGAAAGAAAACTTAAAAAGCAACAGGAGAAAGGAACTGTTGGCCCAGAAAGAAACTCACTATAGACTGATTCATTTGCCTCTCAGCATAACTATTATTGCTTGTCTCATTTTCGGTTTCTATACGTGTATTCCTAGTATCACATGAGCTCACTCATCTAGGGGAAAAGATGAACATCATAGACTGAAGAACAAGAACAGCATTGATCAGACTGTCAGACCTCAGAGGGAAGGTAGGGGAGGGTGGGGACAAGGGAGATAGATCAACCAAAGGACTTGTGCGCTTGCATATGAGCCTAACCAGTGATCACGGACAACAGGGGGAGGGGACCATGCATGTGGGGGGGTTTGAAAAGGGAACGGGGGGGGGGTGATGACAAATATGTGATACCTTAATCAATAAAGTAATTTTAAAAAAAGCAAGAGGAGAGCCTAAGGGAGCTTTGGGACAACACAAAACGAAACAACCTTCGAATAATAGGGATAAAAGAAGGAGAGGAAGAGAAGCAAGGAATAGAAAACCTGTTAGAAGAAATAATGACAGAAAACTTCCTGATATTGGCAAGAAAAAAACTATCCAAGTCCAAGAAGTACACAGAGTCCCAAACAAGTTGAACCCAAAAAGACCGACACCAAGACACATCGTAAGTAAATTGACGAACACCAACGAAAAAGCAAGAATCTCAAAGGTTGCCAGAGAGAAACAGAAAGTTACCTACAAGGGATCTCCTATCAGAATATCAACTGATTTCTCAACAGAAACACACCAGGCCAGAAAGGAATGGAATGAAATATACAAAGGGATGCAAAACAAGGGACTGAATCCAAGAATACTATATCCAGCAAGGCTATCATTCAAAATTGAAGGTGGAATCAGAAGCTTCACAGACAAAAAAGGGCTAAGAGAGTTCATCACTACCAAACCAGCAATGCAAGAAATGCTAAAGGGACTGCTGTAAAAAGAAGAAAGAGAAAGGCAAGAAGAAACACAAACACTAAGGAAAAATATGTCAACAAACAGGTACTTATCAATAATAACAGTAAACGTCAATGGATTAAATGCACCACTCAAAAGACATAGGATAGCTGAATGGATAAGAAAACATGACCCATATATTAGCTGTCCACAAGAGACCCACCTTAGAGCAAAAGATTCACACAGACTGAGATTGAAGGGATGGAAAAACATTTTTCAGGCAAATGGAAATGAGAAAAAAGCTGGGGTTGTGATACTTATATCAGATAAAATAGATCTCAAAGTAAAGGTCATAATAAGAGATAAGGAAGGCCACTACATAATACTAGAGGGAGCAATCCAGCAAGAAGATATAACTCTGGTAAACGTATATGCACCCAACGCAGGAGCACCCAAATACATAAAAAGTCTGCTGGAAGATATCAAGAGAGAGATCGACATCAATACAATCATAGTAGGGGACTTCAATACACCACTGACACCAATGGATAAATCCTCTGGACAAAAAATCAGCAAAGAAACTCCAATTCTAAATGACACACTAGATCAGATGGACCTAATTGACATCTTCAGAGTATTTCACTGCAAACCCATGGAATATACGTTCTTCTCAAGTGCACATGGGGCATTCTCAAAAATAGACCATATATTGGGTAACAAGCAAAGTCTCCCCAAATTCAAAAAGATTGAAATGATATCAAGCATTTTCTCAGACCACAATGGCAAAATATTAGAAATAAACTACACTAAAAACATTCCAAAAAATTCAAACACTTGGAAACTGAATAGCATGCTACTAAACAATGATTGGGTTATCAATGGGATCAAAGAAGAAATTAAAAACATCCTGGAGACTAATGACAATAAAAACACAACATTGCAAATCCTATGGGACACAATGAAAGCAGTCCTGAGAGGGAAATGTAAAGATCTACAGGCCTACCTCAAAAAACAAGAAAAAATGGTAATAGATCATCTAACTCAACAACTCAAAGAATTAGAAAGGGAGCAACAAGAAAAGCCCACAGTGAGCAGAAGATAGGAAATAATAAAGATCAGAGCAGAAATGAATGAATTAGAGACCAAAAAAACAATACACAAGATCAACAAAACCAAGAGCTGGTACTTTGAAAGGATAAACAAGATTGATGAACCTCTAGCCAGGCTCACCAAGAAGCAGCGAGAGGGGTCCCAAATAAACAAAATGAGAAATGAAAGAGGTGAAATAACAACAGACCCCACCCAAATACAAAGGATTGTAAAAAAATACTATGAACAACTCTACTCCAACAAACTAGACAACCTGGAGGAAATGGACACATTCCTAGAAAAACACAACCTTCCAAAACTTACTCTGGAAGAGACTAAAAATCTCAATAGGCTGATAACTGTGGAAGAAATTGAAGCAGTCATCAAAAAGCTCCCAGCAAACAAAAGCCCGGGGCTAGACGGCTTCACAGGGTAGTTTTATAAAACATTCAAGGAAGAGCTAAAAGCTATCCACCTCAGACTATTCCAGAAAATTCAAGAAGGAACACTTCCAAGCTCCTTCTATGAAGCCAGCATCACCCTAATACCAAAACCAAAGACAACACAATGAAAGAGAATTATAGGCCAATATCCCTCATGAACATAGATGCCAAAATCCTCAACGAAATTCTAGCAAATTGGATCCAGCAATACATTAGAAAGATCATACACCACGACCAAGTAGGATTTATCCCTGGGATGCAAGGATGGTACAATATCTACAAATCAATAAACGTGATACATCACATAAACAAATTAAGAGATAAAAACCATATAGTCATAGCAATTGATGCAGAAAAAGCATTTGACAAAATCCAACACCCTTTCTTGATAAAAACTCTCAGCAAGCTGGGAATAGATGGATCATACCTCAACATAATAAAAGCCATATATGACAAACCCACAGCCAACATCATACTCAATGGGCAAAAACTAAAACCATTTCCCCTAAGAACAGGAACAAGACAGGGATGCCCACTCTCACCACTCCTGTTCGACATAGTGCTGGAAGTACTAGCCATTGCAATCAGACAGGAAGAAGAAATAAAAGGCATCCAAATTGGAAAAGAAGAAGTAAAACTGTCCTTATTTGCAAATGACATGATACTGCACTTAGAAAACCCTAAAGACTCCATGAAAAAATTACTAGACTTAATAAATGAATTCGGCAGAGTAGCAGGATAAAAATAAATGCTAAGAAATTTATGGCATTTCTATACACTAATAATGAACTTACAGAAAGAGAGACTAAAAAAGCAATCCCATTTACCATCACACCAAAACAATTAAGATACCTAGGAATAATCTTAACTGAGGAGGTAAAAGACCTATGTGCGGAAAACTACACAACACTGAAAAAAGAGATAGAGGAAGACATAAACAGATGGAAGAACATACCATGCTCATGGATTGGTAGAATCAACATCATCAAAATGTTCATACTACCCAAAGCAATCTATAATTTCAATGCACTTCCCATTAAAATACCAATGGCATACTTCACAGACCTAGAAGGAACTTTCCAAAAATTCATCTGGAATAAAAATAGACCCCAAATAGCCACTGCAATCCTGAGAAAGAAGAATAAAGTAGGTGGGATCTCCATACCAGATTTCAAGCTGTATTACAAAGCCACTGTTCTCAAAACTGCCTGGTATTGGCACAAGAACAGACATATAGATCAATGGAATAGAATAGACAACCCAGAAATCAACCCAAACCACTATGCTCAATTAATATTTGACAATGGACGCATGAACATACAAGAGAGTCAAGACAGTCTCTTCAACAAATGGTGTTGGGAAAATTGGACAGATACAAGCAAAAAAATGAAACTAGACCACCAACTTACACCATACACAAAAATAAACTCAAAATGGATCAAGGACTTAAACATAAGACAGGAAACCATTAAAATACTAGAGGAATCTACAGGCAGAAAAATCTCTGACATATGTCAAAAGAATTTCTTCGCTGATACTGCTCCTAGGGCAATGGAAGCTAAAGAGAAAATAAACAAATGGGACTACATCAAAATAAAAAGCTTTTGCACAGCAAAGGAAACCATCAATAAAACAACAAGAAAGCCCACTACATGGGAGAACATATTTGCCAATGATGTCAACGATAAGGGTTTAATCTCCAACATTTACAGGGAACTCATGCAGCTTAACAAAAAGAAGATAAACAACCCAATCAAAAAATGGGAAACTGATCTAAATAGACACTTTTCGAAAGAAGACAGAAGGAAGGCCAAGAGACATTTGAAAACGTGCTCTAAATCACTAATCATCAGAGAAATGAAAATCAAAACAACAATGTGGTACCATCTCACAACTGTCAGAATGGCAATTATGAACAAGTCAACAAATGAAAAGTGCTGGTGAGGATGTGGAGAAAAAGGAACCCTCGTGCATTGCTGGTGGGAATGCAGACTGGTGCAGCCTCTGTGGAGAACACTATGGAGTTTCCTTAAAAATCTAAAAATAGAACTCCCATTTGACCCAGTGATCCCACTTCTAGGAATATATCCTAAGGAACTGGAAACATCAATCAGAAAGGATATATGCACCCCTATGTTCATAGCAGCACAATTCACCATAGCTAAGATTTGGAAACAGCCTAAGTGCCCATCAGCAGAGGAGTGGATTAAAAAACTGTGGTACAGCCGAAACCGGTTTGGCTCAGTGGATAGAGCATCAGCCTGCAGACTGAGGGGTCCCAGGTTCGATTCCGGACAAGGGCACGTACCTTGGTTGCGGGCACATCCCCAGTAGGGGGCGTGCAGGAGGCAGCTGATCGATGTTTCTCTTTCATCGATGTTTCTAACTTTCTAACTCTCTCCCTTCCTCTCTGTAAAAAAATCAATAAAATATATTTTAAAAAAAAAACAACTGTGGTACATCTTCACAATGGAATACTACGCTGCGGTAAAAAAGAAGGAGCTCTTACCATTTGCAACAATATGGATGGAGATGGAGAACATTATGCTTAGTGAAATAAGCCAGGCAGAGAAAGATAAATATCACATGATCTCACTCATTTGTGGAATATAATGAACAGCATAAACTGATGGGGGGAAAAATAGATCCAGAAACAGAGAAACATCAATCAGAACGTCAAACCTCAGGGAAGAAATTGTGAGGTAACCAGAAACCCAAGAATGCCTGAGAACACCTTTCTAGCCACGCTAACAATCATCAGATGTACGGTAATTTTACCTGGGACAAGAGGGTAAGTATTTTGGTCTTATGCTCCTGACCCTTCAAGGGTAAGAGCCCTTACGTGGGCTGATCCCCTGACTAATGTAGTTACCAACAATACCAAACACCTTGGTCATCCAGGAGGTCCATGGGTGGGGCAAGAAAGTATAAATACACAGGGGTCTCCACCCAGCTTCCCTTTGTATGACACGAAATCAAAACAATGCCCCTTTGTGTGTACAATTAAAGAAAGGTTTCTGGCTTGTGTGGACACCACAGGAAGGGTGTCAATACTATCACTACGTGCCCCCGGTAGCTGTGCAGAAAATGTAACTAAGTCCTTGTCTATATAAAAAGAAATGGACAGCCAGTTTGAAAGGTAATTCCCATGGACTAGAACAAAGAATATCCTTGCATGATATTATTCTACACTATCATTAAAATTTTTCCCAGATTTGGATCACCCCCCAGTACTTGTAATAGTTCCTCGCACCCTTGGGGATAAAAAAAAAAAGTCATCTGTTTGGTGCTTGGAGACAAACTTAACACGTCTCTTGATACTTTAGAATTACAACAGCATAATATACAATTATCACAAGCAAACGTACAAACTAATTCTTTGAATGTCTGGCAGCAATTTAAAAAGGACATGTAAGGATTTAATCCTTCTCATTGTGTAGAGGGCCTCCTGGGAAGGCACCTGAGCATTCTATATTGGTCCCTCTTACCCTTTAGGCCAAGAGAGACCCTCTTCTCACAATTCAATTGCTCACAGCTGTTGAATGAGCTCTCTGTTCATGTCGAGGTTGAAGTCTCGTGACGACGGGTGCCATGGATCTGTCTCTCACCCAGTGGGGCAAACTGAGCCTTCCCTGCAGAAGAAACCCAGGTTCCACAAGACATGTGATCAGTGCTGGGGCCCTGCCAGCAGGCAAGGGGATCCCAAGGCAGGTGCTGGGCATGGAGGCCACGGGGGCATAGGCTACCAAGGAGACAAAACTGAACCTCACCTCACCCTGCTTGGCCCGGAGGATTGCTGGTTAGCCAGAGACGGGTAAGATTCCTCAAGGAAGGAACAACCTAAGACAGGCACAGTCGCAAAGGGGCCATCAGGAGAGAATTTGGGGATCAACAGAGGTGGGGCACAGACCCTCACCCCCCCAACATTGCAGGGGCCTGAACCCTAGCCCCTTCTGAGGGAGGTCTCCTGCCCCCATGGCTGCTTCGTGCTTCCCATGCCCAGCTCAGATCAGGACCCAGGTGGCCGACAGAGACTTGGCCGACAGCAGCTGCCCTCTCACTCCAACAAGAATTGTTTGATTTGTCTTGTACCCATGGTGTGGGGAAGTGGGTTTATGATATCTAAATCCAGCCTACCACCAGGAATGCTCAGGACCTACACAAGAAGGCAAATAATCCCTTCCACCAATATTTACAGGGTAAAATAAGATTGTTGTTAGAGTAATAAATTTGACAGTAAAATAGTAGTCAAGTTTTCAGGCAAATTTAAATTGGCCAGTTGAAACAAGCGAATATTGTAGAAAAATTAATTGTACTGGACAAAAAGGTGTTCCTAAAGTGTTAACTAAAATTTTTATTGGTACTTCATCTCATGATAAAATTGTGCACCATGTAATGAACCTAAAACAGTAATATTATAGGGCAAAAAAATTAAAATTTAAAAGCCATCAAGACTACATTATAAAATTTTTAAAAGCCTCCTACCATTTAAATCAAAAAAGAGGGGATAGTAGAAGAATATCATGTAAGGAGAAATATCCTGTAAGTAAATTACATCTAGAAAATTAATACTTTAGAAAATTAATTGTAAGGCTAAAAGCAAGACACCCATGAAAAACACACAAGGTGTCAAAACAAGCCAGAGGAAAATCATTTGGGCAAAAAATGAAACAGGATCCCAAGTCAAATTTATAGAAAATATTCCTTTATTAACTTTTGGTCGAGAATATGTTTGTGTATTTTCAGAAAACAACTCCAAGACCATGTGGATTCCAGCAATAGAGAGGAATCGACAGGACTACTCCAGCCATGAAGACAGAAGAGAAGCAGTCCAGAGATGGAAGACGCTGATGTGGCCTTCCCATACTAGCATTTAGCAGCTGTGCATCACTGCAGGTTGCCCAGGACCAAACCAGAGAGAGTCAGACCTGCATTACCACCATTTGTCCACCATCCAGAACTGTAATGTCAGTGCTGACATGTACACATAAGGAACTGTTGGACATTGAAATTGGGTCTCAAAAGAACTGTTGGCACAGAAAGAAACTCACTACAGACCGATTCATTTGCCTGTCAGCATAACCATTATTGCTTGTTTCATTTTCAGTTCTTATAAGTGTATTTCTAATAGCACATGATCTCACTCATCTAGGGGAAATATTGAACAACATAGACTGATGAACAAGAACAGACTCAGAAACAAGGAGGCATGGATCAGACTGTCGGGCCTCAGAGGGAGGGTAGGGATGGGTGGGGGTAAAGGGGATAGATCAACCAAAGGACTTGTGTGCAAGCATATGAACCTAACCAGCGGTTAAGGACAACAGGGAGGTGGGGGCATGTGTGGGGAGGGATGTGGGATGGGAATGGCGGGATGAGGACAAATATGTGATACTTTAATCAATAAAGAAATAAAAAAAAAAAAGACAACCAAATAAAAAAAAAAGAAAGTCATCTTACATAGTTCTGCCTAAATGCTTGCTCTATATTTCTACACCTTGATTCTCTGCTTCATACTCTTAAGTAAAATAAACATACAAGTGTTTTTCCAATTTATAATAAACTCTAAATAAATATAACCCGAAAAAAAAGAAGAGATAGAAACTGTCTAAAATATAGAGAGTTGAAAGACACAGTGTTTTAAAAAATCACATTATTTTAAATTATTATACATCATAAGTGCAATAGAGAAAATAATGACAGATTTTCTGCCACCACCTCCTCCATCCAGAGAAGAAAAAAATGACGGCGGAATAGACAGAGGGGACCCGATCCTTGTCCCGGAGCAGAAAGAAGGAACAGCTGAGGGTCGCACGGGGAGTATTTGTTGGTGAGTTAAAAGACAGCTAAGCTCCAGGACAGGGTGGGGGACTGCTGGACGGGGTTCCCCTGACTGGGCAGCCCCCACTGCGGATGAGTTCCCACTCAGAGCAACCGGCTCGGAGGCGGAAACCACACCATCTTGAAGGCGAAAGTGGATCTTATCAGAAGCTTAAAAGGTTGCAACTGCAGCGACCACCAATCAGCTGCAAGCCCCAGAACACAGGTCGCCAACTGGCACAAACACGCGGTTTCAGAAAAGGTCTACACTCCACCACGGAAAGGTCAGATTTCGCCTGGGATAAGGTGAGGTCTCTGGTCCCTGCGGGAGAGAGAAATGCGCGCACTGTGGGAGCTGGAGGACCTGGGAAGCTATGTGCCTAGAAAAGTCCTTGGCTGTTGGGGTTGGCGGGATACGTGAATGAGAAAAGGGGTCCTCAGAGCTGCCAACAGTAGGGATCTCTAAAAAGCAACCCACTTTGTTCTGACGCAAAAGAAAAGCCTAAGGATCTTAACCCTTTGCACTCGCTTGCTTTTTTCTCGATTCCTTTATTCTAATGCTAACCCTGTCGAGTCACACTCGACATCCGAGTGCAAAAGGTTAAGTGTGCTGGCTGCTTGGACCCAAGAGGGAAAGGGGGATACGCAGATTTGCCTGCAACCCCGTTGTTCGCACACTTGGGCTTTTTCCTCTTCAAATCCTTGCTTCTGATTACTAAGCCCAATACATAGGATCACCCAGTTGGGGACACCCTGGGAGACTGCAGGGGAAAGTTGTTTTTCTGGAACCTGGGGATCAGAGAGGGAAGTGACTTTCAGAGAGCAGGCTTGGAGGCAGCCCACTTCCACAAACTGGTATTGAGTGCCACAGGAAAAGAAGGCTAGAGAGGCCATATAGACACGGAAGTCAATCCAGAAACACTGCCACCCAGGGACTGAATCACAAATTGACTCTTGTGTAATCAAACATAAAAGAATACGAAAAATTAAGACACTACCTGCTTAAAACTCAGGACTGGCCTACAACACTGAGGAGCAGTGGAACACAGGGATCTGCAACACTGTCCTGACTGGGAAACAGGTGTGCCAAACAGAACAACAGAGGAAGTGAGTGACCTTCACTAATGCACATTTTATTTATTTATTTATTTTTATTTTTTATTGTTTTTTATTTTTATTTCCTTCTTTTACTTAAGAAACTAATTGTTCCTTTTTTCCTCACTTGATTTAACATTTTTAATAATTACATTTTTATTTTCAATCAGTATTATTAATACTACTATTACTACTACTATTTTACCTTTTTTTTTAAGTGTCATTTTATTTTCACTTTATTTTACTTTGGGATTAGTGTTCTACATTCTATTATCTTCTTTCTTTTTGCATCGTTTTACTCTATCTCAACTCTACCTTTATGCTATCACTCTCTTCCTAACTTTTCCCCTTTTGGTGTCCTGTTTCTCTTACCCTTTTCCTGCTTTAGATTTTCCCTATTCATTCTGTTTACCCTCTGTTAAAACTTCACCCTACTTATATATCTAATTTCCAATCCCCTGCTCCAAGTCCATACACACCTCTCTCTTCTCTGTCTTAACTATCCAAAAAATTGTTTTTCTCTCTCTCCTTATGCTGTTGTTTGCTTGAATGTTGACTATATCAATTCTTTATGCTTTTTTGTGAGATTGTTTTGCTTATTTTGTTTGTTTGTTTGTTTTTGTTTGCTTTGTTTTTGTTTGTTTTTTTGCTTCTGTTTTTCCTCGCCTCGCTTGATATTAGTTGTTGTTAGTAATTTGTATTTATCTCCAGGTACTTGTTACTAGCATTTGCTGGGATTAGTGGCTGTTCTATTGGAGTTTTCTCCCCATATATATATAGTTTGTTCCCCTTTTCTGTCTTAGTCTCTTTCTTTACTCTCTTACTTTTTTTTTCCTTTTCCCAATTTCATTCTGACACTCCCTTTTTCTCTCTCTCCTCTTCTTCTTTCTCTCCTATTCCCTAATTTGCCTTTCTCTGGTGGTCACCTTTATTGGGGGTTATCAATAGCATTAATACATTTCTCTTCAGTGCTTTATGTTTTGTACCTGGTTGTGTTGTATTTTGTGCTATTAAATCAATGCAGGAGAGAGAGAACTACATAACCAGACATCCAGAGAATAGAGACCATGGGGAGAAAAAGAAACAGCCCACATATGAAAGAAAAGCAGGCATCACCAGAAAAGGAAGTAAACAAAATAGAGGCTAACAAAATGTCAGAGAAAGAATTCAGAGAAATGGTCATAAGGTGACTGAAAAGAATGGAAGGCAAATTCGACAATATGAATAAGAACCAAGAGGAAATGAAGAAGAACGAAGAAGAAATAAAAAATGACATCGCTGCTGTAAAGAACTCAATAGAAAGCATCAAGAGTAGACTAAAAGAAGCAGAGGACTGTATCAGTGAGCTAGAAAACAAGGTGGGAAAAAATACCCAGTTAAAGCAGCTTCTAGAAAAAGAAAATAAAAAAGCTGGAGGAGAGCCTAAGGGAACTGTGGGACAACACGAAACAAAACAACATGTGGATAATAGGGTTTCCAGAAGGAGAAGAAACTGAGCAAGGAATAGAAAACCTGTTTGAAGAAATAATAACAGAAAACTTCCCCGATATAGGGAAGAAAAAACCCACACAAATCCAAGCAGTTCACAGAGTTCCACGCAGAATGAACCCCAAAAGATCGATGCCAAGGCACATTATAATTAAATTGGCAAACACCAACGACAAAGTAAGAATCTTAAAAGTGGCCAGAGAGAGACAGAAAGTTACATACAAAGGAACCCCCATCAAAGTAGCAACTGAGTTCTAAACAGAAACTCATCAGGTCAGAAAGGAATGGAATGAAATATACAAAGTCATGCAAAGGAAGGGTCTGAATCCAAGAATACCGTACCCAGCAAGGCTATCAATCAAAACTGAAGTGAAATCAGGAGCTTCACAAACAAAAAAAAGACTAAGGGTATTTATTATCATCAAACCAGCAATGCAAGAAATACTAAAGGGTCTGCTGTAAAAAGAAGAATAGGAAGCAAAGAAGGAACACGGGGGTAAAGAATAAAAATGGTGACAAATAAGTACCTGTCAATAATAACTTTAAATGTAAATGGATTAAATGCCCCAATCAAAAGACATAGGGTAACGGATTGAATAAGATAACACGACCCATATATCTGCTGTCTACAAGAAACCTACCTCAGAAAAAAAGACGCACACAGACTGAGGGTGAAGGGATGGACAAAGGTTTCTCAGGAAAACGGAAATGAAAACAAAAAAAAACAGGGGTAGCAATACTTATATCTGCCAAATTAGATCTCAAAGTGAAGGACATTACAAGAGATAAAGAAGGCCACTTCATAGTACTAAAGGGAGCAATCCAACAAGAAGAAATAACTCTGGTAAATATATACGCACCCAATACAGGAGCACCAAAATACATAAAAAAACTCCTGGAAGATATCAAAGGAGAGATTGACAGCAATACAACCATAGTAGGAGACTTGAATACACCACTATCACCATTGGACAAATCCTCTAAACAAAAAAACAGCAAAGAAACATCAATCCTAAATGATTCACTAGAACAGATGGAATTAATGGACAACTTCAGAACATTTCATCCCAAAGCCACAGAATATATATTCTTCTCAAGTGCACATGTGTTGTTTTCAAAGATAGACCGTATGTTGGGTCATAGGCAAAGTCTCTTCAAATTCTAGAAGATAGAAATCATATGAAGCATCTTCTCAGATCACAGTGGCCTAAAACTGGAAATCAACTACAATAAAAATAATCCAAAAAAATCAAACACATGGAGAGTAAAGAGCATGCTATTAAACAATGACTGGGTTACCAGAGAGATCAAAGAAGAAATAAAAAAAAAACATTATGACAACAAATGTCAATGAAAACACAACAATCCAAAATCTATGGGACACAGACAAGCAGTCTTGAGAGGGAAGTTCATAGTTCTACAAGCCTACTGCAAAAAACAAGAAACAATGGTAATAAATTACCTAACCCTACAACTCAAAGAGTTAGAGAGAGAGCAACAAGAAAAGCCCAGTGTAAGCAGAAGGAAGGAAATAATAAAGATTAGAGTGGAGGTAAATTACATTGAGACCAAAAGAACATTACAAAAGATCAACCAAACCAAGAGCTGGTTCTTTGAAAGGATAAACACGATTGATGAACATCTAGCCAGGCTCACTAAGAAGCAAAGAGAGAGGACCCAAATAAACAAAATCAGAAATGAAAGAGGAGAAATAACAACAGACCCCACCCAAATACAAAGGATTGTAAAAAAAAATACTATGAATAACTCTATTCCAACAAACTAGACAACCTGGATAAAATGGACATATTCCTAGAAAAATGTAACCTTCCAAAACTCAATCATGAAGAATCTAAACAGCTCAATAGGCCAATAACTATGGGAGAAATTGAAGCAGTCATCAAAAAGCTTCCAGCAAACAAAAGCTCAGGGCTAGACGGCTTCACAGGGGAGTTTTACCAAACATTCAAGGAAGAACTAAAACCTATCCTCCACAGACTATTCCAAAAAAATTCAAGAGGAAGGAACACTTCCAAGCTCCTTCTATGAAGCCAGGATCACCCTAATACCAAAACCAAAGACAACACAATGAAAGAGAATTATAGGCCAATATCCCTCATGAACATAGATGCCAAAATCCTCAACAAAATTCTAGCAAATTGGATCCAGCAGTATATCAGAATGATCATACACCATGACCAAGTAAGATTTATCCCAGGGATGCAAGGATGGTACAATATCCACAAATCAATAAACGTGATACATCACATAAACAAATTGAGAGATAAAAATCACATAGTCATATCAATTGATGCAGAAAAAGCATTTGACAAAATCCAACACCCTTTCTTGATAAAAACTCTCAACAAGGTGGGAATGGAAGGATCATACCTCAACATAATAAAAGCTATATATGATAAACCCATAGCTAACATCATACTCAATGGGCGAAAACTAAAACCATTTCCCTTAAGACCAGGAACAAGACAGGGATGCCCACGCTCACCACTCCTGTTTGACATAGTACTGGAAGTATTAGCCATTGCAATTAGACAAGAAGAAGAAATAAAAGGCATCTAAATTGGAAAAGAAGAAGTAAAGCTGTCCTTATTTGCAGATGACATGGTATTGTACATGAAAAACCCGAAAGACTCCATCAAAAAACTAATAGACTTAATAAATGAATTCGGCAATGTAGCAGGATACAAAATTAATGCCAAGAAACCTATGGCATTTCTATTCAACAACAGTGAACTTACAGAAAGAGAGACTAAAAAGGCAATCCCATTTACCATCACACCAAAAAAAATAAGATACCTCAGAATAAACTTAACTAAGGAGGTAAAAGACCTATACATGGAAAACTACAGGACAATGAAAAAAGAGATAGAGGAATACATAAACAGATGGAAGAACATACCATATTCATGGATTGGTAGAATCAACATCATTAAAATGTCCATACTACCCAAAGCAATCTATAGATTCAATGCACTCCCCATTAAAATACCAACAGCATATTTCACAGACCTAGAAAGAACTCTCCAAAAATTCATCTGGAATAAAAATAAGATCCCAAATAGCTGCAGCAATCCTGAGAAAGAAGAACAAAGTAGGTGGGATCTCAATACTACATTTCAGGCTGTATTACAAGGCCACTGTTCTGAAAACCCAATCAAAAAATGGGCAACTGACCTAAATTGAATCTTTTTGAAAGAAGACAGAAGGAAAACCAAGAGACATATGAAAACCTGCTCAAAGTCACTAATCATCTGAGAGATGCAAATCAAAACGACAATGTGGTACCATCTCACACCTGTCAGAATGGCTATTATCAACAAATCGACAAATGACAAGTGCTGGCGAGGATGCGGAGAAAAAGGAAACTTCGTGCAGTGCTGCTGGGAATGCAGACGGGTGCAGCCACTGTGGAGAACAGTATGGAGTTTCCTCAAAAAACTAAAAATGAAACTCCCATTTGACCCAGTGATCCTACTTCTAGGAATATATCCCAAGAAACTAGAAACACAAACCAGAAAGGATATATGCAGCCCTATGGTCATAGCAGCACAACTCACCATAGCTAAGATTTGGAAACACCCTAAGTGCCCATCAGCAGATTAGTTGATTAAAAAACTGTGGTACATCTACACAATGGAATACTACGCTGCCGTAAAAAAAAGGAATTCTTACCATTTGCAACAACATGGATGGAGCTGGAGAGTATTATGCTAAATGAAATAAGTCAGGCAGAGAAAGATAAGTATCACATGATCTCACTCATTTATGGAATATAATGAACAACATAAACTGATGAACAAAAACAGATCTAGAGACAGAGAAACATTGATCAGAACGTCAAACCTCAGAGAAGGTAGGGGATGGTGAGGGTAAGGGGGAGAGATCAACCAAAGGACTTATATGCATGCATATAAGCCTAATCAATGGACACAGACAACAGGGGGTAAGGGCATGAATGGGGGATGGGGTGTAATGGGGAAATAAATACCTTAATCAATAACGAAATTTAAATAAAGAGACAGAGAAAGGGAGAGCGAGAGGGAGACATTGATGAGAGAGAGAAACATTGTTCAGCTGCCTCCCGCATGCCCTCTGACTGGGGACCGAGTCCACAACCTGGGCATGTTCCAGTGATGATGCTCAACCAACTGAGACATACTGGCCAGGGCAATGTCATAAAATAGTTGAATTGTAAAGTGTACCAGTTAATTGCTTTTAGCTTATTTGTAGAATTGTGCACCAATCAGCACAATCAATTTTTTTTAAGCTTTATCATCCCAGAAAGAAAACCCCATACCAAAAAGCAGCCACTCCACCATTTACCCCAATTTTAGGCAACCAGTAATTTACATTCTCTTATAGAAGTGCTTATTCTACACATTTCATATAAAAGGAACCATGCAATATACGGACTTTTGGATTTGTTCACTTGCCACTCTTAGTATGTTTTCAAGGTCCATCTGTGTTGTAACATCTATAGTTATTTTATCCCTTTGTATGGCTAAATAATATTTCATTTTATGGATATGCCACATTTTGTTTATCCAGTCATTAGCCTATGAACATTTGGGTAGTTTCCTTTTTTTTAATTATATATAATGCCACTATGAGCATTCATGCACATGTTTTTGTATGGACATGTTTTCATTAACAGCTTAATCATAGGTAAAATTCTAAGACTGCCCCTAAGATTCCTGTTCCCTAGTGTACATGCCCTATATAATCTTTCCCCCTTCAATGTGGGCAAAATTTGTGAATATGGTGGTATCACTCCCTTTATTTGGTTATGTTATATGGAAAAGATGGAGGAATTGGTAGATGTAATTAAAGCCCCTAATCAGTTGACTTTAAGTTAATCAAAAGGGAGATTATTCATACTGGGTCTCACCTAATCAGGTAAGCCTTTTAAAAGAGGGTCTAGAGTTCCATTCTCTCCGCATCCTTGCCAGCACTTATTGTTTGTTGACTTATTGATGGTAGCCATTCTGTCAAGTGTGAGGTGGTACCTCATTGTTGTTTTATTTTGTTAATTAAATTTTTTAGGTGACATTGGCTAATATGATTGTACATGCTCAGATGTGGGTTTTTATGTTACAACTAGAGGCCCAATGCACAAAATTTGTACATGGGTAGGGACCCAAGGCCTGGCCGGCAATCAGGGCCGATCTGTGAGGCGACTGGCAGGGCAATCGCCCCCCCACCTCGCTGGCACCTGCCTTGGCCGGCCTGGCACACCCCGCTCACCCTGACCCCGATCATCCTGCCGCCTGCTTGCCAGCCTGTCCTGCCCCCACTGCTGCCACTGGTCGCCTCCCTCTGGGGGGCAACTGGTGGGGCAATCAGGGGCCCCCGCTGGCACCCGCCTTGGCTGGTCTGGGGCCTGCGGGCTGGATGCACCTCCTGCATTGAGCGTCTGCCCCCTGGTGGTCAGTGCACATCATAGTGACCAGTCATTTCACCGTTCAGTCGATTTGTATATTAGGCTTTTTTATATAGGCTGTCTGTATATTGCACTGTGTGCCTACCACCCAAAGTCAAATCTTATCCCATCACCATATATTGGGACCCCCTTCACCCTCCACCCTCTTCCTTCTGGCTACCACCAACTGCTGTTTGTCTTCATGAGTTTCAGTTTCATATCCCACATATGAGTGAAATCATATGTTTCTTAGCTTCTTCTGACTGACTTACTTCATTTAGCACAGTGATGGGCAACCTTTTGAGCTTGGTGTGTCAAACTTCGCCAAAAAACTGAGCATAACTTGGGTAGTGTGTCACTTTGAGGAAAAAACTAACTCCAAGCCTCTAGTCGCAAGTGTTTCATCCTCAGGAGCAGCAAATGTTTCATCCTCGGCATGCAGCCGCATGTCATCAGAAATAGCTACGCGTGTCAGTGCTGACACGCGTGTAATAGGTTCGCCACTGATTTAGCATAATATTTTCAAGGTCCATCCATGTTGTTGCAAATGGCAGTATTTCATCCTTTCTTATGACTGAGTAGTATTCCACTGTGTATATGTACCATATCTTTATCCAGTTATTTATCGCCAGACACTTTGGTTGTTTCCATGTCTTGGCCACTGTGAATAATGCTGCAATGAACATTGAGAGACATATGTATTTGCAAACATGTGTTTCCAAGTTTAGGGGAGTATATATCAAGGAGAGTGATTACTGCATCATATGGTAGCTCTATTATTAATTTTTTGAGGAATCGCTAGACTGCTTTCCACAGTGGTTATACAGTCTACATTCCCACCAGCAATAAATGAGGGTTCCCCTTTTTCTACAACCCCTCCAACACTCGTTATGACTTGTCTTGTTAATAATAGCCACTCTAACAGGTGTGAGGTGGTATCACATTGTAGTTTTGATTTGCATTTCCCTAACTGCTAGTGAGCTTGAACATCTTTTCATATATCTATTGGCTGTTCATGTGTCTCTTTGGGAGAATTGTATTTTCAGGTCCTCTATCCACTTTATTGGGTTGTTTATTTGATTGGGGTTGAGTTTTATGAGTTCTTTATATATTTTGGAAACTAAACCTTTGTTGGAGCTTTTTAGTTTGATATAGCCTCATTCATTTATTTTTGTCTTTATTTCCCTTGCCTTTGGGGTCAAGTTCATAAAATGTTCTCTATGACCAAGGTCCACAAATTTGGTGCCTGTATTTTCTTCTAAGTAACTTATTTTTTCAGGTCTTATATTTAGGTCTTTGATCCATTTTGAATTAATTTTTGTACATGGGGAAAAACTGAAATTCAGTTTCATTCTTTTGCATGGGGCTTTATTGTTTTCCTAGCACCATTTACTGAAGAAACTATCTTCACTCCATTGTATGTTTCTGGCTCCTTTGTCAAAAATAGAGCCCAGGAGAAACCAAGATGGCGGCATAGGTAAACACCTAAACTTCTGCCTCACACAACAATTTCAAAACTACAACTAAAAGACAAAATGGACATCATTCAGAACCACAGGAAGGCTGGCTGAGTGGAAATACTACAACTAGAAGGAAAGAGAAAAGCACACTGAGACTCACAGGGGCTGCAAAAGGCAGAGGTATGGAGGCACGTGCTCGGAGAGGGCTGGCAACTGAGTACGCAGCTGGCTTTCTCAATTGGGAGGGAGACAAAAGCTCCCTACTGCTCTGAACTCCAGTTCCGGGTGAGACGCTGGGGACCCAGACTCATTCGGGGAGAAACTGGACTGTCTGGCAGTGGGGGAAACTCAAGGGCGGCTTTATCTCAGAGGTGCTTGCAGTGATTACAATGGGACACTGAGACCCAGGGGCCTCTTAGGGCAGGGCTGATGGGAAGCCATTGCTGTTTGCTCTGCCCTGAGACTCCTCCCCATCCAAGCTGAGCACAGAGGCTTTTGCAAGTCTTGTCTCATAAGGGTGTCTCTAGCACAGAAGTTCTCCCATCGTAGACACAGCTGATCCTCACAGCCAATTGGCCTGGAGGTCAATTCCTCCCAGTGATACCAACAACAATCAAGACTGTGCACACAGCCCACAAAGGGGGGCACCAAGAGTGTCCACCTCAGGTAACTGGGGAGGCTGAGCCACTGGGCCCTATAGGACACCTAGCACACAAAGCCACTCTATCAACTCAGGGAAGCAAACAAAATGCAGAGACAAAGAAACAGGTCACAAATGAAAGAAATGGAGGAAAACAAACTACTGGATATAAAGTTCAAAACCACGGTTATAAGGTTTTTCAAGAATTTTCTAGAAAAAGCTGATAAATTCAGCGAGACCCTCAAGGATATGAAAAAGGACCAACTAGAAATTAAGCATACACTGACTGAAATAAAAAATAATATACAGAGATCCAACAGCAGACTAGAGGATCGCAAGAATCAAGTCAAAGATTTGAAATATGAAGAAGCAAAAAACACCCAACCGGAAAAGCAAAAAGAATCCAAAAATATGAAGATAGTGTAAGAAGCCTCTGGGACAACTTCAAGCATACCAACATCCGAATTATGGGAGTGCCAGAAGAAGAGAGAGAGCAAGATACTGAAAACCTATTTGAAGAAATAATGACAGAAAACTTCCCCCACCTCATGAAAGTAGTAGACTGACAAGTCCAGGAAGTGCAGAGAACCCCAAACAAAAGGAATCCAAAGAGGACCACACCAAGACACATCATAATTAAAATGCCAAGAGCAAAAGACAAAGAGAGAATCTTACAAGCAGCAAGAGAAAAACAGTTAGTTACCTACAAGGGAGCACCCATATGATTGTCAGCTTTTTCTCAACAGAAACTATGCAGGCCAGAAGGGAGTGGCAAGAAATATTCAAAGTGATGAATAGCAAGAGCCTACAACCAAGATTACTCTACCCAGCAACACTATCATTCAGAATTGAAGGTCAGAGGGAGGAACCAAGATGGCGGCAAAGTTAAACAACTAAACTGCCGTCGTGCACAACAATTTCAAAAATACAACTAAAAGACAAAACGTCTACCACCCAGAACCACGGGAAAGCTGGCTGAATGGTAGATTTACAACTAAGAAGGAAAAAGAAAGGAGAACAAACGCAGAAAACCTGAGGTACGGAGGCGCGCGTAGCGGGCTGGTGGCAGGCAATGGGGCGCACGGCTTTTTTTCAACCCAAAGGGAGACAAGCTCCCAATCACTCTGGAACCCAGTTTCTGGGGACACGCGGGGGCCCAGACACCTACAGGGAGAAGCTGGACTCTCGGCCATCAGGTCGGAAAGTTAGAGTGACTTTCTTGCAGAGGTGCACCCAGCAATCAGTGTTTACTGCACTGGAGCATGGCACACGGGGACTTGGAAACACGGAAAGGCAGAGATGGCTGACGGCAGCCATCACCGTTTGCCACGCCCTAGCCTAGTGACGCCCTGAGACCCCGCCCCGCACATTCTACAAACCTGCCCAGGCTCAACACAGTGGCTTTTGCATATAAATGGCCTGCCTTGTGGCAGCTTAACCAAATCAACTGAAGTTCCAGTCAGACTGCTCCAAAACCACTCAAGCAAAGAGGAGAAAACTAGTTCTTGCTGTAGCTCCTGCTGGGGGGCCTCAGACAGTAGCTGACCTGCACCCCATTGGAGATCCAGAAACTAGGGTATCTAGTGGTTGGTGTGAAATGACAACAAGATTTCAACCACTCTCATAAGGGACACATTCAAGAGGCAGACTCAGTGAGCGCCAAAGCCCTACTGGAAGAAGTCCCGCCCCATAAACATGTCTCCAGCACAGCAATTCCTCCTTTATAGACACAGCGGGTCCTCACAGCCAATTGGCCCGGAGGTCAATTCCTCCCAGTGACACCAACAACAATCAAGACTTAACTACAACAAGGCTGTACACACAGTCCACTAAGGGGTGCACCAAGAGCGTCCATCTCAGGTAACTGGGAGGCTGAGCTGTTAAACCAATGGGACACTGAGCATACAAAGCTACCCTACCAACTCAGGGAAGCAGCAAAAATGAGGACGCAAGGAAACAGATCCCAAACGAAAGAAATGGAGAACAAACGAATGGACATAGAGTTCAAAACCATGGTTATAAGGTTTTTCAAGAATTTCATGGAAAAGGCCGATAAATTTAATGAGACCCTCGAGGATATGAAAAAGGACTAACTAGAAATGAAACATACACTGACTGAAATAAAAAATATTATACAGAGACCCAACAGCAAACTAGAGGAATGCAAGAATCAAGTCAAAGATTTGGAATACAAAGAGGAAAAGGACATGCCACCAGAAAAACAAGAAGAGAAGAGAATTCAGAGAGTAGAAGATAGTGTAAGAAGCCTCTTGGACAACTTCAAGCGTACAAACATCAGAATTATGGGGGTGCCAGAAGAAGAGAGAGATCAAGACACTGAAAACCTATTTGAAGAAATAATGACAGAAAACTTCCCCCACCTGGTGAAAGAAATAGACTTACAAGTCCAGGAAGCACACAGAACCCCAAACAAAAGGAATCCAAAGAGGACCACACCAAGACACATCATAATTAAAATGCCAAGGGCAAAAGACAAAGAGAGAATCTTACAAGCAGCAAGAGAAAAACAGTTAGTTACTTACAAGGGAGCACCCATACGATTATCAGCTGATTTCTCAACAGAAACTATGCAGGCCAGATGGGAGTGGCAAGAAATATTCAAAGTGATGAATAGCAAGAACCTACAACCAAGATTACTCTACCCAGCAAAGTTATCATTCAGAATTGAAGGGCAGATAAAGAGCTTCACAGATAAGAAAAAGCTAAAGGAGTTCATCACCACCAAACCAGTATTATATGAAAAGCTGAAAGGTATTATTAAAAAGAGGAAAAAGAAGAAAAAAGTAAAGATAAAAATTATGAACAACAAACACATACCTATCAACAAGTGAATCTAAAAGTCAAGGGAATTAAAAATCTGAAGAACAGAATAAACTGGTGAACATAATAAAATCAGGGGCATAGAATCAGAGTGAATTGATAATTCTCAGGGGGAAAGGGGTGTCTGTGTGAGGGGTACGGGAAGAGACTGGACAAAATCATACGCCTATGGATGAGGACAGCGGGGGGGGAGGTAAGGGCAGAGGGGGATTGGGAACCGGGTGGAGGGGAGATATGGGGGGGGGAAGGAGAAACAATTGTAATAATCTGAACAATAAAGATTTATTAAATTAAAAAAAAGAATTGAAGGTCAGATAAAGAGCTTCACAGATAAGAAAAGGCTAAAGGAGTTCATCACCGCCAAACCAGTATTATATGAAATGCTGAAAGGTATTCTTTAAGAAGAGGAAGAAGAAAAAGGTAAAGATAAAAATTATGAACAACAAATACATATCTATCAACAAGTGAATCTAAAAATCAAGTGAATAAAAAATCTGAGGAACAGAATAAACTGGTGAATATAATATAATCAGGGGCATAGAAAGGGAGTGGACTGACAATTCTCAGGGGGAAAGGGGTGTGGCGGTGCAGGAAGAGACTAGACAAAAATCTTACACCTATGGATGAGGACAGTGGGGGGTGGGTAAGGGCAGAGGGTGGGGTGGGAACCGGGTGGAGGGGAGCTATGCGGGGAAAAAGAGGAACAATTGTAATAATCTGAACAATAAAGATTTATTTAAAAAACTGGAAAAAAAATAGAGCCCAGCTATAAAACCACATGTATAGGGACAGATAATTCTCATTGTCATTTAAATTTACATCTCTCCGGTGATTAGTGACATGGAGCATTTTTTAATGTCTCTTGGCCATCTGTATGTCCTCCTTGGCAAAGTGTCTATTTAGGTCCTCTGCCCATTTTTTAATTGGGTTGTCTTTGTTTTGTTGAATTATGTGCATATTTCATATATTTTGAAAATTAACCCCTTAGCAGATGTATCATTGGAAAATATGTTCTCCCATACAATGGGTTCCCTTCTCATTTTTATGCTATTTTTCTTTTGCTGTGCAGAAGCTTTTTAGTTTGATGGAGTTCCATTTGTTCATGTTTCCTTTGTTTCTCTTGCCCTTGGCTATGTATCGGTGAAAATTTTGCTCCGTGAGATGTCTGATATTTTGCTGCTTATGTTTTCTTCTAGGATTTTTATGGTTTTACAACTTACATGTAAGTCTTTTATCCATTTGAGTTCATTCTTGTGTCTGGCTTAAGTTGGTGGTCTAGTTTCATCTTTTTGCATGTACCTGTCCAGGCTTCCCACCACCATTTATTGGAGAGACTGGCTTTACTGCATTGTATGATCTTCCCTCCTTTGTCAAATATTAATTGAGCTTAATGTATTGGGTCAATTTCTAGGTTCTTTGTTCTGTTCCGTTGATCTATATGCCTGTTCTTGGGAATGCATCCACTATGGAAAAAAACAGTGTGAGACTGCCATTTGTCCCACTCATCCTACTTCTAAGAATATATCCTAAGAATCCCAATACACCAGTCAGAAAGAATATATGCACACCTACATTCATAGCAGCATTATTTACAATGGCTAAGATCTGGAAACAGCCCAAGTGCCCATCAGTAGATGAGTGAATACAAAAGCTTTGGTAGCCCTAGCTGTTTTGGCTCGGTGGATAGAGCATCGGCCTGTGGACTGAAAGGTCCCAGGTTCAATTCCAGTCAAGGGCACATGCCCAGGTTGCAGGCTCAATCCCCAGTAGGGGGCGTCCAGGAGGCGACCAATCAATGATTCTCTCTCATCATTGATGTTTCTATCTCTCTCTCCCTTCCTCTCTGAAGTCAATAAAAATAAAAAAAGTGGTGGTACTTTTACACTATGGAATACTATGCAGCTATAAAAAAGGACCTCTTACCCTTTGAGACAGCATGGATGTACCTGGAGAGTATTATGCTAAGTAAAATAAGCCAGTTAGAGAAAGAGAAGTATCACATGATCTCACTCATATGTGGAATCTAATGAACAAAATAAACTGATGAGCAAAATAGGTCCATAGACATGGAAGTATGGAACAGACTGATGAATCTCAGAAAGAAGTGGGGGGAGGCAGTAAGAGATTAACCAAAGAACTTATATGCATATATGCATGAACTATGGACACAGACAATAGTGCAGTGAAGGCCTGAGGGGTGTGGGGTGGACGGGGTCAAAGGGGGACATGTGTAATACTTTGAACAATAAAGATACATTTTAAAAATTCAAAAAATAAGCTCATTTTACCTTTAAAAACTTTAAGAATAAATCATGGAGGATAAATTAAGGAAGAGTATTATTTTTTTACTTGTCTGAAGTACATCTCAACAACTTCAGTCTTTCTGACTGAAATTTTAAAGATTCAGTAGCTGACAAATATTTGTGGAAAATCGAGCTTACCTGATCTCTCTCAACATGAAGCAAAATGGAGGAGGCTGCTAGAGAATATATTAAAACATCAGATGACAATAAATAAGTTAAAAAAAAATAAATAAAAGTGAGTGTAGTCCTTTCCTGAAAATTCAAAAAGGTGATCATTAGGTACAAACTTCCATTTATAAAGTGAATAAGTCCTGGTGATGTAATGTATAGCATCATGACTATATATAACAAGACTCTGTTGTATGTTTGAAAGTTACTAAGAGAGTAGATCTTAAAAGTTCTAATAACAAGAAAAGATATTTATAACTATGTGTGGTGATAGATGGTAACTAAATTTATTGTGGCAATCATTTTGTGACATATACATATATAAATTATCATTTTGTACACCTAAAACTAAGACAATGTTATGTCAATTATATTTCTACTAGAGGCCCAGTGCATGAAATTCGTGCACGGAGGGTGGTTGTCCCTCAGCCCAGCCTGTACCCTCTCCAATATGGGACCCCTCTCCAGTGGGATCGGGCCTAAACGGGCAGTCGGACATCCCTCTCACAACCCAGGACTGCTGGCTCCCACCTGCTTGCCTGCCTGCCTTCCTGATTGCCCCTAACCGCTTCTGCCTGCCAGCCTGATCACCCCCTAACCACTCTGCTGCCAGCCTGTTTGCCCCCAACTTCCCTCCTCTGCCGGCCTGGTCACCCCTAACTGCCCTCTCCTGCAGGGTTGATCACCTCCAACTGCCCTCCCTTGCAGGCCTGGTCCTTCTCAACTGCACTCCCTTGCAGCCCTGGTCCTTCTCAACTGCCCTCCCTTGCAGGCCGGGTGCCTCCCAACTGCCCTCTTCTGCTGGCCATCTTGTGGTGGCCATCCTGTGTCCACATGGGGGCAGGATCTTTGACCACATGGGGGCAGCTATATTGTGTGTTGCAGTGATGATCAATCTGCATATTACTCTTTTATTAGATAGGATAGAGGCCTGGTGCAGGGGTGGGGGCCAGCTGGTTTGCCCTAAAGGGTGTCCCAGATAAGGTGGGGGTTCCCTTGGGACATGGGGCGGCCTGAGCGAGGGGCCTGTGGTGGTTTGCTGGCTGGCCATGCCCCCTGGCAACCCAAGCGGAGGCCCTGGTATCTGGAATTTATTTTCCTTCTACAATTGAAACTTTGTAGCCTGGAGCGGAGCCAAGCCTGGGGCTCCCTCCGAGGCCAGCAGCCATTTCTGTTGGGGTTATAATTGAAACTTTGTTGCCTTAAGCGGGTGGGCCCAGCCAGGGTGTGCGGAAAGCTTTGCTTCCCCTGTTGCCAGCGGCAACCCTGGCCTGCTCTCTCAAGCTCCGGTTCTGCTGCCATTTGTTTGAATTTGTTTACCTTCCATAATTGAAACTTTGTAGCTTGAGTGGAGGCTTAGGCCTGGCAAGGGCAGGCGGAAAGCTTGGCTTCCTCTGTTACCTAGGAAACCTTGCTCTCTGTGGCTGTAGCCATCTTGGTTTGGGTTAATTTGCATGCTCGCTCTGATTGGATGGTGGGCGTGGCTCGTGGGCGTGGCTCGTGGGCGTGTCAGAGGTATGGTCAATTTGCATATTTGTCTATTATTAGGTAGGATTAAAATAAATAAAATTTTCTTGCCAGTCTTGAAGTAACCAACTAAGTTAATTGCCTATGAAGGGATTCATATGGCAAGACCTGAGTATGCTTCTGGAAGCTGAGAGCAATCCTGAGCCAACATCCAGCAAAAAACAGGGATTTTAGTCCTACAACTGCAAGGAAGTGAGTTTGCCAGCAAGCAAGGACCTTAGAAGAGGGATCCCAAGTCTCAGACAAGATTACAACTCTGACTTGATTTTATCTTGATAATATCCTTAGCAGAGGATGCAGCTAATTTGTACCCAGATTCATGACCCATAGAAATTGTGAAATAATATACGTTGTCTTAAGCTGCCAAGTGTATGCTAACTTATTTAACAACAGAAAGTGAATACAATATCCTACTGATTCTTTCTACTAGTAAATCACACCATAAAGTATTTCCTCTATGTACCTGTGTGTGGAGAGTGGCTACAGTGTTTGGACAGGTTCAAGCCTCGGACTAATGAGAGGGCACAGTCCTCTCATTGCCGCGTGTAAGTCCCAGCTTGGAGGGCAGAGACCTCCCAGCACAATTATAGCCAGAGGGTATAGTTGTAAGCTTGAACCTATGGTCCAAACACGTGACCCCACGTGTCTGAGTGATGTGGGCTTGATCAAGTTCAGATGCATGTAATTGAGTAGGATCGAAACCCACGAGAATGTTGTAAACAACTTGACCACACCCTTACTTTGCCTGGTGGAATCTGGCTATAAAATAAAGACACGGCTTGTAGTCTGTGGCACTCTCTCCATTAGAGAGGGCAGCGTCCCAACCAGCCCCAGCTTTCTTCTCTTGTCTATCTTTTCTAACTCCTTCACAGCCCCCATTCAGGTTCACCCTTGGACGTGCTGGTGCGGCACACCTGTGTTCCCTACTTATCCATCATTATTAATAATGTGTCATAACTATTGCAGTTGCCTGGGCAATAACAGATTTTCTAAAATCTCATTTTGCCAGAAAGCCTCACTCAAACATAAAGAAAATAATGATTCTGATTAGAAAGAAATCACAGAATCATGAGTTTTTATAGCCAGAGAAATCTTAGAAATGTTACATCAATAGTCTAATATGAATATTGATCAGGCTTAGCCTAAAGAATGATGTCATATGGCAGGCTATCAACCCTTTTGCAACCTGCCTCATTAAAATCATTTCCCAGATCACTCTATGCTTTTTCTATTCTCAATCTCTCACTCCACTTCACTGACCTTCAGATCATCTTTTAAAAATCATCCCTGTCTTTTAAGGAAGAGGTTAAGGTGGAAACTGAAGTGAGCTCTGAGAGATTAAAAACATCATGCTACGTTCAGCTTTATCATGGATGTACATGCTACACTTCTTCACAGTTCAATGGCTCTTTCACACCAGAGTAAAACCATGGAGCTATGAAAGCATAAGCTAATTACATCCTCATGAAGCAAAATCAGAGTACACCTAGAAACATTTCTAAGGGAGCCATTTGATTTTTTTCATATTTTCAAAATTGTAAGTAGATACCAAATAAACAAACAACTCTTAATTAGAGTGCAAAATAAAAGCACCTTATTTATTTAAAGATGCAAAAGCAAGAAAATACAATATAAACATATGCACATTTAAAAATAGTTGTTTGTGTGGTAGTGTCATTTAAAAACACTTAAAAACAACAACACACAAAACATTTTCAATAGCCTGGCCAGCGTGGCTCAGTAGTTGAGGTCACGGTTCAATTCCCGGTCAGGGCACATGCCCATGTTACAGGCTTAGTCCCTGGTGGGGGGCATGCAGGAGGAAGCCCATCAATGATACACTCTCATCATTGATAAGAGTCTCTCTCTCTCTCCCTCTCCCTTCCTCTCTGGAATAAATAAAAATATATTAAAATATATTTAAAAACATTTTCAATAGAAAAATTATTTATAAGTCATTTTACAGATTTTAAAAATCAGTGCCTGCTGTACACCTGAAAACAACACAAAATAGTGTAATTGAATTGAAATACAAAGTAAAATGTAATTGAAAAGTTTAAAATACATAAAAATTTTAAAACCTTAATAATAAATACAACTGTAATATAAATTGCTGAGTCTTCCTGGGAATAAGAATTAGGGAATGGTAGCCAAGAATTTAGTCAGTTACATAAACCCAAGCTTTGTAGTCTACTACTTTAATTGATAAGAATCAGTAAGGCTGGGGGAAAGCATCCAGTTAAATTATTTCATGTCATAAGATAACCTTTATCATAAAAAGCTCATTTTATACTAAAATTTGTCCTTCTTGAAGGGTTCAAATTATTTTGGCTCTGAACATATCTAGTTCAAAATAAGTAATCTTTATTTAGCATGCTTTCACTTTAGCCTTTAATAATTAAAGATTTTAGTTTTCATCTGGAAAAAAATCAGTGCCACTTGATTAACTTCTGAGCAATGTTTGGATAGGTTCAGAAAGAGATAATTTCTATTGTGCCATCTGCATGGGGTTCCACAGTCCCATGGAAAGTCCCAAGAGATCATTCTTAGCCAAAAAAAAGCTTTGTTGCTCTTTTACAATACATAGGATTGCCCTCACTATTAGGGTCTATAAACAGCTTTGGCATACTCCTTAAACTCTTTGAGGTACATTGGCAAATACAGTTTAGGTTGGTGGCACAGACATTGGGGCCAGGCTTGTGTTTGAGTTCTGGCTCTGCTGCTTATTAGGTAAGTAATCGTGGGGAAAGTTCCTAAACCTCTGCAAGTCTCAGTTTCTCTCAGCAGAAAAAAAGGGTGATTATAATTTACCTGCCTCATACAACATTTGAAAAGATTATATGAGCTCATGTACATAAAGCAGGTAGCAAGTCCCTATTAAAATTAAGCACTCAATAATTAATACTTGTTATTATTATATATGAGAAGGATTAAGATATGATTATTTTGTATAGCGTGCAAATAAATCAGCTCATTTATAAATTTGCAAAATATTTTCCCCTGAAAGTAAAGCAATAAAATTGACTAAAATCGCTAAAGTTTTATTAGGTTAAAAATAATGAAAACTTAGTATGAGTTTTTAAAAATTTTATACAAACAACTATAATTAAAGCACTCTATAGCACAGTGCTAGGAGAATGGGCTTTGGAGTGAGACCCTTTGGAGGTGGATATGAGTTCTTCCAAGCTATGTATTCTTGGGCAACTTTTAAGCTTCCTTTTTCTCATTTGAAAAGTAGGGGTTATAAGAGAACCTACTTTATATGAGCTTTTTGAGAGGATAAAATTAGATGATCAAGTTAAATTACTCAGCGTAGTGCTTAAAGGAGAGTAAATGTTCAATGAATGTTCCCCTCAAGAAAAGGAGAGGTGGTTTTCAAGATGGCAGCAGAGTAGATGGATCTTTCTTGCACCTCCTCTGAGAACCAAACAGCAAATAAAAATAAATTCGGGACCATTCACCCTGAATTACCATCTGAAGACTAGCGGAAAAGGAGACTTTTAACAAGGAAGGGCAGATACCACCACTAGACTGAACTCTAGGAAGTCCACAACAAAGGGTGGTAGGAAGGGTGAAGTAGCATTAGAGGCTGGCCCAGCTCCCACAAGCAGCGGGCCCAGGGTGAAGAGGGATATCTCGGTGGGGGCGGAGTGGGGAGGGCGGGGAGGATTCCAGGAGAGGAGTGAGGCCCAGACCCAGGGCTGGGCTCCTCAGCCCAAAGCACCAGAGCAGAGAACAGTGACCCACATAACATACAGCCATGAAAGGGAGCAGGGCTTCTATCCACCAGGGAGAGAAGGAGACTGTTAGAGACAAAGCTACTTTATTGATTGATTGATTGATTGATTGATTGATTGATTTCAAAGAGGGAGAGAGAGATAGAAACATCAATGATGAGAGAGAATCATTGATTGGTTGCCTCCTGCACACTCCCTACTAGGGATCAAGCCCTCAACCCAGGCATGTGCCGTTGGTCTAAGCAAGTGGAATGTCCATTGTGAAGTGGCCTAAAGGTCAGTTCCCAGGGGAGAGGGTATCGATTCAATTCTTTGATCAGAGCTAACAATATCACTTTCTGAAACTAAATTCTTTATTTTTTCTGCATTTTTAACATTAAGAAATATCTCATCACAACTGAAACTTATGAAGGAAAAGATAATAGATACCTATGTACCTGCAACTCAGCTTAGTCATATCTTAACATTTTATTATATTTGCTTTAGATCGTAAAAATAATAATTTAGTGAAGACCCCTGTGTTACCACTCTCGAGTTATAGTCTCTTTGTTTTTGTAGGTTTATTCCTATTTTATTCCTTTATGTTACTTTGGTGGAGTTTGGAAAGAAGAGACAAATAGATTTGATTAACCCAACCATGATTATCGACATGTCCAACATATTTATAAACTTAATACCAAACATTGACAAGGATTATACAAGAAAATTATATGTCAATACTACTTATGAACATAAATGAAAAACTAGAGAAATAAATAGTGAACTCAATCCAGCATTATATAAAATAATACATCAAGACCAGTAGGCTTTATCCCAGAAATACAAAGATGAGTGAATACATGGGCATATACTGATGTATTCTATAGCTGTTGGCAGTAGTTTGCCTATATGTCCCTTACATTAACATTGTTAATTATCCATATGATAGACAACTTTTAATGAATAAATATCATTTAGAAAAAACAGAAAAGATATTAAATAAAATTTAACACTCATTCAAGATTTTGAAACTCTTAGTTAACTAGAAATATAAAGGATCTTCTCTAAATTGACAAAGGGTATCTCTCCCACCATAAAAAAAATCTATTTCAAGCATTTCACTGAATCATTAGACTTTTAGTAGTGTTCCCCTTAAAGGGGGAATATGCCAAGGGTGCCCACTTACCCACCTACTATTCGAAATTGTATTGGATGGAAGTAATAGCCAATACAATAAGATAAAAATATAAACAAAAGTTATTAGAATTGAAAAAGCAAAGATAGTAGTAATTTGTAGATTATATCGTTTTCCAGATAAAAAATAATCTACAGATAAACTAATTAAAAAGCAATAAGAGAGTTAAATAAGGTTGCTAAGTAGAAGGTCAACCCCCCAAAATCAGTACCCTGTAGAGGATATAAAGTTTTTAAATTTATTTTTTATTGAATTTGTTGGGGTGGCATTGTATAATAAAATTATATAGGTTTCAAGTGTACAATTCTATAATACACCATCTGTAGATTGTATCGTGTGGTTATCATTCCAGGTCAACTCTCCTTCCATCACCATTTATCTCCCTTTACCTTATTCTATCTCCCCCCACACCCCTTCCCTCTGCCATACACCATATTGGTTTATGTCCATGTATGTTAACTGGTCCAAATTTTCCACAACTTTAATACTTATTCTTGGGTTTTATTCTATCATCATTAAAATGTTCGACTATGACTGTGAATTAGTTGATTTCTCCTTGTAATTTGGTCAACTATTGTTTTATATATATTTACTAGAGGCCTGGTGCACGAAATTTGAGCATGGAGTGGGGGTTCCCTCAGCCCAGCCTGCACCCTCTCCAATTGGGGACCCCTGTGGGATCAGGCCTAAACCAGCAGTAGGACATCCCTCTCACAAACTGGGATTGTTGGTTCCTAACTGCTCACCTGCCTGCCTGCCTGATCGCCCCTAACTGCCCTCCCTTGCCAGCCAGGTTGCCCTTAACTGCCTCTGCATGCCTGCCTGATCGCCCCTAACTGCCCTTCCCTCCAGGCTGGTTGCCCCCAACTGCCCTCCCCTGCAGGCCTGATCTCGCCCCCAATGCCCTCCTCTGCTGGACAATTTGGTTCTGATTCATCAGTTTCTATGCCAGTCAGCGTCAAAAGCTCCACCTCCTAGGCAGCCATTGGCTCCCCACAGCACCCACATTTGGTTCTGATTGGTCAGTGTCTATGCCAGTCAGCATCAGAAACTCTGCCTCTTAGGCAGCCATTGGGTCTTCACAGCACCCACATTTGGTTCTGATTGGTCAGTTTCTATGCCACTCAGCATCTCTGGGCCTATAAATGGGCCCTGATCAGAAAGGCGGGGCTGATCGGCAGCCCTGGTGGAGGCCTGGAGTGAAATGGAGGTGTAGCTGCTGGCCAGACTGGGAGAGAAAGAGAGAAGCAAGTACTGATCAAAAGCTGCCACAGAGGCAACGGATCAGTCCCTGCTTCTCTCTTCAGGCCTCTCTCTGGCCCTGATTCGCAGCCCCCTCAGCAGTCAGTGCTGGGGCACCAGGCCTGCAGCAGAAGCAGTCAGCACTGGGTTGCCCCGGCAACCCAGCGCTGACTGCAGGACTGACTTCCAGTTGGTCGAGCCTTGGTCGTTACTGGTCATTATGACCCAGGGTTTTTATATATTAGGATATTATGAGGTGGATACAAGTTCATGTTTGTTATAGCTTTGTGGTAGCTGATAAAAGATTATTAAGTCACTTCGTTTTAATTTATATTAACAATTTTCACCATGAATTATCTTTTGTCTGATATTAATATTGCCATATCGTTACCTAGTGTATCTTTTTCTGCCCCTTTGTTGTTAGCTTTTTGTGTGGTTATGTCTTAGGTGTGTCTTTTGTAACCCACATTACTCCTGGTTTTATTTTCATAACCAATAGAGTTGTTTAATAGATACCTATGATTAATTTACATTTATATATTAATTATAAACATTTTGGGCTTGTTTTTATAATATTATTTTGTATTTCATTTGTGCCATTGTTTGTCTGCTTCTTTATCCCTCCTTTTCCATTTTAGCTTATTTGACTTTTCCCCCTATGATTCTGAAAATTATGCTTGTGATTTATATTCTTTCAGTGATTACATTTATAATTTTTAAGATACATATGTTACTATACATTTTTCTAACACAGTCTATAGTTAACATTTCTGGCCCTCTCCTTACAAAAAGAAAAATCTTATAACTCTCAACCTTATTGTTCTATCCTCTATGTTATAATAGCTTATATTTTAATTCTATAAACCTCTTCAAATCAATTATTATCAAGATTTTTCAATCAATACTTACCTGGATTTTTTCAACATAACTTACTGATTTCTTTGCTAAAAATTCATTAATTACATCACACTCCTTAGGAAAAATATGTATATGGCATTGACAAGCAGGAGAACTACAATCACGGCCAAAGTAACTATAGTTTGCACTTCCAGGGCCATGGTGCAATGCAGAACACTGTAGTATTCCAGGTGGGGAACTGGCAGATTGGGAAATGTCAGTCTCTGTTCTGTCAGACTGTCCTTACAGCCACCATTCTAGAAAGGAGAGGAGGAAATCAGATGGTTAGCGGGGAAGGAGAATGTGTACAAGGGAGCTTGCTTCCCCTCATTCTCAGGATTGAGCTGTTTTTTCTTCCCTAGCTGAGTAATCTTAGTTTGCACTGAAGTCAGCAGAGTCCAACATTCTCTCTCAGGTGCCACAGAAAAAGCAAAATCCTGGCTTTCAAAGGGAAAGCAGGAGGAACCAGTGCGAAGTTCTCCAGTGCCTGCTCAGTCTATTTGTCCTGGCCTGCATCTGTCTACCTGTTTAGCTGCCTGTCAGTCTTGGTCTCCCCTACTTCTAGTTCACTAGCTTTCCTAAGCTCCTTTGCTCTGTTCACGGAGCTCCTGGCTGCAGCCACTCATTCCAGCCCTGCTTCACTGGCTCTCCCTCTTCTCTCCCCTGAAAATTTTTATTTCATTCTCACTTTTGCATAATAGTTCAAGTGATTATCACATTCTAAAATGATAATTACTCCATTAGATTTCCTTGGGCCTAAATTTTCCCATTACATATTCTGATTTTCTTTTTTGGTGATAAGATTCCTTGTATGCTTTATAATATAGGGTATCCCAAAAAATGTATATAAGCACTTCGAATAATTATAAAGGCAGTGTTTATTAAAATACATTTCATTTTCAAAATTGAGCTAAGTGTGTATATATTTTTGGGAGACATCCTATATTTTTTAATGGTATTTTTTGTTAGAGAGGAGTTGTTTTCCTACACTGCCCGGGAAGCTCAGAGTCTGGATATGCCAAGGTTGCAGGTTCAATCCTTGGTCAGGGCACATATAAGAAGCAATCAATGAATGTATAAATAAGTGGAATAACAACAAAATGTCTCTCATCAATAAAATAAAATTTTAAAAAAGAGAGAGAGTTGTCTTCCCTATGAGTTCTGCATGTACACTAGATTGTAGAGGTATCACTAATGGCACAGTTTTGTTTTGCTTCTGCAATGTCCTTATAAAAATTTGGGATCAGTTTTTATTTTATTTTTTTACATTTTGTTTTCCACACTATATATGGACCCCACACTCATGCACAGTGCAGATTTTTCATGGAGGACTCTCAGCTGAGAATGGACTTCCTGCATATATTCATAGGCTGTGTCATAGTCTTAGTAGTACTTTTTATTGCAGGAAGCCCGCTTCCAGCTCACTACTCACACACTGGGTCTGTGGCTCTCAACCATTTCAGCAGGACCTTAAATCCTCAGCCACATGGGGTTTGACTCCAAAGGAACATTGAAGATTTTGGGATGATGGTAGGACTGTTTCATATCTTGATTGTGATAGTTATTATACTACTATTTGCATGTATTAAAACTTGCAGAACTGATCATCAGAAGAATGATTTTACTTTATACCTTAATTTTAAAAGGAAAAGAAAAGACTACCCCAGACTGTTTATGTCTATATCTAATTCCTCTATGAGGCATTGAGCTTCAACTCTGTTTGCTGTTTTGTCTTTTACTTTCTTCTTCATTTCTGACCCCTAGAAAGTTTCTTTGATTGATTTCAAACTCAATTACGTATTTTTTTAAAAAACCGTTGGAGGGGGGGTGCTGTAACATTTATCCTACTTTCTAACTGTTTGAAGTATATAGAGGAATTTATCTCACATCTTGTCAATTAACCCTGTTAACTCCATTGCATACTTCTTTTTAAAATATATATATTTTAATATGTTTTTTATTGATTTTTTTAGAGAGAGGAAGGGAGAGGGATAGATGATAGAAACATCAATGAGAGAGAAACGCCATCAATTAGCTGCCTCCTGCACGCTCCCCATAGGGAATTGATCCCACAACCTGGGCGTGTGCCCTGACCTGGAATTGAACCAGTGGCCTCTTGGTTCGTGGGTCAATGCTCAACCTCTGAGCTACACTGGCCAGGCCATTGCATACTTCTTTACCGGTATTTATACTTTAAGGAAATACAGCCCAAAAATTAAAACAAAAGAGGAAAATTAAGATAAATGGTGTGAAGATGTTTATATCAATGTTTTTCACAATACCAACTTTGGAAAATAATCCAAAATCTTCCAAAATCAGTTTAATTAAAAACCCCAACAACAATTATATGAAAAGTAGATGGACTTGTATTAATATATGTAAGAGTATCCTAACATATAAAAACCCTGGGTCCATCATGATCAGAGGCTCAACCAATTGGAAGTCAGTCCTGCAGTCAGCACTGGGTTGCCATGGCAACCCAGCACTGACTCTTATGGCAGCAGGTGCAGTGACTCAGCACTGACTGCTGAGGGGGCTGCAAATCAGGCCTAGAGAGAGGCCTGAAGAGAGAAGCAGGGTCTGATCTGTAGCCTCTGTGGCAACTGTTGATCAGAACTTGCCTCTCTCTTTCTCTCTGGGCCTAGCCAGCAGCTGAGCCTCCATATATCTCCAGGCCTCCACCGGAGCTGCTGATCAGCTCCACCTTTCTGATCAGGCCCCATTGATAAGCCCAGAGACGCTGACTGGCATAGAAACCGGCCATCAGAACCAAATCTGGGTGAAGTGTGAGGAGCCAATGGCTGCCTAGTGGGCGGAGCTTTTGATGCTGACTGGCATAGAAACTGACCAATCAGAACCAAATTGTCCAGCAGAGGAGGGCAGTTGGGGGTGAGATCAGGCTGGCAGGAGAGGGCAGTTAGGGGTGATCAGGCAGGCAGAGGCCGTTAGGGGCAATCAGGCCAGCAGGGAATGGCAGTTGAGGGCGAGATCAGGCCGGCAGGGGAGGGCAGTTGGCGGGAGACCAGGCTTGCAAGGGAGGGAAGTTGGGGGAGACCAAGCTGTCAGGGAAGGGCAGTTGGGGGCAACCAGGCCAGCAGGGGAGGGCAGTTGGGGGTGATCTGGCCAGCAGAAGAGCAGTTAGGTGTTAATCAGGCCATCAGGGGAGCAGTTAGGGGGTGATCAGGCTGGCAGGCAGGCAAGCAGTTAGGAGTCAGCAGTCCAGGATTGTGAGAGGAATGTCCAACTGCTGGTTTAGGCCCGATCCCAGCAGCCAGACATCCCCTGAGGGGTCCCAGATTGGAGAGGGTTCAGGGTGGGCTGAGGGACAGCCCCCACTCCACCCAGTGCATGAATTTCATGCACTGGGCCTCTAGTATATCAAATAATGCTTACTAAAGCAGAACACAAAGAGACACACATATGCATACACCTACACATATGTGTATGGGTCCCAAAGTCCCATGTGTCTGTGTACTTATATACACATGCATACACACCCATGTTTATTACTATAAGGATTTCAAAAGAACAGAGTACAAAATAAATAGTTGATGTTTAAAGTTATGTTCATCATGTTTTCCCCATTTCTTATTGCTTCACTTTCATTTTTATTTAATTGTTTACAGTATTACACTTGTCCATCATTTTCCCTGTGCTTTGCCTCCCTTCTCTCAGCCCCTGTCCCACCTCAGCCTTTCCCACACTATTGTCTGTGTCCATGGGCTATGCATATATGCTCTTTGGTTAATCTCTTCCCAACCCCTCCACCCACCTCTCCTCTGAGATCTGTCAGTCTGTTCCATGCTTCTACTTTGTTCATCAGTTTATTTTATTCATTAGATTCCACATATAAGTGAGATCAAGTAATATTTGTCTTTCTCTGACTGGTTTATTTCACTTAGCATAATAATATCTAGGTCCATCCATGCTGTGGAAAAGGGTAAGAGCTCTTTTTTGCAGTTGAATAGTATTCCATTATGTAAACACTAGAGGCCCGGTGCATGAAATTCTTGCATGGGTAGGGTCGCTAGGCCTGGCTGGCGATCAGGGCCGATCAGGTTCACTGCCTCCTGGCCTCCCTGCCTCCTCCTCCCCTTGCTCCCTCAGTGCCCCACCACCACTGCTGGTCATCCACCATGTTCTGCGCCACCCCCTGGTGGTCAGCACATGTCATAGTGAGTGATCGAACTCCTGGTCTTGCAGTTGAACTCCTAAGGGGACAATTTGCATATTAGCCTTTTATTATATAGGGCTTTTTTTATCTACTCATCTACTGATGGGCACTTGGACAGTTTGCAGTTAGTAACTATTGTAAATAGCACTGTTATGAACATAGGGGTGCATATATTCTCGCTGATTTGGTATTTCTGGATTCTTAGGATATAGTCCCAGAAGTGGGATCAGTGGGTCAAATGGCATGTCCATTTTAAATTTATCAATGAAACTCCATATAATTTTCTACAGTGGCTACACCAGTCTGCATTCCTATCAGCAGCGTACTAAGGTTCCCTTTTTACCACATCCTCACCAGCACTTGTTGTGTGTTGATTTATTTATGGGAGCCATTCTGACAGGTGTGAGGTGATATCTCATTGTCGTTTTAATTGACAAGTCTCTGAGGATTAGTGACTTTGAACATTTTTTAAATATGTCTATTGCCATGGTCGGCAAACTGCGGCTCGTGAGCCACATGTGGCTTTTTGGCCCCTTGAGTGTGGCTCTTCCACAAAATACCACGGCCTGGGTGAGTCAATTTTGAAGAAGTGGCATTAGAAGAAGTTTAAGTTTAAAAAATTTGGCTCTCAAAAGAAATTTCAGTCATTGTACTGTTGATATTTGGCTCTGTTGACTAATGAGTTTGCCAACCACTGGTCTACTGGATATGTGTATATCCTCTTTGGAGAAATGTCTATTCAAGTGTATTGCCCATAATTTAATTGGATTGCTTGTCTTCCTGGTGTTGAGATGTATGAGTTCTCTGTATGTTTTGGAAATTAACCTCTTATCAGATATATCATAGGCGAATAGCTTCACCCATACAGAGGGTTTCCTTTTAATATTCTTGATAGTTTATTTAGCTATTTGGAAGCTTTTTAGTTTGATGTAGTACCATTTATTTATTTTTTCCTTTGTTTCTCTTGCCCTAAGAGAAGTATTGGTGAAAATTCTGCTATTTGAGATGTCTAAGATTTTACTGCATATTATGTTTCTTTTAGGATTTTTATAGTTCTGCAACTTATATTTAAGTCTTTTATCCATTTTCAGTTTCTTACTGTGTATTGCATAAGTTGGTGGTCTAGTTTTTTGTTTATTTTTATTTTTTAGGTATCTGACTAATTTTCCCAATACCATTTAGTGAAGAGACTGTCTTGACTCTGTTGTATGCTCTTGCCTCCTTTGTGAATATTAATTGAGCATAATGGCTTGGGTCGATTTCTGGGGTCTCTGTTCTATTCCTTTGATCTATATGCCTGTTCTTGTACCAGTACCAGGCTGTTTTGAATATGTTGGCTTTGTAGTATAACTTGATATCTGGTATTGTGATTCCCACTTTGTTCTTCCTTCTCAAGATTGCTGCAGCAATTCGGGGTCTTTTTGGCTCCATATAAATTTTTGAAGTATTTGTTCTAGATCTGTAAAATATGCCATTGGTATTTTAATAGGGATTGCATTGCATCCATACATTACTCTGGGTAGTATGTACATTTTAATTATGTTAATTCTACCAATCCATGAACATGGTATATTTTCCCACTTGTTTGTACCTTCCTCTACCTCTTTTTTCAACATGTGTACTTTTCTGAGTACAAGTCTTTTACTTCCTTGGTTTCTTCCTAAGTATCTTAATTTTTTTGTTGCAGTGATAAATGAGATTGTTTATTTAGTTTCTCTTTCTGAGAATTTATTATTGGTTTATAAAAAAGACATCGATTTCAGGGTGTTATTTTTGTATCCTGCTATTACCAAATTCCTTTGTTAAATCTGGTAGCATTTTTTGTTTATTTGTTTTTGTGGAGTCTTTAGGATTTTCTGTGTACTATATTAAGTCATCTGAACATAATGAGAGTTTAACTTCCTCCTTTCTGCGGTGGATGCCTTTTATTTCTTCTTCCTGCCTGTTTGCTGTGGCTAGGACTTCCAGTACTATGTTGAATAAGAGAGGTTGGTGAAAGCGGACATTCCTGTCTTGTTCCTATTCTTAAGGGAAAAGGTTTTAGTATTTGCTCTTGAGTATGATGTTGGCTGTAGGTTTGTCATATGTAGCCTTTATTATGTTGAGATATGATCCCTCTAATTCCACGTTACTGACTCTTTATCATAAATGGGTGCTGGATTTTGTTGAATAATTATTCTGCTTCTATTTATATCATCATGTGTTTTTTGTCTTTCAATTTGGTTATATGATGTATCACACTTATTGATTTGCAAATACTGTATCAGCCTTGCATCCCCAGAATAAATCCAACTTGGTCATGTTGTATTATCTTTTTAATATAATGCAGGATCCTATTAACTAATATTTTGTTGAAGATTTTAGCATCTATGTTCATCAGGGATATTGGTCTGAAATTATCTTTCTTTGTAGTGACTTTATCTGGTTTTGAAATGAGGATAATGCTGGCCTCATAAAAAGAGCTGGGAAGGGTTCCTTCCTCTTGGATTTTTTGGAATAGTTTGAGGAGGATAGGCGTTAGTCCTTCTTTGAATATTTGGTAAAACTCCCCTGTGAAGTTGTCTGGTCCTGGGCATTTGAGTGTTGGAGTTTTTTTATTACTGCTTCTATTTCCTCAGTTGTTATTGGCCTATTCAGGTTTTCTGATTCTTCTTCATTGAGTTTTGCAGGATTGTACATTTCTAGGAATTTGTCCATTTCACCCAGGTTGTCCAGTTTGTTGGCATATAGTTGTTCATAGTAATTGCTTACAGCCCTTTGTATTTCTGTGGTATCCGTTGTTATACTGCCTCTTTCATTTCTGATTTTATTTATTTTGGTCCTCTCTCTTTGTTTCTTGATGAGTCTGGCTGGGTGAAATGGACAAATTCCTAGAAACATACAATCTTGCAAAACTCAATCAGGAAGAATCAGAAAACCTATTCAGGCCAGTAACAATTGATGAATTTGAAGCAGTAATTTTAAAACTTCCAGCAAACAAAAGTCCTGGAGCAGATGGATTTACAGGTGAATTTTACCAAACATTCAAAGAAGAATGAACACTTATCATCCTAAAACTATTTAAAAAAATTCAAGAGGCAGGAACACTTCCAAGCTTTTTTTACGAAGCCAGCATTATTCCAATTCCAAAAGCAGATAAAGACACTACAAAGAAAGAAAACTACAGGCCAATATCCATGATGAACACATATGCTAAAATCCTCAACAAAATATTAGCAAATCAGATCCAGTAATATATTAAAAAGATCGTACACTATGATCAGTTGGGATTTATTCCAGGGATGCAAGGTTGGTACAATATTTGAAAATCAATAAACATCATACATCACACAAACAAATTGAAAGATAAAAACTACATGATCATATCTATAGATGCAGAAAAAGCATTTGACAAAATCCAGCTGTTATAGTTATTGTTTTGATAAAAAACTCTCAGTAAAGTGGGAATAGAGGAATTATATCTCAACATAATAAAGGCCATATATGACAAACATACGGCCAACATAATACACAATGGGCAAAAACTAAAAGTGTTTCCCTTAAGAACCGGAACAAGACAAGGATGTCCACTTTTGCCCCTCTTATTCAACATATTACTGGAAGTCCTAGCCACTGCAATGAGACAAGAAGAGATAAAAGGCATCCAAATTGAAAAGGAGGAAGTAAAACTGTCATTATTCACAGATGACATGATATGGCACATAGAAAACGCTAAAAACTCCACCAGGAAACTACTAGACCTAATAAATGAATTCGGCAAGGTACCAGGATACAAAATCAACATCTAAAAATTGGTGGCATTTTTATGCACCAATGATAAAATCTCAAAAAGAAAACTAAAAAGGCAATCTTTTTTACCATTACAACAACAACAACAACAAAATAAGATACCTAGGAATAAACTTAACCAAAGAGGTAAAAGACCTGTACTTGGAAAACTATAGGACATTGAAAAAACATAGAAGAGGATACAAACAAATGGAAGCATGTACCATGTTCATGGATTGGATGAATTAACATCATTAAAATGTTTATACTATCCAAAGCAATCAACAGATTCAATGCAATCCCCATTAAAATACCAATGGCATACTTCACAAAGTTAAAACAAATACTCCAAAAATTTATATGGAACCATAAAAGACCCCAAATAACTGAAGCAATCTTGAGAAAGAAGAATAAAGTTGGAGGGATCACAATACCAGATTTCAAACTATATTACAAAGCCATTATAACCAAAACAGCCTGGTACTGGCACAAGAACAGGCACATAGACCAATGGATCAAAACAGAGACCCAGAAATTGACCCACACCATTATGGTCAATTAATATTTGACAAGAGCATACAATGGAGTGAAGACAGTCTCTTCAAAAAATTGTGCTGGGAAAACTGAACAGACACATGCAAAAAGATGAAACTAGAGCACCAACTTACACCATACACAAGAATAAACTCAAGGTGCATAAAAGACTTTATGAAACCATAAAAATCTTAGAAGAAAACATAGGCAGTAAAATCTCATACATCTCATGGAGCAATATGTTTATGGATACATCTCCAAATGATGGGGAAAATGAGACATTTTTGGGGGGCTTTCTACCTGAATCTGTGCCAGTAACCTAATGCACATTCTTGTTAGCCTATAGTCTAGTCACTGCCTCTTCTTTAATTATCTGGTCCTGCAAGACCTATTTACCTAAAGTACTACTCCCATTTTAGAGAGGCCATAAACCATGAACAATACACAACCCCCAGATCGAGTTATCACTGCTGGCACCAGGCCAGACCTTGAGATGTGGTCTTACTACCCCCATCCCAGCTCATGGGGCTTTTTGCAAAGCCCATGAAAGGTCCGGAAGTATGATCCATACTTGGGGGACAAAGAAACCAAAGGGTATAAAGGGAAAGCTTCCTCCATATTGGTTTGCTCAGGATTTGGAGAGGAACAGCCTCCCCTGAGTCCTGTACTAGTACATGAGAAACATCTGAAAATAAATGTTTTTTTCCTGTGCCTCTGGTACTCCTGCATATTTTTCGGTTGCCTGGTAAATTCTGTAACATAAATATGGTTCCCTGACCGAGAACCCGCAGCCAAATTTGCCTCCTTGAGGCATTCCTGCGCGAGAGTGGGCAGGTGAGCCCACTTAACCGAGCCCATGGTGATGGGAAAGCGCTCCAGTGATTTACTGGGTCCCAGTCCTCATCAGGCCCGGGTGACCAGGGCCCCTGCTAGCACTCCAGTGGACTCCAAGGAGGACAGGAAGGCCCTTTTCTGGGCCAGAATTCTGACGGGTGAGTTTTCCTCCGGGGGACCAGTCTGAGGTCAGGCCTGCCTTTAGGAGCAGAAGAAGTAGGTGATCACTACTTAGGCAAAATATTTGCCTCAAGGACTTTCTGTGGGCGAAAGTCAAAACTCGAACTGACTGGTGTGTGAATGTGAGTGTGAGAGCCTGTGTGAAGTGAAAGCTACCTTGTGTTATCCTGTGTTTCTGTTAACTGGGAGGGGATTGTGCCATCTGGCTGCAAACACGGGAAGTAGTTCCTGTAAACCTGTTGCCTTAGAATGTGTGCTAAAGAAAATTAAGAAGGGCCCAGACCACTGCCTGCAATGCAGATGTCTCTCTGAGAAATCCATGGCCCCCAGCTAACAGCCAAGGATAGGAAACATGAAAGTATTTATTGATGTTTTATGTCTCTTTTTTGTTTAATTTGTTTAAAGATGGGGCAAGTCCCACTTTGGGGGAAACCTAGTTGTGCGTGGTGAGGCTGAACGCTGTGACAGACTGCAGATGTCCCACCAGCTGCCAAGAATCCTTATTCTTGGGGATCATCTTGCTTTCTGTCAGGGAGGGTATTAGCCTGCCAGAAACTCTTAGCTAATGAAATTTCTGTTTATGTCTGTAAAGTAGGGACTTTAATTTGCTCTTCCTTGATTTATGATTTTTCTGTGCTGAGTTAAAATTTTAAGATTCTAAGGTTAATTTAAAGGTGTAAAATTTATAAAGGTTGCAACCCAGACAAGTTTAAAACAAAGGCCAGCTAGTTCCAAGACTGCTTGTGATTAACAAGTCATTATCTTCCCCACCTGAGGCAAAGCAAGAGAAGAAATGAGTTCTAAAGTTAACTGTTTGCAAGAGTTAAGGGTCATAAAGATATCAGGGGAGTTTAAACAAAGAATCACTAGCTAATTTATTGCTTGCTTGTAACTAACAGGCCCTTATGTCCCTTGCTAAGGACAGAGTAAATGGTTAATGCAGAAAGGGAAGGGGAGAGGGGGAAAGATAAGAACAGCAGCAAAAAAAAAAAAAAAAAAAGAGGTCATTTTACTCTTAAGCAGAGAAGCAAGAGGTTTCTGGCTCCAAGCCTAGCAGAATGAGGTTGCTGGGTGCTTCTTAAGCTACATCAGAATATTCAGCAGAGGAACTTTAAGATATAATATTGGCCTGACTAGAAAAGGATTAATTCTGAGGTCAAGACCAAATCTTTAATGTTACAACTGGTTTAAGTTTTAATAATATTTAAATTTGGTGTATTTGACAGCTTTTCCGAATGTAATATTTCAAGAATTTAACTGAGAGACAGCTTTGTGACATCTCAAGGGCTCTGAGGTGATGCAGAGTTCTACTCTCTCCATAAAAAGAAATATTTTTAACTAAATAAGACCAATACAATATACTTGAAATTACATAAGGAAGTACTAGTAAGCTTTGCAGGCTGGGTTGGGTAACAAGATTAATGCTTCCAGGATAATGGGCAGTTCTTCCTTAGGAGCATACAACCCCCAGCTAGATTAGCATATCCTTTCTTTGTTTGTTTTTTTTAACATATTTTTATTGATTTTTTACAGAGAGGAATGGAGAGGGATAGTGAGTTAGAAACATCAATGAGAGAGAAACATCGATCAGCTGCCTCCTGCACACCTCCTACTGGGGATGTGCCCATAACCAAGGTACATGCACTTGGCCAGAATCGAACCTGGGACCTTTCAGTCCACAAGCTGACGCTCTATCCACTGAGGCAAACCAGTTAGGGCCATATCCTTTCTTTGAACAGAAAGGGCAATCATAGTTATTGGTCAAGAAAATGCTTTAGGTAATAATTGGTTTTAAAAATCTCAAAGGTGTTAAGATATAATAAATAAATGTAATTAAAATAAAGAATTTAGATAAAGCTTTTCAGTAATAATTATAAATATGGTAATAATAATAAAAGTCCAGTCACTCAAGTGGAGACTGCCAGTGCTTTCTATTAGAGGAAGGAGCCAGTCCTGTTTCTCCCTGTAAAGGCAGAGAAGCCTGGGAAATCAGCCTTTCTATGTTGTGAAAGGAGTTGGAGCAGTAAAAAAAAAAAAAATAGAGTTAAAACTCTGCTGGAAGACCCACATGGCTCAGCTGACTAGCTAGACTAGAAGAAGGAGGAGTGATTTGAAAGTTGGCTATGGCTATCTGGGAAAGGGAGCACCTGGCTGATTCTGATGTGCTTCCAGCAGATATAAAATTTCCAAACCCAGGAGCCCCAGTGGAACCTTAACAACAAGGCCCATAGGGGATACATGACAGATCTCTCAGGGAACTAATAATTAAAAGGATTAGTGGAGCAGTTCCCTGGACTCAGAACCTAAATAAGGCCTTCAACATTCAGCAATGCAAAGAAGGGTCTTTCGAATTTACCAAGACTAAAAGATCAAATAAGAAAGTACTCTGGGTCAGACCCTGAGGACCTTGTTGGGCCAATGCACCAAATGTTATAGAATACAGAATTTATGAAATTGGCATGGAAGTGACAGTTGGACACTCTGAGGTTCGGGAGGGAGCCTTTGTTTAAGGCAGCACTGTCCAGGCTATTCAGGGGGCCCTAAGTTCCAGATCCTGAGCAGCCTGGATAATGAGATTTTCTATATATATATTGAAAGGGTTAAAAAGAATAAAATGGAGCAAATAAAGACTTGTTGTGTTTAGCAGGTATCTTGCAGAGAGCTTGCAGCCTTGAGCACAGTATAGCTCAGATAACCAGAAGACACCTAGAATGGGAGGAACCAAGGATGGACCAGACCCTTACGTCAGCAGAGCGGCTTGCAGCCAGCAAAAATCAATAAAAACCTATCTATCCCTGCTCTCTTCGCCGACACCCACCTCGGTCTCAGCCCACATGCACCCAGGTGGTCGGATTTGCCTGACATCTCAAGAAAACTGCAAAGGTAGAGAACTAGAAGGATAGAAGTGCAGAAAAGCTGTTAAAAGAAGCTCAGAATGTCTATGTACATAAAAATAAGAAAGGCAAAAACAGAAAACTAACATAATGTTACACATTTTAATTTGCCTGCTCTTAGTTTTTATCACAGAAGGTCTCCTGTACTTTGTTAAAGGTATATTTTCTTAAAAGTAAAAGTGCATTTAAAGTATGCTCATAGATGTTAATCTAAGAAATACTGACGGTTTACTTTTTGGTAATCACTGAAAAATTAAGGTTCTAAGAATGAAGAATTCTAATACATTTTAAGAAAAAAGAAAAGAAAAGGCTAGTGCAAGTTGCTGAAGGTGTGACAGAAAAAAAGAATATTAGAGTAGAAATACTTAATGGAAGGTCTAAGGCATGGTTATACATTTTTGAAGGACATGGAAGGTATGAAGGCTAATTTAAAAGTATGAAACTTGTAAAGGTTATCCTATCTAATAAAAGAGTAATATGCAAATTAACCACCACTCTGCTATACCCCAGCCACGCCCACCAGCCAATCAGGAATGAGTATGCAAATTAACCCCAACCAAGATGGCTACAGCCACTGAGCAAACAGGAGGGAGGCTTGGGTTTCCCTGGAAATGGAGGAAGCCAAGCTTTCCGTCTGCCCTTGCCGGCCCAGGCCTCCACTAAAGGCTACAAAGTTTCAATTATAGAAGATAAATAAACCCAAACAGAAATGGCGGCAGCCACGGAGCTGGAGAGAGCAGGAAGCTAGGGTTGCCCCCGGCGATGGAGGAAGCCAAGCTTTCCATACACCCTGGCCAGCCCAGGCCTCTGCTTAAGGCTACAAAGTTTCAATTATAGAAGATAATAAATCCCAACAGAAATGGCTGCTGCCACGGAGCTGGAGAGAGCAAGAGGCTTGGCTTCGCTCCAGGCTACAAAGTGTCAATTGTAGAAGATAAATAAATCCTAGATACCAGGGCCTCTGCTTGGGTCGCTGGGGGGCATGGCTGGCCTGCAAACCACAACAGGCCCCTCGCCCAGGCTGCCCCACACCCCAAGGGAACCCCCACCCTGATCCAGGACACCCTTCAGGGCAAACCAGCTGGCCCCCACCCGTGCACCAGGCCTCTATCCTATCTAATAAAAGAGTAATATGCAGATTGACCATCACTCTAACACACAAGATGGCTGCCCCCATGTGGTCAAAGATCCTTCCCCCATGTGGACACAAGATGGCCACCACAAGAAGACCAGCAGATGAGGGCAGTTGGGAGGGACCAGGCCTGCAAGGGTGGGCAGTTGTGGGTGATCAGGCCAGCAGGGGAGGGCAATTGGGAGGGACCAGGCCTGCAAGGGAAGACAGTTGGGGGCGATCAAGCCTGCAGGGGAGGACAGTTAGGGGTGACCAGGGTGGCAGAGGAGGGAAGTTGGGGGCAACCGGGCCTGCAAGTAATGGCAGTTGGGGGGGGACCCAGGCCTGCAGGGGAGAGCAGTTGGGGGGGACCAGGGCTGCAGGGGAGGGCAGTTAGGGGTGACCAGGCCTGCAGGGGAGGGCTGTTAGGGGCGACCCAGGCCTGCAGGGGAGAGCAGTTTGAGGTGACCTGGCCTGCAGGGGAGGCCAGTTAGGGCCAACAGGCTGGCGGTGGAGCAGTTAGGCATCAATCAGGCTGGCAGGGGAGTGGTTAGGGGGTGATCAGGCTGGCAGGCAGAAGCGGTTAGGGGCAATCAGGAAGGCAGGCAGGCGAGCAGTTGGGAGCCAGCAGTCCTGGGTTGTGAGAGGGATGTCCAACTGCCCGTTTAGGCCCAATCCTGGTGGGGTCCCAGATTGGAGAGGGTGAAGGCTGGGCTGAGGGGACCCCACCCCACCCCCCATGCATGAATTTCATGCACCGGGCCTCTAGTATATAATAAGAAGAAAAAAAGAAATGTTAAAAGGAAATTAATTAAATGATACAGGCCAGTAAGCCAGGACAAGCAGAACAGGGAAACTGAGATATTTAAACAGCAGTTTGCAACCATCTAGAAAACTCTGTCTTCCCTAAACCAAGGACACATAAAAGTCAATGATTTGCATTTTGCCTCTCTAAACAGAGGGTAAGTAGCTTATGCCAAAGTACTCAGGGAGACTGATAGAAGAAATCCAATTAGTGTCATTTGTTGTCCACACCCAAGGACAAATGAAGTTAGGAAATAAGCCTTAATTTGGTCAGTTTTTTTCTAGTAAAATAATTATGTTATATTACTCAGGTATTTAATAAAAAAGGACCATCTTTTAATCACAGGAACTGAAGTTTGCTGGCCTATGTTCCTGTCTAATGCATATTTAGTATTTAATATTTAATCTTTTGGTAAAATCAAGTTTAACAATTCTTCAAGGGTTTGAATTTTAAGAAACTTTCTCTTAATCTAAAATTACCTTTAAATCATCCCAATAGGCTCTGAAATGCCTCAAATGTTTGTTTTTTCTCTCATGAAGGAAAATTTTATATTGAAGGTACATAGGAACCTTTGTCAAATACAGTTATAATTAATGGTTATTAGTTATAATATTATAGAATGTTAGGTTTTACAGAAAGGACAATATTCCATGTCATTTACATTATAATGAAATCCATAAACGTGTCATTTTAAATTTCTTCTTGTCATTTAGAAACAGTTACTGCTTTGTTATAATACATTGGGTAAAATATTACTCTGAAGAGTCCATGGGAAGGACTGGCAAGGAAAACCAGAAAATCTTAAAGCAGGACAGTGTATATTCCTCTCTATATTATCCCTCTGAAATTTGGTAATCCTACATAATAAAAAGGTGATATGCAAATTGCATCACTCCGTTACGCCCATGATTGGGCTGGCTGGAGGCGCGGGGGGCGGGACTCAGCGTGGCCGATTGGCTGGCAGTAGGAGCTAGGGGGGCGAGAGGACCCATGGGGCCGGCAGAAGGTTCCGGTGGCAGAACTTGGGGTGGCCGATTGTGTGGCTGCTGGCACCAGTTTTCCACCAGCACCAGTTTTCCTCTGGCCACCCGCTGATCGGAGCGCCTCCCAAGGCCCGACCCCAGCCTTCGGGAGGTGCTCTGATCGGCGGGTGGCCAGAGGAAAACTGGTGCTGGCGGAAAACGTGCTGGCAGCCAGGTGAAGGAAAGCCTATTGCACGAAACTTCATGCAATGGGCTTCTAGTACTTAATGAATGAATCATGGAAATGTTTTTCTTTGCAAAAATTCAATAAGATGAGTTTCCAATGGTGGTTTTATTGACCAAAAACTTTGACTGGAGAAAAAATAAGATGGCAGCATAGGTAAACACCTAAACTTCTGCCTCGCACAACAATTTCAAAACTACAACTAACGGACAAAACAGACAACATTCAGAACCACAGGAAGTCTGGCTGAGTGGAAATTCTACAACTAGAAGGAAAGAGAAAAGCACACAGAGACTCACAGGAGGTGCGGAAGGCAGAGGTACAGAGGCACACGTGGAGAGGGCTGGCAACTGAGTACATGGCTGGCTTTCTCAATCGGGAGGGAGACAAAAGTTGCCGACTGCTCTGAACTCCAGTTCTGGGTGAGACTCTGGGGACCCAGACTCATATGGGGAGAAACTGGACTGTCTGGCAGCGGGCAAAACTCAAGGGAGGCTTTCTCTCAGAGGTGCTTGCAGCGATTACCGCAGGTCACTGAGACCCAGGGCCTTTTAGGGCAGGGCTGATGGGAAGCCACTGCTGTATGCTCCGCCCTGAGATCTCGCCCCACGAAGCCATAGCTGTTTGCTCCACCCTGACACTCCGCCCCATCCAAGCTGAGCACAGAGGCTTTTGCATATGAATGACCTGGTCCTTTGTGTTCTAAACTTACCTAACAAACTGCAGCTCAGTCAGTGAGACCCAGAATATTCAAAAGAAGGCCCAAGGGCCCACAGCAGCTTGCATTGCTTCACAGCTGGGCCTCATCTGGGCACAACCCAAACAAGAGAAATCTGCAGATCTCTCCATAGTTCCTGCTGGGTGGCCTCAAGCAGAGGATAAATTGCCACCTCCTTGGAGATCCAAGAGCCAGTGTACTCAAGGGTCAGAGTGGGACCATCCAGATTACAACTCCTCAGATCCATAAGGGACACACTCAGGGGGCAGACTCAGTGAGCACCAAAGCCCCACTGAAGCAAGTCTTGCCCCATAAGGGTGTCTTCACCACAGAAGTTCTCCCATCGTAGACACAACTGATCCTCACAGCCAATTGGCCTGGAGGTCAATTCCTCCCAGTGATACCAACAACAATCAAGGCTTGACTACAAGACTGTGCACATAGCCCACAAAAGGGTGCACCAAGAGTGTCCACCTAGGGTAATTAGGGAGGCTGATCCACTGGGCCCTATAGGACACCTAGCACACAAAGCCACTCTATCAACTCAGGGAAGCAGCCAAAATGTGGAGACAAAGAAACAGGTCACAAATGCAAGAAATGGGGGAAAGCAAACTACTGGATATAGAGTTCAAAACCACGGTTATAAGGTTTTTCAAGAATTTTCTAGAAAAGGCCGATAAATTTAGGGAGACCCTCAAGGATATGAAAAAGGACCAACTAGAAATTAAGCATACAATGACTGAAATAAAAAACAATATACAAAGATCCAACATCAGACTAGAGGATCGCAAGAATCAAGTCAAAGATTTGAAATACAAAGAAGCAAAAAACACCCAACCAGAAAAGCAAAAAGAATCCAAAAATATGAAGATAGTGTAAGGAGCCTCTGGGACAACTTCAAGCATACCAACATCCGAATTATGGGGTGCCAGAAGAGAGAGAGCAAGATACTGAAAACCTATTTGAAGAAATAATGACAGAAAACTTCCCCCACCTGGTGAAAGAAATAGACTTACAAGTCCAGGAAGCACAGAGAACCCCAAACAAAAGGAATCCAAAGAGAACCACACCAAGACACATCATAATTAAATTCCAAGAGCAAAAGACAAAGAGAGAATATTAAAAGCAGCAAGAGAAAAACAGTTAGTTACCTACAAGGGAGCACCCATACGACTGTCAGCTGATTTCTCAACAGAATCTATGCATCCAAAAGGGAGTGGCAAGAAATATTCAAAGTGATGAATAGCAAGAACCTACAACCAAGATTACTCTACCCAGCAAATTCAGAATTGAAGGTCAGATAAAGAGCTTCACAGATAAGAAAAAGCTAAAGGAGTTCATCACCGCCAAACCAGTATTATATGAAATGCTGAAAGGTTTTCTTTAAGAAGAGGAAGAGGAAGAAGAATAAAAAGGTAAAGATAAAAATTATGAACAACAAATACATATCTATCAACAAGTGAATCTAAAAATCAAGTGAATAAAAAATCTGATGAACAGAATAAACTGGTGAATATAATAGAATCAGGGGCATAGAAAGGGAGTGGACTGACAATTCTCGGGGGGAAAGGGGTGCGTGAAGAGACTGGACAAAAATCGTATACCTATGGATGAGGACAGTGCGGGGTGGAGTGAGTAAGGGCAGAGGGTGAGGTGGAACCAGATGGAGGGGAGCTATGGGGGGGGGAGAGGAACAATTGTAATAATCTGAACAATAGAGGTTTATTAAAAATCATTAAAAAATAATAATAATTGCCCTAGCCGGTTTGGCTCAGTGGATAGAGCGTCGGCCTGCAGACTCAAGGGTCCCAGGTTTGATTCTGGTCAAGGGCATGTACCTTGGTTGTGGGCACATCCCCAGTAGGGGGTGTGCAGGAGGCAGCTGAGTGATGTTTTTCTCTCATCAATGTTTCTGGCTCTCTTTCCCTCTCCCTTCCTCTCTGTAAAAAATCAATAAAATATATTTTAAAAAATATATATAATAATAATAATAAACTTTGACTGGAGTGTCATGTTTTAAAGAGTCTGTCTGGACTCTGAAGACTTGAAGTCAATAACAGTGCCATAGAGAAAGCCTGATATATTACTTGGTAGCCCTGAAAATAGCTGGCACTGGAGTGTCAGGCCCATACCTTACCATTGCTGGTGGTTGGTCAGAGTGGAAGGGGAGCAATGAAGGCACCTCTGTGTCCCTGCAGAATCCCCACGCACTCTAGGCCATGAGGAGGAGGAGGGCTGCTGAGATGGGTGAAGCCTAGGGCACGGGCATGGGTGGAGTCGCTGCAGGTGAGGAATTAACCTAACTCAGCAGATACTGCAGGCAGGCCTGATCGCAGCTGGACGGCTTGGCTTTCTGGCCCTTCGGGGCACATTAAGACTCAATCATAAAATTCCGGCAAAGGTGGTCAGTTACCATTCTTGTTGTGTTTATGCAAACAATCAGGCCGAATTAAATGCAATAGATGAATTGGTCTTAATTTGGCTCTTTTAATAAACATAAGGGTGATTTTAAGGAGAAAAATTATACTTCAATAGAAGTCATTAGAACTAAAATATTTTCTTTCCCTTCTATCAGACAATTTGTTGTAACTCTTGCTGTTCTAATCTACACTAATAAAAGAGAAAGATGCTAATTGACCATACCTCTGCTACACCCACCAGCCAATCAGGAGTGATATGCAAATTAACCCAACAAAGATGGCAGATAAATTTGCATAAACATGCGGGGCAGGTAGTGCCAGATGCCTCCCGTGGGGTCCGGGCCCCGATCGGAGACCTGGGCAGACAGGGCGGGCAGCACTCGCCAAGGCCCACCCATGGGGTCCAGCAGAGCAAGAAAGCTGGTGGCTTAGAAAGCATCACTCCCTCTGGAGCCCCGGCTTCCTCATCCCAGCTGTGGAAACTGACAACAGGTAGGAGGAAGTCCCACCCCCACAGAATCAGCAGTTGGTCACACAGCTCTCAAAGGCCTGACAGCCAGGACTCTCATTCACCTCTATCTCAGACTGTGGCAGTAGAGAGGTAGGACTATGTCCAAAGAAAAACTGTTGATACAACATAGCTCTGCAGCAGAAAGATGCCCACATTAACGACAGAAAACGTCTGAAGAGCAATGTGCGTCTGATCTTGAAAGAAGGCAGCGCCTGCGACAAAATGTATCTGAAGAGCAGCTATTGGAAAAACGTCGCTCTGAAGCCGAAAAACGCTGGCATCATCTGTGACAGAAAATGTCTAAAGACCAACGTGCCTTTGAAGTTGAAAGAAGGTGGTAGCGACAACAGAATATGTCTAGAGAACAGTCATCAACATGTACTAGCAATATTGGTAGGAACTGCCTTCTCAGCAAAAATGGAGTACGTGAGGATGCAATTCTCGAACATAGTTGTGGTGGAATGACTTTCAGATGTGAATTTTGCCTATCACTAAATTTCTCTGATGAAAAACCATCCGATGGGAAAATTTACTCGATGTTGTAGCAAAGGGAAAGTCTGTCCAAATGATATACATTTTCCAGATTACCTGGCATATTTAAAAAGATTAATGACAAATGAAGATTCTGACAGTAAAAATTCATGGAAAATATTCGATCCATAAATAGTTCTTTTGCTTTTGCTTCCATGGGTGCAAATATTGCATCACCATCAGGGTATGGGCCATACTGTTTGAGAATACACGGACAAGTTTATCACCGTACTGGAACTTTACATCCTTCGGATGGTGTTTCTCAGAAGTTTGCTCAACTCTATATTTTGGATACAGCCGAAGCTACAAGTAAAAGATTAGCAATGCCAGAAAACCAGGGCTTCTCAGAAAGACTCATGATCAACATCAACAACTTAATGCATGAAATAAATGAATTAACAAAATCGTACAAGATGTTACATGAGGTAGAAAAGGAAGCCCAATCTGATGCAGCAGCAAAAGCTATTGCTCCCACGGAAGTAACTATGGCAATTAAATACGATCATAACTGTGACCCAGGTAAATATAATTCTCCCCATGTAACCGAGGTTGCTGTCATATTCAGAAATGAAGATGGAGAACCTCCTTTTGAAAGGGACTTGCTCATTCATTGTAAACAAGATCCCAATAATCCAAGTGCCACTAAAATGAAACAAATCAGTATCCTGTTTCCTACATTAGATGCATTGACATAGCCTTTTCTTTTTCCACATGGTGAAAAGGGCTGTGGAACAGATATTGCATTAAGACTCAGAGACAACAGTGTAATCGACAATAATACTAGACGAGATATAAGGACACAAGTCACACAAATGCAGTATTATGGATTTCATCTCTCTGTGAGGGACACGTTCAATACTATTTTAAATGCAGGAAAATTAACTCAACAGTTTATTGTGAATTCATATTCAAAAATGGAGGCCAATCAGATAAATTTCATTAAAGCAAACCAATCTAAGTTGAGAGTTGAAAAATATAGTGGTTTGATGGATTATCTCAAATCTAGATCTGAAAATGACAATGTGCCAATTGGTAAACGATAATACTTCCATCATCTTTTGAGGGTAGTCCCAGAAAAATGCAGCAGCGATATCAGGATGCTATGGCAATTGTAACGAAGTATGGCAAGCCTGATTTATTTATAACCATGACATGCAACCCCAAATGGGCAGATATTACAAACAATTTACAACGCTGCCAAAAAGTTGAAAACAGACCTGACTTGGTAGCCAGAGTTTTTAATATTAAGCTGAATGCTCTTTTAAATGATATATGTAAATTCCATTTATTTGGCAAAGTAATAGCTAAGATTCATGTCATTGAATTTCAGAAACACGGACTGCCTCACACTCACATATTATTGATATTAGATAGTGAGTCCAAATTACGTTCAGAAGATGACATTGACCATATAGTTAAGGCAGAAATTCCAGATGAGGACCAGTGTCCTCGACTTTTTCAAATTATAAAATCAAATATGGTACATGGACCATGTGGAATACAAAATCCAAATAGTCCATGTATGGAAAATGGAAAATGTTCAAAGGGATATCCAAAAGAATTTCAAAATGCGACCATTGGAAATATTGATGGATATCCCAAATACAAACGAAGATCTGGTAGTACCATTTCTATTGCAAATAAAATTGTCGATAATACTTGGATTGTCCCTTATAACCTGTATTTGTGCCTCAAATATAACTGTCATATAAATGTTGAAGTCTGTGCATCAATTAGAAGTGTCAAATATCTTTTTAAATACATATAAAGGACATGATTGTGCAAATATTCAAATTTCTGAAAAAAATATTATCAATCATGACGAAGTACAGGACTTCATTGACTCCAGATATGTGAGCGCTCCTGAGGCTGTTTGGAGACTTTTTGGAATGCGAATGCATGACCAATCTCATGCAATCACAAGATTAGCTATTCATTTGCCAAATGATCAGAATTTGTATTTTCATGCCGATGACTTTGCTGAAGTTTTAGATAGGGCTAAAAGACATAACTTTGATGGCTTGGTTCTTATTGAATAGAGAAGACTCTGATGCAGGAATTATTATTATTGGGAGATTCCACAACATTATGTGTTTAATAATTCTTTGCCAAAAGGGTGGGAATAAAGTATTAGGTAGACTGTTCACTGTGAGCCTTAGAGAACCAGAACGATATTACCTTAGACTTTTGCTTCTGCATGTAAAAGGTGCAATAAGTTTTGAGGATCTGCAAACTGTAGGAGGTGTAACTTATGATACATTTCATGAAGCTGCTAAACACCGAGGATTATTACTTGATGGCACTATCTGGAAAGATACGATTGACAATGCAATCATCCTTAATATGTACAAACAACTATGGCAACTTTTTGCATACATATATATGTGTGTTTGGATGTCCTTCTGCTGCAGACAAATTATGGGATGAGAATAAATCTCATATTATTAAAGATTTCTGTTGGAAATTACACCAAAGAGAAGGTGCCTGTGCAAACTGTGAAACGCATGCCCTTAACGAAATTCAGGAGGTATTCACATTGCATGGAATGAAATGTTCACATTTCAAACTTCCGGACTGTCCTTTATTAATAAATGCAAATACACGTGATGAATTGTACGAGCAACAGCAGGCAGAGGTTTTGATAAATTCTCTGAATGATGAACAATTGGCAGCCTTTCAGACTATAACTTCATCCATCGAAGATCAAAATGTACATCCCAAATGCTTTTTCTTGGATGGTCCAGGTGGTAGTGGAAAAACATATCTGTATAAAGTTTTAATACATAATATTAGAGGTCGTGGTGGTACTGTTTTACCCACAGCAACTACAGGAATTGCTGCAAATTTACTTCTTGGTGGAAGAACCTTTCATTCCCAATATAAATTACCAATTCCATTAAATGAAACTTCAATTTCTAGACTCAATATAAAAAGCGAAGTTGCTTAAACCATTAAAAAGGCCCAATTTCTTATTATTGATGAATGCACCATGGCATCCAGTCATGCTATAAACACCATAGACAGATTACTTAGAGAAATTATGAATTTGAATGTTGCATTTGGTGGGAAAGTTCTCCTTGGAGGGGATTTTCGACAATGTCTCAGTATTGTACCACATAGTACAAAGGAGTTTAAAGTACTGTAATGTTTGGGGATGTTTCAGAAAGTTGTCTCTTAAAACAAATATGAGATCAAAGAATTCTGCTTATAGTGAATGGTTAGTAAAACTTGGAGATGGCAAACTTGATAGCAGTTTTTGTTTAGGAATGGATATTATTTAAATCCCCCATGAAATTATTTGTAACGGATCTATTATTGAAGCCACCTTTGGAAATAGTATATCTATAGATAATATTAAAAATATATCTAAACATGTGATTCTTTGTCCAAAAAATGAGCATGTTCAAAAATTAAATGAAGAAATTTTGGATATAATTGATGGAGATTTTCACACATATTTGAGTGATGATTCCATTGACTCAACAGATGATGCTGAAAAGGAAAATTTTCCCATCAAATTTCTTAATAGTATTACTCCTTCAGGAATGCCGTGTCATAAATTAAAATTGAAAGTGGGTGCAATCATAATGCTATTGAGAAATCTTAATAGTAAATGGGGTCTTTGTAATGGTACTAGATTTAGTATCAAAAGATTACAACCTAACATTATTGAAGCTGAAGTATTAACAGGATCTGCAGATGGAGAGGTTGTTCTGATTCCAAGAATTGATTTGTCTCCATCTGACACTGGTCTCCCATTTAAATTAATTCCAAGACAGTTTCCCGTGATGCCAGCATTTGCAATGACTATTAATAAATCACAAGGACAAAGTCTAGACAGAGTAGGGATATTCCTACCTGAACCCATTTTTGCACATGGTCAGTTATATGTTGCTTTTTCTCGAGTTCGAAGAGCATGTGACGTTAAAGTTAAAGTTGTAAACACTTTATCCCAAGGGAAATTAGTCAAGCACTCTGAAAGTATTTTCACTCTTAATGTGGTATACAGGGAGATATTAGAATAAGTTTAATCACTTTATCAGTCATTATTTGCATCAATGTTGTTTTTATATCGTGAGATTGTTGTTGTTGTTATATCATTTTGTTATTGTTTATTATTAAAATTATGTATTATTTTCATATACACTGTACTCATTTCCTTTTATCTCTCACACTTTTATTATAGAGAAAGGGCAAATAGCAATATTAAAATATTTTCTCTAATTAATTCCCTTTCAATGTGCACGAATTTCATGCAGTGGGCCACTAGTTGCTTAAGAATACTAAATTTTATAATACAGTTTGTCTCTGCCAGGTCACAAGCCCACCTCCTTCTGTGCCCAGGCCTCATCATACCTCTGACAGACAGCAAAGATCTCTTGGCTCTGGAAGAAAACTCCATCCCTCTTCAGCATGGAAGTAGCCAGAGGATCACACTGAAGTCCATTTTCCCTGAAAGAATTCAGAGCCAGGATCTTTGAGGGGATGTGTTAGGTAGTTAGACAGACATGAGCAGAGCAAGGACAATGGGCCAACTGGAGAAGAAATAGATGGGACTCTGAGATGTGCTTCTCACCACTCCAACTGCTCTGAAGCCAGAAATGAAGAAACCTGTGCAGATTCCATCTCCCTTCCTCTAAGAAAGCCAACAGGCTTAGAGCAGCTAGTAGAGATAAAAATCAATAAGCCCTGAAGCCCCAGATGTTACTCCAGACCAGGTCTCAGGACTGCCATCACAATCCCTTAGGTGATTAAGATTTTAAAAAAGACTTGAGCTACTGAACGCCCTACTCCCTAGCTTTGAGTCTTCTATTGAATTCCCAAGGCTGAAAATCAGCTTGAGGATCAAGGGCGGGGGAGAGGGGAGAGAATGATGGGGAAAATGAAACATTTTCAGGGGGCTAGCAATGTGAATCTGTGCCACTACCTATGTTAGCCTATAGTCTAGTCACTGCCCCTTCTTTAATTATCTGGTCCTGCAAGACCTATTTACCTAAAGTACTACTCCCATTTTAGAGAGGCCGTAAACCATGAACAATACACAACCCCCAGATGGAGTTATCAGTACTGGCACCAGGCCGGGCCTTGAGATGTGATCTCACTGCCCCCATCCCAGCACATGGGGCTTTTTGCAAAGACTGTGAAAGGTCCAGAAGTATGATCCATATTAGGGGGACAAAGAAACCAAAGGGTATAAAGGGAAAGTTTCCTCCATATTGGTTTGCTCAGAATTTGGAGAGGAACAGCCTCCCCTGAGTCCTGTACTAGTACATGAGAAACATCTGAAAATAAATGGGTTTTTCCTGTGCCTCCAGTACTCCTGCATATTTTTCGGTTGCCTGGTAAATTCTGTAACACTAAGGCAAAGGAAACTAAGGACAAAATAAACAAGTGGGACTACATCAAAATAAAAAGGTTCTGCACTGCAAAAGAAACCACCATCAAACTGAAAAGGGGACCCACTGTATGGGAGAACATGTTTGCCAATGATACATTTGATAAGGGGTTAATATCCAAAATATATAAAGTACTCAGATAACTCAACGAAAAGAAGACAAACATTCCAATTAAAAATTTGTGTGGAAGACCTGAATAGACATTTCTCCAAAGAGGACATACAAATGGCCAAGAGACACATGAAGAAATGCTTAAAGTCACTAATCATCAGAGAAATGCAAATTAAAACCACAAAGAGAGATCACCTCACACCTGTCACAATCATCAATAAATCAATAAATAAACAACAAGTTCTTGGGAGGATGTGGAAAAAAGGGAAGCCTCATGCACTGCTGGTGGGAATATAGACTGGTGCAGCCACTATGGACAACAGTATGGAGTTTCCTCAAAAAATTAAAAACTGAACTTCCGTTTGACCTACTGATCCCACTTCTGGGACTATATCCTAAAAACCCCAAAACACCAATCAGAAAGAATACATGCAACCCCTCTGTTCATAGTAGTTTTATTTACAACTAGAGGCCCAGTGAACGAAATTCGTGCACAGGGGCGGGGGGTGTCCCTCAGCCCAGCCTGCAGCCTCTCCAATCTGGGACCCCTCGAGGGCATCCGACTGATCCAGTAGGATCAGGCCTAAACAGGCAGTCGGACATCCCTCTCACAATCCAGGACTGCTGGCTCCCAACTGCTCACCTGCCTGCCTTCCTGATTGCCCCTAACCGCTTCTGCCTGCCAGCCTGATCACCCCCTAACCACTCCCCTGCCAACCTGATTGATGCCTAACTGCTCCCCTGCCAGCCTGTTTGCCCCTAACTGCCCTCCCTGTAGGCCTGGTCACCCCTAACTGCCCTCCCCTGCAGGCCTGGTCCCTCCCAATGGCCCTCCCCTGATGGCCTGATTGCCCACAACTGCCCTCCCTTGCAGGCCTGGTCCCTCCCAACTGCCCTCTCCTGCTGGCCATCTTGTGGTGGCCATCTTGTGTCCTCATGGAGGCAGCCATCTTTGACCACATGGGGGCAGCCATCTTGTGTGTTGGAGTGATGTTCAATTTGCATATTACTCTTTTATTAGATAGGATAGAGGCCTGGTGCACAGATGGGGGCTGGCTGATTTGCCCTGAAGGGTGTCCAGGATCAGGGTGGGGGTTCCCTTGGTGTGTGGGGCAGCCTAGGCAAGGGGCCTGTGGTGGTTTGCAGGCCGGCCATGCCCCCTGGAGACCCATGCTGAGGCCCTGGTATCTGGGATTTACTTATCTTCTATAATTGAAACTTTGTAGCCTTGAGAGGAGGCCAGGGCAGGCCAGGGCGGGCGGGAAGCTTGGCATCCTGCATTGCCAGGGGCAACCCAAGCCTCCTGCTCTCTCCAGCTCTGTGGCTGCCGCCATATTTGTTGGGTTAATTTGCATACTTGCTCCTGATTGGCTGGTGGGCGTGGCTTGTGGGCATAGCGGAGGTATGGTCAATTTGCATGTTTCTCTTTTATTAGATAGGATAGCTAATATTTGGAAACAACTCAAGTGCCCATCAGTAGATGAATGGATAAAAAAGCTGTGGGACATTTACACTATGGAATACTATGCAGCTGTAAAAATGAGGGATCTCTTACGCTTTGGGACAGCATGGATGGACCTGGAAAATATTATGCTATGTGAAATAAGCCAAATTGAGAAAAACAAATATCACATGATCTCACTCATTTGTGTATTCTAATCAACAAGAGGAATTGACCAACAAAATAAGACCCAAACCAAGGAGGCATGGAACAGACTGACATACCTCAATGTGGGGTTGAGGGGACAAGATGAGATAAACCAAAGAACTTAAGTACTTATGTGGATAGCCCATGGACATAGGCAATAAGGTAGTAAACACCTAGGGGTGTAGGATCTTGGAGGAGGGAAGGAGAGGGGGAGAAAATGGTCGATACCTGTAATAATAAAAAAAGGTTCAACCTAAAGAAAAAATGTGCAAAGGATCTAAATAGAGACTACTCCAAAGGGGACATACAGAAAGCCAAGAAACATATTTAAAAATGCTCAAAGCCACTTGTCATTGGAGAGATGCAAATTAAAAAGACAATGAGGTACCACCTCACACCTGTCAGAATGGCTATCCTAATATATATAAAAACTCAGGGTTGGAACATCCAAAACGCCAGAAGGCTCCACCTAACACCAGGCTAGGGAGCTGAGGGAGCGGGAGCTGATCAGTGGCATTGGTGACTTGCGCAAGGCTGAAAGGCAGATCTCTGGGTCCCTCCTCCCCTCCCTCAGACTCCAATCAATCGGTGGCGGAGGCGGGGCAGAACTGGGGTCTGGCTCCCTTAGTAGTCCTGCAGGTTCAATCTCAAGAGGACAGGCCAGGCACCAACGGACCAACACTGCCAGCACCATCCTGACAGCCCTGCCTGCCTCCTGGAACTTGTCCTTGGGCACTGTGGCTGCTTCCCCTCCTTAGCCGCTCCACAGGAAGAAAAGAGACCGCCAGCAGCACCAGGGCCAACCAAAGGTGACTGCTCTCCCCATGCTTCCTCTAGGTCACTTGAGCCCGCCCTGCTCCAGATGAAGTGTGATCACTGCACACGGAAGAAATGTAGTAAAAAAATAAAAACCGACCACCAAGGGCCCGCCTCCACGAGCTCTCGGGAGCGTCCAAGCGCTGGGCACCCCTACTGTTTTAGGGGTTTCAGGTGAACGGGGGACACAGAGGGGTCAGGAAACCTCCCTGGAGATTGGGCCATTGGTCTGATCACGGATCCATCCGTCCTGCCGTCCTGTGGTCTGCCAACAGCCGCCTCCGTGGATAATGGTAGAACAAAGGGAGGTGGCGGTTCTGCAAACCCCAGAGGGAATCCAGGGTCCCAGGTACTCTGCCCCGCCCGCTGACACTTTCGGTTTCTCCCTCAATCAGAGGCACTGCCTGAGAGACCCTGGACAGGCGCCTGGCGCAGCTACCTCTCTGCATTTGCCTGTTCGTCTTTGTGTCTGTCTCTGTGCGTGTCAGGCTGTCCCCGAGCTTGCCTTCTCTTCTAGGACTAAGCTTCTGGTATAGCGACAACCCGAGAACCCTCATCCCTTTCCTATGGCAGGATACTTGCCCCCCACAGGCTACACCCCTTTGCTCCCTCCTCCCTACCCTGTGACCGCTGGGTACCCGGAGCAGGTGCAGCATCCTGGGCCTGACCAGCGCTGGTGCCTGCCCCTACGCCCGGCTTCGCTCTCTTCCCGTTGCCCAGCCCCAGTGCCCTGGGGCCTGTTGCTGGGCCTGCTTGCCTACCTCTTGCCACTGCCCAGGGTGCCTTCTGGCCTCGAATTCTTGGTGCCCACTGATCAGATTCTGATTCACCAGAGGACTGCGCTACTGGAAATGCTCCTAGGCTGGGAGACAAGTAACCGGTATGAACTGCGCTCAGGGGCTGGACAGCCGCTGGGTCAGGCGGCTAAAGAGAGCAACAGTTATGCACGTCTGTGCTGCAGGGCCCGACGGCCCCTTCGTGTCCGTCTGGTGGACTCCGGAGACCGAGAGATGGAAGTACAGTCGCCACCAGGCACCATCATTGGCCATGTGCTGCAGACCTGGCATCCCTTCTTTCCCAAGTTCTCCATTCAAGATTCCCATCGCCATATGATCCTGCGAGTGGTGGGGCCCTGCTGGACCTGTGTCTGTGGCACAAAACCAACTTTGAGGTGAAGACTCTGGATGAGTCCCACAGTGTGGGCCGCATCAGCAAGCAGTGGTGGGGGAGGGCTGTTCCAAGAAGCCCTCACGGATGCAGATGACTTTGGCTTGCATTTCCCGCTGGATCTGGAGGTGAGAGTGAAGCTGTACTGCTGGGAGCCACATTCCTCATTGACTACATGTTCTTCGAGAAGCGAGGAGGCACTGGGCCCTCTGCCATCACCAGTTAGACAGCATCTCAGGGTGAGGAACATCACCTCAGCCAGAACTCAAGATGGTCACCTGGCCTGGCCTGGCCCCTCCTCAGAGGCAGCCCTTTCCTCCATGTACACTGCAGAGGACAAACAGGGATGCCTAAGAGGCTGGGGCCATGATGCCGCATCCCTACCCTACTCCCCTGGCCTCCTTCACTTGTGGCCCCCACAGAAGGGTATGTATGATAGCCCTTCCCCTGATACCTCTCACCACTGTCTCCGCCATCCCTCACCACACAGGCATATCGGCTTTCAAACTTGCCCTACTCACTTCCTCTCACCCCCTTCCAGGGCCTCTGCTCTGGATGGGGCCTTTGGAATTCAGGGATCTGGGGGTTTACAACAGAGCTGGGGTGGGAAAGGGTAAACAGCACCAAAGATGGCTGATATGGCCACCCACTTCTGCCTAAGCTTGACCAATTAGTTCAGCTTCAGAACGTGGCACTCAGAGGGGCTCCCTACTTCCCCAGTAATGGCTCAAGGGCCTCGGCCCCAGTGCCAACCTCCTCTCTCCCATGGCCCTCCCCACAGCTGGTACTTGCTGCAGCTCTGTGTGCCTTACTTAACCACCCCTTCCTTCCCTGTTCCTACAAAGGAGGTTGCATCTTTGTATGTTACATTCATATAAACTTTGTAACGTTTTTTTTTGGGGGGAAAATGATGACCAAGAGAATGGTGCAGTTAACATGCGGAGACCGACTCAGGAGGACGGAGAGAAGGGAGAATTCCATAAGTTGGCCGATGCCAAGATATTTCTGATTGACTGCCTGGCATGTGACAGTTGTGTGGCCACAGAGGAAGGAGTCCAAGTTTCTCAGCAGTGGTAAGGACCAGCGATCAGGCGGGCAGTAAGGAGCGAGGGTTTCCAGACTGTGAGAGGGATTTCCAACTGTTGGCTTAGGCCTGTTCCCAAGCCGGCAGGCAGACATCCCCTGAGGGGTCCCAGACTGCGAGAGGGTGCAGGCCCAGCTAAGGGACCCCCCCGCCCAGTGCACGAAATTCGTGCACTGGGCCTCTAGTCTTCAAAAAATCAAGAAACTACAAGTGTTGGTGAGGTTGTGGAGAAAAGGGGGCCCTGGTACACTGCTGGTGGGAATGCAGACTGGTGCAGCCTCTGTGGAAAACAGTATGGAGTTAACTCAAAATATTAAAAATGGAACTGCCATTTGATCCAGTGATCCCACTTCTAGGAATATATCCTAAGAAACACAAAACACTTGTCAGAAAGAAGATATGCACCCCTATGTTCATAGCAGCACAATTTACAATAGCTAAGATTTGGAAACAGCCTAAGTGCCCATCACCAGATGAGTGGATATAAAGCCTGTGGTACATTTACACAATGGAATACTAAGCAGCAATAAAAAAAGAATTCCTACCATTTGCAATGGCATAGATGGACCTGGAAAGTATCATGCTAAGTGAAATAAGCCAGTCAGAGAAAGATAAGTTATCACATGATCTCACTCATTTGTGGATTCTAATGAGCCAAATAAACTGATGAACAAAAACATACCCAGAGACATAGAAGCATGAACAGACTGTTGAACCTCAGAGGGAAGGCAGGGGAGGGTGGGTGGGCAGAGATCAACCAATGAACTTGTACGCATATATACATAACCGATGGACACAGACAATGAGGTGGAGAGGGCCTTTCGGGGGGGTACAGGAGTGGGCTAGAAGAGGTTAGTGGGGGAAAAAGGAGGACCTATGTAATTCTTTCAACAATAATTATTTTTTAAAAATAACAAAGCAGCCAAAACCGGTTTGGCTCAGTGGATAGAGCGTCAGCCTGCGGACTGAAGGGTCCCGGGTTCGATTCCGGTCAAGGGCATGTACCTTGGTTGCGGGCACATCCCCAGTAGGGGGTGTGCAGGAGGTAGCTGATCGGTGTTTCTCTCTCATCGATGTTTCTAACTCTATCTCTCTCTCTTCCTCTCTGTAAAAAATCAATAAAATATATTTAAAAAAATAACAAAGCAATAAAAAATAAAATAATGATAAAAAGAACAAAAGCTAAGTGGAGTTCATCTTGGCAGAGTTTAGTGCCTTCTCAGAGCTCCCTTTGGATTTTTGTCCTTATGTTGACTGAGGTTGCTTTGTATGCCAGTTGGGAGGTACTTTGCTGGTAGCCACTATCAGAAGCTGCCCACATTTGTTTCTCAGCAACCTGTTCAAAGCTTCAAGCCAACCTTTATTTGTAGCTTCCTCCACAGGGCTTGGCTGCACATGGGATATCCCAAGCTGCACTCTGAGACTGGTTTGTTAGCAGCACACGGCCCAGGGGAAAGTCTGCAAACATCCCACTGTATCTTGGATTCTGCCTTTGCCTGCCTCCACTTGGCCAGCTGTCAGACTTAGTCCCTGAAAAGGCTGTTTCTGAAAGGGATTTTGGCAGAATGGTATATCTGGGTTTCCCATGAGGGGAAGATATTATTCAGGTTTCAGTGAAGATGGTAGTTGTGTTTCCCCCGTATAAGAGCCGCATGTCTGAGTCTGTCCTGAAGTATTTCGCTGACCTTGGCAGGGCAGAACCCTCCTAGGTAGTCCAGTGGAGTCTGCTTGAAACCCAGAGTTTCTATCAGCTCTCCTGTGAGGGGGAAGCACCAGTCAGGTTCCCAGGAAAGTGGGGGGAATGGCCCCATCCCAGAGCCAGTCACTGATGCCCCCTGATGCCGCCCAGATGCATAGGCTTGGGAGGAATTGGGAAACTGAGACAGAAAGTTAAAACCAGGCCAAACAGTGTGAGCAATTTGCAGCCAACTTGTAATTAACAAACCATGATCTTCCCCAGCCAAAGACACCAGAGCAAATGGTTAAAAAGAAAACACACACACACAAAAAAAAAAAACCCCAACACCTCCCTAACGAGAGAATATAAAAAGGGAGGGGAAAAGAGGAAAGTAAAAAAGGGGCCATTTTACTCCCTAAGCAGAGAAACCAACAGTCTCAAGGCTTGGCAAGATAAAGTTGCCAGGTGTTTTTCATGAACTCTGGGAAGGTCACAACAAAGTTTAAAAAGGGGCGGGGTGGGGGGACTGTGAGAATTAATCTGTACCAAAATAGTCAGCAGAGGAATATTGAAGCGTATAGAAGGAAGGGTATATAATGCCTCAGACCACCACCCAACTTGCTCTTGAGATTAGCTGAGAGCCCATCTCTGCTTCATAAGCCAGATGTATATGTTTGCTTGCTTTGCTTTTGCTTTTATCAATAAAGGTGCATGCTTTAATTGCTTTAATAAATTGGCTTTTCACAACACAGTCAAGGTCTCTTGTATAAATTCATTTATATAAGATGACAAAGATCGAGGTTGGGGACAGCCCTCTCCCACTAGCTCAGGGGGCTGTCCTGTCCAGGAACACCTCTCTGGTGTTGGTGAGAGGTGCCTATAACAGTAGGACTAGTTGTATCCCAGAGGGTGATGTAATTACCTTTCCAGAGGCTGCTGCTGCTGGGAGAGGCTTGCACCTCTCAGGAAAAATGGCTGCTGCAGTATGGTTTGGGGCAATGACTGATCACAGGTCTCCTGTCTGCTGCTCTCCCACGTCTTTTCCCAGTGCCTCCACCCCAGCCTATCCTCAGACACCTTCAGTCTGCACTGCCCTTCCTCCCCTGAAGCCTCAGGTGAGTGGCTGTAAATGAAAATCCTGTGCTCTGATTTTTTTTAAGTAGCTTTGTCTCGCCCTCGCTGGTTTAGCTTCGTGAATAGACATCAGCCTGCTGACTGAAGGGTCCCGGGTTTGATTCCAGTCAAGGGCACATGCCTGGGTTGAGGGCTCAGTCCCTAGTAGGGGGAGTGCAGGAGGCAGCCAATCAATGATTCTCTCTCATCATTGATGTATCTCTCTCTCCCTCTTTCTTCCTCTTTGAAATCAATAAATAAATAAAGTAGCTTTGTCTCTAACAGTCTCCGTCTCTCCCTGGTGGATAGAAGCCCTGCTCCCTTTCATGGCTGTATGTTATGTGGGTCACTGTTCTCTGCTCTGGTGCTTTGGGCTGAAGAGCCCAGCCCTGGGACTGGGAGAGCATCACTCCTCTCCTGGAATCCTCCCCGCCCTCCCCCCTCCGCCCCCACCGAGATATCCCTCCTCACCCTGGGCCCGCTGCCTGTGGGAGCTGGGCCAGCCTCTAATGCTACTTCACCCTTCCTACCACCCTTTGTTGTGACCTTCCCAGAGTTCAGTAGAGTGGTGGTATCTGCCCTTTCTTGTTAAAAGTCTCCTTTTCCGCTAGTCTTCAGTTGGTAATTCAGGGTGAATGTTCCCGAATTTTTTTTTTTTATTAAGGTATTATATGTGTACATATCTTACCATTGCCCCCCCACCCTACTCCCATACATGCCCTCCCCCCCTCCCCGAGTGTTTTGGGTCCATTGGTTGTGCTTATATGCATGCATACAAGTCCTTCGGTTGATGTCTTATCTCCCCCACCTCTCCCTAACCTTCCCGCTGTAATTTGGCAGTCTGTTTGATGCTTTACTGCCTCTGTATCTATCTTTTGTTCATCAGGTTATAATGTTCTTTATTGTCCACAAATGAGTGAGATCATGTGGTATTTTTCTTTCATTGACTGACTTATTTCACTTAGCATAATGCTCTCCAGTTCCATCCAGGTTGCTGCAAATGGTAAGAATTCCTTCTTTTTTATGGCAGCATAGTATTCCATTGTGTAGATGTACCATAGTTTTCTGATCCACTCATCTGCTGATGGGCACCTAGGCTGTTTCCACATCTTAGCTATTGTAAATTGTGCTGCTATGAACATAGGGGTGCATAAATCCTTTCTGATTGGTGTTTCTAGTTTCTTAGTATATATTACTAGGAGTGGGATTATTGGGTCAAATGGGAGTTCCATTTTTAGTTTTTTGAGGAAACTCCATACTGTTCTCCACAGTGGCTGCAACAGTCTGCATTCTCACCAACAGTGCATGAGGGTTTCTTTTTATCCACATCCTCGCCAACACTTGTCATTTGTTGATTTGTTGATGATAGCCATTCTGGCTAGTGTGAGATGGTATCACATTGTCGTTTTGATTTGCATCTCTCGGATAATTAGTGACTTCGAGCACGTTTTCATGTGTCTCTTGTCTTTCCTTCTGTCGTCTTTCAAAAAGATTCTATTTAGGTCCGTTGCCCATTTTTTTATTGGATCATTTATCTTCCTTTTATTAAGTTGTATAAGTTGCCTGTAGACATTGGAGATTAAACCTATATCAGAGATAACATTTGCAAATATGTTGTCCCATACAGTGGGCTTTCTTGTTGTTTTGTTGATGGTTTCTTTTGCTGTAAAAAAAGCTTTTTATTTTGATGTAGTCCAATTTCTTTATTTTCTCTTTAGCTTCCATTGCACTAGGAGCAGTAACAGTGAAGAAATTCTTTTGGCATATGTCTGAGATTTTGCTGCCTGTGTATTCCTCTAGTATTTTTATGGTTTCCCGTCTTATGTTTAGGTCCTGTATCCATTTGAGTTTATTTTTCTGTATGGTGTAAGTTGGTGGTCTAGTTTCATTTTTTTTGCATGTATCTGTCCAATTTTCCCAACACCATTTGTTGAAGAGATTGTCTTGACTCCATTGTATGTTCATGATTCCTTGTCAAATATTAATTGAGCATAGTGGTTTGGGTCGATATCTGGATTCTCTATTCTATTCCATTGGTCTATATGTCTGTTCTTGTGCCAGTACCAGGCTGTTTTGAGAACAGTGGCTTTGTAATACAGCTTGAAATATGGTATTGAGATCCCACCTACTTTATTCTTCTTTCTCAGGATTGCTGTGGCTATTCGGGGTCTTTTTTTATTCCAGGTGAATTTTTGGAGAGTTCGTTCTAGGTCTGTGAAATAAACCATTGGTATTTCAATGGGGAGTGCATGGAATCTATAGATTGCTTTGGGTAGTATGGACATTTTAATGATGTTGATTCTACCAATCCATGAACATGGTATGTTCTTCTATCTGTTTACATCTTCCTCTATAGCTTTTTTCAGTGTCCTATAGTTTTCCACGTATAGGTCTTTTACGTCCTTAGTTAAGTTTATTCCTAGGTATCTCAATTTTTTTGCTGCGATGGTAAATGGGATTGCTTTTTTAGTCTCTCTTTCTGTAAGTTCACTATTGATGTATAGAAATGCCATACATTTCTTGGAGTTAATTTTGTATCCTGCTACATTGCCAAATTCATTTATTAAGTCTATTAGTTTTTTGATGGAGTCTTTCGGGTTTTTCATGTACAATATCATGTCATCTGCAAATAAGGACAGCTTTACTTCTTCTTTTCCAATTCGGATGCCTTTTATTTCTTCTTCTTGTCTGATTGCAATGGCTAATACTTCCAGTACTATGTCAAACAGGAGTGGTGAGAGTGGGCATCCCTGTCTTGTTCCTGTTCTTAGGGGAAATGTTTTTAGTTTTTGCCCATTGAGTATGATGTTAGCTGTGGGTTTATCATATATAGCTTTTATTATGTTGAGGTATGATCCTTCTATTCCCACCTTGTTGAGAGTTTTTATCAAGAAAGAGTGTTAGATTTTGTCAAATGCTTTTTCTACATCAATTGATATGACTATGTGATTTTTATCTCTCAATTTGTTTATGTGATGAATCAAGTTTATTGATTTGCGAATATTGTACCATCCTTGCATTCGTGGGTTAAATCCTACTTTGTCATGGTGTATGATCTTTCTGATGTACTGCTGGAGCCGATTTGCTAGAATTTTGTTGAGGATTTTGGCATCTATGTTCATGAGGGATATTGGCCTATAATTCTCTTTCATTGTGTTATCTTTATCTGGTTTTGGTATTAGGGTGATACTGGCTTCATAGAAGGAGCTTGGAAGTGTTCCTTCCTATTAAATTTTTTGGAATAGTCTGAGGAGGATAGGTTTTAGTTCTTCCTTGAATGTTTGGTAAAACTCCCCTGTGAAGCCATCTGGCTCCGGTCTTTTGTTTGCCAGAAGCTTTTTGATGACTGCTTCAATTTCTTCCATAGTTATTGGCATATTGAGCTGTTTAGATTCTTCCTGATTGAGTTTTGGAAGGTTATATTTTCCTAGAAATATCTCCATTTTATCCAAGTTGTCTAGTTTCTTGGAATAGAGTTGTTCATAGTATTTTTTAACAATCCTTTGTATTTTGTTGGGGTCTGTTGTTATTTCACCTCTTTCATTTCTGATTTTGTTTATTTGGGTCCTATCTCTTTGCTTCTTGGTGAGCCTGGCTAGAGGTTCATCAATCTTGTTTATCCTTTCAAAGAACTAGCTCTTGGTTTTGTTGATCTTTTGTATTGTTTCTTTGTTCTCTATTTCGATTTTCTCTGCTCTGATCTCTATTATTTCCTCCATTCTGATTACACTGGTCCTTTCTTGTTGCTGTCTTTCTAACTCTTTGAGTTGTAGGGTTAAGTAATTTATTACCATTGTTTCTTATTTTTTGCAGTAAGCTTGTAGAGCTATGAACTTCCCGCTCAAGACTACTTTTGCTGTGTCCCATAGATTTTGGATTGTTGTGTTTTCATTGTCATTTGTTGCCATGATATTTTTTATTTCCTCCTTGATCTCTCTGGTAACCCAGTCATTGTTTAATAGCATGCTCTTTACTCTCCATGTGTTTGATTTTTTTGGATTATTTTTATTGTAGTTGATTTCCAGTTTTAGGCCACTGTGATCTGAGAAGATGCTTGATATGATTTCTATCTTCTTGAATTTGAAGAGACTTTGCCTATGTCCCAACATATGGTCTACCTTTGAAAACAACACATGTGCACTTGAGAAGAATGTATATTCTGTGGCTTTGAGGTGAAACGTTCTGAAGATGTCAATTAATTCCATCTGGTCTAGTGAGTCATTTAGCACTGATGTTTCTTCGCTGATTTTTTGTTTAGAGGATTTGTCCAATGGTAATAGTGGTGTATTCAAGTCTCTTACTATGATTGTATTGCAGTCAATCTCTCCCTTGATATCCTCCAGGAGTTTTTTTATGTACTTGGGTGCTCCTATATTGTGTGCGTATATATTTACCAGAGTTATTTCTTCTTGTTGGATTGCTCCCTTTAGTATTATGAAGTGGCCTTCCTTATTTCTTGTTATGTCCTTCACTTTGAGATCTAATTTGTCAGATATAAGTATTGCTACCCCAGCTTTTTTTTTTCATTTCCATTCACCTGGAAAAAGTTTTTCCATTCCTTCACCCTCAGTCTGTGTGCGTCTTTTTTTCTGAGATGGGTTTCTTGTAGACAGCAGATATATGGGTCTTGTTTTCTTATCCAATCCATTTCCCTATGTCTTTTGATTGGGGCATTTAATCCATTTACATTTCAAGTTATTATTGATACGTACTTATTTGTCACCATTTTTATTCTTTACCCCTGTGTTCCTTCTTCGCTTCCTATTTCTTCTTTTTACAGCAGACCCTTTAGCATTTCTTGCATTGCTGGTTTGGTGGTAATAAATTGCTTTAGTCCTTTTTTGTCTGTGAAGCTTCTGATTTCACTTCAATTTTGATTGATAGCCTTGCTGGGTACAGTATTCTTGGATTAAGTCCCTTCCTTTTCATGACTTTGTATATTTCACTCCATTCCCTTCTTGCCTGATGAGTTTCTGTTGAGAAACAGTTGCTAGTCCGATGAGGGTTCATTTGTATGTAACTTTCTGTCTCTCTCTGTCCACTTTTAAGATTCTTACTTTGTCGTTGGTGTTTGCCAATTTAATTATAATGTGCCTTGGCATCGGTCTTTTGGGGTTCATTTTGCTTGGGACTCTGCGAGCTTCTTGGATTTGTGTGGTTTTTTTTCTTCCCTATATCGGGGAAGTTTTCTGTCATTATTTCTTCAAACAGGTTTTCTATTCCTTGCTCTGTTTCCTCTCCTTCTGGAAGCCCTATTATGCAGATTTTTTTTTTGTTTCGTGTTGTCCCAAAGTTCCCTTAGGCTCTCCTCCTGCTTTTTAATTTTCTTTTTCTAGAAGCTGCTCTACTTGTGTATTTTTCCCCACCTTGTCTTCTAGCTCACTGATGCGGTCCTCTGCTTCTTCTAATCTACTCTTGATGCTTTCTATTGAGTTCCTTACAGCAGCGATGACATCTTTCATTTCTTCTTGGTTCTTCATTTCCTCTTGGTTCTTACTCATATTGTCGAATTTGTCTTCCATTCTTTTCAGCCACCTTATGACCATTTCTCTGAATTCTTTCTTTGACAGGTTGCTTGCCTCCATTTCATTTACTTCCTTTTCTGGTGATCCCTGCTTTTCTTTCATACGCAGGCTGTTTCTTTGTCTCCACATGGTCTCTCTTCTCTGGATGTCTGGTTATGTAGTTCTCTCTCTCCTGCATTGATTTAAAGGCACAAAATACAACACAACCAGGTACAACACACAAGGCACTGAACAGAAATGTATTCACGATATTAATAACCCCAAATAAAGGTGACCACCAGAGAAAGGCAAATTAGTGGATAGGAGAGAAAGAAGAAGGGGGAGGGGGAAAGGAGTGCCAAAATCAAATTAGGAAATGGAAATTAAAAAGTAAGAGAGAAAAGAAAGAGACTAAGAAAGCAAAGGAGAAAAAACTATGTATCCTACCTAATAAAATGGTAATATATAAATTACCATCACTCCGCTACGCCCACGATTGGGCCAGAGGGAGGCGCAGGGTGCGGGACTCGGGGTGGCCGGGGTAGCCGATTGGGCTGGCAGGATTCTGAGCTCCCATCGCCAGTGGTGGCGCGAGCTCAGCGTCTGTGCCATGGCTGTGCTGCGGAACAGAAGGGGCCTCTGGGGCAGTGAGCTCACGTCCTTCCAGGGACCATCAAAAGTGGGGGAGCTGGGTGCCTCTCTGCTCCGGCACAGGCCTTTCAGAAGCCTCTGCCGAGCCGGAGGCTTCTGAAAGGCCTGGTGCACCAGCGGACAGGCACCCAGCTCCACCGCGATCGAAAGCGAAAGCGTGTAGGGAACCCTACATGTGCATGATTCAATCATGCACTGGGCCTCTAGTATGGGGAGAAAACTCCAATAGAACGTCCACTAATCCCAGCAAATGCCAGCAACGAGTACCTGGAGATTAATACAAACTACAAACAACAACTAATATCAAGTGAGGCGAGGGAAAACAGAAGCAAAAAACAAAGGAAACAAAAACAAAACAAAACAAAAAAAAGAATAAGCAAAACAATCTCACAAAAAAGCATAAAAAATTGATATAATCAACAATCAAGCAAACAACAACAAAAGGACAGAGAGAAAAACAATTTTTTGGATAGTTAAGACAGAGAAGAGAGTGTGTGTATGGACTTGGAGCAGGGGATTGGAAATTAAATATATAAGTAGGATGAAATTTTAACTGGGGGTAAAAAGAAAGAATAGGGAAAATCTAAGGAAGGAAAAGGGTAAGAGAAACAGGACACCAAAGGGGAAAGTTAGGAAGAGAGTGATGGCATAAAGGTAGAGTTGAGATATAGTAAAACGATGCTAAAGGAAAGATGCAAATAGAATGTAGAACACTAATCCCAAAGTAAAATAAAGAGAAAATAAAATGACACTTTTTTTAAAAAAAGATAAAATAGTAGTAGTAAAAATACTGATTGAAAATAAAAATGTCATAATTAAAAAGGTAAAATCCAGTGAGGAAAAAAGAAAAAAATTAGTTTCTTAAGTAAAAGATGAAAAATAAAAATAAAAAATAAAAAAATAAAATGTGCACCAGTGAAGGTCATTCACTTCCTCTATTGTTCTGTTTGGCATGCCTGCTTCCAGTCAGGACAGTATTGTAGTTCCCTGCCTTCCACTGCTCCTCAGTGTTGTAAGCCAGTCCTGATTTTTAAGCAGGCAGTGTCTTAATTTCTCGTATTCATTTATTTGTGATTACACAAGAGTCAATTTGTGATTCAGCCCCTGGGTGGCAGTGTTTCTGGATTGATCTCTGGGTCTATAGGACCTCTCTAGCTTGTACTTAGATCCTGAGTTCCATGTGGCACTCAACACCGGCTTGTGGGAGTGGGCTGTCCCAGAGCTGGCTCTCCGACGGTCACTCCCCGCTCCAATCCCCAGGTTCCAGAAAAACAATTTTCCCCTGCAGTCTCCCAGGTTGTTCCCAACTGGGTGATCCTGTGTATTGGGCTTAGTAATCAGAAGCAAGGATTTGAAGAGGAAAAAGCCCAAGTGTGCGAACAATGGGGCTGCATGCAAGTCTGTGCAGCCCCTCTTTCCCCCTTGGGCCTAAGCAGCCGGCACACTTTTAAATATTTTAGGCTGTCCTTTTGCGTCAGATCAAAATGGGTTGCTTTTTAGAGATCCCTTCTGTTAGCAGCTCTGATGACCCCCTTCCACATTCATGGATCACACCAGCCCCAACAGCCACGGATTTTTCTAGGCACAGACTTCCCCCAGTCCTCCAGCTCCCGCAGTGCACGCATTTCTTTCTCCCGCTGGGACCAGAGACCTCACCTTATCCCAGGCTAAATCTGACCTTTCCATGGTGGAGTGTAGAGTTCCTTCTGAATCCGCATGTTTTCCCCAATTGGGGACCACTGTTCTGGGGTTCGCAGCTGTTCGGTGGGTGCTGCAGTTGTAGATTTTCAGGCTTCCAATAACATCCACTTTCCCCTTCAAGTGGCGTGGTCTCCACGTCTGAGCTGGTGGCTCTGGGAGGGAACCCAGCAGCAGTGGGGGCTGCCCGGTCAGGGGAACCCCATCCAGCAGTCCCCCACCTTCTCCTGGAGTATAGCTGTCCCTTAACTAGTCAACAAACACTCCCCGTGCGACCCTTAGCTATTCTTTCTTTCCGTTCCAGGACAAGGCTCAGGGAACATCTGTCTATTGTGCCGCCATTTTTTCGATCCCCAAATTTATTTTTATTGGCTGTTTGGTTCTCAGAGGACGTGCAAGAAAGATCCATCTACTCTGCTGCCATCTTGAAAACTACCTCTCCTTTTCTTGAGGGGAACATTCATTGAACATTTATTCTCCTTTAGCACCATGCTGAGTAATTTAACTTGATCATCTAATTTTATCCTCTCAAAAAGCTCATATAAAGTAGGTTCTCTTATAACCCCTACTTTTCAAATGAGAAAAAGGAAGCTTAAAAGTTGCCCAAGAATACATAGCTTGGAAGAACTCATATCCACCTCCAAAGGGTCTCACTCCAAAGCCCATTCTCCTAGCACTGTGCCATAGAGTGCTTTAATTATAGTTGTTTGTATAAAATTTTTAAAAACTCATACTAAGTTTTCATTATTTTTAACCTAATAAAACTTTAGCGATTTTAGTCAATTTTATTGCTTTACTTTCAGGGGAAAATACTTTGCAAATTTATAAATGAGCTGGTTTATTTGCACGCTATACAAAATAATCATATCTTAACCCTTTGCACTCACTTGCTTTTTTCTCAATTCCTTTATTCTACGCGGGATTTAATTTTTTAAATACCCCAGATTTTACAAAGCGCGGCAGTAGAATAAAAAACTGGAGTTTCTTTTCATACAAACTTACTTATTTGGATTTTTTTGTATTTCAAATTATTGATACATTCAATACAATTCGACATACGAGCTGCTACCAATGCTAACAGTGTTGTCACACTCGACATCCGAGTGCAAAAGGTTTATCCTTCTCATATATAATAATAACAAGTATTAGTTATCTACTGATGGACACTTGGGCTGCTTCCATATCTTGGCTATTGTAATTAACTAGAGGCCCGGTGCACAAAATTTGTGCACAGAGGGGGAGAGGTCCCTCAGCCCAGCCTGCACCCTCTCTAATCTGGGACATCCCTCTCAAAATCCAGGACTGCTGGCTCCTAACCACTCACCTGCCTCTGCCTGATTGCCCCTAATCGCTTCTGCCTGCCAGCCTGATCACCCCCTAACCACTCCCCTGCCAGCCTGATTGACGCCTAACTGCTCCTTGGCCAGCCTGATTGCCCCTAACTGCCCTCCCCTGGTGGCCCAGTCACCCCTAACTGCCCTTCCCTGTGGGCCCGGTCCCCCCCAACTCCCCTCCCCTGCAGGCCTGGTCACCCCCAACTGGCCTCCCCTGCAGGCCTGCCCCCCCCAACTTCCCACCCCTGCAGTCCTGGTCCCCCCTAATTGCCTTCCCCTACAGGCCTGGTCCCCCCCAACTGCCCTCTCCTGCAGGCCTGGTCCCCTTCAACTGCCCTCCCCTGCAGGCCTTGGTCCCCTCCAACTGCCCTCCTCTGCTGGCCTGGTCACCCCAAACTGCCCACAACTGCCCTCCCCTGCTGGCCATCTTGTGGCAGCCATCTTGTGTCCACATGGGGGCAGCCATCTTTAACCACATGGGGGCACCCATCTTGTGTGTTGGAGTGATGGTCAATTTGCATATTACTCTTTTATTATATAGGATGCTGCAAGTAACATAATGCTGCATATATAGTTAGATCACCAAAGGAGGAAAGCACGATGTCAGAATGGTGAGGTATTACGAATTTATTCGATCATCCGCACACCAGGTGGCTGAGCCTGGATGGCTCCAGCACCCCAGTGATGGGAGTCAGTGGTTTTTAAAGGACTTTTGGCAGGCTTTTCCTGGGCTGAGAATTTTCTGTGTAGGTCCGGATTCTGGGAAGTCTGGAGGGGAGAGATAATGGTCTTAGCAAGTAGAATGTGGTCTAAGCAAGTGGAATGTCCATTGTGAAGTGCCTAAAGGTTAGTTCCCAAGGTAGGGGGTATTAATTCAATTATTTAATCAGACCTAACATTTCAGCCTTTTTGTTTTATGGAATAGGGATGAAGGTCATATCTTCCATAATTACTTCCTGCTGAGGTGGGACGTCAAGATCACAGGGGGATGGACTTTGATAGTAGTGGGCTAGGTGAGGGTTCACAGCAGCATGATTTCCCCAAGAGACTGGTTGGTGAAGTCTTGAAAGCGGTTCTATTGAATGACTTGGGAGGTAAAAGCTGGTCCTGAGGCTGCCACAGTGTCACTTGTCTGGTTTTGCTGCTTTTCTGGGCCTGGTGCTAAAATAAAACTGAGACCTAGATGTTATCTTTAGGGAGGAAAAGATCAGGGGTTTATGTTGCCTGACTAGTGATATGAAAGGGGAGGCTATGTTACCCTGGGAGTGAGGTTCTTGTTTTCCCAGTTTTGCCCCTTCCTAGGCATCCAAAGCTTTCTTGTAGTTCCTGAGACAGGATTTCAAAATAAGATGAGCAGTTATTAGGCCCCCTATGCCAGTTCCAACCTCTGCTGTAATGCCAAGGGTTATTAGGAGAGGGATTATCTGAACTGCCCTTTTGTCGGATATGGTGGGTTATGGGGACAAGTAAAGACTGATTATTGGGGGCTCCATCTCCATTGGGTGAGAGAGATATGATAGTACAGGTTCCTGTCCAGTTGGTGGCGAGACAGATGTATGTGTTCTCCCCACAGAGGAAGAAGAATCCTTGATTACGGAGACAAGCTGAAAGTTATATAGAGAAGAGGTGGACTAAAGGGTATGAGATTCACTTTCCGGTTCCACGCTCCATGCTGAGAGGGTAGTCACCATGGCACTAGGAATAAGGGGTGACAGATGAGTGGTTGAGATTCTATTGCAGTGAAAGTGGGAGGGAATGTTAGAATGGGCTGTTATCCAAGGGAAAAGAGAAAGGGAAGGAAAGGAGCAGTTGAAGCCATGGGCCTGGATGGTTGGATAAGAAGTAAAATGGACTGGCTGTAAGAAATAACCATTGGCTTCCTGGAAGACCTGATGTTCAACCTGTTGGGACCACTGGCTGTTTCACAGATCTTTAGTTAACTGTGGTGTTGCAAGCTAATGATGGAAGATGGCCTTTTGTTATATTGCCCTGGGACCTTGTAAAGCATAAAGGGGCTTGGGCGATTAGTGGAGTGTGTAGAGTGATAGGACCTGTGACCAGGAGGGAGGAAGGAGTTACCTTAGTAAGAAATAGAATATAAGTACAGAAAAGAAGGGAGGCTTTATTTACCTGGGCTGTAGGATAATTACCTAAAAGGGTGTCTGCCTTTTTGAGAAATATAGTTCCCTTTTCCTTTTTATAAGCTAGAGTGGTTTTTGCCTGATTACATCTCTTGATTAGTATAGGGCTGGTGGTATACACTGAAGAGGAGAGGGAAAGGCAGAGCCAGCAATTCCTGACTAAGGAGGGAATGGGTAAGGTTAAGTGTTCGTTTGAGATGACTGGAGGTGAGAATGTTCCTTATGGGTGTAGGAGAAGAGGGTTGTAGGAGAAGAATAGGATGAGAAGGAGAGCTATTTCCCACTTCCAGGGTTGGGATTGTCCAAAGGGGGACGGAGGAGGGTATGTTTAGGATCTATAAAGAAGGAAATCTTGTCCCATGGGTAATCGATGTCCCTTTGTAGAAGGTAGTCCCATGGAAAAGTGAGAATCCTGATGCAAAGGGAGAGGGGGCAGTAGCTACGACCTGGAGGATTTGTATTGGGAGAGGAGGTGGGCTTTCAGGGAAGTCAGTGTTATTAGGGTACATAGGGAGCACCTGCAGGAGTGCTCACTCATTCGTCCTCTTCTTCTGGGATGTGAGTAAGGCAGAGTCTGGTGGGCCCAATCTGGTGGCTGTAATATTAAGTGGACTCAAGCTCATGTGATGGAGGTGTTCCTGGAAAGGTGGAATCATGGGGTATGCCCTGATAGTTTAGCTGTTACAGAAGACCAGAGAAAAACCAAGCCATGCTTAGAGAAAGGAAGTTACATTTTAATTATGTGCAGGTCCCCCAACGTGGAGGAAGCTTTTTCTATTTATACTTTTTCTAGTTCTTTGTTTCCCAAATTTGCAATGAGACTTCCCGGCCTTCTGAGAAAGAAGGCCTACGTGCTGGGAAGAGGCCATGAGACCATATCTCAAGGCCTGGCCTGGTGCCTGCACTGACAACTCTGTCTGGGACATAGTTTATGGCCTCTCTGGAATGGGAGTAGTCTCATTTTCCTTATTATTTAAGCAAGCAAGCGTTTACAGAAGCCAAAATAGCAGGGTTAAAATTTTAAACAGCAGTTTTTATATAAGATGGATGCTTCATAGCTGCAACTGGGGCAGTAAGAGTACTTGATAAAGGCCTTGCCATCAGGGCTGCAAATTTTTGGATTTCAAAATTTGATGGATTTCCTTTAGGAGGAGTAGGGGAGATGTCTCCTGTAAAAGCTGAAGGAAGACCTGATCAGGATGTTCTTCAGTAATTGTCAGATGAGATTTAAAATGGGGACATAGTCTCCAAGAGGGGTCTCTGGGGAAGGGAAGTTTCCTAATAAGAAGGGTCTTCCATACATGAGTTCAAAGAGACTAAGAAAGGACGTTGCATGGGGGGATTGCTCTGATGTACATAAAGGCTAGAGGTAGGAGGGTAGTTTAAGGTTCTTTAGTTTCAAGACTTAATTTAGTTAGGTGAAGCTTAATTAAGAATTTGCCTTTTCTTTGCCTGAAGATTAGGGCTGGTAGGGGGATGTCAGTTCCACTGGATGTTCAGAGTGAAGGATACCTGTTGAGTTATTTGAGATCTGAAAGCAGGTCCATTTTCTGATTGTAATGAGGTGGGCCAGACATAGTGGGGAATGGCTTCTACCCACCATGAGACAGTATCTATGAGGGTTAAAAGATAATTGGTTCTTTTAGTAGGGGGCATGTGAGTGAAGTCAACTAGCCAGTCTTGTCCAGGAATTTGGCCCCTTAACTGATGAGTGGGGAAAGAAGGAAGTCTGACCCAACCTGTCCTTGGAGAGATACTGAGTAACAAGTAGAACAGGTTTTGGTGATATCTTGCAGTAGGGAGGCTAGACTAGGACATGTGATGAGGGGTTTTAGGAGTTGTAAAAGCAGCATAGCCTGTTAGATATCGTGGGCCTGTCCCTGGAAAAGAATACATTTTCCCTGAAATTTTAACCATGGATCTTGCTGAGTGGCCCCAAGAATTAATAGGGACTGAAGTTCCTCTGGAGTGTATTAGGATGTTATAAGGGGTAAAGCTAAGAGTTGGGGAGATGGGGGCTTTCTCTGAGCCACTGCGTTGGCCTCCTGGTCTGCTTTGTTATTTCCCTGTATTATGGGATCATTCCTGACTTGGTGTCCTTTGAAGTGTATGACTTTTAAGAAGGCTAGAAAAGGGGAGAGAAGTTCCTAAATACCAAGCAGGAAGACATCAACGAGGCTCTGTCCTAGTGTTGAGGCTTTCAATGATGTGTCAAGGACTGTGAATGAGTGGTGGAAATAAAGAAAATCTAGGCTCAGATATAAGGACTTAAGCAACAGGAGAGAGCCTGAGTGGGGCTGTGCCAGAAACCAATTCCAACATGTAATAATTACAAGAGTTCCATCAAAAGGTTGATGGGACTTGAGTAGACTCAACAATGGCTAGCCACATTTGTAGTTTACCTGTTGGAAATGGCTAAATGGCACTTCCCCCAAACCTGAATAGGATTGTTAACTGCCAGACAGCTCAGGGCATTTTATTGCCTCCTGTTGGCCAAACAACTGAACAGCTGTAGGCTATTCCCCAAACTGACAATACTTCTGTACCCTTTGAAACCCTACCCTTTGAAGTGTATTTCTCCACCTTGCCTTAGGACAAATTGTGTTAAATAAATAGCACGGGGTCCTTAGACAAGGCGAGTCTTCAGTTCCTTTAGCTGAAGATCCTCTGACCCCCAATGCCTTTCAAAATTATCTTTCGCCTCCGGACTCTTTAATCATCTATGCACAGCCCCTTTCTCCAGAATGCTGAATCCTTTGTAAGGCTGGGAAAAGAACCCCGGCAGGGCTGCTTTAGCTTAATAGGAGAAAAAGAGTCCTTCGGGTGTCAGGGGTGATCAGGTCCTGCCTCACTGGACAACACAAACCTTCTACCCATTCACAAATAACCAGCTATAGCAAAAAGGAAACAACCAGAATTTACATTTATGAACACACTTTATTTTTTTAAATATATTTTATTGATTTTTTTACAGAGAGGAAGGGAGGAGAGGGATAGGGAACCTCAACAAATTGAGAAAATGCTCTGGAGATTGGCGGGTTACATTTGTATTTATACATTGCAATCAAAGGAAAGGGATGTAGGTGGGTTACATGAAATCCATTGGTGATAGATTTTAGAAGTGGGAGAAAGCAAAGCGGGGGGAAACCCCTGGGATTGGATAAAAAGTAAAATGGTGGACACATACTTAGGTGGGTGCAGGAACAATTAACATGGTAATGAAGGAATTTGTGGTATCTGTCCTGGCACCCAGCACATTAGGTTGTGCCCCAAGGGGTCTGGAAAAAGGAAAGTTACAAGTTACCTAGACATTTCAAAGGGTATGTTGTTCTAGATGCAAAAAGACAGATAGGCTCAGTTAAGGTAAATGTTGACCTTGTCAGTGAAGATATCCACCATAACTGCTTTTAGTTAAAGTTTAATTTCAGACCATCCTTTGTGGTTACTGCAGGCCTTCCCTGAGCCTGTCAGTTTAGCATGTGGCTCCTTTTGTCCACACATCCCCCTTTTGGTCATAAATCAATCCAAAAGATGCATTGATGACCAACCTTTTGGTTGGATAATGGAATCTCATGGTGCTAGGAAGGCTCATTCCTAGGATGTCTCAGTGTCAGCATGTCTTGCTGAAGAGGTGGACCACTGGGGATGGGGCAAGACCATAACCTTAGATGGCATTTAAGGTCGAATTATTATTATTCAAAAAGGGCAGGTAAATGGGAGGCAGTCAGATCCTATATGTCCTTGTTAAAAAGTATTCTGGATCATTTCTAATTTTTGAGCCACCATGATCCGAGTCTTTTTGCTGTTTGTCAAGTTTTGTTTTTCTGCATCTAGTATAACATTTACATACCAGGAATAAAAGTAACAATAATAAACCAGTAACATTGATTGGGAACAGAAAATGTCTATTATTAGATAAGGAACTATCTGAGGGAAAACAAATATCTGCTATTATCCAGAATTTCCAATTTTTCTTCTGGGCAGTTAATTTTATCCATTCCTATATTTAGACAATATTCATCTAAAATACTCATCTAGATTAGATCTATATATTATTTTACCAGGGGAATTATTTGGGAAGTGTTCTTTGAGAGGTTTGTCCAAGGTAGGTCCTTTATAATAGATATAGCCTAAAAATGTACCAAAGCTTATATTGATAGTGGCCAAAAAACCCCAAAAACATTAACTTCATTATCATAGGTGATAATCAGAATATCACTGTTTAGTAGGTAGGAAATTTTTTATGTCTAATAGGAAAGGGGTCTAGAGAGACAGATATTGTTTCCACTAGGAAACCATAATTAGGATAATGGCAGTATAAAAATCATTTTTATATACATTCAAATCAATAACAATTAGGCAATATAAGAACAAGGTTTTAGCAGCATCAATTTGTGAGTATACAGGCCTTGTTGATGTCTTGGGATGGTTATCTATGTCCTCCATAGCTGGAGACTTCTCATCCTTGAGATAAAGGCCAGTGTCAGAGACAGGGGCAAATGTCCAGTGATGGTCCATATCAGGTAAGGCAAATGTCCTTAAACTGATAAGGTAAGGTCCCTTTAAAACTGTTGGAGAGAGTCTTTCATTAATGTATTTCCCAATAGAAAAAAATCTCCAGGTTGTCATAGTCTTTGAATCTTTGTCTCTGCGGAGTACTGTGAAATGAATTTTACTAATTTGTTAGTTCCTACAATGCAGAATGTCTGCTTTTTACTTTTCCTTATATTTGGGAAATATAAGATTTAAAAGTCAACAATATTTTAAACAGAGTCATAAGAATTATTCTCATTTCATTTAGTCCCATAGTATTTTTGTTTATCCTGATTATTTGCCAACAGTTTTTTGAATTCAGTTATTCCTTGAAGTTCTATAAATCTTCATCCAGTTCAAAGATATGACCTGCTTAGAAGCCTGCAATTTAAAGTCAGAGTCCTTTTCATGGATTTTTCTAAAGATATAATATACCTACAAATGCATCAGAGTAAAACAATGGCTGTCCATGAATGACAAAATTTAAAAGTGGCATGGTTATCCTATATAATAAAGAGGTAATATGCAAATTGACCATCACTCCAACACACAAGATGGCCGCCCCCATGTGGACACAAGATGGCCGCCACAAGATGGCCGGCAGGGGAGGGCAGTTATAGGTGACCAGGCCTGCAGGGGAGAGCAGTTAGGGGCAACCAGGTCGGCAGGGGAGGGCAGTTGGGGGTGACCAGGCCTGCAGGGGAGGGCAGTTGGGGGGACCAGGCCTGCAGGGGAGGGCAGTTGGGGGGAATCAGGCTTGCAGGGGAGAGCAGTTGGGGGCGATAAGGTCAGCAGGGGAGAGCAGTTAGGGGCAACCAGGTCGGCAGGGGAGGGCAGACAGGGGTGACCGGGCCAGCAGGGGAGGGCAGTTAGGGGCAATCGGGCCGGCAGGGGAGCAGTTAGGTGTCAATCAGGCTGGCAGGGGAGTGGTTAGGGGTGATCAGGCTGGCAGGCAGAAGTGGTTAGGGGCAATCAGGCAGTCAGGCAGGTGAGTGGTTGGGAGCCAGCAGTCCTGCATTGTGAGAGGGATGTCCAACTGCCCGTTTAGGTCTGAACCAGGTTCGGGCCTAAATGGGCAGTCGGACATCCCTTGAGAGGTCCCAGATTGGAGAGGATGCAGGCTGGGCTGAGGGACACACCATCCTCCCTCCCCCCCCCCCCCCCCCCGTGCACGAATTTTGTGCACTGGGCCTCTAGTAGATTTGATAAAAAAAAACTTTGCTTTTCTATAAAATATAACATTCCAAGACAACAATTTCTTGGTAAATAATAATTCCTGTAAAATGAAATAGAGAATAATATAACATTTTTATACTTTTAGATTCAATTATAATTTCAGCATATAAAGAATAAATAATAGGTAATATTTTAAAATAAGGCACATGGCTTATTGCAAGCAGTATATTGAGCATTGAAAATAATTTATAAACTTCCAATATGTGTAATACAAATACCCAGAGTATCACTGGCAGACGCCCCCACAGTGAATCATAACTCTTGGCTTGCCTGATGTCCCCGATTGGACACATGCTACTCCCCTGAAAGTTTCCTGTTTGAACTTGGCTCTGAATCTTTGCAAGTTCCTTTCTGAAGCAGACTGAAATTCCTATAACATTCATTTTAACAAAATATGTGTATATAAATAGAATATAGCTATTAATTTTTATTTGCAAAGCTTCCCATGTAACGTCAAGTATATTAAATCAGCCTAATTTTGTTCAAAAGTATTTCTTTTAAGAAGAGAGAATAAATCCTTGAGTCATTCCAGGGCCCTTGGAATGTCCCAAAGTTATCTCTTGGTTAAAGTCATGAAATTTAACTTGGAAAGAATGTCAAATATATACAACCCAAAGATTATATCACACACTCTTTGTAATTATTCTAAAGACATCAATTAAGCTTAAACTTGTTTTAATATTAAAAATTTGGTTTGGACTATAGAATTAATCCCCCCCTTTTTTAGGCCAATAAAATATTATATCCTAGGCTGAAATTTTACCACACGCAGTACACAGACACACATAATCATAAAGACTATATTTTGAACTACCAATTTTTCCAGAGAGAACACAAGAATTATTTTCCTCAAAAATGAATTTCCATGCTTCACGCATTCTATTATCACAACCATATAATTTCTCCCAACATAGTTTGAACTTTTAACTCTTAGAAGCCTCAAATTTTTAGGTGGCAAGTTAAATACTTAGCATTTCTCAGATTAGTAATGCTTTCACATTTTTAAGGATATATTTCAAATAAAATACAAGACTTATTTAATTAATAGATTCAAATCTATCTTCTAGATTTTTCATACGAGACAAACTCAGATGAATATTTCAGTATTCTGTTATTCAAAATACCTAGATATTTAATAAATTTTATTATCTAATTCAGCAACTTCAAAGTTTTAAGTTACCAAAGACTTTGGAAAACTACGTTTAGGGATATATAATTTAGGCACTGAAAAAGATTTTTTTTTTACCATATACTCTTCATTTTAATTATATATATTTTGACTTAACAACTTTGAGATTTTAAAGCCAATTATTACCTAAAGCATTTTCTTGACCAATTTTATAACAGGGATAACTCAGCAGCCTTCAGTGGCTTTAATGTGAAAGTACTATTTTTATGTTCCTTTATAAGACAGGAGTGCTCCCCACCCCACTCCCCGCCTTTACTGCAAGAGGGTACTTCTCTAGATCTGTTCCTCCCAGTGTTATGCGGAAAAAATAGAACATTGGGGACTAGTTATGGTAGTGGCAAATATTAATTATGCTGTTAACCATGATTTCCCTTTTTGTTCAAAGAAAGGATGTACTAACCTGGCTGGGAGTCATATGCCCCTGGGACCTTGGAGTCAACTTTGGAATGTGGTCCATTCTTATTCAAGAACTACATTATCATGGAAGCATTAACCTTGTTGCCCAACTCAGCCTGTATAGTTTCCTTCCCCATGCCTGTAATCCCTACTTCCCCCTGTAATATTTGTCCCCATATTCATAAACAAGGGAAGAGCAAACCAAAATCCCTAAAAGATAGAAAGCCAAAATTGTATTGCAGACAAACAGACAGAAATCTCACTAGCTGTTTCTGGGGCTGAACACTGAGAGAGAGAGAGAGCAAGATGAGCCCCCAAGATTAAGAATTCTTGGCAGCTGCTGGGACGTTCCTGCAATCTCTCTCATGCTTTCAACCCCACCATACACAACTAGGCTTCCCCAAAGCGGGACTTGTCTCTTCTTTAAACAAATTAAATAACAACAAAGAGACACAAAACATCAACACTTTTATACAGGCACACAGAACACACAAAAAGTTTATACCAGAGAATGTCCAGCATTAAAAATTACCAAAGCAATGTTTTTTGTCCCTGGTTCGGGAACTGCCCCTCTCTAGAATTTCAGTATACGCCCAATGGACTATTCTAAAAAAATGGGCTGGGGTCTTTTCTAGTTGCCTCTACCTCCCTTTGTCTGGGGGAATCTTCCTAGGACATGTGCCATCGGCCACGTGTCTCCCACACCCACATTCTGTTTGCTCTGGGGAAATTCAGTAATGGCCTAGCCACCTACTGTTTCTTTTCTATGAAGATAAATCAGAGTCATGCTTCCTATGGAGGAAAAACGGGGTGTAGACATTTATTAACTTCAGAATAGTTGAGACAGTCTCTAAAATTTCTTATTAATTTCCATCTTTTTGGAAGAATTTTTTTTCTATGCTTTTTCTTAGAAGTTTCTAATTTCCAAATCAAGATTTGCTTCCCATATAGTCATTCAGTTTAATTCCAGAACCAGCATTTTCTAATTTCTGCATGCAAAATATTAATGTAGGTACGGAAAACAAACTGCATTTTAGCCATTTCTAAGTTGATATTTTCTAGTTAAATCTTCCCATTTCTGTAAAGTACTTGCAAGTAAAGGCTTCTTATCAGGAGTATTAAATGAGGACTGGGGTTTTGGGAGCTTCTGGCCTTGGAGGCACAGTTTCTTATGTTAATGTTTTTTTAAATTTTGGATATCTGTAGTCTGAGAAAACTTTCTAGACATGTTATGTAGTGGGTCAAATGTGGCCTCAGTTTCTCTCCCGGCTGTCTAAAACCACAGGAAAGGTTTGGGGCCCGGGCAGACCAATCCTTATGGTGGCCCCCTAGATGAGCCATTTAGTTAATTACAGTTGCTGTGGGACTTCCCTATGGGGCTCCTGCATTTCTGACACCTCCACAAAGATTCTTAGTCACCTAAGAACACCCCAGAATCAGACTGGAGGATGTGCCCCTTTATCTTCGGAGCTGAATGAGTTCAGCTCATTTATATGGCGAAGGTTATATTTGCTCAGACTCTCAGTGTTGTAATGTACCCCGAATCTCACAAAGGACGCCTCAATCAAGAAGTTGAATTATGGAGTCATTTATTAAAGGCCAGTGGCTTACAAGGGGGCAATCAGCACTCCAAATCTCACAGCCCCGAAATGCTGGCTTCATCTGGCTTATATAGGTAGAATATCACAAAGGTATCAATTTCATCTTTGGGTTTGGAATGAGGAACCTGGTTTGCACAAAGCAATTAGAGAAGTGAAATTGAGCAAGTTAGTTATCTATAAAGATTAATTATAGCCAAAACCGGTTTGGCTCAGTGGATAGAGCGTCGGCCGGTGGACTGAAAGGTCCCAGGTTCGATTCCAGTCAAGGGCATGTACCTTGGTTGTGGGCACATCCCCAGTAGGGGGTGTGCAGGAGGCAGCTTATCGATGTTTCTCTCTCATCGATGTTTCTAACTCTCTATCTCTCTCCCTTCCTCTCTGTAAAAAATCAATAAAATATATTTTTTTAAAAAAAGATTAATTATAGTTTTGGGTCTTGGCACCCCTGAGCCAACCGAAACACATTATCTGGAGCTACTGAGGCAATTTAGGGTAATTGTGCTGTCCTGGTCTTGGGACCACTGAGTCAACCGGAACGCATTATCTGTAGCTACTGAGGCAATTTAGGGTAATTGTGCTGTCCTGGTTCCCAGGTACAGAAGAATGTGCTTCATTAACCAGTAAGATCACAATCAATGGGATATTCAAACCACCATCCATGGAGTATTCAATCGATTGGGATAGCATACATAAGTTCAGAAAATCAAAATAACTTTTCTATTGTTTTAGCAAGCAAATAAGTACAGAACCCAAAACAGCAGGGTTAAAGTTAAAGTTAAAACTGCAGTTTCTACCTGAGATGATTGCTACCATACTTCATCAGCAATTCCAATTGAAAAGCCAAAATCAAAACCAGCCACCCATTTTTCCCTCCAGTCCCGCCTTAGCCTGGGTTCTGTCAACCCTTAACCTGAGTTCTGTCAACTCTGGTTCAACCTCGAGGATTTTAAAACACAGCTCAAATAAAGTCAGACCCTCTACCAAAGCAAGGGAAGGTCTGGATCCAAGAGACAACTCACCCAAGTTCACCCAATGGGTGGAGAACCTGCGGGCTCAATGAGCCCCTTGCTGTATCCTAGCACTGAGTCCGAGTCTAAGGGATGGTCCTTGGTGAACTTCTTTGGAATCCTGCTGTGACTAAGCCAAGTAATGTTAACGTAAAAACCATGGAAACCTGAAAAAAAATTTTTTGAGTTTATTTGAGCCGAACTGTCGACATATGCCGTGAAGCAGAACCTCAAAGAATTGAGATAACGCTCCCGAGAAATGGCGGGTTTACATTGTATTTATACATTGCAATCAAAGGAAAGGGACGTGGGTGGGTTACATGAAATCCATTGGAGATAGATTAGAGAGGTGGGAGAAAGCAAAGCGGGGGAAACCCCTGGGATTGGATAAAAAGTAAAATGATGGACACATACTTAGGTGGGTACAGGAACAATTAACATGGTAATGAAGGAATTTGTGGTATCTGTCCTGGCACCCAGCACATTAGGTTGTGCCCCAAGGGGTCCAGAAAAAGGGAAGTTACAAGTTACCCAGACACTTCAAGTGCATGTTATTCTAGATGCAAAAAGACAGATAGGCTCAGTTAAGGTAAATGTTGACCTTGTCAGTGAAGATACCAGCCTAGGAGGTGACTACTCACCATAACTGCTTTTAGTTAAAGTTCAATTTCAGACCATCTTTTGTGGTTACTTTAGGTCTCTGAGTCTGCAAGACTGATATGCAGGCCTTCCCTGAGCCTGTCAGGTTAGCATGTGGCCCCTTTTGTCCACAAGTTAATAAAGACTTTGGAAAATTATGTGTAGGCATATGAGGCTGGAGAAAAGGCAGTGGGAGGAGGAAGCAGGCCCAGCAGCCTATTCCCAGGCCTCTAGCCGCTTGGATTTAAAACTGCCACATTTTTCCTTGGAGATAACATGCTAAGGTTTGGGTGATAATGAGTTCAGCTTCTGATAGCAGCCATACTGTTAAGTAAGCATGTGCAGTAAAGAAAGTTGTTCTTTGGGAAAGGTGTGGTGGGGGCTGTGAGAAGGTGCTGAGGTGAGAGCAGTTTTCAGAGCATTAAAGGGGTGAGAATGCTGGCCTTGGGATCTAAAGGCTCAGTGAGTGGTCCCTTTGCTCAGTGGGAGAAAACTAAAGTTGGGAACCCAGAGGTGAAAGTATCCAGTGAGCCCAAGAAAGGAGACCATTTCTTGTTCAGAGGAGGGGACAGTCATGGAGGAGATAAAGAGATAAGGCATTTATAGTCCAAGGAATGGCTTAGTCTTGTGGGGTGAGATAGTGAAACTGAGGTAGGTGACTGTGGTTTGGGACAACTAGGCTTTATGAGGGAATTAATGGTAGCCCTGGCTGGGCACCAAGGCAGAATGAGAAAAGAGTGAATGGGGGAATTTAGTAAGATGCAGTGTAGAGGTGAGGTGGCTAATGGCTGTGAGACTAATCCATCAACCCCCATAATAGAGACAGAGGAATAGATAAGGGCCCCAGTGAATTTGGAGAGGGCAGAATAAGTGGCCCCAGTGTCAATTATAAGGGAGATTGGCTTACCTGCCACCACAATCGTTACCCGAGGCTCTGTCCTGGTGATGTAAGTCTGTGGGGCCCTGTCAGGGCCTGAGCAGCTTCTTTGGTGGCCAGTCCCAGGAGGTCTGGGAGCTCCAAACCAGATCCAGAGGGTGGCCTTGCTGGACTGACTGAGGTCCAACACGAAGGGGCCACACTAAAGTCTGATTTCCAGTGGCCTTCCCTTCTACACCTTGGGCAGGGCCCAGGCAGGGGTCTTGGGTTTGGGCTGGACTTGGTCCCGTGTCTTCCTGTTGCATTTGAAGCATGGGCCCAGAAGAGGCTTAGCCCCTGACTTACCCTTGGTTGGAGGACCAACACTTAATTTGGGGTTTGTGAGAGCAGTGGCTAGGAGCTGAAAGGCCTTCGTCTGAGCCTCAGCCTTGGCCTGGTCTTGCCTTTGTTTTTGGATTTGGTTCTCCTTGTCTCTATTATTAAAGACCTTAAAGGTCCGGTTAACGTGGTCTTTTTGAGGGGTTTGTGGATCTGTGTCTATTTTTTGAAGTTTGCGGTGTCTGTTGGGGGCTGATCCTATATAATAGAGATGTAATATGCAAATGGTCGTTACGCCGTGAGGTGTAAGGATTGACCGTGTAATGACTGGATCATGGATCAGCAGGAGGGTGGAGCAGTGAGCTACTAGCGGGTGGTGGAGAGCTACAGGAGGGGGCAGGGCAGCAAGCTATGAGCGGGGAGGGGGGTAAAGGGAGCTACAGGCGGGCAGGGCAGCAGGCAGAGAGCTACAGGAGGGTGGCAGCGAGCTACTGGCTACAAATGGGTGGTGGAGAGCTACAGGAGGGGCAGGACAGCAAGCTCTGAGGGGGCGTGGGGGAAGGGAGGCGGGGGGAGCTACAGGAGTGCGGGGCAGCAGGCGGAGAGCTACTGGAGGGCAGCAATGAGCTACTGGCGAGCTACTGGCACATGGATTTGTGCACAGGGTTACCAGTTAGGATATAAAATGGGTGTTCAGAAGAAGGGCTCCTCTGGGGAGGTGGGGTCTAAGAAGGTAAATTTCTGTAAGGCCTCCATGAGGAGGAAGAGAAAGAGAGCTGGGTTTTCATCAGGGTCTTGAGTGATTTCAGTAAGTTTGTCATAATTGACCACAATACCCTCAGTTCCTGCTACCTCCCTCAGGGGTAGAATGGGCGCAAAATAGAAGAGGCTGTTGAGGAGGGTGGTCTTTGGGTGGCCCGAGAATGAGTATTAGGTGGGAAAAGGCTGTTTTGGAGCTTGTATTCTTGGGATTTGGGCTCTCAGGGGCCAGGGAGAAGGTGGTTACTGGTTAGGAAAGTCTGGGTTTTAGTAATTTACTGCAGGTGAGGGAGGGGATGTGCAAGGGGGTGGAGGTTGGGTTAGTGGTCTTCTGGGTCAAAAGTAGTTTCAGAATCATAACTGTTAGGGGTATGATGTTTTGTGTGAAGGAGAAAGATCTGATGGGTAGAGTAGGACTGAGAGAGAGGATTGGGACTGAAGGTGAAAAAGGCCTGGACATAGGGAATCTCTGAACATTTTCCATTGCAGTGACAACAATTATCTAAAATGTGCGATGTGCCAAAATTAAAAGTGTCATTTTCAGGCCATTGAGACTTACTATCTACTTTATATTGTGGCCAAACAGTGTTACAAAATAAAATGTAGTGGTTGTGCATGATCTCCCCCACGAGTGTGCAGAGGGAGTTTGGCATGGCCCATGAGAGAGGAAGGGTGAGTGACAGACCACAAATCCAAAGGTGAGGCGTCCCTGATGCTAAACAAATCACCACGAGAAAGGAGAGGTGACCCTCTGGACTGGGCGTCCCCAATCTAGAAGGACCCAAAGCCAAACGGCTAAGGAGTCTTCTGGCTTAGCACTAGGACTTTGGGGATGAGAGACTTTTGAGAAGTCAGTGAGAGAGAGTGGGCAGAGACTTGAGACAAGGGAAATTGTGGAAAGTCACTCACTTAGAGAAGATTGGCTGGTGTGGGATGGAGGGTCAGCAATGGAGAAGGAGAGATTCCTGATCCAGCGTCCTCCTTGGCTGGTTTGGGAGGGTCCATAAGGGAGGAAGGCCTAATTGAGGCCGGCAATCAAGTTGCTCGAGTAGGATTGGGAGGTAAGCCCAGGTCAAGCTGCCACTGCCTACTGCTCTCCGAGTAGCAAACTCGGGTTGACCGAAGCTGGTGTGATGGCTCCCCATCCCCATGGAACCCCCTCGGGTTTTGGCACCAAATGTTAGGGTTGCCAAAGGAAGAATGCATGAGGCTCAAAGAGGTAAAGAATTATGAATTTATTGGGTCATCTGGATACCAGATGGACTGAGCCCCAAAATGGCGCCAGCACCCAAAGATGGGAGTCAGAGGTTTTTAAAGGACTCTAGGCGGGCTTTTTCTGGGTGGAGAATTCTCTGTGCAGGTCCAGGTTCTGGGAAACTCCGGAGGGGAGAGATAATGGTCTTAGCAAGTGGAATGTGGTCTAAGCAAGTGGAAAGTCCAATGTGAAGTGGCCTAAAGGTCAGTTCCCAGGGGAGGGGGTATTGATTCAATTCTTTGATCAGACCTAACAGTCTCTATAGTCTTTCAATTAAATTTTACATTTGAATGTAGGCAACATCTTTAGTGTAAAGAACAGTGGAAGATAAGCCAGAATACCAGGGTTCTCTTTCCAACTCTATCACCACATGGCCCTGGTCTTCTTTATCTACTAGAAATGAGAAATGACCCTAATAATCCTGTTGTTAAGATCTTGCAAGGTAATGTGTATGAGAGTTTCTAAAAGTATACAAATTAAAGATTTCATGTTGTCACATTATATCTGACAATTTCTCACAAGATATAGATGGTATATATTTCTGCATTTTAAAAAAGTCAGAGCAGCCCTAACTGGTTTGGCTCAGTGGATAGAGCGTCGGCCTTTGGACTGAAGGGTCCCAGGTTTGATTCCGGTCAAGGGCATGTACCTTGTTTGTGGGCACATCCCCAATAGGGAGTGTGCAGGAGGCAGCTGATTGATGTTTCTCTCTCATCAATGTTTCTAACTCTCTATCCCTCTCCCTTCCCCTCTGTAAAAAAATCAATAAAATATTTAAAAAAAAAGTCAGAGCATTACTGGACAATGCCTTACCTGGGTAGAAAGATTCAGTGGCAATATTCAGCCCTAACCAAAATCACTGAGAAGAATCTAGGGTTTCTCTAGTGTAGAGTGTTGCTCTCTAACAGAACAGATGCTGAATATATTGATGATATAGGCATTAATAAAAGAGGCTATTACTGCTCTATTAACAAGATAATAATAAGCCACAATTAGTCATTAAATCCTTTCAATTCGAGATCCATAATATCTTAGGAATTGATCTACTACCACTGTTACTGCCAGGTTAAAGCCTTTATTTTATGACTGAATTTAAGGACCTGACTCTAGTCTGAATTCCCTCCAGTCCAGCCTTCCCACTTAAGCTAGAGTGGTTTAATGGACATGCAAATTTGATCATGTTACTCTCCTGATTAAAACCCTTCACTGGCTATATGATCAATTACTAACTTCTTAGAGGCCTTTTCACCATTAGTTCACTTGCTCACCCAGGCTCATCTCCTACTACTCTGCCATATACTCCCTAAACTCCTGAACCTGGAAAAATTTTATGCCTCCTTTTTTTTTTTTTTTAGCATGCCATTTCATTTATATGGAATTCCCTTCCACTGGAAAATTTATTCTTATTTAAATAATTCTGCTCAAACATCATCTTACCTGGAAACCTGAAGTATAATATGAATCTTGAAACAAAGTAAAGCTAACTTCCTGGGCCAGGCAGTCTTTGTCTTCATCAGACTTATCATTAGTCCAGAGTGTGTCTACATAAGAAGTTCATAATTATTTGCTTGTGCTGTCTGACAGGTTTGAGAAAGCAGCAATGAATATAAAATTGCAATTGCATTATTGTCTCCACGGTTTCAAGTAACATTTACACTTGGAAATGCAGTTTCCCAAATAACTATAAACATATTTCAACATCATTTTGTTTGATGACAGTGGTGTCAAAAGAATATAACCCTGTCGCTCTAGCTGGTTTGGCTCAGTGGGTAGAGCATCGGCCGGTGGACCAAAGGGTCCTGGGTTCGATTCTGGTCAAGGGCACATACCTTGGTTTCAGGCGTTCTCTCACGCCGATATTTCTCTTTCTTTCTCTCTCTCTTTCACTCTCCCTAAAAATGAATAGAAAAAAAATATCCTCAGGTGAGGATTACCCCCCCCCCCAAAAAAAAGAATGGAACCCTGTCTTTAAACATGAATTTTATATACATTTACATTTTACTATCTCTCGGCTAATCTAGCTGTTTTGAAATAATTAAGGACGCTGCAGAAAACAAAGGGAAGAGCTAGAGAGGCAAAGCAGCGGAGTAAAGCTGTATGTAAAACTGTCCCAAAAGCAACAGACCAGTGGATAACCGCCACCAGGTTGGCACAATCAGCCAAGTAAAAGCGCTTACAATATGAAGAGGCCGTGAATCTCTAGGATGAAGCCCCTTCCATGGGGAAATGAATATTTGTATTTTAATCTACACCAAGTGTTAGTATACAGGAGAGTGAAGATAAGAATATGCAAAGCGAAAATGCAGAGTGGAGTGTGGCACTGAGTTGGAGGGGGTAAGAGGAGAGTGAAATGGACAAGATGAGGTTGCTAGATTTAGCAAATTTAATATTTGAGATATATCTGTATTAAAAAATGGAACAAAATAGATCCAGAAACATAGAAGCATGAAATAGACTGACGAACTTCAGAGAGAAGGCGGGGCTGGGGTGGGTGGTTAGGGAGAGATTAACCAGGGAATTTACATGCGTATGTGCATAGTCTACAGTGTGGTGAAGGCCTGAGAGGGGCGGGTGCGTTGTGGAGGGGATCAATGGGAAAAACAAAAAACAAAAACGAAGGGGATATCTGTAATGCTTCCAACAATAAAGATAAGTTAAAAAATAAAATTAAAAATTTAAAAAATGATACATTGTTTATCTGAAATTCAAATTTAACTGCGCATCCTGTATTTTATCTAGCAAATCTAGGGAAAGAGAAAAAAAAAACAGTATTACTCGGACGTTCCCGGTTGTGTAAGAAAAACTCGCAAAGGCCCGCCCTTGAAGAAAAAAAAGCGGTTGCTCTAAGTCTAAGGTACCAGAATCTTTAAGAGAAGCTACTTCCGGTTTTGGGCCCTGGGAAAACGAGGGGTGAGGAGAAGAAAGGACTAAGGCAGCCAAGTTCAGTCCTCCAGTGTCCCACAATCCTCTGCTCTCGGTTCCTCTTTCCTCGCTCAAGATGGCGCTGCTCGCGATACATTCCTGGCGCTGGGCTGCCGCGGCTGCTTTCGAAAAGCGTTTGCACCTCGCGATTCTGATTCGGCCTCTAGTGTCTGTGCGCGGATCAGGTCCGCAGTGGGGGTCACGTCAGCTCGGCGTCCCAGGAACCGCTCGAATTTCCCAGGTGAGATGCCTTTCACAAGGGAGAGTAGGGTGAAGGGCAAGGGGACCCATGGGGGAAATGTTGCCCTCTTAACCTCGGATCAGAGAAGGAGCCAAGAAGAAAGGTTGTCAGGGCTATCTCGGAGTAGTAGTAAGTGAAGTAAATTAGGGTTAGTAATTTGAGAAAGGGGTGAAGGGGTACAGCAAATGGGAATGGGACTGGCGGTTCCGGACAGAGGTCACCCCGAACACCAGTAACTCTCGTAGGATTTACAGTGTTCTCTTAGTTTAAGAGATGGGGTGGACACCATTCCTATACTGCTTACCTTGGTAAATGCAAGGAAAACTGACTACTTTCCAAAGTTAGTAATGGAATTTGGGACCAATTTGCCAATGGTTCTGATTTTACTCAGTCAGAAGTAGCATTTGGAGAGTACTCAGGAAGATGGCAAACTAGGTATAAACAAGCGGCAAATTGAGTTGGCACCAGTTATCCCCTTTGCTGGCAGCGCTCCTTGATAAGCCAAAACCGTAATTATCTTTTTCTCCAAAACATAGACCGTCCTAAATTTATATGTAAGCACGATTGTCCTTTGAATCGAAAATAGTGCTCTTCTGTGTACACAGGTCGCTTTGGAAGCCATAAGGCTACTTATCTTGAACTACTGAATGTAGCTATGGTCATAGTGCCTCTTAATATTTGTGTACATTATTATCTATCAAGAACAGGGTTTTAAATTTTTTTATTTGCACTTGTTCTACTTCAGTCTATCTTTTTATTTCTTATATATCGACCAAACATTTAATTGCCACCACCTGTTCATCAGTATTACTAAAATATTATCAGCTTTGTATGAGAAATAACCTCTTAAAATTTTGATTCTTCATCAACAAATATTTAATGTCTACTATGTACATAGCACTATGCTACATAATGGGGTACCAAGAGAAATGCGTTAATGCCTTCAAGATGGGTCAATTTCATTAAGGAGATTGGATCTATGCATTACAAGAGTCACTAAAAAACAATGTAGTAGTTGTAGTTGCTGTAGGCATCCAGAGGAAATAGTGATAATGACGGGCCAAATTATAGAATGGATCTCGTACTGGTGATAGAACTGGGAGAACATTCCAAGCAGGGACAATAGGTAATGATGCTAGGCATGTGGAATGAATTCATTCATTCAATAATTAATGAACACCTTTATAGCAGTGAACAGAACAAAATATAGGCCCTGTCCTTAAAGTTTAAAAATCTAGTAGGGGGAATAGATTAAGTAAACAGGCAATTATAATACAATAGTGCAATGATGGGAAAGGTCCAAAGTACTGGAAGATATACATGAGGGGCATCAAGTCTGATCTTGAGGTGGGGAAAATTGCCTTCAGTGATGGATAAAAAAGCAAAGACCTGAAACATTAGGAGAAGTTAGCTAGTGAAAGAGGGACTAGCATGTGCAAAGGCCCAAAGGTAAGAGAGAACATGGACCTTTTGTAGAACTGCATATGGTTTAGACTAGTGAGTTCAAGATGGGAAGTGGCAGATTAGGCTAGAGAAGCAAATCCAGATCATTTTATTTAGGTTTTAAAAATACTTTATTGTTGAAAATTTGTAACATCTCCTGGGAACAATTCTTGTTCTGTAGTCCTCTAATAAGCCAAATAAAATTAAGATAAAATTTGTAGGACTTTGTCAGCCTGGAAGAATGAAGGGGAAAAGAAGTCAGTAGGTGTTTCAGAGGAGGTGATGGCAATAAAATGTTAGCTTTCTCTTTTCCTGAACACTATCCCCACAACTTACTTCCTCCACTCTGTCCTCTACACTCTACCATTGCCTTTGATTACAATGTCTATGATGTGAAAAACAAGGGAAAGATGTTTCCTTTGCTTTCTACTTCTCAGAGGCATGCAACTCTTGTCATTTTTTTTTTTTAAATACACTTAACAGGGAGATGAAGGAACTATTATAAAGCTTTTAAAGTAGAACCTGATCTAATGTGAGGCACATTCAGATTACTTAGTGACTTGTGATTTAAGATTACAAAGTAAATATTGAATGCAAACTTTTAGGACAATCATTAGTATATAGCATAATATTTTAGAGCTGGAAAGAAACCTTATTGCTGTGTTATAAAATGTTAGTGGGTTGGATCAGCACTTTTTTAAAGGTGAAATTAAGTAGAATAGGAAAGGAAGTATTGCCTTATACATATTAAAGGACATATTGCTTTATGTACTTTTGTTTTATATGTTTATACACACACACACTCCCACATGTATATGATTACTGGGATGCATTATAAATGTGTTTTTCACACTAGAGCCTGTGTGTAATATGGTAGTAATTAGCTTCATGTGTCTGTTTAAATTAAATTAAGTTAAAAACTTAATTTCTCAATTGCCACATTCTAAAGTCTGAATAGCCACATAGATATGGAACATTTCCATCATTGCAGAAAGTTCTGTTGAACAGTGCTGCTATGGAGAGAATACCATATCCAGCTCTTCTAATTCTGCAGATGAGAAAACTAAGTCCTAATAATTGACAGCCTTTGAGGCCATTCATTCATTTATTGTCTTCTGTGTGTCAGGTATTGATAGAAGGGTAGCTAAGACTCTGGCAGACACTAAGCACAGAGTAAGTGTTTGTTGAATTGTAATGATACTGGTCTAATAATTAATAGAGCACTATTAATAGAGGGAAACACATTAAACATAAAAGTTTTTCTTAAAATTGAAAGATTTTGTGTGATAAGATTTAAATTGTAATGATTTATTTTACAGTTGCCTCTCTGTGATGTTAGTTAATAATAAAAGGACTTACGAATTTTGAATGATAGAATTTTGGGTTCATTTCATGAATATTTAAATGGTAGAAACTGAGTAAATTTATAGCACCTTTCATCTAAGTTTAAAATGTCCTTGACTCTTGATCATATACTTCATTTTTTAAAATTAAATTTATTGGGGTGGCATTGGTTAATAAGATTATATAGGTTTCAAGGGGGGTTAATAGGGGACATCTGCAATTCTATAAATTTTATAATACATCATCTATATATAGCATTATGTGTTTACCACCCAAAGTCAAATGTTCTTCTGTCACCATATATTTGACCCTCTTTACTCTTTACTACCTCTCCCCCAGCTCTCTTTCCCTCTGGTAACCACCATACTGTTGTTTGGTCTATGAGTGTTTGTTGTCTTGTTTGTTCATTTGTTGTTTTCAGTTTTATATCCCATATGAGTGGAATCATAAGGTATTTACTTTTTCTGTCTGACTTATTTAGCTTAGCATGATATTCTTAAGAACTATCTATGTTGTCACAAATGGCAGTATTTCATCTTTTCTTATGGTATTCCATTGTATATATGTACCACATTTGTTTTTTTTAAACAATTTTATTGAGATTAATTCAAATATCATACATTTAAAGTATGCAATTCAATAATAGATTTTAGTATATTCAATAATATGTGCCACCATCACCATAGTCAACTTACATTTTTCATTACATCAAATACCATATGATTTCATTTATATGTGGAATGTAATGAACAAAATAAACTGACGAACAAAATAAAACCAGAAGCAGGGATACATGGAACAGACTGGCAAGTGCCAGAGGGAAGGGGCTGGGGGTAACTGGATAAAGAAGGTGAAGGGATTAGCTAAAGAACATGTATGCATAACTCATGCATAGGGTCAATAGTGTGGTGAAGGCCAAGGGAGGGGGAAGCAGAGTTGAGTGGAGGTGGGAAAAGGGAGGTTAATAGGGGACATCTGCAATAGTGTCGACATTAAAAATTTTTAATAAATAAAAATAAACCTGTTACCGTTTTGGCTATCACCTCCCATTCCTCTCCCCCACCTGCCCTAAGCAACCAATAACCTATGTTAAGTCTCTATAGATTTGTCCATTCTGGACATTTCACATACATGGAATTGAGACTTTACTTCTTTCACTTAGCATTATGTTTTCAAGGATCATTCATATTGGGCATGTATTAAGTACTATATAGTTTTTCATTGTCATGTAATATTCCATGATGCGGATATATAAGATTTTATGCATTGCTCGGTTGATGGACATTTGAGTTGTTTCCATCTTTTGGCTGTCATGAATAATGCAACAATAAACATTCATGTACAAGTTTTTTATGGACATAAGTTTTCATTTCTCTTGGGTGTATACCTAGGGATATAATTGCTGGGTCATATGGTAACTCTATATTTGATTATTTAAGGAACTGCCAGACTGGTTTTCAAAGTGACTATACCATTTTGCATTACCATAAGAAGTGTATGAGGGTTAAAATTTCTCCACATTCTTGTCAATGTTGGTCAAACATTAAATTAACTCACTTTAGTCAAGCCATCTTAGTGGATGTGAAGTGTTATCTCATTTTATTTATTTTAAAATATATTTTTATTGATTTCAGAGAGGAAGGGAGAGGGAGAGAGATAGAAACATCAATGATGAGGGAGGATCATTGATTGGCTGTCTCCGGCAAGCCCCCTACTGGGGATCAAGCCCACAACCCAGGCATGTGCCCTTGACAGGAATCGAACCTGGGACCCTTCAGTCTGCAGGCCCACGCTCTCTCCACTGAACCAAATGGGCTGGGGCTCATTGTGGTTTTGATTTGTATTTTCCTGATGACTAAAGATGTTGATCATCTATCCGTGTGCTTATTGGCCATTTGTATATCTTTGGAGAAATATCTATTCAGATTGTTTGCCCATTTTTAAATTGGATTATTGGTCTTGTATTATTGATATGTGTGAGTTTTTATATATTCCAGATTCAAGTCCCAGATCAGATATATGATTTACAAATATTTCTCTAATTCTGTTGGTTATTTTTTTTTCTCTCTTGATAGTGTCCTTTGAAGCATAAAACTTTTTCATTTTGAAGAAGTTAAATTTATGTTTTTCTTTTGTTAGTCAAACTTTTGGTATTTTAGCTATAAATCCATTGCCAAATATGAGGTCATGAATATTTACACAGGTGTTTTCTTCTACTGAGATATAGAAACATTACTCTTGTATAGCTGTCGTTCCTTTTCTCTGTTTTGCTTTATTTACGTACTAGTGATCCAGTGTGCAAAATTCATGTACATTAAAAGGAAATTAATTAGAGGAAATATTTTAATATTGCTATTTGCCCTTTCTCTATAATAGAAGTGTCAGAGATGAAAGAAAATTAGTAAAATGTATATGAAAATCTTCCTTTTGTCAGAGTCTGGGGTGTGCCACGGGAACCAGAGTCAAGTCCCCACCCACCCATGTGCGCCTCAAAATTTCACGAGAACCAGACCCGGCCAGCCCCACCCCCTTCAAGCCCCGCTGGGTTGGGGGTGTGGCATGAGGTCCCCTGGCCCAGGTCAGGGGGTGCGGCCTGAGGTCCCCCGTCAAGCCCCGCTGCGCGGGGAGTGCTCCCTGATGTCCCCCAGCCTGGCGCTGGGGTGGGGGGTGTGGCCTCAGGTCCCCTGGCTCAGCGCTGGGGCAGGGGGTGCAGCTTGAGGTCTCACATCAGACCCTGCCGGGCGGGGGGTGTGGCCTGAGGTCCCCCAGCCTGATGCCAGGGTGGGGGGGCGTGGCCTGATGTCCCCCGGCCCTGTGCTGGGGCGGGGGGCGCCGCCTGAGGTCCCCTGTCAAGCCCCACCAGGCGGGGGCGCGCAGCCTCAGGTCCCCTGCCCCGGCCTAGTGCCAGGCAGCCTCAGGTCCCTGCTGATTGCTTGTTAAGGCTTGTTGTGGGAACTCGGCCTCTGCTGTGGGCGCAGCCATCTTGTGTTACAGGATCACCGCCTCTGCTGTGGGTGCAGCCATATTGTTATGGTGTGACAGTCAATTTGCATATCCCCCTCTTTATTAGATAGGATAGTGCAATTATAAACATTATAATCCTAATGGTACATTGTCATAATTACTTTATATAATTCTATGACTTTTAAGGAAAAAGACATAAGAAAGGACACATAAATATTTATGGCTTTTGTTACATTCTCTACATTTGTTCTCTTGTGTTTGAGTTTCCAGGTGGAGTCATTTCTTCATCCCAAAATAGCTGTGGTCCTACCCATCTCCTTTGTGATGTTATTGGCAAATATATTGCATCTCTGTATGTTATAATTGCTACAATACATTATATACATATTTTGTGGACATAAGAACATCCAAACTAGTAGAGAACTTTTATAAGAATTTATTTAAGTCCTGACCAGGTAGCTCAGTTGGTTGGAGCCTCGTCCCAATTTGCCAAGGTTATGGGTTCGATATCACGTCAGGGCACATACAGGAATCAACCAATGAATGCATGAATAAGTGGAACAAATTGATCTCTCTCTCTCAAATAAATGATTTTTAAAAAGAATTTATTTAAGCCAAATTAGTGATAGTTGCTGGGAAGCACGATCTCTAATGCTCCTGAGAATGACAGTTTTTCAGTTTCTTTTATATTTTGGAATTAAGGACATAAAGATTACATGGAAGTGGGAGAAAGCAAGTTGGGGCTTGGATTACAGCAGGGGTGGGGAACGTCAGGCCCATGGCCGTATAAGGCCAGTGAAATCATTTGGTCTGTCCCTACTAAGACATTAGGGGTGAGTTAATTAAATGTTTGACCAAATATAGCAGGCTAATTTTTAACTTGATAATTTTGTATGGCCCCCAAATGATGTTATAAATATCCAAGTGGCCCTTGTCAGAAAAAAGGTTCCCCACACCTGGATTACAGGATAGTTAACTATATTATGTGGCTCAGGGGTCTGAAAAACATTATTACTCTGGCCTTTCAAAGATGTGTTAACCTAGATGCACAAGAACAATGCAGAGGAATTTCTTAAGGCAAAGATAAACTTTTTACTAAAGAAGTTTTGTGCTTGGGGCATGACCTGCCCAGTTAGGAATTTAGGATCAGATCACCCTGTGAGATTACTTTCAGTTTGATTTATTAAAGTACACCCCCACAATTTTATACAATTGTTTTCTAAATCAGTTCAAAGAAGAAAGTAGAAAAAGTGTGCATTTATAGGGTCTTTTATAGTCCTACTAGAGGCCCGATGCACGAAGATTCGTGCAAGAATGGGCCTGCCTTCCCCTGGCTGCCAGCACCACCTTCGCTCTAGCAGGAGCTGCCTTTCTGCCTTCCCATGCTGCCCAGAGGCCTGGCGTGGCTGGGGCAGTGCAGAATGCCTGCATCCCGCCCCCGGACACTCGGTGCCTGTATATGCAAATTAACCCACCATCTTTGTTGGATTAATTTGCATACTCCTGATTGGCTGGTGGGTGTCGTGAAGGTATGGTCAATTTGCATCTTTCTCTTTTATTAGTGTAGATACAGTCATGTGCTGGTTAAGTATAGGGTATGTTTTGAGGAATGCATTATGTTGTAAGAATGTTCACACCTGTAGAGATTTTTTTTTAATATATTTATTGATATTTTACAGAGAGGAAGGGAGAGGGATAGAGAGTAAGAAACATTGATGAGAGAGAAACATAGATCAACTGCCTCCTGCACACCCCCTACTGGGGATGTGCCTGCAGCCAAGGTACATGCCCTTGACCGAAATCGAACCTGGGACCCTTCAGTCCGCAGGCTGATGCTCTATCCACTGAGCCAAACTGGTCAGGGCGAGAATTTTATTTTGGTTAATCCTTCCTCAAGGATATTTTTTCCATTGGTTTTTAGAGAGAGTAGAAGGGAGATAGGGAGGGATGGAGGGGATGAAGGGGAGGGAGAGGAGGGAAAGGGAGAGGGGGTGGAAGGGGGGAGGGGGGCGAGGGAGAGGGAGGGGGGAAGAGAGAAAGAGAGAAAGAGAAACATCAATGTGAGACGCATTGATTGTTTGTCGCCTGCACCGGCTGGGGATAGAGCCTGCAACCCAGGTACATACCCTTGACCGGTAATTGAACCTGCGACCTTTTGGTGCACAGGCTGACACTCTAACCACTGGACATACTGGCCAGAGCCTGTAGAGATATGTATTTGAGGCAAAAAGGATACACTTGGAAGCAAGATCTCAACAGGCTGAGGTAAATGTTTTGTAGAATAGCAGTTTGCAGTTTCTTTTATGCATTTGAGATTAAGGAGGGAAATAAGTAAAATTACAAGAAGGTGGGAGGAAGCAACTCAGGGGATGGGATTACAGGATAGTTAAGATTATGTGCTTTCTTGAGGGGTCTGAAAGGGGGCATTTCAAAGGTGTTTTAACCTAGATGCACAGAAATAATGGACAGGGCTTCTAAATATATATATATATATATATATATATATATATATATATATATATATATATATATATATTTTATTGATTTTTTACAGAGAGAAAGGGAGAGAGATAGAGAGTTAGAAACATCGATCAGCTGCCTCCTGCACACCCCCTACTGGGGATGTGCCCAAAACCAAGATACATGCCCTTGACCGGAATCGAACCCGGGACCTTTCAGTCCGCAGGCCGACGCTCTATCCACTGAGCCAAACTGGCTTCGGCTAAAAATATATATTTTTTATTGATTTCAGAGAGAGGAAGGGAGCGGGAGAGAGATAGAAACTTCAGTGATCAAAGAGAATCATCATTCGGCTGCCTCCTCCACACGCCCTACTGGGGGATGGAGCCTGCAATCCCAGCATGTACCTTGATTGAGAATTTAACCAATGACCTCTTGGTTCATGGGTTGATGCTCAACCACTGAGCCACACCTGCCAGGGTTGGACAGCGTTTGCTTAAGGCAATGATAAGCCTTAGTAAAGAAGTTGTATCCCTGTGGCATGACTACCCACCATGACCTTCCCAGTTATGAAGTAAGATCAGAACATCCTGTGAGGTTACTTTCCATGGAACTCCCTTTTCAGTCAACAGTTGTTAGACCATGATGATGTCAACAACGTCCAAAGCTATAGAGAACTTTTATGAGTTTATTTGAGTCAATCTGACAATTGCCAGGAAGCAAAATCTCAACATATTGCAAAAATGCTCCCAGGGCCTGTGGACTGAAGGGTCCCAGGTTCGATTCCGGTCAAGGGCACATGCTGGGGTTGTGGGCTTGATTTCTCAGTAGGGGGCGTGCAGGAGGCAGCCAATCAATAATTCTCTCTCATCATTGATGAGTCTATCTCTCTCCCACTCCCTTCCTCTCTGACATCAATAAAAAAATATAAAAAATGCTCCTGAGGATGGCAGTTTTACAGCTTATTTTATACATTAGAATCAAAGGATTCATAAGGAAGGTTACATGAAATTCATTAGTGGAAGATTAGGGACACAGGAGAAAGCAAAGTCAAGAAGTCTGTGATTGGATAAAGAGTAAAATGGAGAAACTTTTACATTGGTGGGTATAGGATAGTTAATAATTAATATTTACAGCACATAGAGATGGTATGGGGGGGAACAAGATAACCAGGAGGATTCTGTGGTCTCTGCTCTAGTGCGGTGGGTATGTCTTGAGTGGTCTGGAAAAGGAGAGTACTTGGATGCAGAAAGACAGTAAAACAGACTTACCTAAGATACAGATTGACCTTTGTCAAGGAAGCTATAGGCCTAGAATGAGACTATCTGCCATGATTCCCTTTTAGTTAGGAATTTTTATGTTCAGACCATCCTATGTGGTTACTTTTGGTCTCTTGAGTTTGTAAGGCCTGCTATGCAGGCCTCCTCTGGGCTTGTCAGGTTTAGTGTGTGGCCCTTTTTTCATCCACATTGATTTCCTGATTGGGCAAACATCATGGAGTGTGCTTATAGCCTAGTACACACCTAGGTTATATGGTGTAGCCTCTTTCTCTGCAGAGGAGGAAGAATGATTTTTCCTTTACCCTTATGGGTTCTTGGCTGAGATGTCCCAGTACTAAACGACGAGAAAAACAAAAGCTTAATAACATGTTTACCTCCTGTATACATGGGAGAGATCTAGGAAACTGAGTAACCCACCAAAATGGCTGAAGTCAATACCTTAAATATCATCTTCAGCTGAAGACAAAAGAAGATGTTGGGAATGGGACAGTCAGTTATGGGAGGTTACCAGGAAAAGCATAGTAAACAAGGTTAAGGCTTTTTAGGGTTTGGCAGGTGATGTGGGCTGTGAGAGAATTCACAATTAAGAGAAGAGATGAAGTGAGGAAATTTAACTTTCCAAGGGAGGAAAGGGCCAGTGTATTGCTATTCAATACAGGGGAGGTAAGAAAGAGTGGTTTTCACTTTTAAAGAGCAAACAGTTGCTGTTGCTAAGTGACAAGCAAGGGAGTGGGATTGTGTTGAAGTTGACAAGATTTGGGGGCGGGGTGTCTTGAAGAATTACGGTTTGCTTGCTTTCCAGGAGATGTCCTAAGGAGGACATCAGTATTTTCCCCCAAGTCTATAAAACAAAAGTTTAGAACAAAAGTTATTAGGAGTTCAAAAGGGAAGGAGGAAGGGAACTTTTTACTAACTAGGGACTCCTTATTGTGAATTATCCCAGAGTTGTTAAAATAGCTGGGAGGAGGGGGTTATGGGGAGTGTTTTCTTTAATTCAGCCCTTACCTGTCCTGCTTTGAATAGAGAGGCAGCTTGAATCAGGAGAGCCAGCAATCTCTGCCTTTAATTATCATGTGCTTCTCATACATTGTGGAAGGCCACAGCAAAGGAGAGGCCCTTTTCTGTGCTTACATGGTTGTTATGCAGATTTAAGTCTCTGTCTTCTGTATTGATAAAAGTTTGTAAAGATAAGGTCATTGACCTTTTCTTGGTACAGTCCAGGGAACCACCTTTTACAAATGTAAATGTAAAAAATAGAGTACCTTACTTCTGGACTTCTTTAACTGAGTGAGAATATAATAACACTAGGGAATTGATCTTTTTTTAATCCTCACCTAAGGATATTTTTTCCATTTATTTTTCAGATAAAGTGGAAGGGAGGGAGGAGGGTGGAGAGAGAGAGAGAGAGAGAGAGAGAGAGAGAGAGAGAGAGAGAGAGAAACATTGATGTGAGACACATGGATTGGTTGCCTCCTGCACTTGCCCCAACCTGGGCCTGGGATCAAACTGGAAACTGAGATACCTGCTGCCCTTGACTGGGAATTGAACCCGAGACGCTTCGGTCCCTAGGCAGATGCTCTAACCACTGAGCAATAGCCAGGGGGGAAATTATCTTTACTCTGCTTTTTATTTTTTTTAAATTAAATGTTTTTCGTTGAAAGTATTACATATGTCCCTTCTTTTTCCCCATTGACCACTTCTAGCACATCCCAGTCCCCTGCCCCAGTCCTTCACCACTCTATTGTCTGTTTCCATGGGTTATGCATATATGCATACAAGTTCTCTTTTTTTAAATTTCTTTATTGATTAAGGTGTTACATATGTGTCCTTATTCCCCCATTCCCCCCCCTCTATCCGCCCCACTCATGCCCTCACCCCCCTGTTGTCTGTGTCCATTGGTTAGGCTTATCTGCATGCATACAAATCCATTGGTTGATCTCTCCCCCTTACCCCCTCCCTCCCCTACCTTCCCTCTGAGGTTTGATGGTCTGATCGATGTTTCTCTGCCTCTGGATCTATTTTTTTAATTTATTTTTTTCAAATTTTTAAAATTGATTAAGGTATTACATGTGTCCATATACCCCCATTGCCCCCCCTCACCCCACTCCCATACATGCCCTTATCCCCCAGTGTCTTGTGTCCATTGGTTATGCTTATATGCATGCATACAAGTTCTTTGATTGATCTCTTAGCTCCCTCCCCCCTCCCCAGCCGTCCCACTGTAATTTGACAGTCTGTTTGATGCTTCTCTGCCTCTGTATCAATCTTTTTGTTCATAAGGCTATAATGTTCTTTATTATCTATAAATGAGTGAGATCATGTGGTATTTCTCTTTCACTGACTGGCTTACTTCGCTTAGCATAATGTTCTCCAGTTCCATCCATGCTGCTGCAAATGGTAAGAATTCCTTCTTTTTTATGGCAGCATAGTATTTCATTGTGTAGATGTGCTATAGTTTTCTGATCCAGTCATCTGCTGATGGGCACTTAGGCTGTTTCCAAATCTTAGCTATTGTAAATTGTGCTGCTATGAACATTGGGGTGCATATATCCTTTCTGATTGGTATTTCTAGTTTCTTGGGATATATTCCTAAAAGTGGAATCACTGGGTCAAATGGGAGTTCCATTTTTAGTTTTTTTGAGGAAATTCCATACTGTTCTCCACAGTGGCTGCACCAGTCTGCATTCCCACCAGCAGTGCACGAGGGTTCCTTTTTTCTCCACATCCTCGCCAGCACTTGTCGTTTGTTGATTTGTTGATGATAGCCATTCTGACAGGTGTGAGATGGTACCTCATTGTCGTTTTGATTTGCATCTCTCTGATGATTAGTGACTTTGAGCATGTTTTCATATGCCTCTTGGCCTTCCTCCTGTCTTCTTTCGAAAAGTATCTATTTATGTCCATTGCCCATTTTTTGATTGGGTTTTTTATCTTCCTTTTGTTCAGTTGTGCATACAAGTTCTTTGGTTGCTCTCTTCCCACCCTACCCCCACCCTCCCTCTGAGATTCCACAGTCTGTTCCATGTTTCTATGTCTCTGGATCTATTTTGTTCAACAGTTTATTTTGTTCATTAGATTCCACATATGAGTGAGATCATGTGATACTTATCTTTTTCTGACTGGCTTATTTTGCTTAGTATAATACTCTCCAGGTCCCTCCATGCTGTCTCAAAGGGTCAGAGATCTTTCTTTTTTACTGCTGCATAGTATTCCATTGTATAATGTACCACGACTTTTTTTTATCCACTCATCTACTTTACTCTGGTTTTTACAGACCCTAGTTTTTAAGACTTAGATTTCAAAATAGAAGATGCATATCAAGGAAGTACAGTGATTACTGAGAAGACACAGTATGTAATATGCGGTTGAAAAACAGACCTTGGGAAAAAATTGAGGATGTTTTTAAGTGGATTATTTTGCATGGAAATAAAGAGGGTAAGAGGTGATTCAGTGACATTTAAAGTTCACAATAATCCCTTATGATACCTTTTATTTCTAAGGTATCTGTTTTATTGCCTATTCTTTCATTTCTGATTTTATTTGAGTCTTTTTTCTTAGTCTAGCTAAATGTTTACTGATTTTGTTTATCTTTCCAAAAAAACACACACAACAAATCAACACCTTTTGGTGTGTTGATTTTGTTCTCTATTTAATTTATTGCTGCTCTACTCTATCATTTCCTTCCTTCCTCTGTCTTTGGGTTTAGTTTGTTGTTCTTTACCTGCCTGGAAGTGAAAAGTAAGGTTGGTTGAGATTTTCTTAGTTCAGGCTTCTTTAATAAAGTACTGGTGGCTTCTAAACAACTGAAATTTATTTTTCACAGTTCTGAAGGCTGGGAAGTCTAAGATCCAGATGCCCCAGGAGCTTCAGTGTCTGGCGAGAGCCTATTTCCTGTTTCATAGATGGCTGACTTCTTGCTGTATCTTTACATAGTGGAATGGCCCAGGGATCTCTCTGGGGTCTCTATAAGATGGCAATAATCCCATTAATGAAGCTGTACCTTTCCTTACCCAATCACCTCTCAAAGGCCCCACCTTCCAAATATGATTGCTTTGTGGATTAAGTTTCAGCATACGAATTTTGGGGGGAGGGGACTCATTCAGTCTATTGGAGAGGTCTTTCTTTTTTCTGAAGTGTTTACCACTATAAACTTTCCTGTTATTTTGCTGCATCCCATACATTTTGGTATATTGTGTTTTATTATTCGGTTATCTCAAGATACTTTTTACATTTACTTTTGATTTCCTCTTTGGCCCAATGGTTGTACAAGATTATGTTGTTTAGTTTCCAGTGTTTATCACTTATCCTTTTGTGGCTGTTACTGATTTCTAATTTTATTCTGTTGTGGTTGGAGAATATACTTGGGAATAATTTCCATCTTCTTAAATTTTTTAAAATTTGTTTTGTTACCTAACGCCTGATCTGTCCTGGAGAATGTTGTGTGTGAGCTTGAGAAGATTGTGTATTCTGCTGCTGTTGGGTGGAAAGTTCTGCACATGTCTGTTAGGTTTATTTGCTCTATGGTGTTGCTCAAGTCGGCTGTTTCTTTATTGTTTGTATGTTTTATCCATTATTATAAGGAGAGTATTTAAGTCCTCTACTACCCTTAGATCTGTCAATATTTGCTTTTTATATTTGGATGCTCTGATGTTGGGTGTGTATGTATTTAAAATTTTATATCTTCCTGTTGAATTAGTCCTTTTACCATTATAATGATTAATGACTTTTTTTTGTTGTTCTCAAGAGACAAGTTTAGACTTAAAGTCTATTTTGTCTGATTTAATAATGGCCATCTTTGCCCTCTTTTGGTTACCAATTGCATGAAATATTTTCTTTCATTCCTTCATTTGCAGCTTATGCTTGTTGTCTTTTTTACTTATTTTTTTTTTGCAGGGTAATTACTCCTTAGAGACAGGGACTACAAGGCCTAACACATGCTGGTTCCTAGTGGACAGTCTGGCTACAATAGCTGAGTGATGAGGGAATAGCTTGAAGCATGTATGTGGGCCCAGACTCTTTTAGTTATATCTCTCCATAGAGTTGTCTGTCCAAATATACAAATTTTTGACTGTCCTGCGGCAGCAAGGGGTCTTATGTTTTAGGTACAGAAAGAAGCTGGTGTGGCTATAGGAGCCCAAAAAACAGTGAGATGAGGCCTGAGAGAGGGACCAAGGCCAGTCAACTAGAGTCTTGAAGGACATGGTAAGGCATTTGGATTTTGTCTTCAGAAATGAGAAACCACTGAAGCTTTGATGCAGAGTGCCATTTTCTTGTATCTCTCATAACACCATGTTTTGCTGTCTGTTTCCTGCACTACGAGACTTGGAATCCTTTAAAGGCAAGAGCCCCATATTGTTCATGGGGTAGCTCCAGGGCTTGGCTTTGAGTGACATGCAGAGGCATTTAATGAATTTGTTTTTTTATAATTGTTTGTTACTTTATATTGGTCAATGAAATATAAAAAGCAACTCAAAGTAAAATTAGGATTAATATTTTACAAATGTCTGTTTTGGCACCAGTAAATACATCATTCATCCACATCTTGGAATTTACGAAAAATCCTGGTGAGCACAAGGCTGAGGATCACTTGTATACAATAAAAAAGAAAACATTTGATGAGTAAATTAATAGTGCAAACGAGACTGGAGAAGAAAGCTTAAATTATACATGCACACTGTTTATTATATTTTAGTAGGGCTAATTTAAATTTAAAAATTTTATACTTGAGTTGCCAACTGCTTATTTAACTATTCCATAATTCAGGAAGCTTCTTACCCGTACCCACAAGAAATAGTAGTTTGAATTAATAATTTTTAACTGTATCTGGGTGATTCAAGTTAAATTATTTTCCAGTGCTCAGTTTATTGGTTTATAACATGTGGTGGTTATTGTGATCAACTCCAAATAAATAAACACATGTGCATACTCACACACATACATGTCAAAACTGGTTCTGTTTTTTTGTTGACTTTTAATCTTAGGCAGCCCAATACCTGAACCTAACTTTGTTTTGGTTTGATTATTTTTTATTTTCCCAGTCTTACACTGTAGTATTATTGACATAATATTATTGTATTAGTTTAAGGTATAGAACATAATGACTTTTATATATGTATATACTGTGAAATAATTATATAATATGTTTAGTTAATATGCATTCATTACCTTACAGTTGTAATTTTTATTTTTTTCATGTGATGAGAATTTAAGATTTACTCTCTTATCAACATTCAAATATACAGTACAGTATTGTTAACTATAGTGACTCTACCATATATTATATTCTGAAGAACTTATTTATTTTATAATTGGAAGTTTGCACCTTTTGATCACCTTCACCTATTTTCCCCACCTCCCACTGCTGACAACCTCCATAAATCTGTTCTGTTTCTATGAGTTTGGTATTTTAGATTTCACATATAAGTGAAATCATAAAGTATTTGTCTTTCTTGGTCTGACTTTTTAAAACACCTAGCATTATGCCCTCAGGTTCCATCCATGTTGTTGCAAATGGCAGGGTTTCATTTTTTATAGCTGAATAATATTCCCTTTTGTACATTTTCTTTATCCAGTCATCCGTCAATGGACACATAGGTTGTTCTCATGCCTTGACTAGCCTATCTAATAAAGAGGGAATATGCTAATTGACCCTCACTGTCGCAAAGATGGCGGCACCCACAGCCAATAAGGAGGGAATATGCTAATTGACTGCCCTGCCCTCAAAGATGGTGACGCCCACAGCCAATAAGGAGGGAATATGCTAATTGGCTGCCTCACACTCAAAGATGGCAGTACCCACAGCCAATAAGGAGGAAATATGCTAATTGACTGCCCTGCCCTCAAAGATGGCATTACCCACAGCCAATAAGGAGGGAATATGCTAATTGACTGTCATGCCCTCAAAGATGGTGACGCCCACATCCACAAGATGGCAGCTCCCAATCCCCTCAGCCCTGCCAGGGCGGCAGGCGCGGCAAGGCCAGGCCCGCCCCCAGGCAGCCCCGGCCGCTCCGCATGCCTGTTTCCGGAGTCCCCCATTCCCCTCAGCCCCCCAGCTGCCCAGGGCCAGCCCGAGGCGCAGGCAAGCCTTGGATGGCGGCTGCCCAGCCGCCCAGGGCCACCCAAGGCTCAGGTAACCAGGGCTGGCCAAGGCTTGTACTGCCGGCAGTGGCAGCAGTAGAGGTGTGATGGGGCGTCATCTTCCCCTGATTGCCGGGTCGCCTCCCGCTCCTGAGGGCTCCCAGACTGTGAGAGGGGGCAGGCTGGGCTGAGGGACACCACCCCCCTCCAGTGCATGAATTTTCATGTACTGGGCCTCTAGTTGTAAATAATTCTGCAATGGCTTAAGGGTGAAGATATCTCTTGAGACAGTGATTTTGTTTTCTTTGGATAAATACGTAGAAATGGAATTGCTAGATCTTATTGTAGTTCTATTTTTAATATTTTGAGGAACCTCCATACTGTTTTCCATACTGGCCACATTAGTTTACATTCCCGCCATCAGTGTACAAGGGTTCCTTTTTCTCCACATCATTGCCAACAAATATTGGCTCTTGTCTTTTTGATGATAGCCATTCTAACAGGCAAGAAGTGCTATCTCAATTTGGTTTTGATTTGCATTTCCCTGATAATGATGTTGAGCCCCTTTTCATGTACTTGTTGATCATTTATGTCTTCTCTGGAGAAATATTCATTTCTTCAATTTTAAATTGGATTTTTAGTTTTTGCTAATGAGTTGTATGATTTCCATGGATATATTTTAGATATTAACCCTTTATCAGATATATGGTTTGCAAATATATTCTCCGACTCAATATGTTGCATTTTCACCTTGTTGATTGTTTTCTGTGATGTGTAGAGTTTTACAGTTTAATGTACTTCCATTTGTCTGTTTTTGCTTTTGTTGCATGTGTTTTTGATGTATTTAAGAAAACATTGCCAAAACTAATGTCATGACATTTTTCCTCTTGTTCTTGAAGTTTTGTAGTTTTTGTACTTATATTTAGATCTTTAATCCATTTTGAATTGATTTTTGTGTAAGTGCTCAGCTTCATTCTTTTGCATTTGAATATTCAGTGTACCCTTACCATTTGTTTAAGAGACTGTCTTCCATTGTGTGGTGTTGGCACTCTTGTAAAAGACCATTTTGCCATTAGGCAGGAATGTATTTCTGGCCTCTCTGTTTAAGTTCTGTTGACTTGTATGTCTGTCATTATACCAATCCCATACTGTTTTTATTACTATTGCATTGTGATATGTTTTCAAATTAGAAAGTGTGAGGCTTCCAATTTATTTTGTCAAGATTGTTGTGGCTCCTCAGGGACCCTTGAGTTTCCATATGAATTTTAGGATGTTTTTTTCCTATTTCTACAAAGAAATGCTACTGGGATTTTGAGTGGGATTGCATTGAATCTGTAGATTGCTATGGGTAGTATAGATTTTTTAAAATTGTTTTTTAGACAGAGAGGAAGGGAGAAGGTGAGAGAGATAAAAACTTTGATGTGAGAGTGAAACATTGATTGGCTGTCTTCTTCACACCCCCTACTAGGGATCTAGCCCACAACCCAGCCATGTGCCCTGACTGGGAATCAAACACACAACCTTTCAGTGCTCCGGACCACACCCAACCCACTTAGCCACACCCGCCAGGACTATGTATTTTTATGCACTTTTAAATGTAATTATTTTCTTAATTTCTCTTTCTGATAGTTCATTATTGGTGTATAAAATGCAACTAATTTCTGAATATTAACTTTGTATCCTGCTACTTTACTGAATTCATTTATCAATCCTAAGAGATTTTTTGGTGGAATCTTTAGGGCTCTCTACATACAGTATCATGTCATCTGCAAATAATGACAGTTTCAATTATTTCTTTCCAATTTGGATTCCATTTATTTGATTTTATTGTCTGAGTGCTGTGGCTAGGACTTCCAATACTATGTTGAATAAAGTGGTGAAAGTGGAGATCTTTGTCTTTTTTTTTGCATCTTAAGGAACATGCTTTTAGTTTCTTCCTGATGATGTTAGCTGTGGGTTTGTCATATATGGCCTTTATTATTTTCAGGTACCTTCTTTCTATTCCCACATTGCTGATAGATTTTATCATAAAAGTATGTTGGATTTTTTCAAATGCTTTTCTGCATCTAGTGATATGATCATATGACTTTTATCCTTTATTTTGTTTGCATGGTGCATGACCTGAATTGATTTGCAGATATTGTACCAACCTTGCATCCCAGGAATAAATCCCAGTTGATCATGGTGTATGATCTTTTTTTTTTTTTAATATATTTTATTGACTTTTTTACAGAGAGGAAGAGAGAGGGATAGAGAGTTAGAAACATCGATGAGAGAGAAACATCGATCAGCTGCCTCCTGCACACGCCCCACTGGGAATGTGCCTGCAACCAAGGTACATGCCCTTGACCGGAATCGAACCTGGGACCCTTGAGTCCGCAGACCAACGCTCTATCCACTGAGCCAAACCGGTTTCGGCTGATCTTTTTGATGTATTGCTGAATTTGTTTTTTTAATATTTTCTTGAGGATTTTTGCAACTATGTTTATCAGGGATATTGGCTTAATATTTTATTTTTTGTAATATCTTTGCCTGGTTTTAGAATTAGGATAAGGCTGGATCATAAAATCAGTGTGGTAGTCTTTACTTTTTTTTAAGTTTCTGAAATAGTTTGAGAAAAATAGGTATTAATTCTTTGAATGTTTGGTAAAATTCACATGTGAAGCGAAGCCATAGAGAATAAGAGTTTTTTTTTTCTAATATATTTTTATTGATTTCAGAGGAAGGGAGAGGGAGAGAGAGAGAGAGAAACATCAACGATGAGAGAATCATTGTTTGGCTGCCTCCTGCATGCCCCCCACTGGGGATCGATCCTGCAACTGGGGCATGTGTCCTTGACTGGAATCGAACCTGGGACCCTTCAGTCTGCAGGCCGACGCTCTATCCACTGAGCCAAACCAGCTAGGGTTGTTGGGAGTTTTTTGATTCAATTTTGTTGGTAGTAATCATTCTGTTCAGATTTTCTGTTTCTTTCTGATGCAGTCTTAGAACATTGTATGTTTCTAGGAATTTTTATTTTTAGAGTTCTTTAGAAAAATTTTTTTTCTTTATTGATTAAGGTATTACATATGTGTCCTTATCCCCCCTGTTTCTAGGAATTTATCCATTTATTCCAGATTGTCTTTTTGTTGTCATATATTTGTTCATAGTATTTTCTTACAATCCTTTGTATTCTTATGGTGACTTGTTCTCCCTTATCCTCTTTCATTTCTGATTATATTTACTTGGATCCTGTCTCTTTTTTTCTTGATGAGTTTGGTTAAAGGTTTATTCATTTTGTTTATCTTTTCAAAAGAATTAGCTCTTGCTTTCTTTGATCTTATGTATTGTTTTTTTTAGACTACTTTGTTTAGTTCCACTCTATTTCCTTTCTTCAATTCACTTTAGGCTTTGTTATTTTTCTAGTTCCTTTAGATGATTGGTTAGATATTTTTTAATTCGAGATTTTTCTTGTGTCTTAAGGTTGCCTGTATTGCTATGAATTTCCCTTTTAGGACAACTTTCTCTGTGTCTGATAGATTTTAGGTCATTTTTATTTTCATTTGTCTCAAAGTGTCATTGGATTTGTTCCTTGAATTCACTGTTTAGTAGCATGTTATTTATACTCCATGTGTTTGCGTGTTTTTCAATTTTCTTTCTTTAATAGATTTCTAGTTTCATAGTATTGTGGTTGGAGAAGATACTTGATGTGATTTCAGTTTTCCGAAATTTATTGAGACTTGTGTTTTATCCTTACCTATGGTCTATCCTGGGAAATGTTCTATGTGTAGTTGAAAATAATATATGCTTTGTGTTGAAATGCTCTAAAAACATCAAGTCTATTTGGTTTAATATGTTATTTAAGACTGTTGTTTCCTCATTTTTCTGTCTGGAAAACCTACCCATGTATGTCAATGGAGAATTAAATTTCCCTGCTGTGACTGTATTACTGTGGATCTATCCCTTTATGTCCGTCAATAGTTGCTTTATGTATTCCTACATTGGATGCATAAATATTTACAAGGGTTATAGCCTCATGTTGGATTGATCCTTTTATCATTATGAGATGTCCTTCTTTGTCTTTTATAATAGCCTTTGTTTTAAAGTCTATTTTGTCTGATACAGATATTGCTATCCCAGTTTTTTTTTGTTACTATTTGCATGAAATATCTTTTTCATTTTTTGCTTCACCCTGTGTGTTTGTGAATCTCAAGTGGGTCTCTTCTTGTTTTTTTTCATCCATTCAGCCTCCCTATGTTTTTTGATGGGAACATTTAATTCATTTACATTTAAAGTGATGATTGATAGGTCCATAGTTATTGCCATTTTATAATTCATGTTTATGTTCTTTTTTCCCCTTCTTATCGAAGTTCTATTAACATTTCTTCTGTTATTGGTTTGGTGGTGAGGAACTCCTTTAGCTTTTACTTATCTAGTAAGCTCTTTATCTGTTTCAAACCTTTTGCACTCGGATGTCCAGTGTGACTCGACACGGTTAGCATTACAATAAAGGAATCCAGAGAAAAAAGCAAGTGAGTGCAAAAGGTTAAATGATAGCCTTGTTTGGTAATCTTGGTTGTAGGTATTTTCTTTTCATTACTTTGAATATTTTATTCTAATTCCTTCTGGCCTAAAAAGTTTGTGTTGAGAAATATGCTAATAGTCTTAGGGGAGCCGCTTTGTAGGAAACAAAGTGTCTTTCTTTTACTGCTTTTAAGTTTCCTTCTTTTACTTTACCATTCACCATTTCAGTTATGATGTGTCTTAGTTTGGTCTTCTTTGGGTTCATCTTGTTTTGGAATCTCTCTTCTTCCTGGACTGGGGTGTCCTTTCCATTCACCAACCTAGGGAAGTTTCCAGTCATTATTTATTTAAATAGTTTGTAGTCTTTTGCTCCCTCTCCTCTTTCTGGTACCCCTCTGATACAAATGTTGTTACCCTTGATGTTATACCAGCGGTCCCTTAAACTATATTTATTTTTTGTATCGATTGGGTGTTTTCAGCACCTTACTGCTAATTCGATCCTCTGCCCTTAATTCCTTATAGAGTAGTCTTTCTTTCATTTATTGTGTTTTTCATTTCTGACTGTTTTTTTTTTTTATGGATTCTATGTTCCCTTTTTATTTATTTTTATTTTTTAGGAGCTTTAATCTTATCTTTTTTTCCCCATTTTTTAAAGGTATTATATGTGTACATATCTTACCATTGCCTCCCCCCCACACTCCCATACATGCCCTCACCCCCCAGTGTTTTGCGTCCATTGGTCATGCTTATATGCATGCATACAAGTCCTTCGGTTAATCTCTTATCTCCCCAACCTCTCCCTAACCTTCCCGTTGTAATTTGACAGTCTGTTTGATGCTTTACTGTCTCTGTATCTCTGTTTTTGTTCAACAATTTATAATGTTCTTTATTGTCCATAAATGAGTGAGATCATGTGGTATTTTCTTTCATTGACTGACTTATTTCACTTAGCATAATGTTCTCCAATTCCATTCAGGTTGCTGCAAATGGTAAGAATTCCTTCTTTTTTATGGCAGCATAGTATTCCATTGTGTAGATGTACCACAGTTTTCTGATCCAATCATCTGCTGCCGGGCACCTAGGCTGTTTCCAAATCTTAGCTATTGTAAATTGTGCTGCTATGAACATAGGGGTGCATATATCCTTTCTTATTGGTGTTTCCAGTTTCTTAGGATATATTCCTAGGAGTGGGATTACTGGGTCAAATGGGAGTTCCATTTTCAGTTTTTTGAGGAAACTCCATACTGTTCTCCACAGTGGCTGCACCAGTCTACATTCCCACCAGCAGTGCACAAGTGTTCCTTTTTCTCCGCATCCTCGCCAATACTTGTTGTTTGTTGATTTGTTGATGATAGCCATTCTGGCGGGTGTGAGATGGTACTGCATTGTCGTTTTGATTTGCATCTCTCGGATAATGAGTGTCTATGAGCATGTTTTCATGTGTCTCTTGGCCTTCTTTCTGTCTTGTTTTAAAAAGATTCTATTTAGGTCCGTTGCCCATTTTTTTGTTGGATCCTTTATCTTCCCTTTATTAAGTTGTATAAGCTGCCTGTAGATGTTGGAGATTAAACCTTTATCAGTGATAACGTTTGCAAATATGTTCTCCCATACAGTGGGATTTCTTGTTTTGTTGACGGTTTCTTTTGCTGTGAAAAAGCTTTTTATTTTGATGTAGTCCCATTTGTTTATTTTCTCTTTAGCTTCCATTGCCCTCGGGGCAGTTATCAGTGAAGAAGTTCTTTCTGCGTATGTCAGAGATTTTGCTGCCTGTGAATTCCTCTAGTATTTTTATGGTTTCACGTCTTATGTTTAAGTCCTGTATCCATTTTGAGTTTATTTTTGTGTATGGTGTAAGTTGGTGATCTAGTTTCATTTTTTTGCATGTATCTGTCCAGTTTGCCCAACACCATTTATTGAAGAGACTGTCTTGACTCCATTGTATGTTCATGCCTCCTTTGTCAAATATTAATTGAGCATAGTGGTTTGGGTTGATATCTGGATTCTCTATTCTATTCCATTGAACTATATGTCTGTTTTTGTGCCAGTACCATGCTGTTTTGAGAACAGTGGCTTTGTAATACAGCTTGAAATCTGGTAATGAGATCCCTCCTACTTTATTCTTCTTTCTCAGGATTACTGTGGCTATTCGGGGTCTTTTTTTATTCCAGATGAAGTTTTGGCGAGTTCTTTCTAGGTCTGTGAAATATGCCGTTGGTATTTTAATGGGGATTGCATTGAATCTATAGATTGCTTTCGGTAGTATGGACATTTTAATGATGTCGATTTTACCAATCCATGAACATGGTATGTTCTTCCATCTGTTTACATCTTCCTCTATCTCTTTTTTCAGTGTCTGTAGTTTTCCGTGTATAGGTCTTTTACCTCTTTCGTTAAGTTTATACCTAGGTATCTTAATTTTTTTGGTGTGATGGTAAATGGGATTGCCTTAAGCGGGTGGGCCCGGCCAGGGTGTGTGGAAAGCTTTGCTTCCCCTGTTGCCGGCGGCAACCCTGGCCTGCTCTCTCAAGCTCCATTCTGCTGCCATTTATTCTGCTGCTATTTATTAAGACTATTAGTTTTTTGATGGAGTCTTTCAGGTTTTTTATGTACAATATCATGTCAACTGCAAATAAGGACACCTTTACTTCTTCTTTTCCAATGTGGATTCCTTTTATTTTTTCTTCTTGTCTAATTGCAATGGCTAATACTTCCAGTACTATGTCTAACAGGAGTGGTGAGAGTGGGCATCCCTGTCTTGTTCCTGTTCTTAGGGAAAATAGTTTTAGTTTTTGCCCATTGAGAATGATGTTTGCTGTGGGTTTATAATATATAGCTTTTATTATGTTGAGGTATGATCCTTCTATTCCCACCTTGTTGAGAGTTTTTATCAAGAAAGGGTGTTGGATTTTGTCAAATGCTTTTTCTGCATCAATTGATATGACTGTGATTTTTATCTCTCAATTTCTTTATGTGATGTATAACGTTTATTGATTTGCAGATATTGTACCATCCTTGCATCCCTGGGATAAATCCTACTTGGTCAAGGTGTATGATCTTTCTGATGTACTGCTGGAGCTGATTTGCTAGAATTTTGTTGAGGATTTTGGCATCTGTGTTCATGAGGGATATTGGCTTGTAATTCTCTTTCATTGTGTTGTCTTTATCTGGTTTTGGTATTAGGGTGATGCTGGCTTCAAAGAAGGAGCTTGGAAGTGTTCCTTCCTCTTGAATTTTTTGGAATAGTCTGAGGAGTATAGGTTTTAGTTCTTCCTAGAATGTTTGGTAAAACTCTCCTGTGAAGCCGTCTGGCCCCGGGCTTTTCTTTGCCAGAAGCTTTTTGATGACTGCTCCAATTTCTTCCATAGTTATTGGCCTATTGATCTGTTTAGATTCTTCCAGATTGAGGTTTGGAAGCTTATATTTTTCTAGGAATATGTGCATTTCCTCCAGGTTGTCCAGTTTGTTGGAATAGAGTTGTTCGTAGTATTTTTTAACAATCCTTTGTATTTCGGCGGGGTCTGTTGTTATTTCACCTCTTTTATTTCTGATTTTCTTTATTTGGGTCCTCTCTCTTTGCTTCTTGGTGAGCCTGGCTAGAGGTTCATCAATCTTGTTTTTGCTTTCAAAGAACCAGCTCTTGGTTTTGTTGATCTTTTGTTTTGTTTCTTTGGTCTCTATGTCGTTTATCTCCGCTCTGATCTTTATTATTTCCTTCCTTCTGCTTACACTGGGCTTTTCTTGTTGCTCTTTTCTAACTCTTTGAGTTTAGGTAATTTATTACCATTTTTTCTTGTTTTTTGCAGTAGGCTTGTAGAGCTATGAACTTCCCTCTCAAGACTGCTTTCACTGTGTCCCATAGATTTTGGATTGTTGTTTTCATTGTCATTTGTTGCCATGATGTTTTTTATTTCTTCCTTGATCTCTCTGGTAACACAGTCATTGTTTAATAGCGTGCTGTTTAGTCTCCATGTGTTTGATTTCTTTGGATTGCTTTTATTGTAGTTGATGTCCAGTTTTATGCCAGTGTGATCTGAGAAGATGCTTGATATGATTACTATCTTCTTGAATTTGGAGAGACTTTGCCTATGTCCCAACATATGGTCTATCTTTGAAAATGACCCATGTGCACTTGAGAAGAATGTATGTTCTGTTTCTTTGGGGTGAAATGTTCTGAAGATGTCAATTAATTCCATCTGGTCTAGTGAGTCATTTAGTATTGATGTTTCTTTGCTAATTTTTTGTTTAGAGGATTTGTCCAATGGTGATAGTGGGGTATTAAAGTCTCCTACTATGATTGTATTGCTGTTAATCTCTCCCTTGGTATCCTCCAGGAATTTTTGTATGTATTTGGGTGCTCCTGTATTGGGTGTGTATATGTTTACCAGAGTTATTTCTTCTTGTTGGATTGCTCCCTTTAGTATTATGAAGTGGCCTTCCTTATCTCTTGTTATGTCTTTTACTTTGAGATCTAATTTGTCAGATATAAGTATTGCTACCCCAGCTTTTTTTTTTCATTTCCATTCACCTGGAAAACCTTTTTCCATCCCTTCACTCTCAGTCTGTGTGCGTCATTTTTTTCTGAGGTGGGTTTCTTGTAGACAGCAGATATATGGGTCTTGTTTTCTTATCCAATCCATTACCCAATGTCTTTTGATTGGGGCATTTAATCCATTTGCATTTAAAGTTTTCATTGATTGGTACTTATTTGTCACCATTTTTATTCTTTACCCCTGTGTTCCTTCTTTGCTTCCTATTTCTTTTTTTTTACAGCAGACCCTTTAGCATTTCTTGCATTGCTGGTTTGGTGGTAATAAATTCCCTTAGTCCTTTTTTGTCTGTGAAGCTTCTGATTTCACTTTCAATTCTGATTGATAGCCTTTCTGGGTATAGTATTCTTGGGTTGAGACCCTTACTTTGCATGACTTTGTATATTTCATTCCATTCCCTTCTAAGCTGATGAGTTTCTGTTGAGAAATCAGTTGCTAGTCTGATGGGGGTTCCTTTGTATGTAACTTTCTGTCTCTGTCTGGCCACTTTTAAGATTCTTACTTTTTCGTTGGTCTTTGCCAATTTAATTATAATGTGCCTTGTCGTCGGTCTTTTGGGGTTCATTTTGCTTGGGACTCTATGAGCTTGTTGGAATTGTGTGGGTTTTTTCTTCCCTATATCGGAGAAGTTTTCTGTCATTGTTTCTTCAAACAGGTTTTCTATTCTTTCCTTAGTTTCCTCTCCTTCTGGGAACCGTGTTATGTGGATGTTGATTTGTTTCGTGTTGTCCCAAAGTTCCCTTAGACTCTCCTCCTGCTTTATAATTTTTTTTCTAGAAGCTGCTGTACTTGGGAATTTTTTTCTCACCTTGTCTTCTAGCTCACTGATGTGGTACTCTGCTTCTTCTAATCTACTCTTGATGCTTTGTATTGAGTTGTTTACAGCAGCGATGTCATTTTTCATTTCTTCTTGGTTCTTCATTTCCTCTTGGTTCTTACTCATATTGTCTAATTTGCCTTCCATTCTTTTCAGCCACCTTATGACCATTTCTCTGAATTCTTTCTCTGACAGGTTGCTTTCCTCTATTTTGTTTACTTCTTTTTCTGGTGATGCCTGCTTTTCTTTCATATGCGGGTTGTTTCTTTTTATCCCCATGGTCTCTCTTCTCTGGATGTCTGTTTATGTAGTTCTCTCTCTCCTGCATTGATTTAAAGGCACAAAATACAACACAACCAGGTACAACACACAAGGCACTGAACAGAAATGTATTCACGATATAAGGCTACCTGACTGCCTTACCGATTTTTTGGTAATTTCCGAATCTGCCGCTATACTGCTTTACCTAATTTTCTGTTCTTTGCCTAGTACCTTTTTTTACAATGTCTCCAAGTTTCATCTTATTATAACAACTTGTTTGCATGTAACTAACCTTTTTGTATATCATGTTGATTTTTTCTCTTTAATGCTCAGGAGCCCAGGTATAGGGGACAGTTAGGTTAAGGGCCTCAGGTGTGGTAGGGTTAATAACCCCCAGAAAGGAGGCCACCAGAGAAAGGCAAATTAGGGGACAGGAGAGAAAAAAGAAGAGGAAAAAGAAAAAAAAAAAGAAGTGCCAAAATGAAATTGGGAAAAGGAAAAAAAAGTAAGAGAGAAAAGAAAGTGACTAGGAAAGAAAAGGGGAACAAACTATATATATGGGGAGAAAATTCCAGGAGAACAGCCACTAATCCCAGTAAATGCCAGCAACAAGTACCTGGAGATTAATACAAACTACAAACAACAATTAATATCAAGCGAGGCAATGGAAAATAGATGTGAAAAACAAACAAAAACAAAGCAACCAAAAATCCAAACAAAAAAAAGAATAAGCCAAACAATCTCACAAAAAAGCATAAAAAGTAGATATAATCAACATTCAAGCAAACAACAACAAAAGGACAGAGAGAAAAACAATTTTTTGGATAGTTAAGACAGAGAAGAGAGAGGTGTGTATGGACTTGGAGCCGGGGATTGTAAATTAGATATATAAGTAGAGTGAAATATTAACAGGGGATAAACAGAAAGAATAGGGAAAATCTAAAGTAGGAAAAGGGTAAGAGAAACAGGACACCAAAAGAGGACATGTTAGGAAGAGAGTGATGGCATAAAGGTAGAGTTGAGATAGAGTAAAACGATGCTAAAGGAAAAATGAAAATAGAATGTAGAACACTAATCCCAAAGTAAAATAAAGAGAAAATAAAGTGACATTTTTTTAAAAAAATAAAGGTAAAATAGTAGTCCTAGTAATACTGATTGAAAATGAAAATGTAATAATTAAAAAGGTAAAATCAAGTGAGGAAAAAAGAGAAAAAATTAGTTTCTTAAGTAAAAGATGAAAAAAATAAAAAAAATAAAAATTAAGAAAAAAAATGCGCAGTAGTGCAGGTCATTCACTTCCTCTGTTGTTCTGTTTGGCATGCCTGTTTCCCAGTCAAGACAGTATTGCAGTTCCCTGCATTCCACTGCTCCTCAGTGTTGTAAGCCAGTCCTGATTTTTAAGCAGGCGGTGTCTTAATTTCTTGTATTCCTTCATTTGTGATTACACAAGAGTCAATTTGTGATTCAGCCCCTGGGTGGCATTGTTTTTGGGTTGACTTTCGGGTCTATATGGCCGCTCTAGCCTGTGCTTAGATCAGTGATGGTGAACCTATGACACACGTAGCCATTTCTGATGACACGCGGCCGCATGCCGAGGATGAAACATTTGCTGCTCCTGAGGATGAAACATTTGCGACTAGAGTCTTGGAGTTAGTTTTTACCTCAAAGTGACACACTACCCGAGTTATGCTGAGTTTTTTGGTGAAGTTTGACACACCAAGCTCAAAAGGTTGCCCAACACTGGCTTAGATCCTGCTTTCCCTGTGATACTCAATACCGGTTTGTGGGAGTGGGCTTCCTCAGATCTGGCTCTCCGACTGTCACTCCCTGCTCCGATCCCCAGATTTCAGAAAAACAACTTTCCCCTGCAGTCTCCCAGGGTGTCCCCAACTGAGTGATCCTATGTATTTGGCTTAGTAATCAGAAGCAAGGATTTGAAGAGGAAAAAGCCCAAGTTTGCGAATAAAGGGGCTGCACGCAAGTCTGCGCAGTCCCCCTTTCCCCCTTGGGTCTAAGCAGCCGGCACACTTATACAATTTTTAGGCTGTCCTTTTGCGTCAGATCAAAATGGGTTGGTTTTTAGAGATCCCCTCTGTTAGCAGCTCTGAGGACCCCCTTCCACATTCACAGATCACACCAGCCCCAACTGCCACGGATTTTTCTAGGCACAGAGCTTCCTCCAGTCCTCCAGCTTCTGCAGTGCGTGCGTTTCTCCCGCCGGGACCAGAGAAATCTCACCTTTTCCCAGTCGAAATCTGACCTTTCCGTAGTGGAGTGTAGAGCTCCTTTGAATCCGCGTGTTTGTGCCAATTGGGCACCGGTGTTCTGGGGTTCGCAGCTGTTCGGTGGTTGCCGCAGTTGTATATTTTCAGGCTGCTGCTAAGATCCACTTTCCCCTTCAAGATGGCGCGGTGTCCGCGTCCGTGTCCGTAGCTCTGGGAATGGACCCAGCAGCAGTGAGGGCTGCCCGCTCAGGGGAACCCCGTTCAGCAGTCCCCCACCTACTCCTGGAGTATAGCTGTCCCTTAACTCGCAAACAAATACTTCCCTTGTGACCCTCAGCTGTTGTTTCTTTCTGCTCTGGGACAAGGCTCGGGACCCGTCTGTGTATTCCGCCGCCATTTTTCTTCTCCCCCTTCTGCTTTTCTTAAGATACTGCATGTTGAGTTTGCCTGTTTATTTCTTCATGTTCATTCTAATTTAGTCTTTATTTCTAAAATGGTTTTTTTCTTTAAATAAAAATTTTAAAAATACATTTTTATTGATTTCACATAGGGAGGCTGAGGGGGAGAGAGATAAAAACGTCACTGATGAGAGAGAATCATTGATTGGTTGCCTCCTGCATGCCCCACACTGGGGATTGCACCCACAACCTAGGCATGTGACCTACCTGGGAATTGAACCATGACGTTCTGGTTCATAGGTTGACATTCAATCACTGAGTCATTCTGGCTGGGCTTTTTCTTAAATAGATTGTTTTATAATCATGCCTTTCTGTTGTACTTTCCTGGTTTATAGTGCTATAATTCTGTTTATTATTTTGTATTTTTATGCTAAGCTTGTATGGGGTTCGATTTTGATCATTTTCTGTTGCTCATTTTTATGTGAAATGACTTTGCCTGACCTGAACTTTTAGTAGGAGGCTTGGTTCACCTAACTTTTCTAACTTCACAGAGCTCCCTTTTGTGTTGTTTTCAGTGATATCCTATCTTTCTTCCCCTTCATTTCTTTTGTCTGGGTCTTCTTTTCCTTTACTTCTATTGCCCTTATCCTGCCTAATTTTAATTCCACTTCTAGCAGTTTTTCCTCATTGTGTCCAGAAAGGAAGATGTATTGGTTAGTTTATTTATTTATTTAGTTTTTTTATCGGTGTGTTTCGAGAGCTCGTGGGATTAGACTTTTCCAGCTCCTTCAGAATATATTATCCCAGACAGCTTGCATTCATTTACTATTGGGATAAAAAAACAGCCTTTTGTTTCATCTACTGTTCCTAATTTGGCCACTAAGTTTTACAGTGAATACACTCAGGGTATTCTGACCAGGTGTCCTCTGCTTATCTATATATATAAAAGGCTAATATGCTAAGTGTCCATCCGACCAGTAGCTATGACACGCACTGACCACCAGGGGCACACACTCAACTCAGGAGCTGCTGTGATGGGCACTGGCCATTTACTGAGAAATGGCATCACAGACCTGGCACCCACAAAGCAACACTTGTCTTACCCCAAGTGGGACACAGGCCCCACCACCACCTTGGAACGACAGCCCACCAAATCGCAACCCACGCTTCCAAGACCCCATGGTGCAAAATGCGGCCCACAGCCCAGTCCAGCCCAGAAATGCTGGCTGTGGGCACCGGTTAATGACGTCTCTTAGCAATGCCCAGCTTCCTCTCCCTAGTGATGACTAGCCTCCTTGCAGTTTCTTCACCCCATGAACACGACTTGCTTTATAGCCAGGTGGAAACATTTCACACTGTAACTCAATGTCTGTGAAGGGTTTTCCCGTGCCTCATCTCATTTGATCCTCACACAAGTCCTGGAGTAGGTAGATAGGAGACTCCGTGGAATCCTATTTTCTTTTCATTTGCTGGAAAAAGGTGATTTAGAAAGCTTAGCAACTTGACCTGACTGAAAAGAAGTAAAAATGGTGGATCTTGAAAATGACTTCAGGTTTTCTCACTGCGCAGAATATAATCAAATACTGCTGCAGTTAAATATTTTACCCTTTGTTCTCTCTGCGTGATCTACAATAATAATGTGCTTCATGTTGATACTTACTGCTGTATTGCTGACAATTACCTGAAAGAGAAGTTGGGGTTCTTCACTGGGCTGGAAAAAGTTTAGCTAAATCAGAAAGCAGGTCTAATTAAGCAAGTTTATTCTATATATATAAAAGGCTAAGTTGACTCACGCATGCACAATATAATAAAGCTCTCACTGGCAATGATCGCACGTGTGTGTTTCGATCTGTCATTGTCAATCATGAATTTGGTTGACAGTTCTATTACAGAGAAAGGGCAAATAGCGATATTAAAATATTTCTTCTAATTAATTTCCTTTCAATGTGCACAAATTCGTGCATCGGGCCACTAGTTACCACAGAATTGTTGATATCATGCAGATTATGTGGCTTTTTGTGGTTTCCCTCCTTATGCTTGCTTTTTGAAGGTCAAGGGGATTTCTTATATCCCAGTTGGTTCTACATGTTTTTCGTACATTCTATATAGTGATTCCGTTTGTAATGTGATAATTCCAGGAGATGAAAATGCTATGCTTCCACTGCTTTGCCATCTCCTCCATCATGTTTTCTAACTTTTTTTTTCTTTATGTGGAAAAATCACATTATGTGAGATCTACTGTCTTTGAAAAAAGTAAGTGTTCCTTATAATAACTGTGAGTACAATGTTGTACAGGAAATATATAGGAATTATTCATCTTGCATAACTAAATTTTTATACTATTGTATAGCAACTTCCATTTCCTCTTCCTTCAAGCCCCGGTCAACCACCATTCTACTTTCTGTTTCTATGATTAAAAAATTTTTAAAATTGATTTCAGAGATGAAGGGAGAGGGAGAGAGAGATAGGAACATCAATGATGAGAGAGAAACATTGATAGGCTGACTCCTGCATGCCCCACTCTGGGGGTCGAGCCTGCAACCTGGGCATATGCTCTGACCAGGAATAGAACCATGACCTCCTGGTTCATAGGTTAACACTCAACCACTGAGCCTCACTGCCTGGGCTGGTTCTATGACTTTGACTACACTAGATACCTCATATAAGTGGAATCATGCAGTATTTGTCTTTTCATGACTAGCTTATTTGACTTAGCATGATATCCTCTAGATTCAGCCATGTTGCCATATTTGACAGGATTTCATTTTCATGTCTAAATAGTATTCCATTTTATGTATGTGCATTTTACTTATCTATTCATCCATTGATGGATATATACGTTCCTTTTACAGTTGGGCTCCCGTGAATAATGCTGCAATAAGTATGGGAGTGCAAGAATGTTTTTGAGTTTTGATTTCAATTCTTTTGGATAAATACCCAGATCTGAAATTGGTGGATCATATGTTAGTTATGTTTTTAAACATTGTGAGGAACCTTCATACCATTTTCCATAGCAGCTGCATCGAAATTTCTACCAGCAGTGTGCAGTGTTCCAATTTTTCCACATCTTCACCAACACTTGTTATTTTTTGTTTTTTCATAATTGCCATCCTAACAGGTGTAAAGCATTATCTCACTGGTTTTGATTTGTATTTTCCTTCTGCCATTAATTTCTAGTTTTGTTTTATGTTTGGCAAACAATTTGTATAATTTCAGTCTTCTTAAATTTGTTTTGTGACCTAATAAGTGATTTATTTTGGAGAATGTTCCTTATGTACTTGAGAAGAATGTGTATTGTATTGCTGTTAGGTGGAATGTTTCCTTAAATCCATTTGGTTTACAGTGTTATTCAAGTTCTCTAATTTCCTACTGATCTTTTGTCTGTATTTTTTGCTGTTATTGAAAGAGGGATATTAAAGTCTCCTACTATTATTGTGTTGCCCTGTATTTCTCCCTTCGTTTCTGTCAAAGTTTGCTTCATATGTTATGTACTCAGATGTTGGATGCCTATCTATACTAATTCAAGGGTAATGTGCTAATTAGGCCGGGTCAACTGGACATCTTTTGGACGTCCGAGTTCCTTCCAGACAGTTAGGGAGCGACCAGGTTGGCAGGGGGGCAGTTAGGGGGCAATCAGGCTGGCAGGTAGAGTGGTTAGGGGTGATCAGGCAGGCGGGCAGGGGACCAGTTAGGGGGTGACCAGGGCAGCAGGGGTCAGCTAGGGGGAGACCAGGCCGGCAAGGGATCAGTTAGGGGGCGACCAGGCCGGCAGGGGAGAGCAGTTAGGGGGATCAGGCCGGCAGGGGAGAGCAGTTAGTGGTGATCAGGCAGGCAAGCAGGCAGGCAGGTGAGCGGTTAGGAGCCAGCGGTCCCGGATTGCGAGAGGGTTTATCATTATACTAGGGACCCAGTGCACAAATTTGTGCACCTTGAAAGGAACTGTGGGCTGCAAGGCTGTAGTGGGCACAGGGGTGGGTCTTGGCCCATCCTCCATGCCCTGCCCATCCCTCCCACAGCAGCCCCCAGTCCCCTCTTTGCCGGCAGCCCTGCTCCCGCCACCGCCGCTTGCACCTGCTGATGGTGCGGAGCAATTGGGGCCGGCACCAGCAGCAGGTGCTAGCGGGGCTGGCGCCGTCAGTGGGTGTGAGTGGTGGCTGCTGCCCCGATCACCCCTCAGGAGCAGGGGGAGGTGGAGAAGCCCTCAGGAGCGATTTGGGCTGGTAGCTGATGCTTGCTCCTGATGACGGTGCCGAATGATCAGGACTGGCACCGGGTTCCGGCAGCGGGTGTGAGCGGCGGCTCTGTCACTGGCTGCAGGTGCAAGTGGCCTGGCGCCACCAGCAGGTGTGAGCTCTGGGCAGGACCGTGGCGTGCAGGAGCAAAGAATATTCAGTAACTGTCAGAGGCTCGCACTGATGACAGCTACCAGGACCCTGCCTTGGTTTGGCGCCCCCACTCACCTGTTCCACTATCCCGCCATGGCCGCCACCCTCCATGTTCCATGCTCTGCCGCCTCCTGGTGGTCAGTGCACGTCATAGCGACTGGTTGTTTGGTTGTTCCACTGTGTGGTCTATTTACATATTAGGGTTTTATATCTATTATATAAAAAGCCTGTGGTTGTCACGCCATCACGCCGTAACGACTGATCAGCAGGAGGCAGCATGTGTGGCAAGGTGCATGCAGGTGGGCCGGGACTTGACTCTGGAGGACTTGACTGGAGGCGCCGGTGGGTTTCTGCGTCCCGCCTCCCGTGGCTGCAGCAGCAGCAGCGACAGCTGCAGGACTCTTTCTGGGTCCCACCAAGCTGCGGGACTCTGGGTCCTTGGTCTCACACGCTGATCCCCTAGTATATAGATAATATATATTTACTTTGTGTCTTCTTACATTTTTTGAGTTAACGTCTATTTGTTCTGATGTGGTTACCATTTGCATTGAATATCTTTTTCTATCCTTTTAGCCTGTGTGTCTTTTTAAAAAAAAAATATTTTTGGAAATATTACATATAGCTCCCTTTCCCCCCCACTTTGACCTCTTCTCACCCACCCCTGCCCCGGACCCCAGGCCTTTTCCACCCTATTGTCTGTGTCCATGGGTTATGCAAATACGCATACAAGTTCTTTGGTTGATCTCTTCCTACCCCTGCCTTCCCTCTGAGATTCCACTGTCTTACCATGCTTCTATGTCTTTGGACCTATTTTGTTCATCTGTTTATTTTGTTCATTAGGTTCCACATATGAGTGAGATCATGTGATACTTATCTTTCTCTTACTTTGCCTGTGTATCTTTAAGTCTAAAGTAAGTCTTTTGTAGACAGTATGATTGGATCTTGTTTTTTTCTTAAATCCATTCAGCCACTCTATTTTGATTAGAGAACTTATCTTTAAAGTTTAAAATAATTATTGATAAATAAGGACTTGACTTTTTAATGTATTTCAATTAAATATTTCTAGTTATAGTTATTATTTATGCTTTTATTTTTAAATTCTAGGACAAGTGGGTTTTGTACCACTTTTAGAGTATAATAGTATTCTTTATTTGTCTGTATACAGGGTGGGGCAAACGTAGGTTTACAGTTGTTCGTATGGAAAATAATACAATAACTAAAAATAACAATACAAGAATAAAATCTGTGTTTCATGTGCTCAGAACTATAAACCTACGTTTGTCCCACCCTGTATTTACCTTTACCAGCTTGCTTTATACCTTCATATATTTTTGTGTTGCTGTTTAACTCCATTTCATTTCAACTAGAATAATATCCTTTATCATATCTTGTAACGGTAGCTCTACATTGTTGAATTTCCTCAACATTTGTTTATTTAAAAGTCTTTATCTCTCATTTTTTGAAGGACATTTTTGCTGTATAGAGTATTTTTGTTTGGCAATTTTTTTCTTTTATGACTTTTAATATATCATTCCATACCCTTATGTTCTATAAAATCTCTGATGAGAAATCTATTAATAGTCTTATTGGGGTTCCCTTTTATGTGATGAGTCACTTTTCTCTTTTTGCTTTCAAAATTCTGACATTGTCCTTGAGTATTGACAATTTAACTATAATGTGTCTTGCTGGGGATTTCTTTGGATTCATCTCTTTTAGTCTGTTTGAGCTTCTTGGATCTGGTTATCCATTTTTCTTTCTCCAGATTTTGGAAATTTTCAGCCACTATAATATTTATGTACCTTTCTCTCTCCTAATTCTGAGAAGCCTATAATATGAAGAGCAAGCATGTCAAACTCAAAGGCTAACATGGGCTAAATAAACAATATTTAAGTTTATGTGGGCCGCGAAAAAACAAAAGCTTCAATTTTCATAGAAATGTAGGTTTATTTTAATAGAGACATGCTGAATACAAAGGGCTGAAATAAATGAGTAATCGTTAATATAAAATAATAGAAGACTTTAATAAAAATTAATATTTTTTCTTGAACATTAACTTACCTGACACTGAATAACTGCACAAATTAATAGCTGTAACGCAAATAATCCTATTTTTCTTGTTATCCGAAAGCAAAATATTTTCTGTTGTGCACACCAAACAAGTCAGTACAAGACTAATGACGTGGCAATTGGCTGCTAAAATATTCACTGCTAGTATTAGTGAAGAGAAATGGTGCGCCTGTGCGGAAGGCCTAAAGGAAATGAATGCAACACAATTATAGTAATCAGTCATTAGCGAACATTGTAGTGAGTTATTAATTATGTATAACAGGATATTGTAAAAATTAAGTTATTAAATTTTTATTAAAACGTTTCTTACGTACTGTTATATTGTCTGGTCTGGAAAAATATTCGTTGTGGGCTGCATGCAGCCTGTGGGCTGCAAGTTTGACATGCTTGATGAAGAGTGATTCATATTGTGTTCCTTAATTCCCTTAGGCTTTCTTCACTCTTTTTCATTTTTGCTCCTGTTTACTCTTCTGACTGGATAATTTCAAATGACCTTTTATCAAGTTGGCTGATTCTTTGTTTTCTTTGATCAAGTCTTCTGTTGAACCCAGCTATTGAATTGTTCAGGTCAGTTTTTGTATTATTTAGCTCCAAAGTTTTCTTTTTTATATTTTCTGTCTCTTTACATTCTCATTTTGTCCGTGCACCATTTTCTCAAGCTCATTGAGAATCTTTATGATAGTTACTTTAAAAACTTTGTCGGATCATTCATATACCTTCATTTCTTTAGTGTAAGTTTCTGGAGCTCCATTTTTTCCCTTTCAACTGGACCTTCTTTTTCTCATTTCTTGTTTCTTATACCTTGTGTTGGTATCTGCACATTTGAAGAAATACCCGTATCTCCTAGTCTTCATGCACTGGCTCTGACTGGGAAAGACCTTCACCAATCATTCCAGCTAGAGATTTTTGGGAGCCCGTGGTTGTATTTTCTCTGGACTTGTATTTATAGATTTGTAATTAGAGGGATTTGTTGGTTTCTTTTTTCAGGCCCTCATTATTTCTCCCTCATTATCAGGCAGGAAGCCTTAAATTGTCTCCTCCCAATTGTGCAAAGCCCTGTTAACTGTAGCAGCACACCAACTGCTTTTCCTTTGTTCTTAGCTGCCCCCAGGCATCCAAATTTTTCTGGTTTCATCAGTACTAATTAGTGAGCGGAGACAGAAACCAGAACTTTTTGTAGTTCTCTCTGATTCTGGAATGTTGTATGGTATACATGTTTCGCTCCCTTTTTTCAACTGCTGGAGAAGTTGTAGGATGGGATGATTTTTCTTGGTGTTGAGCTCTGCCAGCTTATGGTAGGGGTTTATGTAGATAAAGTGAAATTGTTCTTTTTACCTTTTTCAGTGCAACTGTTCTTGACTTTGTTATTGTCTAGGGCACTGTAGCATCTTAACTGGGATGTGGAATTCTCATAAAGGTATTTTGGTCCATGTATCATTGTTGACTTATTATTTCCTTGGGAGAAAAAGTGCTGGGATTTCCTTTTCTGACATCTTGTGATGTCACTCCTTTAACCTTTAAGTGTGGCACATATGCAAAAAAATGCAAATGTCATGTATACAGCTTGATGACTTTTTTACAAAGTGACCAGACCCACGTAAATTTGTGTCCATAATGCCATCGTATTCAAAAGACAATTTAGTTGCATATAAAACCCTGTTAGGTATTATTTTGCCTTCAAGGCTTTGAAAATCTTACTCCATTGTCTTTTTGCACCCAGTCAAACTTGTCAAAAAGTCTGATGTCAATCTGATTCTTTTTACTTTATTTATTCTTTCTAGTCTCTCGTAGAATATATTCTTTTTTTAAAAATTTCTTTATTGATTAAGGTGTCACATATTTGTCCCCATCCCCCCATTCCCATCCCACACCCCTCCCCACAGATGCCCCCACCTCCCTGTTGTCCTTAAGCATTGGTTAGGCTCGTATGCATGCACACAAGTCCCTTGGTTGATCTCTCCCCGCTACCCCCACCCTCCCCTACCCTCCCTCTGAGGCCCGACAGTCCGATCGATGCCTCCTTGTTTCTGGTTCTGTTCTTGTTCATCAGTCTATGTTGTTCATCATTTCCCCTAGATGAGTGAGATCATGTGTTACTAGAAATATACTTATAAGAACCGAATGTGAGACGAGCAATAATAGTTATGCTGACAGGCAAATGAATCAGTCTGTAGTGAGTTTCTTTCTGGACCAACTGTTCTTTTGAGACCCAATTTCAATGTTCACCAGTTCCTTATGTGTACATGTCAGCACTGACTTTTCAGCTCTGGATGGTGGACAAATGATGGTAATGCAGGTCCGACTCCCTCTCGTTTGGTCTCTCCCGGACCCAGGGGCGCGCGGCCTCACCCGGACCCGGGACCCAGCATCACCCAGGCCCCGGGGCGCGTGGCCTCACCCGGACCCGGGACCCAGCCTCACCCGGACCCAGGGGTGTGCGGCCTCACCCATGTCCAGGTGCGCATGGCCTCGCCCGGACCCAGGGGCGCGCAGCCTCACCCGGACCCGGGACTCAGCCTCACCCTGACCCGGGTCCCAGCCTCGCCTGGACCCAGGGGCGTGCGGCCTCACCCAGACCCGGGACCCAGCGAGGCTTCGTGTTCTTGATCCCAATTCCTGTCGATCAGTTCCCTCTCAGTAATTCTTTCGGCCATTTTCTCAAAGCTCCGGGGCGGCTGCCGCGGAACTCGTTGGGCGGCGGGCTCGGCGAAGCTCCGGTGCACCCGGTGCGCGGCAGCGGGCTGGTCTGAGGTCGCTGCGGTAGCACTCGGGTCTGCAGCGGCGACCAGTCGCCGGGCGAGCGCACCTGGATCCGGGACCCAGCGGGGCCTCGTCTTCCCAATCCCAACTCCCATCGGTCAATTCCTTCTCAGGAATTCCTCCGGCCATTTTCTCAACGTTCCGGGTCGGCTGCTGTGGAATTCGCTGGGCGGTGGGCTCGGCGAGGCTCTGGTGCGCGGCGGCGGGCTGGTCCGAGGTCGCTGCGGCGGCGCTCGGGTCTGCAGCGGCAGCCGGTCGCCGGGCGAGTGCTCCTGGATCCGGGACCCAGCGGGCCTCCTCTTCCCGATCCCAACTCCCATCGGTCACTTTCTTCTCAGCAATTCCTCCGGCCATTTTCTCAAAGCTCCGGGGCGGCTGCCACGGAACTCACTGGGCAGCGGGCTCGGCAAAGCTCCAGTGCGCCCTGTGCGCCCGGTGCGCGGCGGTGGACTGGTCCGTGGTTGCTGCGACGGCACTCGGGTCTGCAGCGGCGGCTGGTCGCCGGGCGAGCACACCTGGATCCAGGACCCAGCGGGGCCTCGTGTTCCCAATCCCAACTCCCATCGATCAATTCCTTCTCAGCAATTCCTCCGGCCATTTTCTCAAAGCTCTGGGGCGGCTGCCGCGGAACTCGCTGGGCAGTGGGCTCGGTGAAGCTCCAGTGCGCCCGGTGGGCGGCGGGCTGGTCTGAGGTCGCTGCAACGGCGCTTGGGTCTGCAGCGGCGGCCGGTCGCCGGGCGTGCGCCTAGAATATATTCTTTTACTTTGATTTTTCTAAGTGAATATGTGTAGATGACACTTTTGGTGGTGCCACTCTTTATTTTTAACATCACAATTGCATTGATGATTTTGCCACAAATTAAGCAATATCACATGTACCATGTTAACAACAGCAAAATTAACCAGATGTTCAAGGGTATCAATCGGGAAGGTGACAGTAAGCTCACTAGCTCCAGTAATGTTACTGATATTATTACTATCAATAATGTTAGGAACAAACGTCTCCATTCTATCACTTCTGGCTATATGAACTTGAGCGAGGCAGCCTCTCTGAGCCTCTATATCTAGTCTGTAAAATGGGAATAATAATAATAACAATTATAAATATCTTGTAGGGTTGTAGTGAGCATGAAATGAGATAATGCAGTGTTGATCAGGAGGCCAGCCAAATAGTGAGTGCTTCTTGAACCATTCTTACTAAAAATTATTATAGTATAGATCTTCCTAATCCACATTGTAATTCAAAAATTCCTTAGAAAAAAAAGAAGACCACAATGAAAATATGAAAAGTGGATAAAACACTAACTGTCCTGGCCTTCAATGAATCTGTTATTTTGTTCTGAGCTAAGTGTCTTCAGGGATGAACTAAAATTGAAGTTTATTTTTTAGGTGGATGAGCGAGGGCAGTCAAGATATATCTTACCATTACATTTGTCTTACTGTGATATTTATGCCTGCATCTGTTTTAGATTTATAAACTTCTAAAGCATAAAGGATCATGTATGTACATTTTTGGTTGATTACAGTGGGTAAGATAAAACCCTTTTTTGTTTTGCAAAAGTGAATCCTAATTTAAGAAGGTTGATATGGAATTTAGAGCAAAGTTGACTTACACTTGAAACATTCTCAAGTGACTTTAAGGTTCTAGGTGCTTCTTGTAAAGGCATTTACAAAAAACCCACAGTTTTTAAAATGCTTCTAAGAGAGCTATCAGTTTTCTTCCTGGCATTATGTGAAAACTAGAGGTCCGGTATATGAAATTCGTGCATGGGGGAGTCCCTTAACCCGGCCTGCACCCTCTCCAATCCTGGAGCCCTTGGGGGATGTCTGACTGCCTCTTGCAATCCGGGACCGCTGGCTCCTAACTGCTCACCTGCCTGCCTGCCTGCCAGCCCCTAACCCCTCTGCCTGCCTGCCCGATTTCCCCTAACCACCTCTGCCTGCCTGATCTTCCCTAACTGCTCCCCCACTGGCCTGATCGCCCCTAACTGCTCCCCTGCTGGCCTGATCACCCCAAACCGCCTCTGCCTCGCCCTGCACCCAGGACCCAGGATTCCCTCCTCTGGCCGGTCTCAGGTACCCAGGACCCAGACTTCCCTCCCTCTGGCCGGCCGCAGGCACCCAGGACCCAGGCCGGCTTTGCCTGGGCCAGCCACCGCCACAGGGGACCGTGGGTGGGCAGCTTTGCCTGGGCCACAGACCCAGGTGCCCGGGACCACGGGGCAGGTGGCTTGTCCCTCTCCCAGGCCACAGCTGCGGGTGTTGGCACCTGGGACCATGGGGAAGATGGCTTGTCCCTCTCCTGGGCTACAGCTACAGGTGCTGGTGCCCGGGACCACAGGGTGGGCGGCTTGTCCTTCTCCCAGGCTGCAGGCGCAGGTGCAGTCATTGGTGCCCAGGACCATGGGACAGGCGGCTTGTCCCTTTCCTGGGCCACAGGTACAGACGCAGACGCTGGTGCCTGGGACCGCGGGTCTGTGGTGCATGTGGATTGTCTCTCTCCTGGGCCACAGGCGTAGCTGTTGGCGCCTGGGACCGTGGGGTGTGCGGTTTGTCCCTCTCCCAGGCCGCAGCCTGGCTGGTCCCCATTCCTCTCTCACTAGCTCATTTGTGCCTGGCTGGTCCCCATTCCTCTCTCCGCAGTGTTGAGTGTCTGAGCCGTGATGGCGTGAGGGTGTGACGACCATTTGCATATTAGCTATATAGGACTAGAGGCCCAGTACACGAAATTCGTGCACCGGAAAGGGGTTCCCTCAGCTTGGCCTGCACTCTCTCCAATCTGGGACCCCTCACGACCTCTGTCTCCTACCTGCTCACCTGCCTGCTAGCCTGATCCCCCTAACTGCTCTCCCCTGCTGGCCTGATTCCCCTAACTGCTCTCCTCTGACAGCCTGTTCGCCCTAACTGCTCTCCCCTGCTGGCCTCATCCCCCTAACTGCTCTCTCCTGCCTGCCTGATCGCCTCTGTCCTCCTCTGCCTTGGCCCCGCCAACATGGCTTTGTCCAGAAGGACGTCCGGAAGGACATCCAGAAGGTCGTCTGGAAGATGTTCAGTCTAATTAGCATATTACCCTTTTATTAGTATAGATTCCACCTTGTTCTAAAAATGCAGGTTGTTCCCAGGTTTTCCTATCGTGGAAGGGGAGCCTGCAGTAGCATCCTGGGTTCTGACCAGGGCTTATGCGCTTGTGCTTTATCTCAGCAGTTGCGATTCCTAGAAGAAGACTCTTGGATATACCTTGAACATTTCTATCGAATTTGCCAAATCATCCTCCAAAAATGTTGAACCACTTTAAACTCCCACCAGCAACCATGCGTGTGCCCTCCATCCCACTTTGATGCCAATATCATTGATTTCTCCCTAGAATCTTCCCTCCCGTCAGCCGGGACTGCTTGGTACTTGAGCCGATCTCATTGTTCAGCTGGGGACTTGATTTCCTGAGATAGAATTATGGAGGAGGAAAATAGTTTTCCTCTACCTTTCTGAGTTCTTAGTGGAGGCTCTTGTAATGAAAGACAGATCACCAAGAGAAAAACAAAAGTTCATTAACATGTGTACCTCATGTATATGTGGGAGATCCCAGGGAAAAATGAGTAGCTCCCCAAGGTGGCTTAGAATGCAGATTTAAATACCTTCTTCCTAGGGAAAGGGGATGGGAGATGTAGGCCTCTTAGAGGAGAGTAATGATTTTTAGGAAAGATGAATGGGGGTGAGGGGAAATAGTTTGTAACAAAGTTTGGGTATGATGTCAACTTCTACTCTCCTGTCCTGTGACAGGAGTCAGTCTTCTCTGCCTGATGATACTTCTCCTGTCAAGGGGACGACCTATGACATTTAAGCTCCTTTTGGGGGGTCTGATTTTAGGCAGATCAGGAGACTTCAGTGAAACCCTCTGCATGCATTTGCTGTTTTTCAAGCATCTGCAGCTCAAGATCATCAATATAACAACACAGCATATGTTGGGGTGGCATGTTCTCTGACCTTCAGAATAAACCCAACAAAAGCTTGTCTCCTCTCTTAGATGATTTGCCACAGTAGTGTTATTCTCTGGAGACGGTATTCTGATCAGACCTTCCTGGGAGTGGTCATAACATACCTGTGCTTGTAGAAAGGTGTGGGCCACATCACTAAATAAACCAGGGTCAGTTTTCTCACCTTGTGGAAAGGGAGACAAAGTTATGATAGTTTATCTCCCTTTCCACAGGTTTCTTGCGGGTTTGTGTCTCTGCTTCCTCCCCTCCCCCCAGCAGGCCCAGCGCCTCAGCTGCGGCTTGGGGCTGCTGGGTGCCGGGACTGCGGGTTTGTGTCTCTGATCCGGCCCCCAACAGCCCCAGCGCTGCCGTGGCAGGGCTTGGGGCTGCTGAGTGCCAGCCTCCCTCCGTGTTTTTGTCTCCGATCCCGCCCCCAGCAGTCCCGGTGCCACCAGTGGTAGGCCTTGGGGCTGCTGGGTGCTGGGCCTGCGGGTTTGTGTCTCCAATCCAGCCCCCAGCAGCCCCAGCACCACAGTGGTAGGCCTTGGGGCTGCTGGGTGCCGGCCCCCCCTGTGGGTTTGTGTCTCTGATCCGGCCCCCTGCAGCCCCAGCACCATGGTGGCGGGCCTTGGGGTTGCTGGGTGCCGGGCCTGTGGGTTTGTGTTTCTGATCCTGCCCCAGTAGCCCCAGCACCGCGGTGGCGGGCCTTGGGGCTGCTGGGTGCCAGGCCTGTGGGTTTGTGTCTCCGAACCGGCCCCCAGCAGCCACAGCACCGCCATGGCAGGGCTTGGGGCTGCTGGGTGCTGGCCTCCCTGCATGTTTTTGTCTCCGATCCGGCCCCCAGCAGCCTCAGCACCGTGGTGGCGGGCCTTGGGGCTGCTGGGTGCCGGGCCTGTGGGTTTGTGTCTCCGATCCGGCCCCCAGCAGCCCCAGTGTCGCCGTGGCGGTGCTTGGGGCTGCTGGGTGCCAGCCTCCCTGCGTGTTTGTGTTTCTGATCTGGCCCCCAGCAGCCCCAGTGCCACTGTGGCGGGGCTTGGGGCTGCTGGGTACCGGCCTCCCTGCGTGTTTGTGTCTCTGATCCAGCCCCCAGCGCCACGGTGGCAGGCCTTAGGGCTGCTGGGTGCCGGGCCTGTGGGTTTGTGTCTCGGATCCAGCCCCCAGCAGCCCCAGCATCGCCTGGCCGCTATGGGCGTTGCCATATTTGTTGGGTTAATTTGCATACTCACTCCTGATTGGCTGGTAGTGTAGCAGAGTGATGGTCAATTTGCATGTTTCTCTTTTATTATAGTGTAGATAAGTGTTTTAGCCATTGTATGAGTTATGGTCATATGGAATTTTCAAAGCGCTGTTGAAAAGAAGATTGATATTTTTAGAAAAAAATGGGTAGATTTTCAGGGCTCAAATACATAAATGACATAAGAGAGTCAAATTAAGACATTTTTGTGTATGTTTGAGAGGGTGCGATATCTTTTGAAAGGGTTACGTTTTTCATTTGAAAAGCTAATGCAATTATTTTTGGCAATAATTGTTTTACCAGAAATACATTTGCATTTTATATCATGTCTCTGTTTATTAACCATGAGGAGATAATAAAATAGAGGTTAACAACCTTCTCAGTTTGAGTGCCATTAACAGTACTGAACTGACAAAAAATAGGTGGATACATTCAGATGGCCAATAGACATATGAAAAGATGGTCAACATCAGTAATCATCTGAGAGATGCAAATTAAAACATCAATGAGATATCACCTTACGCTTGTCACAGTGGTTATCATCAATAAATCAACAAACAGCAAGTTCTTGGGGGGATGTGGAAAAAAGGGAACCCTCATGCATTGTTGGTGGGAATGCAGACTGGCACAGCCACTATGGAAAACATTATGGAGTTTTCTCATAAAATTAAAAATAGCACTACCATTTGACCCATCGATTCTATTTCTGGGACTATATACTCAGAATCCTGAAACACCAATCAGAAAGAATATATGTACCCTGTGTAAACAGCCCAAGCAGCAGGAGGTACATTTACACAATGGAATACTACCCGGTGGTGAAAGAAGAAGGAACTCTTACCTTTTGTGATAGCATGGGTGGACCTGGAGATTGTTAGGGCTAAGTAAAATAAGCCAGTCAGAGAAAGACAAATACCATATGATCTCACTTATATGTATAATCTAATGAACAAAATAAACTGATGAACAAAATAGTATCAGAGTCATGAAAACTTGGAAAAGACTTACAGCTCTCAGGTCGAGGGCACTGGATGAAAAAAGTTGAAGAGATTATCCAAAGAACATATATGCCTAACCCATAGACACAGATAAGAGTGTGGTGCTGGCCAGAAGGAAGGGGGTCAGGGAAGGAGGACATCTGTAATAATGTCAACAATAAAAATAAGGCAGATAGAAGAGAAAGAGAAATCTACCAATACATAAAAAGATAATTTTTATTTCCTTAACCTGTGCAGTAGTAATCTTAAGGCCTTTAAAAATTATAATAGACAAGATGTTTGTGTATTTTCAGGGCTAGTTGGGATATTTGTAGATAGCTCAACTTTATAAGCTAATCCAACAAGCATTGAAATCTACCCTACCCATGTGCAGAATGCTGTGGTATGTTCCATGGGAGATATAAAGATAAAACAGACTGTCTCTAATATTAAGAAATTTACCATGTAATAGGAGAGACAAAACATGTGTGCAAGTTACTGTAACATAATATAGACTGTGAAGTATTAAAAAATACTTTGGTTCTAAATGTTTATATTGCAGGCAAAATAATAAGAAAAATAATCAGTTGTGTAAAATCAGCTATATTAAATTGTAAAGCAAAACTGTACACACATGGAAAGCATTAATTAACTGTTTAATATGCTTGGTATCATTTTCAACTAGGCTCTCCAGGCATGGCCGCTGATAGAAAAGAGGACATGTTGGCATGGTCATGCAGGAGGAGGACTCCACACAGACCCGAAAGAAGGGGTAAGAGCTAATAACAAGTAAATGGAAATTCTTAAAGATGACTGTGTTTGGATAGAAAGTATGTCAAAGATGATCATATTCCAGAGTATTTTGATTTTGGTTTTCTTTTTTTTTTAAATTATCTTTTTTTTTGCTTTGTTTTTTTATTATCTTAAGTTTTACATATGTCTCCTTTTTCCCCAACTGACTCCCCCCAACCCTTCTCACCCAGGGCAAGCCCCCACCGCCCCAGTGTCTCTGTCCATTGGTTATGCTGATATGCATGCATATAAGTCCTTTGGTTGCTCTCAAACCCCCCCCACCTCCCCTGCCATTTGTCTCTGGATCTATTTTTGTTCATCAGATTATGTTGATCAGTATACTCTACATATGAGTGAGATCATGTGATATTTATCTTCCTCCAACTGGCTTATTTCACTTAGTATAATGCTCTCCAGTTCCATCCATGCTGTTGCAAATGGTAAAAGTTCCTTCTTTTTTTTTTTCAAAGATGATTTAAAGTTTATTCATATTTGCAACTTTCAAACTTTACATTTAACACAATTATCAGTGTAAATAAAGATGAGCAAAAGTGTGATGGTACAAAATTCATATGCTGCTGCATTTTTTTGTATTTCTATTGGAAAATAGTTTTATTTATCATACAAACAACAGTTGTTAGCTACCAGAGATAAACACTGTATGTGTATTCTTTAATTCAGTCTTGACATTTCCTTGAGGGGTTATTGTATTATCATTTTACAGATGTGAAAACTGGTTGAGAGAAGTTAAGTAACTTGCTCAAGGATAGACATATAATAGTTGATGTAATGCAGATTAGAAACCCAGTTGGTCTGACTCCCAAGACTTTATATAGTATGTGGTCATATGATATGGAAATTCACAGCATTATTACTAACTGGGTATAATATGAATTTTATAAGTGAGACTTTTTCATTTCCTTAGTCTCCCTTTCTGCTGAACTTGTAGCATTGCTTCTGAAGTTGATAAAAACTGATGGCAATTTTAACCTTTTCTGCCTTGCTCTCCTGACAACTTCCCTGAGGCAAAGTGGCAATTGATTTTATCTACCTTATTTTATTCTATTCTTGCGAAATTCATTGAGCAATTGTGTTATAGTCATTTAAATACAGGTAATCTTCTCCTTGCCTTTCATGTATTAGAAAAATTTAGTTGTGTTTTTTTATTTTTATTTTTTTAAATTTAATAAATCTTTATTGTTCAGATTATTACAATTGTTCCTCTTTTTTCCCCGCATAGCTCCCCTCCACCCGGTTCCCACCCCACCCTCTGCCCTTACCTCTCCCCCACTGTCCTCATCCATAGGTGTACGATTTTTGTCCAGTCTCTTCCCGTACCCCGCACACCCCTTCCCCCCTGAGAATTTTCAGTCCAATCCCTTTCTATGCCCCTGATTCTATTATATTCACCAGTTTATTCTGTTCATCAGATTTTTTATTTACTTGATTTTTAGATTCACTTGTTGATAGATATGTATTTGTTGTTCATAATTTTTATCTTTACCTTTTTCTTCTTCCTCTTCTTAAAGAATACCTTTCAGCATTTCATATAATACTGGTTTGGTGTTGATGAACTCCTTTAGCTTTTTCTTATCTGTGAAGCTCTTTATCTACCCTTCAATTCTGAAAGATAGCTTTGCTGGGTAGAGTAATCTTGGTTGTAGGTTCTTGCTATTCATCACTTTGAATATTTCTTGCCACTCCCTTTTGGACTGCATAGTTTCTGTTGAGAAATCACCTGACAATCGTATGGGTGCTCCTTTGTAGGTAATTAACTGTTTTTCTCTTGCTGCTTTTAATATTCTCTCTTTGTCTTTTGCTCTTGGCGTTTTAACCCTTTGCACTCGCTTTTTTCTCGATTCCTTTATTCTAATGCTAACCGTGTCGAGTCACACTCGACATCCGAGTGCAAAAGGTTAATTATGATGTGTCTTGGTGTGGTCCTCTTTGGATTCCTTTTGTTTGGGGTTCTGTGCGCTTCCTAGACTTGTGAGTCTATTTCTTTCACTAGGTGGGGGAAGTTTTCGGTAATTATTTCTTCAAATAGGTTTTCAGTATCTTGCTCTCTCTCTTCTTCTGGCACCCCCATTATTCTGATGTTGGTATGCTTGAAGTTGTCCCAGAGGCTTCTAAAACTATCTTCAACTTTTTGGATTCTTTCTTCTTTTTGCTTTACCAGTTGAGTGTTTTTTTCCTATTTTGTATTTCAAATCTTTGACTTGATTCTTGCGTTCCTCTAGTCTGCTTTTGGGTCTCTGTATAATATTTTTTATTTCAGTCAGTGTATGTTTAATTTCTAGTTGGTCCTTTTTCATATCCTTGAGGTTCTCGCTAAATTTATCGGCCTTTTCTAGGAAATTCTTGAAAAAGCTTATAACGGTGGTTTTGAACTCTATATCCAGTCATTTGTTTTCCTCCATTTCTTTCATTTGTGATCTGTTTCTTTGTCTCCGCATTTTCGCTGCTTCCCTAATTTGGTAGGGTAGCTTTGTGTGCTAGGTGTCCTATATGACCCGGTGGCTTGGCCTCCCAAGTTACCTGAGGTGGACACTCTTGGTGCACCCCTTTGTGGACTGTGTGTACAGCCTTGTTGTGGTTAAGTCTTGAATGTTGTTGGTATCACTGGGAGGATTTGACCTCCAAGCCAATTGGCTGTGAGGATCAGCTGTTTCTACTCTGAGAGAACGTCTGTGTTGGAGACAGCCTTATGAGATAAGAGTTGCAAAATTGCAAAAGCCTCTGTGCTCAGCTTGGATGGGGCGGGGTCTCAGGGCTGAGCAGACAGTCTTGGCTTCCCGTCAGCCCTGCCCTATGATGCCCCTGGGTCTCAGTGTCACTCGGTAATCTCTGCAAACACCTCTAAGAGTAAGCTGCCCTTGAGTTTCGCCCGCTGCCAGACAGTCCAGTTTCTTCCCCAATGAATCTGGATTCCCAGATTCTCGCCCAAAACTGGTGTTCAGCGTCGTGGGGGAGCTTCTGTTTCCCACCCGCTAGAGAAAGCCATCGGCATTCAGCAGTCAGTCCTCTGTTTGCACACTTGCGCGCGCGCCTCCAGACCTCTGCCTTTTGCGGCTCCCCTGAGTTTCCGCCTGACAGTCCAGATTCCCCCCGTATAAGCCTGGGTCCCCAGGGTCTTGCCCGAAGCTGGGGTTCAGCGCAGTCAGAACTGGGGTTCAGCGTAGTGGGGGAGCTTCCGTTTCCCACCCGCTAGAGAAAGCCAGCAGAATTCAGCAGTCAGTCCTCTGTTTGCACACTTGCGCGCGCGCCTCCAGACCTCTGCCTTTCGCGGCTCCCCTGAGTTTGTGCCTGACAGTCCAGATTCCCCCCATATAAGCCTGGGTCCCCAGGGTCTTGCCTGGAGCTGGGGTTCAGTGCAGTTGGAACTGGGGTTCAGCACAGTTGGGAGCTTTTGTCTCCTTCCCGCTAGAGAAAGCCAGCCAGGCACTCAGCCGCCCACGCGTGTGTTTCCGTACCTCAGCCTTTTGCAGCTCCTCTGATTCTCCGTGTGCTTTCCTCTTTCATTCTAGTTGTAGAATTTCCACTCAGCCAGCTTTCCTGTGGTTCTGGATGATGTCCCTTTTGTCTTTTAGTTGTAGTTTTGAAATTGTTGTGCGAGGCAGCAGTTTAGGTGTTTACCTATGCCGCCATCTTGGTTTCTCTCAAAGTTCCTTCTTTTTTATAGTGGTGTAGTATTCCATTCTGCAGATGTACCATAGTTTTTTAATCCATTCATCTGCTGATGGTCACTTAGGTTGTTTCTAAATCTTAGTTATTGTAAATTGTGCTGCTATGAACATAGGGGTGCATATATCCTTTCTGATTGGTGTTTCTGGTTTCTTGGGATATAGTCCTAGAAGTGGGATTATTGGGTCAAATGGGAGTTCCATTTTACTATTTGAGGAAACTCCATACTGTCTTCCACAGTGGCTGCACCAGTCTGCATTCCCACCAGCAGTGAAGGAGGGTTCCTTTTTCTCCACATCCTTGCCAGCACTTGTTGTTTGTTGATTATAGCCATTCTGACAGGTGTGAGATGGTACCTCATTGTGGTTTTTATTTGCACCTCTTAGAGGATTAGTGACTTCAAGCATGTTTTCATATGTCTCTCGGCCTTTTGTATGTCCTCTTTCAAAAACTGTCTACTCACGTCCTTTGCCCATTTTATGATTGGATCGTTTATCTTCCTTTTGTTAAGTTGTGTGAGTTTTCTGTAAAATTTGGAGATGAAATCTTTATATGAAATAGCATTGGCAAGTATGTTCTCCCATGCAGTGGCCTTTCTTGTTGTTTTCTTGATGGTTTCTTTTGCTGTGTAGAAGCTTTTTAATTTGATGTAGTCCCATTTGTTTATTTTCTCCTTAGTCTCCATTACCCTAGGAGCTGTGTTGGTAGATATATTGCTACGGCATATGTCTGCTATCTTGCTGCCTATGGAGTCTTGTAGGATTTTTATGGTTTCCCATCTTTTATTTAAGTCCTTTAGCCATTTGGAGTTTGTTTTTCTGTATGGTGTAAGTTGGTAGTCTACTTTCATTTTCTTGCATGTATCTGACCAAATCTCCCAGCACCATTTATTGAAGAGACTGTCTTGACTCCATTGTGTGTTCTTGCCTTCTTTGTCAAATATTAATTGAGCAAAATGGCTTGGTTCGATTTCTGGGTTCTCTGTTCTGTTCCATTGGTCTATATTTCTGTTCTTGTGCCAGTACCTGGCAGTTTTGAGAACCGTGGCTTGGTAATATAGCTTGATATCTGGTATTGTGATCCCTCCAACTTCGTTCTTCTTTTTCAGGATTGCTGTGGCTATTTGTTTTTTTTTATTTTTATTCCAGATGAATTTTTGGAGAGTTTGTTCTAGATCTTTGACATATGCTGTTGGTATTTTAATAAGGATTGTATTCAATCTGTAGATTGTGATTTTGGTTTTCTTATACAAAACCATAGGAAGTGACCATTGTTATATAGAAGATATTTTTGTCAGGCTTAAAACAAACAGAATTCGTGATTGGGTAAAAAAAAAAAATCCACAAAATTATGAACCTATACATTTTAGTGCTTTATTATAAACTAGACACCTGGTGCATGAATTTGTGCATGGGTGGGGTCTGCCTGGCTGCTGGCAGGCACCCGGGACCCGGGCTTCCCTTGCAGTCCCGGCTTCCCCCAGAAGGTCGTCCGGAAAGTTGTCTAGAAGGATGTCTGGTCTAATTAGAATATTATGCTTTTATTATTATAGATATTATTGGTTTAGGTTGTTATACACTGAGTGGCAAGAATATTATGATCTCTGAACGCATAATAATCTGGCCACTCAGTGTATATCCTATATAATTAAAGGTTAATATGCAAATTGTCCCCTCGACCAGGAGTTCGACCAGCAGGCAGACTGGCCAAACACCCATGTCCCCTCCCCGTGGCTAGCTGGCTGGACCCCACCCATGCACGAATTCATGCACTGGGCCTCTAATACACACACACACACACACACACACACACACACACACACACACACACACACACACACAGAGTGGCCACATTATTATGCGTTCAGAGATCATAATAATCTGGCCACTCAGTGTATATTCTAGCCTTATAAATAAATAGGTAAATTAGATATAACAAAACTAATTTTTGTGCATGTGTGTGTGTGTATTTTAAGGTTAACATTTTCTCTTCTGTATAAGTATTTTAGAAAGATTCTAGAATGTCCCCTCGCTTCATGGTAAATTCTCCATCTACCTGATCCATTTATTTAATTATCCATATTCTTTTTCATTTTTATTATCATCAAATAGGGAAGTTAAACGGTAGGGTCACTGAAATAAAAACATTTAATTGTATTATATTTTTCCTTGTAAGTGAAAATGTCATTTGCATACTGTTATACAATTATTCACGTGGTCCTCTTACTCTTATCTTGCCTCTTTTTTTTCCTACTACTTGACCCAACCAGGATATATATGGTATCTCTAATTAGAAATGACATTTTTAGGATTATTGGCAATTGAAAAATTTTGTGTAAAGATGCTTTCTAAATTGTGGAGAGATAAATATTAGTTATTTTATTTGTGTGAAGAAAACCTTTCCCAGTGCTTTTCTCCTTGTTTGAGATCCAAAATAAGTCTTTTCACAGAACACAAAACACATTGCTTTCATTTTCATATTTCTCTCGCATTTTTTTTGAAATATATTTTATTGATTTTTTACAAAGAGGAAGAGAGAGGGATAGAGAGTTAGAAACATCGTTGAGAGAGAAACATCGGTCAGCTGCCTCTTGCACACCCCCTACTGTGGATGTGCCCACAACCAAGGTACATGCCCTTGACCGGAATCGAACCTGGGACCCTTGAGTCCGCAGGCCGACGCTCTATCCACTGAGCCAAACCGGTTTCGGCTTTCTCTCCCATTTTTTAATATACTACCCTTAATGGCTGGTTTTAGAAGCAGAAAATATTATAAAATAGAATTTTAAAATTTAATACAAATACTGCGGTGTGTTTATTCATGTGTTTTTGGCATGATATTTGTCAGCTTTCAGGTTTGTCTTTCACCAAGGTCTCTTAAGGATGGTTGGAAATAATGCTCTAAATACACCAAACATATGTTGACTAGTGACGGAGAAGTATTCAATTCTGTTAGGCTCAAGCTTTATACATTTCAAGATAGTTTCTTTGCACTCCAATAAATTAAACAAAGCAAAAAATCATTATAACAGTATATTTGGTCTCTTTATCTTTTCTCCCTGTCAACTTTGTTACTTTAGCTTTGTTGGCTAAAAGGGATTATAGAACAACTAGAGACCCAGTGCACGAAATTTGTGCACTGGGGGGGGGGGTTGTCCCTCAGCTCAGCCTGCACCCTCTCCAATTTGGCATACCTCTCATAATCCGGGACTGCTGGCTCCCAACCGCTTGCCTGCTTGCCAGCCTAATCACCCCCTAGCCACTCCCCTGCCAGCCTGATCTACACCTACCTGCTCCCTTGCCACCCTGATTGCCCCCAACTGCCCTCCCCTGCTGGCCCAGTAACTCCCAACTGCCCTCCCCTGTCATCCTGGTCACCCCTAAGTGTCCTCCCCTGCTGGCCTGGTCCTCCCCCAACTGCCCTCCCCTGCTGGCCTGATTGCCCACAACTACCCTCCTCTGCTGGCCATCTTGTGGTGGCCATCTTTGACCACATGGGGGTGGCCATCTTGTGCAATGGCATGAGGGTCAATTTGCATATTACCTCTTTATTATATAGGATAGAGCTTGAAGGCCACACCAGAAATGAAGCAGTATGAAGTTCTAGTTAAGAGCCTGAACCCTGGAACCAGACTGCCTAGATTTGAATCTTGGCTCCACCACTTCCTATATTGGAATGACCCTGAGCAAGTTACTTAATTTTTCTGTGTATTAGTTTCTTCATGTGCAACATGGGGATTATAACCATATCAAATTGGATTTAAATGAGTTAAATCCTCATACCACTTAAAGCTCTTAAATAATGCCTCATACAGAGTAAGTTTTCACTAAACATTAGTTGCTGTTACTGTAATGTGAGATTGTAAATCCTACCCTCTACCATTATCCATTAATTTAAAAAGTATGTGTATTGAATACATGCTTTGTGTATAACTGTTTTCTTTGTTAATTTTTTATTATTTTTAATTACTTTTTTATTATAAGAAAAACGATTTTAAATGTATTGTTACGTGCAATAAACATTAATATTTCAAGACAATTTTAAATATAATAATGTTACATGCAATAAACATTAATATTTCAAGAAAAAAAGATTTTTAAATACACCGTATTTTCCGGCGTATAAGACGAACCCCAACTTTTCCAGTTAAAATATAGTGTTTGGGATATACTCGCCATATAAGACTACCCCTCTTCCAATGCACGCCAAATAAAAATTAAAAAAACATCAGATTTGATTTCAATATTGTAATTTTAATTCAAATGCTTATGACATGCAGGTACTTAGCAGGAAAATTGTCACTTATAAACATAAGGCTGTTTTTCATCAAACATGTAAACATAAAACAGTGCAAGTGGATTAAACTTTTCCTAATTCACTGTAAAGCTGAAAGTAAGGATAAGACAGTAAACCCATGGGAGCTGCCATGCTGTTTGTTTTCTAAGCTGTCAACCAAACTGGAACTGATGATGATAGGCGGAAGATAACAAACAATAGAGAGAGAGCAAGTGCTGGCTAAGTCCCTGGCAAGTTAGCAACGCCCATCATAACTGCAAGCTATGGTATTTTTACAGGTTTTGCTGGCGTGACAGTTTCCCTTTAAAAGCCTTCAAAATCCTCCTGTTTGTCATCTGATATCATAAGTACTACATCAGTGACATCTTGTGATACATTTGTAAGGCAGTCATCGTATGGATCAAATTCCGTATCAGATGGTGTGGTCTCAGCTTCGGCTTCCTCTTCATCTTGCCACAAGTATTCGTCCTCCATACCATCTAATGAATTTGATATGCCACACTTCTTGAAAGACTTGATTACTGTTTCTGCATCAATATCATTCCAAGCTTTTATGACAAACTTGCACAAAACATCCAACTGTGGAGCACGCATGTTTCCTCCTTATGTGAATGACTTGTCGCCACTAACCATCTATTCATTCCACTGTTCTCAAAAGCGATCTTTAAATGGCTTGTTTAGGCACACATCCAGTGGCTGTACCAATGATGTCAATCCTGCAGGAATAACTGCCGCATCTGTGTTTAGTCTTGCAAGCCTTTGCTTGGTGCTCGGAGTTAAATGAGCCCTGAACATATCCCACACCAGTAGACTACGTTTTAGAATAAGTCCACCTGGTCGCCTGCTCCATACATTATCAAGCCATAGCTTTACCCCTTCTTCATCCATCCAGCCTTTTTCATTCACATGTACAAAACAACCAACAGGGAACTTGAGTTTCGGCATTGTTTTTCTTTTAAAAATAATCATTGGTCTCAGTTTGGCGCCATCAGCTGTGCATCCTAGTACCACTGTAAAACTGGACTTCTCATGTCCTGTTGTTTTAATTAAAATTGTTTTTTCACCTTCTTTATGGATAGTTTTATTTCCAACCATATCAAAATTCATTGGAGTTTCATCCATATTTCCAATACTACTTAACGCATAGCCATGTTTAGTGCGCTGTTGTATTACGTATCGATGGAAACTATTTACTTTGCTATCAAGATCTGCAGGTAATTTTTGGGCAGTTTTCGTCTTTTGCCTCAGTACCATATTATGCCTTCCCATGAATCTAGTACACCAGGATACAGTGGCCTTAAATCTGTTGCTATGACCTGGGTTAGATTTGGCCCACTGAAGTGCAAACGTATTTTATTTCGTGTCACTACATAACGGTTTTGGTGATGCTCATTCACCATGTCTGCTACATATTTTTCGAGTTCTGGCCAATATGGGGTGCCTCTTCTTAATGCACACTTACCCCGTGGCATACTCTTTAATGCTTTTTCATTTGCTTTCCAGTCCCGAACCATCTTTCCTGTTACTCCATGTTGTCTTGCAGCAGCGCAGTTATTATGTTCCACGGCAAAGTTTACAACTTTAAGTTTGAAACTGGCTTCATATTTCTTTCTTCTTGCTGGTGGAGCCATGATAGGGTTTTGACTGTTTGACATTTGTATACTGTACTGTATGTACTGGTGCTATACTGTATGAACAGGTACAGATACTGGTGCTGTACTCTATGTGGTACCCAGTATACAACAAATAGCCAATCACGGCAAACTATGTACCTTACCGGTGATTGGCTGGTTGTTGTATACAAAGCCTGCTTGGATTGGTCAGCTCTCCCTGCCTGCCCAGCCCTCCCTGTCTCCAAGACTATCAGAGCGGTAGCGCAAACACGCCTCTTTCACCCATCTGGCCCGCCCTTGTATCCTATTACCGTACCTCCTTCTCTGCCTCTCAGATCTCGCACATGCGTGCCTGCGCCGCTTCACTGCAGTCCTCAGGAGCGAGATCTGAGAGGCAGAGAAGGAGGTACGGTAATAGGATACAAGGGCGGGCCAGACGGGTGAAAGAGGCGTGTTTTTCTGGGCACAGCACCGCTCTATCTCTTTTTACCATACCGGGACATCCCGGACACCTGCAGCTTGCTCGGCCCTTCACTTACACCTTCCTGGTGAGGCTCCCCCTCACCTTGTCATCGGGACCACGTTAAGTCACTTCTTTCCACGAATCCTGGTGAGTGGATTTTCTTCTACCATACTTGTACAGCGCTACCCTTGCTGTTTTCATACAGTCGCTGCATACGGTGGGGGGAGCTCAAAAACGGCTTCGGCCGCATACGGCCGCATCCCCACCGTATGCGGCGAGCACCCAGCCGCACTCCATTCATTTCAGTGGAGCCGGACTGAGACCGTATGTGGCACAAAAAGGAGCCGACCAGAGACACTTGCGGTCTCCGTCGGGCTGCATTGAAATGAATTGAGTGCGGCCATTTTTGAGCTCCCCCCACCGTATGTGGCAACTGCAGGTTCTCCAGTCAGGCTTGGACGTTTCAGCACCCGCCTTATAAGACGACACCCAGCCTATAAGACGACCCCCAACTTTTGAGAAGATTTTCCTGGGTTAAAAAGTCCTCTTGTACGCTGGAAAATACGGTAATATTACCAAAATTGTACTAATATAGTATAATATCACAAAAGTTGTAGGAAATGTTAAAAATATGCAAATAACAGGATTACTTCTAGTCTAAAATATTTTATTCCTCTGGCTCTATTTTTGTTCATCAGTTTATGTTGTTTATTATATTCCACAAAAGATTGAGATCATGTGATATTTATCTTTCTCTGACTGGCTTCTTTGGCTTAGCATAATGCTCTCCAGGTCCATCCATGCTGTTGCAAATGGTAAGAGTTCCTTCTATTTTTACAGCAGTGTAGTATTCCGTTGTGCAGATGTACCACAGGTTTTTATATTTCCCCCCTTTAAAATTTTTTTTATTTTATTAATTTTATTTTTTAAAATTTTATTGTTTAAGGTGTTACAACTAGTAGTACATATGTCTTTTTTGTTTAACACTGACCTCCCCCGGCTCTCCCCTACCCACCCCGGCACTTGCCCTTGGCCTCCTGCTCTAAGTGTCTTGATTCTGTTGGCTGTGCTTATATGCATGCATACAAGTCCTTCAGTTGATCTCTTACCCCCCCAACCCTCCCCTAACCTTCCCGCTGTAGTTTGACAGTCTGTTCCATGCTTCTTTTCTTTGTCTATTTTTGTTCAACAGTTTGAAATGTTCTTTACTATCCATAAATAAGTGAGATCATGTGGTATTTATCTTTCACTGACTGGCTTATTTCACTTAGCATAATGCTCTCCAGATCCGTCCATGCTGCTGCAAATGGTAAGAATTCCTTCTTTTTTACAGCAGCATAGTATTCCATTGTGTAGATGTACCACAGTTTTCTAATCCACTCATCTGCTGATGGGCATTTAGGCTCTTTCCAAATCTTAGCTATTGTAAATTGCGCTGATATGAACATAGGGGTGCATATATCCTTTCTAATTGGTGTTTCTGTTTTCTTGGCATATATTCCTAGAAGTGGTATTCCTGGGTCAAATGGCAGTTCTATTTTTAATTTTTTGAGGAAACGCCAAACTGTTTTCCACAGTAGCTCTACCAGTCTGCATTCCCACGAGCAGTGAAGAAGGGTTGCTTTTTCTCCGCATCCTCTCCAGCATTTGTCATTTGTTGATTTGTTGACTATAGCCATTCTGATAGGTGTGAGATGGTACCTCATTGTTGTTCTGATTTGCATCTTTCGGATGATTAGTGACTTTGAGCATGTTTTCATATTTCTCTTGGCTTTCTGAATGTCCTCTTTAAAAAAAGTGTCTGTTTAGGTTCTTTGCCCATTTTGTTATTGGGTTGTTTATCTTCCTTTTGTTAAGTTGTATGAGTTTTCTGTAAATGTTTGAGATTAAACCCTTATCAGAGATAACATTGGCAAATATGTTCTCCCATGCAGTGGGCTTTCTTGTTGTTTTGCTGATAGTTTCTTTTGCTGTGCAGAAGCTTTTTATTTTGATGTAGTCCCATTTTTATTTTCTCTGTAGTCTCCATTGCCCTAGGAGCTGTGTCTGTAAAGATATTGCTACAACATATGTTTGCTGTTTTGCTGCCTATGGAGTCTTGTAGGATTTTTATGGTTTCCCGTCTTACATTTAAGTCCTTTAACAATTTTGAGTTTGTTTTTGTGTATGGTGTAAGTTGGTGATCTAGTTTCATGTTTTTGCATGTATCTGACTAAATTTGCCAGCAAAATTAATTGAAGAGACTGTCTTGATTCTATTATATGCTGTTGCCTCCTTTGTCAAATATTAATTGAGCATAATGGCTTGGGTCGGTTTCTGGGTTCTCTGTTCTGTTCCATTGGTCTATATGTCTGTTCTTGTGCCAGTACCAGGCATTTTTGAGGACCTTGGCTTGGTAATATAGCTTGATATCTGATATTGTGATCCCTCCAAATTTGTTCTTCTTTCTCAAGATTGCTGTGGGTATTCAGGGTCTTTTTTTATTCCATATGAATTTTTGGAGCGTTTGTTCTAGGTCTGTGAAATATGCCATTGGTATATTAGTAGGGATTGCATTGAATCTATAAGTTGCTTTGGGTAGTATGGACATTTTAATACAGGTGATTCTACAAACCAATGAACATTGTATATTCTTCCATTTGTTTATGTCTTCTTCGATTTCTTTTTTCAACGCCCTGTAGTTTTCCAAGTACAAATCTTTTACCTCCTTAGTTAAGTTTATTCCTAGATATCTTAATTCTTTTGGTGTAATGGTAAATAGTATTGTTTTCATAGTTTCTCTTTCTGCACATTCATTATTGGTGTAAAAAAAAGGCGCCATAGTTTTCTGGGTGTTAATTTTGTATCCTGCTCTATTGCCCAATTCATTTATTAAGGCTTGTAGCTTTTTGATGGAGTCTTTAGGGTTTTCTGTGTGCAGTATCATGTCATCTGCGGATAATGATGGTTTTACTTCTTTTCCAATTTGGAAGCCTTTGATTCTTTTTGTCTGATTGCTATAGCTAGCACTTCCAGTACTATGTAGAACAGGAGTGGTTAAAGTGGGCATCCTTGTACTGTTCCTGATTTTAGGGGAAATGGTTTTACGTTTTGCCCATTGAATGTGATGTTGGCTCTTGGTTTTTCATATAAGGCTTTTAGTATGTTGAGGTATGATCCCTCTATTCCCACTTTGCTGAGAGTTTATCAAGAAAGGGTGTTGGAGTTTGTCAAATGCTTTTTCTCATCAATTGATATGATTATGTGATTTTTGTTTCTCTCTTTGTTTATGTGATGTATCACATTTATTGATTTGTGGATACTATACCAGCCATGAGTACCGGGAATAAATCCCACATGGTCATGGTGTATAATATTTCTAATGTAATGGTGGATCCGATTTATTAGAAATTTTGTTGAGGATTTTAGCATCTATGTTCATCAGGGATGTTGGCCTGTGATTCTCTTTCTTTGTAAAGTCTTTATCTTGTTTTGGAATTAGGGTAATTCTGTCTTCATAGAAAGAGTTTGGAAGTGTGCCTTCCTCTTGAATTTTTTGGAAGAGTCTGAGGAGGATAGGTTTTAGTATTTCTTTGAATGTTTATTAAAACTCCCCTGTAAAGCCTTCCGGAACAGGGTTTATGTTTGCCGGAAGATTTTTGATTACTGCTTCAATTTCATCGGTAGTTATCGTCCTATTCAGGTTTTTTTTATTCTTCCTGATTGAGTTTTGGAAGCTTGTATTTTTTAAGAATATGTCCATTTTGTCTTGGTTGTCCAATTTGTTGGAGTAGAGTTGTTCGTAGTATTTTTTTTTTTTTTACAATCTTTGTATTTCCATGGGTTCTGTTGTTACCTCACCTCTTTCATTTCTGATTTTGTTTATGTGGGTCCTCTCTCTTTGTTTCGTGGTGAGCCTGGCTACAGGTTCATCAATCTTGGTCATCCTTTCAAAGAACCAGCTCTTGGTTTCATTGATCTTTTGTATTGTGTGTTTTGTTTTTGTTTTGTTTTGTTTGTCTCTATGTCATTTATTTCCACTCTGATCTTTATTACTTCTTTCGTTCATCTTACTCTGGGCTTTTCTTATGACTCTCTAATTTTTTAAGTTGTACTGTTAGATAATTTATTATCATTTTTTCTTGTTTTTTGAGGTAATCCCATATACTATGAATTTCCCTCTTAGGACTTATTTCACTGTGTCTCATAGATTTTGGATTGTTGTGCTTTCATTGTCATCTGTATCTGGATGCTTTTTATTTCTTCTTTCATCTCTTTGCTAACCCAATCATTGTTTAATAGCATGCATTTAGCCTCCAAGTGTTTGAATTTTTTCATTGTTTTTATTGTAGTTTATTTCTAATTTTGTGGCATTATGATCTGAGAAGATGCTTGATATGAATCCTATCTTCTTGAATTTGAAGAGACTTTGCCTGTGTCCTAATATGTGGTCTATCTTTGAAAATATCCTGTGTACAATTGAGAAGAATGTATATTCTGTAGGCTGGGGTGAAATGTTCTGAAGATGTCAATTAATTCCATCTGATCTAGTGAGTCATTTAGGATTGCTGTTTCTTTGCTTATTTTTTTGTGGTTTCAATGGGGTATTAAAGTCCCTTACTAAGATTGTATTGCTGTCTATCTCACCCTTGATATCTTCCAGAACTTTATTTATGTATTTGGGTGCTCCTGTGTTTGATATAGATATGTTTACCTGAATTATATCCTCTTGTTGAATTGTTCCCTTTATGATTGTGAAGTGGCCCCTCCTTATCTCTTCCTAAGTCCTTCACTTTGAGGTCTATTTTGTCAGATATAAGTATTGCTACCCCAGCTTTTTTCCCATTTCCATTTGCCTGAAAACTTTTTTCCATTTCTTCACTATCAGTCTGTGTGAATACTTTGTTCTGAAATGGGTGGGTTTTTTGTAGACAGCATATATATGGGTCACGTTTTATTATCCTTTCAGCTATCTTATCCTTTGATTGGAGCATTTAATCCATTAACATTTAAAGTTATTTTTGATAGGTACTTTTTTGTCGCCATTTTCCTTATGCCTGTGTTCCTTTTCCTCTTCCTGTTTATTCTTTTTACAGCAGTCCTTTTGGCATTTCTTGCATTGCTGCCTTTGTGGTAATAAACTCCTTTAGCCCTTTTTTGTCCGTGAAGCTCTTGATATCACCTTCAATTTTGAATGATAGCCTTGCTGGGTATAGTATTCTTGGATTTAGTCCCTTGCTTTGCATCACTTTGTATATTTCATTCAATTCCCTTTCTGGCCTGTTGTGTTTCTGTTGAGAAATCAGTTGATAGTCTAATTGGATATCCCTTATAGGTAACTTTCTGTCCCTCTCTGGAAGCCTTTAAGATTCTTACTTTGTCATTGTTGTTTGCCATTTTAATCATGATGTGTCTTGGTGTCAGTATTTTTTGGGTTATCTTGCTTGGGTCTCTGTGTGCTTCTTGGACTTGTGTGAATTTTTTCTTTCCAATATCAGGGAAGTTTTCTGTTATTATTTCTTCAAACAAGTTTTCTATTCCTTGCTCAGTTTCCTCTCATTCTGCCACCCCTATTATGCAGATGTTGTTTCATTTTGTGGTGGCACAAAGCTCCCTTAGGCTCTCCTCCTACTTTTTAATTTTTTTTTCCCCCGTTGCTGGTCTGCTTGGGGTGTTTTTCCTATCTTGTTTTCTAGCTCACTTATGTGGTCCTCAGCTTCTTCTAGTCTACTCTTGATACTTTTCATTGTGTTCTTTATTGCAGCTATGTCAATCTTCATTTTCTCTTGATTCTTATACATGTTGAATTTGTCTTCCATCCTTTTCAGTGTCCTTATAACCATTGTTCTGAATTCTTTCTCTAATTGCTTGCCTTCATTTCATTCACTTCCTTTTCTGGTGATTCCCCCTTTTCTTTCATTTGGGGTTTGTTTTTTGCCTCCTCATTTTGCTGTTCCTTTTTTGTTGTTTCTATGTATTATATCAAACGTCTTTGTACCCCACATTTTTTTGATATAGTAGATGTGGTACCCAGTGGTGCAATCTCATGTGTTCTTGGCTGGGTATTCTAGGGATGCCACCTACTTGGGATATCTGTGTTCTCTTTGTGTAATTGGTTCTTGAGTGTTATAGTCCCATTTGTGGGTGTAGTCTCCACTCAGGCTATCTGGTTATGTGGCTTACTCTCTACCATGTTGACCAAATAGCACAAAATACAACTCTACAAGACATGACACAAAGGAAACAAAACACGAATATACTCACAACACTGATAACCCCAATGAAAGTGGCCACCAGAGAAAAGAGAATTAGGAAAGAGAAAAGAGAGCACAAATGATCTTGAGAAAAGGAATAAAGTAAATGACAAAAGGAAAAGAAGAAAGAAGAAGGGGAAAAATATACATATATGCAGAGAAAAATCCACAAATCAAACAAATAAACCAAAAAAATGCAAACAACAAACACCAAGAAAAAAAAGGGGGGGGGGGAGAATCTGTAGAGGCAGAGCTTATATTCAGAACATAAAGTGAAGGAATTGACTGAATAGTGGAATGGACACGGTTCAGTATAGAGGTGGTAGATAGAGAATGAGTGGATAAGTAGAAAAAAACACACAAAATAAGCAATGAAAATGTAATAATAAATTAATCATAAAAAAACAAGGAAAAGTTTCAATTTATTTATATATTCATCTATTTTTGGAAAAGGAGAATAGAGGATAGAGCAGATAGTCTTGAGTTTAGTGAATGAAATTAAATTAATTAGCAGAAGAGGAGAGCAAGAGAGGAGAGTAAAAACAAAAGCATTAAAAAATTGGCTAGCGAAGAAAGTGATAAGAGAAGGGTGCATGGACTTGGAGCATGGGAGAGGAAATTGGATATATGAGTAAGCCAACAGAGACTACAATAATAACATGTCAATAAAGCAGATAAAGAAGGGGTAAAAATTTTTAACAATGCGTAAAAAGAAAGGAGAGTGAAAAAGTAAAGCACGGACAGGAGAAGAGAAACTGGATAACGAAGGGAGAAGTGAGGAAGAAAACAGTGGAAGAAAAGAAAAAACACGGTAACATAAAATAATGATAAAAAATAAAAATAGAATGAAGAGAAATAATCATATATAATAAAAGCCCAGTGACCGAAACTGCGGAACGATCAGATACCAGAATGGCTCTGCCCCCCCAGCGACTGGTTAGGGGTGATCAGACAGGCAGGCGAGTGGTTGGGGTGATCAGGCAGGCAAGCGAGTGGTTAGGGGTGATGAGACAGGCAGGCAAGTGGTTAGGGGTGATGAGGCAGGCAGGCAGAGGCAGTTAGGGGCAATGATGCAGGCAGGCAGAGGTGGGTAGGGGCGGTCAGTCTGGTAGGCAGAGTGGTTAGGAGCCAGCCGTCCTGGATTATGACACGGATGTCTGACTGCCAGTTTAGGCCCGATCTCACTGCTGATTGGGCCTATACTGGCAGTCAGACATCCCCCAAAATCTACTGGATTGCGAGAGGGTACAGGCCGGGCTGAGCATCCCCCCCCCCCCGCCCCATTCACAAATTTCATGCACTGAGCCTCTAGTTCAAAAAATAAAAGGTTAAAAAAAGAGAAAGAAAAAACAATTTTTAACTAAAAGATAAAAAAATAAAAAAGTGAAGTGATGTTCACTTCAGCAGAGTTTTAGTGTCTCATGCGGGCTGCTTTAAGACCCTTTCTACTGTTCTGTTCGGTGCTTCTCAGTTTCCTGTAAGATAGCACAGTGTTGAAGTTTCCAGCTCTCTACTGCTCCTCTGTGTCTATCTCCACAGCCTTGGTTGCAGGCAGGCCGGACCAATCTGCCTGCTTTCAGTCTTACTTATGCAAGCATCTCTTTCTGACACGGGCTTTAGGTGGGGGTGTTGCTTTATTGGTTTCTGGACCAAACAGCCCCTCAACCTAGTCCCCCAGGGCTCTCTGGGGCTATTCAGATTCTTCTTTTCCTCTGCAAAGCTCGAGGCTGGGTGTGGCTGCACTAGTTGCCCTGCGGGTGTTGCTGGAATGGGCTGTCTGTTCATTAGAAAAATGGCTGCTTAGGGTTGGAGTGTCTGGAATGTCCTAGTGCCAGATTCCTGGTCACCTCTCCCTGTCCTGCTCCTCTCCACAGCTTTCCCCAGCCTCCACAAAACTGCACCTCCACCAGCACTGTACCCTCGGTGTTTGTAATTGAAGGGTCCAATGATCTGGGTTTAGCAAATAAAAGCAAGGAAAATATAAAGGCAAAAGAACCGCGCCATTGCGAGTTTCCCTTCTCCCATTACCACGTGACTTGGAAGTTCTTCAGGCTGCCTTTCTTGACGCAGCCTCTTGCAGCTGTGGACTTAGATCTAGATTCCCCGGCTGCCAGCAGCCCTGTGGACCCCCTTCCACAGTCGAATGTTAAGCCTGTCCCCAAGGGACATGGATTTGGTGCAGCACTGGTTCCTTCTGACGCTCTTGTCCTGGTGGTTGCGCATCTCTCTCTCCAGATCCCTGATCCTACTGTTCTCCAGGCATCCTCTGTCCTTTCTGGCTGTTGATTGTCTCACCAGCTGTGTTTAATTCACCAATTCTGGGTGTATACTATTCGATTTAGTTGTTTCTTCTATCTGCTCTGTGAAAAGGTGTAGGACACGTCCACCTATATGTCTGCCATTTTTCTGTGCTACATTTTGTCAACTGCTATTTCTGCATCTATTGATGTGATTATATGATTTTTTTCCTTTATTTTGTTTATGTCTTGTATCACATTAATTGGTTTGTGGATATTGAATCAACCTTGCATCCCAGGAATAAATCCCACCTGATCATGGTGTGTGATTTTTGTTGAGTATTTTTGCATCTTGTTAATCAGGGATATTGGGCTATAATTTTCTTTCGTTGTAATGTCTTTATCTAGTTTTGGAATTAGGATGATGCTTGCATCATAAAATGAGCTTGGCAGTGTTTTCTTCTCTTGAAATTTTTGGAATAGTTTGAGAAGAATAGGTGTTAGTTCTTTGAATGTTTGGTATAATTCACCTGTGATGCTACCCAGGCCAGGATTTTTGTTCTTTGGGAGTTTTATTTTTTTTATTGCTACAGTTTTGTTAATCTCAGTGTTATTGAATGTATTGTTTAGTGCCATTTTATTTATTGTCCATGTTTTTGTCTATTTTTCAGTTATTTTCTTGTAATTCATTTCTAGTTTCATACCATTCTGATTGGAGAATATGCTTGATATGATTTTGGTCTTCTTAAATTTATTGATACTTTGTGTCCTAACAAGTGGTCTCTCCTAGAAAATGTTTCATGTTCACTTTAAAATAATGTATATTCTGTTTTTTTGGAATAAAATATTCTGAAGATATTAATTAAATCCATCTGATCTAGTTTGTCAGTTAAGGCCTCTGTTTCCTTGTTGATTTTCTGGCTGGAAGGTCTATCCATTGATGTCATGGGTTGTTAAAATCCCCTACTTTGACTATTACTGTCAGTCTTTCCCTTTATATCCACCAGGATTTGCTTTATATATTTAATATATTTAGGTGCATAAAAGTTTACAAGGGTTATATTATCTTGTTGGATTGTTCCCTTTTCCATTATATAGTGTCCCTCCTTGTCTCTTACTATAATCTTTGTTTTAAAGTCTTATTTTGTGTGATATAAGTATTGCTACCCCAGCTTTTTTTTGTTACCATTTGCATGAAATATCGTTTTTTATCCCTTTCCTTTCAGTCTGTGTGTGTTTTGTTATGAGGTAGGTCTCTTGTAAACAGCATGTACATGGGTCTTGTTTTCTTATCCATTCAGCCACCTTATGTCTTTTGATTGGAGTACTTAATTCATTTACATTTTAAGTGATTATTGATAGGATCACATTTATTGCTATTTTATTCTTTATAATTAAGTTCCTCTTTTTTTTTTGTCTTCTTAAAGTAGGCCCTTTAATATTTCATGTGATATTAGTTTGTTGGTAATGAACTTCTCTTTACCCTTTTCTTGCCTGGGAAGCTCTTTATATCTTATTCAATTTTAAATGGTAACCTTTTTGGGTAAAGAAGTCTTGCCTATAGGTACTTGCTTTTCATCACCTTGAATATTTCATGCTAATCCCTTCTGGCCTGAAATATTTCTGTTGAGAAATCAGCTGACAGTCTATGGGTTCCCATTTAGTAACTAGCTGTCTTTCTCTTTCTTCTTTTATGATTTTCTCTCTAACCTTTGACATTTTAATTATGATGTGTCTTGGTGTGAGCCTCTTTGGGTTCATCTTGTTTGGGACTCTGTGCTTCCTGGAGTTCTATGTCTATGTAACCTAATCCCTAGTTTAGGGAAGTTTTCTATCAATACTTATTCAAGCAGCTTCTTAATCCTTTGTTCTCTCTTCTCCTTCTGGTACCCCTGTGATGTTAATATTATTACCCTTGATAATATCCCAGAGGTCCCTTAAACTATCCTTATTTAAATTTGTTTTTTCTTTTGGAAGCTCTGTTTGCATGTTCTCTATTACCCTGTCCTCCAAATTGCTGTTTGATCCTCTGCTTTATCTAGACTGTTGCTGATCTTCTAGTGCATTCTTCAGTTCAGCGATTGTATTCTTCATTTGTGACTTGTTCTGTTTTATAGTTCCTATGTCCTTATTATTTCCATTATCTCCTTGTTTAAGTTCTCACTGTGTTCATCCATTCTTCTCCTAAGTTCCTGAGCACCTTTATAACCATTGTTTGGAACTCTGTATCTGGTAGATTGTTTGCCTCCATTTCATTTTTTCCTCTCTGGTGGCTTCTCTTGTTGTATTTTATTTTATTATTCTATTCTATTCTATTCTATTCTATTCTATTCTATTCTATTCTATTTTAATTTTATTTATTTATTTTAATTAATTTATTTTATTATTTTATTTATTTGGGACATTTTTTTTAAAAATCAAAAGTGCTTTATTCAAAGTAATGTCCATCGCTAGCTACACATTTCCCCCATCTTTTAGGTAATTTGTGGATACCGTCCCAATAGAACTTTTCTTGTTTTGAGGCAAACCATTCAGAGACCCAATTTTCCATTCTTCGTATGTTTTGAAGTGCTGCTCAGAAAGTGCGTGTGCCATCGATCGGAACAAGTGGTAATCTGAAGGAGCAAGGTCTGGTGAATATGGCGGGTGGGTTAATACTTCCCAGGGAAGATCTTTTAACGTGTCTTTAACTGGTTTTGAAGTGTGTGAAGGTGTGTCATCATGAAGCAAAATTACTTTGCTGTGTCCTCTGGCCCATTCTGGTTGTTTCACGATCAAAGCGTGGTTCAAATTGATTATTTGTTGTTGGTAGCGATCAGTATTAATGGTTTCACCTGGTTTTAGAAGCTCATAATACAGCACACCTTCCTGATCCCACCAAATGCAGAGCATTGTCTTCTTTCTGAAGCGATTTGGCCTTGCAGTTGATGTTAATGGTTGACCTGGATCAACCCATCATTTTGTGTGTTTGGGATTCTCTAAATAAATCCACTTTTCATTGCCAGTCACAATTCAATGAAAAAAAGACTTTCGTGCCATTGAAGCAATATTTTTTGGTATGTTTCGTTTTTTTGTGTGTGTTATTTTAAAGAATAAATCTTTATTGGTCAGATTATTACAGTTGTTCCTCTTTTTCCCCCCATAGCTCCCCTCCACCCAGTTCCCACCCCACCCCCTACCCTTACCCCTCCCCCAGTCCTGATCCATAAGTGTATGATTTTTGTCCAGTCTCTTCTTGCACACCCTCTTCCCCCTGAGAATTGTCAGTCTATTCCCTTTCTATGCCCCTGATTCTATTATATTCACCAGTTTATTCTGTTTGTCAGATTTTTTATTCACTTGATTTTTAAATTCACTTGTTGATAGATATGTATTTGTTGTCACTTGGTTGATCATAATTTTTATCTTTACCTTTTTCTTCTTCTTCCTCTTCTTAAAGGATACCCTTCAGCATTTCATATAATACTGCTTTGGTGTTGATGAACTCCTTTAGCTTTTTCTTATCTGTGAAGCTCTTTATCTGACCTTCAGTTCTGAATGATAGCTTTGCTGGGTAGAGTAATCTTGGTTGTAGGTTCTTGCTATTCATCACTTTGAATATTTCTTGCCACTCCCGTCTGGCCTGCATGGTTTCTGTTGAGAAATCAGCTGACAGTCGTATGAGTACTCTCTTGTAGGTAACTGTTTTTCTCTTGCTGCTTTTAACCTTTTGCACTCGGATGTCGAGTGTGACTCGACACGGTTAGCATTGGTAGAGGGAATCGAGAAAAAGCAAGCGAGTGCAAGGGTTAACCTTTTGCACTTGGATGTCGAGTGTGACTCGACACGGTTAGCATTAGAATAAAGGAATCGAGAAAAAAGCAAGCGAGTGCAAAGGGTTAATATTCTCTTTGTCTTTTGCCCTTGGTATTTAATTATGATGTGTGTTGGTGTGGTCCTCTTTGGATTCCTTTTTTTGGGGGTTCTCTGCGCTTCCTGGACTTGTAAGTCTATTTCTTTCACCAGGTGTGGGAAGTTTTCTGTCATCATTTCTTCAAATAGGTTTTCAATATCTTGCTCTCTCTCTTCCTCTGGCACCCCTATAATTTGGATGTTGGTGTGCTTGAAGTTGTCCCAGAGGCTCCTTACACTATCTTCATATTTTTGTATTCTTATTTTCCTTTTGCTTTTCCAGTTGGGTGTTTTTGCTTCTTCATATTTTAAATCTTTGACTTGATTCTTGGGATCCTCTAGTCTGCTGTTGTATCTCTGTATATTATTCTTTATTTCAGTTAGTATATGCTTAATTTCTAAATGGTCCTTTTTCATATCCTTGAGGGTTTCACTATATTTCTCGTAGGTTTCTAGAAGTTTCTTGAGTAACCTTATAACCGTGGTTTTGAAGTCTATATCCAGTAGTTTGCTTTCCTCCATTTCTTTCATTTGTGATCTGTTTCTTTGTCTCCGCATTTTGGCTGCTTCCCTGCGTTGATAGAGTGGTTTTGTGTGCTAGGTGTCCTATAGGGCCCAGTGGCTTAGCCTTCCTAATTACCTGAGGTGGACACTCTTGGTGCACGCCTTTGTGGACTGTGTGAACAGTCTTGTTGTAGTTAAGCCTTGATTGTTGTTGGTATCACTGGGAGGAATTGACCTCCAGGCCAGTTGGCTGTGAGGACCAGTTGTGTCTACAATGGGAGAACTTCTGTGCTGGAGACACCCTTATGGGGCAAGACTTGCTTCACTGGGGCTTTGGTGCTCACTGAGTCTGCCCACTCAGTGTGTCTCTTTTGGATGTTAAGAGACACATGTAATCTGGATGGTCCCACTCTGACCACTGGGTACACTGGATCTTGGATCTCCGAAGATGTGCAAAGTCATCCACTGCCTGAGGCCACCCAGCCGGAGGTACAGAGAGACCTGCAGATTCCTCCTCTTTGTTTGTGGTTTGGAGGTGCCCAGATGAGGCCCAGCTGTGAAGCAATGCAAGCTGCTGTGGAGCCTTGGGCCTTCTTTTGGAAGTTCTGGGACTCTTTGACCCAGCTGCGGTTTGACAGGTTTTTAGGCCGAGAAAGGCCAGGCCTTTTGTATGCAAAAGCCTCTGTGCACAGCTTGGGTGGGGTTGTACATTGGGTGGGGCGGGGTCTCGGGGAATCACCAGTTCGGAGTAAATAGCAATGGCTGCCCATCAGCCCTGCCCAGAATAGGCCCCCGGGTCTCTGTGTCTCGTGGCACCTTGCAGGAACAATGATCGCTGCAAGCACCTGTGAGAGAAAGCCGCCCTTGCATTCCGGCCCGATGCCAGACAGTCCAGTTTCTCCCCGTATGAGTCTGGGTCCCCAGAGTCTCGCCTGAAACTGGAGTTCAGAGCAGTAGGGAGCTTGTATCTCACTCCCCATTGAAAAAGACATCAGCGTACCCAGCTGCCAGCCCCTTTCGCATGCGCCTCAGTACCTCCACACTTCCACACCTCCACACCTCCTATCGGACTCAATGCGCTTTTTCTCTTTCCTTCTAGTTGTAAAATTTCCACTCATCCAGCCTTCTGGTGGTTCTGGATGATATTCGTTTTGTCTTTTAGTTGTAGTTTTAATGTGGTTGTGTGCTGCAGCAAGTTCAGCTGTTTACCTATGCCGCCATCTTGGTTGTCCCTGGGACATGTTTTTATATGTCTCTATTTCAGGTGCCCCTGTGTATTCTATAGATCTGCTGTCTCCCAGTCTTGGTGAGGTTGTCTTATATAGTAGGTTTCCTGTGGATCTCAGTGGTGCAATCTCCCTGGACACATGAGTTTCGTGCTCCAGTAGTGTTTCTTGTGTGGGTTATGGGAGCTTTCCTTTTGTAGTTCAGTCTTGATTGTTATTAGCCAGTTTGTGTGTGAAGTTAACTGTCATTTTGTCTGACTATGAGGATCGAACTCAACCATAGTGTGTGAGCTGTTGTGCGAGGGCTGACTCCATGAAGCGGTAATCACCCCAGGAGGGTTTGGTTCCTGCAGAGATATGTCTTCTTTGGTGTCCCATCTTTGGAGCTGATTGGATCATGCTCTGATGTGACCCAAAGCCCGCCACTGAGTATTTTGGTTCAGGGGCCTCCTGTGAGGGACTTGGTTGCAATTCCTTATCAGCAGCTGCCTGTGACTTGCCCTGGGCTTCCTGTTAGGAGCAACAAAGCAATTCAGATTTTGTGGTTACTTCTGCTGGGCCTGGGTGTGTGGCAGAGGGTCCAAGCTGTGCATCAAGGCCTGTTTCCACAAACACCAAGCCCAGGGGTAGGTCAGCAAAAGGCCCAAGGCTCCAATATCTGCCTCTGTCTGCTGGCTGCTCTTTAGGGTCAGTCACTGAAAGAAGCTTTGGCAGTACAAGAGTGGTGCGAGGGAGGTTATCAGTGATTCACCAGGCAGGGGCGAGTGGTGATCACCAGATTGATAGAGATCCAAACTTTGTGTCAGTGCTGTGCCTGAGACCACATAGCAAAAGTTTCAGGGTACACCAAGACTAGCCACCACCCAACTTGGGACCTGGGAACCTTTGGGGTGGGGTAGGGTCTCAGGGAGTTGTCATCTTGGGGCCATCATAATTTATCAGGCCCAAACAGACCAAGATGTTGCCATGAGAGAGCTCTCTACATAGGAATGGTGAAGTCTGTCAGGTGTGCGATGGGAAAATGGTCCCTCCCCTAGAGACCCACAGCTCAGTTTCTTCCCAGGTTTGCCAGGACCTCATCGAGAGCCTTCAAGAAAGTTTGCACCTCGTGCCCAGGCTAGGGGCAGCCAGCTGAGTCCACTGCATGGTTCTTGCTTGCCAGGGTGGGGCTACCAGGAGTCATGAGGGTGGGGCTAGTGGATCTTCTGTGAAGCAGTGGTGCCAGTCAGGTGGGTGTTGGGAAAATGGACCTTGCCCCATAGCTACTGCACTTAGTCTCTGACTCCCCATGAGTTCTTCGGGATCTTCTCAAGAGCCCTTGAAGAAAATCTACACCATGGGATCAGGCAGCTGAATTCTCACAGTTTGGGGATAGTGCATTCCCTCAGACTAACATGGCATTGAGGGGAGTGTTTGACCCAGGAATGGTGGTGTCTGTGGGCTGTGTGTTAGAGGTACTCAACACAGGAATCCTGGTGACTGTCCACTTAGCTTGACTGTCCCTTTAGATCTCACCCTGGAAACTCATAACCCAGTCTCTGCATGTAGGACTCCAGTTTGCTCTGAGCTGACCTCTCTCTGCTGCAGCCTAGGGTGTGTGGCCCTGGAGGCAATTTTATGCACTGGCCCTTTATGACAGCACCTAGGTTTCTAGCAGACTCCAGTCTCTCCCTGACGGACAGACAGAATCCCAGCTGATTTTCACAGCCAGATGATGTGATGTGATGTGATGTGATGTGATGTGATGTGATGTGATGTGATGTGATATGCGTGCCTCTTCCCAGCTCTGGTGCTCTCGGCTGGGGAGCCCAGTATGGCGTTTGGACCCCACACTTCTCTGGGAGAACCTTTGCAGCTGAGATATCCCTGTGGAATCTCAGCTGCCTGTGGGTACATTGCTAGCCCTTTTTGGCATTTCCACCATTCCTACCCGTCTTTTTTTTTTTTTTTTTTTAAATCTATTGATTTTAGAGAGGAAGGGAGAGGGAGAGAGAGGTAGAAACTTCAGTGATGAGAGAAAATCATTGATCTGCTGCCTCCTGCATGCCCCCTCCTGGGGATCGAGCCCAAAATTCGGGCAAGTACTCTTGAACAGAATCGAAATCAGGACCCTTCAGTCTGCATGCTGAGGCTAGGGCCTTCCTACCAGTCTTGATGTGGCTTCTGTAAATCCTTGGTTTTGTTATAGTCACCTCTTACTGACACCAGAAAGGTGTTACCAGACAGGACAGCCCCCTGAGCTATAAGTGGGGAAAGGGCTGTCCTCAACCTCAATCCTTGTCTTGTCATATAAATGAATTTATATGAGAGACCTGGACTGCATTGTGAAAAGCCAATTGATTAAAGCAATTAAAGCACGAACCTTTATTGAAAAAGCAAGCAAATCTACACTGATAAAAGAGAAATATGCAAATCGACCGTACCTCTGTGACACCCACCAGCCAATTAGGAGCGAGTATGCAAATTAACCCAACAAAGATGTCGGGATAATTTGCATAGGCAGGCACAGAGCTGCCAGGCAGGGCAGGGTGCCTGCTATGAGGGGCAGGGCGGGGGTCAGAGGGAGCCACAGGAGCAGCATAGATGGACTTTTCTGGCTAATCCGGAAAAGCAAATGTCTGGAGCAAGTTTGAGGAGTAATATACCCTCCTCCTATATATAGATTTCAAAAGATTCTTTTGCTGAGTATCTTGGTACAGATTAAGTCTCCAGGTATTCTAATTGTAGTTTTCCCAGAATCCTGGCAACTTTATCTTGCCGAGCCCTGAGACTGCTGGCTTCTCTGCTTTAGGAGTAAAGTGTCCTTTTTTCCTTTTCCCTTTACCTCTCCCTTTCTGCATTCTCTCATTAAGGAGGTCCTTAACTATTTGCTCTCCAGTGTCTTTGGCTGGGGATGATAGTGGTTATTTGTAGGCCAGCTGCAAATTACTCACACTATTTGGCCTTGTCTCAATTTTCCTATCTCAGTTTCCCTATTCCTCCTGCCCTGGAATCTTTTAACAGTTATAAAACATCTGTTCAACTAGTCTTCAGGTTGATTGTTCTGTAATTTAATTGTAATTCCAGTTTGGTCCTGGGAGGAGATGAGTGTAAGTTCCATCTATTCTGCCACCATCTTGGATTCTCCAACAATCTTTTCTCACAAAAGATAGGAAGTTATAGTCCTGAGAAGCAAAATATGTGTTCAATTTATCAATATACAGTTATCTTTAATATATGAAAATTCTACCGAGTTGGTCCAGATGTGTTTTTGAATTGTCCTTATTGTGTCCTGACCAAATGGTTATTAACTATAGGTGTTCACTTACAGCACTAATAGTTGTGAATGACTGCATGGGTCCAGGTTATGCTGTTTAGTTGAATCCTGCTGAATAGAAGCAGTACAATTTGTGGCTTTCCACTCTTACCCTATTGAATCAGGTGCTCCCAGTTTTATTTATATGTTTGTTTTTTGGCCCACTGTGCTATGATTGTGCTGTTCAGCTTCTTGTATACAAGTAGATATTCTTTTCATTATTTTTATCGGCCTAGCCACATCAGGCTTATGAAGCTATATATTAATAGCAAAGAAATTGATATTTAAAAATCAAAAGTTGTGATAACTTAATCAATTTAGATATATTTCTTAGATATTAATAATAATTTGTCTTCATCTGTTTAATAATAGATACATTCAATAATTGAATAAATATTAGTTGAGCATTGTTTGTGGTATTAATCAAGTTTCTTTCTCAGGAACCTGTGTTGTTTTTTTTCTTGTTTTCAGTCACTTTCATTTCCTCTTTGATAGCTCTCTGATGTTTCCAAACCTTTTCTTCCAAACTAATTTCTAGGGGAAAAGATACAATACAATTAGTTATCATTTAAAGTTGTTAGTGAGCCAATTTGAATTCCTTTTATTGTTACCTTTGTGTTTTCTTTCTGAATCTAATTATGTTCTTTTAATATGGATAATTCTAGTACAGGGCAGGAAAAAGTAAGTTTACCCTTCTTATGGAAAATAATACAATAATTAATAAATAATATAAGAATAAACTCTGTGTTCCCATACATACAGCTGTAACCCTACCTCTTTGCTCACTTTTGTATATAGTTAAAACCTATTTAGAAATGTTTATTCCACATATTAATACAGTATTAGTTTTATATTGCAATGGGGCTTAAAATGTCAGTTCCACGTTTTAAATTTAACTTTATTAGCTATACCAAAAAGGCCACATTCTATATATTGTTAGCAGAGAAGGAAAGTTGATTCACTCCTACTTTTACAGGCCTTTTAATGATATTTCTATAGTGTTCAATTTTAAAGAGCTTTTGTTGTCATGATATAATACAGTTATGTTTTTTAAAAATCTTTATTGTTGAGAGTATTAAAGATGTCCTCCTGTTTCCTCCCATTACCCCCCTCCACCTGATTACCGCCCCAGGCCTTCACCACCCTATTGTCTGTGTCCATAGGTAATGCATATATGCATATTGTGAAAAACCAAGCCAGAGACGCCTGATAGTCAAGGGCAATTAAAGCACAGAGGCCTTGTTGTCAATACACCAAATATCCAAGGCCACTCTGTGTCTAGGGTAAGATACCATAAGCAGGTGCAAGGACACAAGCACAACCCACGGTACACTGCACATGCATGCCCTTCTGTAGCCAAAATAAGATTTTTAAAAAATTTTTATTTTATTGTTTAAAATATTACATATAGTAGTTCATAAGTCTCCTTTTTTTCCCCATCGACCTTCCCCCTGCCTCCACTACCCCCCGGCACATGCCCCTCCACCCCCGCAGTGTCTTGTGTCCATTGGTTATGCTTATATGCATGCATACAAGTCCTTCGGTTGATCTCTTAAACCGCCCTCCCGCCCCCCCAACACTCCCCAGCCTTCCCGCTGTAATTTGACAGTCTGTTCGATGCTTCTCTGCCTCTGTATCTATCTTTTTGTTCATCAGGTTATAATATTCTTTATCCATGAATGAGATCATGTGGTATTTTTCTTTCATTGCCTGGCTTATTTCACTTAGCATAATGCTCTCCAGTTCCATACATGCTGCTGCAAATGGTAAGAATTCCTTCTTTTTTACAGCAGCGTAGTATTCCATTGTGTAGATGTACCATAGTTTTCTAATCCACTCATCTGCTGATGGGCATTTAGGCTCTTTCCAAATCTTAGCTATTGTAAATTGTGCTGCTATGAACATAGGGGTGCGTATATCCTTTCTGATTGGTATTTCTGTTTTCTTGGCATATATTACTAGAAGTGGTATTCCTGGGTCAAATGGTATTTCCATTTTTAATTTTTTGAAGAAATGCCATACTGTTTTCCACAGTGGCTCTACCAGTCTGCATTCCCACAAGCAGTGAAGAACGGTTCCTTTTTCTCCGCATCCTCTCCAGCACTTGTCATTAGTTGATTTGTTGATGATAGCCATTCTGACAGGTGTGAGATGGTACCTCATTGTTGTTTTGATTTGCATCTCTCGGCTGATTAGTGACTTTGAGTATATTTTCATGTTTCTCTTGGCTTTCTGAATGTCCTCTTTTGAAAAGTTTCTATTTAGGTCCTTTGCCCATTTTGTGATTGGGTTGTTTATCTTCCTTTTGTTAAGTTGTATGAGTTCCCTGTAAATGTTTGAGATAAAACCCTTATTGGAGATAACATTGGCAAATATGTTTTCCCATGCAGTGGGCTTTCTTGTTGTTTTGTTGATGGTTTCTTTTGCTGTGCAGAAGCTTTTTATTTTGATGTAATTCCATTTGTTTATTTTCTCCATAGTCTCTCTTGCCCTAGGATCTGTGTCTGTAAAGATATTGCTACGACATATGTCTGCAATTTTGCTGCCTATGGAGTCTTATAGAATTTTTATGGTTTTCTGTCTTACATTCACGTCCTTTAGCCATTTTGAGTTTTTTTTGTGTGTATGGTGTAAGTTGGTGATCTAGTTTCATTTTTTATGCATGTAGCTGACCAAATTTCCCAGCACCATTTATTAAAGAGGCTGTTTTGACTCCATTGTATGCTGTTGCCTCCTTTGTCAAATATTAATTGAGTATAATGGCTTGGGTTAATTTCTGGGTCCTCCATTCTGTTCCATTGGCCTATATGTCTGTTCTTGTGCCAGTATCAGGCAATTTTGAGAACCGTGGCTTGGTAATATAGTTTGATGTCTGGTATTGTGATCCCTCCAACTTTGTTCTTCTTTCTCAGGACAGCTGTGGCTATTCGTTGTTTTTTTTTAAATCTAAATGAATTTTTGGAGAGTTTGTTCTAGATCCTTGAATTATGAAATTGGTATTTTAAAGGTATTGCATTGAATCTATAGATTCCTTTAGGTAGTATGGACATTTTGATGATGTTGATTCTACCAATCCTTGAACATGGTATGTTCTTCCATTTGTTTATGTCTTCCTCTATATCTTTTTTCAGTGCCCTGTAGTTTTCCGAGTACAGGTCTTTTACGTCCTTAGTTAAGTTTATTCCTAGGTATCTTAATTTGTTTGGTGCAATGGTAAATGGGATTGTTTTTTCATTTCCCTTTCTGTGAGTTCATTATTGGTGTATAAAATGGCCATAGATTTCTGTGTGTTAATTTTGTATCCTGCTACATTGCCAAATTCATTTATTAGGTTTTTTTGATGGAGTCTTTGGGGTTTTCTGTGTACAGTATCATGTCATCTGCAAATAAGGACAGTTTTACTTCTTCTTTTCGAATCTGGATGCCTTTTATTTCTTCTTCTTGTCTGGTCACTATAGCTAGCACTACCAGTACTGTATCGAACAGCAGTAGTGAAAGTGGGCATTCCTGTCTTATTCCTGATCTTAGGGGAAATGGTTTTCATTTTTGCCCATTGAGTATGATGTTTGCTGTAGGTTTGTCATATATGGCCTTTATCATGTTGAGATATGCTCCCTCTATTGCCACTTTGCTGAAAATTTTTTTTTGTATCAAAAATGCGTGTTGGATTTTTCGAATGCTTTTTCTGCATCAATTGATAGGATCGTGTGATTTTTGTTTTTTAATTTGTTTATGTGATGTATCACGTTTATGGATTTGTGAATAGTGTACCAGCCTTGCAACCCTGTAATAAAATCCCACTTGATCATGTTTTATGATCTTTTTAATATATTGCTGTATGCGATTTGCTAATATTTTGTTGAGGATTTTAGCATCTATTTTCATCACGTATATTGGCCTGAAAATCTGTTCCTTTGTAGTGTCTTTATCTGGTTTTGGAATTAGGATAATGCTGGCCTCATAAAAAGTGTTTGGAAGTGTTCCTTCCTCTTGGATTTTCTGAAATAGTTTGAGGAGTATAGGTGTTAGTTCTTCTTTGAATGTTTAGAAAAACTTCCCTGTCTAGCCATCCACAGCTGGGCTTTTATTTAGTGGGAGTTTTTTCATTATTGCTTCTATTTCATTGGTTTTTTTGGCCTGTTCAGGTTTTTTGATTCATCCTGATTCAGTTTTGGTAGATTGAATTTTTCTAGGAATTTGTCTATTTCATCCACATTGTCAAGCTTATTGGCATATAGTTGTTCATAGGATTTTCTTACTATCCTTTATATTTCTGTGGTGTCAGTCATTACTTCTCTGCTTTTGTTTCTGATTTTATTTATTTGGGTCCTCTCTCTTTGTTTCTTGATGAATCTGGATAATGGCTTATCAATTTTGTTTATTTCATCAAAAACCCAGCTCTTGGTTTCATTTTTTTTTTTGTCTCTATGTTATTTATTTGTGCTCTAATTTTTATTATTTCCTTCCTTCTATGTACTCTGGGCTTGTCTTGTTATCTTTCTAGTTTTTTAAGTTGTAAGGTTCAGTAGTTTAGTCCTGATTTTTGTTTTTGTTGTTTTACCTATATTTGTATTGATTTCACAGATTAAGGGAGAGTGAGAGAGAGGTAGAAGCATCAATGATAAGAGAGAATCATTGATTGGCTGCCTCCTGCACACCCCACACTGGGGATAGAGCGTGCAACCCGGGCATGTGCTCTTGACAGGGATCGAACACTGAACCTTTCACTCTTTAGGCTATTGCTCTATCCACTGAGTAAAACCAGCCAGGGCTGATTTTTCTTTTCTTTTCTTTTTTTTTTAGGTATATCTGTAGTTTTATGAACTTTTTGCTGTGTCCCAGAAATTTTGGCTTGTTTTGTGTACATTTTAATTTGTTTTGCGTACATTTTAATTTGTTTTGCGGAAGTTTTTTATTTCTTTCTTGATCACATTGGTAACGCATTCATTGTTTAACTAGAGGTCCGGTGCACGAAAATCATGCACAGGAGTGGGTGTCACTCAGCCTGGCTTGCACCTTCTCCAATCTGAAACTGCTGGCTCCTACCCACTCTGCCAGCCTGCCTGATCGCCCCTAACCCCTCTGCCAGCCTGCCTGACTGCCCCTAACCACTTCTGCCTGCCTGCCTGATTGCCCCTAACAGCTCTCCCCTGCTTGCCTGATCTCCCCTAACCGCCTCTGACTCAGCCCCTGCCACCGTGCTTGCCTGATTGCCCCTAACCGCCTCTGACTCAGCCCCTGCCACCGTGGCTTTGTCTGGAAGGACATCCGGAAGGATGTCCAGAAGATGTCCAGTCTATCTGGTCTAATTAGCATATTACCTTTTTATTAGTATAGTTAGCATGCTATTTAGCCTCCTTGTTTTTGAATGTTTTGGGGTTTTTGTTATTATAGTTGATTTCTTATTTCATTCCACTGTGATCTGAGATGATGCTTGATATGATTTCGATCTTCTTGAACTTGCAGAGACTTCTTTTGTGACCTAACATATAGTCTATCTTTGTGAATGGTCCATGTGCACTTGAGAAGAATGTATAGTTTGTTGTGTGTGGGTGAAATGTTCTATAAATGTCAATTAAATCCAGTGTGTCCTTTAGAGTCTCTGTTTCCTTGTTAAGTTTTTGTCTGGAAGATCTATCCAGTGAAGGCAGAGGGGTGTTAAAGTCCCCTACTATGGCTGTAATTATCAATTTCTTCGTTGAAGTCCTCTAGAAGTTTTTTTGTATATTTAGGTGCTCCTATATTGGGTGCATGTATGTTTCCCAGGGTTATATCCTCTTGTTGGATTGATCCCTTTAGTATTATGTAGTGACCTTTTTTGTCTCTTTTGATGGCTTTCATTTTTAATTCTATTTTGTCGGATATGGATTTTGCTTTTCCAGCGTTTTTTCCTTTCCATTTGCAGGGGAACATTTTTTCCCATCCCTTCACTCTCATCCTGTGTGTGTCTTTTGTTTTGAGGTGGGTCTCTTGTGCACAGCATATAGTTTGGTCATGTTTTTGTATCAATTCAGCTACCCTATACCTTTTGATTGGAGCATTTAATGCATTTATATTTAGGGTTATTATTGATAGGTACTTATTTATTGCCATTTTGATTCTGTATGGCTAAGTTTCTCTCTCTGTTTCTTCTTTTCATTACAGCAGTCCCTTTAGCATTTCTTATAATGCTGGCTTGGTGGTGATGTACTACTTTAGCCTTTTTTTGTTTAGCAAGCTCTTTATTTGACCATCTATTTTGAATGATAGCCTTGCTGGATATAGTAATCTTGGTATCATATCCTTGCTTTCCATTACCTTGAGTACTTCATGCCATTCCCTTCTGGCCTGTAGAGTTTCTGATGAGAAATCAGGTGTCAGCCTTATGGGAACTCCTTTGTAGATAACAGTTTTCTTTTGCTGCCTTTAAGGTTCTCTCTTTGTCTTTAATTTTTGCCATTTTAATTATGATGTGTCTGAACGTGGGCCGGTTGGGATCTTCTTGTTTGGGGTTCTCTGTGCCTCCTGAACTTGTGTGACATTTTCCTTTACCAGGTTAGGGAAGTTTTCTGCCATTATTTCTTCAAACACCTTCTCTATGCCTTTCTGCCTCTTCTGGCACACCTACTATTGTAATATTGTTGCTTTTCACATTGTCCCACAGCTCCCTTAAACTGTCCTCCTGTTTTTTAATTGTTTTTTTCTTTATGGTTCTCTGATTAAATGGTATTTTCAAGTCTTTCTTCTAATTCACTGATTCGATCCTCAGCTTCCCCTATTCTGCTGTGTATTCCTTCCAGGGTGTTCTTTATTTGTGTTATGTCGTTCTTTATCTCAGAGTTTTCTTTTTCTATAGTTACTATATCTTTTTTCCTGCTGTTGAGCATTTTTACCATCATTACTCTGAATTCTGTTTTAGATAAATTTCTTATCTCTGCTTAATTTATCTCTTCTTCTGGGAAATTCTCTGGTTCTTTCATTTAGGCGTTTATTTTTCTCCTCATTTTGGCTGCCTGTTTGGGTTTGTGACTATGTATTAGGTCAGTGGTCAGTCAGCAAACTCATTAGTCAACAGAGCCAAATATCAACAGTACAACAATTGAAATTTCTTTTGAGAGCCAAATTTTGTAAACTTAAGCTTCTTCTAATGCCACTTCTTCAAAATAGACCCGCCCGGGCCGTGGTATTTTGTGGAAGAGCCACACTCAAGGGGCCAAAGAGCCGCATGTGGCTCGCGAGCCGCGGTTTGCCGACCACTGTATTAGGTAGATCTTGTACTCCTCTCAATATAGTGCAGGACAGTGTTTAACCTTTTGCACTCAGATGTCGCGTGTGACTTGACACGGTTAGCATCGGTAGCAGCTTGTATGTTGAATTGTATTGAATGTATCAATAATTTGAAATATAAAAAAATCCAAATAAATAAGTTTGTATGAAAAGAAACTCCAGTTTTTTATTCTACTGCCACGCTTTGTAAAATCTGGGGTATTTAAAAAATTAAATCCCGAGTAGAATAAAGGAATCGAGAAAAAAGCAAGCGAGTGCAAAGGGTTAAGGCTGTTTCTGACTAGTTATATCAGGCATAGACTCAATGCTTCCAGAGACTGCCTCTGCCTACAGTCTGATAGGATTCTGACTAGAACTCCCCCACAGGCAATTGTCCTCAGGTATGGCAAGGTTTTTTTTTCAACAGGGTGAGTCAGTTGCTTCTGCCTGGAAGCTAATTGTTATTTTTAATCTCTTAAGTGGCCTCAGGGCAATGTGTTTTCCAATAGGGTGTGTCAACTGTCCTCTCCCCAGGGAAGGCAAATGTCTGTGTGGGAAAGATGTCCTCAGCTGTGTGAGGGAATGACTCAGCCCAGGAAACTTGGGGTGTCTGCCTTCTGAGCTCTATTCCCCGAGTCCACAGTCCTGGCTTCTGCTCTCACAGCTCTATCCACTTCACCCTCCCTCTGCAGGTGCACAAGATGGGTGCCTCCACATCGAATTTTGTTTGTTGGCCCTTTAAGAGGGTTCCTGGATTTTTAATTGTTACTCCCTGGCAGACAGCACCCCACTGCTTTTCACAGCCAGATGTCATGTGGGTACCCTCCTCAGTTTTGGTGCTTTCTGCTTGAAGGCCCAGCTTGGGGATTAGATCCCAGAGTTCTCAGTGGCAACCCCCCACAGCTGAGATATGTCTCTGGGACTTCATTGCTGTCTCTGGGTGCCTGGCCAGTCCTTTCGCACCTCTGCCCCTCCTACCAGTCTCTCTGTGGTCTCCACTTTCAGTCCTCAGTTATCCGGATTCTGTCCTCTGAGTTTTCAGTTGATTATTCATGAAGTTTTTCTGTATTTTACTTGTAATACCAGTTTGATCCTGAGAGTATGTCCCCAAAGCATCCACTCACTCTGCTTCCATTTCTAATCCTCTTTTGAGCTTTAGATAACCCTTTTGTCTTTTAGGATTACCATTGGGTGTCCATTAACTGTGATAATTTTAAAAGAGGGTAGATTGTCTTCCAGGATTTTATTTGAAGCCTTCAATTTTATTTTACTTTTGTGCAGCAGGAATAAGTTGGTTTAAAATTCTTTAAATATGTGCTTCAGCCTCTGAAATGCTTGTTTGATTTGGCTGTAGTTTTAAAAAAAATGACATTATTTTTCAAATTTTATAATTTATCTAAATTAAACTGAAGAAATGTTCTTTTAACCTTGTGCACTCGGATGTCGAGTATGACTCCACACGGTTAGCATTAGAATAAAGGAATCGAGAAAAAAGCAAGCGAGTGCAAAGTGTTAACAACTTAATGGAATCACAGTGCATGATTACACAACTTCAGAACCTAGTTCCTTATATGAAGTGGTGATGTTTTATGTTCTTTATGCCAATTAGAATAATTTTCTTGCTCTTAGTCATAATTTCTCTGTGTCTTTATTGAAAAAAATGGTGGGGTATGTTGTAGAAGGTTGTGACATGAGAGGTTCTTTCTAACGATATTGGAAACATGGCCTTTTCCTTTATTCCATCAAGAAAAATAAAACACTGAACTTTTGAAATGAAAAAGTGGTTGAAATGCCCCTGTTCATGTTATAATGTATTAAATTATATGTATTTAGTAATAATTTGATTAGAAAAATGAATTTTTTTATTTTTATTAAAATTTTTGAGGTAACATTGGTTAACATGAACATATAGGTTTCAGGTATGGGTTTCTATGTTGAAAAATGAATTTTAAAATTACAGCCTCATTCCCTTTTAAAAACACCTTACCAATTAGGAGTGCATGTGTAAGTCTGGTTTTCAGTACAACGTGAATACTTTTATTTCTTTCATACTTTACTCAGTAAGAAAATTGGCTAAAAGATGTTGGAAAAATACTTTGCTTAGCCTTGGGGGAAATAACCATAATATAAGACTACCCTGTATTATGTAATTTGTTGTCCTAGGTTTTTAATATAGTTTCCCCCCATTCCTTGTTTTGCAAATCTACCCGAAATTATGTACCTTTCCCCTTAAAAATAAATTATATATTTTTCTTATTATATGTGAGCTACAGAAAATACAAGCAAGCAAAAAAAAAAAATCATCTATGAGTCCTCTTACAGGTACTGATGTTAACACATTTTGGGGGTATTGCTTTGTAGATACATCTGTATGTGTGTGTAAACTCTTACACATATCACATTTTTTTCCTCATTAGAATAACTTTAACTCTGCTTTTTTAACTCACCGTGTGTCTCTGTCACTACATATATTTCTATTTGGCTGTATTTTGTTATATATATTCACTGTAATTTCTTTACAAGGTTTTACATTGTTGATCAGGCTGTTTTACAATTTTTTCCCTATTAAAACAGCATGGGAATAAAGTATCCTTATAGCGAAATGTTTTGTTCAAAAAATATTTGTTGAGTACCTAATGTATGTCAGCCACTGTATTTGGTATTTGTTTATAACTATGACCACAAAACACAAAGTTACTGATCACATGGAATTTAAATTCTAGAAGGAGAGCAGATATTAATCAAATATAACCACATTGCTTTATATGTAGTTTATAACTGAATTGAATACTCTGAAAGAAAGGAATACTGTTCTGCAAAAAAAAATACAGCCAAGGTTCCTGACTGGAGTTAGGGAAGTCCTCATTGAGAAAGTGCTGCTTGATCTGGCAATTAACTAGTTGTAAGAGGTTTTGGGTGGTGTATATTGGCATTGTAGAGAGAAAGATTATTCCAAACAGAGTAAATGGTGTTGTACAAAGGCCTCATTGCAGAGGAATTATAGCATATCTAAGAAACTTAAAGAAAGTCAGTGTGGTATGAACACTAAAAATAGTGGTATGAGATAAGGCTAAAGACTTAGTCAGGGGCCTGGTCAAGCAGAGCCTCATAAATTATCTTATGAACTTCATTCTAAGAGTGAAAGGATACTTCAAAGGGTTTTAAGTTGGGAGTAATATCTAATTGTATTGTGAACTAACTGTACAGGGAACAGAGGGAGGAGATGCAGGAAGATCAGATAGGAGGTTGATGCAATGGTTTAGGTTAGAAATGATTGCTTGGATTAGGTTGGTGGAAGAAATAGAAAGAAGTAGACAAATTCAAGAAAATTTTAGGAAATAAAATTGTTTAAAATTGAAACATTCTGAAGTATTTTTTAAAGCATAACTTCTCAGAAATGGAATTCTCAAGACAAAGAATTATTTTTAAAATTTTATGGTAGATAACGAATTGCTTTCCAGAAAGATTGTTTCAGTATACTCTCCCATTAACCGTGTATTGGAATGTGGGGAGAGGGGCCACAGGCTTTTGGCCAGAGGGTCCTGCCCCAATTGGGGTGGGGGCGCCGATTGGGGGCAGGGACGGCCATGGGGAGGGACTGTGGCAGTGAGCTGGCCAGCCTTGCCCCAAATAGGGTGGGGGGCTGATCAGGGGTCAGTGGCTGGGGTACAGGCTGTGGGAGGTTGGCTGGCCAGCCCCACCCTCGATTGGTGTGTGGGGGGGTGATTGGGGCCAGAGCTGGCTGGGGGGAGGGCCTGTGGGCCAATCGGGGTGATGGGGGCCCATCAGGGGTGGAGCTGGCTGGGGGGAGGGGCTGCAGGCAGTTGGCTGCCGGCCCTGCCCCTGATTTGTATGGGGGCGGGGCAGATCTGGGGTGGGGCCGGGCAGGGGAGAGGCTGCAGGAGGTTGGCCAGCTGGCCCTGCCTCCTATTGGGGTGGGGAGCCCATCGGGGTTGGGGCTGGCTGTGGGGAGGGGCCACAGTGAGTGTCACAGCGACCGGTTGTTCTGGTCATTATGGCGTTCCAGTCGCTGGCTTTTTATATATATAGACTAGAGGCCCAGTGCACGAAATTCGTGCACGGGGGGGGGTGTTGTGTCCCTCAGCCCAGCCTGCACCCTCTCCAATCTGGGATATCACTCACAATCCAGGACTGCTGGCTCCCATCTGCTCGCCTGCCTGATTGCCTCCAACTGCTTCTGCCTGCCAGCCTGATCACCCCCTAACCACTCCCCTGCCAGCCTGATCAACACATAATTGCTCCCCTGATGGCCCGATTGCCTCTAACTGCCCTCCTCTGCTGGCCTGGTTGCCCCTAACTGTCCTCCCCTGCAGGCCTGGTCACCCCCAACTGCCCTCCCCTGTTGGCCTGGGCACCCCTAACTGCCCTCCCTTGCCAGCCTGGTCGCCCCTAAATGCCCTCCCTTGCCAGCCTGGTCGCCCCTAACTGCCCTCCCCTGCCAGCCTGGTCGCCCCTAACTGCCCTCCCCTGCCGGCTTGGTCGCCCCCAACTGCCCTCCCCTGCTGGCTTGGTTGCTCCTAACTGTTCTCCCCTGATGGCCTGGTTACCCCTAACTGCCCTCCCCTGACAGCCTGGTCACCCCTAACTGCCCTCCCTTGCCAGCTTGGTCGCCCCTAACTGCCATCCCCTGCCAGCCTGGTCCCCCCCAACTGCCCTCCCCTGCTGGCCTGGTCTCTCCTAACTGCTCTCCCCTGCTGGCCTGGTCACCCCCACTGCCCTCCCCTGCAGGCCTGGTTGCCCCCAATTGGCCTCCCCTGTAGGTCTAAGTCCCACCCAACTGTCCTCCCCTGCAGGCCTGGTCACCCCCCACTGCCCTCACCTGCAGGCCTGGTCCCCCCCCCCCAACTGCCCTCCCCTGATCACCCCCAACTGCCCTCCCCTGCAGGCCTGGTCGCCCCCAGCTGTCCTCCCCTGCAAGCCTGGTCCCCCCCAACTACCCTCCCCTGCAGGCCTGGGTCCCCCCCCAACTGTCGTCCCCTGCTGGCCTGGTCCCGCATAACTGCCCTCCCCTGCAGGCCTGGGTCCCCCCGCAACTGTCCTCCCCTGCAGGCCTGGTCACCCCCATCTGCCCTCCCATGCCGGCCCAATCACCCCTAACTGCCCTCCCTTGCAGGCCTGTTCACCCTCAACTGCCCTCCCTTGCTGGCCTTCTAGTGGTGGCCATTTTGTGTCCACATAGCAGCGGCCATCTTTGACCACATAGGGGTGGCCATCTTGTGTGTTGGAGTGATGGTCAATTTGCATATTACCTCTTTATTATATAGGATAATAGCTTTGGAATACAGTAGTCCCCCCTTATCTATAGTTTTGCTTTCTGTGGTTTCAGTTACTGGAGGTCAACCATGGTACAAAAATATTAAATGGAAATTTCAGAAATAAATAATTCATAAATTTTAAATCATGCAACATTCTTAGTATTGTGATGAAGTCTTGCACTCTTCCACCCAGGATTTCAATCTTCCTTTTGTCCAATGTGTCTGCACTATATATGCTACCTACCCATTTAGTTGTCTTAGTTATCAGATCAACTGCGTGGTATTGCAGTGCTTTTTTCAGGTAACACTTATTTAACTTAATAATGGCCTCAAAGCCATTCAGATAACTTTTATTACAGTGTATTGTTATAATTGTTCTATTTTATTATTTTTTCAATAATATATTATTATGTTAAATGTTAATATATTAAACTTTATAATAGGTATGTATATATAGAAATTACATAGTATATTTAGGGTTTGATACTATCCACGGTTTCAGGAGTTCACTGGGGGTCATGGAACATATTCCCTGTTGATAAGGGAGGACTACTGTATATTTTTGCTTTAGAAAGTGTGGTTTTGATTCTTAATATTGTACCTTTAAAAGCTAAAACTGAAACAAATGGTTTAATGGGAATGCTGCCTCGGTAAATGGGTAAAAGAAATGTAAGGTAGACTTAAGTTAGATCAAGCATTAGTGTAATAACCCACCCCTTGCCAAAACACCTACCTTCCTAAACACTGTATTGTAACACTGTTGTGTCAGTAGTTTGGGCTTAGGGCTTCAAACCATTTTAAGTAAACGTACTGATAAAAACCCCAAAAGTACATAGCGATTTTGTCCACAAAGATGGAAATGTTTAAATTTATGTAATGTTTTAATAGTTCAATTGGTAAGAAATAAATGTATAGTGCATATCCCCTCACCCCCACTTAGTAACTTTTTGGCATTATAAGGATAACTATAGCTGAAAGTAGGAAATTAAGATAAGTGAGTAGCTTTTTCAAAGCAATTGAAAGTTTCTTTTTCTTCAAAATAGTTTGAGTTTGAAAGATATTGACCTTAGATTCTGTATACAATTTATGTTTGTAATCTTTTTATGTTTTTCTCATTAGGGACATAATTCTACATTATTGAAATATAGTTATATTTGAAATAACATGTTACTCATGGCTTTGTTTTCTCTCAACAGTTAAAAGATGTTGATACTCGGAAAATCATAAGAGCAATGCTTTCTTATGTGTGGCCCAAAGACAGGCCAGATCTACGAGCTAGGGTTGCCATTTCCCTGGGATTTTTGGGTTGCGCAAAGGTAAGATTAAGAGAAATTATGTGTTGATCATTATTATAAGAAATGCTATGATATTTTCTAGTATTGAAACTTGGGCTGATGTAAGGCACTTTTGGGGGAGCATTGTCAACTTTTAGGACCCTATAGTAACTGTTGTTTGCAATCAGCAGAAATTATATAGTAATGCCTGATTTATCTGTGGATCAGACTTAGTACAGCCTCAACTTAATGGAATTCATTCCTGATCTCTAATAGAAGATCATTTATTGGAGCAAAACATAAGGAACTTTTATAAAAGAAACTCCTCAGTGTCTTGTTGGCTTTTATTTAATATACTAGAGGCCTGATGCACGAAGATTCATGCAAGAATGGGCCTTCCTTCCCCTGGCTGCGGGCACCGCCTTCGCTCTGGCCCGGAGCTGCCTTTCTGCCTTCCCATGCTGCCCAGAGGCGTTCTGCATCACCCACGACTGCTGGGTGTCTGTGTATGCAAATTAACCTGCCATCTTTGTTTCATACTCACTCCTGATTGGCTGGTGGGTGTCATGAATCTATGGTCAATTTGCATCTTTCTCTTTTATTAGTGTAGATATTTAATACATTGTTTTCAGTTCCCAGTAAATTGTAAAGGATAAAGACATTTTAGGCACATTGATAGTCCTAAGTGGTAAACAACAGTGTGATATTAAGGGAAAAAAGGGAAAGAAACAACAACAAAAGCTGGGCATTTTGGTACCATTCAATATAGGGGCTCTCTATATATCAGCAGCCTCCTCAGTTTCTTGCTGTACTGTAATACATGTTAATAAGGCAAACTTATAATAATGACTGAGCTTTCAATAAACATCCCTTGTTTTTAATTTATTTACATTTTAAGTCAGTGCTGTACATATCTTTAGATACAGTATACAGTAATGGTACATTTATAGGCTGTGGAGTCAGACTTCCTGGGGTAACCTTGCTCAAGTTGCTTAGTCTCTGTGACCCAGTTTCTTAATTTGTAAAATAAAGCAAAATAAGGTTGTTATAAAGGATAAATAATTTAAAATACAAAAGGCTTATAACTGTGCCTGGCACACAGTGAAACATAATGTAATGCTAAAATCAAAATAAATTCAGATTTCCATCATAAATATGGTAAAAACAAAGTCTGCTTAAAAGTATAAATGAGGTTTGGCTATAATTTGGTTACCAGTCTTACATATTTGTTAACATTTTGTTGTAGAACTCAGGTCTTATAATTTACTTCTCTGTATCATGTGTGTTCCCGTTTATTTACTCAATCTTTTTTCCTACCCCAAACATATTTATTGAGAACTTGTCATACAAAGTACTGTTTTTGGCCCTGCAGAGTATTCAAATATAAAGAAATCGCATTTCTTCTCTCAAATCGTACAGAATAACACGTTTTATTTTATTGCTATAATACAAAGTAGGTCATAAATGATTTAAAAGAAGTGTTGAGGGTGTTTCAAAGGAAAGAACCACAATGATGGGGAGTCAGGAAAGGTTTTATAGAGGAGGTGATATCTGAGAAAGGCCTGGATTAATGAATAGGCTTGTTATAGGTATAGGAATAACAAGAAGAAGATGAGAGGGAAGATAGAGTATGTATAGAGAAGTGAGTAGTACAACTTTGCTCCAATGAGAGGGTAATGTTTCCGAGGAATTCAAAGTAATTTTGAAAAGATAAATAGAACTCCTAAGGCAAAATCCCTTAACTGTACAATGAAAATTTAATTATGTTGGAAAGTATTAAATTTATTAAATTATGTTGGAAGTAGTAAACTATTTTGAATAGTAAGGTAGTAAAGTTAAAGCTTTTGTTTAGGAAATTAATCTGTCCCTGATGTATAAGATGGATTAGGGTAATGAGAGACCTAAAGTACAGATACCATTCATTTCCAATTCATGCATTCATTCAGCAAATATTTATCGACCAGTTATGAAAATAACTTAATACTCTAAATGAGAAGTAATAGTTTGTACTGGAATAGTGGCATAAATGGTAATATGGAGGGAAAAGATGCCAGAGATATTGTGAGGTAAGGGAGGTGGAATCATTAAGACTTAGCAACAAAAAAAGATGAATAGGATTCAAAGATGTTGTCAAGAATTAGAGAATGATAGTGCCTTTTTAACAGAAGTATGTTGGGAGGTCTTTGTGAAGATGAAAATTTTGGTTTTGGGCATGTTAAGTTTGAAGTGCTAGTAGAACATCGAGATAGAGATATTTAGCTGGTAATACAAAATACAAGACAAGCTGAGGAAGGAGCCCAGGGTTAGAGAGATTAGGAGATAATAGTTGAAACAATGCAATTTGATGAATTCACCAAGGAAAAGAACAGAAATAGAAGGCAACTAGAGACAGACCCTGTGATAAATGTGTTCCTATAGGAAAGTAAAGTAAATAGTAGTGGAAACATTGGAAAGAGTGATTGGAGAGGTAAAAGTAAAACCAAAATACTTTAGTCAGTTTCCTTTCTCATCTATGGACTCTATTAAGTGCTCTCTCAATGAATCAGACCCTTCTCTGGGAGAGGAATTAAATCAGGATGCTGAGCAACAGACCAAGAATCCATACTTTATTCTATTTGTTTAAGCTTAAGGGAGAGCATACCATTATAAATCGAATGTTGTAATTTTAAAAACTCATATTCATTTTTAGTACAGTTCTGGTTGCTAAATTGTCTTCTACCCACAAATTACTCAAGGGTAAAGCTTATACTGAGGCAGAAGTAGCAAATTGGCCTTTAATCCTTCATTAGCTGAATGTAAGTACCTTGCTGACAAGTTGAAGGCAGACTGTTTTCTAGAACATGACTAATTAATTTAGTCAAAGGGAGAAGTCTTAAATAATGGCATTTGGATAGACTATTTTTAGAGTGAATTCCACTCTTTCTTGAAACACAAGTTTCTGTTTCTTGGTGATAGGTAATGTCAGGGTATGAAATCTAGATCAATCTAATTTCCTTAAGGACAGAGATATTTTTACAAGGCTAATATTTGATTTTCTGTCAACAAATACTTAGTACCTATAGTTTGTATACTGTTGTACTAACCTCATATAAACTAATTAAAAGTAATTAGAAATGAATATAGAAAAATTAATCCTCAGAGGGATCAAACATGGCAGAATGGGTGAATGTTGCCCTCACCTCCTCCCATGACTACATCATAATTACAACTAAGTTATCTGGAGAACCATTTGAAGAATAGCTGAACAGAAGTTTTATAACTGATGATATAAAGAAGAAGCCACGTCTAGACCTGTAGGAGGAACAGAGATGTGAAACACCCCTGGATCCATGTGGAGGGGTTGAGAATCCAGAGTGATATTTCAGCTATAGAGGGTCCCCTTAGAGGCATGGGGACCTCAGCCTGCCACTGAGAGCACCTAACTCAGAGCACCATTGCTGGGAAGAGTAGCCCATGAAACATCTGGCTGTGAAAATCATCTGGGATTTGGTCTACTGGGCTAAGAGAGAAGACTAATAGAAACCCAGGCATGCTGTGAAAGGGCCAGCACACAAAATTTTGCTCAAAAACACTCACCCTGGGCTCCCAAGGAGGAGACAGCAGCTTGGAGATTATCATAATCATACAGGGAGAGACTGAGTTTTGTGGCTTCAGGGGCAGGGCTGGAGAGACAGTGCTAATGTCTCTGTGTTGATTGCCTCACCTCAACTGCCATAGGACACCATCTTTTCTCGGCTAAGTACTCCTATATAGCTAGGGAGGTACATTAGCCCCATCATGATGACTCCTGATACCCCACTCTGCCAATGTCACATATGGCTGTGGGCTCTGCTCACGCGGACTGGTGAACATGGGCCCATGTTGCAGTCTTTCTTAAAAAAATGCTCAAGGAATTCCGGGCAAACATGGAGGCGCCAGAGACACACAGGGAGAGACTGAGTTGTGTGATTTTAAAGCGAAGACCATCTTCCTGTACACAGGACATTAATAAAAAACTGCCAACAAACAAAAGTCCTGGATGATTTCACAGGTGAATTTTACCAAGCATTTAAAGAAGAATTGATATCTTCCCAAAAATTCAAAAAGAGGGAAGACCCCAAAGCTTATTTTAGGAGGCTGGTTTTATCCTAATCCCAAAACCAGATAACGACACTACAAAGAAAGAAAAGTAAAGGCCAATATCCCAGATGAACATAGGCACAAAAACCCTGAACAAAATATTAGCAAAATGAATAGAGCAATACATGGAGAAATTCATACACCATGACCAAGTGGGATTTATTCCTGGGGTGCAAGGTGGGTACAGCATCCACAAATCAATTAATATGATATACCACATAAACAAATAAAGGATAAAAATCATAAGGTCACATTAATAGGTACCGAAAAACATTTGATAAAATCCAGCACCCATTTATGATAAAATCCAGCACCCACATGGATCTCAGCAAAGTCGGATTAAAAGGAACTTATCTCAACACTAGAGGCCCGGTGCGTGGAATTCATGCACGGAGAGGGGGTGTCCCTCAGCCCAGCCTGCACCCTCTCCAACCTGGGACCCGGTGGGATCGGGCCTAAACGGGCGGTCGGACATCCCTCTCACAATCCAGGACTGCTGGCTCCTAACCGCTCGCCTGCCTCTGCCTGATTGCCCCTAACCACTTCTGCCTGCCAGCCTGATCACCCCTAACCACTCCCCTGCCAGCCTGATCAACGCCTAACTGCTCCCCGGCTGGCCAGATTGCCCCTAACTGCCCTCCCCTGCTGGCCTGGTCACCCCTACTGCCCTCCCCTGCAAGCCTGGTCACCCCTAACTGTCCTCCCCTGCTGGCCTGGTCACCACTAACTGCCCTCCCCTGCAGGCCTGGTACCCCCCCAACTGCCCTCCTCTGCAGGCCTGGTCCCCCCCAACTTGCCTCCCCTGCTGGCCTGGTCTCCCCCAACTGCCCTCCTCTGCTGGCCCAGTCACCCCTAACTGCCCTCCCTGTTGGCCTGATTGCCCACAACTGCCCTCCCCTGCAGACCTGGTCTCCCCCAACTGCCCTCCTCTGCCAGCCTGGTCACCCCTAACTGCCCTCCTCCGTGCTTGCCTGGTCACCCCCAACTGCCCTCCTCTGCAGGCCTGGTCCCCCCCCTCAACTGCCCTCCCCTGCAGGCCTGGTCTCCTCCAATTGCTCTCCCCTGCAGGCCTGGCCCCCACCCCCAACTGCCCTCCCCTGCAGTCCTGGTCCGCCCCAGCTGCCCTCCCCTGCTGACCTGGTCTGCTCCAACCTCCTTCCTCTGCCAGCCTGGTCACCCCTAACTGCCCTCCCTGCTTGCCTGATCACCCGCAACTGCCCTCTCCTGCAGGCCTGGATACCCCCAACTGCCCTCCTTTGCTGGCCTGGTCTTCCCCAACTGCCCTCCTCTGCTGGCCTGGTCTTCCCCAACTGCCCTCCTCTGCTGGCCTGGTCACCCCTAACTGCCCACAACTGCACTCCCCTGCAGGCCATCTTGTGGTGGCCATCTTGTGTCCACATGGGGCAGCCATCTTGTGTCTTGGAGTGATGGTCAATTTGCATATTACTCTTTTATTAGATAGGATAATAAAGGCCATGTGTGACAAACCCATAGTTAACATGCTCAACAGGGAAAAACTATAAGTTGTTTGCCTTAAGATTAGGGACAAGACAGGGTTGTACACTCACTACTCTTATTCAACATAGTACTGGAAGTCCTAGCCACAGCAATTGGACAAAAAGCAGAAATAAAAGTCATCCAAATTGGAAAGGAAAAAGCAAAACTGTTGTTATTTGCAGATGACATTATAGTACTTATTGAGAACCGTAAAGATTTCACCAAAAAATTACTGGAACTGATAAATGAACTCAGTAAAGTAGCAGGATACAAAATAAATATTGAGAAATTTATTGCATTTTTATACTCCCACTAATGAACTACCAGAAGGAGAAATTAAGAAAACTACCTAATTTACAATTGCATCATTAAAGGTAAATTATCAAGTAAGAAATTTAACCAAGGAGGTAAAACACCTGTACTTGGAAAATTATAAGACAGTGAAGAAAAAAGTTAAAGAAGTTTCAAATAAATGGAAGCATGTACTCTTTTCATGGAAAGGAAGAATTAACATCATTAAAATGTTCATACTAACCAATTTAGTCTGTGGATTCAACACACTTCCTATCAAAATACAATGGCATATTTCAGAGAACTGCAACAAATTCTCCAAAGATTTACACTGAGTGGCCAGATTATTATGACCACCCCATCAGTACTTCGTTGGGCCACCTTTTGCCTTCAATACTGCGGCCATTCTTCTTGGCATTGACTCCACAAGATGTTGAAAGGTGATGTGAGGAATCTTGACACCATGCCTGATGAATGGCACTGTCCAGTTCTGTGAGATTTTATGGTTGTGGAACCAGCTGCCTGATGGCTCTTTTAACTTCGTCCCACTAATGCTCAATTGGATTGAGATCTGGTGATTGTGGGGTCCACCTAAGCAAGGTAAGTCTCCCTCATGTTCTTGAAACCACTCCTGCACAATACGAGCACCGTGGCATGGCGCATTGTCTTGTTGGAAGAAGCCATCTCCATTGGGATACGCCATCAACATGACAGGATGAACTTGATCAGCAATGATACTTAGGTATGTAGTGCTATTCAGATATTGTTCCACACGAATTAAAGGGCCCAAATCATGCCAGGAAAACATGCCCCAAACCATAACACTGCCCCCACCAGCTTGAAGGGTTGTATTCATGCATGTGGGGTGCATGCTTTCATGCTATTTCTGTGAAATTCTCTGCCATCTGCATGATGCAACTGGAAACGTGATTCATCGGACCACATGACTTTGTTCCAATGCTCGACTGTCCAATCCTTGTGTTCCTGTGCAAATTGGAGACGTTTTATCTTGATAACTGCCGACAGAAAAGATGTTTGAACAGGCCTTTGGCTTCCATATCCCATACGATGCAGTGTACGGCTAATTTGCCTACAAACGTCAAGTGGTCATAATAATCTGGCCACTCAGTGTATATGGAACCTCCCAAAGACACCAAACAGCCATAGCAGTCTTGAGAAAGAACAAAGTCGGAGGTATCACATTACCTGATCCCAAACAGTACTACAAGGTGTTAGTAATCAAAACAGCATGATACTGGCATAAAAACAGACATATAAATCAATGGAACAGAACAGAGCTCAGAAATAAACCCATTCCTTTACAGTCAATTAATATTTGACAAAGGAGGTAAAAACATACATTGGGATAAGCATAGTGTATTGAATAAACGGTGTTGGGAATATTGAGCAGATACATGCAGAAAACTAAAACTGGCTTACTTTCTTACTGCTTATCTATATATATTCTATATATATATATATATATATATATATATATATGTATATATATATATATAAAAGCCTAAGTGACTGTTACGATGGAACAACTGCTCAACCAGTCACTATGATGCGCACTGACCACCCGGGGTCAGATGCTCAAGACAGGAGCTTCCCCCTGGTGTTCAGTGCACTCCCACGGGGCGAGCACTGCTCAGCCAGAAGCCGGGCTCACGGCTGATAGCGCAATTGCAGCAGCAGTAGCTTCTCATGACTGTGGCAACTCTAGGCATAGTGGGCTGGGATGAGTGTGAGCGGTGCAACACCTGGCCCCACTTCTGGCTCCTCCCTGGCCGCCTGCCAATTGGCGCACTGCTACATCCCTTGGGGGATATCTGACTGCTGGTTTAGGCCCGATCTCTGCAGGCCAGTTGGACATCCAGCAGTCAGACATACCCCGACGGGTCCCGGATGCAAGAGGGTGCAGGTCAGGCTGAGGGACACACCCCATCTCCCCCCCGCTCCCCAGTGCATGAATTTCATGCATTGGGCCTCTAGTATAAGAATAAACTCAAAATGAATTAAAGACTTACATGTAAGACTCAAAACCATAAAACTTATAGAAGAAAAGAGTAAAATCTCTTGACATTGCTTTTTGTAATATTTTTGTGTGATGTATCTCCTTGGGCAGTGGTCGGCAAACTCATTAGTCAACAGAGCCAAATATCAACAGTACAACGATTGAAATTTCTTTTGAGAGCCAAATTTTTTAATAATAAACTTCTTCTAACGCCACTTCTTCAAAATAGACTTGCCCAGGCCGTGGTATTTTGTGGAAGAGCCACACTCAAGGGGCCAAAGAGCCGCATGTGGCTCGCTAGCCGCAGTTTGCCAACCACGGTCCTAGGGCAAGGGAAACTAAAGAAAAGTAACTACATCAAGTTAAAAAGGTTTAAACAGAAAAAAAAAATCAGCAAAATGAAAAGACAACCTACTGAATGGGAGAACATATTGCCAATACATCTGATAAAGGATTAATATCCAAAATTTATAAAGAACCTGTAATGGTCAACATAAAAAAAATCAAACAATCCAATTAAAAATTGGGCAGAAGATCTGAATAGACACTTCTAAAAGGACATACAGATGGCCCATATGTAAAGATGCTCAATGTCACTAATTGTCAGGGAAATGCAAATTAAAATCACAATGAAGTATCACCTCACAGGTGTTAGAATAGCTACCATCAATAAATCAAAAACAACCAGTATTGGCCAGGATGTGGAGACTGTGGAACCCTCTTGCACTGTTGGTGGGAATACAGACTGGTATAGCTACTGTGGAAAGCAGTATGGAGTTGCCTAGGAAAAATAAAAAATACAACTGACTTATGACCCACCAATTCCACTTCTGAGTATATATTAGAAGAAACCCCAAACAGTAATTTGAAAATATATGTTTTCATATTTTTATTGCAGCATTATTTACAATAGCCAAGATATGGAAACAACCCAAATACCCATCTATAGTTGAGTGGATAAAAATGTTCTGGTAGATATATCTATACAACATTACTCAGCTATGAAAAGGAATGAAATCTTAACATTTGCGATAGTATGGTTTTCCCTGAAGTTACTATGCTAATTGAAATAAGCCAGTCAGAGAAAGACAAATACCATATAATTGCACTCATATGTGGAATCTAAAGAACAAAATAAATGAACAAACAAAGTAGAAACAGACTCATAGATACAGAGAACAGACTGATGGCTGCCAGAGGGGAGGGCAGTTGGGGGACTATTTGAAAGGTAAAGAGATTAAGAAACACAAATTGATAGTTACAAAATAGTCATGAGGATATAAAGTACAGCATAAGGCACATAGTCATTAATCTATATAAAACCCTAATATGCAAATAGACCGAACAGCGGAACAGCCAAACAACTGAACAACCAGTCACTATGATGTGCGCTGATCACCAGGGGGCACACACGGAACATAGCAGTCGTCGGCAGAGCATGCAACGTGGTGGGCATTGGCTGTGGCAGGATGGTGGAATAGGTGAGCAGGGCTGCCAGACCATGGCGAGGCATAGGTTGCTGTCATCGGGGCGAGCCTCTGGTGGTAACGGAAAATTCTTTGCTCCCGCGCACCACGGTCCTGCCTGGTGCTTACACCTGCTGCCGGCCCCAGAGCTGCCTCTCCTACCTGCTGCCAGTGCCGGCCCTGATGGCTCAGCACCATCAGGGGGTGCGAGAGGTGGCTGCTGGCCCCAGTCACCCCTCAGGGCTTCTCTACTTCCCCCTGCTCCTGTGGGGCGATCGGGGCTGGCAGCTGCCTCTTACACATGCTGCTGGTGATGGCCCTGCTTGCACCCACTGCTGGCGCTGGAGCCACTGCTCGCACCCACTGCCAGTGCCCGGCGCTGGTCCCGATCTCTTGGTGCCGTAATTGGGTGCGAGCGGTGGCTGCTTGCCCCGATCATCCCTGAGGGCTTCTCCACCTCCCCCTGGTCCTGAGGGGTGATTGAGGCTGTAGCTGCCGCTTGCACCTGCTGACAGCGCCGGCCCCACTTGCACCCGCTGCTGGTGCCGGCCCCAATCGTTCTGCGCCGTCAGTGGGTGCAAATGGGGCCAGCACCATCAGCGTGTGGAAGTGGCAGTGGCGGGAGCGGGGCTGCCGGCAGAGAGGGGACTGTGGTCAGGGAGGGGCCAGACGGGGTCATAGAGGATGGGCCAAGACCCTCCCCTGTGCCCACCGCAGCCTCGTGGTCCACAGTTTATTTCGTGGTGCACGTATTCATGCACTGGGCCCCTAGTATTGTAATAACTACGATTGGTGCCAGTTGGGTACTTAAGATATCAGGGACCTCACTTTGTAAATACATGATTGTCTAAAATACTATGCTATACACCTCTAAGTAATATAAAATAAGATTTAATGTAAACTTTAATTGAAAATTAAAATTTAAAAATAGAAAACAGAAAAATCTATCCTCAAAATGTATGTTTGATTCCTTTTGGTTCAGAAATTGGAAGAAATTGCCAGATGTTATTATGTGTACTTACTCGGTACTTTCAGAGCATATAGAAAAACAGTTTTCTTTTTATTAGACAGGAACCAGACCATAGAATAACTTTAGGAATATAGAGCATAGTAGCATTTAAACATTCCTAACATTGTTTTTCCATCTTCTGTACTGTCCTCACTTTAAAAGTGATCACTCTCTCAAATATTTAAAACCTGGTCATTGTTTATTTCTGAGAAGTATTGCATTTATTTATAATTGGTGTGCAGAGATGGATTATTACCCTTTTCATTCCTTGGCTTCCTATTTTTTCCTGAACCTGATTATATGCTTTGGCATATGAGCACTTTGGACCAATCTGTGCTCCTTTATCCGCTGGTCTTCTTTATCTCCTCTACATACTTCTGAGAACTTTAGGACAGGGTTCAAGATCTTTCTTAGCTCTAAAAGAATGCTGCCCTGTCATCGGAACAGTGGGTGGTGATTTCATAATGAGACCTGAGACATCCATCAGAGAGATGGAAAATAGAAAATGAGAAATACCAAGTGAGAATTAAAAAGGAGGAGGATTTCATGCTTAACATTTGGGGCTACAGCATACCATCTGCTTACTTACTTTCCTTTTAATGCTCTTTTTATTCCGAGGGTCTTAATGCTATCATTGTCTCTAGCAAAGAATTTTAAAATAAACTATTATTTAGAGAGGCCTTGCAGCCTAGAGGAAGAAAAGAGAATGTGTTGATAATCTATTCAAGTTGTAGCAATTCTATTATATTACATTAGAGCTCAGTATGACATATGTTTTAAGGGTTCTGCTGCCAAGAGAGACAGAGAAAACATTAGGCTTCATTTCTTAAATTCCTACAAATAATATCTAATGCCTTTTCTTACCATCCACACATATGTTATAGGAGCATCACATCATCCTTAATCTGGGGATTTTGAGATCTTCTAAGGATTTTTTAAATGCATCCTTTCTGTTAGTACATTACATACAACTGTGCCAAGATTTAAAGTAAATATAAAACATATTTACTGCCTTAGCTTGTTTGCTCAGTGGATAGAGCATCACCTGCAGACTGAAGGTGTCCCGGCTTCGATTTGGTCATGGGCACATGCCTAGGTTTCAGGCTCAATCCCCAGTAGGGGGCATGCAGGAGGCATCCGATCAATGATTCTCATCATTGATGCTTTATCTCCTCCCTTCCTCTCTGAAATCAATAAAAATATATTTTAAAAATAAAACATATTTACTAAATTCTGATTTCATAAAATAAATGTTTAATACTAGTGGCCCAGTGCATAGATTTGTGCACATTGAAAGGAAATTAATTAGAAGAAATATTTTAATATCGCTATTCGCCCTTTCTCTATGATAGAAGTGTCAACCAAATTCATGATTGACAATGACAGATCAAAACACACATGTGCGATTGGCGCCAGCGAGAGCTTTATATGTATCGTGCATGTGCAAGTCAACGTTTATTTTTAAATTGCCATTGCACATCATATGTACCAGATGTTCGGATAGACGTATGGTTGGTCACTTAGCCTTTTATATATATATATAGATTATAAAAGTTTACTCATTACTCATATTCTCTAACCACCATCACCTTGGGAAATAACTTAGTTGACAGAGAATTTGGGGGCACATTAAGTTAAAGTATCATGTTCAAAAATATATTCTCAATAATCTGTTGGAAATGAAAATAAACCATATTTAAAATTATAAAATAATTTTACAAGAAGGTATGATTTATAAAAATATAATCAATACCCCTTTTCTCCAAGAAAGCATTATATAAAATAAGGGATAATATATGTATCTTAGTCCATTTTGACTGCTATAACAGAATAACATGCACTGATCCACTGGTTTTTTGTTTGTTTGTTTTTTCATTTTAACCTCACATGATATAAGAGGCAAAAGAGGTCTCTGGGGATTCTTTTATAAGTGTATTAATCCCATTTGTAAGGCCTCTTCGATTATGACCTAAACACCTCCTAACAGCTCCACCTCCTAATACTATCACCCTCGGGGTTAGAATTCAACCTATGTACAGTAGGTCTTTGGGTTACGTTGGAGATCCATTCCTACGGCAAGATGGAACATGATTTTCGCTGTAAGTCAGAACCCACCTACATAAGCACCTGTCACTCACATGGAGCACAAACACAGCAGTAATGAAGTGAGACAGTAAAAAAAATTTAAAAGAAAGATAATACCTGATCTTTACTTGTGGTAAATAAATAATAAAAAACATAAAGCACATATGTACATATGTTGAAATGACAGAACATTTTTTTTTTTTTTATAAATAAATGGGAGATGGCGACGTAACCACGAAATGATGTACGTTGCCCGAGGACTGCCTGTATTGAGTGGAGGTGGCGCAGGAGTAGGATGCAAATATTCATACCATAGCGATATATGTTGAGCAAACATTTGTTAAGTGACTGTTAAATACAAGGTACTGTGCTTTGCAACTGGGAATACAAAAATGAATAAAATGTGCTCCTTGCCCTTCTGGAGTTGTAGTGTATTGAAGGATAAAATATATAAATGATAATAATGTATAACATTAAAAATACCCAAAGGAAGTAACAAATGAAGCTGTATGGGAATCTTAAACAATTAGGCATTTAGGAAAGGCTTCATGCAAGAGTAGTTACTTTTCAGTAACTACGAACTTGACATTTGTAACTTCAAATGACTCATGCACTTCTTGCTTAGCTTTGGTTCTTTAAATTTTTATGAAAAATATTTTTTAACATGAAACAGTGCTACTCAAATCCTTTTAAGTTGAGTAGTATGATTTATACCCTGGAGTACTTTTAAAAATTAAAATACTATATTTTAAGCTTACAAAAAATTTAAGCAATAAGTACAGAATGTTCTGTTTTTAAAATTCTTTATTATTTAAAGTATCACATGAGTATCCTTTTTCCTCCCATTGACCTCTCTCCCACCACCCCTTCCCCCAAGCACAAGCTCTCTAAAAAACAGGTTTTTTTTTCTATTACTAACGTCTTCTATTCATGTACTACATTTTCACAATTGATATACCAATTATAAAAATACATTATTCTTATTAACTAAATTAATAGTTTACATTAGGATTCGCTGTGTGTTGTAGTATATATAGGTTCATGGAAATGCATAATGTTATATATTCATTATTAAAGTACTGTACAGAATAATTTTCACTGCCCTAAGAATTCCATGTGTTCCACCTATTCATCTCTCTCTTTATCTTCCCAGATCCTTGGTAACCAATGATCATTTTACTCTGAAATTTTGCCTTTTTTCAGACTGTCATATAATTGGAAATCATATAATGTGTAGCCACTTCAGACTGGCTGGTTTCACTTAGCAATATACATTTCAGAGTCATTTATGTCTTTTTGTGACTTGAGAGTTTATTTCTTTTTATTATTGAATGTATTCCATTGTGTGGATGTACCATGATGTGTTTATCCATTCACCTGTTGCTTCCAGATATGGGCAATTGTAAATAAACTGCAATAAGCATTTTGTTCAGGATTTTGTGTGACATAAATTTTCAGTTTATTTGGGTAATTACCAAGGAATGCAATTGTTAGACTATATTATAAGACTATGGTTAGTTTTGTGAGAAACTGCCGAACTGTCTTCCAAACTGGCTGTTCCATTTTGCATTCCCACCAGCAATGATTGAGAGTTACTGTTGCTCCACATCCTTGTCAGCATTTGCTCTGAATTTTAGCCATTCTAATTGATGTGTAGCGTTATCTCATTTTTATTCTAATTTGATTTGCCTTATATGATGTATAACTTGTCATTTGCTTTTTGGCCATCTGTATATATTATTTAGTGAGACGTGTGTGGTCTTTCATCCATTTTTTAATTGGGTTGTTCATTTTCTACTGACTTGTAAGAGTTCTTTGTATACATTTTGGATACCAGTCCTTGGTCAGATGTCTTGAAAATATTTTCACTCAATTTGTGGCTGTATTTTCATTTGTAGCAGAAATTGTAAATTTTGATGAAGTCCAGTTTATCATTGTTTTGTGGATTGTGCTTGTAGTGTTGCATCTAAAGGTCACCTAGATTTTCTTTCATGTTATCTTCTAGAATTTTTATAGATTTGTGCTTTACATTTAGATCTGTGTTCCATTTGGAGTTAATTTTTGGAAAAGGTATAAGACCAGCGTCTAAAAACTTTTTAAAAATTAGTTCCAGAACAATTTCTTGAAAATTTCCCACTGGGCTGCCTTCGCACTGCTGCCAAAGATCAGTTAACTATTTTTGTGTATATTTGTCTATTTCTAGACTCTCTATTCTGTTCCATTGATGTATTTGTCTATTCTTTTGCCCTTATCATACTGTCTTAATTAGTATAGTTTTATAGTCAGTCTTGAAGTCAAGTAGTGATAGCCCTCCAATATTGTTTTCTTCAATATTGAGTTGGATATTTTAGGTCTTTTTCTTTACTATATAAACTTTAAAATCAGTTTGTTCATATCTACCAAATTACTTGCTGGGATTTTGATTGGGATTGCATCGCCAATATAGATCAAGTTTGGAAAGAATTGACATCTTGACAATATTGAGTCATCCACGAATGTGAAATATCTCTCCAATCATTTAGTTGTTTTTTGATTTTTTTCATCAGAGTTTTCTAATTTTCCTCATATAGATTTTGTACATGTTTTGTTAGATTTATACCTAATTATTTCATTTTTTAGTACTCATTTAAATGGTGTTATATTTTTTATTTTAAATTGTGTGTTGTTCATTGGAGGAATATAGGAAAGCAATTGACTTTTGCATATTACTTTTTTATCCTTCAGTCTTGCTATATTTGCTTATTAATTTCAGGAGTTTTTTGGTTAACTCTTGGATTTTTCTACATGGGTAATCATATCTGCAAAAATCGTTTATTTCTTTCTAATATGTATACTTTTTACTTTATTTACTTGCTTTTATTTCCATTTCTTATTGTATAATGTTGAACAATAGCAGTAAGACAGGACATCCTTGCCTTGTTCCTAATCTTAAGAGAAAAGCATGTAGTTTTCCATAATTAAGCATATTGTAAGCTATAGGGTTTTATGTATATGTTCTTAAACAAGTTGATGAAATTCCCCTCTTTTTCCAGTTTGCTGAAAGTTTTTATCATGAATAGGTGCTAGATTTTGTCCCATACTTCTTTTGCATCTATTGATATCATTTGATATATTTTATTTAGCCTGTTAAAGTGATAAATTACATTGTAGCCATGCATCACTTAACAAAAGGGATATGTTTTGAGAAATGCATTGTTAGGTGATTTTGACATTGTGAAAATAATGTAAAGTGCACTCACAGAAATCTAGATGCTTTAGCTTACTACATACCTAAGCACTATGACATAGCTTATTGCTCATAGGCTACAAACCAGTACATGTTACTATATTGAATACTGTAGGCAATTATAACACAATGATAAATATTTGTGTATATAAACATAGAAAAGGTACAGTAAAAAATACAGTATAAAATATATAAAATGGTACACCTATATAGGACACTTACCACAAATGGAGCTTGCAGGACTGGAAGTTGCTCTGGGTAAGTCAGTGAGTGAGTGATGAGAGAATGTGGAGTCCTAAAAGTGGACAACTGGGAATAAATGGAGAGGCAGGAAGGGAGGAGAGCCCAGATGGCCACATTTGTAGCCCTGAAGCCAGGAGGTGGGTAACAGCTCTGCCAGAGAGGGGAGGAATCTGATGGTAGCAGATGCTACTGTGGGCTGATAGGAACAGAGAGTCTTTGTGGGCTCTCCAGCAGGGCTAGCAGTGTGAAAGCAGCTGAGCCAACTGAGATGCCTAGACAAGGACACAAGACCTGGGGCAAGGACACAACATAGGGTTTCTGCCGCAGCTTTCTGCTGGCAGGTGTGGGTGTTTCAGGCAAAGAAATGAAGCAATTTAGCTTTGCCACCCCATGGACTCCCCAAACTAGCCTCCACCTGTCCTTGGTGTTGGGTTGAGGAGCACATTATCTGAAAACAGAGGGCTATTGCGGTAGAAAGGCCTTTTCCCCTCTATGATTGATCCCCAGGTGGGGTAAATGGGGCTGTGGCTGAGGTCCCGGGTGGTCATTATGGTGAGGGCAAACAAATCCCACCCACAAGCATCATGGCTGTACTGTCTGTACTGTCAGACAGAAAACCAAGAAGTTCATCTCTGGGAGACCACAGAGGTAAAAATCTTGTGATTCAGCAACACCTACCGGAAAGTAGTAGAAAAACCTCTTCAGAGAAAGCTGCTAGAGAAAGGCCAGTAATTCGATAGATGCCTAGACAGAGGAGACCAGCTAATACCATGAATAACCAAGGTAATGAGGACTGTTAGAAAGAAAATGAAAAATCTCCAGAAACCAAGCTGGAACACATGGAAATATGTTATATAAATGACAGAGAATTCAGAATTGCAGGTCTGAAAATACTCAAGGAGATGTGAGAAAATAGAGACAGGCAATTCAGTGCACTCATTAAACAAATTAATGAACTAAATGAGTACTTTATGAAAGAGCTTGAAACTTTTAAAAAGAACCAATCAGAAATCCTGGAAATGAAGCATGAAATTAAAGATTAGTAGTAAACTACTGAGCATAGGAAACAGAGCTGACCGGATGAAGGAAAGCATTAGTGACATTGAAGATAGGAATCTAGAAATGACAAAGATGGAAGAAGAAAGAGACCTGACCATAAAAAGAAATAAAAAAGATCTACAAGAACTATCTGACTCCATCAGAAAAAGCACATAAGAATTATAAGAATACCAGAAGGAGAGAGGAACAGAGAGTCTATTCAAATAAATAGTGGAAGAAAACTTCCCAAACCTATGGAAAGAGCTAGGTCCTCAAATCCAAGAAGCAAACAGAACACCTAGTTACATCAATCGAGAGGCTCTCCCTAAGACACATTGTATTAAAATTGTAAAAAATGAATGACAGAAAATTCTCAAAGTAGCCAGGGAAAAGAAGGAAGTGACCTACAAAGGAAAACCCATCAGAATATTGTCTGACATCTCAGCAGAAAATCTACAAGCCAGAAGAGAGTAGAATGAAATATTCAAACGACTGAAAGACAGAAATTACCAGCCAAGAATAATATATCCAGCAAAATTATCCTTTAGATATGAAGGATAAATACTTTCCCAGACATACAGAAACAGAGGGATTTAATCACCAGAAAATCTCAATTGCAGGACATATATAAGGCAATTCTACCTGAAACAAAGAGCATAAGGTTGCAACACTAAAAGTAAGATCACCCAAAAATTACAGCATAAACATGGATAATTTGTGACAACAAAAACATTAAAGGGAATGGGTAAAAGTCATAACTGGCAAGGGTGGACAGAGATTAGAGGCACTCAAGAGAAAAAAATTACTATATATATGCAACTTTATTTTTCATAAACCTATAGGTAACCACACACCAAAACCCCAAAATTAAGACACATAACTTACAGAGGAAACAGGAAATAAGTATGGAATTCCACCAAACAAAAACAACAGACAGAAACACAAGGGGAAAAACCCAAAAGATGCAGAGCTTCCAAACAACAAAAGATAAATGGCCATAGGATTCCTGATACATGAACAATTACCCTAAATGTATATGGACAAAATTCACCAATAAAGAGTTATGGTGTAAGAGAGTGGATCAAAAAACAACACAACTAGCCCTAGCTAGTTTGGCTCAGTGGATAGAATGTCGGCCTGTGGACTGAAGGGTGCTGGGTTTGATTCTGGTGAAGGGTACATGCCTGGGTTGTGGGCTCGATCCCCAGTAGGGTGTGTGCAGGAGGCAGCCAGTCCATGATTCTCATCATTGATGTTTCTATCTCTCTCTCCCTCTCCCTTCTTCTCTGAAATCAATAAAAACATATTTGTTTAAAAAAACCAACTGTTATGCTGCCTACAAGAGATATCTAAGCTGCAAAGAAAAAAGGTAGATTCAAAGTAAAAGTGTGGGTAATGATTCTCTAAGCAAATAACATTCACAGAAAAGCAGGTATGACCATACTTATACGTGACAAAATAGATTACAAGATAATAAAAATAACAAGAGACAAAAATGGACATTTTATGATAAAGGACACTACATCAAGAAAACATAATACTTCTTAATATAGGTGTACCCAATCATGGAGCACCAAAATATACAAAGCAACTACTCGTGGAACTGAAGGGAGAAACAGATCAAAACAATCATAGTTGGGGACCTTACTATTCCATTAACACCTCTAGATAGATTATCCAAACAAAATCCATAAAGAAATATCAGCCTTATATAGCACATTACAATAAATGCACACAATTGACATTTACAGAGCCTTTCACCCCAGAACATCAGAGTGTACATTCTTCTCCAGTGCACATGGAACAAGCTCAAGGATAGACCATATATTGTGCCACACGACTACCATCAACAAATTCAAGAAAATTGAAATTATACCAAGCATATTCTCTGATCATGATGCCTTTAAATTAGAAATCAATTGCAAAAAGGAAGTAATGAAACCCACAAATACATGGATATTAAAGAATATATTACTAAAACATGACTGGGTCACAGAAGAAATAAAGGTGAGATAAAAATATATAGAGACAATTGAGAATGACAGTATGACATATCAAAACTTCTAGGATGCAATAAAAGCAGAAATAACTGGGAAATTTATATCAGTACAAGCCTATTTCAAGAAACAAGGGAAATTCCAAGTAAACAACATTATATTACATTTTAATGTACTGGAAAAAGAACAAAAGCAACCCAAAGTCAGTAGAAGAAAGAAAATAATAAAAATTAGAGCTGACTTGAATGAAATAGAGAACAGAAAGTCTAAACAAAAAATAAAAAGAGCTCATTCTTTGAAAAGATTAATAAAATTGACAAACCCCTCACTAAACTCACTAAGGATAAAAGACTAAAGACCCATATAATCAATATCAGAAATTAAAGAGAAGTCGCCACAGACATCACAGATATACAAAGGATCATACTGAAATACTGTGGATGACTGTATACCACCAAATTCATTAACTTAGGAGAAATGGATACATTCTTAGAAATATACAACCTTTCTAGACTATATCATGAAGAATTGCAAAATCTAAATGGACTGATAAGCATTGAGGACATTGAAACAACCATCAAAAACCTCCCTAAATTTCAAAGCCCAGGACCAGAAGGCTTTGCCAGTGAATTTTACCAAACATAAAAAAATTTTTTTTAAACCTATGCAATTGTAAAAAAGAGGGATCTCTTTCACTTTGGGACAGAATGAATGGACCTAGAGAATATTATGCTAAGTAAAATAAGCCAATCTGAGCAAGAAAAATATCACATGATCGTATTATTTGTGGAATCTTAAGAACAAAATGTTTTGGCTGGAAGCATGGAGGCATAAAACAGACTGACATACCTTGATGTGGGGACAAAGTGGGGGAGGGGTGGTGGAGGTACAAGAACCCATAAACCAAATAACTTATATTCTAATGCATAGCCTCTGGCAATAGGGCAGTGAAGACCCCGGGGAGTGAATAAGGGCTGGGAGGTAGAGGGTAAAGGAAGGGAAATTGGAGACATCTGTAATACTATCAACAATAAAAATTACTTCTAAATAAATAAAACCTGTCCTTCTGAAACTTCCAAAAAACGTGAAGAAGAGGCAATACTTCCAAACATATTTAATAAAGACAGCATAACTCTTATAGCAAAACCTGGCAAGGATAACAGAAGAAAATAAAACTACAGATCAATACTCTGATGAATACAGATGCAAAAATCCTAAACAAAATACTATCAAGTCAAATATAATACATAAAAAAATGATACATCACGATCAAATGGGGTTCATTCCAGAGGCACAAGGATGGTTCAACATATGCAAATCAGTCAGTGTAATGCACCACATCAACAAAAGAATAGATAAAAAAAATCATGTTATCAATAGATACTGGAAAAGTATTTGATAAAATACAACATCCGTTGATGATTAAAACACTAAATAGAATAGGAATAGAAGGAAAGTACCTCAACATAATAAAGGCCATCCTATATAATAAAAGACTAATATGCAAATCGACTGAACGGCAGAATGACTGGTTGCTATGATGCGCACTGACCACCAGGGGGCAGACACTCAATGCAGGAGGTGCCCCCTGGTGGTCAGTGTGCTCCCACGGGGAGCACCGCTCAGCCAGAAGCCAGCTCATGGCTGGCGAGTGCAGCAGCGGTGTCGGGAGCCTCTTCTGCCCCCGTGGCAGTGCTAAAGATGTCCGACTGCTGGCTAAGGCCCGCTCCCTATGGACATCTGTCAGTCGGATATTCCCCGAGGGCTCCCAGACTGTGAGAGGGTGCAGGCCAGGCTGAGGGGACCCCCCCCCCATGTGCATGAATTTCGTGCACTGGACCTCTAGTATATGATAAAAACCTCAGCCAATATTGTACTCAGTGGCAAAAAAAACTGAAAGCTTTTCTCCTAAAATCAGGAACAAGACAAGGATGCCCATTCTCACCACTCCAGTTCAACATAGTTTTAGAAGTCCTACCCAAACCAAGAAGTTAAGAGAAAGAAATAAAAGGCATCCAAATAGGGAAGGAAGAAGTAAGTGTCACTTTTTTCAGATGACATGATTCTGAGCATAGAAAACCCTAAAGAGTCCACCAAAATACTACTTGAAGCAAATACAGCAAAGTTGCAAGATATAAAATCAATGTGCAAAAATCCATTGCCTCCCTGTATACTAACAACAAAATGTCAGAAAAAGAAATGAAACAAACAAACAAACCCACAATTCCTATTGCAATTGCAACCAAAAATATAAAATACATAGCGATAAACTCAAAATTGTTGATAGCAAATCACCCTCCTAATATAATAAAAGGGTAATATGCAAATCAACCAAACAGTGGAACAAACAGTTGCTATGACCCACACTGACCACCAGTGGGCAGACGCTCAGCGCTGGAGCTGCCCCCAGCCCACAGGCCCTGATTATCCGATCAGGGCCTGCTGGCCAATCTCTTGGTCCCTTCCCCTGCCCAGCAGGCTCTGATGGTCCAATGGAGAACAGGGAACCAGGGGTGGTGGCGGTGGATGCAGGCGGTGCCAAGCCAAAGCCCCCAACCTGCCGGTCACCCCACACACAGAGGGCGACCTGCAGCAGGAGGTGGGGCTGGCGAGCAGGCAGGAACGGCCAACCTCTTGGTCCCTTCCCCTGGCTTGCAGGCTCCAATCGCCCGATGGCGAAGGGGGAACCAGGGGTTGGTGGTGGCGGGGGGCAATGCTGGCTGCTGGCAGCTGGGGGGTGGGGCCGGCTGCTGGCAGCCAGGGAGGGTGGCCCTGATCACAGGCCAGGCCTAGCGACTGTACCCGTGCACGAATTTCCTGTACCAGGCCTCTAGTATCTAAATAAGAAAAGAGTTCATTACCTCAAATGTGCAGGCAGAAACAATCTATCAATATCCTGAAAAACCAAGGTTACGTGGGAGTACTGAAAGAAAAGTCTCCAGAAACCAAACTCAAAGTTGTAGAATACTGTGACTTAAAGGACAGAGAATTTATGATTATAGTTATGAAGAAGCTCAATAACACACAAGAGAACTAGCAAAAGGCAGTGAGTTCAGAAAGAAAATTAATGAAGCTTCCCTCCTTTTACCAAAGGGATAGAAACTGAAACAAACAACCAAAAAAAAAAAAATAGAAATTCTGGAGCTGAAGAAATTAATAAATGGGATGAAGAATGTATTAGCATTAGATATAGACCTGAGCACATGGAAGAGAGAATGAGTGGGCTCAAAGATGGAAACCTAGAAATGACTCAGGAGGAAAAAGAGAGAGAACCAAGAGTTTATAAATTGAAACAATTCTTCGAGAATTATCTGACTCCAATAGAAAGGGCAACATAAAAATGTTGGATATACCAGAAGGAGAAAAGAGTGACAACAGTACAGAGAGCCTATTCAAATGAATAATTGATGAGGACTTCTTAAACCTAAGCAAAGAACTATATCCCTGAATTCAAGAAGCTAACAGAACACCTAATTATTTAGGCAAAAAGACCTTGTTCAAGATACATTATATTTAAACTGTCAAAAATTAATGACAAGTAAAATTTCTAAAAGCAGTCAAGTATAAAAAGAGTAACCTAGACGGGAAACGCAATTAGATTTTAATCAGGTCTTTTATCAGAAACTTTATAAGCCAGGAGATAGTGGGATGAAATGTTCAAAATATTGAAAAAGAGAAACCATTGGCCAAGAGTAATACAAGGTGAGGCAAAAGAGGTTTACAGGCTTACAGTTGTGAATAAGGGAAACACAATTTATTATTGTCTTATCATTAATTACTAGAGGCCCGGTGCATGAAATTCATGCACTCCCGGGGGAGGGGGTCCCTCAGCCTGGCCTGCGCCCTCTTTCAGTCCGGGAGCACTCGACTGATGGCTTAGGCCTACTACCTGCTGTTGGACATCCTTAGTGCTGCAGTGGAGGCAGGAGAGGCTCCTGCCACCGCCGCTGCACTCGCCAGCCATGAGCCTGGCTTCTGGCTGAGCGATGCTCCCCCTTTGGGAGTGCACTGACCACCAGGGGGCAGCTCCTGCATTGAGGGTTTTCCCCCTGGTGGTCAGTGTGCATCATAGCATCCAGTCGTTCTGCTGTTTGGTTGATTTGCATATTAGCCTTTTATTATATAGGATAGGATTATATCATTTTCCATATGGATGACTGTTAATCTACTTTGCCACACTCTATATTCAGCAAAGTTATGCTTTGGATAGGAAGGAGAAATAAAGACTTTCCCAGTCAAAAACAAAAACTGAAACACAGAAGATGGAGAGCAAGAAGACAAAGCCAGCAATGTCCCCACTGTTGCCTTTCTCTCTATCCCATAATAGGGTCCAGAGCCAGGTCCTCCCTCCATCTTTGGAATGCAGACTAGTAATTCATTGATAACAGTTATGAGGGTCCCTGTGAATAGTCAGTACCACTTCTTTCTTTTCTGGAGGATGCCCATTCCAGAACTGGATCTGTCAGAGCTGGGAAGCCTGGATCTGTCAGATACATCCATCTACAAGGTCAAGGACAACAGCATTGTCAAAATGATCCAGCAAGCAACTGAAACAGAGCAGGAGAAAATCCCTGAAGGCGATGCCCTCCTTTAGTGCAGCACCTTCAAGTTCTGGAGAACTCACATTGCCAGCATCCACTCCTTCGAACTGGACTTACTCTAAACCCAATACTTTTCTCACCCACAGTGCCCTCATTGTCTTCCCTTTCAAGTCTCTTCCTTTCCCTCCTTTTCCCCTATTAATCTTGCTCTCTCCCCTCAATTGTTTTGAGGTGGTGCTGTTAAATCTGCCAGAGTTGTGTCTTATTTATTCATTCATTTGTTCATTCATTTATTGTATCAATTTTTCTCAAAAACCTTCAAGCCCCAAAGTAAAGGGTTTAAGCAACGGAGTACTTACTGTGTCACGAGGATTCCTCCTCCCCTCCCCTTATTTATTACAGAAAACAGGCCTGATGGGAGAACCAGAGAGTAGTATAGCCCCATAAAATAGAAGGACTGATATTTTTTAAAAATATATTTTATTGAATTTAATACAGAGAGGAAGGGAAAGGGATAGAGAGCCAGAAACATCGATGAGAGAGAAACATCGACCAGCTGCCTCCTGCACACCCCCTATTGGGGATGTGCCCGCAACCAGGGTACATGCCCTTGACCGGAATTGAACCTGGGACCCTTCAGTCCACAGGCCGACGCTCTATCCACTGAGCCAAACCGGTTAGGACAGGACTGATTGTTTTTTTTTAACCTAATTTTAATCAGATTTTGAGATTGCTCATACCTTCCTAATTTTCTGCTCTAGGTCAATAAATACAGTTTTTTCTTCAAGGGTTGATGAATACCTTATAAGTTTTAATGTGAGATTACCTGGTACAAGACAGTAGGATTTATAAAAGGTAAGGTGATAACACACTTGCTTTTTTGATTATTCTCCTTCTCTTAGAGAAATTGTGGGTAAAGATGTGAAACAAGAGGCAATAATGTCTTGGAATCTGAATCATTTTAGAAATAGCCAATCTCTCTCATAAGGGTATTTCTTCTTCAAGCCTACTCACTTTACAATTTTGCTCCTAATTAGAGGTTGACAACTCTGAGGAAAATCACTCAATTTCAAATCTTAAAATGCAATCTTGCTGACTATTATAATATTTGGTATGGTTTTGATTCTGTTTCTAAAAGGCATCGGGTTAGGTCCTCAGTATTTTAGATTTGCCTTCCTGCATTTGAGATGTATATTGATCAGTGGGTCTCAGGGAAAGTTTTTCACATATCTTGAGACCATGAAATGAACAATCATATTCTTACCCTACATCCTGTTCCAACTCCTTACAAAATTTTTTATGCTGATTTGTACTCCCATTTAATCATTTCTGTAATAAAGATATTCAATCCCAGTAAGGAAAAAAACTAGGAGAATTTACCTCCACAAGATCTGCATTTCAAGTAATTTTGAATGGAGCAATTGTACCTGAAATAAAAAGACAAAAGTATGCAAAACTTTGAGTAGGATAACAAAATAGACAGAAGGGGGAAAGTGCAACCTTTTTTCAAAATAGAGTATCAGACAATTAACTATATTATAAAGGTTAAAGGGGAAAAGTCTATTTTTTTTATTGCTGACACTATTACAGATGTTCCCCATCCTCCCAACCCTGTACCCTCCTCCACCCAGCCCCCACAGTGCCCACTGGCCTTCACCACATTGTTGTCTGTATCCATGGGCTATAGATATATATTCTTTGACTAATCTCTTCACCTTATTTTATCTAGTCCCCCACACTCCTCTCCTCAGACAGCTGTCAATCTGTTACATGTATTCATGCCTCTAGTTGTACTTTGTCCATTTATTTTGTTAGATTCCACGTATAAGTGAGATAATATGGTATTCGTTTTTTTCTGACTGGCTTATTTTGCTTAGCATAATAATTGTTAGGTCCATCCATTTCTTTGAAAAGGGTAACACCTTCTTTTTTAAAACTGCATAGTATTCCACTGTGTATACTAGTATGTACCACAGCTTCTTTATCCAGTCATCTACTGATGGGGACTTGGGCTGCTTCCAGGTCTTGGCTATTTAAATACTACTGCTATGAACATACGAGTACATATATTTATTCTGATTGATGTTTCGGGATTCTTAGGATATATTCACAGACGTGGGTTGGTGGGTCAAAAGGCTGTTCTGTTTTTACTTTTTGAGGAAACTCCATACTGCTTTCCACAGTGACTATACCAGTCTGCATTCCCACCAACAGTAATATAACTTGATATGTGGTATTGTCATCCCTCCAACTTTGCCCTTCTATCTCTGAATTGCTAGGGCTATTTGGGATCTTTTTTTATTCCATATAAATTTTTGGAGAGTTTGTTCTAGGTCTGTGAAATATGCCGTTGGCATTTTAATGGGGATTGCATTGAATCTGTAGATTGCTATGGATAGTATGGACACTTTAATGATGTTGATTCTACCAGTTCATGAACATGGTATATTCTTCCACTTGTTTATATCTTCCTCTATCTCTTTTTTCAATGTCTTGTAGTTTTCCAAGTACAGGTCTTTTACATCCTTGGTTAAGTTTATTCCTAGGTATCTTAATTTTTTTGCTGCAATGGTAAGTGCGATTTTTTTTTAAGTTTCTCTTTCTGTGAGTTCAATATTGGTGTATAAAAATGCCATAGATTTCTGGGTATTAATTTTGTATCCTGCTACATTGCTGAAATCATTTATTAAATCTAGTTTTTTGATGGCATCTTTATGGTTTTCTATGTACAGTATTTTGACATCTGCAAATAATGACAGTTTTACTTCTTTTCCAGTTCAGATACCTTTTATTTCTTCTTCTTGTCTGATTGCTATGGCTAGAAGTTCCAATACTATGTCGAACAGGAGTGGCGAATGTGGGCATCCTTGTCTTGTTCCTGTTCTTAGGCTTTTAGTATTTGCCCATTGAGTATGACGTTGGTTGTAGGTTTGTCATATATGACTTTCATTACGTTGAGTTATGTTCTCTCTATTCCCACTTTCATGAGAGTTCTTATCAAGAAAGGGTGTTGGATTTTGTCAAATGATTTTCTGCATCGATTGATATGATCATGTGTTCTTTTTACTTTCAATTTGTTTATGTGATGTATCATGTTTATTGATTTGCGAATATTGTACCAGCCTTACCTCCCTGCAATAAATTCCACTTGGTCATGGAGTATGATCTTTTTAATGTGTTGCTGGATGCAATTTTCTAATATTTTGTTGAAGATTTAGCATCTGTGTTCATCAGGAATATTGGCCTGTAATTCTCTTTCTTTAAAGTGACTTTATCTGGTTTTGGGATTAGGGAAATGCTGGCTTCATATAAAGGGCTTGAAAATGTTCCTTCCTCTTGAATTTTTTGGAATAATTTGTGGAGGATTGAGGTTCTTCTTTGAATGTTTGGTAAACCTCCCCTGTGAAGCCATCCTGACCAGGGCTTTTGTTTGCTGGAAGTTTTTAAATACTGCTTCAATTACATCGGTAGTTCTTGTCCTATTCAGGTTTTCTGATTCTTCTTGATTGAGTTTTTGAAGATTGTATTTTTTCTAAGAATATGTCCATTTTCATCTAGGTTATCCAGTTTGTTGGAATAGAGTTGTTCGTAGTATTTTTTTTTAAACAATCTTTTGTATTTCTGTGGGATCAGTTGTTAACTTCACCTCTTTCATTTCTGATTTTTTTTAAATTTATTTAGGTCCTCTCTCTTTGTTCCTTTGTGAGCCTGGCTAGAAGTTCATCAATCTTGTTTATCCTTTCAAAGAACTAGCTCTTAGTTCTGTTGATCTTTTGTATTTTATTGTTCTCTATGTCATTTTTTTGCCGTTCTTATCTTTATTATTTCCTTCCTTATACTTACTCTGGGCTTTTCTTGTTGCTCTAGTTCTTTAAGTTGTAGGCTTAGATAAGTTATTACCAGTTTTTCTTTTATTTTTAAATTTTTTTTAGCTAAGGGTGTAGTGTTATGAACTTCCCTCTCAGGACTGGTTTCACTGTGTCCCATAGATTTTAGATTGTTGTGTTTTCATTTTCATTTGTTTCCAAAATGTTTTTTATTTCCTCTTTGATCTCTTTGGTAAACCATTGTTTAATGGCATGCTATTTAGCCTCCAAGTGTTTGAATTTTTTTGTAGTTGATTTCTAATATTATGGCATTGTGATCTGAGAAGATGCTTGATATGCTTTCAATCTTCCTGAATTTGTAGAGACTTCGTCTGTGTTCTAATATTTGGTCTATCATTGAAAATGTCCCATGTACCCTTGAGAAGAATATATATTCATTCCATACCTTTGGGGTGCAATTTTTTGAAGATGTCTATTAATTCCATCTGATCTAGTGAGTCATTTAGAATTGCTGTTTCTTTCCTGATTTATTGTCTAGAGGATTTATCCAGTGATGTCAATGGTGTATTAAAGTCCCCTATTATGATTGTATTGCTGTCGATCTCTTCCTTGATATCTTCCAGAAGTCTTTTTATGCATTTGGGAGCTCCTGTATTGAGTGCATATATGTTTACCAGAATTATATCCTGTTGTTGAATCAATTCCTATAGTATTACTAGAGGCCCAGTGTACGAATTTGTGCATCATTGGGGTCCCTCGGCCTTGGCTGTGGGATTGGGCCAAAACAGCCTCTCTGACATCCCCTGAGGAGTTCCTGATTGAGAGAGGGTGCAGGCCAGGCCGAGGGACCCCACTGGTGCACCGTCAGGGCCGCTGAGGGACACAGGAGGTTGGCCAGCCAGGGAAGGACCGCGGGAGGGCTCCATTGCATGTCCGGCCTGTCCCACTCAGTCCCAATTGGTCGGACCCTAGCAACAAGCTAACCTACTGGTCGGAGCTCTGCCCCCTGGTGGTCAGTGCATATCATAGTGACTGGTCGACTGGTCGATTGTCTGTCCCCTGGTGATCAGTGCACATCATAGCAAGTGGTTGAGCAGCCTTAGCATATCATTAGCATATTATGCTTTGATTGGTTGAACGGCCGACTGGTCGACTGGGCACTTAGCATATTAGGCTTTTATTATAGAGGATTAACTGGCCTTCCTTATCTCTTTGTATGGTCTTCACTTTGAGGTCATTTTTGTCAGATATAATTATTGCTATCCCAGCTTTTAAATTGTTTTTCATCCCTTCACTTTCAGTCTATGAGACCTTTGTTCTGGGGTGGGTCTCTTAAAGACTATGTGTGTATATATGTATGTATGTATGTGTGTATGTATATATATATATATATATATATATATATATATATATATATACACACACACACACATATATATATATGTGTATATATATATATGTATATATATATATAGTGTATTATTATCCTTTCAGCTACCCTATATCTTTTGATTGTAGCATTTCTTGCATTGCTGGCTTGATGATAATACTCTCTTATCATTTTTTTTTCTGCAAAGCTCCTGATTTCACCTTGATTTTGAATGATTGCCTTGCTGGATAGAGTATTCTTGGATTCAGTTCCTTGCTTTGTATACTTCATTCCATTCCCTTCTGGCCTGTTGTGTTTCTGTTGAGAAATCAGTTGATGGTCTAATGGGAGACCCCTTATATGTAACTTTCTGTCTCTCTCTGGCAGCCTTTAAGATTCTTACTTTGTCATTGATGATTGCCAATTTAATTATAATTTGCCTTGGTGTCAGTCTTTTCAGATTCATCTTGATTGGGACTCTCTGTTCTTCTTGTACTTGTGTGACTTTTTTCTTCTTCAGGTCAGGGAAGTTTTCTATCATTATTTCTTCAAATTGTTTTTTATTTCCTCAAACTGGTTTTCTATTCCTTGCTTAGCTTCCTCTCATTCTAGCACCCTTATTATGTTGATATTTTTGTTCTGTGTGTGTGTTTGTTTTCCCAGAGCTCCCTTAGGCTCTCCTCCTAATTTTTAATTATTTTTTCAGTTGTTGCTCTGCTTGGGTGTTTTTTTCTACTGTGTCTTCTACATCGTCCATTCAGTCCCCAGCTTCTTCTAGTCTACTGTTGATACCTTCTATTGTGTTCTTTATTGCAGCTATGTCATTCTTCATTTCCTCTTGATTCTTACACATGGTGAATTTCTCATCCAGACGTTTGAGCATCCTTATAACCATTACTCTGAATTCTTTCTCTGACATATTGCTTGTCTTCATTTCATTTAGTTCCTTTTCTAGTGATTCTTGCTTTTCTCCATTTGGGGATTATTTCTTTGTCTCTTCATTTTTGCTATTCCTTTGTAGTTATTTTTATGTATTAGATCAAAGTGCTATGCCGCCTAAAGTTTTTTGAATTGGTCTTATGTAGTAGATGCTTTGTGGAACCATTGGTGAAGTCTCTCATTACTCCTGGGTTGGGAGTTTTAGGGAGGTGCCCTACTTGAGATATTTGGGTTCTCCTGATGTAGTTCAAACATTATTGTTTTGTTCCTGGATGGAGTCTGCTCTCAGGGTGTCTGATTATGTGGCTCACCTCACTCCCTACCACATCATGCCAACTATTGTGGAGGTGCTGACCGAACAGCACAAAATACAACATGTCGAGACACAACACAGAAAGGACAAAACAAAATTGTACACAAGACACCTATAACCCCAATAAAAGTAACCACTGGAGAAAAGAGAATTAGGAAGGAGAAAGGAGAACAAGAATGATAGTGAGAAAAAGAGAGAAAAACTATACTGATAAAATACAACAAAACAAACATATAAACTGAGAAGCACCAACAAAAAACATGTAGAAAAAAAAATGGGGCAGGGTCTGTTGATGCAGAGATTAAATAGATTAAATAAGGTTGAGGAATTGTATGAATAGGGGAAGGACTATGTTTTAGAATAGAGGAGGGAGAAAAGAAATGAGAAGACAGGAAGAAAAAATACAAAGAAATTTCTTTTTTGAAAAGGAGAATAGAGGAGAGACAGAAAGGCCTAAATTTAGGAAGTGAAACAAGTTAAAAACATTTCAGAAGAAAAGAGCAAGAGAGAAAAATATTGAGTAGAGAAGAGAAAGGAAAGAGAAGTGTAAATAGAATAGATGCAGGTAAGTGGAAATTTGATATATGAATAAACCAACAGAGTCTAGAATAATAACACATCCATAAAGCAGATAAAGGATATCCACTTTTAAAAAAGGGGGGAAGGAAATAGAAAACCTGGAGGAAAGAAAGAGAAGTGAGGAACAATATGGTGCAAAAAAATGAAAAATGAAATAAGATAAAATGAAAAATAAAAAAAATTTAAGTAATAGAAATTTAAAAATAAAAAAGTGAAGTGTTGTTCACTTCAGCCAAATTTTAATGACCAATGGGAGCTGGTTTAGTACCCCATTCTTCTGTTTGCTAATTCTGGGCTTCCTGTTAGGTACTTAGGTGCTGGCCACTGTCAGGCACTGTGTTTTAGTATTTAGTACACTGCTTGAATCTCCAAGTGATCCACAGGTCCTCTGCTTTTGTCTGTCTCCACAGGCTTTGGCTGCAAGCAGGTGGGGCCAATCTGCCCTCTTTGCCTGTTTGCCAGCTGTCAGTCTTAATCACTCAAGCATCTGTTTCTGACAGGACTTTAGGTGGGGTTAGTGATGTTTCACTTTCATGGAGTAAGATGGGTGTTTTTTTCCTGACCCAGAGCTACTTACTCCTCCACTAGTGACTCAAAATACTACTCTGGCCCTGGTTGTTCAGAGATCGTTGTATGGAGACCAATGGGGTTGGCTAGCAACCTGGAGTTTTTGTCAGTCTGATTCCCAGAATAGCGAGCCAGGCACTGGGGGCTCTTTGGGCCTCTGCACACCTTTAAACTTGGCCTTTGCCTTTGTTTCCTTTGTATAGTTCCAACAGCAGGTAGGGTGTGGCAGTCTGTATTATCTGCCTTGAGGCTACTGTGAGGGGCTAGCTCTTCAAGGGAGAAATGGCCGCTTAGGTTTGGAAGCTTAAGAATGTCCCAATACAGGACTCCTGGCCACATATCTATGTCCTTCTTCCCTCCCAACCTCTCCTCAGGCACCTGAAGTTTGTGCCTCTCCCCTTGTGCTGAAACCTGGGATGAGTGTTTGCAATTGAAAATTCTTGTGTTCTGAGTTTAGCAAATAGAAGCAAAGACAAAACAGCCACCATACGGTGGGTTTCTCTCCCCCTAACACTGCATTCCTCCTGCCGCCTTTTGTAGTGCAGCCTTTTTGCTTCAGTGGTCTTAGGTCCAGATTCCCTGGCCACCAGCAGGCATGTGGCTTTTCCTTTCCACAGTTGGATGTTATGCCTGTCGTCCAGGGACACGGCTTTGGTGCAATGCAGCTTCCTCCTTACCATCTCAGCCTGCTGGCTGACTATCCCTCTCCAGCCCAGATCCCCATTCCTACTGTTCTCTACCCCACAAATAGCACTCACAACACTATATTAAAAGGATTATATGTCATGATAAATGGGGTTTATTTCAGGAGCACAAGTTCGGTTCATCATTTACAAATCAATCATTGTGAGACCCAACTTTAACAAAATAAGAGATAAAAATCATACGATCATATCAATAGATGTAGAAAAATTATTTGGCAAGAAACATTATCCATTTTTATTACACATGGCAAAGTGTATATAGAAAGAAAGTACCTCAATCTAGTAAAGGCCACATATGATAAATAATCAGCCAGTGTTATACTCCATGGTGATAAACTGAAAGCTTTTCCTCTAATATCAGGAACAAAACAGCTTGCCCACTCTTACTACTATTATTCAACATAGTATTGGAAGTTCTAGTCAGAGCAATCATACAATAAAAAGAAATAAAAGACATCTATCTACAAAAATGTATTGTTTCTATATATTCACAAGGAACTATTGGAAAGATAAATTCCATTTACAATTGCAACAAAAAGGAATAAACAACAGTAGAAGTGAAATACATGTATACTAGAAAGTACAAGACACTGTTGAAAACACAAATAAACGGAATTATTCATGGATCAGAATAATTAACCCTTTGCACTCGCTTCCTTTTTTTCTCAATTCCTTTATTCTACCCAGGATTTAATTTTTTAAATACCCCAGATTTTACAAAGCGCGGCAGTAGAATAAAAAACTGGAGTTTCTTTTCATACAAACTTATTTATTTGGATTTTTTTATATTTCAAATTATTGATACGTTCAATATAATTTGACATACGAGCTGCTACTGATGCTAACTGTGTCGAGTCACACTCGACATCCGAGTGCAAAAGGTTAACATTGTGTAAATGGCCATATTACTTAAAGCAATATACAGATTTAATGCAATTCCCATCAAAATCCCAATGGCATTTTACCAGAAATGGTACAAAAATTTCCCCAAATTTGTATGGAGCCACAAAATATACTGAATAGCCAAAGCAATCCTGAGGAAAATAAAAACAAAGCTGAATGAGGTATCACACTCCTTGACTTCAGACAATACTACAGAGCTGCTTAATCAAAACAATATGATATTGGCAGAAAAAAAACAGATACATAGACCAATGGAACAGTATTGAGAGCTCCGAAATAAACCCACACATATATGGGCAACTAATTTTCATCAAAGGAGCTAAAAATATACAATGTAGAAAGGAACATCTTCAATAAATGGTTCTGGGAAAACTGGAAAGCCACATGTGAAGGAATGAAACTAGAATGCTAACTGACACCATACAGAAATATAACTGAAAATAAAGACTTGGAAATCAGACCTCAAACAATAAAATACTTGGAAGGAAAAATAAGCACTAAACTTAAGGATCTTGGTCTAATAGGGATTTTTGTGATGTTGACTCCAAAGGCAAGGAAAGTAAAAGCAAAAGCAAATAAATGAATACATTAAACTAAAATGCTTCTGCACAGCTAAAGAAACCATTAACAAAACAAAACAAACAAATAAAAACAACCAACCAAGTTGGAGAAAAGGAATCTGCAAACAATACCTCCAATAAGTGGATATATAAAGAACTCATACATCTCAACAACAAGAACTCATACATCTCAACAACAACAAAAAATCTGATTAAAAATGTTTAGAGCTTTTCCAATGAAGACCTACAGGTGGCCAACAGGTATATGAAAAGATGCTCAACATAAGGGACATGCAAATCAAAACCACAATGAGATACAGCCCCTGGCCTGTTAGAAATAATAAGTGTTAGAGAGGGTGTGGATAAAAGGGATCTCTCACACACTTCCAGTGTGAATGTGAATTGGTCTGCCACTTTGGAAAACGGTATGGAGGTTTCTGAAAAAATTCAGAATTCCCTCTTCTGGGCGTCTACCCAAAAAATTTGAAAACACTTATTCACAAAGATATTTGCACCTCTATGTTCATTTCAGCAATAGCCAAGACATGAAAACAACCTAAATGTCCTTCTACTGATTATTGCATTAAGAAGATATGGTACATATATACAGTGGAATACATTTCAGCCGTCAAGATGAAATATTGCCTTTTGCAACAACAGGGATGGATCTTGAGAGTGTTATGCTAAACGAAATTTATCTGATGGAAAAGTACAAGAACAGTATGATTTCACTCATATGTGAGATTTAAAACAATAAAGCAACAAAAAGCAAATTCAAAGATGCAACAGAATGTGGTGGTTACCAGAGGGAAAGGGGAATAGGGGTAGAGGGGGAAAAATGTAAAAGGGCTCAGATACTAGTATATGGTGACAGAAGATTAGGTTTTAGGTAGTGAGCTCATGATAGTTCACATATGTTGTATTATAAAGTTACCTACCTGAAATTTATGTAATGTTATTTACCAATTTTACCCCAATAAATTTAATTTAAAAAACAGACACACAGTATAGCTAAACAAAAATATTTTCTTTATATCTTTATTCTATAAGTTTTATATTTACTTTTTTGATAAAAAGGCACAAACACACACATTAGCTTAGGCTGACATGGGGTCAGGATCATCAGTATCACTGTCTTCTACCTCCACATCTTATTTCACTGGAAAGTCTTCAGGAGCAGTAACACACATGGAGTTGTCATCTTCTATGATAATGGTGCCTTCTGGAACACCTCCTGATGGAACTTCCTGAGGCTCATTTAGAGGAATATATCCATGGTGGTTTGCTTGATTTATTTATTCTTTTCATTATAGATCTGCTTGTAAGCACATAATGCACCTTGAACATTCCTCTCTTTTAATGAAAATCTTTCATAATTGGGGTCCATATTTTCAAACTTTTTAAGGACCATGTTGCTAAACCCTTCGTTGTAAATTTTCTTGGGGGTCCTTCTATTCCTTCTCTAGTTTCCTTTTCTCTTGTTTCTTCTTCAGCTCTGCATTCCTGTTCCTATTCCTACAACTCCTCATCTGCACCTCTAGGAGTTCCTCAATGCCATCATCCACAGACTAGGTTCAAGTTTATCATCTCTATCACAGCCTTGTTGATTTTGCAATCTTTGCTCTTTGTGTTATGATGGCTATGATGTCTCTAGGCAGTAGGAAATTTTCAGCTCAATTAAAATGTTACAGGGCCATTGTCATATGTGCTGTCCATCGCTGACTGAAATGTTGTTATGCAGTGCATGACTGATTGATTTTCAAATGTTAAACCAGCCATGCATGCCTAAAATAAAATCCACTTGGTCATGTTGTGTAATTATTTTTATGCATTATTGGATTTGATTTGGTGAGGATTTTAAAAACCTATTTCATGAGAGATACCAGGTGTACCGGTTAATAATGCAGATTTTTTTCAATAGATGGAGTTACACATATGTTGATATATATGTGATTTGATATGTATACTGTTTTGTTGTATTGACAGCAAGCTTCAAAACTTCATATGTCAAATTTTCTGAAGGTGTTAACATCATAGGTATTTTTACACTTAAAAATGTCAAATTTCATGCCAAAAAAAGAGCATTTGCAGGAAGTTTTAATTCATTACTTTATTTTGAATAAAAGTGCTGCTGAAAGTTACCGTATACTTTGGGAAGCTTATGGTGAACATGCTCCATCTCAAGATACTTGTGAATGCTGGTTTAAATGCTTTGAAAGTGATGATTTCATTGTGAAAGACAAAGAAGGTCCAGGTCAATCGAAAAAGTTTGAAGACCAACAATTACAAGCATTATTAGATGAAGATGCGTGTCAAACTCAAAAAACAATTTGCAGGAAGATTAAACGTTGCTCATCAAACAATTTCTGATCATTTACAAGCAATGGGAAAGATTTTAAAGGAAGGAAAATGGGTGCCACATCAACTGAAGGAAAGACAAATGGAAAACCGAAAAGTCATGAGTAAAATGTTGCTTCAATGGCATGAAAGAAAGTCTTTTTTTGCTTCGAATTGTGACTGGTGATTGTGGTCAGTGCACATCACAGCGACTGGTTGCAGTTGTTCGGTTGTTCTGCCATTTGGTTTATTTGCATATTAGCCTTTTATTATATACACTGAGTGGCCAGATTATTATGATCTCTGAACGCATAATAATCTGGCCACTCAGTGTGTGTGTGTGTGTGTGTGTGTGTGTGTGTGTGTGTGTGTGTGTGTGTGTGTGTGTGTATTAGAGGCCCGGTGCATGGGTGGGGTCCAGCCAGCCTGGCCAGGGGGAGGGGACATGGGCAGTTGGCCGGCCTGCCTGCTGGTCGAACTCCTGGTTGAGGGAACAATTTGCATATTAGCCTTTTATTATATAGCATATACACTGAGTGGCCATATTATTATGCGTTCAGAGATCATAATAATCTGGCCACTCAGTGTAGGTTTACCTCTGTCAGGATATGGAAATGTGCCATCACCCCAAACGTGTCCTTTCTGTAACCCATTTGTAGACTTACACTCTCTAGACCCCTAGCTGCTAGATGCCATTAATTTATCTTCTACCACTATAGTTTTATCATTTTGCGAATACCATATAAATCAGCGGTTGCCAACCTTTTGGACCTCACGGGCCACCGGTTGGCGACCACTGATATAAACAGAATCATATAGTATGTTTACCTTTTGATCTGGCTTCTGTCACTCAACATAATGTTTTTGTTGTGCATCCCAATCATTGAATATATTAGTAGTTCTTTTTTATTGCCTCGTGGTATTCCATATTATGGATGTACTAGAGTTTGTTTATGCATTCACCTACTGTTGGATATTTGGTTTCTTTCCACCCTTTGGCAATTATAACTAGAGTTGCTATAAACACTCAGGTACACATTTTTGTGTGTGTGTGAACCTGAATTTTCATTTCCCTGGGATAAATACCTAAAAGAGATTGCTGGGTAAATGTATTTTTAACTGTAAGAAACTGCTAAACTCTCTTCCAAAATCACTGTTTTTGTCTTCCCACCAGCAATATATGAAAGTTTCAGTTGCTTCACTTCTGTGCCAACATTTGGTCTTGTCAGGTATATAGTACTACCTATGGTTTCAGTATGCATTTCCCTAATGTTAATGGTGTTGAATATCTTGGCATGTGCTTAGTTGTCATTCATATATTCACTTTGAAGTGTCTGTTCAAGTGTTTTGTTCATGTTTTAGTTGGGCTGTTGTTTTTCCCATTGAATTTTGTGAGTTATTTATGTACAGATTCCCTCACTATCCCAAAGTAGAGCATTCCTATGAAACCTTTTGTAAGTCAAAATGGCATAAAGCGAAGAATATCCTCTGCTGTCCAAAAGTTCTCATTATGCCACTTGGTTTTACGAAAGATCTACATTAGTACTGGCACAGCTTTTTTCATAAAAGTGAAAATCCTCTTAGTATTTCTTTCAGTTGGTGAAAACAGGTACTAATATAGGTCTTTCATAAAAGTGAGGTGGCATAATGCAGACATTCAGAAAGTGGAAGATACCTGTCCTTATTTCCTCCAAGTCTATAAGCTTGTTTTTTAAATTCCCTTCATAGTGTCTTACAGAACAAGTTTTTAATTTTGATAGGTTGCAGTTTATCATTTTATTTTATTTTATGGATTACTAGGGACCCAGTGCACGAATTCATGCACCTTGAAAGGAACTGTGGGCTGTGATGCCCATCCTCCACACCCCCTACAGCCCCACCTGCCGCAGCCCTTGTCCCGTCTTCCAGCAGGCCCGCCCCTGCTGTCACTGCTCCTATGCGCTTAAGGTGCAGAGCAATTGGGGCCAGTGCCAGCAGCCGGTGTGAGCAGGGTCGGCACCATCAGCTGGTGCAAGTGGCAGCTGCTGCCCCAATTGCCCCTCAGGAGCAGGGGGAGGTGGAGAAGCCCTCACAGTCGGTCACGGCCGGCAGCTGCCACTTGCACCAGCTGATGACACCAAGCAATCGGGACCGGTGCTGAGTGCTGGCAGTGGGTGCAAGCAGCGGCTCTGGCACTGGCTGCAGGTGTGAGCGGGGCTGGTGCCAGCAGCAGGTGTGAGTGCCAGGCAGGAGCACGATGCACAGGAGCAAAGAATTTTCAATAACTACCAGAGGCTCGCCCTGATGACAGCAACCGGTGCCCTGCCTTGGTCTGGTGCCCCTGTTCACCTGCTCCACCATCCCACCACAGCCGACACTGCCATATTCTGCACTCTGTCACCTGCTGCTGATGAAAAGAGGTTCAACCTCCTTGCCCTTAGGGAAACACAAATTAAAACTACAATCTACACTAATAAAAGAGAAACATGCAAATTAACCATTACTCCGCTACACCCACAAGCCACGCCCACCAGCCAATCAGGAGTGAGTATGCAAATTAACTCAACCAAGATGGCAGCCGGCCACAGAGCTGGAGCAAGCAGGAGGCTTGGGTTGCCCTGGCGATGGAGGAAGCCAAGCTTCCTGCCCACCCTGGCCGGCCCTGGCCTCCGCTCAAGGCTACAAAGTTTCAATTATAGAAGATAAATAAATCCCAACAAAAATGGCAGCGGCCACGGAGCTGAAGCAAGCAGGAGGCTTGGGTTGCCCCTGGGGATGGAGGAAGCCAAGCTTCCCACCCACCCTGGCCAGCCCTGGCCTCCGCTCAAGGCTACAAAGTTTCAATTATAGAAGATAAATAAATTCTAGATACTTGCTTCCAGCTGGCCCTGGCCTCCTCTCAAGGAGGCGCTAAAAAAAAAAAAAAAAAAAAAAAAAAAAAAAATAAAAGGAGGAGCTGGGACCTTGGGTTGCCGGGGGGTGATCAGGCCAGGATGGGACGGCAGGGGCCATTGGGGGTAAGCAGACCAGCAGGGGGGCCAGTTGGGAGTGAGCAGGCCGTCAGTGGGGTTCAGTTGGAGGTGATCAGGACAGCGGGGGGTGGCAGTTTGGAGTGAGCAGGCCAGCAGGGGGGCAGTTGGGGGTGAGCAGGTCAGTGGGGAGGGAAGACGGGGGCGAGCAGGCCAGCAGGGGGGCAGTTGAGGGTGATCAGGCTGGCACGGGAGGCAGTTGGGGGTGATCAGGCTGGGGGGGGACATTTGGGGGCGAGCAGGCCGGTGGTGGGGGGCAGTTGGGGGCGAGCAGGCCAGCAGGCAGAGTGGTTAGAGGCAATCAGGCATGCAGGCAGGCAGGTGAGCGGCTGGAGCCAGCAGTCCCGGATTGTGAGAAGGATGTCTTGACTGCCGGTTTAGGCCCGATCCCTGTAAACCAGCAGTAGGACATCTTTCAAGGGGTCCCAGATTGGAGAGGGTGCAGGCCGGGCTGAGGAACACCCCTTCCCCCCAGCCCCCGTGCACAAATTTCGTGCACCGGGCCTCTAGTGAGATATAATTCTATACCTATTAAAATTGTTTCAAATTTTTAAAAAGTGATGATACCAAATGTTGATGAGGATGCAGATGACTGGATCATTCATACTTTACTGTGGGAATATAAAATGGTACAGCCATTCTGAAAGAGTATGGCATTTTGTTAAAAAGTCTGTGTACACTTACCATATTACTTAGCAATTGCACTCTTGGGCATTTATCCTAAAGATATGAAAACTTATGACGACATGTATGAAAATGTTCATAACACCATTATTTGTAATACTGCCAAACTAGAAAGAACCAGAATGTTCTTCAGGGGTGAATCGTTGAAAACTGTTGTTATATTAGAGGACCGGTGCACAAAATTCATGCACCGGGGGCGGGGGGATCCTCAGCCCAGCCTGTGCACTCTTGCAGTTCGGGACCCCTCAGGGGATGTCTAAGCCGGCAGTCAGACATCCCTCTCACAGTCCAGGGCTCTCGCAGTCCGGGACCCCTCGCTCCTTACCGCCCGCCTGCAGTGGAGGTGGGAGAGGCTCCCGCCATGGCCGCTGCACTCCCCAGGCATGAGCCCGGCTTCTGGCTGAGCGACACTCCCCCTGGTGATCAGTGCTCATCATAGTGACCAGTCGTTCCACTGTTCGGTTGATTTGCATATTAGGGTTTTATTATATAGGATGATAAATTCTTTTTTATGTTTAATCTTTATTGTTCAGGTTATCTCTTTTTCCCCCCCATAGATCCCCTCAACCTGGTTCCCACCCCACCCTCTGCCCTTACCCCCCTCCCCACTGTCCTCATCCATAGGTGTACGATTTTTGTCCAGTCTCTTCCCACATCCCCCACACTCCCTTCCCCCTGAGAATTGTCAGTCCACTCCCTTTCTATGCCCCTGATTCTATTATATTCACCAGTTTATATTCTGTTCATCAGATTTTTTATTCACTTGAATTTTAGATTCACTTGTTAATAGATATGTATTTGTTGTTCATAATTTTTATCTTTACCTTTTTCTTCTTCTTCCTCTTCTTAAAGAATACCCTTCAGCATTTCATAGAATACTGGTTTGGTGGTGATGAACTCCTTTAGTTTTTTCTTGTCTGTGAAGCTCTTTATCTGACCTTCAATTCTGAATGATAGCTTTGCTGGGTAGAGTAATCTTGGTTGTAGGTTCTTGCTATTCATCACTTTGAATATTTCTTGCCACTCCCTTCTGGCCTGCATAGTTTCTGTTGAGAAATCAGCTCACAATCGTATGGGTACTCCCTTGTAGGTAACTGTTTTTCTCTTGCTGCTTTTAATATTCTCTCTTTGACTTTTGCTCTTGGCATTTTAATTATGATGTGTCTTGGTGTAGTCCTCTTTGGATTCCTTTTGTTTGGGGTTCTCTGTGCGTTCTGGGCTTGTCAGTCTATTTCTTTCACCAGGTAGGGGAAGTTTTCTGTCATTATTTCTTCAAATAGGTTTTCAATATCTTGATCTCTCTCTTCTTCTGGCACCCCCATAATTTGGATGTTGGTACGCTTAAAGTTGTCCCAGAGGCTCCTTACACTATCTTCATATTTTTGGATTCTTTTTTCTTTTTGCTTTTCCGGTTGGGTGTTTTTTGCTTCTTCATGTTTCAAATCTTTGACTTGATTCTTGCGATCCTCTAATCCAGTGATGGCGAACCTATGACACGCGTGTCAGCATTGACACGCGTAGCCATTTCTGATGACACGTGACCGCATGCCGAGGATGAAACATTTGCTGCTCCTGAGGATGAAACATTTGCGACTAGAGTCTTATAGTTAGTTTTTTCCTCAAAGTGACACACTACCCGAGTTATGCTCAGTTTTTTGGCGAAGTTTGACACACCGAGCTCAAAAGGTTGCCCATCACTGCTCTAGTCTGCTGTTGGATCTCTGTGTATTATTCTTTATTTCAATCAGTGTATGCTTAATTTCTAGTTGGTCCTTTTTCATATCCTTGACGGTCTCAAATTTATTGGCGGTTTCTGGAAGATTCTTGAATAACCTTATAACCATGGTTTTGAGCTCTATATCCAGTAGTTTGCTTTCCTCCATTTCTGTCATTTGTGACCTGTTTCTTTGTCTCCGCATTTTGGCTGCTTCCCTGTGTTGATAGAGTGGCTTTGTGTGCTAGGTGTCCTATAGAGACCAGTGGCTCAGCCTCCCCAATTACCTGAGGTAAACACTCTTGGTGCACCCCTTTGTGGGCTGTGTGCACAGTCTTGTTGTAGTTAATTCTTGATTGTTGTTGGTATCTCTGGGAGGAATTGACCTTCAGGCCAATTGGCTGTGAGGATCAGTTGTGTCTATGATGGGAGAACTTCTGTGCTGGGGACACCCTTATGGGGCAAAATTTGCTTCAGTGGGGCTTTGGTGCTCACTGAGTCTGCCCCCTGAGTGTGTGCCTTATGGATCTGAGGAGTTGTAATCTGGATAGCCCTACTCTGACCCCTGGGTACACTGGCTCTTGGATCTCCAAGGAGGTGCAAAGTCATCCACTGCCTGAGGCCCCCCAGCAGGAGCTACAGAGAGATCTGTAGATTCCTCTTCTTTGTTTGTGGTTTGGAGGGGCCCAGATGAGGCCCAGCTGTGAAGCAATGCCAGCTGCTGTGGAGCCTTGGGCCTTCTTTTGGAAGTTCTGGGCTCTTTGACCCAGCTGCAGTTTGTTAGGTAATTTTAGATTGCAAAGGGCCAGGCCATTCATATGCAAAAGCCTCTGTGCACAGCTGGGGTGGGGTTGTAAATTGCTGGGGCGGGGTCTCAGGGCATCAACAGGGTGAAGCAAACAGCAATGGCTGACTGTCAGCCCTGCCCTAATTGGCCCCTGGGTCTCAGTGTCCCGTGGTAATTGCTGCAAGCACCTGTGAGAGAATGCCGCCCTTATGTTCTGGCCCAATGCCAGACAGTCCAGTTTCCCCCATATGAGTCTGGGTCCCCAGATTCTCACACGGAACTGGAGTTCAGAGCAGTTGGGAGCTTGTGTCTTCCTCCTGATTGAAAAAGAAAACTGTGTCCTCAGTTGCCAGCCCCTTTCTGCATGTGCGCCTCCGTACCTCCACACTTTCCGCACCTCCTCTGAGTCTCAGTGTGCTTTTCTCTTTCCTTCTAGTTGTAGAATTTCCACTCAGCCAGCCTTCCTGTGGTTCTAGATGGTGTCCGTTTTGTCTTTTAGTTGTAGTTTTGAAGTGGTTGTGTGAGGCAGCAAGTTCAGGTGTTTACCTATGCCGCCATCTTGGTTTCTCCTTTGGATGATAAGTTCTTGATACATGCATCATCCTCAGTGAACCTCAAGGACATTATGCTGAGTGAAAAGCCTATCTCAAAAGGTTACATACTATTAGTTCATGTATATAATATTCTCAAAATCACTAAGCTATAGAGATTATGAACAGATTGGTGATTCCCAGAGGACAGGGACTAGGCTGAGGCAAAGTGAAATGGGAGTGAATATAAAATAGGTAGTACAAGGGAGTTATTTTGTGTTGATGGGATAGTTCTGCATCTTGAGTGTGGACATAGATCTGAACATGAGATAACATTGCATAGAACATGATTCAAACCACACACACACATACATGAATACACATTTTAAAATGGGAAAGCTGAGTTCTATATTTAACACTAAGGTATCAACATAGTAAGGCTGTGAGTTATGAGAATTGTCTGCTAGCTGTAATTACCACTTCATTTCTCACTCAAGTATATTGAAATGCAAGTGCGGGGATGTGGCTGTATTATATGGAAAACATGAATCTGCTCAAATTTATCCAAATTACATATACCATATTTTACAACTATAGCTGTTTGAGAGCATCCATTTAAGGGTACAAAAGTAGTAAAATATTATGTTCTCTACCTTATATGCTGCTAATATGGCTATGGTATAATAGAATTTCAAGTCTGACCTGGATTTTAATCCCAGTTCTGCTGCTTACCAGACCTGAGTTTTCTCTATTGTAGGCATAATACCCATTTCATAGAATTGTTTTCATTCAGCTCTCATTCAACAATTTTTGAATGGTGCCTAGCACCATATCCAACTCACATAGCTGTTGTTCACAAAATGTTTGTTTTGCCACAAAAAGTCACTGAGGTTGACATGGTAGTATATTCATGCACTTATAGACAAAGTGAATGATAAATATATACTAAAAATGATACATATTGAGGTATAATCTACAAAAAAGAGGAGTTGGAAAATGGTAAGTGTCAAGTGGGCTGTGGTTGTTAGAGAAGGCATCATGATAGGAATGGGATTCAAAGTAGGTTTTGAAGAATGGAGAGGTCTGGAGAGGTAAATCAGGTGAGAGACCATTATAAGCAAAAGCAAGAGCCTGAGGTTATGTGGTTATATGGAAATCACAATTGAGAAGTAACCTGCTATTCTATTAGATTATATTTTGGAAGTTAGTAATCTTGAAAGCTTTAAGCAATTTATCCCATAGTGTTACATTCTTAAAAGTACCCCAATATCTGCTGTGTATTTTAATGATATTGCCTGTTTGCTAAGACACTCGTGTACCTTAGTTTGCAATCTTTATTTACATAGCTCCTGACTGGTGTAGATAAATTCAGGCTTGTTGATAAAAAATTCTTCATGTTTAACAAAAATGAAAGACATAATAATAAAACATTAACAAGATATGGGTTTTCATTGTTTTCGTTAACCCTTATACAATTGTTTTCACATGTCATTGATGTATATGAATTTAATTTCTTCAAATAAAACTTTGGCAGTCTAACCAACTTCATGTTTCTAAGTGAAAGTTGTTGCTTTTGATACTATAACTTTGCATAGAAATGTGAATGATTGAATGTTTGCCCTTAATATATGAAAGCATTATTTTCCTAATTTTCATATATTGTGGGGTATTCTCATGGAGAAATAGGTTAGTTTTGAAAGTTAGTTTGTTATTCAGTGGATTTTATTTTGTATATGTTGGAACAAAAGAATCTTTATGGGGCACATAGGTCTATCACTGTTATTTGGTCTTCCAATGGTGAATCAGCCATACATAATAGTAATTATTTGCTTTTGATATCCTCTTTGCTGTGTAATTTCAGTTTTACCATTATTTTGGGGAATGAATAATTTTATATGCATATGTAGTAAGTACCTTTTATATACAAAGCATTGTATTCAACATGGGTAGGGCAGAAAGAGAAATATGATACAGATCATCAAGAATGTAGTAGGAAAGAAAAATATATACACAGATAACTACAAGGCAATTTGCCATAAGTGCCATGAGCTCTTTAGGATATCAGATAATGGCGAGATCTTTTTTGAGTGAATGATCAGGGATGATTTTATGATCAGGCAGGAGCATTTGAATAATGCACATCCTATGCTATCTAATAAAAGAGTAATATGCAAATTGACCGTACCTCTGCTACACCCACAAGCCACGCCCACCAGCCAATCAGGAGTGAGTATGCAAATTAACCCAACCAAGATGGCTGCGGCTATGGAGAGAGCAGGGACTTGGGTTTCCCCAGGAATGGAGGAAGCGAAGCTTTCTGCCTGCCCTGGCTGGCCCAGGCCTCCACTCAAGGCTACAAAGTTTCAATTATAGAAGATAAATAAATCCCAACAAAAATGGCGGCAGCCACGGAGCTGGAGAGAGCAGGAGGCTTGAGTTGCCCCCGGCAATGGAGGAAGCCAAGCTTCTGCAGCCCTGGCCTGCCTTGGCCTCCGCTCAAGGCTACAAAGTTTCAATTATAGAAGATAAATAAATCCCAACAAAAATGGCTGCAGCCGCGGAGCAAGCAGGAGGCTTGGCTCCGCTCAAGGCTACAAAGTTTCAATTATAGAAGATAAATAAATCCCAGATACCAGGGCCTCCGCTTGGGTCGCTGAGGGGCATGGCTAGCCTGCAGATCACCACAGGTCCCTCACCCAGGCTGCCCCACGCCCCAAGGGAACCCCCACCCTGATCCGGGACACCCTTCAGGGCAAACCAGCCGGCCCCCACCCGTGCACCAGGCCTCTATCCTATCTAATCCTATCTAATAAAAGAATAATATGCAAATTGACCATCACTTCAACACAAGATGGCTGCACCCATGTGGTCAAAGATGACTGCCCCCATGTGGACACAAGATGGCTGCCACAAGATGGCCAGCAGGGGAAGGCAGTTGGGATGGACCAGGTCTGCAAGGAAGGACAGTTGTGGGTGATCAGGCCTGCAGGGGAGGGCAGTTGGGAGGGACCAGGCCTGCAAGAGAGGGCAGTTGGGGTGATCAAGACTGCAGGGGAGGGCAGTTGGGAGGGACCAGGCCTGCAGGAGAGGGCAGTTAGGGGTGACCAGGCCAGTAGAGGAGGGAAGTTGAGGGCAATCGGGCCTGCAGGGAAGGGCGTTTGGGGAGGGACCCAGGCCTGCAGGGGAGAGCAGTTGGGGGGGACGGGGCCTGCAGGGGAGGGCAGTTAGGGGTGACCAGGCCTGCAGGGGAGGGCAGTTAGGGGTGACCAGGCCTGCAGGGGAGGGCAGTTAGGGGTGACCAGGCCTGCAGGGGAGGGCAGTTAGGGGTGACCAGGCCTGCAGGGGAGGGCAGTTAGGGGCAACAGGATGGCAGGGGAGCAGTTAGGCATCAATCAGGCTGGCAGGGGAGTGGTTAGGGGGTGATCAGGCTGGCAGGCAGAAGTGGTTAGGGGCAATCAGGAAGGCAGGCAGGCGAGCAGTTGGGAGCCAGCACTCCTGGATTGTGAGAGGGATGTCCGACTGCCCGTTTAGGCCCGATCCTACCTGGATCAGGCCTAAATGAGCAGTTGGACATCCCTCAAGGGGTCCCAGATTGGAGAGGGTGCAGGCTGGGCTGAGGGACACACCCCCCCATGCACAAATTTCGTTCACCGGGCCTCTAGTATAATAAAAGTGTAATATGCAATTCGACTGAACAACATAATGACTAGTGGCTGTGACGCTCACTGACCACCAGGGGACAGACAACGCACGAGCTGCCCCCCTGGTGGTCAGTGCACTCCCACAGGGGGAGCACCGCTCAGCCACAAGCTAGGCTAACGGCTGGTGAGCGCAGCGGCCCGCCTCCACGCAGTGCTAAGGATGTCCAAATGAGGCTTAGGCTTGCAGTGGGACATCCCCCGAGGGCTCCTGGACTGCGAAAGGGCACAGGCCGGGCTGAGGTGCCCCTCCCCCCCACACACACACACCAAGTATACGAATGTTATGCACCAGGCCTCTAGTAGCTTATAAATTAATGTTAACATGGCGGTCAGTTTGAGGTAGGAATCCTGAAATGACAGCTCTTCTAAAGTCAAAGATTTTATCTTTATAAACTGGGAAAATCATTCTAATACTTGAAATGGTTTAATATATAAACGTTCCCATAAATATTAATTTAAGGTAAGTAGTTATACTTTTATAAATACATATTTTCATATGATGGGTAATTGCTGCTTTTATGTTTTTAGGCCATGAATATTGTGGTTCCTTTCATGTTTAAATATGCTGTAGACAACCTCAACCAGATGTCGGGAAACATGCTGAACCTGAGTGATGCACCAAATACAGTTGCAACCATGGCAACGGCAGTTCTGATTGGCTGTATGTGTGATTCTTTGATCTGTCTACCGGTTTTGACTTTCTTCAATACGGTTTCATCATATTTGGGCAGATGACCTTTTCATTACAAACACAATTTAGCATGTTTTATATTGTTTTATGTGAGATTTTTTTGATATGTGGTTTTAAAAATTATCTATCCTATTTTCCAAAAATTCTGTTAATAATAGTCTCATTCTCTAAGTTCTAGAAAACAATAATATGAAATGAGACATTAAAATTATAGCAACCACTTCTAACAGGCTTCTTATAAGATACCTTTAAAGAGTGAGGCAAGTTAGTTTCTTCTTTTTTAAAAAAATATATTTTTATTGATTTCAGAGAGGAAGGGAGAGGGAGAGATAGAAAAATCAATGATGAGAGAGAATCATTGATTGGTTGCCTCCTGCACACCCCCCACTGGGGATCGAGCCTGCAACCTGGGCATACGCCCTGACTGGGAATCGAACCAGTGACCTCTTGGTTCCTAGGTTGACATTCAACTGCTGAGCTACACCTGGCTGGGCAGTTTCTTGATGTTGTTTTTATTAGCTGTTAAATAGGAAATAGCTAAATAATGATTAATTGTTGTGCATTAATGCTTTTGCTTTATTAAATTATATCCAATAGCCATGACACAAAATTACAATTTGTAAAGCAGAGAATATGATGCCTTGTGTCCCCATGCATTAAAAAGGACACTTTATAAGACTTAGGAGACTTGAATGGGGCCATGCTTTAGTCCAGGGGTAGGGAACCTTTTTTCTGCCAAGGGCCATTTGGATAATTATAACATCATTTGCAAGCCATACAAAATTATCAACTTAAAAATTCGCTTGCTATATTTGGTCAAACATTTAGTTAACTCACCCCTAATGCCTTGTGAGGACCAGACCAAATAATTTTGTGGGCCTATGTGTTCCCAGGCCGGACATTCCACATCCCTGCTTTATTCCATGAAGTTGATTTTTCAGTATCTCAATTTCATCACTTGTTATTTGGGGGAATTTAATCAGATCAAAAAGCTCAATAGATACTATGTATTTATCCACAATAAGGCCATATGGGCTGTTGTGTATTAAAAATACCTAGTTGGAGAAAAATCTTTCAACACCTGGGGCATATAGGGAGAATAACATTGAAAGGGATCCATGTTGGTGAAAAGATTGGTACTCACTAAACTAGATGCTTTTTAGATTTCTTTTAGTGTAAGTATTCAGTGGTGTATTCATTCATTGTACAAATACTTTCTGGGCCTTTATCATTTTTACATTCCTATGATTCTAATGTTTTTATGCCCCATTTTTTCTTTTGACTGTATTGTTAGATGGTGTATCAAGAGCCGGAGCTGCCTTTTTTAATGAAGTTCGTAATGCAGTATTTGGCAAGGTAGCCCAAAATTCAATACGAAGAATAGCCAAAAATGTATTTCTGCATCTTCACAACCTGGATCTGGCTTTCCACCTCAGCAGACAGACAGGAGCTTTATCGAAGGCTATCGACAGAGGGACAAGGGGTATCAGTTTTGTTCTGAGTGCTTTAGTATTTAATCTTCTTCCCATTATGTTTGAGGTCACTCTTGTCAGTGGTGTTTTGGTAAGTAAAACAGTTTTCATAACAAGCTTTTACATTCTCATTAGTAGCTATTTAATACTTGAAGCTATTGTGGTATTCTGTGAACATGGTTTGAAAGCACAATACCATGGTGCTAGAGGATTATGCAGTATATTAAATTATTTACTACAAGCTTCAAGGGACTGTCCAAAATCTTTATCATGTTGTTATTTTTTAAATTTGATTTCAGAGAGGAAGGGAAAGGGGGAGAGAGGTAAAAACATTAATGATGAGAGAGAATCATTGATTGGCTGCATCCTACACACCCCCTACTGGGGATTGAGCCCACAACTCAGGCATGTGCCCTGACTGGGAATCAAACCAAACCCTCCTGGTTAATAAGTTGACACTCAACTCCTGAGCCATACCAGCTGGGCTTATGTTGTTATTTTAAAGAGCTGTTCAGTTCTACACATTGATCAATAATTTAGCCGGTGCTTGCGATTTTTGTTAGCAGAGATTTTTGTAGAGAACTTTAGACTGGTATGCTTAGATTATCTAGGTTTCTATTCACCATTCATGACATTTTAGACAATTTCATATTTTTAAATCAAAATGTATATACAGTATATATTATTCCTTTCATGGATCTTTGCACTATTATTATCAACATTTGACAGTAGCATCAGTGTGGCCGGTGCAGTTTGGCTTTCTTTCCTTGTTACCTAAAGTAGATTTTCTAAGGTATTTTCTTTCTTCCCCAAATAATTATTCATTTGTTCACCAACATATTTTTTCAAATCTTTTGACTAAAACTTGTTGTATATTATAAACTATTTGACAAGAACAGTGACTATTTCTCTTTTCTTCTTTTGCCTTCTTCAGTATTACAAATGCGGTGCCCAGTTTGCATTGGTGACTCTTGGGACACTTGGTGCATACACAGCATTCACAGTTGCCATCACCCGCTGGAGGTAAGGTATTCCCCAGAGACCAATCAAGATTCGGAAATTAGTTATGCTTCTTTAACAAATACTTCATGCCTATGCAAATCTTTGTCTTACAGAACTAGATTTAGAATAGAAATGAACAAAGCTGATAATGATGCAGGTAACGCTGCCATAGACTCGCTGCTGAATTATGAAACTGTGAAGGTACTATGTTCAATTATACTTTTCTTCGGCCTTTAAACTGCACTAAGATTTGTTTTGCCATTTAACTTAATATTTACTATAACTTATAGCTTCAGATTAAGATAGTATCTTTAGGTGTGATAGAATAATAGTACTTTATTATTTTTCTTTTATTTAGAAATTGTCCTTTATTTCCACCTCAATTTTTTTGTGACACCATCAGAAAGTGATATGAGTATAGTTAGCATTTTGATTCAGAATGAACACTAAGCTAATCAATTTAGCATGTAAGTTCTTGGCTCTCTATTCTTCAGAGTGCCTATCATAGTGTCTTCTTTTTGCTTATTTGTTAATTTTTTCATTTAATAATTATTATTGAATGCCTCTTGTGTGCAAAGCACTAAGTTCTGTGTAAAAAAGAATGCTTCATATTTAATCCTTACCCTCCCAGAATTTGTTAATCTACTGAGAGAGTTAAAGTAAGTATGCCGATGACTATACAAGAAGGCATATTGCAGTGGGGGACAATGACAACTGTCAACTCAGAGTTCCAGGGGATATGGGGAAGGTTTGTGAATGAAGTGCCCTTGAGGGCTTTTTTTAAGATATGGGTTTGTCCGACTGGCATGGCTCAGTGGTTGAGGGTTGACCTATGAACCAGGAGGTCACTGTTCGATTCCCAGTCAGGGCACATGCCTGGGTTGCGGGCTGGATCCCCAGTGTGGGGCATGCAGGAGGTAGCCAATCAGTGATTCTCTCTCATCATTGATGTTTCCGTCTCTTTCTCCCTTTCCCACCTCTCTGAAATCAATAAAAATATATTTAAAAATAAAATTTTTCTGTACGTGAAAGTCAATTAAAAAACATAATAATCACTTTAAGAGAATAAATTCTAATTATACTTGTATGTAGTTACTCTTTTTATATATTTTGTAGTATTTTAATAATGAAAACTATGAAGCACAAAGATATGATGGATTTTTGAAGACATATGAGACTGCTTCATTGAAAAGTACCTCTACTCTGGCTATGCTGAACTTTGGTCAAAGTGCTATTTTCAGTGTTGGTTTAACAGCTATAATGGTGCTTGCCAGTCAGGGAATTGTGGCAGGTAATGGATCTGTGGTTTTAATATTCATGGATGCTTTACTTAACCTTTATAAATAAAGATTAATGAAATTAATTTGTGTATTAGTCTTCATTATAAGGCATATTCAATAATGTGCTTTAACATCCTTGGAATACTTTCATTTTTGTATCAAAATGTGTTTTCTTGATTGTATAGTAATGTTTTGTTTTGTTTACTTCATTTGGTTTAGCACTACAATTTTAGCACTGGCTCTCTCATTGGTTGGATTTATTGTTTATATATTTTTCAGGCCTACAATCTGATTGTTTGAGGAGTAACTTTTTTTTAGCATCTAAAGTTTCTAATTTCTCTTATTGACCTGAAAATCAATGTAACTAGTGTTTAGTCCAAAGTACTAAAACTCAAGCAATCTTTTCTTTAGAATTACTAGTAACCTTTCAACCTTTCTAATAGTCTTTTATTTGAAAAATATTTCAAAAATTAATAATGTCTATGCCTCATTTTTGTTACCTGCCCATTCAAGTTAGGATTCATTTATTCACTGTGACCTTAATACATGGTTTATCATTTTTAATCATGACGTGCATTTGCTCCAATTTTTTAATATATACTCTTTTTAAAATTTCTTTTTTTATATTACAAAGAAACTAGCTTAAGGAGAGAGTTTCAGCCTTCGGTTTTTATCCTCACTTAAGCCATATTTTTGTGTATATAATGTATAGTGTATGGGTGGACTTTTCCTATTCTACTTAGCGTATATCAAGTGCCCTGTATTCCTAAATTATGGACTAAAGGGTAAAGGGGGTCAAATATATGGTGACGGAAGAAGATTTGACTTTGGGCATTGGACACACAGAGCAATATATAATATATAGATGGTATGTCATAGAAATGTACACTTGAAACCTATATATTAACTAATGTCACCCCAATAAATTTAATTTTAAAAATGCTTTGAAATTTAAGTAGGCCTAAGAGTTGCTGATTTTGTACATTTTTTTTATTTTGTACATTTTGAACTGTATTCCAGAGTAATAGACTTTCTCTACTTTAAATTGGAATAGTTAATAACATCTAAAATACCTTTTTTTCTTCTTCTGCCAATTGCATATTAAGGTACCCTTACCGTTGGAGATCTAGTAATGGTGAATGGACTGCTTTTTCAGCTTTCATTACCCCTGAACTTTCTGGGAACTGTATATAGAGAAACTAGACAAGCACTCATAGATATGAATACCTTGTTTACATTACTCAAGGTAGACACCCGAATTAAAGTAAGTAATTTATTTAGTACCTTTTAAAAAGCATGTGAGCTTTGTCCCATTAATAGGATTATTCTAGGGGAATATTCTTACATGACCATGTTAGGAAACCAATTTTGTTTTTGCAGAAATTGAGATTATCATGTCTATTAGGAAATCGTTATGGTTTTTACTTCTATCTTTAGAAACCTTACAGTGTTGACAAAGAATATTATGCCTAGAAGCTAAATATTGTTAACTGGAATTATTTGTACTTACACTTGACGTATTTTTGATAATAATGATACACGATGTGCAATTGCCTCTTCTTACATCCTCGGCTTCCTTACTCCCCTATCCAGCATCCCTTTACCTCCCTACCAAAATACTGAAAAATTAAAGCATCCAGGATTTTTTACCTTAGCATTGAAAAGTGTAAAGCAAGTTTTTAAAAGCATGCTTGAAAGTGGTCTAACTGTACTTATAAACTACCTTCTTCCCATTATTTTCCTTTTTATCTCTGTGAATTAGAATATTATCTGCATAGTTGTACTCTAGGAAGTATGTAAAGTGGCTTTTTTTTTTGTCTCTTCTCTGCTAGGACAAAGTGATGGCATCTCCCCTTCAGATCACACCACAGACAGCTACGGTGGCCTTTGATAATGTGCATTTTGAATACATTGAGGGGCAGAAAGTTCTTAGTGGAATATCTTTTGAAGTCCCTGCAGGAAAGAAAGTGGCCATTGTAGGAGGTAGTGGGTCAGGGTGGGTAATTTAGTTATTTATAAAATTCTGCATCATTAATTAATGATTCCCAATGTAATAGCTTTTCTTTATCAAAATAGAATGAATACTGTTGTAAAACAGGGGTTCCCTAATGTCATTAGGAGCTAAATAACTTTTCCTTATATCCAATTTCAGGAAATCCACAATAGTGAGGCTGTTGTTTCGCTTCTATGAGCCTCAAAAGGGTAACATTTACCTTGCTGGTCAAAATATACAAGATGTGAGTCTGGAGAGCCTCCGGAGAGCAGTGGGAGTAGTGCCTCAGGTATTTAAATGAAAGAAGAAAACTACTTGGGGGAAGATTTACTGGGTTTGTGGCTCTTTTACGAGAATAATTTGAATCCAAGGAGTCAATATTTTCTAATTAGGAAACATTAAGCCCTGTAGGTCAAATTCTGTTACCAAAAAGACTGAAAAAAAATGAATGGAATGTCTGCACGATGGAAAGATTTTTTTAAGCCTTAGAAAGACAGAGTAATATAGAGGAAAGAGCCAACACTGGTATCAAACAGAACCTGATTCTAACTCCAGTTCTAACCCTTATAAATTCTGTGGTTTTGGCCTCAGTTTCCTTAGCTATAAAACAAGATACTATTTCTCTTATAGGATAGAATTATTATAGAGTAGAGATAATATGTGTAAAGCACCAAGCACAATGTTCATTATGCAATTGTTCAGTAAGTGAAAACTATTATTGTAATTTTGAATAGTTTTAGATATAGTAAATTTATATTACAAAGCAGTTTGGCTGCCAACATCAAGTTTGTATGCCATGTTCACCACTGTCCCTTCAGTACCAAGCACAGTTCCTGACCCATAGTAAGCATTTAACAAGTATTTGCTGAATGACTTTGGGGTGAAGGGGTGGAGGAGTGGAAGGGACAAGTAAAGCCAGAGTAAAAGTCTAGAAGACAAGAAGGAGATAGCTTTTATAGGATGTGAGTTTTTCTTATGCTGAAAGCCAATAGAGACCTGGGAATAAGTTGCAGCCTAGAATCAGAATCAGATTCCCTGGGAGAACTGTAGAAAAGGGATCAGACAGGGATGTGTAACTTGTAAAAGGTCCCCAAGTGATCTGACACATTCCATTCTGCTTTGTCTTCCCTTTCACTGAGAATCCCAAATGTTAGTGTGTTTGACTCACCTAGGGAGATTATTGAAATGCCAGCACTCTCTCTCACACACCTTGGTTCTCATTTAGGATTGCAATATGGCGCCGAGAAACCTATGTTTTTTAATATACCACCTAGGTCTGTGGTTGGCAAACTGCGGCTCGCGAGCCACATGCGGCTCTTTGGTCCCTTGAGTGTGGCTCTTCCACAAAATACCACGGCCTGGGCGAGTCTATTTTGAAGAAGTGGTGTTTGAAGAAGTTTAAGTTTAAAAAATTTGGCTCTCAAAAGAAATTTCAATCGTTGTACTGTTGATATTTGGCTCTGTTGACTAATGAGTTTGCTGACCACTGACCTAGGTGATTCTGATACAGATATTCATAAACTATATGTTGGAAAACACTGACCTAAACTGTATATCAAATAAACTGAATTATGGGCTCTGCCTACTTAGGGCTCATTGTCCTCATCCATATAACTAGGTATAACTAAATTCCAGCCATTCTCTTGAAAAATAAAACATTTTATTCATTAAGGGTTAATATATGTGGTCAATAAAGGAAAGAGGAGATGTTCATCCTCATTGGAGGCCTTAGCAATATAAATTAAATCAACCATGGAATGCCATTTTTTACTTAACAACCAGATTGTCAAGGATTTTAAAATTCATGGCATCCAGCTTGGTCAGGGCTGTGAATTAAATGGCCAGTCTCTTGTTTTGCTGGTGAAAATATACAGCTTTCCTGATGAGCAAATTGGCAATATGTATCAGGAGCCTGAAAAATACTCACACCCTTTACTCCAATAATTCTGCCCCTAGGAAGTTTTAGTAAGGAAATGAACAGATGCAAACAGATTTTTATATGCAAAGATACTCATTACAGCAGTATTTATAATAGCAGAAGTTAGAAACAATATAAATGTCTAATAATAAGTAGATGTTTAAATTATCATAGTATCAAATGTCATACAGCCATTTGTAAATACCAAGTTTTTAAAGAATATTGAGTGTTGGCAAAATACTCAGATACAAAGTTTGTTGAAAAAGAGGATACCAAAACAAAACATAAAATCCCCAATTTTTAAATATTAAATGAATACATGTCAGTAGAGAAAAAAGATAGGAGAAACATTTTGGATAATAGTAGTTATTACTGGATTATAGATTATTTAATTCATTTTTATTTTACCTTATTTTTTGTATTTTCAAAGTTTCCAGTTAGCATTTGTTTGTCAACTTTTTTCTTAATATAAAGTATTTAAAAATAAGTATTTTCTCTTTATAGAACTTTAAGCTTATTTGGTTTAATTTCCAACTTAATAAAATAATATTTTATATTAGTAGTAGGAATATAAATGGTTACAATATTTAAATAATATCTAAAATTCTGATTATGATGTTAAAGAAGTTTTAATTGAGTATCCTTGTTAATTTGAACTAATGGAGTAATTTTATTTCATCTCACTAACTGTTGCCTTCCAATCATTTGGAGTCTTAAAGAGAAGTGGGAGATGGATGCTCTAATTAAATTAGGTTTAATTTGCTATGTCAGAATAAATTGAAATAACAAATGAATGTTTGCAGTGAACTTTCATACTTTTTTTTGTTTTCTTTGTTTTAAGTTCAATTTAAAAGCTTTGAGAAACATATGTTTTTCTAAAGACATATTCTACCTCACTATTAATTTGGGAAATGCTAATTTAAACCAAAAGCACATTTTACTCCTAAAGTAACATCAACTAAAACTTACTAATATCCAGTATTGCTGAGCATATGGAGACTTGCCACCCTCATACACTATCGGTTGGAATGTATACTTGTAGCATTTTAAGACTGTCGGGCAATACTATCAATGGATAAACATATGATTACCTTTCAACTCAGTCTACTTATAGGAATCTTTCTTCTTTTATTTTATTTTTTTTTAACTTAACAGTTAACTCTCCAGAGTCATTTTCTTTGGGGAAAGATTTTTTAAATATACTTTTATTGACTTCAGAGAGGAAGGAACAGGGAGAGAGAGAGAAAGAAACATCAATGATGAGAGAGAATCATTGATTGGCTGCCTCCTGCACGCCCCCCCACTGGGGATCGAGCCCGCAACCTGGGCATGTGCCCTTGACCGGAATCGAACCTGGGACCTTTCAGTCCGCAGGCCGATGCTCTATCCATCAAGCCAAACCGGCTAGGGCAGGAATCCTTCTTACAGAAAGAAATACATGGATGCACAAAGTCATATATACAATGATATTTCAACATTCTTTGTAGTAACAATTTAGAAACTACATTGTCCATCAATAGAGGAATGGATAAATAAACTATGATATACCCTTAGTATTACACAACTGTTACAAAGAATGAAGTAGGTTTCTATTACTGATATATACAATCTCCAGGATGTGTTAAGTGAAAAAAACAATTTGCAAAATAATATGTCACCATTTATGTTGAAAAAAAAAGTGTATGTTTAGGCCTGTAAATGGATTGAAAAAAATCAGCAATAATACACAGCAAATTGTTAATGGTGATTATCTCTGGGAAGGGAAATGGAATTGCAGGGATGTGTGTGGGGGGGTGATTTGGGGGTTATCATGTTTTACTATTTATGCCTTTATGTCTTTACTGTTATTTTAATAATCTTTATGATGAACATAAGTGTGTGTGTGTGTGTGTGTGTGTCTGCTCCAGGATGCTGTCCTCTTCCATAATACCATTTACTACAACCTGTTATATGGAAACATCAGTGCTTCACCTGAGGATGTGTATGCAGTGGCAAAATTAGCTGGACTCCATGATGCAATTCTCCGAATGCCACATGGATATGACACCCAAGTAGGGGAACGAGGACTCAAGCTTTCAGGTAATCAGAGTTTAGATCTCTCCCCCCTCCCCTGCCCACACACACACACAGACTACCACCACACTTGGATGCTCCCTTCAAACTTTAATTTGTCATAGCCATTTTCTAGAAAATACAGTAGTAGTATTCAAACCCAGTGCTTATCCAAGTGCTTTAGACAAGGTCCCCAAGCCTCCTATCCATCACTGTAAACAATCTGATAGACCAGAAGTAAGTGTTCTCAAATCATACAAGTCTTTTTTTTTCTTTTGCAGCTGCACACACGTTAAGTGCTTAATAGTAAGTTATGGATATATGCTCAAATCAGTATTAATTCATATTGTTAATATTAAAGGAAAGCCAGGATCATTATTCTCCTTGGAAAGTAGTAAGAGTAGAAAGAAGTAATTTGGTAGTTACTAGTGTATCTCATCATAATTTCCTCGATTATTATGTAATGTTTTGAATACTTTAGGCTTCCTTGTACAGGATATACTTAACTGTTACACTTTTTTTGTAAATTACTTTTCAATTACAGTTGACATGCAATATATATTTGTTTCATATGTATAACATAGTGGTTAGACTTTCATATACCTTATGAAATTATCACCTCGATAAGTCTAGTACCCAGGTGACACCATATGTTCCTTACACCAATCTTCATTTACATGTTCTTGTTGATTCAATGGTCAAGTAAATTGGGGCTTCTACATTTCTATTTAAGTGTTTAACTATGAGATTGATAAGGTTTAATAATGAATTATCCTAAAATGACTGAATTTTTGGAGGGTCCGTAGATATGTTTCTTTGCCCCAAATTATTTGAATTCCAGAGTACAGTAATATCTAATGCCTGCAAGTATTAATGTAACTCATATACTGAATCCTTTACATTTATTCTTCATTCTAATTTAGTTTAAGGAGGAAATTTATAGATTAGGGATAGGAGTAAGGCTAAAGGGGAATAAAGAATAGTATGCATGAATTTTAATATATCCCCATTTCTCTTTGTTATAAACTGGCTTCATTTGTTCACAACATTGATTGGGGAGCGAGGGAAGGAGGTGGGGAGGTGGGGGGAACCACGTTGTCGCAGCGCGCGATTGGCGAGGGAAAGGGGAGGGGAGGCAGGTAGGCGGGGAACCTGATCATCCCTGATCACCGGCCAGGCCTAGGGACCCTACCCATGCACGAATTAGTGCACCGGGCTTCTAGTATATACATAATATATAGATACAGATGCATGTATCTATAAACGTATCCTATAAAAATAAAAGGGTAATATGCAAATCAACCGAACAGTGGAATGACTGGTCGCTATGATGTGCACTGACCACCAGGGGGCAGACGCTCAATGCAGGAGCTGCCCCCAGGTGGTCAGTACACTCCCACAGTGGGTGCGCCGCTCAGTCACAAGCTGGGCTGACAGTTGGTGAGTGCAGTGGCGGTGGCGGAGCCTCTCCTGCCTCTGCAACAGCGCTAAGGATGTCCAACTGCCAACTTAGGCCCGCTCCCTGAGGGCTCCTGGACTGCAAAAGGGCGCAGGCCGGGCTGAGGGTCCCCCTTCCCCCCGAGTGCACGAATGTTGTGCACTGGGCTTCTAGTATATACATGATGGAGAGATACAGATGCATATATCTATAAACCTGTATACCAGGTGTACTGGTAAATAATGCGGATTTTTTTCAATAGATGGAGTTACACATATGTTGATACATAAGTAATTTGATATGTATGCTATTTTGTTGTATTGACAACAAGCTTCAAAACTTCATATGTCAAATTTGCTGAAGGTGTTAACATCATAGATATTTTTACACTTAAAAATGTCAAATTTCATGCCAAAAAAAGAGCATTTGCGGGAAGTTATAATTCATTACTTTATTGTGAAAAAAGTGCTGCTGAATACTTCGGGAAGCTTATGGTGAACATGCTCCATCTCAAGATACTTGTGAACGCTGGTTTAAATGCTTTAAAAGTGATGGTTTCGATGTGAAAGACAACGTCCAGGTCAACCAAAAAAATTTGAAGACCAACAATTATAAGCATTATTAGATGAAGATGAGTGTCAAACTCAGAAACAACTTGCAGAAAGATTAAACGTTGCTCAGCAAACAGTTTCCGATTGTTTACAAGCAATGGGAAAGATTTTAAAGGAAGGAAAATGGGTGCTACATCAACTGAAGGAAAGACAAATGGAAAACCGAAAAGTCATCAGTAAAATGTTGCTTCAGTGGCATGAAAGAAAGTCTTTTTTGCATCTAATTGTGACTGGCGATGAAAAGTGGATTTATTTTGAGAATCCCAAATGCACAAAAGCATGGGTTGATCCAGGTCAACCATCAACATCGACTGCAAGGCCAAATCGCTTCGGAAAGATGACAATGCTCTGTGTTTGGTGGGATCAGGAAGGTGTGGTGTATTATGAGCTTCTAAAACCAGGTGAAACCGTTAATACTGATCGCTACCGACAACAAATAATCAATTTGAACCATGCTTTGATTGTGAAACAACCAGAATGTTCCAGAAGACACGACAAAGTAATTTTGTTTCATGATGACACATCATCACACACTTCAAAACCAGTTAAAGACACGTTCAAAGATCTTGCCTGGGAAGTATTAACCCAGTCGCTGTATTCACCAGACCTTGCTCCTTCAGATTACCACTTGTTCCAATTGATGGCACATGCACTTTCTGAGCAGCACTTCAAAACATACGAAGAAGTGAAAAATTGGGTCTCTGAATGGTTTGCCTCAAAACAAGAAAAGTTCTTTTGGGACGGTATCCACAAATTACCTGAAATATGGGGAAATGTGTAGCTAGCGATAGACATTACTTTGAATAAAGCACTTTTGATGTTTCTCTTGAAATTATCATATTTTCTTTGATTATAAAATCCTCATTATTAACCGGTATACCTGTACTACCTGCAATCTACTATGCTAAATGATTTGAGAGTTAAAAAGATGAAGCATAAGCCAATCTTCTCTCAAGGAAGTTACAGTCTGTTAGAAAGTTTTGATCTAGGTTTAGAAAATGTTAAAAGATTATTTTTACATTTAGTTGGTTTGTAATAGTTATTTGGTCATTAATTAGAAGTATAAGGTGCCTGTATCATTCCAGTTCACTTTTATACTTTACCATTGCTTTTAATAGGAGTAATTTCCAATTGACTAGCTCACCCTCAGATTATTTGTCCATTTGGCTGACTCTGGAAATTCCCAATTTGTCACATAATATGGCTACCTTCTTCAACTTATGACTTTGACTCAGATGACTATGCCACATTGCATTTTTCCAATCATTTGTTTCCCCTCTCAGCATACCTTTGAGAGTAGGAATGGCTAAAGAAATGTTATTTTTACCTGATACCCATCACCTTACAACCAGACATCTCAAAACGAGCAGTGTATTAGTTGGCATCTATGCTCAATTCTGGTAGAGATAAACAAATGCTCTTCTTCAAGTTCCAAAATTATCCTTCATAATAAAAAGGTAATATGCAAATTGCATCACTCCGCTACGCCCACGATTGGGCCGGCTGAAGGCACGGGGGGCGGGACTCAGGGTGGCTGATTGGCTGGCAGTGAGTCCCCGCCCCCCGCTCCTCCTGCCGGCCTAAATGGCCAGTGCTGTGGGAGGACCCATGGGGCCGGTGGTGGAATACGGGGTGGCTGATTGCGTGGCTGCTGGCACCAGTTTTTCGCTGGCACCAGTTTTCCGCCAGCACCAGTTTTCCTCTGGCCACCCCTCCCCGCATCGGAGCGCCTCCCGAGTCCCGCCACTCAGAGGAAAACTGGTGCTGGCGGGAGGCACTCTGATCATGGGTGGCCAGACGAAAACTGGTGCTGGCGGAAAACTGGTGCTGGCAGCCAGGTGAAGGAAAGTCTATTGCACGAAACTTCGTGCAACAGGCTTCTAGTATTCAATTAAATTGGAACTGGGTTGGTTTCGATTTGAAATTTGGGAGGCACATCAAAAACTTTGGTTGGTGAATACACAATGCAATATACAGATGATGTATTAAAGAATTGTATACTTGAAACCTATATAATTTTATTAACCAATGTCACCCCAATGAATTTAATTAAAAATCTCAAATGAAAAATGACAAAACGAATCCTTCCTCTGAGTGTCTGCTTCTTTTAGGAGCTTTCTGTTGCTGAGTTACTAGGTGGATCAGCAGATAGTTCTGTCATGGTGTCTGCTTTGTTAGGGACATTTTGATCTTATGAAATGGGGAAGAATGCGGATAGTATGAATATATACTTAGGCATTAATATTAGATACAAGGAGTCCTTTTATAGGTTGAAGAAAATAAATTGCAGAACAAATATACTTGGTGTACCAGAAAATAAAAAGGTGGAATTTGTTTCCTGAAGAGCTTACTGAAGCTGAAAAATATTTTTTCAGATATTAATAAATTAATAGATAACAGACAAGAAAAGAAGCCAAAAGGGGCATATTAAGTAAAGCACCACCTTTTATACAGCTATACCTCAGAGATATTTTGGGTTTGGCTCCAGAGTACCGCAATAAAATGAAATATCATAATAAAGCACGTCACAAATTTTTTGGTTTTCCAGTGCATTTAAAAGTTAAGATTACATTATATTATAGTCAATTAAGTATATAACAACATATGTCTTAAAAATAATTTATATAAATTTTGCTGGTTGGAGGAACTTTTTAAAAATTGTTGACATTATTACAGATGTTCCCTGTTGTCTCCCCTTTGTCCACCGCTATCTAGACCTTGCCCTCCTCACCCTCTGGACCTCACCACATTGTTGTCTGTGTCCATGGTCAGTGCATATATGTTCTTTGCTCATTCTCTTCACCTTCTGTCATCCCATCTGCACCACCCACCTCCCCTCTCATCTGTCAGTTTATACCATGTATCCATGTCTCTGGTTCTATTTTGTTTGTCAGTTTAGTTTGTTCATTAGATTCCACATATAAGTGAGATCATATGATATTTGTCTTTTTCTCTGACTGGCTTATTACACTTAGCATAATAATCTCCAGGTTCAGATATCTTTTGATGAGACAGCTGCATAGTATTTCATTGTGTAAATATTCCACAGCTTTTTTTATCCATTCTTCTACTGATGGGCGCTTGGGCTGTTTCCAGATCTTGGCTATTTTAAATATTGCTGCAATGATAGGGGTGCATATATTATTTCTGATTGGTGTTTCAGAATTCTTAGGATATCTTCCCAGAAGTGGGATTACTGGGTCATAAGGTAGTTCCACTTTTAATTTTTTGAGGAAACTCCATAAACTTTTCCTCAGTGGCTGCACCATTCTGCATTCCCCAATAGTACACTAGGGTTCCCTTTTCTACACATCCTCCTCAGCACTTGCTGTTTGTTGATTTATTGATAGTAGCCATTCTGACAGGTGTGAGGTGATATGTATTTGTGGTTTAATTTGAATCTCTCTAATGTTTAATGACAGTGAGCATTTTTTTCATTGGTATGTCTTCTGGAGAAGTGTCTATTCAGGTCCTATGCCCATTTCTTAATTGGATTTGTGTGTCTTCCTGGTGTTGAGTTGTATGAGTTCTTTATATATTTTGAAAATTAACCCCTTATCAGACATATCATTGGCAAATATGTTCTCCCATATAGTGGGTTCTCTTTTCATTTTGTTGATGGTTTCTTTTGCAGTGCAGAAGCTTTTTATTTTGATGTAGTCCCATTTGTTTATTTTCTCCTTAGTTTCCATTGTGTTAGGGGATGTATCTGTAAACATCTTGCTATGAGAGATGTCTGAGATTTTGCTGCCTATATTTTCTTATAGGATTTTTATTGTTACACAGCTGACATCGAACTCTTTTATCCACTTTGAGTTTATTCTTGTGTATAGTGTAAGTTAGTGGTCTACTGTCATTTTTTTGCATGTAACTTTCCAATTTTCCCAGCACCATTTATTGAGGAGACTGACTACTCTTGCCTCCTTTGTCAAATATTAATTGTCCATAGAGATATAGGTTAGTTTCTGGGCTCTGCATTCTGTTTCTTTTGTCTATATGCCTGTTTTTATGCCTGTACCAGACTCTTTTGATTATAATGGCCTTGTAGTATAGTTTGATATCCAGTATTGTGATACCTCCAACTTTGCTCTTCTTTGTCAAGATTGTTGTGGCTATTTGGGATCTTTTTCTTATTCCATATACATTTTTGCATTATTTTTTCTAGATATGTGAAAGATGCTGTTGGTATTTTAATTGCATTGAATCTATAGATTTCTTTGGATAGTAAGGACATTTTAATGTTAATTCTTTCAATACAGGAACAGGGTCTATGCTTCCACTTATTTGTATCTTCCTCAATTTCTTTGTAGTGTCCTATAATTTTTCGAGTATAGGTCTTTTACATCCTTAATTAAATTTATTCCTACGTACCTTATTTTTTTTGTTGCAATAGTAAATGGGATTTTTTTTCTCAGTTTCTCTTTCTGGGAGTTCATTATTGGTATATAAAAATGCCATTGATTTTGTATCCTGCTGTCTTGCCAAATTCATTTATTAGAGCTAGTTATTTGGAGGAGTCTTTAGGGTTTTTAATATACAGTATCATGTCATCTGTGAATAATGACATTTTTTTCCTCCTTTCCAATCTGGATGCCTTTTATTTCTTCTTCTTTTCTGATTGCTGTGGCTAGAACTTCCAGTTCCATCCTATCTAATAAAGAGGGAATATGCTAATTGACCATCACACCCTCACAAGATGGCGGCACCCACAGCCACAAGATGGTGGCGCCCAGTCCCCTCAGCCCTGCCTCATCCAGCCTCACTCCCCCAGGCCTCTCAGGCCCACCTCATCCAGCCAGAGTCCCCCAGTCCCCTCAGCCCAGCCTCATCCAGTCCCCACAGCATCCAGCCTCAGTCCCCTCAGTCCCGCAGGGGAAGGCAGTTGGGGGCATTCAGGCCAGCAGGGGAGGGCAGTTGGAGGAGATCGGGCCAGTAGGGGAGGGCAGTTGGGGACGATCATGCTAGCAGGGGAGCAGTTAGGAGGCTATCAGGCTGGCAGGCAGAGTGGTTATGGGCAATCAGGCAGGCAGGTGAGTGGTTAGGAGCCAGCAGTCCCGGATTGTGAGAGGGATCGGGCCTAAACCAGCAGTCGGACATCCCCCAAGGAGTCTCAGATTGGAGACAGTGCAGGCTGGGCTGAGGGACACCCCCGCCCCACTGCACGAATTTTGTGCACCGGGCCTCTAGTGTTGAATAAGAGTGGTGAAAGTTTTCCCTTGTGATTTTAAGGGAAACACTTTTAGCTTTTGACCATTGAATATGATATCAGCTGTAGGTTTGTCATAAATGGCCTTTATTATGTGGAGGTATGAACCCTCTATTCCCACATTGCTGAGTTTTTATCATAAATGGGTGCTGGGTTTCATTGAGTGCTTTTTCTGCTTCTATTGATATCATCATGTGACTTTTATCTTTTTTTTGTATATGTGATGTATCACATTGATTGATTTGCAAATATTGTAACAGCCTTGCATCACCAGAATAAGTCCCATTTGGTCATGGTGTGTGATCTTTTTAATGTACTGCTGGATGTGATTTCCTAATATTTTATTAAGGATTTTTGTATCTGTATTCATCAGGGATACTGGACTGTGATTTTCTTTATTTTTAAAAAATATTTTTTTATTGATTTCAGAGAGGGAGAAAGAGAGAGATAGAAACATCAATGATGAGAAAGAATCAGTGATCAGTTGCCTCCTGCATGCCCCACACCAGATATTGAGACTGCAACCCCTGCATGTGCCCTGACCGGGAATCGAACCATGACCTCCTGGTTCATAGGTGGATGCTCAACCACTGACCATGTCAGCTGGGCTCTTTGTAGTGTCTTTATCTGATTTCAGAATTAGAATAATTCTGGCATTGTAAAAAGAGCTTGGTAGTCTTCCCTCCTTTTGGATTTTTTTGTAATAGTTTGAGGAGGATAGGTATTAGTTCTTTGAATGTTTGGTAAAACTCCCCTGTGAAGCCATCTGGTCCAGGACTTTTGTTTGCTGGCAGTTTTTGTGGTTTTTTTTGGAGGGGGGGTTGTTTTTTGTTTGTTTTGTTTCTTGTTTTAATTATTGCCTCGATTTCATTAGTTGCTTTTGGTCCTGCATCTTCCTGATTTCAGTTTTGCAAGATTGTATGTTTCTAGGAATTTGTCCCTTTCACCTAGGTTGTCCAATTTGTCAGCATATAGTTGTTCATAATATTTTCTTACAATCCTTTGTATTTCTGTGATGTCAGTTGTAATAGCGCCTCTTTCATTTCTGATTTTATTTATGTGGGTCCTCTATCTTTCATTCTTGATTAACCTGGTTAAAGGTTCATCAATGTTTCTTTTCAGAGAACCAGCTCTTGGTTTTGTTGATATTTTTATTTTAATCTCTATGTCATTTATTTCTGCTAAGATTTTTATTATTTCCTTCCCACTACTTACAGTGGGCTTTTTCCTGCTGTTCTTTTTATAATTCTTTTATTTGTAGGATTAGATTTTTTACTTGAAGTCTTTCTTGCTTCTCGAGTTAGGCCTGTAATGCTTTGACCTTTACTCTCAAGACTTCTTTCCCTGTGTCCCTTAGATTTTTGGGATGTGTGTTCATTTTCATTTGTTTCTGGGTAATTGTTTTTCTTCCTTAATCTCATTGGTAACTTATTCATCCTACCTAATAATAGACAAATATGCAAATTGACCATAACTTTGCTATGCCCGCGATTGGCCAGGAGGCGCGGGGGTGCGGGACTCGGGGTGGCCGGGGTGGCCGATTGGGCCGGCAGGACGCTGAGCTTGTGTCGCCAGCGGCGGCTCAAGCTCAGCGTCTGTGCCATGGCTGTGCTGTGGCACAGAAGGGGCCTCTGGGGCAGCGAGCTCACATCCCACTGTGGACCATCAAAAGCGGGGGAGCTGGGTGCCTGTCCGCTCAGGCACCAGGACTTTCAGAAGCCTCCGGAGGGGCGGAGGCTTCTGAAAGGCCTGGTGCACCAGCGGACAGATACCCAGCTCCCCTGCGATCGAAAGCAAAAGCGTGGGAGCTGGGTGCCTATCCACTCAGGCACCAGGCCTTTCAGAAGCCTCCGCCACGCTGGAGGCTTCTGAAAGGCCTGGTGCACCAGCGATCAAAAGCAACAGCATGGGAGCTGGGTGCCTGTCCGCTGGTGCACCAGGCCTTTCAGAAGCCTCCACCGCGCCGGAGGCTTCTGAAAGGCCTGGTGCACCACCGGACAGGCACCCAGCTCCCCCGTGATCGAAAGCGAAAGAGTGTAGGGGACCCTACACGTGCATGATTCAATCATGCACTGGGCCTCTAGTTGTTTAATAACATGCTATTTAGCCTCCGTGTGTTTTAAATTTTTTGAGGTGTTTTTTTCTGTGTGGCTAATTTCTAGTTTCATGCTGTTGTGGTCGGAGAACATACTGGATGTGATTTAAAAGTTCTTTTGTGTCCTAACATGTAGTCTGTCTTTGAGAATGTCCCATGTGCACTTGAGAAGAATGTATATTCTGCTGCTTTGTTCTGTAATTAAACATTCTATAAATATCAATTAAATCCATTTGACCTAGTGTGTCATTTAAGGTTGCTGTTTCCTGGTTGATATTAAGAAAGATCTATCCATAGAAGATAGTGACATGTTAAAGTCCCCTACTATGACTCTATTGCTGTCCATCTGTCCCTTTAAGTCCACCAAGAGTTTTTTTATTTACATGTTCCTATTCTGGATACATATAGGTTTATCAGGGTTATATCCTCTTGTTGGATCCATCCCTTTAGTATTATGAAATGACCTTCTTCGTGTTTTACCTGGTCTTTGTTTGGAAGTCTATTTTGTCAAATATAAGTATTGCTACCCCAGCTTTTTTATTTGTTTTCATTTAAATGGAATAGTTTTCTTTCCTTCACTTTAAGCCTTTGTAAGTCTTTATTTCTGAGGTGGTTTTCTTGTAGACAGGATATACTAGTATATGGGTTGAGATTGCGTATCCATTCAAGTACTCTATATCTTTGGATTGGAGATTTTAATCCATTTACATTTTTCCCTTTTTCTTATTTATTTTTAAAAAATCTTTATTGTTGAAAGTATTACATATATCTCCTTTTTCCCCCCATTACCCCCTCCAGTCCACTCCCGCACCCCACCCCAGGCCATCTCTACCCTATTGTCTGTGTCCATGGGTTATGCATATATGCACACAAGTTCTTTGGTTAATCACCTCCGACCCACCCACCCTCCCCTGCCTTCCCTCTGAGATTCCACACTCTGTTCCATGCTTCCATGTCTCTGGATCCACTCCATTCATCAGTTTATTTTGTTAATTAGATTCCACATATGAGTGAGATCATATGCTACTTGTCTTTCTCTGACTGACTTATTTCACTTAGCATAGTACTCTCCAGGTCCCTCCATGCTGTCTCAGAGAGTAAGAGATTCTTCCTTTTTACTGCTGCATTGTATTCCATGGTATAAATGTACCACAGTTTTTTATCCACTCATCTACTGATGGGCACTTGGGCTGTTTCCAGATCTTAGCTATTGTAAATTGTGCTGCTATGAACATAGGGGTGCATACCTTCTTTCTGATTGGTGCTTTGGGTTTCTTAGGATATATTCCTAGAAGTTGGATCATTGGGTCAAATGAGAGTTCCATTTTTAATTTTTTGCAGAAGCTCCATACTGTTTTTCATAATGGCTGCATCAGTCTGCATTTCCACCAGGAGTGTACTAGGGTTCTCTTTTCTCCACATCCTTGCCAGCACTTGTCATTTGTTGATTGGTTGATGGGTAGTCATTCTGTCATTTTGCATCTCTCTAATAGTCAGTGACTTTGAGCATTTTTTCATATACCTCTTGGCCATCTATATGTCCGCTTTGGAGAAATGTCTATCTAGGTCCTGGGCTAACATATTTGGCAATAACACATCTGGTAAAGGGTAAATATCCAAAACATATAAGGAACTCATACAACTTAACAAAAGGAAGAAAATCAATCCAGTTTAAAAATTGGCAGAGAACCTAAATTGACATTTACATTTAATGTTATTGGTAGGTACTTATTGCCATTTTTCTCTTTATGCTTATGTTCCTCTTTTTCTTCTTCTTAAAGCAATCCCTTTAACATTTCTAGCAATGCTGGTTTGGTGGTACTAAACTTCTTTAGCTTTTATTTTTCTGGTCTGGGAAGCTTTTTATTTAACCTTCAATTTTAAATAATAGCCTTGCTCAATAGAGTAGTTTTGGTTTCAAATCCTTGATTTTCATTACTTTGAATACTTCACGCCATTCCCTCTAACCTTTGGTGTTTCTATTCAGAAATCAGCGGACAGCCTTATGGGAACTCCCTTATAGATAATTCACTGACTTTCTCTTGCTGACTTTAAGATTCTATCTTTGGCCTGGCCGGCATGGCTCCGTGGTTGAAAATCGACCTATGAACCAGGAGGTTACAGCTCATTTCCCAGTCAAGGCACATGCCTGGATGGCAGGCTCTATCCCTAGTGTGGGGCATGCAAGAGATGGCTGATCAATGTTTCTCTCTCATCATTTATGTTTCTATCTATCTTTCCTTCTCCCTTCCTCGCTGCAATCAATTAAAAATATATTTTTAAAAAGATTTTCTCTTTAACCTTGATCATTTTAATTACAATATGTCTTGGTATGAGCCTCTTTGGGTTTTTCTTGATTGTGACTCTCTGTGTTTCCTTAACTTGTATGACTTTTTCCTTCACCAGTTTAGGGGAGTTTTCTGTCATTATTTCTTCAAATAGGTTCTCTATCCCTTTCTTGCTATCTACTTCTTTTTGTACCCCTATGATGCAGATGTTGTTGTTTCATGTTGTTCCACAGTTCCCTTAAACTATTCTCGTTCTTTTTAATTATTTTTTTAATGCTCTGATTGGGTGATTTTTTTTTCTACTTAGTCTTCAAAATTGTTATTCGGGCCTCTCTTCATGGAGCCTACTGTTTTGTTTATTCCTTCCAACGTGTTCTTCATATCAACTATGGTATTCTTCATTTCCATTTGATTATTTATTTTTCATGGTTTTTATGTCATTTTTTCTTTTTTTTTTTTTTTTTTGCTGTCGAGCATTCTTATAACCATTACTTTGAGCTCTGTTTCTGATAAATTGCTTGCTTCCAACTCATTTAGCTCTTTTTCTGAAGATTACTCCTATTCTTTCATTTTGGTCCTGTTTCTTTGTTTTCCCATTTTGGCTGTCTCCTTATGTTTGTTTCTTTGTATTAGATAGAACTGCTGTGACTCCCAGTCTTGGCGGGGTGGCCACTGGTAGAGGGTCTTGCCTCTATGTTAATGGCTGCTGACTGCTCAGGGTTGGTTATTGCTGAAGGTTGGAGTGGCTCTGGCAATTTCTTAAAATAAGATAATGAAGTGTGTCTCATCAATTGACTCTTTCACAAACCATTTCTCTGTGGCATGTGATGCTGTTTGATAGCATTTTACTCACAGATCTTCTTTGAAATCGGAGTCAGTCCTCCCAAAACCTGCTGCTGCTTTGTGAACTAAGTTTATAAAATATTCTAAATCCTTTGTCATCACTTCAACAGTCTTCACAGCATCTTCACCAGCTGTAGATTCTATCTCAAGAAACCACTTTCTGTGCTTATCCATAAGAAGTAACTCCCCACCCATTACAGGTTTATTGTGAGATTGCAGAAATTCAGTCACATCTTCAGGCTCCACTTCTAATTCTGGTTCTCTTACTATTTCCACCACATCTGCAGACTTCTTCCACTGAAGTCTTGAACCCCTCAAAGTCTTCCATGAGGTTTGGAATCAGCTTCTTCCAAACTCCTGTTAATGCTGATATTTTGACCTCTTCCCATGAATCATGAATGTTCTTAATGGCATCTAGAATGGTGAATGTTGGAGATTAAACCCTTATCGGAGATAACTTTGGCAAATATGTTCTTCCATGCAGTGAGCTTTCTTATTGTCTTGTTGATGGTTTCTTTTGCTGTGCAGAAACTTTATTTTGATGTAGTCCCATTTGTTTATTATCTCCTTAGTTTCCATTGCCCTAGGAGCTGTATCGGTAAATATATTGCTACAACAGCTGTCTGCTATTTTGCTGCCTATGGCTTCTTCTAAGATTTTTATGATTTCCCATCTTACGTTTAACTCCTTTATCCATTTTGAGTTTATTTTTGTGTATGGTGTAAGTTGGTGGTCTAGTTTCATTTTTTTGCAAGTATCTGCTCAGTTTTCCCAACACCATTTATTGTAGACACTATCTTGTCTCCATTGTATGCTCTTGCCTCCTTTGTCAGATATTAATTGAGCATACTGTCTTGTGTCAATTTTTGGGTTCTCTGTTCTGTTCCACTGGTCTATATGTCTGTTCTTGTGCCAGCACCAGGCAGTTTTGAGAACAGTGGTTTTGTAGTATATCTTGATATCTGGTATTGTGATCCCTCCAACATTGTTCTTCTTTCTTAAGATTGCTGCAGCTGCCCTAGCTGGTTTGGATCAGGGGATAGAGCGTCGGCCTGCAGACTGAAGGGTCCCAGGTTTGATTCCAGTCAGGGGCAAATGCCGGATTGTGGGCTTAATCTCCAGTAGGGGGCGTGGAGGAGGCAGCCAATCAATGATTCTCTCTCATCATTGATGTTTCTATCTCTCTCTCCCTCTCCCTTCCTCTCTACAATCAACAAAAATATATTTTTAAAAAAAAAGATTGCTGCAGCTATTCCGGGTCTTTTTTTTTTTTTTTTTTTTTTTACAGAAGCATTTTTGGAGAATTTGTTCTAAGTCTTTGAAGTATTTTAATGGGGATTGCATTGAATTTATAGATTGTTTTGGGTAGTATGGACATTTTAATGATGTTCATTCTACCAATCAATGAACATGGTATACTCTTCCATTTGTTCATGTCTTCCTCTGTCTCTTTTTTCAGTGTCCTGAAATTTTCTGAGTCCTTTGTCTCCTTGGTTAAGTTTATTCCTAGGTATCTTAATTTTTTTCTTGCAATGGTAAATGGGATTGCTTTTTAAATTTCTCTTTCTGTGAGTTCATTATTGGTGTATAGAAAAGCCATAGACTTCTGGGTGTTGATTTTGTATCCTGCTACATTGCTGAATTCATTTATTAAGTCTACTAGTTTTTGTTGGAGTCTTTGGGGTTTTATATATACATTATCATGTTATCTGCGAATAAGGACAGTTTTACTTCTTCTTTTCCAATTTGGCTGCCTTTTATTTCTTCTTCTTCTCTGATCGCAATGGCTAGTACTTCCAGTACTGTGTCAAAGAGTAGTGGTGAGAGTGGGCATCCCTATCTTGTTCCTGTTCTTAGGGGAAATGGGTTTAGTTTTTGCCCATTGAGTATGATGTTGGCTGTGGGTTTGTCATATTTGGCTTTTATTATGTTGAGGTATAGTCCTTCCATTCCCACCTTGCTGAGAGATTTTATCAAGAAAGATTGTTGGATTTTGTCAAATGCTTTTTCTGCATCAATGCATATGATTATATGGTTTTTATCTCTCAGTTTGTTTATGTGGTGTATCACATTTATTGATTTGCGGATATTGTACCATCCTTGCATCCCCATAATAAATCCCACTTGGTCACGGTGTATGATCTTTCTAATGTAATGCTGGATTTGATTTGCTATACTTTTGTTGAGGATTTTGGCATCGATGGTCATGAGGGATATTGGCCTGTAATTCTCTTTCTTTGTATTGTCTTTATCTGGTTTTGGGATTAGGGTAATGTTGGCTTTGTAGAAAGAGCTTGGAAGTGCTCCTTCCTCTTGAATTTTTTAGAATTGTCTGAGGAATTTACGTTTTATTTCTTCTTTGAATGTTTGATAAAACTCCCCTGTGAAGCCATTTGGTCCAGGGCTTTTGTTTGTTGGAAGTTTTTTTTATTACTGCTTCATTTTCCTCCATAGTTATTGGCCTATTCAGATTTTTTTATTCCTCCTGGTTGAGTTTTGGAAGTTGTATTTTTTTAGGAATATGTCCATTTCTTCTAGGTTGACCAGTTTCTTCGAGTAAAGTTGCTCATAGTATTTTTTTATGATTCTTCATATTACTGTGGGGTCTGTTGTTATTTTACCTCTTTCATTTCTGATTTTGTTTACTTGGGTCTTCTCTCTTTGCTTCTTGATGAGCCTGGCTAGAGGTTCATCAATCTTGTTTATCCTTTCAAAGAACCAGCTCTTGGTTTCATTGAACTTTTGTATTATTTGTTTAGTCTCTATGTCATTTATTTCCGCTCTGGTCTTTATTATTTCCTTCCTTCTGCTCACTCTGGGCTTTTCTTGTTGCTCTCTTTCTAATTCTTCAAGTTGCAGAGTTATATGGTTTATGACCATTTTTTCTTGGTTTTTGAGTTAGGCCTTTAATTGTATGAACTCTTCCCTCTCAGGATTGCTTTCACTGTGTCCCAAAGATTTTAGATTGTTTTATTTTCATTGTCATTTGTTTCCAGGATGTTTTTTTATTTCTTCTTTGATCTCTTTGTTAATCCACTCAATATTTAATAGTATGGTATTCAGCCTCCAATTGTTTGAATTTTTGTGATTTTTTTTTACTGTAATTGATTTCTAATTTTATGCCCTTGTGATCTGACAAGTTGCTTGATATGATTTCACTCCTTGAATTTGGAGAGACTTTCCTGTGTCCCAATATGTGGTCTATCTTTGAAAATGTCCCATGTGAGCTTAAGAAGAATGTATATTCTGTAATTTTGGGATGGAATGTTCTAAAGATGTCAATTAAGTCCATCTGATCTCTTGAGTCTTTTAGGATTGATGTGTCTTTGCTAATTTTTTGTCCAGAGGATTTATCCAGTGATGTTAATTGGGTATTAAAGTCTCCTACTATGATTGTGTTGCTGTCAATTTCTTCCCTGATATCTTCCCGAAGTTGTTGTTTTTTTATGTATTTGGGTGCTCCTTCATTGGGTGCATAAAAGTTTACCAGAGTTATATCCTCTTGTTTTACCAGTTCCTTTAGAATTATGAAGTGGCCTTTCTTGTCTCTTGTTATGGCCTTCACTTTGAGGTCTATTATGTCAGATATAAGTATTGCTACCCCAGCTTTATTTTCATATCCATTTGCCTTATAGATATTTTTCCATCTGTTCACTTTCAGTCCATGTGAGTCCCTTGTTCTGAGGTGGGTCTCCTGTAGACAGCATATATATGGATCATGTTTTCTTATCCATTCAGTCACTCGATTTCTTTTTATTGGAGCATTTAATCCATTTACATTTAATGTTATTATTGATAGGTACTTGTTTGTAGGCATTTCCGTACTTTATGCCTGTGTTCCTTCCTCCCTTTCTATTTCTTCTTTTTACAGAATTCCCTTTAGCATTTCTTGCCTTGCTGGTTTGGTAGTAATAAACTCCCTTAGCCTTTTTTTGTCTGTGAAGCTCCTAATTTCCCCTTCAATTTTGATTGATAGTCTTGCTGGATAGAGTATTCTTGGATTCAGTCCTTTGCTTTGCATCACTTTGTATACCTCCTTCCATTCCCTTCTAGCTTGATGTGTTTCTGTTGAGAAGTCATTTGATAATCTGATGGGGGATCCTTTGTAGGTAACTCTATGTCTCTCTCTTGCAGCCTTTTAGATTCTCTCTTGGTTGTTAACATTTTCCATTGTAATTGTGACATGTCTTGGTGTATGTCTTTTGGATTCATCTTGCTTGGGACTCTCTGTACTTGGGTGACTCTTTTCTTCCCCATATCAGGGAAGTTTTCTGTCATTATTTCTTCAGATATATTTTCTAATCCTTGCTGCTTTTCTTGTCCTTCTGGCAGCCCTATTATATGTATGTTACTTCATTTTGTGTTGTCCCAAAGGTCCCATAGGCTCTCGTCCTGCTTTTTAATTTTTTTCTTCAGTTGCTGTTCAGTTTGGGCTTGTTTCTCTACCTTATCTTCTAACTTACTAATTCAGTCCTCTGCTTCTTCTTGTCTACTGCTGAAACCTTCCATGGTGTTTTTGATTGTAGCTATATCACTTTTGATTTCTTCCTGATTTTTGCATAGGTTGTTGATTTTCTCATCCATCTGGTGTATGACTTGTAAGACCATTACTCTGATTTCTTTTTCTGTCATGCTGCGTGCCTCCCTTTCACTTATTTCCTTTCTTGTCGATTCTTCTTTTTCTGTCTTCTGGGGATTGTGTCTTTGTCTCCCCATTCTATCACCATAAGGTTCAAACACGGAGTTGCCGGGCCCTGGGCCGTGTGCAGTGGGAGCTTCACGCCACCTGAGAGTCACTGAAGAACTCCGATACCACAATGTGTGGCTGCCGTGGGTTGGTGTGAGTCACCCTTGCCCAGGATCAGAGACACCAGCACTTAGTGCTGTCTCGTGCGTGCACCTAGTATCAGGGACCTACCTGCACCGCGCTGTAAAAGAGACCCCACTAGTGTGTGCCAAAAATCAGAGTCCCCTAGCATGTGCCAGGAGTCAGAGTCCCCCTGTGCCCGTGCAGAGAATCGAGTATCAGAGTCTGTGTTGCTTGGTGCGGCCTCGTACCAAAAATCAGGGTCCCTGTGTGCGCATGCGCTGACAATTGGAGTCACTGGCTCTTAGTGTGCGTGCACTCGGAATCAGGGATCCCAGGCACGCGCGATGAGAAACAGAGTCAAGTCACTGGTGCTCAGTGCTGCCTCTCGCATGGAGAATCAGGATCCCCAGTCTGCTTGGAGGACCAGGTTGGACAGCCGCCCTGTGTCGGCAGGAGGTCCACTCCTACACTGCGGAAAACAGACTTCTGTGTGCGCTTTCCCAGAGTCTAAAATCAGGTGGCTCTGCTGCTCTGTGTGGGCATGGGGTCTGGTTGCAGTGGTGCGCGCTGAGGTAAACAGCCTCTCAGTGTCCAGTAAGTCCTCTTTTTTTTCATTAAAATATTGGGGTGACATTATTTAATATAATTATATAGATTTCAAGTATACAACTCTTAATGATACATCATCTGTATATTGCATTGTGTTTACCACCCAAAACTGTTTCTGTTTTAAAATTCTTAAATGCCAAGGACCCAATAGTAAATAACTAAGGTTAAATAAGAGGTATCTAGTATGTACCCTTAATTTTGAAGAGTGCTACAAAAATAATAGCTTTATGACAAAAAATCCTTGAGAATACTGGCTGAATCGTACCTTTTAATGTTAAGAGATAAATTGTTTTATGTCTTCAGGTTTCAGGTATTGAATTTGTTTTTGGCTTTTTCAGTTCTCTAATAGTGAAATTTTTCTATCTGAGATTACTGTTTCTGGGGAAGTAATATAAAGTACATATAAAGTAACATGTAGCCCTAGCTGGTTTGACTCAGTGTATAGAGCGTCGACCTGTGGACTCAAGGGTCCTGGGTTCGATTCTGGTCAAGGGCACATGCCTGGGTTGCAGGCTCAGTCCCCAGTAGGGGGCGTGCAGGAGGCAGCCAATCAATGATGCCCTCTCAACATTGATGTTTGTATGTCTCTCTTCCTCTCCCTTCCTCTCTAAAATCAATAAAAATATGTTTAAATAAAAAGAATAAAGTAAAATGTAATGAGCATATTTCTGGTTTGAGGAATAATTGTGGAATCAAAGTTTTTACTTCCCCTCTTCATTGTTTCACTTGCCACGAAGTCAGAGTCAAAAACTACATTTATGTTCCAAGGAATGTAGTTTGTCAAAGGATGTCATGTATAAATTTAACTCTTATAACTGAGCAGGTAAATGTTGAAGGTGTTATTTGATGGTTATATCCTATGCAAATACTAGAAACATAAAATATGTCTTTATGTTATGCTTCCTTAAACTATTTTTTTTTTAACCAGGAGGAGAAAAGCAAAGAGTAGCAATTGCAAGAGCCATTTTGAAGGACCCTCAAGTTATTCTCTATGATGAAGCCACTTCATCATTAGATTCAATTACTGAAGAGGTAAATAATGGTGAAAATATAAAACTCTTCAATAATCAGTGCTTTAATTTGTCCTTGGAAATTTTGATAAAATAGCTATATTCTTTTGTATTTTGAGTGAACTTCAATGGGAGGTACTAGAGAGCAAAACACTTAGCCATTTTTTCCCAGATAGCAATTGTTGATAGTAAGAATGCCAGACTGCATTGAAAGATCACATTGTTCAGTTCATTTGCAAGTTTCCTTCTTTTGGAACTGTATTACACCTTATGCTCTTGTTGCATTGCCCTTGCATTTTACAAAGCTGTAGAAATTCTCTAGTCTGCTGGCAAAGGAAGAAGATTTTAGTTTTTCTGCTATTACCACTTAACACTCATTAAAACAAGTCATGTAAATGATTGTGATACAGTATATACCAGAAAGCCTTTCACTTGTCGTGGAGCAACTCATTGAGGTGCAAACCAGCACACACAGCCTGTGGTGCTGGTATCAATTTATATTTATTTCACAACAAATATTACAAAACTGATGTCATGGTACTATTACCCATCAACTACATTAGACTTCATAACAACATATTTGTATTAAATACAAAAGTCTTAACAACAATGATAATTTCATGAATAAATCTCCTTAGTCTACATTGAAGATAGCTAGATGTTATTTGTCAGTTTCTTCCTTTCACCCATATTTACTTGAATATATAGTTAAAACCTAGTGTTGAAGAATAGGCCTAATTTCAGTTTTACAGTGTGTATGACATAATTTTTGCATACGGGAGTTAACTTCAGAGCACATTATTTGATTTATCATGTGCTTAAAACAGTTTAATTTCTAAGTGAATTGTTTAGCATAAGGATTCGTTACATTTGAAGGGAACCTTAAACAGGACAGACCCCATTCATGGGCAGAGTAGGAATCTATATATATAAAAGCCTAAGCTACTGGACAACCAGACTACCGGCCAGTAGCTATGATACACACTGACCACCAGGGGTCAGATGCTCAATGCAGGATATGCCCCCTGGTGGTCAGTGCGCTCTCATAGTGGGAGTGCCACTCAGCTGACAGATAGGCACTAGACGCCGACTCATGGCTGGTGAGCGCAGCTGTGGCAGCATGAGCCTCTTCTGCGGACACTCCCCCTGTGTGCCTGGGCAGCAGCGGCGGCAGGCATAGTGGGCCAGGATGAGCAGGAGTGGCATGGCGCCCAGTCCGGACTTGGGCTCCTCCCTGGCTTCCTGCCGCTTCCCGCACGACTTCGTGCTATGAAGGATCAACGCGGACAGCAGGCAGGAGCCCTGGCAGGTAAGGCCAGGCTGTGGCAGCACGGAGGTCCACTGATACCCACAGACCAGGCCAAGGGACCCCGCCGGCACAAGTCTGTTTATAAAAACTTTATACCTAAAAATATTTCCTTCATGTTTATAACAAATTAAGAGTCTCAACAGTCATTATTTGAGCCATGTAGCTTTATCATGTCATGGAGCATAACTCATTAAGAGGTAGCAGAGACACCTCCCCAAGGGAATGAGTTACCAACATATTTGATAAATTTTAATGGTCCTTTTTAATAGGTCCATAGAGCACATCAGAGTTTAATTTCTTGAGGATTAGGAAGTAGAGTCCCTACAGACATCACAATTTTTCTTAGAATTGGTCCTGCACTTTCTTTTCAGTCTCCAGTAGTAAAATATAAGGCCTTCTTTTCCTGGGTAACCATGTACTCTTAATAATTTTATTTCTTTAATAAATACAATGTTTAGAGATAGCTATAGGAAGACATTTGGTATATCCCCATCTCCCACATGCCTATTTCCATTTAGCTAGCTGTATTTAGACCCATGTTTCCAAATATAGCTGCATACACACACACTTTACAGGCAGTAAACAAAGTGTTTTCCAGAATGCATTAAGAAGTCAGAATTGTTTTAAAAATAAGTTTCCTCAAGTTATACATACACGGTTTTCTGTGTCCTCTAAGTTTGAAGGAAAAGCAAATGCATGCCCATTGAGTCTCATATTTTTCTCTTGATCTTTTTTAATTTCTTTGTATCTTACCATTTGAGTCCCTCCTTATTTCATTTTTGCTCTCATTGACCAAATAAACATCATATCTGGCTGTGCTCCTAATGTCACTGTATTCATCATTATGGTTTGTTTGTTTTTAAGTATAGAAAATATCCACCTTCTCCCAGACTAAAATTTACAGAAATGTTGCTTATCTTAAAGCTAATTTTTCCAGGATAATGTGGTCATATTTACCTTCCCTTTTTGATTGATTTTCTCCTTAGTTATTATTAGACTAGAGGCCCAGCTCATGAAATCGTGCAGGTAGGGTCCCTAGGGCCTAGCCTCCTGCGATCAGGGCCATCTTCTGTCCGTTCACCAGTCCTCAGGCCTGCGGGAAAGCAGGTGCCGGGGACTTCACCTCCATGCATGTGCGCCGGGCCGGCCAGTGATGGAACGCACTGCCTGCTCGGGGCCGCTCACTGGGCGCTGCCGCTGCCGCTGCCACCACCACTGCTGCTGCTGCTGGGGCTTGAGGCGCTGACGGAAGCTGTGGGGCACGCCTGTGACCTACCCGTCCCAGCATGAACCACCCTGAGCAGGCAGCGCATTCCATCAGCGGCCAGCTGGCACACATGCATGGAGGTGAAGTCGCCGGTGCCTGCTTTCCCACAGGCCTGAGCCCCCAAGCAGCTGGGGATGAGCTGGTGATCCCAACAGCCTGACAGCCCAGTCCTCTTGGCACCCACCCCGATTCTCCCGTTCACCATCACTGATCCATCAGAGCCTGCGGGCCTGGGCAGGGACCAAGAGATCAGCTGTCCAGCCCACTCGCCAGTCCCCAGTCCCACCCCACCCCACTCACGGGCTGCGGTGGAGTGACCGAGAGGTGCTCAATGCACTTCATGGTGACCAGTCATTTGTTCATCACGGTTGTCACGGACACTGGCCATATATATATAGATTAGGTAAAATATTTGGTAGTGGTATAAAGTTTATGTAATATAAAATTAATTGACATTTTAAGTGTTCCTTGAGGGAATATATGGTCATTTTAATTTACATTTACCTAATGGATAGATCTTTTTTTTCCTCTTACTCTTGTTGCCAATCTTACAGACAATTCTTGGTGCCATGAGGGATGCAGTCAAACACAGAACTTCTATTTTCATTGCACACAGACTGTCAACAGTAGTTGATGCAGATGAAATCATAGTCTTGGACAAGGTAAGAGATTTAACTTTAAAGTTTAGTATTTGAAGAACATTGTGAATTTTAACAAACATAAGTAAATGAAATAGTTTCTCTAATAGTTTTTCTCATGGGGAAAATAATAAAATGGACAGCCCACTGTCTCTCTTCTGTGGAAGAGAGTTAATATAAAAGTGTACTGTCTAAATGTCATAAACAAATCAAAGTACTGCTATTGTGATTGGTGGATTTGAAAATTGTAATAGTTTCTCTTTTCTACTTTCTATAAGGACTTCTCCCCACCCCTGGTACATTATCTAACATTATTTGGTTTTTCAACTTTCATGCAGCATTTTCTTTGATTATCTTTCCCTCCTAATAAATGAACCTTCAATTCTTTATCATTTTTGAAACCCTGAGTACTGGGAGTTAAGGGAGAAGAAACATTCTCATATACTTTCCATATTAAGTTACTGAGATAGAATTTTTCATGCTACTAAATGTTGTATATGATGTTCTATGGTGTATATATTATTCCCTTTATAAGTTACCTGTGTATTGGAGACCCTAGGTCTTTTTGTTTATTTGTTCATCACTGTGTGCATTCATTAGAAAATAAAGTGATTTTCCCCCATTATAATTCAACCAGAATATCTTAAATGGGAAATTTTGTGGATATGCTTTATTATCTCATTGATGTTCAAGAATCTGAAATAAAATCTGTTTTGTGCTTTTTTTTTTTTACTAAACTTTCCAATTTTATGAAGTTATGCAAATAAAGCCTTTTCTTATAAAATGTTAGTACTTTAGCCGGCATGTGCTTACCTGCCTCATGACATGGGTTTCACAGTATTTATACAGTTATATTACAACATTTTCACTTGGAGTTTGGATTATAATTGGAAATAATTTATTAACGATTATGGCACCTATATCTAAAATATCTTTGGGTTCATAATTTGATGGTTCTGTAATTGCATGATCTTGAAGATCAGAGATTTTTATTTTCTAGTGAAACTACTGTGACCTCATTTGTTCTGTCATCAGTCTCTTATAATATTAATGTTGAGTCTACATGAGAAATAGCATTCCCGCCCTGGCCTATTACTCAGTGGTTAGAGCATTGGCCTGTTCACCAAAGGTTCAAGGTTTCGATTCCTGGTCAAGGGCAGGTGCCTGGGTTGCGGGTTCAGGAGGCAACCAGTGGAAGTGTCTCTCTTACATCAATGTTTCTTTCTCCTCCTCACTCCCTCCCACTCTCTCTAAAAAATCAATGGAAAACATTCCTCAGGTGAGAATTAACAAAAAAAAAAAAAAGAAAAAAAAAGAATAGCATTCCTAAGACCCTTCCTCACCCTGTACAGCCTAGTGTTTACCCCTTTCCAGCCTTGGCAAGAGGCTAGATTTTTGTTTGTCAGGAAATTTAGTCAGAGAGGCTCTGGACACATTAAAGTTACCAAACAAATTAACAATGAGGGGCTAGATTAAGTGGGAATCAAAACATACCAAAAAAACAAGACCACACAGACTGTCTCGTGCCACTGGCTCCAAGAACCTTACCAACCAGTTGCTTATTTCTGCTATCATCACTCCTGTCCCTCATCATCAGATAATTGGAAGATTCTTCTCTGGAGAAAAAAAGGTAGTCTCAGAAAAAAAGAGATATTTGAATTTGAGGGCCTCAACAAAAAGACCAGCTACCCATGTGATCATCCTTCAGTGAAACCCTACAGTTGAAAAGGCCACTCGCAAGTCAGCTTTTTTTTTCTTAATAAATCTTTATTGTTCAGATTATTACAATTGTTTCTCCTTTTTCCCCCCATATCTCCCCTCCACCCGGTTCCCACCCCCCCCTCTGCTGTTACCTCCCCCTCGTTGTCCTTATCCATAGGTGTATGATTTTTGTCCAGTCTCTTCCAGTACCCCCACACAGACACCCTTTTCCCCCTGAGAATTATCAATCCACTCCCATTCTATGCCTCTGATTCTATTATGTTCACCAGTTTATTCTGTTCCTCAGAATTTTTATTCACTTGATTTTTAGGATCACTTGTTAATAGATATGTATTTGTTGTTCATAATTTTTATCTTTACCTTTTTCTTCTTTTTCCTCTTTTTAAAGAATACCTTTCAGCATTTCATATAATACTGTTTTGGTGGTGATGAACTCCTTTAGCTTTTTCTTATCTGTGAAGCTCTTTATCTGCCCTTCAATTCTGAATGATAATTTTGCTGGGTAGAGTAGTCTTGGTTGTAGGTTCTTGCTATTCATCACTTTGAATATTTCTTGCCATTCCCGTCTGGCCTGCATAGTTTCTGTTGAGAAATCAGCTGACAGTCATATGGGTGCTCCCTTGTAGGTAACTAACTCTTTTTCTCTTGCTGCTTTTAATATTCTCTCTTTGTCTTTTGCCCTTGGCATTTTAATTATGATATGTCTTGGTGTAGTCCTCTTTGGATTCCTCTTGTTTGGGGTTCTGTGCACTTCCTGAACTTGTAAGTCTATTTCTTTCACCAGGTGGGGGAAGTTTTCTGTCATTATTTCTTCAAATAGGTTTTCAGTATCTTGCTCTCTCTCTTCTTCTGGCACCCCAAAAATTCGGATATTGGTACACTTAAAGCCATCCCAGAGGCTCCTTACACTATCATCACACTTTTGGATTCTTTTTTCTTTCCGCCTCTCTGGTTGGGTGTTTTTTTCTTCCTCATATTCCAGATCTTTGGTTTGACTCTTTGGGTACAGTGGTCTACAGTTGAGTGTCTGTATATTCTTTATTTCAGACAGTGTATGCATAATTTCTGACTGGTCCTTTTCCATTTTTTTGGTATTCTCATTAAGGTCCTTGAAGGTCTCTTCAAGTTTCTCAGCAGTTTTTAGAAGATTCTTGAGTAACCTCATAAATGTGGTTCTGAACACTGTGTCGTCCATTAGTTTGCTTTCCTCCATCTCTCCTACTTGTGACATACTTTGGTGTCTCCGCATTTTGGCTGCCTCCCTGTGTTGATGGAGTGGCTTTGTGTGGTCAGTGACCTATAGGGGCCAGTAGCTCAGCTTCCCCAATCACTCTAGGTGGTCGCTCTTGGTATACCCCTTTGTGGGCTGAGTGGAAAGTCTTGGTGTAGATAAAAGCCTTGATTGCTGTTGGTACATTGGGAGGAATTGACCTCCAGGCCAATTGGCTGTGAGGACCTGCTGTGTCTATAACGGAAGAATTGCTGTGCTGGAGACACAGTAGGGCTTTGGTGCTCACTGAGTCAGCCTCTTGAATGTGTCCTTTATGAGAGTGGTTGAAATCTGGTGTTGTCCACACTGACCACTAGATACCCTAGTGTCTGGATCTCCAATGGGGTGTAGGTCTGAGGCCTCCCAGCAGGAGCTACAGCAAGAGCTACAGTTTTCTCCTCTTTGCTTGGGCGGTTTTGGAGCAGTCTTACTGGAGCTGCAGTTAATTTGGTTGAGCTGCCACAGAACAGGCCATTTATATGTAAAAACCGCTGTGTGGAGCCTGGGCGGGTTTGTAGAATGTGCAGGGCGGGGTCTCAGGGCGGGACGGGGTCTCAGGGCATCACTAGGCTGGGGCGTGGCCAATGGCCATGGCTGCATTCAGCCGTCTGCCTTTCCGTGTTTCCAAGTCCCCGTGTCCCGCGCTCCAGCGCAGCAAACCCTGATTGCTGGGTGCACCTCTGCAGAAAAATCACTCTCACTCTCCGATCGATGGCCGAGAGTCCAGCTTCTCCCCGTAGGCATCTGGGTCCCCCGTGTGTCCCCAGAAACTGGAGTTCAGAGTGTTCAGGAGTTTGTCTCCCTTCGGTTTGAAGAAAAGCCGCGCACCCAGTCGCCCGCCGCCAGCCCGCTTTGCGCGCGCCTCTGTACCTCAGCTCTCCAGCGTTTGCGCTCCCTTCTCTTCTTAGTTGTAAATATACCGCTCAGCTAGCTTTCCCGTGGTTCTGGGTGGTAGACGTTTTGTTTTTTAGTTCTATTTTTGAAATTGTTGTGCCAGGCGGCAGTTTAGTTGTTTAACTTTGCCGCCATCTTGGTTCCTCCGACCCCAAGACAGCTTTTTAATGCACAACTTTTAATTATCAGTGGATAATAAAGGGAGACGTCTAAGACAAGCAAAAAAGATAAAATAAAATAAAAAAGAGGGTTGATTACATAGCTTCTGCACAAAAAATGAGAGATTTCATAGAGAAAGCTGAGAAACTGTGAGACCTTTCTGGGATCTGAGGACTCTTCACGATAGGAGGAATCTGTGAATGCTGTTGTTTTCATCTCCCTCCACTTGGATAATGCAGGCAGAAACACTTATCTATGTGGTCCAACTGATGCCTTAGTGCATTCCTAATCCCCCCAGCTGGAGCTTGATTCAGTGGGTCCAACAGGTTACAGTGCTACACACATTAGGCTATTGCTGTGTGTTCCCACAGGGCTCCCCTGCTATGACTGTTCCATAGGCAAAGAGCTGGAAAAACAGGCAGCTACCATAGATGTGTGCATACCAGGCTGTTCTTCCCCTAACCTACAACCAAGGTGCCACATAATCCAGTCCTGATTTGAACCAGCTTACCTAAACCAACTGGCACCCAGTCTACATAAAGGCCACTTTTTCAAATTTTGGAGAGATACCTATCACATCTATGTTATAGGAACAAACAGAGAAAGTCAAAATAAGAGAGTAATATGCTCCAAATGAAGGAACAAGAGCAAAATCCATAAAAATTTCCTAATGAAATGGGGATAACTAATTCCCATTATAAAGAATTCAAAGAAATGACTATAAGGATGCTCAACAAACTTGAGAGTACAATAGAGTAACTCAGAAAGAAAGAAGAAACTTAGAAAATATAATAAAAAGCCAATGATAAAGAATACAATAACTGAAATGGAAAACCAATTAGAAGGAATCAACAGCAGATTTAATACAGAAGAACAGAGTAGTGATCTGGAGAGAGAATAGTGAAAATTAGCCAATCAGGATAGTAAAAAGAAAAGGATTTTCAAAAACAAGGATAGTATAAGGGGCCTTTGGGACATCAAGCACTCTAGGGATACACACATTATAGGGATACCAGAAGGACAAAAGAGAAAGGGTCAGAAAGTATATTTGAAGAAATAATGGCTGAGAACATTTCTAATCTGCCAAAGGAAACGAAACACTCAGGTCCCAGAAGCACAGAGAGTATTAAACAAGATGAACCCAAAGAGGCCCACACCGAGACATATTGTAATTAAAGCGGCAGAAGGTAAGGATAAAGAGTCTTGAAAGCAGCAAGAGGAAAATAATTCACATACAAAGGAAACCCCATAAGTTTATATCAGCTGATTTCTCAGCAGTAACTTTACAAGCCAGAAGGGAATGTCAAGGAATGGTTAAATTGCTGAAAGAAGGGAACTTACAACCTAGAAATACTGTACCCAGCAAAGTTATTGTTCATAATTGGAGGAGAGATTTTTCCAGACAAGCAAAAGTAAAGGAGTTTATCACCTAAACATGTCTTACAAATTATCTTAAGGGGTCTTTATGCATAAAAGACCATAACCAGAAATAAGAAACTTTAGGAAAGAAAAAAAACAAACAGATATGTAGAAGCAAATAGAAGATTAACAGTGAATCAGCCACTTAAAACACTAATATGGAAGTTAAAAGACAAAAATAGCAAGATTAACTATAACTACAATAAATAGATGATACAGAAAATAAAGAGATATACAATATGACATCAAAAACATAAATGGTGGAGTAGTGAGTAAGATGCTGGTGCTTTTAGGATGTGTTTGAACTTAAAGGCCTATCAGCTTATAATAGTGTGCTATAGATATAGATGTATATGTATGCATCTCATGGTAACCTCAGACCAAAAACCTAGAAAAAAATACACAAAAAAATAAAGAGAAAGGAATAAATCCCTCTCCTCCCCCCAAAGAAAACACTAAAGAAAACTAGTAAATCTAATGGAAAGAGACCAGGAGAATAAAGAAACAGAGAAGAATTACAAAACAACCAAAAATCAATAAATGGCAATAAGCATGTGCCTATTAATAATTACTTTAAATGTAAAGAGTCTAAATGCTCCAATCAAAGACATAGGGTAGCTGAATGGGTTAAAAAACAAGACCCATTTATATATTGCCTACAAGAGACTCATTTCAGATAGAAAGACACATAGACTAAAAGTAAAGAGATAGAAAAAACTATTCTGTACACATAGAAATGAAAAGAAAGCAGGGGTTGCAATACTCACTTCAGACTAAATAGACTTGAAAACAAAGTTTGTAAAAGGATAAAAAGCTGTTATATAATGATAAACAGGTCCATTCAGGAACATATAACAATCAATATCAATGCATCCAACATAGGAGTACCTAAATATGTAAAGCAAGCAATAACAGACATAGAGAAATTGACAGCAATACAATAATAGTAGGGGACTTTAATACCCCACTATCAACAGTAGATTTATCAGATAGAAAATCAATAGAGAATTTGTGTTAAATGTCACATTAGATCATATCAACTTAATAGATATTTAAAGAACACTTCATTAAACTGTAGAATGCACATTCTTCTCAAGTACACATGGAACATTCTCCATGGTTGAATAATGAAATCATATCAAGTATCTTTTCCAGTTAACAGTTTGAAACTAGAAATCAACTATAAGATGAAAACTAGAAAGAATACAGTCACATGGAGACTAAACCACATACTACTAAACAAACAGTGAATCAAAGTGGAAATTAAAAACTACCTTGAAGCAAATTAAAGAGAAAAATACTGCTCTGAAAATTTTTTATAATACAGCAAAAGCAGTACTAACAGGTTTATAGCTATACCTGCCTACCTCAGGAAACACAAAAGATTCCAAATAAACAACTTACCTTTAAGCTTAAATGAACTAGAAAAAGAAGAATAATCAAAACCCTAAGTAGAAGGAAGTAAATAATGTAGATTAGAGCAGAAATAAATGAATTAGATGCCAATAAGTAATAGAAATGATCTATGAAACTAGGCGATGGTTCTGGTTCTTTAAAGGATGAACAAAAATGATAAAGCTTTAACCATCCTCATCAAGAAACAAAGAACCCAAATAAAATCAGAAATGAAAGAGGGCAGGTTACAACCAACACCACAGAATTCCTTTGTAACAATCCTTTACAAAGGATTGTTTAAAAAATACTATAAATACAATAAGTAATATGCCAGCAAATTGCACAAGCTAGAAGAAATAAATTTCCAGAAACATACAACCTTTTAAGAATGAACCATGAATAAGCAAAATCTGAACAGACTGATAACTAGCAAGGGAATCCTACCTAATAAAATGGTAATATGTAAATTACCATCACTCTGCTACACCCACGATTGGGCCAGAGGGCGGCGCAGGGGGCGGGACTCAGTGTGGCTGGGGTAGCCGATTGGGCCAGCAGGACGCTGAGCTCGCGTCGCCAGTGGCGGCGCGAGCTCAGTGTCTGCGCCATGGCTGTGCTGCGGAACAGAAGGGGCCTCTGGGGCAGCGAGCTCACATCCCTCCAGGGACCATCAAAAGCGGGGGAGCTGGGTGCCTGTCTGCTCCAGCACCAGCAGACAGGCACCCAGCTCCCCCGCGATGGAAAGCGAAAGCGTGGGAGCTGGGTACCTGTCTGCTGGTGCACCAGGTCTTTCGGAAGCCTCCGCCGCACCGGAGGCTTCCGAAAGACCTGGTGCACCAGCGGATAGGCACCCAGCTCCACTGCAATCGAAAGCGAAAGCATGTAGGGGACCCTACACGTGCATGATTCAATCATACACTGGGCCTCTAGTTGATGTAATAATGGAAAAACTTTCATCAAACAAAAGTCCAGGATCAACATAGTATTGGAAATCTTATCCACAACAGTTAACACAAGAAAAAGAAACAAAAGGCATCAAAATTGGCAAGTAAGAAGTAAAACTGTCACATGTGTTTTAAGATTGGATTATTAAAACATATGTGACAGTTTTCTTTTGTAGAGTCCATGATGCTATATTTAGAGAACCCTAAAGACTCCATAAAATACTAATGGAATTAGTAAGTGAATTCAGTCAAGTATCAGGATACAAAATTAATATACAGGAATCTTTCATAATTTTATACACTAATAACAGATAATCAGGAGAAATTAAGAAACCAATTATATTTACAATTGCAGCAAAAAGAATAAAATACCTAGGAATAAATTTTAAAACGGTGAAAGATCTATACTCTGAAAACTGTAAGACACTGAAGAAAGACATTAAAGAGGACACAAATAAATGGAAGGTTATACCATGCATATCATTAAAATGTATTTACTACCCAAAGCAATCTACTGATTCATTGCTGCCGTTATTAAAATATTAATGGCATTCTTTTCAGAACCAGAACAATTAAATGGAACTACAAACGACCCCAGTCAATGCAATCTTGAGAAAGACGAACAAAGTTGGAGATATCATGCTCCCTAGTTTTGAACTATATTATAAAACCATATTAATCAAAACAGTGTGGCACTGGCACAAAAGCAGACACATCAATGGGACAGAATAGAGAACCCGCAAATAAGCCCTCACTTATACAGTCAATCTTTGATAAATGGACATAAATATACAATGGAGAAAGGAGAGTCTTTTCAATAAGTAGTTTTGGGGAAACTAGATAGATACATGCAAAAAAATGAAACTGGATCCCTTTCTTACACCACATACAAAAATAAACTTAGAATGGATTAAAGATTTATGTAAGACCTGAAACCATAAAACTTCTGGAATAAAACATAAGTAATAAACTATTTGACATCATTCATAGTCATATCTTTTTAGATACACCACCTCGAACAAGAGAAACAAAAGCAAAAATGAACAAATGGGATATCATCAAACTAATAAAAAGCTTCTGCACAGTGAAAGAAACCATCAACAAGACGAGAAGGCAAGCTGATAAATGGGAAAAGATATTTGCAAATGATATATTCCATTAGAAGTTGATATTCAAAATATATAAGGAGCTTATATAACCCCATAACAAAAAGAATCCAATAAAAAATGGTTAGAGGGCATGTGGTAGTTCTCAAGTGAAGATATACAGATGGTCAACAGACATCAAAACATGCTCAACATCACTAATGATTAGGGAGATGCAAATAAAAACCACAATGAGATATCACCTCATGGGAGATGGAGAAAATGGCAGCAGAATAGAGACATGTTCTGAGCCTGGTCCCGGAACAGAAAGGAAAAAAAAACAGTTGAGTTTCGCAGGGGGAGTGTTTGTTAGCAAGCTAAGAAACGGCTAAACTCCAGGAGAAGGTGGGGGAGTGCTAGGCAGGGTTCCCCTGACTGTGCAGCACCCACAGCGGATGGGTCCCCTCCCAGAGCTGCGGGCTCAGAGGGGGAAACCTCGCCATCTTGCAAGGGAAAGAGGATTTTATCGGAAGCCTGACTTTCCACAACAACGGCAAACACTGAACAGCTGTGAGCACCAGAACACCAGTCCCCAATCGGCACAAACATGCGGATTCAAAGGAACTCTTCACTGCACCAAGGAAAGGTCAGATTTCACCTGGGATAAGGAGAGAGAGAACTACATAACCAGACATCTGGGGAAGAGAGACCATGGGGATACAAAAAAACAGCCCCCATAGGAAAGAAAAGCAGGCATCACCAGAAAAGGAAGTAAACGAATTAGAGGCAAGCAACCTATCAGAGAAAGAATTCAGAGAAATGGTCATAAGGTGGCTGAAAAGAATGGAAGACAAATTCGACAATATGAGTAAGAACCAAGAAGAAATGAAAAATGACATCGCTGCTATAAAGAACTCAATAGAAAGCATCAAGAGTAGACTAGAAGAAGCAGAGGACCGCATCAGCGAGATAGAAGACAAGATGGAAAAAAATACCTAAGTAGAGCAACTTCTAGAAAAAAAAAATTAGAAAGCAGGAGGAGAGCCTAAGGGAACTTTGGGACAACACAAAACAGAACAACATCCGAATAATAGGGGTTCCAGAAGGAAAGGAAACTGAGCAAGGAATAGAAAACCTATTTGAAGAAATAATGACAGAAAACTTCCCTGATATAGGGAAGAAAAAACCCACACAATCCAAGAAGCTCACAGAGTCCCAAGCAAAATGAACCCCAAAAGACCGATGCCAAGGCACATTATAATTAAATTGGGAAACACCAGCAACAAAGTAAGAATCTTAAAAGCAGCCAGAGAGAGATAGAAAGTTACCTACAAAGGAACCCCTATCAGACTAGCAACTGGTTTCTCAACAGAAACTCATCAGGCCAGAAGGGAATGGAATGAAATATACAAAGTCATGCAAAGGAAGGATCTGAATCCAAGAATACTGTACCCAGCAAGGCTATCAATAAAAATTGAAGGTGAAATCAGGAGCTTCACAGACAAAAAAGGACTAAGGCAATTTATCACCACCAAACCAGCAGTGCAAGAAATGCTAAAGCGTCTGCTGTAAAAAAAAGAAATAGGAAGCAAAGAAGGAACACAGGGGTATAGAATAAAAACGGCGACAAATAAGTACCTATCAATAATAACTTTAAATGTAAATGGATTGAATTCCCCAATCAAAAGACATAGGGTAACAGATTGGATAAGAGATATCACCTCACACCTGTCAAAATGGGTATTATCAAAAAGTCAATTAGCAAGTGTCGGCAAGGATTTGGAAAAAAAGGTAACCCTTATACACTGTTGGTGTGATTATAAATTGTTGCAGCCATTAATAGAAAACAGTATTGAGATTTCTCAAAAAACTTAAAAATAGAGCCATAATGCAAATCAGCAATTTCACTTCTACATTTTTATCCAAGGAAAACAAATACCAATTTGAAAATATATATGCATCCCTGAGTTCATTTAGCATTATTTACAATAGCTAAAATATGAAAGCAACCTAGGTGTCCATCAATAGCTGAATAGATAAAGATGTGATCTTTAGTTAGAAAATATTATGTATTTTCAGTTATTTTGCTAGTTGTATGACCTTTCTCTATGTTTCATTTGTTTTTGCTTTTTTTAGGGTAAAGTAGCTGAACGTGGTACCCATCATGGTTTGCTTGCTAATCCTGGCAGTATCTATTCAGAAATGTGGCATACACAGAGCAGCCATGTGCAGAACCTTGATAACTCCAAATGGCATGCAAAGAAAGAAAATGTATCCAAAGAGGAGGAAAGGAAGAAACTACAAGAAGAAATTGTGAATAGTGTGAAAGGCTGTGGAAACTGTTCCTGCTAAGTCACATGAGACATTTCCTTTTTTTTTTGACTATACATTTGCACTGAAGCAAAATTGTTTCATTAAAAATTATATATTCCCATTATCCATACTCCTTCTTTAGATAAGATTTATTTGAAAGTGGATTTGAGTTTTATATCTTTTACAACCTTTTAACTATATTTAGCCCCAAATTATTTTCTTGTTATTGCCTTCATTTTGCTCAAATCATTATTTTTGTTACTATTTGACTTTATCCCATTTCCATTTTTGAGGGCTGATAGCCATTTGATGATATTCACAACCAGATTAATCAGATTGGTTTCCAAATTTTCAGTTTTTAAAACCTCCTTTATGCTGACAATTTAGGTGGAAAATGTCTGTTGTTTTTCTTAATTTAAAAAAGAGGACAGTAAGGTTCATTGTTTTTCTTTTCTTCAACCTCCATTGAAATACTTCTATAATAAGTATCTCTACTTATATTTTTAAAGTGTTTTCCACTATAACCTTTTTGAGGAAAAACTCAATTTTCATGTTAGTTAATATAGAATGTTCTTTGTCATTAACCAGCATTGTAACTATCATCTAGTGGTGAGAATTTTATTTTTTCCCACCAAAATAAGATATTGCTTTTGTTTTGGACCAAAATTTATATATTTCTCCTTAAAGACTAAAAAACACTGATGTAATTTGATATTTGCCATACTGGCCGTAATAGCCTCAGAAGTTAATAGCTTTTTCTGTTTCCACCTTAAATATACTGCTTTTGTTATCCGAAGCTACACAAAGAAACAAATAAATGAGATGTGTGTATGCATGTGTGTGTGCACACGCTCACACGTAAATATGGCAACATCCACTTAAAGCATTTTTAGAGACATTTAGATAAATAGGAGAGGGTTAGATGAACATGACTCTAATCTGTATTGACACTTCAGAGTTACTTTATTTCAATGTCTCCTCTTTTTCATTAATTTAATTTAATGAGTCCCTTTAAGCTTGATTTAACAGGAGGAGCCCAAATGAAATATTCAAGTTTTACCTGCTGGAAATAATTAATAAAATGTTGATATATGTTCACTGAGAAATCTCTTCTATCTTTTAATTTGAATTTTCTTTCATTTGTTTGGTAGTAATCATTCAGTTTGAGAAACTGTATTTCATGACCAACCACATGACTATCAGAAAAGGTTTTAAAGTAGTTATTTTATTGGCTTATGTGTTAATGTGTTTTAAATGATAATTTGGTGTGGGTGAGACTAATTTTTCCTTATTTTATATATTCATTTGTGGGTGGATACTTATCTAACTTGAGTATCCAGTTTTGTTATATAAAGTCAATTTGATAAGTAGCTTGCAACCAGTATTTCACCGTTAGTCTTTGACACTAGACTAAGTGATGCAGGATCTTGCTTTTGAAGTTGTAGTTAATACTGAGATGCATAATCAACTGAAAAATGGGGGTAGGAATGAACATTTCTTAATCTGAAGCCACAGACATTATTACTCTTCTGAAGGAAAAAGAAAGCAATTCCTTTGAACAAATCAGCTGTATTACTAGAAATGTGCTTAATCTAGATAGAAATTTTGCTTCTGTTAACTCCTTCTATACATTTCCAATGATGCTGATGGAAAAGATTTAGCTTAGCTGTATAATCAAGCAGGTAAGATTGAAGTAGCCATTAGAAATACTCATTTTGAGTGTGAATAGTGAGATTCAAAGTAAGTGATTCTGCAATTTGTGAAACATTTAGTCAAAGAAAAATAGGAATGTTTTTAGGTTGGGGGCAATTTCCCCAGTAAGGGATTTGAAGCACTATTTTCCCATATGATTGGAAGTGGTTTCTAGACCATTGGGTCATTGTGGTCATTAACCAATATTTTCAGCTAATAAAAAGTTACCCAAAACGCACATATTTTGTAGGGGTCATAACTAAGTCTTAAATATTTTTCTCTTCATCGTATTAAGGTGATTCCTTACAGTGAAATAATAGACTAATGAAAATGAAAGGAAAGCTTTCTAGGATGATTCATAAGAAATGGCTAGAAAAAAGGCTTTTACTATAATTACATTACAATATTACATAAGTGTATAAATTTTACAAATCAGTACTGCAACATAGTTTTTTTAATATATTTTATTGATTTCAGAGAGGAAGGAAGGAGAAAGAGAGATAGAAACATCAATGATGAGAGCAAATCATTGATTGGCTGCTTCCTCCTGGGGACTGAGCCTAGTACCTGGGCATGTGCCCTGACATGGAATCTAACTGTGACCTCCTGATTCATAGTTTGATGCTCAACCATTGAGCCACACTGGCTGGGCTGCAACATAGTTTTTTATGTATTGGGATAAGTTGGAGTTTTGAAAAAGAGGCTCTTAAAATGGAGCATGATGATAGGGTTTATCTCATCCCGTTATTTTAAACATTTACTTTCTTTGTAAGGGAATTCCAATTTACAAAAATTAAATTGAAACAGGTAATTTGGGATCATAAAAAATGGGCCAGATGTCTTTTTGAAGGTTTTTAACATAGAAATAACTTGGTGAGCAGATGAGCTCATTTGGAAATTGAGGGTCATTTCTTAGAATCAGAAAGAAATCTTAGCATTTGGACAAACTCACAGTATGTATTTACTTTTCTTCAGGGATTTGTACCTTTTATATACACTAAGATAAATATTTTGCCTTTCCCTTTAGATACTGACAAAGCTCAGTTTGTAAAGATGTCTAGTTCAAAATATATTTTACTTTAAAGACAAGATAGTTCAAGATTATGTGATTCTTTGTTTTGGATCACTTTGCCCATACTGCCATATTTCCTAATTGCTGGCTGTGTCAGTGAGTAGCAACTTTTTTCCAATGTACATTCATAATTCTCCAACCTTGTAGCTTTATCATAGGACTTTTGTGGATTAGTAGTTGCAAGCATTTGAATGTTTGTAATGGCAGCTTTCTTAAATTATAGATTAAGGTCCCTTTTCTCTGCTTTAAGTATGTAGATTTTGAATGTAAATGGTATTAAGTGACAATATTAAGTAAAAAAAGCTGGTTGAAACTGATTAGTTAGACCACATTAGTTTAAGAGTAGCAAGAGAGACCCTTAATGACAGTTTTCTCTTACAGCAGTATGTGCAGATAATCAGCAATGGGTGTCAGAGTAAGTGGATGCTGTAGGGACATGTTTCCAGGAACAAACTGGTATTACAACTAAAATACAGAAAAACTTATGGAATAATCAGTGGAAAACTCACATGACAGAACCCTGAAACCTGAGGACTGAAAGTGGAGACTGCATAGAGACTGGTAGGAGATACTGGGGTGCAAAAGTGCTAGATGGACACCCACAGACAGCAACTGAAGTCCCAGAGACATATCTCAGATGTGGGGGGTTGCCACTGAAAACTCTGGGATCTAAACCCCAAGCTGGGACCCCAGCAGAGCACCAAAACTGAGGAGGGTACCCACATAACATCTGACTGTGAACAGTAGCAGGGTGAAGTCTGCTAGAGAGTAACAGCTGAAAATTTGGACACCCTCTTAAAGGGCCAATGCACAAAATTCCCTCTGGAGCCACCTAACTTGTGCTCAGGCAGAGGGAGCGTGAAGTGGACTGGAGTTGTGAAAGCAAAAGCCAGAACTGGGGACTTGGGGGATAGAGCTCAGGAGGCAGACACCCCAAGTCTCCTGGGCTAAGTCATTCCCTCAGTAGAGGACATCTTTCCCACATACACATTTGCCTTGCCTGGGGGTAAGACAGTTGATACACCCTATTGGGAAACACCTTGCCCTGAGGCCACTTAAGAGATTAAAAGTAACAATTATCCTCCAGGCAGAAGCAACTGCCTCACCCTGTTGAAAAAAATCTTGCATTTCCTGAAGACAATTGCCTGGGGGGGGGCGGGGCATTCAAGTCAGAATCCATCAGTTGAGGTAGAGGCAGTCTCTGGAGGCTTTGGGTCTATGCCTGATATAATTAGAAACAGCTTTTAACACTGTCCTGCACTAGAAATTGAGAGGTGGTAGAAGATCTACCTAATAGTCAGAAGGCCAAAATAAGGAGACAACCTCCAAATGAAAGAACTAGAGAATTCTCCAGAAAAAGAGATAAATGAAGCAGAGAGAAATTTATCTGAAACAGAGTTTCAGAGTAATGATGGTAAATATGCTCAACAGCATGAAAAAAAGATATAGTAGCTATGAAAACAGAACAGTCTGAATAAAGAATGACATAACAAAAATGAAGAACACATTAGAAGGAATACACAGCAGATTAGGGAAAGCTGAGGATCGAGTCAGTGAGTTAGAAGACAGAGTTCAAAATATCACTCAATCTGAGAACCAAAACAAAACAAAAAAATAAAAAACAGGAGGAAAGCTTAAGGGAGCTGTGGGACAACGTGAACTGTAACAATATTAAAATAGCAGGTGTGCCAGAAGAGGCCGAAAAGGAGAAAGGCATAGAGGTGTTTGAAGAAATAATGACAGAAAACTTCCCTAACCTGGTAAAGGAAAAAGTCACACAACTTCAGGAGGCACAGAGAACCCCAAGCACGAAGAACCCAAATGGGCCCAGGCCCAGACACATCATAATTAAAACGCCAAAAATTAAAGACAAAGAGAATCTTGAAGGCAGCAAGAGAAAAGAAAACTGTTACCTACAAAGGAGTTCCCATAAGGCTGACAACTGATTTCTCAACAGAAACTCTACAGGCTAGAAGGGAATGGCATGAAGTACTCAAGGTAATGGAAAGCAAGGATCTGAGACCAAGATTACTATATCCATCAAGGCTATCATTCAAAATGGATGATCAAAGATAGAGTTTCACACACACACACAAAAAGGCTAAAGGAGTAAATTACCACCAAGCCAGCATTACATGAAATGCTAAAGGGGAGGAGGACCAAGATGGCGGCATAGGGCGGACGCCTGATTGTTGCCTACCACAACAATTTTGAAACTACAACTAGAAAACAGAACGGACACCATCCAGAACTACCGGAGGGCTGGCTGAGCAGATGCTCTACAACTAGAATAAAAGAGAGGGGGATGCGGGATGATGCTGATGCCGGTGAGCCAAAGATCTCACTTTAAAATCTACGGCTCTGGAAGATGGCGGCGGAGTTGAACGGCTGATCTGTTGCCTCGCATGGCAGTTTCGGAAATACAACTAAAAGATGGACTGGTGAACGCGGCGACTCCTGCTCGCGTCTCCCCAGGCTGGGCAGCTGCTCCTCTCAGTCAGCACCTCAGCCGGGGCCATGAGCTCGTGGGCGGCCGCGGCAGCTGCTATGGCGGTTGCGGACTTGGCGCAGTGGCTCTCGGTGAAGGAAGAGACCATCTTTCTGCAGGACGGGCCCATCTGCATCACCGACCTGGCCAAGCTGCCCAGTGAGATCCTCGGGGCCCCGGAGGCCGCCGACACCGACTTGGAGGATTTTTAGGATTTCAAGTCCTTTAGCCATTTTGAGAGAGGAGAACCAAGAAGGCGGCAAAGTTAAACCAATGAACTGCGCCGCGCACAGCAATTTCAAAAATACAACTGGAGGACAGAGCGTCTGCCACCCAGAACCACAGGAGAGCTGGCTGAAGGGTGGATTTACAGCTAAGAGGGAAGAGGACAGAGCGAACTCAGAAGGGATAAGGTGCGGAGGCGTGTGGGTTGGACTGGTGGCGGGAGAAGGGTCGTGTGGCTTTTTTTCCAACCCTAGGGGAGATTAGCTCTCCATCACCCTGAAATCCAGCTTCTGGGGATGCGCGGGAGACCCAGACGCCTGCGGGGAGAGGCTGGGCTCTCGGCCTTCGTGTCGGAGAGTGGGAGTAACTTCCTTGTGGAGGTGCGCCCAGCAATCAGTGTTTGCTGCGCTGGAGTGCGGAACGAGGGGACTTAGAAACGTGGAAAGCAGAAAAAGCAGACTTGCAGCCACTGCGGTTCACCACGCCATGGCCTGGTGGCGCCCTGAGACCCCGCCCGCCCTGAGACCCGCCCCGCCCTGGGACCCGCCCCGCACGTTTTGCAGACCCGCCCCGCACCTTTTGCAGGCCCACCTGGGCTCCAAGCAGCGGCTTTTGCATGTGGGTGACCTGCCCTGTGGCAGCTTGACCAGATGAACTGCGGTTCTAGTCTGACTGCTCCAGGGCCACTTAGACAGGAGGAGGAAACTGCAGTTTTTACTGTAACTCCTGCTGAGTGGCCTCAGACAGTAGCTGACCTGCACCCCATTGGAGACCCAGAAACGAGGGCATCTAGTGGTCAGTGTGAGATGACACCAGATTTCAACCACTCGCATAAGGGACACATTCAAGAGGCAGACTCAGTGAGCGCCAAAGCCTTGCTGCAACAAGATCCGGCCCATAAACGTGTCTCCTGCACAGCAACTCTTCCTTTAAAGAAACAGAGGGTCCTCACGGACAATTGGCCAGGAGGACAATTCCTCCCAGTGACACCAACAACAATCAAGACTTAACTATACAAAGGAGGACCAAGATGGAGGCATAGGGCGGAAGCCTGATTGTTGCCTACCACAACAATTTTGAGACTATGAGAGGAGAGCAGAGCAGACACCATCCAGAACCACCGGAGGGCTGGCTGAGCAGATGCTCTACAACTAGAATAAAAGAGAGGGGTATGCGGGATGATGCTGATGCCGGTGACCCAAAGATCACACTTTAAGAACTACGGCTCAGGCGACACAATGGCAGTCTGGAACATGCTCGGCACAGTTCCCCTGGCGGTCTCCGGCTGAGGGGATGGCTCCACTCGCTGCCAAGCACGGACAGACGAGCCCCTGAGAGACATGGGGTGGGAGACTCCGCGCTTGCTGACCTCCAAGTCCTTCAAGAATCTCAACGCCTCGGAAGCGGCCAGGTGAGCACGCTCGGCGACTGGCCACCGCTGCAGACCCAAGGGCCAACGCAGCGACCCCGGACCAGCCCGCCACCACGCACCGGGCACACGGGAGCTTCGCCGAGCCCGCAGCCCAACGAGTTCTGCGGCAGCCGCCCTGGAGCTCTGAGTTAATGGCCGAAGGAATTGCTGAGAGGGAATTGACCAACAGGAATTGGGATCAAGAAGACGAAACCCTGCTGGGTCCCGGGTCCGGGTGAGGCCGCGCGCCCCTGGGTCCGGATGAGGTCACGCGACCCTGGGTCTGGGAGAGGCCACACACCCCTGGGTCCGGGTGAGGCCACGTGCCCCTGGGTCCGGGTGAAGCTGTATCCCGGGCCTGGGTGAGGCCGTGTGCCCCTGGATCCAGGAGAGGCTGGGTCCCGGGTCTGGGTGAGGCCTCACGCCCCTGGGTCCAGGTGAGGCCGTGCGCCCCTGGATCCAGGTGAGGCCACGCTACCATGGGTCTGGGAGAGGCCACGCACCCCTGGGTCAGGGTGAGGCCACGCGCCCCTGGGTCCGGGTGAGGCCATGCGCCCCTGGATCCGGGTGAGGCTGGGTCCCGGGCCTGGGTGAGGCCACGCTCCCCTGGGTCTGGGTGAGGCCGTGTGCCCCTGAATCCGGGAGAGGCTGGGTCCCAGGTCCGGGTGAGGCCATACGCCCCTGGGTCCGGGAGAGGCTGGGTCCCGGGTCCGGGCAAGGCTGCGTGCCCCTGGGCTCAGGTGTGGTCACACACCCCTGGGTCTAGGTGAGGCCTCACGCCCCTGGGTCCAGGTGAGGCCGTGCACCCCTGGATCCAGGTGAGGCCACGCTACCATGGGTCTGGGAGAGGCCACGCACCCCTGGGTCCAGGTGAGGCCACGCGCCCCTGGGTCCGGGTGAGGCCATGCGCCCCTGGGTCCAGGTGAAGCTGGATCCCGGGTCCGGGTGAGGCCGTGTGCCCCTGGATCCGGGTGAGGCTGGGTCCCGGGCCTGGGTGAGGCCACGTGCCCCTGGGTCCAGGTGAGGCTGTGTCTCGGGCCCGGGTGAGGCCATGCGCCCCTGGGTTCGGGTGAAGCTGGATCCCAGGTCCGGGTGAGGCCGTGCACCCCTGGGTCCGGGTGAGGCCATGCTCCCCTGGGTTCGGGTGAAGCTGGATCCCGGGTCCAGGTGAGGCCGTGCGCCCCTGGGTCCGGGTGAGGCCGCGTGCCCCTGGGTCTGGGAGAGGCCACGCGCCCCTGGGTCCGGGTGGGGCCACGCTCCCCTGGGTCCGGGTGAAGCCACGCGCCCCTGGGTCCGGGTGAGGCCATGCACCCCTGGGTCCGGGTGAAGCTGGATCATCCCGGGTCCGGGTGAGGCCGTGTGCCCCTGGATCCAGGTGAGGCTGGGTCCCGGGTCCGGGTGAGGCCGCGCGCACCTGGGTCCAGGTGAGGCCACGCGCCCCCTGGGTCTGGGTGAGGCCACGTTCCCCTGGGTCCGGGTGAGGCCACGCGCCCCTGGGTCTGGGTGAAGCTGGATCATCCCGGGTCCGGGTGAGGCCGTGTGCCCCTGGGTCCGGCCAAGACCAAAACAGATGGTGTCAGACCTGCAATACCACCATTTGTCCACCATCCGGAGCTGAGGGGTCAGTACTGACATGTACACATAAGGAACTGGTGGACATTGATATTGGGTCTCAAAAGAACTGTTGGTCCAGAAAGAAACTCACTACAGACTGATTCATTTGCCTGTCAGCATAACTATTATTGCTCATCTCACATTCAGTTCTTATAAGTATATCTCTAGTGACACATGATCTTGCTCATCTAGGGGAAATGATGAACAACATAGACTGATGAACAAGAACAGAACCAGAAACAAGGAGGCATCGATCGGACTATCGGGCCTCAGAGGGAAGATAGGGGAGGGTGGGGGGAGGGGGTAGAGATCAACCAAAGGACTTGTGTGCATGCATATGAGCCTAACCAATGGTTAAGTTCAACAGGGGGTTGGGGCATCCGTGGGGAGGGGTGTGGGATGGGAATGGGGGGATGAGGACAAATATGTGACACCTTAATCAATAAAGAAATTAAAAAAAAAGAAATGCTAAAGGGATTGCTGAAATGAGAAGAAACAGACAGAGAAACCTAGCCATTCAGAATTAAGATGTCAATAAATAAGAACCTATCAATATTAACCCTAAATGTAAATGGATTAAATGCTCCAATCAAAAGGCGTAGGGTAGCTGAATGGATACAAAAACATGACCCAACTATATGCTGTGTACAAGAAACGCACCTTAAAACAAAAGTCACACACAGGATGAGAGTTAAGGGATAGAAAAAAATTTTCCATACAAATGGAAAAGAAAAAAATCTGGAGTAGCAATACTCATATCCGACAAAAGAGACTAAAATGAAGGACATCAAGAGAGATAACAATTCAACAATATGTGTGAGAACCAAGAGGAAATGAAGAAGAACCAAGAAGAAATGAAAAATGACATCACTGCAATAAAGAACTAAATAGAAAGCATCAACAGTAGACTAGAAGAAACAGAGGACCACATCAGTGAGCTAGACAAAGTAGGAAAAAATACCCAAGCAGAGCAGCATCTAGAAAAAAAAAAACCAAAAACCGTAAAACATAGGAGGAGAGCCTAAGGCAACATTGGACCAACACACACACACACAAAAAAAAAAACATCTGCATAACGGGTACCAGAAGGAGAGGAAACTGAGCAAGGAATAGGAAACCTGTTTGAAGAAATAATGACAGAAAACTTCCCTGTTATCGGGAAGAAAAAACTCACAAAACTCCAAGAAGCTCGAAGAGTCTCAAACAAGATGAACCCCAAAAGATTGACACCAAGACACATTATAATTAAATTGGCAAACACCAATGACAAAGTAAGAATCTTTTAAAATATATCTTACTGATTTTTTTACAGAGTGGAAGGGAGAAGGATAGAGTTAGAAACATCGACCAGCTACCTCCTGTACACTCCCTACTGGGTATGTGCCTGCAACCAAGGTACATGCCCTTGACCAGAATCAAACCTGGGTCCCTTGAGTCCACAGGCCAACGCTCTATCCACTGAGCCAAACCGGTTAGGGCAACAAAGTAAGAATCTTAAAGGTTGCCAGAGAGAGACAGAAAGTTACCTACAAAGGATCTCCCATCAGACTATCGACTGATTTCACAACAGAAACACATCAGGCCAGAAGGGAATGTAATAAAATATACAAAGTCATGCAAAGCAAGGGTCTGAATCCAAGAGTACTATACCCAGCAAGGCTATCAATAAAAATTGAGGGTGAAATCAGGAGCTTTGCAGACAAAAAAGGACTAAGGGAGTTTATTACCACCAAATCAACAATGTAAGAAATGCTAAATGGTCTGCTATAAAAAGAAGAAATAGGATGGGAAGAAGGAACACAGACATAAACAATAGAAATGGCAACAAACAAGTACCTATCAATAATAACTTTAATTGTAAATGTATTAAGTGCCCCAATCAAAAGACATAGGGTAGCTGAGTGGATAAGAAAACATGACCCAAATATCTGCTGTCTACAGGAGACCCACCTCAGAAAAAAAGACACACATAGACTGCTGGTGAAGGGATGGAAAAAGGTTTTCCAGGCAAATGGAAATGAAAAAAAAAAAAAGCTGGGGTAGCAATGCTTATATCCGACAAATTGGACCTCAAAGTGAAGGCCATAACAAGAGATAAGGAAGGCCTCTTCATAATACTAAAGGGAGCAATTCAACAAGAAGATATAACTCTGGTAAACATATATCCACCCAATACAGGAGCACCCAAACACATAAAAATACTTCTGGAAGATATCAAGGGAGAGACTGACAGCAATACAGTCATAGTAGGGGACTTTAATACCCCATTTAAAAAAAATACATTTTATTGATTTTTTACAGAGAGGAAGGGAGAGGGATAGAGAGTTAGAAACATCGATGAGAGAGAAACATCCATCAGCTGCCTCCTGCACGCCCCCTACTGGGGATGTGCCCGCAACCAAGGTACATGCCCTTGACCGGAATCAAACCTGGGACCCTTCTGTTTGCAGGCTGACGCTCTATCCACTGAGCCAAACCAGTTAGGGCTAATATCCCATTAACACACTGGACAAATCCTCTAAACAAAAAATCAGCAAAGAAACATCAATCCTAAATGACTCACTAGATCATATGGAATTAATTGACATTTTCAGAACATTCCACCCCAAAGCCACAGAATATATACTCTTCTCAAGTGCACATGAGTCTTTTCCAAAGATAGATCACATATTGAGGCACAGGCAAAGTCTCTTCAAATTCAAGAAGATAGAAATCATATCAAGTATCTTCTCAGATCACAATGGCATAATACTAGAACCAGGCTCACCAAGAAGCAAAGACAGAGGACCCAAATAAACAAAATCAGAAATGAAAGAGGCAAAGTAACAACTGATGCCACAGAAATACAAGCAATTATGAACAAATACTATGAACAACTCTATTCCAACAAAATGGACAACCTAGATGAAATGGACAAATTCTTAGAAAAACAAGCTCCCGAGGAACTCATCAGCACCACCACCCAGGCAGGTCTTGGACACTGCCCCTGACCCTGCAACCACTCCAGCCAAAATCCTGCTGCCCTACCCACACACCCGAGGACCCTGGAACCTCCACATCCAAAGGTGCACTGCTCCCGCAGCAGTAAGTGTGACTTCCCGCTCTCCAGCAGCAGACCTCCAGACACCACATTCATGCATTTCCAGTGCACAGACTTCCAGGTCACACCACTCCATAGGCAGCTTTTGGGAGCTACTGTGAGCGGTCGCTGGGTGTGATTTTGTACAGACAAGGGCACGCTGCCCCACAGTAGTAATTCTGAATTTTCTCGTCCTGAATACTGCCCACAGACAACCCAGCTGTGCAACTTCAGTGCCAGGAACCCTCAGAGTGCATCAGAGCTCTGCGCCTGCAAAGGCACTGCCAAAGTCACGCATTTCCAAGGAGCAGGCCCCCTGAGCCCATCTATCCACAGGGTGCTCTGGGGAGCCACTGTGAGTGCAGGTTGGGTGCGATCTTGGACAAACAGGGATGCACTCCCCCAGCAGTAGAAATTCTGAATTCACTCATCCTGGACACCTGCCCACAGATGCCTCGATTATGCAGCTTCAGTGCCAGGGCCTTTCAGAAAGCTTCAGCGCCCCTTGCTGGCAAACGCACCACGGGTGCCCCTGTCAGCCACAACTGGGAGCACTCGCCTAGCCAACTACAGGTGCAGCAGCAAAAACTGAGTCTTCCCACCACACAGATGCAGAACTCTGGACACTACAGTCACACTCTTTTCCAGTGCACAGGCTTCCCAAGCCCACCGCTCCACAGGCAGCCCTTAAGCGCTGCTCTGAGCCCCTGCTGGGAACGCACTTATACAAACAGGGGCACTCTGCTGGGCTGTAGAAATGCTGAATTCCCTCTTCTGGGATACCTGCGCACAGACACCGCAATCCCATGTCTTCAGCTCCAGGGCCCTTCAGAGTGCGTAAGTACACCCTGCAGGCAAACGCAACATGGGTGCCTGTTTGAGTTGCCACTGGGGGTGCATGTATCCAACCACGGGAGCAGCAGCAAAAGCTGAGTCTACCTGCCCCAAAACTACAGAAATCTGGACACCACAGTCAGGCCTTTACAGAGCTCAGGCCCTCTGAGCCCCACCACCCCAACAGACAGTTCCTTGGTGCCACTGTGAATCCCATGGGAATGCACGATTTCAACCAAGGGCAAAAAACAGCAAAAATTGGGACACCTCCCTGCAGAGCTGCTAACTTCTAGACACCACAGTTGCGCCTTTCCAGGTTTTAGGCCTACATCAAGAGATCCCAAATAGCTCAAATAGGGAGCTACGCTAGATTACCAGGCCCAGGATACCTGAGAGATCACACCAGTACCACCATCCCGAAAAGAACCTGGGGAGCAAAGCAAACGAATCTACAATTAAAACATTATAGCAAAACATGGGAAGACAAAAAAGTAATCCCCAAAGGAAAGAAAAAGAGGAATCACCAGAAAGGGAGTTAAATGAAATTGAGGTTAGTAACATATCTGAGAAAAAATTCAGAGTAATGGTTACAAGGATGCTCAAATGGCTGGATGACAAATACACACAAATCAATGACAAATACACACAACTCAATGAGAATTATAAGGAGCTGAATGAGAATATCACCAGCATGAAAAGGAGCCAAAAGGAAATGAAGAACAACATAACTGCAATTAACAACACAATGGAAGGCTTAAACAGTAGACTAGAAGAGGCTGAGGACTGCATTAGCAAATTAGAAGACAACCTAGGGAAAAAAACACACAAACACAGCAACAACTGGAAAGAAAATTTAAAAAGCAAGAGGAGAGCCTACGAGAGTTTGGGACAACACAAAATGAAAAGACATTCGCATAAAAGGGATACCAGAAGGAGAGGAAGAGAAGCAATGAATAGAAAACCTGTTTGAAGAAATAATGACAGAAAACGTTCCTGATATTGGCAAGAAAAAAACAATGCAAGTCCAAGAATCACAGAGTCCCAAACAAGATGAACCCCAAAAGACCGACACCAAGACACATCATAATTAAATTGGCAAGCACCAACGACAAAGTAAAAATCTTAAAGGCTGCCAGAGAGAGACAGAAAGTTACCTACAAGGTATCTCCTATTAGAATATCAACTGATTTCTCAACAGAAACACACCAGGCCAGAAGGGAATGGCATGAAATATACAAAGTGATGCAAAGCAAGGGACTGAATCCAAGAATACTATTCCCAGCAAAGCTATCATTCAAAATTGAAGGTGGAATCAGGAGCTTCACATACCAAAAAGGGCTAAGAGAGTGCATTACTGCCAAGCCAGCAATGCAAGAAATGCTAAAGGGACTTCTGTAAAAAGAAGAAACATAAAGGCAAGAAGAAACACAAACATTGAGAGTAAAAATGACCAGAAACAAGTACTTACCAATAATAACATTGAACGTAAATGGATTAAATGCTCCAATCAAAAGACATAGGGTAGCTGAATGGATAAGAAAACATGAACCATATATTTGCTGTCTGCAAGATACCCACCTCAGAACAAAGGATTCACACAGACTGAGATTGAAGAGATGGGAAAATTTTTTCAGGCAAATGGAAATGAGAAAAAAGCTGGGGTTCCAATACTTATATCTGACAAAATGGACCTCAAAGTAAAGTCTATCACAGGAGACAAGGAAGGCCACTACATAATACCACAGGGAGCAATTCAACAAGAAGATATAACTTTAGTAAACATGTTTGCACCCAATACAGGAGCACCCAAATACATAAAACTACTTCTGGAAGATATCAAGGGAGAGATCAATAGCAATACAGTCATAATACGGGATTTTAATACTCCACTGACACCACTAGATAAATCCTCTAAACAAAAAATCAGCAAAGAAATATCAATCCTAAATGACTCACTAGATCAGATGAACTTTATTGACATCTTCAGAATATTTCACCCCAAAGCTACAGAATATACATTCTTCTCCAGTGCACATGGGACATTTTCAAAGATAGACCACATATTAGTACATGGGCAAAGTCTCTTCAAATTCAAGAGGATAGAAATCATAACAAGCATCTTCTCATATCACAATGGCATAAAACTAGAAATCAACTACAATAAAAACAATGAAAAAAATCAAACACTTGGAGGCTAAATAGCATGCTATTAAACAATTATATGTTTACCAAAGAAATCAAAGAAGAAATAAAAAACATCCTGGAAAGAAATGACAATGAAACCCCACAATCCAAAATGTATGGGACACAATGAAAGCAGTCCTGAGAGGGAAGTTCATAGCTCTACTGGCCTACCTCAAAGAAAACAGAAAAACTGGTAATAAATTATCTAAACTTGCAACTTAAAGAATTAGAAAAAGAACAGCAAGAAAAGCCCACAGTATCCAGAAGGAAGGAAATAATAAAGATCACAACAGAAATAAATGATATGGAAACAAACAAACAAACACATGCAAAAGTTCAATGAAACCAATAGCTGATGCTTTGAAAGGATAAACAAGATTGATGAACCTCTAGCCAGGCTCACCAAGAAGCAAGGAGAGAGGACCCAAATAAACAAAATCAGAAATGAAAGAGGCAAAATAACAACAGACCCCACAAAAATACAAAAGATTGTTGAAAAATACTATTAACAACTCTATTCCAACAAACTAGAAAACTTGGAGGAAATGGACATATTCCTAGAAAAATATAACCTTCCAAAATTCAATCAGGAAGAATCTAGAAACCCGAATAAGCCTATAACTATGGAAAAAATTGAAGCAAGCATCAAAAGCTTCCAGCAAAAAAAAAAAGCCCAGGGCCAGACGGCTTCACAGGGGAGTTTTACCAAACATTCAAGGAAGAACTAAAACCTATCCTCCTCAGACTATTCCAAAAAATTCAAGAGGAAGGAACACTTCCAAGCTCATTCTATGTAGCCAGCATCACCCTAATACCAAAACCAGATAAAGACAACACAATGAAAGAGAACTACAGGCCAATATCCCTCATGAACATAGATGCCAAAATCCTCGACAAAATTCTAACAAATTGGATCCAGTAGTACAACAGAAAGATCATATACCATGCCCAAGTAGACTTTATCCAAGGGATGCAAGGATGGTACAATATACGCAAATCAATAAACATGATACATCACATAAACAAAGTGAGAGGTAAAAATCACATAGTCATATCAATTGATGCAGAAAAAGCATTTGACAAAATCCAGCACCCTTTCTTGATAAAAACACTCAGCAAGATGGGAATAGAAGTATCATACCTCAACATAATAAAAGCCCTATATAACAAACCTAAAGCCAACATCATACTAAATGGGCAAAAACTAAAACCATTTCCCCTAAGAACAGGAACAAGACAGGGATGCCCACGCTCACCACTCCTGTTCGATATAGTACTGGAGGTACTAGCCATAGCGATCAGACAAGAAGAAGAAATAAAAGGCATCCAGATTCGAAAAGAAGAAGTAAAACTCTCCTTATTCGTAGATGACATGATACTGTGCATAGAAAACTCTAAAGATTCCATCAAAAAATTATTAGACTTAATAAATTAATTTGGCAATGTAGCAGGATGAAAAATTAACACCAAGAAATCTATGGCATTTCTATACACCAGTCATAAACTTACAGAAAGAAAGAGTAAAAAAGCAATCCCATTTACCATCACACCAAAAAAAAAATAATAAGGTACCTAGGAATTAACCTAACTAAGGAGGTAAAAGACCTGTATGCAGAAAACTACAGGACACAGGAAAAAGAGATAAAGGAAAAAATAAACAAATGGAAGAGCATACCATGTGCATGGATTGGTAGAATCAACATCATTAAAATGTCCATACTACTGAAAGCAATCTATAAATTCAATGCAATCCCCATTAAAATTCCAACAGCATATTTCAGAGAACTAGAAAGAACTCTCCAAAAATTCATCTGGAATTAAAAAAGACCCCAAATAGACACAGCTATCCTGATAAAGAACAAAGTTGGAGGGATCACAATACCAGATATCAAGCTATATTACCAAACCACGCTTCTCAAAACTGCATGGTACTGGCACAAGAACAGACTTATAGACCAATGGAACAGAACAGAGAACCCAGAAATCGACCCAAGCCATTATGCTCAATTAATATTTGACAAAGGAGGTAAGATCTTACAATGGAGTCAAGACAGTCTCTTCAATAAATGGTTCTGGGAAATTTGGTCAGATACATGCAAAAAAATGAAACTAGATCACCAACTTACACCATACACAAAAACAAACTCAAAATGGCTAAAGAACTTAAATGTAAGACAGGAAACTATAAAAATCCTACAAGACTCCATAATTAGCAAAATTGCTGACATATGCCGTAGCAATATCTTTACCAACACAGCTCCTAGGGCAATGGAGACTAAGGAGAAAATAAACAAATGGGACTACATCAAAATGAAATCTTCTGCACAGCAAAAGAAACCATCAACAAAACAACAAGAAAGCCCACTGCATGGGACAACATATTTGCCAATATTTCTGATAAGGGTTTAATCTCCAAAAATTTACAGAGAACTCAAACAATTTAACAATAGGAAGATAAATAATCCAATCAAAAAATGGGCAAAGGATGTAAATAGACACTTTTCAAAAAAGGACATACAGAAAGCCATGAGATATATGAAAACATGCTCAAAGTCACTAATCAACTGAGAGATGCAAATCAAAACGACAATGAGGTACCATCTCACACCTGTCATCAACAAATCAACAAGTGACAAGTGCTGGTGAGGATGTGGAGAAAAAGGAACCCTAGTGCACTGTTGGTGGGAATGCAAACTGTGCAGCGACTGTGGAGAACAGTATGGAGTTTCCTCCAAAAGTTAAAAATGGAACTCCCATTTTACCCAGTAATCCCACTCCTAGGACTATATACCAAGAAACAGAAACACCAAGCACAAAGAATATATGCACACCTATGTTCATAGCAGCACAATTTACAATAGCTAATATTTGGTACAGCCTAAGTGTCCATCAGCAGATGAGTGGATTAAAAACCTGTGATACATCTACACAATGGAATACTATGCCACTATAAATAAGAAGGAACTTTTACCATTTGCAGCAGCAGGAATGGAACTGGAGAGCATTATGCTAAGTGAAATAAGCCAGTCGGAGAAAGATAAATATCACATGATCTCACTCATATGTGGAATATAATGATCAACATAATTTGATAAACAAGAATATATCCATAGACAAATGGTAGGGGAGGGGAAGTTAGAGAGCAACCAAAGGATTTGTATGTATGCATATTAACATATCCAATGGACACAGGCACTGAGGCGGTGGGGGCTTTCCTGGGGTGGAAATGGCAGGGGGGGTCAATTGGGGAAAAAGAAGGCTAATGTAAAACTTTAGACAATAAAAACTAAAACAAAAAAAAAAAGAAAAGAGAGAGATAACAAAGGTAACTACATAATACAAAAGGGATTGATCCAACAAGAGGATATAACCCTGGTAAACAAATATGCACCCAATATGGGAGCACCTAAGTATATAAAAAATCTTCCAGAAGACTTTAACGGAGAGATTGACAATACAGCCATAGTCGGGGACCTTAACACCCCTCTTACTTCACTGGATATATCTTCCAGGCAGAAACTTAACAAGGAAACAGAGACTCTAAGGACACACTGGATTTAATTGACATTTATAGAACATTTCACCCCAACATAGCAAAATACACTCTTCTCAAGAGCACATGGATCATTCACAAAGATAGACTATATGTTAGGTCACAAAAGAAGTCTCTACAAGTTCAAGAAGATTGAAATCATATCAAGCATCTTCTCAGATCACAGAATTAGAAATCAACTACAGTAACACCACCCAAAAACATTCAAACACATATAAGCTAAATAGCATGTTATTAAACAAAGAATGGGTTACCAACGAGATCAAGAAAAAAATAAAAAAAAACTTCCTGGAAACAATTTAAAATGAACACACAACTCCAAATCTCTGGGACACTGCAAAAGCAGTCCTGATAGGAAAGTTCATAGCACTGAAGGTATACTTCAAAAAAAATCAGCAATAAACTATTTATAACTACAATTTAAAGAAGTAGAAAGAGAACAAGACAAGAGTAAGTAGAAGGAAGGAAATAAAAAAGAGTAGAGCAGAAATAAATAGCATAGAGACTAAAAAAATCATTAACAAATCAATTAAACCAAGAGCTCTTCTTTTGAAAGAATAAACAAAATTGATAAACCATTAGCAAGACTCATGAAGAAACAAAGAAAGAGAACCCAAATAAAATCAGAAACAAAAGTGGAGAAGTAACCACTGACACCACAGAAATACAAAGGATTGTAAGAAAATACTATGAACAACTATATGACAACAAGCTGGACAATGTGGATGAAATAGACAAATTCCTAGAAAAATACAATCTCTCAAAGCTGAATCAGGAAGAAAAAAAAAAAAAAAACCTGGTCAATAACAACTGATAAAATAGAAACAGTAATAAAAAAAAACTCCCACCAAACAAAAGCCTAGGTCTGGATGACTTCACAGGGGAGTTTTATAAAACATTATAAGAAGAACTAACACCTATACTGCTCAAACTATTTCAGAAAATAAAAGAGGAAGGAACACTTCCAAACTCTTTTTATGAGGCCAACATTATCCTAATTCCAAAACCAGATAAAGACACTACAAAGAAAAAGGATTATAGGTCAATATCCCTGATGAACATAGATGCTAACATCCTCAACAATATATTAGGAAATCACATCCAGCAATATATTAAAAAGATGACAAACCATGATCAAGTGGAATTTTTTACAGGGATGTAAGGATGGTACAATATTCGCAATTCAATAAATGTGATACATCACATAAACAAACTGAAAGACACAAATCACATGATCATATCAATAGATGCAGAAAAAGCATTTGACAAAATCCAACACCCATTTTTGATAAAAACTCTCAGCAATGTTGGAATAGAGGGAGCATATCTCAACATAATAAAGGCCATGTATGACAAACCAGGAACCAACACCATACTCAATGGGCAAAAACTAAAACCATTTCCCCTGAGAACATGAACAAGACAAGAATGCCCATTCTCACAACTCCTGTTCGTCCTAGGACTGGAGTGCTAGCCATGGTGATCAGACAAGAAGAAGAAACAATAGGCATCCATATTGAAAAAGAAGTAAAACTGTCATTATTCGCAGATAACATGACATTGTACATAGAAAACTCCAAAGATTCCATCAAAAGCTACTAGACTTAATAAATGAAATCCACAATGTAGCAGGATACAAAATTAACACCCAGAAATCTATGGCTTTTTTACTAGTATACACCCATAATGAACTCACAGAAACATAAACTAAACAAACAATCCCATTTATCATTGCAACAAAAAAAAATTAAGTTAACTAAGAATAAACTTAAGGAGGTAAAAGACCTATAATTGGAAAACTACAGGACATTGAATAAAGAGATAGAGGAGGACATAAACAAATAGAAGAATATACTGTGTCCATGGCTTGGTAGAATCAACATCATTTAAGATGTCCATACTACCCAAAAAAATCTATAGATTCAGTGCAATCCCCATCAAAATACCAATAGAATATTTCACAGACCTAGAAAACACTCTCCAAAAATTCATATAGAATAAAAATGACCCTCAATAGCCACAGCATTCCACAAGAAAGAAGAAAAAAGTTGGAGGCATCACAATACCACATATAAAGCTATATTTCAAAGCCACTGTACTCAGAACTGCCTGGTATGGGCACAAGAAGAGACATATAGATCAATGGAACTGAACAGAGAACCCAGAAATCAACCCAAGCCATTATGCCTAATTAATATGTGACAAAGGAGGCAAGAGCATACAATGGAGTCAACATAGTCTCTTCAATGAATGGTTTTGGGAAAATTGGACACATACATGCAAAAAAAATGAAACTAGACCACCAACTTACATCATACACAAAAATAAACTCAACATTGATAAAGGACTTAAACATAAGCTGGAAAACCATAAAAATCTTTGAAGAATCCATAGGCAGCAAAATAACAGACATATATTGTAGCAATATCTTTACTGATACAGCTCCTAGGACAATGGAAACTAAGGAGAAAATAAACAAATGAGACTACATCAAAATAAAAAGCTTCTGCACAGCAAAAGAAACCATCAACAAAACGACAAGAAAGCCCAATGCATGGGCTAACATATTTGCCAATGTTATCTTTGATAAGGGTTTACTCTCCAACATTTACAGGGAACTCATACAACTTAACAAAAGGAAAATAAAAAATCCAATAAAAAATAGGCAAAGGACCTAAATAGACACTTTTTGAAAGAGGATACACAGAAGGCCAAGAGTCATATGAAAACATGCTCAAAGTCACTAATCATCTGAGAGATGCAAATCAAAATGACAATGAGGTACCTCCTCTCACCTGTCAGAATGGCTATCATCAACAAAGGACAAGTGCTGGTGAGGATGTGTGTAAAAGGAACCCTTGTGCGCTGCTGGTGGGAATGCAGACTGGTGCAGACACTATGGAAAACAGTATGGGGTTTCCTCAAAAAATTAAAAATGGAGTTCTCATTTGACCCAGTAATCCCACTTCTAGGAATATATCCCAAGAAATCAGAAACACCAATCAGAAAGGATATATGCACCCCTATGTTCATAGCAGTGCAATTTATAGTAGCTAAAGTTTGGAAACAGCCTAAGTTCCCATCATTAGAAGAGTGGATTAAAAACCTGTGGAACATCTACACAATGCAATACTATGCTGTTGTAAAAAAGAAGGAACTGTTACCATTTGCAACAGTATAGATTGACCTGGAGAGCATTGTGCTAAGTGAATTAAGCCAGTCAGATAAAGATAAGTATCGCCGAGGCCAGTTTGGCTCAGTGGATAGAGCGTCGGCCTGCGGAGTCAAGGGTCCCAGGTTCGATTCCGGTCAAGGGCATGTACCTTGGTTGCGGGCACATCCCCAGTGGGGGGTGTGCAGGAGGCGGCTGATCGATGTTTCTCTCTCATCGATGTTTCTAGCTCTCTATCCCTCTCTCTTCCTCTCTGTAAAAAATCAATAAAATATATTTAAAAAATAAATAAATAAATAAATAAAAAATAAAGATAAGTATCACATGATCTCACTCATTTATGGGATATAATGAACAACATAAACTAATCAACAAAAATAGAGCCAGAGGAAAAAAATATATTTTACAATATAATATATGTAATCCTGTTATTTTCAGATTTTTAATAATTCCTACAACTTTTGTGATATTATACTATATTAGTACAGTTTTGGTAATATTATATTTAAAATATTTCTTGAAATGTTAATGTTTATTGCATATAACATTATTATATTTAAAATCATTTTTCTTGAAATATTGATGTTTATTGTATTTAACATTGTTATATTTAAAATCATTTTTCTTGAAAATAAATGCAAAAATTACTCTTCAAAAATAAAAAAAAATTTTCAAAAAAAAAAGAGAGAGAGAGAGAGAGAGGGATGCCCTCTTTCACCACTCTTGTTCACCATAGTACTGGTAGTCCTGGCCATAGCAATCAGACAAGAAGAGGAAATAAAAGGCATCCAAATGGGAAAGCAGGAAGTAAAACTGTCATTATTCACAGATGACATGTTATTGCACATTTCAAACCATAAAGATTCCATCAAAAACTAATAGATTTAATAAATGAATTTGGAAACATAGCAGGATACAAAATTAACACCCCAAAATCCATAGCATTTTTATACACCAATAGTGAACTCTCAGAAACAGAAACTAAAAATACAATCCCATTTATCATTACAACAATAAATTAATATACTTAGGAATAAACTTAACCAAAGAGGTAAACTACCTGTACTCTGAAAAACTACAGGACATTAAAAAAGGAGATAGAGGAAGATATAAACAAATGGAAGAATACACCATGTTCATGGATTGGTTAAATCAACCTCAATAAAATGTCCATATTACTCAAAGCAATCTACAGATCTAATGCAATCTCTATTAATATACCAACGGCATATTTCACAGACCTAGAACAAACTCTCCAAAGATTTATAGGGAACTAAAAAGATCCTGAATAGCTGCCACAATCTTAATAAAGAACAAAGTTTAAGAAATCACAATACCAGAGTGTCGGGTCTAAGCCAGCTAGAGCAAGGCAGGGAGTGTAGAAGACAGTTGAGTGGTGCGTGGCATGGCTAGGACACTTCCCACCTGGGAGCTGCACCACAAGCCCGATTTTCTGAGGCAGTATAAGGAGTAGCTTTGGTAGCTGGGAAGCTGGAGAGGAACCTGATTTGAGATCAATTCTTGGAGAACACACAGAAATGTGGTGGTGTGTTCCAGTTTGGGACATAGTACTACACCCACACATTCACATGACTTACAGTCTGTATTTCTCCTACCTCTAGCCTGCCTCCCTTGCAGTGCATTCTCTACCAATGCTGACAGAATGATTTTTCTAAGTTGCAAATCTGAAGCTATTGGGCTCTATATAAAATAGTTCAATGGCGGCCCATTGTCCTCAAGATAAAATTCAAACTTCTTAGACTGTCTTATAAAACCTTTCAAAATCAGATCCCTCCATGTGCATCCTGCCCTTCTCCAAGGAGCAGCAGCTGCATGAGCAGCCCACCCCAGTCAGAGGAGCAGCAGCCACGAGCAGCTGGCCCCCATCCGATGAGCAGCAGCTACGTGAGGAGTCTGCCCTGGTCCGAGGAGCAGCAGCCATGTGAGCTGCCTGGCTCCATCATAGGAACAACAGCCACATGAGCATCCTGCCCTGGCAGTTGGAGGAGCCACCACTACTGTGAACAGCTGATCGAGCAGCGCCCACCCAAGGAGCTGCCACAAACTGAGGAGCAGCTGCTGCCATGACTGCCTGAGGAGCAGCCACCACCCAAGTACCTGCTGCTGCCCAAATAGTAGCCTCCACACCACTTGACACTTGGATCCTTCAGTGAGAGCAAAAAGGGGGAGACAAAGAAACCCCCAAAGGAAAGAAAAGGAAGAATTGCCAGAAAAGGAGCTAAGGGAAATGGAGGCATGCAATATGTCAGAAAGAGAATTCATAATAAGGGTCATACAGTTCATAAACCAGATGGATGAAAACATCAACAACTTAAGTAAGAATCGCGAGGAAATAAAGAGTGATATAGCTACAATAAAAAAACACTGGAAAGTTTCAATAGTAGACTAGGAGAAGAGGAGGACCGAATTAGCGAATTAGAAGACAGGGAACAAAACGCACCCAAGATGAATTGCAATTGGAGGAAAAAGTTAAAAGACAGGAGGAGAGCCTAAGGAAGCTTTGGGACAACATGAAATGAAGCAACATACGAATAATAGGGGTGCCAGAATGACAAGAAGAGGAACAAGGTTTAGAAAATATATTTGAAGAAATAATGTTAGAAAACTTCCCTGATTTGGAGAAGAAAAAAGTCACACAAGCACAGAGAGTACCAAACAAGATGAATCCGAAAAGACCCACATCAAGACATGATGTAATTATGATGGCAACGTTCAGGACAAAGAGAGAATCTTAAAGGCTGCAAGAGTGAGACAGAAAGTAACATACAAGGGATCTCTGATTAGATTATCAAATGATTTCTCAGCAGAAATACATCAGGCCAGAAAGGAATGGAAAGAAGTTCTCAAAGTGATGCAAATCAAGGTACTGAATCCAAGAATACTTTATCCAGCAAGGCTATCATTCAAAAGTGAAGGTGAAATCACGAGCTTTACAGACCAAAAAAAAAAAGGCTAAGGGAGTTTATCACTATCAAGCCAGCAATGCAAGAAATGCTAAAGGGACTGGTGTAAAAAGAAGAAATAAAAAGAGAAGAAGGAAAACAAGGCACAAAAAGTAAAAATGGCTACAAAAAAGTACCTATCAAAAATAACTTTAAGTGTAAACAGACTAAGTGCTCCAATGAAAAGACATTGAGTGGCTAAATGGATAAGAAAACATGACTCAATACATATGCTGTCTACAAGAGATGCACCTCAGAACAAGGGACTCACAAAATCTGAAAGTGAAAGGATGGAAAAACATCTTTCAGGCAAATGGAAATGAAAAAAAGGTAGGGTAGCAGTACTTATATCTGACAAGATAGAACTCAAAGTGAAGACCATAATGAGAGACAAGGAAGGCCACTTCATAATTCTAAAGGGATCAATACAACAAGAGGATATAACCCTGGAAAACATATATTCATGCAATGCAGGAGCACCCAAATACATAAGAAAGTCCTGGAAAGTATCAAGGGAGAAATCAACAATAATACAATCAAAGTAAGAAACTTTAATACCCCACTGACATCACTGGATAAATTCACTAGACAAATCAGCAAAGAAACAGCAATCCTAAATTACTCACTAGATCAGATGGACTTAATTGATTTCTTCAGAATATTTCACCACAAAACCACGGAAAATACATTTTTCTAAAGTGCACATGGGACATTTCCAAAGATAGACCACATATTGTGTCACAAGCAAAGTCTCTCCTAATTCAGGAAGATTGAAATCATACCAAGCATCTTCTCAGACCACAATGGTATAATATTAGAAATAAACTAAAATAAAAACAATCAAAAAATTCAAATACTTTGGGTGCTGAATAGCGTGCTATTAAACAATGATTGGGTTATCAAAGAAATCAAAGATGAAATTAAACATTCTGGAAATTAATGACAATGAAAACACAACAATCCAAAATCTATGGGACTCAACGAAATCCTTCCTGAGAGGGAAGTTTATAGCTCTACAGACCTACATAAAAAACAAACAAACAAACAAACAAACAACAACAACAAAAAACACACACACACAAAAAGAAAAAATGGTAATAAATTATCTCACTCTACAACTTAAACAACTAGAATGAGAGCAACAAGAAAAGCCCAGAATTAGCAGAAGGAAGGAGATAATAAATATCAGAGCAGAAATAAATGATATAGAGACCAAAAAACAATACAAAAGACCAACGAAACCAAGAGCTGATTCTTTGAAAGGATAAACAAGATTGATGAACCTCTAGCCAGGCTCACCAAGAAGCAAAGAGAGAGGACCCAAATAAATAATACCAGAAATGAAAGAGGTGAAATAACAACACACCCCACAGAAATACAAAGGATTGTTAAAAATGCTGAAACCGGTTGGCTCAGTGGATAGAGCATCGGCCTGTGGACTCAAGGGTCCCGGGTTTGATTCTGGTCAGGGCCATGTACCTTGGTTGCGGGCACATCCCCAGTGGGGGTTGTGCAGGAGGCAGCTGATCGATGTTTCTCTCTCATCGATGTTTCTAACTCTTTATCCCTCTCCCTTCCTCTCTGTAAAGAATCAATAAAACATATTTTAAAATACTATGAACAACTCTGTTCCAACAAACTATACAACCTAGAGGAAATGGACATATTCCTAGAAAAATACAACCTTCCAAAACTTACTCAGGAAGAATCTAAAAATCTCAATAGGTTAATAACTATGGAAGAAATTGAAAAAGCTTCATCAAAAAGCTTCCAGCAAACAAAAGCCCGGGGCCAGACAGCTTCACAAGGGAGTTTTACCAAACATTCAAAGAAGAACTAAAAACTATCCTCCTCAGATTTTTCCAAAAAATTCAAGAGGAAGGAATACTTCCAAGCTCCTTCTATGAAGCCAGCATCACCGTAATACCAAAACCAGATAAAGACAACACAATGAAAGAGAATTACAGGACAATATCCCTCGTGCACATAGATGCCAAAATCCTCAACAAAATTCCTGCAAATTGGATCCAGCATTACATTAGAAAGATCATACACAATAACCAAATAGGTTTTATCCGGGGGATGCAAGGCTGGTACAATATCTGCAAATCAATAAACGTGATACATCACATAACAAGAGAGATAAAAATCACATAGTCATATCAATTGAGGCATAAAAAGCATTTAACAAAACCCCAAACCCTTTCTTGATAACAAACCAAAGCAAAGTGGGAATAGAGGGATCATACCTCTACATAATAAAAGCCTTATATGACAAATCTATAGCCAACATTATACTCTATGGGCAAAAACTAAAACCATTTCACCTAAGAAAACGAAAAAGACAAGATTGCTCATTTTATTTTATTTTATATTTTATTTTAATTTCTTGTTTAAAGTATTACATATAGTAGTACCTATATCTCCATTTTTTCCCCATTGACCTTCCCCCAGCCACCCCTACCCCTTGTCTCATGCCCTCATCCCACGCCTCCCCCCACTGTCTTGTGTCCATTGGTTGTGCTTATCTGCATGCAAATAAGTCCTTTGGTTGATCTCTTTCCCCCCACTCCCCAACACTCCCCAGTCTTCCCGCTGTAATTTGACAGTCTGTTTGGTGCTTGACTGCCTCTGTATCTATCTTTTTGTTCATCAGGTTATAATGTTCTTTATTTTCTATAAATGAGTGAGATCATGTGGTATTTTTCTTTCATTGCCTGGCTTTATTTCACTTAACAATTCTCTCCAGGTCCATCCATGCTGCTGCAAATGGTAAGAATTCATTCTTATTTAGAGCAGCGTAGTATTCCATTGTGTAGATGTACCATAGTTTTCTAATCCGCTCATCTGCTGATGGGCATTTAGGCTGTTTCCAAATCTTGGCTATGGTGAATTGTGCTGCTATGAATATAGGGGTGCATATATTCGTTCTGATTGGTGTTTCTAGTTTCTTGGGATATATTCCTAGAAGTGGGATTACTGGGTAAAGTGGGAGTTCCATTTTTAGTTTTCTGAGGAAACTCCATACTGTTCTCCACAGTGGCTGCACCCATCTGCATTCCCACCAGCAGTGCATGAAGGTTCCTTTTTCTCCGCATCCTCGCCAGCACTTGTCGTTTGTTGATTTGTTGATGATTGCTATTCTGACAGGTGTGAGGTGGTACCACATTGTTGTTTGATTTGCATCTCTTGGATAATTAGTGACTTTGAGCATGTTTTCATGTGCCTCTTGGCCTTCCTTCTCTCTTCTTTTGAAAAGATTCTATTTGGGTCCATTGCCCATTTTTTTTGTTGGAACATTTACCTTCGTTTTATTAAGTTTTATAAGTTCCCTGTAGATGTTGGAGATTAAATCTTTATCAGTGATAACATTTACCAATATGTTCTCCCATAGATTGGGCTTTCTTGTTGTTTTGTTGTTGGTTTCTTTTGCTGTGCAAAAGCTTTTTATTTTGATGTAGTCCCATTTGTTTATTTTCTCTTTAGTTTCTATTGCCCTAGGAGCTGTATCGGTGAAGAAATTGCTTCGACATATGTCTGAGATTTCTCTGCCTGTGGATTCCTCTAGTATTTTTATGGTTTCCCGTCTTATGTTTAAGACCTTTATCCATTTTGAGTTTATTTTTGTGTATGGTGTAAGTTGGTGATCTAGTTTCATTTTTTTGCATGTATCTGTCCAATTTTCCCAACACCATTTATTGAAGAGACTGTCTTGACTCCATTGTATGTTCATTCCTCCTTTTTCAAATATTAATTGAGCATAATGGTTGGGGTCGATATCTGGGTTCTCTCTTCTATTCCATTGGTCTATATATCTGTTCTTGTGCCAGTACCAGGCTGTTTTGAGAATAGTGGCTTTGTAATACAGCTTGAAATCTGGTATTGAGATCCCTCCTACTTTGTTCTTCTTCCTCAGGATTGCTGTGGCTATTCGGGGTCTTTTTATATTCCAGATGAATTTTTGGAGAGTTACTTCTAGGTCTGTGAAATATGCTGTTGGTATTTTAATGGGGAGTGCATTGAATCTATAGATTGCTTTGCGTAGTATGGACATTTTAATGATGTTGATTCTACCAATACATGAACATGGTATTTTCTTCCATCTGTTTATATCTTCCTCTATCCCTTTTTTCAGTGTCCTGTAGTTTTCCGCGTATAGGTCTTTTACCTCCTTAGTTAAGTTTATTCCTAGGTATCTTAATTTTTTTGGTGCGATGGTAAATGGGATTGCTTTTTTAGTCTCTCTTTCTGTAAGTTCACTATTAGTGTATAGAAATGCCATAGATTTCTTGGCATTAATTTTGTATCCTGCTTTATTGCCAAATTCATTAAGTCTAATAGTATTTTATGGACTCTTTTGGGTTTTTATGTGCAATATCATGTCCTCTGCAAATAAGGACAGCTTTACTTGTTCTTTTCCAATTTGGATGCCTTTTATTTCTTCTTCTGGTCTAATTGCAATTGCTAATACTTCCAGTACTATGTCAAACAGGAGTGGTGAGAGTGGGCATCACTTTCTTGTTCCTCTTCTTAGGGGAAATGGTTTTAGTTTTTGTCCATTGAGTATGATGTTGACTTTGGGCTTGTCATATATGGCTTTTATTATGTTGAAGTATGATCCTTCTATTCCCACCTTGCTGAGAGTTTTTATCAAGAAAGGGTGTTGGATTTTGTCAAATGCTTTTTCTGCATCAATTGATATGACTCTGTGATTTTTATCTCTCAATTTGTTTATGTGATGTATCACATTTATTGACTTGTGGATATTGTACCATCCTTGCATCCCTGGGATAAATCCTACTTCATCACAGTGTATGATCTTTCTGATGTACTACTGGAGCCGATTTGCTAGAGTTTTGTTGAGGATTTTGGCATCTATGTTCATGAGGGATATTGGCCTGTAATTCTCTTTCATTGTGTTGTCTTTATCTGGTTTTGGTATTAGGGTGATGCTGGGTTCATAGAATGAGCGTGGAAGTGTTCCTTACTCTTGAATTTTTTGAAATAGTATGAGGAGGATAGGTTTTAGTTCTTCCTTGAATGTTTCGTAAAACTCCTCTGTATAGCCATCTGGCCCCGGGCTTTTGTTTGCTGGAAGTTTTTTGATGACTGCTTCAATTTCTTCCATAGTTATCAGTCTATTGAGATTTTTAGAATCTTCCTGATTAAGTTTTAGAAGGTTGTATTTTTCTAGGAATATGTCCATTTTCTCCAAGTTGTCCAATTTGTTGGAACAGAGTTGTTCATAGTATTTTTTAACAATCTTTTGTATTTCTGTGGGGTCTGTTGTTATTTCTCCTCTTTCATTTCTGATTTTGTTTATTTGGGTACTCTCACTTTGCTTCTTGGTGAGCTTGGCTAGAGGTTCAGCAATCTTGTTTATCCTTTCAAAGAACCAGCTCTTGATTTTGTTGATCTTCTGTATTGTCTTTTTGGTGTCTATGTTGTTTATCTCCTCTCTGATCTTTATTATATCTTTCCTCTTGCTTACACTGGGCTTTTCCTGTTGCTCTCATTCTAACTCTTTGAATTGTAGGGTTAGGTAATTTATTACCATTGTTTCTTGTTTTTTGCAGTAGGCTTGTAGAGCTATGAACTTCCCTCTCAAGACTGCTATCGCTGTGTCCCATAGATTTTTAATTGTTGTGTTTTCATTGTTGTTTGTTGCAATGATGTTTTTTATTTCTTCTTTGATCTCACTGATAACCAAGTCATTGTTTAATAGCATGCTATTTAGTCTCCAAGTGTTTGATTTTTTTGGATTGTTTTTATTGTAGTTGATTTCCAGTTTTATGCCACTGTGATCTGAGAAGATGCTTGATATGATTTCTATGTTCTTGAATTTGAAGAGACTTTGCCTGTGACCCAATATATGGTCTATCTTTGAAAATGACCCATGTGCACTGGCGAAGAATGTATATTCTGTGGCTTGGGGTGAAATGTTCTGACGATGTCTATTAATTCCATGTGGTCTAGTGAGCCATTTAAGATTGATGCTTCTTTGCTGATTTTTTGTTTACAGGATTTGTCCAATGGTGATAGTGGTGTGTTAAAATCTCCTAGTACGATTGTATTGCTGTCAATCTTTCCCTTGATATTCTCCAGGAGTTTTTATGTATTTGGGTGCTCTTATATTGGGTGCATATATGTTTACCAGAATTATTTCTTCTTGTTGGATTGCTCCCTTTAGTATTACGAAGTGGCCTTCCTTATCTCTTTTTATGTCCTTCATTTTGAGATCCAATTTCTCAGATGTAACTATTGCTACCCCAGCTTTTTTTTCATTTCCATTGGCCTGAAAAACCTTTTTCCATCCCTTCACCCTCAGTCTGTGTGTGTCTTTTTTTCTGAGGTAGGTTTCTTGTAGACAGCAGATATATGGGTCATGTTTTCTTATCCAATCCGTTACCCTATGTCTTTTGATTTGGGCATTTAATCCAGTTACATTTAAAGTTATTATTGATAGGTACTTGTTTGTCACCATTTTTATTCTTTACCCCTGTGTTCCTTCTTCACTTCCTGTTTTTTATTTTTTGTTGGTTTTTTTTTTTTTTTTTTACAGCAGACCCTTTAGCATTTCTTGCATTGCTGGTTTGGTGGTAACAAACTCCCTTAGTCCTTTTTTGTCTGTGAAGCTCCTGATTTCACCCTCAATTTTTATTGATAGCCTTGCTGAGTGCAGTATTCTTGGATTCAGACACTTCCTTTGCATGACTTTGTCTATTTCATTCCATTCCCTTCTGGCCTGATGTGTTTCTGTTGAGAAATCAGTCACTAGCCTGATGGGGGATCCTTTGTAGGTAACTTTCTGTCTCTCTCTGGCCGCTTTTAATATTCTTACTTTGGTGTTTGCCAATTTAATTATAATGTGCCTTGGCATCGGTCTTTTGGGGTTTTTTTGCTTGGGATTCTGTGAGCTTCTTGGATTCGTGTGGGTTTTTTCTTCCCTATATCAGGGAAGTTTTCTGTCATTATTTTTTTTATTATTACATAAGATGTTTGTTATGATATGCTTTATTGCAACTGTACTTAATGTTCAATTCTTCACAAAAAAAGATTTTTTTCATCCAGGAACATACTGAAATTCTACGCTCAATTTACCTTTTTTCTCCTAAGAACACAGATATAAAATCCCTTTACCCCTGTTAAATCAATAAAATGCAATATTTCAAGAGGAGACAATAGATTTCCATCTCTGCTGGATGACCTTTAAAAATCTCTGTCCTCTTGGTCTTCCAAATATATGTGGCGGCTCACAACATGAAAGAATCGGAAATGAAATGAAGATTAAGGGGGAAAAATGAGGCAGGGTGACAGGCTCATTAAAATGTGCAGAAAGCATCTCTCACTCCCTCGAGGAAGCTGTTATCATGAAATGATCACATGGACGAACACGGCAAGAGTGGACTCCGGCAGGGCCTTATTTTGCACCCAAGAAGTTGGCGATTACATCCTGGATATGTGACCTCTGTGAAAACCTGGCGGCTTTGTTGCTTAATAGAGTTCACAGAAAATGCTTGTCTCCAAAATGAGATTTCTCCCCCATTCCCTGCGCAGCCTGGGAGTCCTGGCAGGATGAGCAGGGGGCCATTTCCCCTCATCAAGGTGGGGGAGAGATCCCTGGGGGTAGAAGATTGTCAGCAATCAAGCTCAACTCTTGCAGGGAAGAGCTCTCGCCTTCTGTTTGGTTGTCAAGTGGCCATAAAGGAAGGGTTAGGGAAACAGTTAGAATGTGCTAGAAATAAGGGGTAATGGGTGAAATGAACACATTTTTCTTAACAATTTATCCCATTTCTTATCTCCGAGGCCAAAAGACAAATGTTCCCTTGCTGCCTAAGTAGCCTATCTATGTATGCATGCTTAGCTCTTAATTGAAATATTTGCTAGTGTTTACATTTTTTCACTCCCTGGTTCAAAACTCTGATGTATCCTTTCAGCTGAAGACACAAACAAGTCTTTCTACATAGCTTCACGGAATAGAATGTTTTTCCTCTTCTGGCAGCCGAACTGGGAGACAATGGGAAGGATTGGGGTAGGTGGGGGCAGGGGGAGGCAGGGAATGAAATAATACAACCTGGCCCTAACCGGTTTGGCTCAGTGGATAGAGTGTCAGCCTGCGAACTGAAGGGTCCAGGTTCGATTCCCGTCAAGGGCATGTACCTTGATTGCGGATACATCCCCCCTAGCTGATCGATGTTTCTCTCTCATCGATGTTTCTAACTCTCTATCCCTCTCCCTTCCTCTCTGTAAAAAAATCAATAAAATATATTTTAAAAAGAAAAAGAAATAATACAGTCTGCGCCACAGGTGAGGGAGGCCATTGAAAAACTCCAATTCGGGGTTTGTAAACAAGGAGGGATCCCAAACACTGAAGGTGTCTGGTTTAAGCATAATTGAATTATTTTTTAATAAATCATTAAAACCTAAGGATTCACAAACACAACTATGACCCAGGGGAATTTTCAAGTGCTTATTCACCCCAGGCAGGGTCCTGTCCCCCTTCAAAGGTCCCCGGAGCTAGGTCAGAGGTCCTTATAGTACTTAAAGGCCATATGGTTGGCTATCTGTTTACCAAAATGATCATATTTGCCCTGGAACCCCACAAACATCCCCGAGCAATAGTAAATGAGCTCTTCTACCAACCCGTGAAAATTTAGGCCCAACCTTGACATGCTGCTTGAGTTCCTACCAGAATTGGTGTAATTTCCCTGTTGTGGGTACACATTCTGTATATTAGAGACTAGAAATGTTATTTCATGCCAACACTTCTACAACCCTAGGGACTGGCACACTGGGGATGAATAGTTCAGAAATATCCTGAGAATTCAGGCACAGCTCACTTCCTAACAAGACTAAAAACTGCCTGACAAATCTTATACTAGGTTTACTGGTTAATAATGGAATTTTTTTTCAATAGATGGAGTCACACATACCAGCATGTTGATGTACATGTGATTTGATATGCATGCTATCCCATTACACCGACAACAAGCCTCAAAAGTTTGTTGGTCTTCAAACTTTTTCGGTTGACCTGGATGTTCTTTGTCTTTCACATCGAAATCATCACTTTTAAACCATTTAAGCCAGTGCTCACAAGTATCTTGAGGTGTATCATGTTCATCATAAGCTTCCCGAAGTATACAATAACTTTCAGCAGCAGTTTCCTTCAAAATAGTAATGAATTAAAACTTCCCGCAGAGCAGCAAAAGATGGCGACCTGCAGGAAGGTAGGGAGAGAGAGAGTGTGAGTGAGGAACTCATAGAGGAGAGTGTAGATGTGTGTGGTGTGTGTGTGTGTATGAGCTAGGGTCAGTTAGATTCTGCAGGTCTTCCAAGGGGCTGCCTAACTGGGAAGTCCGAGACGGCAGAGCCCCGCGCACAAAGCGGACACTTCTGGGTGGCTGGTGTGGACGCGGAGACCATGCCATCTTGAGAAACAGAGCTGCCTGAGACTCGGATCCTGGCTTCTGACACAAACCAGGACCCTGCAGCCACTGGGGACAGAGAACTGCTATCACAGCTTCAGACCAACAAACAACAAGAATCCAGACTTCCCAGCAGATTTCCGTGAGTCAAAGAGCCTATCCCCCTTCCCACGGGTGTGCACAGAAAGCACCATAGTAACTGAAAGACCCGCCTCTCGCCCAAGCTGCAGAGTGCCCTCAGCCTCGCGATAGTGCCAAAGTTAACTGATAGATCCAACCCTTGCCCAGGATGCAGAGCTTTGTGCAGGGACGCGCTCCCCCTTAGGGAATTTGGCATGCGGGACAGACGCAGCTCCCCTTCGGGGAAATCTGACAGTGCGCACAGAGGGTTCCCCTTTGGGGAATTTGGGGGAATTTGGCTTGCGGGTCACAGCTCCCCTTCAGGGAATCTTAGAGCGCGCAGAGAGGGGCTCCCCTTTGGGGAATTTGGTGTGCAGGACGGACTCTTCCCCCCTTCGGGGAATCTGGGAGAGTGCATGGAGGCAGCTCACCTTCAGGAATTTGAGAGTGTGCACAGCCCTAGCTGGTTTGGCTCAGTAGAGAGAGCACACACAGGACGCAGCTCCACTTCAGGGAATTTGGCACGCCGGACACAGCTGCCTGGGATCCCTGACTCAGCGCATTCACACTAAGAGCCAGTGACTCCAATTGTTGGTGCATGCACACACAGGGACCCTGATTCTCAACGAGAAACTGCACAAGGCAACAGAGACTCTGACACTAGATTCTTGGTGCAGACACAGGGAAACTCTGACTCCTGGCACATGCTAAGGATCTCATTTTTGGCACATACCAACAGTGTGGTACAGACAGGGCTCCTGATTCTAAGTGTTCACATGAGACCACACGGAACACTGGGGACACTGACCCTGGGCAAGTCTGGTTCCCACCAACCAAAGGCAGCCACACGTCCTAGTGTCAGAGCACTTCAGTGAAACTCAGGTGGAACGAAGTCCCCACAGCACACGGCCCAGGTCCACGCAAACGGAAGCTTGAGCTTTCTGGTGATAGCCAGAATGGGGAAACGAAATAACTCACAGAGGAAAGAAAATGTGGAGTCGCCAAGAAAGGAAATTAGTGAAACTGAAGCTTGCAACATGACCGAAAAGGAGTTCAGAGTAATAGTCGTGGAATTTATACATCGGATGGATGAGAAAATCAACAACTTATGCAAGAATCAGGAAGAAATGAAAAGTGATATAGCTACAATCAAAAACACCATGGAAAGTTTCAACAGTAGACTACAAGAAGCAGAGGACCGAATTAGTGAGTTAGAAGATCAGGTACAGAAACAAGCTCAATCTGAACAGCAATTGGAGAAAAAAATTAAAAAGCAGGAGGAAAGCCTAAGGGAGCTTCGGGACAACATGAAGCGAAGTAACATGCGTATAATAGGGCTGCCAGAAGGACAAGAAGAGCAGCAGGGATTAGAAAATCTATTTGAAGAAAAAATGACAGAAAACTTCCCAGATATGGGAAAGATAAAAGTTATGCAAGTACAGAGAGTCCCAAGCAGGATCAACCCCAAAAGACCCACACCAAGACATGTCATAATTTCAATGGCAAATATAAACGATAAAGAGAGAATCTTAAAGGCGGCAAGAGTGAGAGAGAGAGTTACCTACAAAGGAACACCCATCAGATTGTCAAATGATTACTCAACAGAAACACAACAAGCTAGAAGTGAATGGAAGGAGGTATACAAAGTGTTGCAAAGCAAAGGACTGAATCCAAGAATACTATATCCAGCAAGACTATCAATCAAAATTGAAGGGGAAATCAGGAGCTTTGCAGACAAAAAAAGACTCAGGGAGTTTATCACCACCAAACCAGCAATGCAAGAGTTGCTAAAGGGAATACTGTAAAAAGAAGAAATAAACAGGTAAGAAGGAATACAGACACAAAAATAGATATGACTACAAACAAATACCTTTCAGTAATAACTTTAAATGTAAACGGACTAAATGCTCCAATCAAAAGACATCGAGTGGCTGAATGGATAAGACAACATGACCCATATATATCCTGTCTACAGGAGACCCACTTCAGAACAAGAGACTCACACAGATTGAAAGTGAAGGGATGGAAAAATATCTTTCAGGCAAATGGAAATGAAAAAAAAGCTGGGGTAGCAATACTTATATCTGACAAATTAGACCTCAAAGTAAATGCCATAACAAGAGATAAGGAAGGCCACTTCATAATACTAAAGGAAGAAATCCAACAAGAAGAAATAATTCTGGTAAACATATACACTCCCAATATAGAAGCACCCAAGTATACAAAAAAACTCCTGGAGGTTATCAAGGGAGAGATTGACAGCAATGTAATCATAGTAGGAGACTTCAATACCCCACTATCACCATTGGACAAATCCTCTAAACAAAAAATCAGCAAAGAAACAGCAATCCTAAATGACTCACTAGACCACATGGAATTAATTGACATCTTCAGAACATTTCACCCCAGAGCCACAGAATATACATTCTTCTCAAGTGCTCATGGGTCATTTTCAAAGATAGACCATATGCTGGGTCACAGGCAAAGTCTCTTCAAATTCAAGAAGATAGAAATTATATCAAGCATCTTCTCAGATCACAGTGGCATAAAACTGGAAATCAACTACAATAAATACAATCCAAAGAAATCAAACACATGGAGACTAAACAGCATGCTATTAAACAAGGACTGGGTCACCAGAGAGATCAAAGAAGAAATAAAAAACATCATGACAACAAATGACAATGAAACCACAACAATCCAATATCTATGGGACACAGCGAAAGCAGTCTTGAGAGGGAAGTTTATAGCTCTACAAGCCTATTGCAAAAAACAAGAAACAATGGTAATAAATTACCTAACCCTACAACTCAAAGAGCTAGAAAAAGAGCAGCTCGAAAAGCCCAGTGTAACCAGAAGGAAGGAAATAACAAAGATCAGAGTTGAGATAAATGACATAGAGACCAAAGAAACAATACAAAAGATCAACAAAACCAAGAGCTGGTTCTTTGAAAGGATAAACAAGATTGATGGACCTCTAGCCAGGCTCACGAAGAAGCAAAGAGAGAGGACCCAAATAAACAAAATCAGAAATGAAAGAGGTGAAATAACAACAGACCCCGCTGAGATACAAAGGATTGTTACTAAATACTACAAACAACTCTATTTCAACAACCTGGACAAGCTGGAGGAAATGGACATATTCCTAGAAAAATATAACCTTCAAAAATCAATCAAGAATCTAAACAGCTCAATAGGCCAGTAACTATGGACGAAATTGAAGCAGTCATCAAAAAGCTTCCGGCAAATAAAAGCCCGGGCCTGACGGCTACACAGGAGAGTTTTACCAAACATTCAAGGAAGAACTAAAACCTATCCTCCTCAGACTATTCCAAGAAATTCAAGAGGAAGGAACACTTCCAAGCTCCTTCCCAGCATCACCCTAATAACAAAACCAAAAAAAGACAACACAATGAAAGAGAACTACAGACCAATATTCCTCTTGAACATAGATGCCAAAATCCTCAACAAAATTCTAGCAAATCGGCTCCAGCAATACATCAGAAAGATCATACACCATGACCAAGTAGGATTTATCCCAGGAATGCAAGGATGGTACAATATCTGCAATCAATAATGTGATACATCACATAAACAAATTGAGAGATAAAAATCACATAGTCATATCAATTGATGCAGAAAAAGCATTCGACAAAATCCAACACCCTTTCTTGATAAAAACTCTCAACAAGGTGGGAATAGAAGGCTCATACCTCAACATAATAAAAGCCATATATAATAAACCCACAGCAAACATCATACTCAATGGACAAAAACTAAAACATTTCCCCTAAGAACAGGAACAAGACAGGGATGCCCACTTTCTCCACTCCTGTTTCACATAGTACTGGAAGTATTAGCCATTGCAATTAGACAAGAAGAAGAAATAAAAGGCATCCAAATTGGAAAAGAACAAGTAAAGCTGTCTTTATTTGCAGATGACATGATATTGTACATAAAAAATCCGAAAGACTCCGTCAAAAAACTAATAGACTTAATAAATGAATTCGGCAATGTAGCAGGATACAAAATTAATGCCAAGAAATCTATGGCCTTTCTATACACCAATAGTGAACTTACAGACAGAGAGACTAAAAAGGCAATCCCAGTTACCATCGCACCAAAAAAATTAAGATACCTAGGAATAAACTTACCTAAGGAGGTAAAAGACCTATACACAGAAAACTACAGGACACTGAAAAAAGAGATAGAGGAAGACGTAAACAGATGGAAGAACATACCATGTTCATGGATTGGTAGAATCAACATCATTAAAATGTCCATAGTACCCAAAGCAATCTATAGATTCAATGCACTCCCCATTAAAATACCAATGGCATATTTCACAGACCTTGAAAGAACTCTCCAAAAATTCATCTGGAATAAAAAAAGACCCCGAATAGCCACAGCAATCCTGAGAAAGAAGAATAAAGTAGGAGGGATCTCATTACCAGATTTCAAGCTGCATTACAAAGCCACTATTCTCAAAACAGCCTGGTACTGGCACAAGAATAGACATATTGATCAATGGAACAGAATAGAGAATCCAGATATTGACCCAAACCACTATGCTCAATTAATATTTGACAAAGGAGGCATGAACATACAATGGAATAAAGACAGTCTCTTCAATAAATGGTGTTGGGAAAATTGGACAGATACATGCAAAAAAATGAAGCTAGATCACCCACCTACGCCTTACACAAAAATAAACTCAAAATGGATACAGGACTTAAACATAAGACGGGAAACCATAAAAATACTAGAGGAATCCACAGGCAGCAAAATCTCAGACATATGCCAAAAGAACTTCTTCACCGATACTGCCCCTAGGGCAATGGAAGCTAAAGAGAAAATAAACAAATGGGACTACATCATAATAAAAAGCTTTTTTACAGCAAAAGAAACTATCAACAGAACAACAGAAAGCCCACTGCATGGGAGAACATATTTGCAAATGGTATCACTGGTAAAGGTTTAATCTCCAACATCTACAGGCAGCTTATACAACTTAATAAAAGGAAGATAAATGATCCAAGAAAAAAATGGGCAACGGACCTAAATAGAATTTTTCAAAAGAAGACAGAAGGAAGGCCAAGAGACACATGAAAACATGCTCAACGTCACTAATTATCCGAGAGATGCAAATCAAAACAACAATGCGGTACCATCTCACACCTGTCAGAATAGCTATCATTAACAAATCAACAAACGACAAGTGTTGGCGAGGATGCGGAGAAAAAGGAACACTCGTGCACTGCTGGTGGGAATGCAGACTGGTGCAGCCACTGTGGAGAACAGTATGGAGTTTCCTCAAAAACTGAAAATGGAACTCCCATTTGACCCAGTAATCCCACTCCTAGGAATATATCCTAAGAAACTGGGAACACCAATAAGAAAGGATGTATGCACCCCTATGTTCATAGCAGCACAATTTACAATAGCTAAGATCTGGAAACAGCCTAGGTGCCCATCAGCAGATGACTGGCTCAGAAAACTATGGTACATCTACACAATGGAATATTATGCTGCCATAAAAAAGAAGGAATTGTTACCATTTGCAGCAACCTGGATGGAATTGGAGAACATTATGCTGAGTGAAATAAGCCAGTCAATGAAAGAAAAATGCCACATGATCTCACTCATTTATGGATAATAAAGAACATTATAAACTTGAAGAAAAAGATAGATACAGAGGTAGTAAAGCATCAAACAGTCTGTCAAATTACAACAGGAAGGTTATGGAGAGGTGGGGAAGATAAGAGATCAATCAAAGGACTTGTATGCATGCATATAAACATAACCAAATGGACGCGAAACTCTGGGGTGTGAAGGCATATATGGGAGTGGGGTGGGGGCGCAATGGTAAGATATGTACACATATAATACCTTAATAAAAAAAAGTGGAATAAGAAATAAAAAAACTTCCCGCAAATGCTTTTTATGGCATGAAATTCCACATTTTTAAGCCTAAGACAATCTATGATGTTCACACCTTCAGAAAATTTGACATATGAAGTTTTGAAGCTCGTTGTCAATACAACAAAAAAGCACACACATCAATTCGCATACAAATCAACACACCTGTATGTGCAACTCCATATATTGAAAAAAACTCGCCTCATTAACCGGTACACTTGTACAAAACTTGGAAATGCAAGCTACGAAAGTAAATGAAATATTTTTTAATTAATTTCTTTATTGATTAAGGTATCACATATTTGTCCTCATTCCCCCATTCCCATCCCTCACCCCTCCCCACGCATGCCCCCACATCCCTGTTGTCCTTAACCACTGGTTAGGCTCATATGCATGCACACAAGTCCTTTGGTTGATCTCTCCTCTTTACCCCATCCTCCCCTACACTCCCTCTGAGGCCAGACAGTCTGATTCATGCCTCCTTGTTTCTGGGTCTGTTCTTGTTCATCAGTCTATGTTGTTCATTATTTCCCCTAGATGAGTGAGATCATGTGCTATTAGAAATACACTTATAAGATCCGAAAATGAGACAAGCAATAATGGTTATGCTGACAGGCAAATGAATCAGTCTGTAGTGAGTTTCTTTCTGGGCCAACAGTTCTTTTGAGACCCAATTTCAATGTCCAACAGTTCCTTATGTATACATGTCAGCAATGACATTTCAGTTCTGGATGGTGGACAAATGGTGGTAATGCAGGTCCGACGCTGTCTGGTTTGGTCCTGGGCAACCTGCAGTGATGCACGGCTGCTAACTGCTAGTATGGAAAGGCCACATCGGCGTCTTCCATCTCTGGACTGCTTCTATTCTGTCTTCATGGCTGGAGTAGTCCTGTCGATTCCTCTCTGTTGCTGGAATCCACATGGTCTCAGAGTTGTTTTCGAAAATACACAAACATATTCTCGACCAAAAGTTAATAAAGGAATATTTTCTATAAATTTGACTTGGGATCCTATTTCATTTTTGCCCAAATGATTTTCCTCTGGCTTGTTTTGACACCTTGTGTGTTTTTCATGGGTGTCTTGCTTTTAGCCTTAAAATTAATTTTCTAAAGTATTAAGTTTCTAGATGTAATTTACTTACAGGATATTTTTCCTTACATGATATTCCTCCACTATCCCCTCCTTTTTTGATTTAAATGTTAGGAGACTTTTGAAAATTTTATGATGTAGTCTTGATGGCTTTTAAATTTTAATTTTTTGCACTATAATATTACTGTTTTAGGTTCATTACATGGTGCACAATTTTATCATGAGATGAAGTACCAAAAAAATTTTAGTTAACACTTTACGAACACCTTTTTGTCCAGTACAATTAATTTTTCTAGAATATTCCCTTGTTTCAACTAGCCAATTTAAATTTGCCTGAAAATTGACTACTGTTTTACTATCAAATTTATTACTCTAACAACAATCTTATTTTACCCTGTAAATATTGGTGGAAGGGATTATTTGCCTTCTTGAGTAGGTCCTGAGCATACCTGGTGGTAGGCTGGATTTAGATATCGTAAACCCACTTCCCCACACCATGGGTACAAGACAACTCAAACAATTCTTGTTGGAGTGAGAGGGCAGCTGCTGTCAGCCAAGTCTCTGTCGGTCACCTGGGTCCTGATCTGAGCTGGGCATGGGAAGCACGAAGCAGCCATGGGGGCAGGAGACCTCCCTCAGAAGGGGCTAGGATTCAGGCCCCTGCAATGTTGGGGGGTGAGGGTCTGTGCCCCACCTCTGTTGATCCCCAAATTCTCTCCTGATGGCCCCTCTGCGACTGTGCCTGTCTTATGTTGTTCCTTCCTGGAGGAATCTTACCCGTCTCTGGCTAACCAGCCATCATCCGGGGCCAAGCAATGACGTGACGTTCAGTTTTGCCTCCCTGGTAGCCTATGCCCCCGTGGCCTCCATGCCCAGAACCTTCCATGGGATCCCCTCGCCTGCTGGCGGGGCCCCAGCACTGATCACATATCTTTTGAAACCCGGGTTTCTTCTCCAGGGAGGGCTCAGTTTGCCCCACTGGGTGAGAGACAGATCCATGGCACCAGTCATTACGAGACTTCAACCTCGACTTGAACAGAGAGCTCATGCAACAGCTGTGAGCAATTGAATTGTGAGAAGAGGGTCTCTCTTGGCCTAAAGGGTAAGAGGGACCAATATAGAATGCTCAGGTGCCTTCCCAGGAGGCCCTCTACACAATGAAAAGGATTAAATCCTTACATGTCCTTTTTAAATTGCTGCCAGACATTCAAAGAATTAGTTTGTACATTTGCTTGGGATAATTGTATATTATGCTGTAGTAATTTTAAAGTATCAAGAGATGTGTTAAGTTTGTCTCCAAGCACCAAACAGATGACTTTTTTTTTTTTTTTATCCCCAAGGGTGCGAGGAACTATTACAAGTACTGGGGGTGATCCAAATCTGGGAAAATTTTTAATGATAGTGTAGAATAATATCATGTAAGGATATTCTTTGTTCTAGTCCATGGGAATTCCCTTTCAAACTGGCTGTCCATTTCTTTTTATATAGACAAGGTCTTAGTTACATTTTCTGCAACTCTACCGGGGGCATGTAGTGATAATAGTGACACCTTTTCTTTGGTGTCCACACAAGCCAGAAACCTCTCTTTAATTGTACACACAAAGGGGCATTGTTTTGATTTCGTGTCATACAAAAGGGAATATGGGTGGAGACCCCTGTGTATTTATACTTTCTTGCCCCACCCATGGACCTCCTGGATGTCCAGGGTGTTTGGTATTATTGGTAACAACATTAGTCAGGGGATCAGCCCATGTAAGGGGTCTTACCCATGAAGGGTCAGGAACATAAGACCAAAATACTTACCCTCTTGTCCCAGGTAAAATTACCGTACATCTGATGATTGCTAGCATGGCTAGAAAGGCATTCTCAGGCATTCTTGGGTTTCTGGTTACCTCACAATTTCTTCCCTGAGGTTTGATGTTCTGATTGATGTTTCTCTGTTTCTGGATCTGTTTTTCCCCCCATCAGTTTATGTTGTTCATTATATTCCACAAATGAGTGAGATCATGTGATATTTATCTTTCTCTGCCTGGCTTATTTCACTAAGCATAATATTCTCCATCTCCATCCATATTGTTGAAAATGGTATGAGCTCCTTCTTTTTTACCGCAGCGTAGTATTCCTTTGTGTAGATGTACCAAAGTTTTTTAATCCACTCATCTGCTGATGGGCACGTAGGCTGTTTCCAAATCTTAGCTATGGTGAATTGTGCTGCTATGAACATAGGGGTGCATAAATCCTTTCTGATTGATGTTTCCAGTTTCTTGGGATATATTCCTAGAAGTGGGATCACTGGGTCAAATGGGACTTATATTTTTAGTTTTTTAAGGAAACTCCATACTGTTCTCCACAGTGGCTGCACGAGTCTGCATTCCCACCAGCAGTGCAAGAGGGTTCCTTTTTCTCCACATCCTCGCCAGCACTTGTCATTTGTTGACTTGTTGATAATGGCCATTCTGACAGGTGTGAGATGGTACCACATTGTTGTTTTGATTTGCATCTCTCTAATGATTAGTGATTTAGGGCAGATTTTCATATGTCTCTTGGCCTTCCTTCTGTCTTCTTTCGGAAAGTGTCTATTTAGATCAGTTGCCCATTTTTTGATTGGGTTTTTTATCTTCTTTTTGTTAAGCTGCATGAGTCCCCTGTAAATGTTGGAGATTAAACCCTTATCGTTGACATCATTGGCAAATATGTTCTCCCATGTAGTGGGCTTTCTTGTTGTTTTATTGATGGTTTCCTTTGCTGTGCAAAAGCTTTTTATTTTGATGTAGTCCCATTTGTTTATTTTCTCTTTAGCTTCCATTGCCCTAGGAGCAGTATCAGCGAAGAAGTTCTTTTGGTATATGGCAGAGATTTTTCTGCCTGTAGATTCCTCTACTATTTTTATGGTTTCCTGTCTTATGTTTAAGTCCTTGATCCATTTTGAGTTTATTTTTGTGTATGGTGTAAGTTGGTGGTCTAGTTTCATTTTTTGCATGTATCTGTCAAATTTTCCCAACACCATTTGTTGAAGAGCCTGTCTTGACTCCACTGTATGTTCATGCCACCTTTGTCAAATATTAATTGAGCATAGTGATTTGGATCGATTTCTGGGTTCTCTATTCTATTCCATTGATCTATATGTCTGTTCTTGTGCCAATACCAGGCTGTTTTGAGAACAGTGGCTTTGTAATACAGCTTGAAATCTGGTATGGAGATCCCACCTACTCTGTTCTTCTTTCTCAGGATTGCTGTGGCTATTCGGGGTCTTTTTTTATTCCAGATGAATTTTTGGAAAGTTCGTTCTAAGTCTGTGACGTATGCCGTTGGTATTTTAATGGGAAGTGCATTGAAATTATAGATTGCTTTGGGTAGTATGGACATTTTGATGATGTTGATTCTACAAATCCATGAACATGGTGTATTCTTCCATCTGTTTATATCTTCCTCTCTCTCTTTTTTCAGTGTTGTGTAGATATTCGCATATAGGTCTTTTACCTCCTAAGTTAAGTTTATTCCTAGGTATCTTAATTGTTTTGGTGTGATGGTAAATGGGATTGCTTTTTTAGTCTCCCTTTCTGTAAGTTCATTATTGGTGTATAGAAATGCCATAGATTTCTTAGCATTTATTTTGTATCCTGCTACTCTGCCGAAATCATTTATTAAGTCTAGTAATTTTTTGATGGAGTCTTTAGGGTTTTCTAAGTACAGTATCATGTCATCTGCAAATAAGGACAGCTTTACTTGTTCTTTTCAAATTTAGATGCCTTTAATTTCTTCTTCTTGTCTGATTGCAATGGCTAGTATTTCCAACACTATGTTGAACAGGAGTGGTGAGAGTGGGCATCCCTGTCTTGTTCCTGTTCTTTGGGGAAATGGTTTTAGTTTTTGCCCATTGAGTATGATGTTGGCTGTGGGTTTGTCATATATGGCTTTTATTATGTTGAGGTATGATCCTTCTATTCCCATCTTGCTGATAGTTTTTATCAAGAAAGGGTGTTGGATTTTGTCAAATGCTTTTTCTGCATCAATTGATATGACTATATGGTTTTTATGTCTCAATTTGTTTATGTGATGTATTACGTTTATTGATTTGCAAATATTATACCATCCTTGCATCCCAGGGATAAATCCTACTTGGTCATGGTGTATGGTCTTTCTAATGTATTGCTGGATTCGATTTGCTAGGATTTTGTCGAGGATTTTGGCATCTATGTTCATGAGAGATATTGGCCTGTAATTCTCTTTCATTGTTTTATCTTTATCTGGTTTTGTTGTTAGGGTGATGCTGGCTTCATAGAAGGAGCTTGGAAGTGTTCCTTCTTCTTGAATTTTCTGGAATAATCTGAGGAGGATAGGTTTTAGCTCTTCCTTGAATGTTTTATAAAACTCCCCTGTGAAGCCGTCTGGCCCCGGGCTTTTGTTTGCTGGAAGCTTTTTGATAACTGCTTCAATTTCTTCCGTAGTTTTCAGCCTATTGAGATTTTTAGTCTCTTCCTGAGTAAGTTTTGGAAGGTTGTGTTTTTCTAGGAATGTATCCATTTCCTCCACGTTGTCTACTTTGTTGGAGTAGAGTTGTTCATAGTATTTTTTGACAATCCTTTGTATTTCTGTGGGGTCTGTTGTTATTTCACCTCTTTCATTTCTGATTTTGTTTATTTGGGTCCTCTCTCTTCGCTTCTTGGTGAGCCTGGCTAGAGGTTCATCAATCTTGTTTATCCTTTCAAAGTACCAGCTCTTGGTTTTGTTGATCTTGTGTATTGTTTTTTGGTCTCTATGTCATTCATTTCTGCTGTGATATTTATTATTTCCTTTCTTCTGCTCACTGTGGGCTTTTCTTGTTGCTCCCTTTCTAATTTTTTGAGTTGTTGAGTTAGATGATCTATTACCATTTTTTCTTGTTTTTTGAGGTAGGCCTGTAGAGCTATACATTTCCCTCTCAGGACTGCTTTCATTGTGTCCCATAGGATTTGCAATGTTGTGTTTTTATTGTCATTAGTCTCCAGTATGTTTTTAATTTATTCTTTGATCTCATTGATAACCCAATCATTGTTTAGTAGCATGCTATTCAATTTCCAAGTGTTTGAATTTTTGGAATGTTTTTATTGTAGTTTATTTCTAATATTATGCCATTGTGGTCTGAGAAAATGCTTGATATGATTTCAATCTTTTTGAATTTGGGGAGACTTTGCTTGTTACCCAATATATGGTCTATTTTTGAGAATGTCCCATATGCACTTGAGAAGAATGTATATTCCATGGCTTTGGGGTGAAATACTCTGAAGATGTCAATTAGGTCCATCTGATCTAGTGTGTCATTTAGAATTGCTGATTTTTTGTCCAGAGGATTTATCCATTGATGTCAGTGTTGTATTAAAGTCCCCCACTATGATTGTATTGATGTCAATCTCTCCCTTGATATCTTCCAGGAGATTTTTTATGTATTTGGGGGCTCCTGCATTGGGTGCATAAACGTTTACCAGAGTTATATCCTCTTGCTGGATTGTTCCCTTTAGTATTATGTAGTGGCCTTCCTTATCTCTTATTAAGGCCTTTACTTTGAGGTCTATTTTATCTGATATAAGTATCGCAACCCCAGCTTTTTTCTCATTTCCATTTGCCTGAAAAATGTTTTTCCATCCCTTCACTCTCAGTCTGTGTGAATCTTTTGCTCTAAGGTGGGTCTCTTGTAGACAGCAAATATATGGGTCATGTTTTCTTATCCATTTAGCTACCCTATGTCTTTTGATTGGTGCATTTAATCCATTTACATTTACTGTTATTATTGATAAGTAACTGTTTGTTGACATATTGTTCCTTAGTGTTTGTGTTTCTTCTTGCCTTTCTCTTTCTTCTTTTTACAGCAGCCCCTTTAGCATTTCTTGCATTGCTGGCTTGGTAGTGATGAACTCCCTTAGCCCTTTTTTGTCTGTGAAGCTTGTGATTCCACCTTCAATTTTAAATGATAGTCTTGCTGGGTATAGTATTCTTGGATTCAGTCCCTTGTTTTGCACCACTTTGTATATTTCATTCCATTCCCTTCTGGCCTGGTGTGTTTCTGTTGAGAAATCAGTTGATATTCTGATAGGAGATCCCCTGTAGGTAACTTTCTGTTTCTCTCTGGCAGCCTTTAAGATTCTTGCTTTGTCGTTGTTGTTCGTCAGTTTAATTATGATGTGTCTTGGTGTTGGTCTTTTGGGGTTCAACTTGTTTGGGATTCTGTGTACTTCTTGGACTTGGATAGTTTTTTTCTTGCCAATATCAGGGAAGTTTTCTGTCATTATTTCTTCTAACAGGTTTTCTATTCCTTGCTTCTCTTCCTCTCCTTCTTTTATCCCTATTATTCGAAGGTTGTTTCGTTTTGTGTTGTCCCAAAGCTCCCTTAGGCTCTCCTCTTGCTTTTTAAGTTTTCTTTCCAGTTGCTGCTGTGTTTGTGTGTTTTTTCCTACCTTGTCTTCTAATTCGCTGATGCAGTCCTCAGCCTCTTCTACTCTACTCTTTAGGCCTTCCATTGTGTTCTTTATTGCAGCTATGTCGTTCTTCATCTCCTCTTGGTTTCTTTTCATGTTGGTGACATTTTCATTCAGCTCCTTATAGTTCTCATTGAGTTGTATGTATTTGTCATCCATCCGTTTAAACATCCTTATAATGAATACTCTGAATTCTTTCTCTGTTAAGCTGCTAGCCTCAAGTTCATTTAACTCCCTTTCTGGTGATTCCTCTTTTTCCTCCCTTTGGGAATTTCCTTTTTTTCTCCCCATGTTTTCCTGTAATGTTTTAATTGTAGATCCGCTTGCTTTGCTACCCAGGTTCTTTTGGGGATGGTACTACTCATGTAATCTCTCAGTTCTCCGGGGCTTGGTAATCTAGTGTAGCTCCCTACTTGAGCTACTTGGGTTCTCTTGATGTAGGCCTGCAAGCTTGAGAGGCACAACTGTGGTGTCTAAAAGTCAGCAGCTATGGAGTGGAGTGTCCCAGTTTTTGCTGTCTTGCACCTTTAGTTGAAATCGCGCGTGTCCAGTGGGGACTCACAGTGGCACCCAGGAACCGTCTGTTGGGAGAGCTCCCAGTGGCTCCCACTAGCATCCTGTGTGTAGATGGGCTCAGAGTGCCTGCCTGTTGTAAATTTGCTTATGTGGAGGTGTGTTTGCAGGTGCAGAGCTTTGATGCACTCTGAGGGGCCCTGACTGAAGTTAAACAGCTAGGGTGTATGTGGGAAGTTGTGCAGGAGAAAGGAGTTCAGAGTTTCTGCTGTGGAACAGTGCATCCTTGGCTGTACAGTATCACACCCAACAGGGGCTCAAAGCAGCTCCCCAGAGGACCCTGTAGATATATGGGCTCAGGGTGCCTTCCCTTGCTGTGGCCGTGAGTTTACCCGCTCTGGAGTGTGCGCGAACTGGTTGTGCACCCTCCGGCACACAGCTCTGACGCAACTTGAGGGGCCCTGGCACTGAAGTTAAACAGCTAGAGTGTATGTGGGAAGTTATTCAGGAGAAAGGAGTTCAGAGTTTCTGCTGTGGGGCAGCGCATCCTTGGCTGTACAGAATCACACCCAGCAGGTGCTCAAAGCAGCTCCCCAGAAGACCCTGTGGATATATGGGTTCCGGGTGCCTTCCCTTGCTGTGGCCGTGAGTTTGCCTGCCCTTGAGTGTGCGCGAACTGGTGGTGCGCCCCTGGCACAAAGCTCTGAGGGACCCTGGCCCTGAAGTTGCACCGCAGGGGTGTCTGTGGGCAGTTATTTAGGAATAGGCAGTTCAGAGATTCTACTGCAGGGCCGCGCACCCTTGTCTGTGCAGAATCACCCCCTCGGGGGCTCTCAGTGGTTCCCAAGCACTGCCTGGGTAGTGGAGTGCCTGGGTGTCTATGGGCTGGGGATGAGGCGAATCCTGAGTTCCGGCGCTGGGGAGGGGGAGGTTGTACTTACTGCTTTCAGCGGCGCACTTTTGGAGGTCGAGATCTCAGGGTTTGCGCATCTGCAGCTGGGGTGGCAGGTCTTCTACCAGAGTGGCTGTAGTGACCAGGTTTGCTTCCGAGACCAGACTGGGTGGTGGTAAGGTTAGGATTCTAGTCTCTAGCAGTTCCATTCTTAAAGATGGCAGGGTCTCTGTGCCACTGGTGTCCTCCCTGGAGTGTTTGCAGCAGCTGCGGGGTTTTGCCAACCAAGACTGCCTGGATTGGAAGCCCCCTGGAAGGACTGCAGGGTCTAACTGTCCCTATTTCACTCACACACACACTCAAACACGTCCATACACACCTCTATCACTCCTTCACTTGATCACACACTCTCCCTCCCTACGTCCCTGCCAGTCGCCATCTTCCTCTCCCCTCTGTCATTATTTCATCAAACAGGTTTTCTACTCATTTTCTTCTCTTCCTCTCTTTCTGGTACTCCTATTATGTGAATGTCATTTTGTTTTGTGTTGTCCCAAAGCTCCCTTAGGCTCTCCTCTTGCTTTTTAAGTCTTCTTTCCAGTTGCTGATGTGTTTGTGTGTTTTTTCCTACCTTGTCTTCTAATTCACTGATGTGGCCCTCAGCCTCTTCTCATCTACGGTTTATGTCTTCCATTGTGTTCTTTATTTCAGCTATGTCGTTCTTCATTTCCTCTTGTTTCCTTTTCATGTTGGTGACATTCTCATTCAGTTCCTTATAATTCTCGTTGTGTGTTTTGTGCTTGAGTAGTGTGTATTTGTCATCCAGCCATTTGAGCATCCTTATAACCATTACTCTGAATTCTTTCTCTGATAAGTTACTTGCATCAATTTCATTTAACACCCTTTCTGGTTATTTCTCTTTTTCTTTCCTTTGCGGATTGCCTTTTTGTCTTCCCATGTTTTGCTGTAATGTTTTATTTTTATTTTTTTGTAAATATATTTTATTGACCTTTTACAGAGAGGAAGGGAGAGGGACAGAGAGCTAGAAACATCGATGAGAGAGAAACACCGACCAGCTGCCCCCTGCACACACCCCACCGGGGATGTGCCCATAACCAATGTATAGGCCCTTGAATCGAACCTGGGACACTTCAGTCCACAGACCGACGCTCTATCCACTGAGCCAAACCGGTTTTGGCTGTAATGTTTTAATTGTAGATCCGATTGCTTTGCTCCCCAGGTTCTTTTGGGTATGGTGCTACTGGTGTGATCTCTCAGGTCTCCTGGGCTTGGTAATCTAGCGTAGCTCACAGTTGAGTTATTTAGGTTCTCTTGATGTAGGCCTGCAAGCTGGAAAGGCGCAACTTAGGTGTCTAGAATTCAGCAGCCGTGGAGGGGCGTGTGTCCCAATTTTTGCTGTCTTGCGCCCTTGCTTGAAATTGCGCTTGCTCAGCAGGGTCTCACAGTGGCACCTAGGAACTGTCTGTTGGTGTGGTGGGGCTCAGGAGACCTTTGCTCTGGAAAGGCGTGACTGTGGTGTCCAGAGTTCTGTATTTGTGGGGTGGGAAGATGAAGCTTTTGCTTCTGCTTCTGTGGTTGGTTACATGCGCCCCCAGTGGCAGCTCACACAGGCACCCACTGTGCGTTTGCCAGAACAGCATACAGATGAACTTTGAAGGGCCTTGGTGCTGAAGCTGCTTAATGGAGGTGTCACTGGGCAGGTATCCCTGAAGAGGGAATTCAGAATTTCTACTGTCGGGGAGTGCGTCCCTGTCTGTCCAAGGTTGCACCCAGCGGGGGCTCACAGCGGCTCCCAAGAGCCCCTTGTGGATTGATGGGCTCGGCGGGCCAGCTTGCTGGAAATGCATGACTGTGGCAGTGTGTTTGCTGGCGCAGAGCTCTGACACACTCTCATGGGCCCTGGTGCTGAAGTTACGCAGCTGGGGTATCTGTGGTCAGTTATTCAGGAAGAGGGAATTCAAAATTTCTGCTGAGGGGCAGTGGACCCTTCTCTGTACAAAATCAAACCCAGTGCGGGTTTACAGGGGCTCCCAAGAGTGGCCTGTGGAGTGGTGTGCCCTAGAGGCCTGTGCTCTGGAAACATGCATGTGACTGTGGTGTCTGGATGTCTGCCGCTGGGAAGGTGGAAGTTGCACTTACTGCTGTGGGAGCGGTGCACCTTTGGAAGTGGAGGTCCCAGTGTCCATGGGTCTGTGAGTGGGGCAGAAGGATTTTGACTGGAGTGGCTGCAGGGTCACAGGCAGTGTCCAAGATCTGTCTTGTGATGGTGCTCATGAGTTCCTAGAAGAGGCCGCCCTCCCCTTCCTCTGGATCTATTTTTTGTCATCAGTTTATGTTGTTCATTATATTCCACAAATGAGTGAGATCATGTTATATTTATCTTTCTCTGACTGACTTATTTCACTTAGCATAATGCTCTCTAGTACTATCCATGCTGTTGCAAATGGTAGGATTTCCTTCCTTTTTACAGCAGTGTAGTATTCCATTGTGTAGATGTACCACAAGTTTTTAATCCACTCATCTGCTGTTGGGCACCTTGGCTGTTTCCAAATCTTAGCTATGGTAAATTGTGCTGCTATGAACATAGGGGTGCATATATCCTTTCTGATTGGTGTTTCTAGTTTCTTGGGATATATTCCTAGAAGTGGGATTACTGGATCAAATGGGAGTTCCATTTTTAGTTTTTTGAGGAAACTCCATACTGTTCTCCACAGTAGCTGCGCCAGTCTGCATTCTCACCAGCAGTGCATGAGGGTTCATCTTTCTCGACACCTCACCAGCATTTGTCGTTTGTTGATTTGTTGATGATAGCCATTCTGACAGGTGGGAGATGGTACCTCATTGTCGTTTTGATTTGCATCTCTTGGATTATTAGTGACTTTGACCATGTTTTCATATGCATCTTGGCCTTCCTTCTGTCTTCATTTGAAAAGTATCTATTTAGGTCCCTTGCCAATTTTTTGATTGGGTTGTTTATCTTCCTTATTTTAAGTTGAATGAGTTCCCTGTGAATGTTGGAGATTAAGCTCTTATCAGTGATAACAGTGGGCTTTTTGTTGTTTTGTTGATGATTTCCTTTGCTGTGAAAAAGCTTTTTATTTTGATGTAGTCCCATTTGTTTATTTTCTCTTTAATTTCAATTGCCCTAGGAGCAGTATCTGTGAAGAAATTGCTTCGGCATATGTCTGAGATTTTGGTGCCTGTGAATTTCTCCATTATTTTTATGGTTTCCCATCTTATGTTTAAGTCCTTTATTCATTTTGAGTTTATTTTTGTGTATGGTGTAAGTTGGTGGTCTAGTTTCATTTTTTTGCATGTATCTGTCCAATTTTCCCAACATAATTTATTGAAGAGACTATCTTGACTCCATTGTATGTTCATGCCTCCTTTGTCAAATATTAATTGAGCATAGTGGCTTGGGTCGATTTCTGAGTTTTCTATTCGATTCCACTGATCTATATGTCTGTTCTTGTGCCAGTACCAGGCTGTTTTGAGAAAAGTGGCTTTGTAATACAGCTTGATATCTGGTATTGAGATCTCCCCTACTTTGTTCTTCTTTCTCAGGATTGCTGCAGATATTCAGGGTCTTTTTTATTCCCGATGAATTTTTGGAAAGTTCGTTCTAGGTCTGGAAAATATGCTGTTGGTATTTCAATGGGGAGTGCATTGAATCTATAGATTGCTTTGGGTAGTATGGACATTTTAATGATGTTGATTCTACCAATCCATGAATGCGTTATGTTCTTCCATCTGTTTATGTCTTCCTCTATCTCTTTTTTCAGTGTCCTGTAGATTTCCATATATAGGTCTTTTACTTCCTTACTTAAGTTTATTCCTAGGTATCTTAATTTTTTTTGTTGCGATGGTAAATGGGATTGCTTTTTTAGTCTCTATTTTTGTAAGTTCATAATTGGTGTATAGAAATGTCATAGATTTCTTGGTGTTAATTTTGTATGTTGTTACATTGCTGAATTCATTTATTAAGTCTCATAATTTTTTGATGTAGTCTAGGGTTTTCCATGTACAGTATATCTCATCTACGAATAAGGACAGTTTTACTTCTTCTTTTCCAATTTGGATGCCTTTTATTTCTTCTTCTTGTCTGATCACAATGGCTGGTATTTCCAGTACTATGTCGAACAGGAGTGGTGAGAGTGGGCATCCCTGTCTTGTTCCTGTTCTTAGGGGAAATGGTTTTAGTTTTTGCCCATTGAGTATGATATTGGTTGTGGGTTTGTCATATATGGCTTTTATTATGTTGAGGTAGGGTCCTTCTATTCCCAGCTTGCTGAGAGTTTTTATCAAGAAAGGGTGTTGGATTTTGTCAAATGCATTTTCTGCATCAATTGATATGACTATGTGGTTTTTATCTCTGAATATGTTTATGTGATGTATCACGTTTATTGATTTGCAGATATTGTACCATCCTTGCATCCCCAGGATAACTCCTACTTGGTCATGGTGTATGATCTTTCTGATGTACTGTTAGATCCGATTTGCTAGAATTTTGTTGAGGATTTTGGCATCTATGTTCATGAGGGATATTAGCCTGTAATTCTCTTTCATTGTGTTGTCTTTATCTGGTTTTGGGATTAGGGTGATACTGGCTTCAAAGAATAAGCTTGGAAGTGTTCCTTCCTCTTGAATTTTTTGGAATAGTCTTAGGAGGATAGGTTTAGTTTTTGTTAAATGTTTGGTAGAACTCCCTTATGAAGCCGTCTGGCCCTGGGCTTTTGTTTGCTGGAAGCTCTTTGATGACTGCTTCAATTTCTTCCATAGTTATTGGCCTATTGAGATTTTTAGAATCTTACTTATTGAATTTTGGAAGGTTGTATTTTTCTAGGCATTGTCCATTTCCTCCAAGTTGTCTAGTTGGTTAGAATAGAGTTGTTCATAGTATTTTTAAAGAATCCTTTGTATTTCAGTGGGGTCTGTTGTTATTTTGCCACTTTCATTTCTGATTTTGTTTATTTGGGTTCTCTCTCTTTGCTTCGTGGTGAGCCTGGCTAGAGTTTCATAAATCTTGTTTATCCTTTCAAAGAACCACCTCTTGATTTCATTAGTCTTTTGTATGTTTGTTTTTGGTTTCTGTGTCACTTATTTCTGCTCTGACCTTTATTATTTCCTTCCTTCTGCTCACTCTGGGCTTTTCTTGTTGCTCTCTTTCTAATTGTTTGAGTTGTAGAGTTAGATGATTTATTACCATTTTTTCTTGTTTTTTGAGGTAGGCCTGTAGCACTATAAACTTCCCTCTCAGGACTCCTTTCATTTTGTCCCATAGATTTTTGATTGTTTTGTTTTTATTCTCATTATTTTCTAGGATGTTTTTAATTTCTTCTTTGATCTCTTTGGTAACCAAATCACTGCTTTATAGCATGCTATTCAGCTTCCAAGTATTTGAGTTTTTTGGATTGTTTTTATTGTAGTTTAGTTCTAATGTTATGCCATTGTGATCTGAGAAGATGCTTGGTACTATTTCAATCTTCTTGAATTTGGGGAGACTTTGCTTGTGACCCAATATGTGGTCTATTTTTGAAAATGTCCCATGGGCACTTTAGAATAACGTATATCCCGTTGCTTTGGGGTGAAGTGTTCTGAAGATGTCAATTAAGTCCATCTGAACTAGTGAGTCATTTAGGATTTTTGCTGCTTTTTTGCTGCTTTTTTGTCTAGAGGATTTATCCAGTGATGTCAGTGGTGTATTAAAGTCCGCTTCTATGATTGTATTGTTGTCAATCTTTCCCTTGATATCCTCCAGGAATTTTTTTTATGTGTTTGGGTGCTCCTGCATTGGGTGCATATACGTTTATCAGGGTTATATCCTCTTGTTGTATCAATCCCTTTAGTATTATGAAATGGCCTTCCTTATCTCTTGTTATGGCCTTCACTTTGAGGTCTATTTTGTCAGATATAAGTATAGCTAGCCCAGCTTATTTTTTTTTCATTTCAATTTGCATGAAAGATATTTTTCCATCCCTTTACTTTCACTCTGTGTGAGTCCATTTTTCAGAGGTCGGTCTCTTCTAGACAGCTGATGTATGGGTCATGTTTTTTTTATCCATTCACTCACTCAATGTCTTTTGATTGGAGCATTTATTCCGTTTACGTTTAAAGTTATTATTGAAAGGTACTTGTTTGTAGCCATTTTTATTTTTTGGGTCTGTGTTCTTTCTTACCTTTTCATTTCTTCTTTTTACACCAGTCCCTTTAGCATTTCTTGCTTTGCTGGCTTGGTAGTGATAAATCCCCTTAGCCTTTTTTTGTCAGTGAAGCTTATTTCCCCTTCAATTTTGAATGATAGCCTTGCTGGATAGAGTATTTTTGGATTCAGTCCTTTGCTTTGCATCACTTTGTAAATTTCCTTCCGTTCTTTTCTGGCCTGATGTGTTTCTGTTGAGAAATCATTTGATAATGTAATGGGAGATCTCTTGTTTGTAACTTTCTCTCTCTTGCAGCCTTTAAGATTCTCTTTGTCCTGAACATTTGCCATTGTAAGTACGATGTGTCTTGGTGTGGGTCTTTTCAGGTTCATCTTGTTTGGGATTCTCTGTGTTTGTGTAATTTTTTTCTTTCCCACATGAGGGATGTTTTCTGACACGATTTCATCAAATAAGTTTTCTAACCCTTGTTCCTCTTCCTGTTGTTCTGGCACCCCTATTATTTGTATGTTGCTTCATTTCATGTTGTCCCATAGCTCACTTAGGCTCTCCTCCTGTCTTTTAATTTTTTTTCTCCAATTGCAGTTCAGTTTGGATGTGTTTTGCTTCCCTGTCTTCTAATTCACTAATTTGGTCCTCCGTTTTTCCTACTCTACTGTTGAAACTTTCCATGGTGTTTATTGCAGCTATATCACTCTTCATTTCTTCTTGATTCTTACATATGTTATTGATTTTTTCATCCATTTCTTCTTGATTCTTACTTAAGATGTTGATTTTTTCTCCATCCAGTTTATGAACTGCATGAGCCTTATTCTGCATTCTTTTTCTGAGATACTGCTTGCTTCTGTTTCGCTTAGCTGCTTTTATGGCGATTCCTCCTTTCCTTTCCTTTGAGGGTTTCTTTGTTTACCCATTTTTGGTCTCACTTGCTTATCTAGATGTCGAGTCGTGCAGGGGTTGCTCCTTGGGTGGCAGTGGCTCCTTGGGCTGTGGTTGTTCCTCAGGTGGTCACTGAAATGGCTGGTCCTCAGTTGGCCGTGGCTCCTCTGGTGGGTATGGTTCGCAGCAGTGGTCTCCTTTGGCTGGTGGGGGAGGCTGCTTGCACAGCTGCTGTTCCTTGTTTGGGGGTAGGCTGCTCACATGGCAGCTGTTCCTCGGACAGTGGAGGACTGCTCACGTGGCTGCTGATCCTTAGATCGTGGCTGGCTGCATGCTGCTGCTGTTCCTCAGATGGGGCGGGCTGCTCGTGAGGCTGCTGCTTCTTGGACAGGGGCAGGTTGCTTGCCGGGCTGGTGTTCCTTGTATGGGTGCAGGCTCCTCATGCAGCTGCTGCTCCTCAGATGGGGGACAGGCTGCTTGAATGTCTGCTGCTCCTCAGTCGGGGGTGGGCTGCTCACCCAGCTGCTGCTTGTTGGACAGGTGCAGGCTGCGTGCAGCTGCTTTCTCCTCAGACCAGAGTGGGCTCCGCAGGGCTGCCACTCCTCAAACGTGGGAGGTCTGCTTGTGTGGCTGCTTCTCCTCAGTCTGGGGCGGTTTGCTCAGGTGGCTGCTGCTCCAAAATGGGGGCGGGTTGCTCAGGTGGCTTCTGCTCCTCGAATGGGGGTGGGTCGCTTGCAGCACTGCTGTTCCTCATAGCGGGGCGGGCTGCTCACACAGCTGCTGCTCCTTGGATGGGGGCAGGCTGCTCATGTGGCTGCTGCTCCTCGATCCAGTGCAGGCTGCTCTTGCGGCTGCTGCTCCTCGAATGGGGGTGCGCTGCTTCCAGTGCCTCTGTTCGTCATACGGGGCAGGCTGCTCACACAGCTGCTGCTCCTCGGATTGGGGCAGGCTGCTCGTGCGGCTGCTGCTCTGAGGCCTGGGGCAGGCTGCTCGTGGGGCTGCTTCTCCTTGGACAGGAGTGGGCTGCTCACATGTCTGCTGCTCGCGTGGTTGCAGTGCCCTGGGCTAAAGCGTTGGGCCGGTCAGAGGGGATTGTGCTTCAAAACTCACAGGAGCCTGCACCCAGGGTGGCTGGAGACTCATTGACTATGGGACCACAGCTGAGGTATCAGGTACCTGGCAGGGGTGGCTCTAGAGTCCCAGGTGTTCTCTGAGGGCACCCTGGGTGGAGTTGACGCTGGGCTCCCAGTTACAGCAGCTATCCCCTTCAAAAAGGCTAGGCCTCTGAGAACAAGCCGGCCTCCCGGTACTGTTTGCAATGGTAGTAGAGGCTGCCCAGTTAGGCGAGCCTGGTTAGCCTGCCCCCGAAGGTCCTGAGGGATCTAACTCTGCCTTACTCACATACACAAACATACACACCCCACATGATCACACACTCCTCTTTTGCTCCTTCCCTCACTCATGCTCTCTCCCTTACTGCTGCCTTCTTCCTGCCTCTGTAGTTGCCTCTGGGGTGTTATTGACCCATTCGTGGATGGAGTTTTCTCTCCAGGTATCTGGTTAATGTGGCTCGCTCTGTAGCTCCTGGCCACACAGGATAAAATTCACCTCGACAAGACACAACACAAAGGGAACAAAGCACGGATATATTCACATCACCAATGACCCCACTATAAGTAACCACCTGAGAAAAGAGAATTAGGGGAGAGAAAGAGAGCACAAATGATATCGAAGAAAGAGTAAAAGATGAGAGAAAAGAATAAGGAAGAAAAAGAGAATATATGCATATCAGGGGCAAACACCACAGAACCAATAGATAAACCAAAAAAATACAAACACCAAACACCCAGCAAAGAGGGTGGGGGCAAGGAGAAGAAAAATGGTGGCATAATAGACAGACAGGTCCCGAGCCTTGTCCCGGAGCAGAAAGAAAGAACAGCTGAGGGTCGCACGGGAAGTATTTGTTGGCGAGTTAAGAGACATCAGTACTCCAGGAGAAGGTGGGGGACTGCTGGACAGGGTTCCCCTGAGCGGGCAGCCACCACTGCTGCTGGGTCCCCTCCCAGAGCTACGGGCTCGGACGCAGAGATTGCATCATCTTGAAGGGGGAAGTGGATGTTATTGGAAGCCAGAAAATCTACAACTGTGGCAACTAGCTGTGAGCCCCAGATCGCCAGTCCCCAATTGGCGCAAACACACGGATTCAGAGGAGCTCTACACTCCACCATGGAAAGGTCAGATTTAGCCTGGGATAAGGTGAGGTCTCTGGTCCTGGCGGGAGAGAGAAACACGTGCACAGTGGGAACTGGAGGACTGGGGGAAGTCTGTGCCTAGAAAAATCCGTGGTTGTTGGGGCTGGCATGAACTGTGAATATGGAAGGGGGTCCTCAGAGCTGCTAACAGAAGGGATCTCCAAAAAGCAACCCACTTTGATTTGACGTAAAAGTACAGCCTAAAAATTTTAAAAGTGTACCGGCTGGTTAGACCCAAGGGGGAAAGGGAGACTGCACAGACTTGCATGCAGCCCCGTTGTTTGCACACTTGGGCTTGGTCCTCTTCAAATCCTTGCTTCTGATTACTAAGCCCAATACATAGGAACACTCAGTTGGGGACACCCTGGGAGACTGCAGGGGAAAGTTGTTTTTCGGGAACCTGGGGATCGGAATGGGGACTGACCGTTGGAGAGCCAGCTCTGGGGCAGCCCACTCCCACAAACCGGTATTGAGTACCACAGGGAAAGTGGGACCTAAGCACAGGCTAGAGAGGCCATATAGACCCAGAAGTCAATCCAGAAACACTGCCACCCAGGGGCTGAATCACAAATTCACTCTTGTGTAATCAAAAATAAAGGAATACAAGAAATTAAGACACCGCCTCCTTAAAAATCAGGACTGGCTTACAACACTGAAGAGCAGTGGAACGCAGGGAACTGCAATACTGTCCTGACTGGGAAACAGGAGTGCCAAACAGAACAATAGAGGAAGTGAATGGCGTTCACTACTGCACATTTTATTTTTTTATTTTTTATTTTTATTTTTTCATCTTTTACATAAGAAACTAATGTTTTTTTCTTTTTTTCCTCACTTGATTTTACATTTTTAATTATTACATTTTTATTTTCAATCAGTATTATTAAGACTACTATTTTAGCTTTTTTTTTTTTTAAGTGTCATTTTATTTTCTCTTTATTTTACTTTGGGATTAGTGTTCTACATTCTATTTTTATCTTTCCTTTAGCATCGTTTTACTCTATCTCAACTCTACCTTTATGCCATCACTCTTTTCCTAACTTTTCCCCTTTTGGTGTCCTGTTTCTCTTACCCCTTTCCTGCTTTAGATTTTCCCTATTCTTTCTGTTTACCCCCTGTTAAAATTTCACCCTACTTATATATCTAATTTCTAATCCCCTGCTCCAAGTCCATACACACCTCTCTCTTCTCTGTCTTAGCTATCCAAAAAATTGTTTTCCTCTCTGTCCTTTTGTTGTTGTTTGCTTGAATGTTGATTATATCGATTTTTTATGCTTTTTTGGGAGATTGTTTTGCTTACTTTTTTTTGTTTGTTTGCTTTGTTTTTGTTTGTTTTTTGCTTCTGTTTTCCCTCTCCTTGTTTGATATTAGTTGTTGTTGGTAGTTTGTATTAATCTCCAAGTACTTGTTGCTGGCATTTGCTGGGATTGTGGCTGTTCTATTGGAGTTTACTCCCCATATATATAGTTTGTTCCCCTTTTCTTTCTTAGTCTCTTTCTTTCCTCTCTTACTTTTATTCCCTTTTCCCAGTTTCATTTTGGCACTCCTTTTTTTTTTCTTTCTATTTCCTCTTCTTCTTTCTCTCCTATCCCCTAATTTGACTTTCTCTGGTGGTCACCTTTATTGGGGGTTATTAATATCGTGAATACATTTCTGTTCAGTGCCTTGTGTGTTGTACCTCATTGTTTTGTATTTTGTGCCTTTAAATCAACACAGGAGAGAGAGAACTACATAACCAGACATCCGGAGAAGAGAGACCATGGGGAGACAAGGAAACAGCCCACATATGAAAGAAAAGCAGGCATCTCCAGAAAAGGAAATAAACGAAATAGAGGCAAGCAACCTTTCAGAGAAAGAATTCAGAGAAATGGTAATAAGGTGGCTGAAAATAATGGAAGACAAATTGGACAATATGAGTAAGAACCAAGAGGAAATGAAGAAGAACCAAGAAGAAATGAAAAATGACATTGCTGCTGTAAAGAACTCAATAGAAAGCATCAAGAGTAGACTAGAAGAAGCAGAGGACCGCATCAATGAGCTAGAAGGCAAGATGGGGGGAAAAAACCAAGTAGAGCAGCTCCTAGAAAAAAATTAAAAAGCAGGAGGAGAACCCAAGGGAACTTTGGGACAACACGAAAAAAAAACAACATCCGCATAATAGGGGTTCCAGAAGGAGAGGAAACAGCAAGGAATAGAAAACCTGTTTGAAGAAATAATAACAGAAAACTTCCATGATATAAGGAAGAATAAACCCACACAAATCCAAGAAGCTCACAGTGTCCCAAGCAACATGAACCCCAAAAGACCGACGCCAAGGCAGATTATAATTAAATTGGCAAACACCAATGACAAAGTAAGAATCTTAAAAGCAGCCAGAGAGAGACAGAAAGTTACGTACAAAGGAACCCCCATCAGTCTAGCGACTGATTTCTACAGAAACTCATCAGGCCATCAGGGAATGGAATGAAATATACAAAGTCATGCAAAGGAAGGGTCTGAATCCAAGAATACTGTACCCAGCAAGGCTATCAATCAAAATTGAAGGTGAAATCAGGAGCTTCACAGACAAAAAATGACTAAGGGATTTTATTACCACCAAATCAGCAATGCAAGAATTGCTAAAGGGTTTGCCGTAAAAAAAAGTAATGGGAAGTGAAGAAGGAACACAGGCGTAAAGAATAAAAATGGCAACAAATAAGTACCTATCAATAATAACTTTAAATGTAAATGGATTAAATGCCCCAATCAAAAAAGATAGGGTAACAGATTGGATAAGAAAGCAAGACCCATATATCTGCTGTCTACAAGAAACCCACCTCAGAAAAAAAGATGCACAGAGACTGAGGGTGAAGAGATGGAAAATGGTTTTCCAGGCGAATGGAAATGAATAAAAAGCTGGGGTAGCTATACTTATAACTGACAAATTAGATTACAAAGTGAAGGACATAACAAGAGATAATGAAGGCCACTTGATGATACTAAAGGGAGCAATTCAGCAAGAAGAAATAACTCTGGTAATCATATACGCACCCAATACAGGAGCACCCAAATACATAAAAAAACTCCTGGAGGATATCAATGGAGAGATTGACAGCAGTACAATTATAGTAGGAGACTTTAATACCCCACTATCACCATAGGACAAATCCTCTAATCAAAATATCAGCAAGGAAACATCAATCCTAAATGACTCACTAGACCAGATGGAATTAATTGACATCTTCAAAACATTTCACCACAAAGCCACAGAATATACATTCTTCTCAAGTGCACATGGATCATTTTCAAGGATAGACCACATATTAGGACACAGGCAAAGTCTCTTCAAATTCAAGAAGATAGAAATCATATAAAGCATCTTCTCAGATCACAATGGCATAAAACTGGAAATCAACTACAATAAAAACAATCCAAAAAAATCAAACACATGGAGACTAAACAGCATGCTATTAAACAATGACTGGGTTACCAGAGAGATCAAGGAAGAAATAAAAAACATCATGGCAACGAACGACAATGAAAACACAACAATCCAAAATCTATGGGACACAGCTAAAGCAGTCTTGAGAGGGAAGTTCATAGCTCTTCAGGCCTACTGAAAAAAACAAGAAACAATGGTAATAAATTACCTAACCCTACAACTCAAAGATTAATAAGGAGAGCAAAAAGAAAAGCCCAGTGTAAACAAAAGGAAGGAAATTACAAAGATCAGAGCAGAGATAAATGACACAGAGACCAAAGAAACAATACAAAATATCAACAAAACCAAGAGCTGGTTCTTTGAAAGGATAAATAAGATTGATGAGCCTCTAGCCAGGCTCACCAAAAAGCAAAGAGAGAGGACCCAAATAAACACAATCAGAAATGAAAGAGGTGAAATAATAACAGACCCCACTGAAATACAAAGGATTGTTAAAAAATGCTACGAACAACTCTATTCCAACAAACTGGACAACCTGGAGGAAATGGACATATTCCTAGAAAAATACAACCTTCCAAAACTCAAACAGGACGAATCTAAACAGCTCAATAAGCCAATAACTATGGAAGAAATTGAAGCAGTCATCAAATAGCTTCCAGCAAACAAAAGCCCGGGGCCAGACGGCTTCACAGGGGAGTTTTACCAAACATTCAAGGAAGAACTAAAACCTATCCCCCTTAGACTATTCTAAAAAATTCAAGAGGAAGGAATACTTCCAAACACCTTCTTTGTTTTTTTTTTTATTTGACTTTTTATTATTTTATTATTTTATTATTTTTTTAAAAATTACTTTATTGATAGAGGTATCACATATTTGTCCTCATCCCCCCATTCCCATCCCACACCCCTCCCCACACATGCCCCACCCCCCTGTTGTCCTTAACCGCTGGTTAGGCTCATATGCTTGCATACAAGTCCTTTGCTTGATCTCTCCCCTTTACCCCCACCCTTCCGTACCCTCCCCCTGAGGCCCGACAGTCTGATCCATGCCTCCTTGTTTCTGGGTCTGTTCTTGTTCATCAGTCTATGTTGTTCATTATTTCCCCTAGATGAGTGAGATCATGTGCTATTAGAAATACACTTATAAGAACTGAAAATGAGACAAGCAATAATGGTTATGGTGACAGGCAAATGAATCAGTGTGTAGTGAGTTTCTTTCTGGGCCAACAGTTCTTTTGTGACCCAATTTCAATGTCCAACAGTTCCTATGTGTACATGTCAGCAATGACATTTCAGTTCTGGATGGTGGACAAATGGTGGTAATGTAGGTCCGACTCTGTCTGGTTTGGTCCTGGGCAACCTGCAGTGATGCACAGCTGCTAACTGCTAGTATGGGAAGGCCACATCAGCGTCTTCCTTCTCTGGACAGCTTCTATTCTGTCTTCATGGCTGGAGTAGTCCTGTCGATTCCTCTCTGTTGCTGGAATCCACATGGTCTCGGAGTTGTTTTCTGAAAATATACAAACATATTCTCGACCAAAAGTTAATAAAGGAATATTTTCTATAAATTTTACTGGGGATCCTTTTTCATTTTTTGCCCAAGTGATTTTCCTCTGGCTTGTTTTGTCACCTTGTGTGTTTTTCATGGGTGTCTTGCTTTTAGCCTTACAATTAATTTTCTAAAGTATTAATTTTCTAGATGTAATTTACTTACAGGATATTTTTCCTTACATGATATTCCTCTACTATCCCCTCCTTTTTTGATTTAAGTGTTAGGAGGCTTTTGAAAATTATATAATGTAGTCTTGATGGCTTTTAAATTTTAATTTTTTGCACTATAATATTACTGTTTTAGGTTCATTACATGGTGCACAATTTTATCATGAGATGAAGTACCAATAAAAATTTTAGTTAACACTTTAGGAACACCTTTTTGTCCAGTACAATTAATTTTTCTAGAATATTCGCTTGTTTCAACTAGCCAATTTAAATTTGCCTGAAAACTTGACTACTGTTTTACTATCAAATTTATTACTCTAACAACAATCTTATTTTACCCTGTAAATATTGGTGGAAGGGATTATTTGCCTTCTTGAGTAGGTCCTGAGCATACCTGGTGGTAGGCTGGATTTAGATATCGTAAACCCACTTCCCCACACCATGGGTACAAGACAACTCAAACAATTCTTGTTGGAGTGAGAGGGAAGCTGCTGTTGGCCAAGTCTCTGTTGGTCACCTGGGTCCTGATCTGAGCTGGGCATGGGAATCACGAAGCAGCCATGGGGGCAGGAGACCTCCCTCAGAAGGGGCTAGGATTCAGGCCCCTGCAATGTTGGGGGGGTGAGGGTCTGTGCCCCACCTCTGTTGATCCCCAAATTCTCTCCTGATGGCCCCTCTGCGACTGTGCCTATCTTAGGTTGTTCCTTCCTGGAGGAATCTTACCCGTCTATGGATAACCAGCCATCCTCTGGGGCCAAGCATGGTGACGTGAGGTTCAGTTTTCCTCTCTGGTAGCCTATGCCCCCGTGGCCTCCATGCCCAGCACCTGCCTTGGGATCCCCTCGCCTGCTGGTGGGGCCCCAGCACTGATCACATATCTTTTGGAACCCGGGTTTCTTCTCCAGGGAGGGCTCAGTTTGCCCCACTGGGTGAGAGACAGATCCATGGCACCAGTCATCACGAGACTTCAACCTCGACATGAACAGAGAGCTCATGCAACAGCTGTGAGCAATTGAATTGTGAGAAGAGGGTCTCTCTTGGCCTAAAGGGTAAGAGGGACCAATATAGAATGCTCAGGTGCCTTCCCAGGAGGCCCTCTACACAATGAAAAGGATTAAATCCTTACATGTCCTTTTTAAATTGCTGCCAGACATTCAAAGAATTAGTTTGTACATTTGCTTGGGATAATTGTATATTATGCTGTAGTAATTCTAAAGTATCAAGAGATGTGTTAAGTTTGTCTCCAAGCACCAAACAGATAACTTTTTCTTTTTTTTTTTATCCCCAAGTGTGCGAGGAACTGTTACAAGTACTGGGGGTCATCCAAATCTGGGAAAAATTTTAATGATAGTGTAGAATAATATCATGCAAGGATATTCTTTGTTCTAGTCCATGGGAGTTCCCTTTCAAACTGGCTGTCCATTTCTTTTTATGTAGACAAGGTCTTAGTTACATTTTCTGCACCTCTACCGGGGGCACGTAGTGATAGTAGTGACACCCTTTCTTTGGTGTCCACACAAGCCAGAAACCTCTCTTTAATTGTACACACAAAGGGGCATTGTTTTGATTTCGTGTCATACAAAAGGGAATATGGGTGGAGACCCCTTTGTATTTATACTTTCTTGCCCCACCCATGGACCTCCTGGATGTCCAGGGTGCCAAACACCTTCTTTGATGCCAGCATCACCGTAATACCAAAACCAGATAACGACAACACAATGAAAGAGAATTACAGGCCAATATGCCTCATGAACATAGATGCCAAAATCCTCAACAAAATTCTAGCAAATTGGCTCCAGCAGTACATCAGAAAGATCATACACCATGACCAAGTAGGATTTATCCCAGGAATGGAAGGTTGGTACAATATCCGCAAATCAATAAACATGATACATCACATAAACATATTGAGAGATAAAAACAACATAGTCATATCAATTGATGCAGAAAATCATTTAACACAATACAACACCCTTTCTTGATAAAAACTCTCAGCAAGGTGGGAATAGAAGGGTCATACCTCAACATAATAAAAGCTATATATGATAAACCCACAGCAAACATCATACTCAATGGGCAAAAACTAAAACCATTTCCCTTAAGAACAGGAACAAGACAGGGGTGCCCACTCTCACCACTTCTGTTTGACATAGTACTGGAAGTATTAGCAATTGCAATTAGACAAGAAGAAGAAATAAAAGGCATCCAAATTGGAAAAGAAGTAGTAAAGCTATCCTTATTTGCAGATGACATGATATTGTACATAAAAAATCTGAAAGACTCCATCAAAATACTAATAGACTTAATAAATGAATTCAGCAATGTAGCAGGATACAAAATTAATGCCAAGAAATCTATGGCATTTCTATCCACCAATAGTGACCTTACAGAAATAGAGACTAAAAAAGCAATCCCATTTACCATCGCAAGAAAAAAATTAAGATACCTAGGAATAAACTTAACTAAGGAGGTAAAAGACCTATACACGGAAAACTACAGAACACTGAAGAAATAGACAGAGGAAGACGTAAACAGATTGAAGAATATACCATGTTCATGGATTGGTAGAATCAACATCATTAAAATGTCCATACTACCCAAAGCAATCTATAGGTTCAATGCACTCCCCATTAAAATACCAACGGCATATTTCACAGACCTTGAATGAACTCTCCAAAAATTCATCTGGAATAAAAAAAGACCCTGAATAGCCACAGCAATCCTGAGAAAGAAGAATAAAGTAGGAGGGATCTCAATACCAGATTTCAAGCTGTATTACAAAGCCACTGTTCTGAAAACAGCCTGGTACTGGCACAAGAACAGACATATAGACTAATGGAATAGAATAGAGAATCCAGATATCGACCCAAAGCACTATGCTCAATTAATATTTGACAAAGGAGGCATGATCATACAATGGAGTCAAGAGAGTCTCTTCAATATATGGTGTTGGGAAAATTGGACAGATACATGCAAAAATATCAAACTCAACCACCAATTTACACCATACACAAAAATAAACTCAAAATGGATACAGGACTTAAACATAAGATGGGAAACCATAAAAATACTAGAGGAATCCACAGGCAGTAAAATCTCAGACGTATGCTGAAAAAACTTCTTCACTGATACTGCTCCTAGGGCAATGGAAACTAAAGAGAAAATAAACAAATGGGACTACATCAAAATAAATAGCTTTTTCATAGGAAAAGGAACCATCAACAAAACAACAATAAAGCCCACTGTATGGGAGAACATATTTGCAAATGTTATCACTGGTAAAGGTTTAATCTCCAACATCTACAGGCAACTTATACAACTTAATAAAAGGAAGATAAATGATCCAATAAAAAAATGGGCAAGGGACCTAAATAGAATCTTTTTGAAAGAAGACAGAGGGAAGGCCAAGAGACACATGAAAACATGTTCAAAATCACTATCCGAGCAATGCAAATCAAAACGACAATGTTCTGCCATCTCACACCTGTGAGAATGGCTATCATCAACAAATCAACAAACGACAAGTGTTGGCGAGGATGCGGAGAAAAAGGAACCCTTTGTGCACTGCTGGTGGGAATGCAGACTGGTGCAGCCACTGTGGAGAACAGTATGGAGTTTCCTCAAAAAACTGAAAATGGAACTCCCATTTGACCCAGTAATCCCACTCCTGGGAATATATCCGAAGAAACTAGAAACACCAATCAGAAAGGATATATGCACCCCTATGTTCATAGCAGCACAATTTACAATAGCTAAGATTTACAAACAGCCTAAGTGCCCGTCAGCAGATGACTGGATCACAAAACTATGGTACATCTACACAATGGAATACTATGCTATCATAAAAAGAAGGAATTCTTACCATTTGAAGCAACCTGGATGGAACTGGAGAGCATTATGCTAAGTGAAATAAGCCAGTCAATGAAAGAAAAATACCACATCATGTCACTCATTTGTGGATAATAAAGAACATTATAAAATGATGAACAAAAAGATAGATACAGAGGCAGTAAAGCATCAAACAGAATGTCTAATTACAGCGGGAAGGTTAGGGAGAAGTGAGGGAGATAAGAGATCAACCGAAGGACCTGTATGCATGCATATAAGTATAACCAATGGACGCAAAACACTGGGCGGTGAGAGCATGTATGGGAGTGGTGTGTGTGGGGGGCAATGGTAATATATGTACACATATAATCCTATCTAATTAAAGAGTAATATGCAAAAAAAATAAGAGGATGGGTGCAGAATCTGTAGAGGCTGAGCTTATATACAGAAAATAAGGTTAAGAATTGAATGAATATGGAGAGGTCCTCAGTTCAGTGTAGAGGCAGTAGAAAGGGGATGGGTGGATAATAAGAAAGAGAATGAGAAGAAAATAATAATAATAATAATTATAATTATAATACATTTACCAAAAAAATTGATTTCAAAAATGGTATAAAAAATAAAAAATAGCAAATAAAAATAAAATAGAGTGATGGAAAAATAATGCGACAAGAAAATAAAGCAACAAATAAGAACAGGGAAACAAAGAAAAAAGAAGAAAAAAGAGATAAAACATAGTAAAAAAATAAAAATGAAAAGAAATGTCGTTTTTTTTGCTCGCTTAAGGTCCCAGACTTCCATACTGTCTTTAGGCCAGTCCCTTTGGACTCTCAGAGACTATTTAGATTTTTTTTTTAATCCTTTGTACCATTCAGGGTGGGATCTGGGTGTGGCTGTATTGGTTGCCTGGAAACTGGGGGAGGGTCTATCTCTCCAGGACAAAATGGCTGCCCAGGTCCCGTGCTCAGGTATGACTCAGTGCCAGACTCGCTGCCACTTCTCCTGGAACCCTTCCTCTCCCCAGATTCCCAAGAGTCCGCACCTTCTCCCTCACCTCAGCCACGGGTAAGTGTCTGTATACGAAAGGTCCTATGAGCTAGGTTCAGTGAATAATGGCTCAGGCCACAGAGATGGGAAAGACTGGGCTTCTGAGCGCTCCTCTTGTGCTGGTGCTGTGTGGTTTGGCCAGCCCTTTAGGCTGCACCCTCTGGGTTCAGCCTTTTGTGAATGTGAACCCATTTCTAGAATCCCCTGCGGTCCAGCAGTCCTGTGGCCCTTCTTTCCACAGTCAGACGCTGTGCCTGTCCCCAGGGATGTGGCTTGGTGCTGTGTGGGTTCCCTCTGACCCTCTGGGCTCAGAGGTCTGGTAGACTCTCCTGCCCAGATCCTTGACTTTACCTTTTTCCAGGGATCCTATGCCCTTCCTGGCTGCAAACTGTCTCAACCGCTGAGTCTCCTTCACCAATTTGGGTTGGATGTTATTCGTTTCAGCTGTTCATTCTATCTGCTCCTGGACAAGGCTTGGGACATTTCTGTCTCTTCTGCAGCCATTTTTGTCTCTCTCCTTAATATTTTTTTCAAGTCTTAAAATATTTTTAGCCTTCTACAGCTGTGTTGACTCAAGAAATGAGAAAATTGTTCACACCTGTCCCAGAGATTTAATGAGAAAATAGTGTTCCTCTGGAAGCCAGTCAAGGAGGTTTTAACTGGAAGACAGATTTCATAACAGTTTTTTTGACCTAGGCTATCTCAAAGAGGTTAAAACTTAATTAAAATGTAATACTCCTGGTGTGACTGGACTGTAAAAACATTAGCACAAAGGAGATTCATTCTGGGATGGAAGTTACATATCTGATGGTGGTGGTAATTACATGTATAAGATTTCATTTCAAAATATCCCCCCAAAAAATGAATGCATGTAAAACTTGATGAAATCTGAATGAGGTCTATAGTTTAGTTAATAGTATTGTACCAATGTCAATTTTCTGGTCTTGATAATGTACCATGGTTAAATAAGAATTCTATTAGTGGGTGAAGACTACTCTACTATTTTTGAGAACTCTACTATTTTTGTAACTCTTATGAAAGTGAAAATTATTTTAAAATTACAAATGTTTAATTGAAAAGAACTGAACACCCTTAGATTTCTGGAACAACCCCAGAAATTTCTAGCCTGATTTAGATTATGAATCAAGTGAAAAGTGGTTTTTACAATGTTGTAGTAACTATGAAACACCTGTTAAAACCTTGATCCATGACAGAATCACAAAACACCTAGTTATGAGAGGCTCTGCTTCAGGCTGCTCTGTCAATATCAGGGCTGCAAACACATTTTGAAGAATTACTAGCCATGTCTTACAGTCCTCTGCCTTGCCCTTCACCTTTTACCCCTAAGTCAGCCAAATAGCCTATGGAAATTAATACCCAGAAGTGAGGACCAGAGGGTGTTAAGGAAAGGTCAACAATATCATTATTGAGCTGATTGTAAGCAAAGCACTTGGGCCTCTCTGATTTATTGTCCTACTCGTACATGTCATACACCACATGACTTTGCTTATTGTCATCTTTCTTCTAATCATCTGTGTGACTTGGTAATATGATGCACTGTCACCAAGACTAGTGCTTGACATAAATACAATGAAAGACCCAAGTAGCAGGAGGCTCTGTTTACACTAAGCAGCTGTTTATCAGGGTTACCTTTCTCCACTGAGGGAATGCAAGCACCTAACACATTAGCTTCCTGTTTTACCATGCAAGTGCACCAGTTTTTGCAGATGTCTGAATTTTCTTTCTCCCTAGTTTCCTTTGTGTCTTTAAAAAACCTATCCTTGTTCTTCTTCAAAATCCCAGCTCAAAGATCCCCAACAACCACACCATTAACACCCGGGTTAAAGAAAAGGGAAATGAAAATGTTTTTTAAAAAAATACAGAGATGGTATGATACATAAGACCTTTTGCCTAGACTAGTATTGGTGTAAGGTATTTTAAAAAATAAAAACAGCTTGAGTTCTAAACTTAACCAGATGGAAATGTGCCTGCTGAGAGTTGGACCTAATTCAGAAAAAAAATTTTAGCCAATAGACAAACCAGTTTAGACCAGCACCTGCCAAGAAATGGTCAATCAAGTTGTCCCAAGTGTGATTCCCCCATAGCAGATGTCACTGTCTCTCTGAAGGCTCTTAATGCATTGTGGACCAGTAGTTTTATTGCTAGCTTTACCCAGTGGCCAGATAAGTTTCTACTGAATGAGTACAAAAAACGTTTTATATAAATGTTAAAGGCATGCTTCACAATTAAATACCCATTGCATTTTTGAAGTTATTTATTACATGTTCTTACAAGTTAATATCTTTTTAAAGTATGATACTTTGGCCCTAGCTGGTTTGGCTCAGTGGATAGAGCATTGGCCTGTGGACTTAAGGTCCCAGGTTCGATTCCTGTCAAGGGCACATGCCCAGGTTGTGGGCTTGATCCCCAGTAGGGGACATTCAGGAGGCAGCCAATCAATGATTCTCTCTCATCATTGATGTTTCTGTCTCCCTCTTCCTCTCTGAAATAAAAAATAAAATAAACCACACTGTAATATGAAGCAAGAATTCTAGTGATGCGTCCTCAAATGTGTTAAGTGTTATTCTTTAGCATGTTGGTGGGTTTCATACATGCATACATAGACATAAATAAAACCATGGTCTCTAGACACCCTATCACTCTGTCAGCAAAGAGCATAAGTCTTCTGTCATCTAAAAGCAAAAGGGCTTTTAAATGAACACAGATTTTTAAAATCAAACAAAAGCTATGAACATGCACAATTAATTCCAAGCAACTATCTTTACTTTTCTCATGGTTATTGTAAAAACAGCACAAATCTGAGAAGATCTAATTGTTCACATTCTCATCGCCTAATAAAAGTCAATATTTTTATTTGTCCATGTTACCTTATATTGCTTGCCATTTTGCTTATTCAAATTTCAATTTTCAGTTATTTTAATGTGTATCAGAAATGGAATCTTTCCCTCCTAAAAGTGGGCACACACTGGAAAGGCTCTGCCTTCCCAAACCTGGGCAATTATAGGGATATCCAAAATGCAGTGATGACCTTTATAGTACTTAATGGTTTCAAAAGCTCTTTCATATGCATTGCCTCATTACATTCTTATGACAAGCTTATGAGGAAAGCAGGACTCTAGGACTCTAACAAAAAGTAGAGGTTCTCTTGTCATTATTTTTTCTTGGCCAAACCAAAATACAAGCCCTTCATGAGCAGAAGGTCAGTGTAAAGAGATTCAGAAGCACAGAAAAGGTTGGATCACTTCTAAGTGATCTGAATAGCGTTTAAGAAGGTGAAGGGATTAGCCAAAGAATATATGTGCATAACCCACAGACACAGACAACAGTGTGGTGATGGACAGAAGGAAGGGGGGCTGGGTGGAGGTGGGCAAAGGGGAGGAAAATGGGGACATCTGTAATAGTGTCAACAATAAAAATAAAGTTAAAAAATAAATGGAGTATTACAGGATGGGTAACATTTGAACCTGTAGAGATGCCAAGAGAGGGAATAAAAGGGAACAGTCAAAGCAATAAGTTAGGGAAGCTGGAGTGCAAGATATCTGAAGATGAATCACAGCAAACAAGGTTGCAAAGAGTGGCCGTGCCTAGATCATGGATTGTCTTGAATGCCATATTTAAAAGTTTAACTTGTTTTCCATAGGCAGTATGGTTTTTGAAGGAAAAATATGCCAAAGATCTCTTGCATTGTTTGGGTTCTGTTACTCTCTAATCATGTGATCTTGGGCAAGTTAACCTCTCTGTGCTTTAGTTTTCTCAGCTGTAAAATAGGTATAATAACAATTCCTATTCCAAAGGAATATTGTAAGGGTCAAGTGGGATAATGCAAGTAATACAGTGCCTGGTACATAGTAAGCAGTCTGTTGTTATTATTATCAATTTATCTTCATCATTAGTAAGCTTCATTGTTAACTGCAACATGATGAAGTTGTACTGTATAATTTCTAAAGCCCTTTGAGATCATCAACACTATTTATCATTATCTTCTCGCTCCCTCCTGTACTATGCTATCCAAAAGCCTCAACTGCAAGATTGTGGGAACTGTGGCTCTTTATGAAGAGTCAGAGGCTAGAATAAGTGATCACCAGGCCCTTAAATATTTTATGCAGAGAAGGGAAGATGGCGGCTGGCAGGACGGCAGTGAAGGAGAGAGTGCAAGTGAGTGAGGAAGTGAAAGGGGAGTGTGTGGGCATGCCGTGTGTGTGTGTGTGTGTGTGTGTGTGTGTGTGTGTGTGTGTTTGTGTGTGAAGTTAGATTCTGCAGGACTTTTGGGGGCTGGCAGACTGGGCTCTCCTAGACGGAGACCCCCCTGCTACTGCTGAAATCACTTCCCGGGTGGCCAGCTCTGACAGAAACCATGCCATCTTGAAGGGGAAAGCTGCTGTGACTAGGAGCCCAGCCTCACCACCACCCAGACTGGCCTCAGACACCAGCCCAGACCCTAAACTCTTCCCAAAGACCTGCTACCTCAGCTGCAGACACATGGACACCAGGACTGCAGCCTCCCTGGTCATGGGCTTCTATGGTTCCCAGAATGCACCCCCTCCTGCTGGCCCACTGCGTCATTCCTGGGCACCGTGCATCCCGCTGGTAAGTCTTCCACTGTGCCGCCCTCCCCGCCCAGCCTACCAAGGCCGCAGTGTTACTCTGGCCCCACACATCCCACCAGTGAATCTTGGACTGCACTCCCTGCCTGCCAAGACCACAGCATGGGCCACGGCCCTGCCTATCCCTCAGGGAAGTTTTAACTGTGCTACCCACCCACCAAGCCTTTGGAGTCAGCCCCAGCCATACACATCCTGTAGGTGAGCCTTACACTGTGCTCCACACCCACAAAGCCTGCAGCATTAGACCCTTCCATGAGAGCAAAAATGGGGAGACAATGAAACAACCCCCAAAGGGAAGAAAAGGAGGTGTCCTCAGGAAAGGAACTAAATGAAACAGAGGCATGTAATATGTCAGAAAAATAATTCAGAATAATGGTTCTACAGTTCCTAAACTGGCTGGATGAGAAAATCAACAACTTATGCAAGAATCAAGAGTACATAAAAAGTGATATAGCTACAATAAAAAACACAACAAAAGCTTTCAACAGTATATTAGAAGTGGAGAATCAACTTAGTGAATTAGAAGACAGGGCAGAAAACACACCCAATCTGTACAGCAATTGGAGAAAAAAATTAGAAAGCAGGAGGAGAGCCTAAGGGAGCTTTGGGACAATATGAAATTAAGCAACATACAAATAATAGGGGTGCCAGAACAAAAGGGAGTGGGGCAAGAATTAGAAAACTTATTTGAAGAAATAATGTCAGAAAACTTCCCTGATGTGGGGAAGAAGAAAGTCACATAAGCACAGAGTCCCAAACAAGATGAACCACACCAAAACAGGTCGTAATTACAATGGCAAACATTAATGAAAAAGAAAGAATATTAAGGGCTGTAAGAGAGAGACAGAATATTACCTACAAGAGGACTCCCATTAGACTATCAAATGATTTCTCAACAGAAACACATAAGGCCAGTAGGGAATGGAATGAAGTGTACAAACTGATGCAAAACAAGGGACTGAATCCAAGAATACTCTGTCCAACAAGGCTATCATTCAAAATTGAAGGGATACGGAGCTTCACAGATAAAAAAAAGTCTAAGTGAGTTTATCATTACCAAGCCAGCAATGCAAGAAATTCTAAAGGGACTTTGGTAATAAGAAGTAGAAATGCAAGAAGGAACACAGACACAAAGAATAAAAATGGCTACAAACAAGTACTTATCAATAATAACCTTAAATGTAAATGGATTAAATGCTCCAATCAAAAGATATCATGTGGCTGAATGGATAAGAAAACATGACCCATACATATGCTGTCTACAAGAGACCCATCTCAGAATAAGGGACTCACACAGACTAAAAGTGAAGAGATGGAAAAATAACTTTCAGGCAAATGGGAATAAAAAAAAGCTGGGCTGAAACTGGTTTGGCTCAGTGGATAGAGCGTCGGTCTGCAGACTGGAAGGTCCCAGGTTCGATTCTGGTCAAGGGCATGTACATTTGTTGCGGGCACATCCCCGGTGGGGGATGTGCAGGAGGCAGCTGGTCGATGTTTCTCTCTCATCGATGTTTCTAGCTTTCTATCCCTCTCCCTTCCTCTCTGTAAAAAATCAATAAAATATATATTTTTTAAAAAAGCTGGGGTAGCAATACCTATATCTGACAAAACAGACCTCAAAGTGAAGGCCATAACAGGAGAAAAGGAGGGCCACTTCATAATACTAAAGGGATCCATACAACAAGAGGATATAACTCTGGGAAACTTATATGCCCCTAGAATTGAAGATGGCTGCTGACAGGAAGGCAGGCTGCAAGATAGTTTGTGAGTGAGAGAATGAAAGGAGAGTGTATGGATATATGGGGAGTATCTATTTGTGAGTGAGGGACAGCTATATTGCAAGGGACTGTTGGGAACTGCTAGACTGGGCTCCCCTGACCGGGCAGCCTCCACTGCTGCTGAAATCTCTCCTGGTTCGACTGGCTCTGCCACAGAGACCGCACCATCTTGAAGGGGAGGGTGGTTGTGATCAGAAGCCTAGCCTTTACTTCAACCAGGAAGAATCAGATACCTGCCAGGACCCTACAACTACAACACCCAGGGACCAACTGTGAACCCATGAACACCGGGTCTCAAGCAGTGCGAATACACAGACTCAGATGAGCTTTGCACCTTCTCACGGAAAGGTCAGATTTCGCCCAGAGAAAGGTGAGGTTTGCAATCCAGGCTGGAGGGAGAAACGCACGCAGCAGGATCTAGAGGTTCAGAGGAAATCTGCGCTTCACAAAATGCGTGGTCCTTGGGGCCAGTGTAGTCCATGGATGTGGAAGGGGGACCACAAGGATGTTGGAAGAAGGGAACTCTAGCAATCAACCCATAGCTTGGCTGGGCACAAAAAGGCAGCCTGAAGTTTTACTAGTATACTGGCTGCGCTGTGCCAGGGGAAAAAGACTTGTGCAGAGATGTACGCAGAGTTGCGTGCAGTGCTGGAGCAAAAAAGTCACAAGTTTGCACACATACTCTGGCTCATTTTTCACTTTAAATCCTTGCTTTTGTTCATTAAGCCCAATAAATGGGATCACCCAATTAAAAACACTCTCAGAGACTGCAGGGGAAAGTTGTTTTGGGGGAACCTGGGGATGAGAGTGGGGAGAAACAATCAGAAAACCAGCTCTGGGGCAGTCTATTCCCCCAAACCAGTATTAAGTGCAGCAGGGAAAACAAAATCTAAATACTGGGTAGAGAGGACATATAGTCCAGGATGTCAATACAGAAACACTGCCACCCAGGGGTTGTATCACAAATTGACGCTTGTGCAAATACAACTAAAGCCAGGCTGAGAAACAAAGAAATACTGCCTGCTTGAAAACATGATTATGGTTTACAACACAAAAGAGCGGTGGAATGCAGGGAACTTCAATATTGTCATGACTACCTGACAGGAAACAGGAAGTGAATGACCTTCACTACTGCTCATTTTTATTTTTTATCTTTTACTTAAGGCACTAAATTTTTCTCACTTGATTTTACCTTTTTAATTATTAATTTTTTTATATTTAATCAGTATTATTACTATTATTGTTTTACATTTTTTAAACTTTCATTTTATTTTCTCTATTTTATTTTATTTTGGGATTAATATTCTACAATCTATTTTCATTTTTTCTTTAGCATCAATTTACTATATCTCAACTTTACCTTTATTCCAACATTCTCTTACTCACTTTTTCCCTTTTGTTGTTCTGTTTCTCTTACCCTATTCTTGCTTTAGATTTTCCCTATTCCTTCTTTTTACTCCCTGTTAAAATTCATCCTACTTTAATATCTAATTTCCAATCCCCTGCTCCAATTCCATATACACTTCTCTCTTCTCTTTCTTCACTATGCATTTTTCTCTCTTCTCTTTTTTTGTTTTATATATATTTTTTATTTTGTTTGGTTTTGCCCTTTTTTATCTCTGTCCTATTGTTGTTGCTTGATTGATTATTGATTAGATTGCTTTTTTTGTTTGTGTTATTGTTTCTCTCTCTCTCTTTTTTTGCTTCTGTTTTTCCTCTCCTTGCTTGTTATTAGTTGTTGTTTTTAGTTTGCATTCATCTCTGGATGTTAGTAGTTTGGATTTTTTTTGGATTATTTGTTCTATTGAATTTTCTCCCCATATAAATAGTTTTTTCCCACCTTCTTTTTATTCTCTTGCTTTTCTTTCTTACTTTTTTTTCCTTTTCTCAATATCATTTTTGCACTCTTTTTAATCCCCTAATTCTCTTTTCTCAGGTGGTCACCTTTATTTGGGGCAATTAGTATTGAGAATACATTTGTGTTCAGTGTCTTGTGTGTTGTGCCTTGTTGTATTGCGTTTTGTGCCTTTAAGTCAACACAGGAGAGAGAGTGCTACATAACCAGACACCTGGAGAAGAGAGATCACGGGGAGACAAAAACAAAAAACAAAAAACAAAAAACAAACAAAACAGCCCACATATGAAAGAAAAGGAGGCATCACCAGAAAAGGAAATAAACAAAATAGAGGCAAGCAATATGTCAGAGAAAGAATTCAGAGAAATGGTCATAAGATCGCTGAAAAGGTTAGAAGACAAATTCAACAATATGTGTAAGAAACAAGAAGAAATGAAAAATTACATCACTGCAATAAAGAACTCAATAGAAAGCATCAACACTAGACTAGAAGAAGTGGAGGACTGCATCAGTGAGCTAGAAGACAGGTAGAAAAATTACCCAAGCAGAGCAGCATCTAGAAAAAAAAACTTAAAAAACAGGAGGAGAGCCTTAGGGAACTTTGGGACAACACAAAATGAAACAACATCTGCATAATAGGGATGCCAGAAGGAGAGGAAAATGATCAAGGAATAGAAAATCTGTTTGAAGAAATAATGACTGAAAACTTCCCTGATATAGCGAAGAAAAAATCACACAAATCCAATAAGCTCACAGAATACCAAACAAAATGAACCCCAAAAGACCGACGCCAAGGCACATTGTAATTAAATTGGCAAACACCAACAACAAAGTAAGAACCTTAAGAGTGCCCAGAGAGAGACACAGAAAGTTACCTACAAAGCATCCCACATCAGACTATCAACTGATTTCTCAACAGAAACACATCAGGCCAGAAAGGAATGGAATGAAATATACAAAGTCATGCAAAGGAAGGTTCTTAATCCAAGAATACTGTACCCAGCAAGGCTATCAATCAAAGTTGAGGGTGAAATCAGGAGTTTCACAGACAAAAAAGGACTAAGGGAGTTTATTACCACCAAACCAGCAATGCATGAAATGCTAATTGAAGAAATAGGAAGCAATTAAGGAACACAGGCATAAAGAATAAAAATGGCAACAAACAAGTACCTATCATTAATAACGTTAAATGTAAATGGATTAAATGCCCCAATCAAAAGACATAGGGTAGCTGAGTGGATAAGAAAACATGACACATATATCTGCTGTCTACAGGAAACCAACCTCAGAAAACAGGAATCGACCAGACTGATGGTGAAGTGATGGAAAAAGGTTTTTCAGGTGAATGGAAATGAAAAAAAAAAGCTGGGGTACCAATACTTATATCTGAAAAATTAGACCTCAAAGTGAATGCCATAACAAGAGACGAGGAAAGCCACTTCATAATACTAAAGGGAGCAATTCATCAAGAAGATATAACTCTGGTAAACATATATTCACCCAAATAAATAAAAAAAACTACAGGAGAATATCAAGGGAGAGATTGACAGCAACACAATCATAGTAGGGGACTTTAATATCCCACTAACACCACTGGACATATCTTCTAAACAAAAAAATCAGCAAATAAACATCCAATCCTAAATGCCTCACTAGATCAGATGTAATTAATTGAAATCTTCAAAACATTTCACCCCAAAGCCACAGAATATACATTATTACCAAGTGCACATGGGTCATTTTCAAAAGTAGACCATATGTTGTGACACAGGCAAAGTCTCTTCAAATTCAAGGAGATAGAAATCATATCAAGCATCTTCTCAGATCACAATGGCATAAAACTAGAAATCAACTACAATAAAGACAATAAAAAAGCAAACACCTGGAGGCTAAATAGCATGCTATTAAAAAATTACTGGGTTACCAAAGAGATCAAAGAAGAAATAAAAAACATCATGGCAACAAATGACAATGAAAACACAACAATCCAAAATTTTTGGGACACAAAGTAAGCAGTCTTGAGAGTGAAGTTCATAGCTCTACAGGTCTACCTCAAAAAAACAAGAAACAATGGTAATAAATTATCTAACCATACAACTCAAAGAGTTAGAGAGCAGCAAGAAAAGCCCAGCATTAACAGTAGGAAGGAAATAATAAAGACCAGAGCGGAGATAAACGAAATAGAGACAAACAAACAAAACCCCCCCAAAAAAACCACCCACACAATAACAACAACAACAACAACAACAAACAATACCAAAGATCAACAAAACCAAGAGCTGTTTCTTTGAGGAGAGGATAAACAAAGATGGCGGCATAGGTAAACACCTGAATTGCTGCCTCGCACAACAACTTCAAAACTACAACAAAAAGACAAAACGGACATCATCCAGAACCACAGGAAGGCTAGCTGAGTGGAAATTCTACAACTAGAAGGAAAGAGAAAAGCACACTGAGACTCAGAGGAGCTGTGGAACTAAAGGCAGAGGAATGGAGGCGCACATGCAGAGATGGCTGGCAACTGAGTATGCAGCTGTCTTTTTCAAGCGGGAGGGAGACAAAAGCTCCTGACTGCTCTGAAATCCAGTTCTGGGTGAGACTCTGGGGACCCAAACTCATACGGGGGGAAACTAGACTGTCTGGCAGCGGGCAGAACTCGAGGGTGGCTTTCTCTCAGAGGTGCTTGCAGCAATTACTGAGGGACACTGAGACCCGGGGGCCTCTTAGGGCAGAGATGATGGGAAGCCATTGCTATTTGCTCTGCCCTGAGACTCCGTCCCATCCAAGCTGTGCGCAGAGGCTTTTGCATATGAATGGCCTGGACTTTGAAAACTGAAATCACCTAACAAACTGCAGCTGAGTCAGTGAGACCCAGAACATCCAAAAAAAGGCCCAAGGCCCTGCAGCAGCTTGCATTGCTTCACACCTGAGCCTCATCTGGGCACCTCCAAAACCAGAACAAAGAAGAGGAATCTGCAGATCTCTCCGTAGCTCTTGCTGGGTGGCCTCAGGCAGAGGCTAAATTAGCACCTCCTTGGAGCCAGTGTACCCAGGGGACAGAGTAGGACCATCCATATTACAACTCCTCAGATCCATAAAGGACATACTTAGGGGGCAGACTCAATGAGCACCAAAGCCCCACTGAAGCAAGACTTGTCTCATAAGGATGTCTCCATCACAGAAGTTCTCCCATCGTAGACACAGCTGATCCTCACAGCCAATTGGCCTGGAGGTCAATTCCTCCCAGTGATACCAACAACCATCAAGGCTTAACTACAACAAGACTGTGCATACAGCCCACAAAGGGGTGCACCAAGAGTATCCACCTCAGGTAACTGAACAGGCTGAGCCACTGGGCCCTATAGGACACCTAGCACACAAAGCCACTCTCTCAAATCAGAGACAAATAAACAGGTCACAAATGAACGAAATGGAGGAAAGCAAACTACTGGATATAGAGTTCAAAACCATGGTTATTAGGTTTTTCAAGATTTTTCCAGAAAAGGCCGATAAATTTAGTGAGACCCTCGAGGATATGAAACAGGACCAACTAGAAATTAAGCATACACTGACTGAAATAAAAAATAATATACATAGATCCAACAGCAGACTAGAGCATCACAAGAATCAAGTTAAAGATTTGAAATACAAAGAAGCAAAACACCCAACCGGAAAAACAAAAAGAAAAAAGAATACAAAAATATGAAGATAGTGTAAGGAGCCTCTGGGACAACTTCAAACGTAGCAACATCTGAATTATGGGGGTGCCAGAAGAAGAGAGAGAGCAAGATACTGAAAACCTATTTGAAGAAATAATGATAGAAAACTTCCCCCACCTGGTGAAAGAAATAGACTTACAAGTCCAGGAAGCACAGAGAACCCCAAACAAAAGGAATCCAAAGAGCACCACACCAAGACACATCATAATTAAAATGCCAAGAGCAAAAGACAAAGAGAGAATATTGAAAGCAGCAAGAGAAAAGCAGTTAGTTACCTACAAGGGAGCACCCATACGACTGTCAGCTTATTTCTCAACAGAAACTATGCAGGCCAGACGGGAGTGGCAAGAAATATTCAAAGTGATGAATAGCAAGAACCTACAACCAAGATTACTCTACCCAGCAAAGCTATCATTCAGAATTGAAGGTCAGATAAAGAGCTTCACAGATAAGAAAAAGCTAAAGGAGTTCATCACCGCCAAACCAGTATTATATGAAATGCTGAAAGGTATTCTTTAAGAAGAGGAAGAAGAAGAAAAAGGTAAAGATAAAAATTATGAGCAACAAATACATATCTATCAACAAGTGAATCTAAAAATCAAGTGAATAAAAAATCTGATGAACAGAATAAACTGGTGAATATAATAGAATCAGGGGCATAGAAAGGGAGTGGACTGACAATTCTCGGGGGTAAAGGGGTGTGGAGGGTGCGGGAAGAGACTGGACAAAATCGTACACCTATGGATGAGGACATTGTGGGGGTAAGGGCAGAGGATGGGTGGGAACCAGGTGGAGGGGAGCTATGTGGGGGAAAAAGAGGAACAATTGTAATAATGTGAACAACAAAGATTTATTGAAATGAATAAAAGAGCTGTTTCTTTGAAAGGATAAATAAGAGTGATGAACCTCTTGCCAAGCTCACCAAGAAGCAAAGAGAGAGGACCCATATAAACAAAATCAGAAATGAAAGAGGTGAAGTAACAACCAATCACACAGAAATACAAACAATTATGATAAATACTATGAACAACTCTATTCCAACAAAATCTCAAATCTCAAATTCTGAAGCCAGCATTACCCTAATCTCAAAACTACCCAAAACAATGTATAGATTCAATGCAACCCCATTAAAATACCCATGGCATATTTCACAGACATAGAACAAACTCTCCAAAAATTCATCTGGAATAAAAAAAAGACCCCGAATAGCTGCAGCAATCCTGACAGGAATAAGTAGGAATAATCTCAGTCGCAGAAATCAAGGTATATTACAAAGCCACTGTCCTCAAAACTGCCCGGTTCTGGCAGAAGAACACACATATAGACCAGTGGAACAGAACAGTGAAGCCAGAAATTGACACAAGCCATTATGCTCAGTTAATATTTGACAAAGAAGGCAAAAACATATAATGGAGTAAAGACAGTCTCTTCAATAAATGGTTTTGGGAAAATTGGACAGATACATGCAAAAAAATGAAACTAGACTAACAACTTACACCATACACACACACACACACACACATACACACAACTCAAAATGGATAAAAAACTTAAATGTAAGATGGAAAAGCATAAAATTCTTAGAGGAAACCTCAGGCAGCAAAATAGCAGACATATGTCATAGCAATATCTTTATTGATACAGCTACTAGGACAATGGAAATTAAGGAGAAAATAAACAAATGGTACTACATCAAAATAAAAAGCTTCTGCACAGCAAAAAAACCATCAACAAAACATCAAGAAAACCCAACTCATGGGAGAACATATTTGCCATTGTTATATCCGATAAGGGTTTAATCTCCATAATTTGCAGGGAACTCCTACAACTTAACAAAAGGAAGATAAAAAATCCAATAAAAAAATGAGTAAATGACCTAGACACTTTTCAAAAGAGGACATACAGAAGGCCAAGAGACAATTAAAAACATGCTCAAAGTCACTAATCATCGAAGAGATGCAAATTAAAACAACAATGAGGAACCATCTCATGCCTGTCAGAATGGCTATCATCAACAAATCAACAAATGATAAGTGCTAGCAAGGATATGTAGAAAAAGGAACCCTCGTGAACTGATGGTGAGAATGCAGACTGGTGCAGCCATTGTGGAAAACAGTACGGAGTTTCCTCCTAAAATTAAACGTGGAACTCCCATTTGACTCAGTAATCCCACTACTAGGATATATCCAAAAAATCAGAAACACCAATCAGAAAGAATATATGCATCACTATGTTCATAGCCGCACAATTTACAATAGCCAAGATTTGGAAACAGTCTAACTGTCCATCAGCAGATGAGTGGATTAAAAAATGGTGATACAGAGGAGAAAAGATGGCGACCAGCAAGAGGTAGGGAGGGATAGTGTGTGAGAGAGTGAAAGAGTGATAAAGGAATGTGTGGACATGTGTGTGTGTGTGTGTGTGTGTGTGTGTGTGTGTGTGTGTGTGTGTGAGTGAAATAGGGACAGTTAGATCCTGCAGGTCTTCCAAGGGGTTGCCAAACTGGGCAGTCTTAGATGGCAAAACCCCACTGCCACCGCAAACACTCTGGGGAGTACACCACCGGCACAGAGACCACACCATCTTGAAGAGCAGAAGTGCTTGAGACTAGGATCCTAGCCTTGCCACTACCCAAACTGGCCTCAGTTGCAAACCGGGACCCTACAGCCACTCGGGTAAAAGACCTGTGACCACAGCTTCAGACCCAGGGACAGCAAGATTCCAGGCACCCTGGCCGCAGATTTCTGTGAGTCACAGAGCCAATCCCCCTCCCTGCTGCAGTGGCATAGGAACTGCCAGGCCCTCTCTGCACAAACAGGCTTTCTGCCCCCACACAGCAGCAGTAGCTCTACCTGAATTTGAGCCTTGGTGTGCAGACACGGGAAGTTTGTTTCCTGCGACAAGACTCCATGTCAAGGCAGGGAGGCTGTGCTGAATTTGAGCCTAGGTTCGCGAACTTGGGGAGATTGTTTTCCATGACCAGATCCTGCGCCCATGCAGGGAGGCTGCGCTAAATTTGCACCTGGACATGTGAACCAGGGGAGTTTGTTTCCCACAACCAGACCCTGCACATAAGCAGGGAGGCTGCGCTGAATTTGAACCTAGATGTGCGAACTCGGGGACTTTGTTTCCCATGACCAGACCCCATGCCCACACAGGGAGGCAGCAATGAATTCGAGGCTGGGTTCATGGACATGAGGAGTTGTTTCCCTCAGTGCACACCTGCATGACCAGACCCCACACCCACACTGGGCCGCAGTGCTACCTGACATTGATTCAGGGTAAGTACACAGGGAAGGCTGTTTTCCACAGGGCAGCAGTGGACCTCCTGTCAACACAGTGCGATTGTGCAACCTGGTCTCCCAAGCAGATCAGGGACCCTGAATCTCCACACAAGAGGCAGCACTGAGCACCAGTGACTAGACTCTGTTTCTCATTGCGTGTGCCTGGGATCCCTGATTCCCAGTGCATTCACACTAAGAGCCAGTGACTGCAATTCTTAGTTCATGCGCACACAGGAACCCTGATTCTCGGCGCGAGACTGCACCAAGCAAGAGACTCTGATACTCGATTTTCGGCACGGACATAAGGGGTCTCTGACTCCTGACACGCACTAGGGGACTATGATTTTTGGCACACGCCAGTGGGGTCTCTATTTCAGTGTGGTGCAGGTAAGGTCCCTGATTCTAGGTGCACACATGAGGCCACACTAAGCACCTGTGACTGATACTGGGCGAGTGTGGCTCCCACCAACCCATGGCAGCCACACGTCTTGGTGTCAGAGCTTTCCAGTGACACTCGGCGCATGCAAAGCTCCCACTGAACACAGCCCAGGCCCCTGCAAATCGACACTTGAACCTTCTGGTGATAGTCAGAATGGGGAGACAACGAAACAATCCCCAGAGGAAAGAAAAGGAGGAATCGCCAAGAAAGGAAATAAGTGAAAAGGAAGCATGCAACATGACAGAAAAAGAATTCAGAGTAATGGTCATATAGATTATACACTGGATGGACAAAAAAATCAACAACCTGAGCAAAAATCAGGAAGAAATGAACAGTGATATAGCTACAATCAAAAACACCACAAAGGTTGCAACAGTAGACTAGAAGAAACAGAGGACCGAATTAGTGAGTTAGAAGATGAAGTACAGAAACAAGCCAAATCTGAACAGAAACTGGAGAAAAAAATTAAAAAGCAGGAAGACAGCCTAAGGGAGCTTTGGGACAATGCAAAACGAAGTAATATATGTATAATAGGGCTGCCAGAAGGACAAGAGCAGCAAGGATTAGAAACTTTATTTGAAGAAATAATTGTAGGAAGCGGTTATAGGGTTAAGCCTCGGACTGACCTGCTGGCAAAGTCACAAACAAGTCCCAAGCTTGGAAGGGCACAGTCCTCTAAGCATAATTAAGCTTGATCCTGTAACTGATCCCTAGATCTTTCCTGGGTAGCTAGTGGGCTGTGGGAGGGGCAGCAAGTGCTGCCAAAACAAGTGCAACTTACAAGAACATTGTCAATTGCCTTGTTTGTCCCTGATTATAAATAAAGCCTCAGCTTTGCAGTCTGGATCGGTTCTGTGGCCTCAGCCAGGCACAGAAAGATCCACCCAGGCTCCCAGCTTCATGAATCTATTTCTGCGTCTTGTTTTCTTTATTTCTATTATTTTCTCAATCCCTGGCCACCTCCATTTAGAACTGGTTCGTTCATCTCTCTTTCCACGCGGGATGAGGAAAAGGGAGATCCCCCGCCACATCAGGAACCCACAAATAATGACAGAAAACTTCCCTGATATGGGGAAGAAAAAAGTTACACAAGTACAGAGTCCCAAGCCAGAAGAATCCCAAATGACCCACACCAAGACACGTCATAATTACAATGGCAAATGTTAATGACCAAGAGAGAATCTTAAAGGCTGCAAGAGAGAGACAGAGAGTTACCTACAAAGGATCCCCCATCAGGTTATCAAATGATTTCTCAACAGAAACATATCAAGATAGAAGGGAATGGAAGGACGTATACAAAGTGATGCAAAGCAAGGGACTGAATCCAAGAATATTCTATCCAGCAAGACTATCAATCAAAATTGAAGCAGAACTCAGGGGCTTCAACCACAAAGAAGGCTAAGGGAGTTTATCACTACCAATCCAGCAATGAAAGAAATGCTAAAGGAAATGTTGTAAAAAGAAGAAATAAAAAGGTAAGAAGGAACCCAGGCACAAAAAATAGAAATGGTTACAAACAAGTACCTTTCAATAATAACTTTAAATGTAAACGGACTAAATGCTCCAATCAGAAGACATAGAGTGGCTGAATGGATAAAAACAACATGACTCATATATACGCTGTCTACAAGAGACTGACCTCAGAACAAGGGACTCACACAGTGAAAGTGAAGGGATGGAAAAATATCTTTCAGGCAAATGGAAATGAAAAATAAGCTGGGGTAGCAATACTTATATCTGACAAAATAGACCTCAAAGTGAAGGCCATAACAAGAGATAAAGAAGGCCACTTCGTAATACTAAAGGGATCGATACAACAAAAGGATATAACCCTGATAAACATATATGCACCCAATGCAGGAGCATCCAAATACATAAAAATACTCCTCTAAGATATCAAGGGAGAGATCAACAACAATACAATCATAGTAGGGGACTTTAATACACCACTGACATCACTGAATAAATCCTCTAGACAAAAACAGCAAAGAATCAGCAATCCTAAATGACTCACTAGATCAGATGGACTTAATTGACATCTTCAGAACATTTGACCCGAAAGTCGCGGAATATAATTTCTTCACAAGTGCACATGGGACATTTTCAAAGTAGACCACGTATTGGGTCACAAGCAAAATCTCCACAAATTAAAGAAGATTGAAATAATACCAAGCATCTTCTCAGACCACAAGGGCATAATATTAGAAATAAACTGCAATAAAAACAATCCAATAAACTCAAACACTTGGAAGCTGAATAACATGCTATTAAACAGTGATTGGGTTACCAAAGAGATCAAAGCGGAAATTAAAAACATCCTGGAAACTAATGACAATAAAAACAAAATAATCCAAAATCTATTGGACACAATGAATGCAGTCCTGAGAGGGAAGTTTATAAGTGCTACAGGCCTACCTCAAAAAACAAGAAAAAAGGGTAATAAATCATCTAATTCGACAACTCAAAGAATTAGAAAGAGAGCAACAAGAAAAGCCCCGAGTGAGCTGAAGGAAGGAGATAATAAAGATCAGAGCATAAATAAATGACATAGAGACCAAAAATAAATGAATAAATAAATAAATAAAACATACAAAAGACCAATGAAACCAAGAGATGGTTCTTTGAAAGAATAAACAAGATTGATGAACCTCTAGCCAGGCTCACCAAGAAGCAAAGAGAGAGAACCCAAATAAACAAAATCAGAAATGAAAGAGGAGATATAACAACAGACCACAAGAAATACAAAGGATTGTTAAAAAATACTATGAAAAACTCTGTTCCAACAAACTAGACAACGTGGAGGAAATGAACATATTACTAGAAAAATACAACCTTCCAAAACTCAATCATGAAGATTCTAAAAATCTCAATTGTCTGATAACTGTGGAAGAAATTGAAGCAGTCATCCAAAAGCTTCCAGCAAACAAAAGCCCAGGGCCAGATGGCTTCACAGGGGAGGTATACCAAACATTCAAGGAAGAACTAAAACCTATCCTCAGACTACTCCAAAAAATTCAAGAGGAAGGAACACTTTCAGGCTTATTTTATGAATCCAGCATCACCCTAATACCAAAACCAGATAAAGATAACACAATGAAAGAGAATTACAGACCAATATCCCTCATGAACATAGATGCCAAAATCCTCAACAAAATTCTAGCAAATTGAATCCAGCAATACATCAGAAAGATCATACACCACGACCAAGTAAGATTTATCCCTGGGAAACAAGGATGGTACAATATTCGCAAATCAATAAACGTGATACATCACATAAACAAATTGAGAGATAAAAACCATATAGTAATATCAATTGATGCAGAAAAGCATTTGACAAAATCCAACACCCTTTCTTGATAAAAACTCTCAGCAAGATGGGAATAGAAGGCTCATACCTCAACATAATAAAAGCCATATATGACAAACCCACAGCCAACATCATACTCAATGGGCAAAAACTAAAACCTTTTCCTCTAAGAACAGGAACAAGACAGGGATGCCCACTCTCACCACTCCTGTTCAACATAGTGTTGGAAATACTAGCCATTGCAATCAGACAAGAAGAGGAAATAAAAGGCATCCAAATTGAAAAAGAAGAAGTAAAACTGTCCTTATTTGCAGATGACATGATACTGTACATAGAAAACCCTAAAGACTCCATCAAAAAATTACTAGACTTAATAAATGAATTCGGAGAGAGGAAAAAGATGGCGACCGGCAAGAAGGTAGGGAGAGAGAGAGTGTGAGTGAGGAACCCATAGAGGAGAGTGTAGACGTGTAGACGTGTGTGGTGTGTGTGTGTGTGTATGAGCTAGGGTCAGTTAGATTCTGCAGGTCTTCCAAGGGGCTGCCTAACCAGGCAGTCCTAGACGGCGGAGCCCCGCGCAAAAAGCGGACACTTCTCGGCAACTGGTGCGGATGTGGAGACCACACCATCTTGAGAAACAGAGCTGCCTGAGACTCGGATCCTGGCTTCTGACACAAACCAGGACCCTGCAGCCACTGGGGACAGAGAACTGCTATCACAGCTTCAGAGGAAGAAACAACAAGAATCCAGACTTCCCGGCAGATTCCCATGAGTCAAAGAGCCTATCCCCCTCCCCGCAGGTGTGTGCCCATAGCTCCATAGTCACTGATAGACACGCCCCTCGTGCAAGCTGCAGAGCTTTGCTCAGGGACGCACTCCCCCTTAGGGAATTTGGCATGCGGGACAGAAGCAGCTCACCTTCGGGGAAATCTCTCAGTGCGCACAGAAGACTCCCCTTTGGGGATTTGGGGGGAATTTGGCTTGCGGGTCACAGCTCCCCTTCAGGGAATCTTAGAGCGTGTACAGAGGGGCTTCCCTTTGGGGAATTTGGCGCCCAGGATGGACTCCACCCCTCTTCAGGGATTCTGGGAGAGTGCACGGAGGCAGCTCACCTTCAGGGATTTGAGAGTGTGCGCCCTATCCCGTTTGGCTCAGTAGAGAGAGCACACACAGGACGCAGCTCCACTTCAGGGAATTTGGCACGCAGGACACAGCTGCCTGGGATCCCTGACTCACAGCACATTCACACTAAGAGCCAACGACCCCAATTGTTGGTGCATACACACACAGGGACCCTGATTCGCAACGAGAAAACGCACAAGGCAACAGAGACTCTGACACTCAATTCTTGGTGCAGACACAGGGAAACTCTGACTCCTGGCACATGCTAAGGATCTCATTTTCGGCACATACCAACAGTGTGGTACAGACAGGGCTCCTGATTCTAAGTGTGCACACGAGACCACACGGAACACTGGGGACACTGACCCTGGGCAAGTCTGGTTCCCACCAACCAAAGGCAGCCACACGTCCTAGTGTCAGAGCACTTCAGTGAAACTCGGGTGGAGCAAAGTGCCCACAGCACACGGCCCAGGACCATGCAAACGGAAGCTTGAGCTTTCTGGTGATAGCCAGAATGGGGAAACGAAATAACTCACAGAGGAAAGAAAATGTGGAGTCGCCAAGAAAGGAAATTAGTGAAACTGAAGCTTGCAACATGACCACAAAAGAGTTCAGAGTAATGGTTGTGGAATTTGTACATCGGATGGATGAGAAAATCAACAACTTATGCAAGAATCAGGAAGAAATGAAAAGTGATATAGCTACAATCAAAAACACCATGGAAAGTTTCAACAGTAGACTACAAGAAGCAGAGGACCGAATTAGTGAGTTAGAAGATCAGGTACAGAAACAAGCTCAATCTGAACAGCAATTGGAGAAAAAAATTAAAAAGCAGGAGGAAAGCCTAAGGGAGCTTCGGGACAACATGAAGCGAAGTAACATGCGTATAATAGGGCTGCCAGAAGGACAAGAAGAGCAGCAGGGATTAGAAAATCTATTTGAAGAAATAATGACAGAAAACTTCCCGGATATGGGAAAGATAAAAGTTATGCAAGTAAAGAGAGTCCCAAGCAGGATCAACCCGAAAAGACCCACACCAAGACATGTCATAATGTCAATGGAAAATATAAATGATAAAGAGAGAATCTTAAAGGCGGCAAGAGAGAGACAGAGTTACCTACAAAGGAACACCCATCAGATTGTCAAATGATTACTCAACAGAAACACAACAAGCTAGAAGTGAATGGAAGGAGGTATACAAAGTGTTGCAAAGCAAAGGACTGAATCCAAGACTACTATATCCAGCAAGACTATCAATCAAAATTGAAGGGGAAATCAGGAGCTTCGCAGACAAAAAAAGACTCAGGGAGTTTATCACCACCAAACCAGCAATGCAAGAATTGCTAAAGGGAATACTGTAAAAAGAAGAAATAAACAGGTAAGAAGGAATACAGACACAAAAATAGATATGACTACAAACAAATACCTTTCAGTAATAACTTTAAATGTAAACGGACTAAATGCTCCAATCAAAAGACATCGAGTGGCTGAATGGATAAGACAACATGACCCATATATATCCTGTCTACAAGAGACCCACCTCAGAACAAGAGACTCACACAGATTGAAAGTGAAGGGATGGAAAAATATCTTTCAGGCAAATGGAAATGAAAAAAAAGCTGGGGTAGCAATAATTATATCTGACAAATTAGACCTCAAAGTAAATGCCATAACAAGAGATAAGGAAGGCCACTTCATAATACTAAAGGGAGAAACCCAACAAGAAGAAATAATTCTGGTAAACATATACGCTCCCAATATAGGAGGACCCAAATACATAAAAAAACTCCTGGAGGATATCAAGGGAGAGATTAATAGCAATACAATCATAGTAGGAAATTTAATACCCCACTATCACCATTGGACAAATCCTCTAAACAAAAAATCAGCAAAGAAACAGCAATCCTAAATGACTCACTAGACCAGATGGAATTAATTGACATTTTCAGAACATTTCACCCCAAAGCCACAGAATATACATTGTTCTCAAGTGCACATGGGTCATTTTCAAAGATAGACCATATGCTGGGTCACAGGCAAAGTCTCTTCAAATTCAAGAAGATAGAAATTATATCAAGCATCTTCTCAGATCACAGTGGCATAAAACTGGAAATCAACTACAATAAATACAATCCAAAGAAATCAAACACATGGAGACTAAACAGCATGCTATTAAACAAGGACTGGGTCACCAGAGAGATCAAAGAAGAAATAAAAAACATCATGGCAACAAATGACAATGAAAACACAACAATCCAAAATCTATGGGACACAGCGAAAGCAGTCTTGAGAGGGAAGTTCATAGTTCTGCAAGCCTATTGCAAAAAATAAGAAACAATGGTAAAAAATTACCTAACCCTACAACTCAAAGAGCTAGAAAAAGAGCAGCAAGAAAAGCCCAGTGTAACCAGAAGGAAGGAAATAACAAAGATCAGAGCGGAGATAAATGACATAGAGACCAAAGAAACAATACAAAAGATCAACAAAACCAAGAGCTGGTTCTTTGAAAGGATAAACAAGATTGATGGACCTCTAGACAGGCTCACCAAGAAAGAAAGAGAGAGGACCCAAATATACAAAATCAGAAATGAAATAACAACAGACCCCGCTGAGATACAAAGCATTGTTACAAAATACTATAAACAGCTCTATTCCAACAAACTGTACAACCTGGAGGAAATGGACATATTCCTAGAAAAATATAACATTCAAAAATCAATCTAGAATCTAAACAGCTCAATAGGCCAGTAACTATGGACGAAATTGAAGCAGTTACCAAAAAGCTTCCGGCAAACAAAAGCCCGGGCCTGACAGCTTCACAGGAGAGTTTTACCAAACATTCAAGGAAGAACTAAAACCTATCCTCCTCAGACTATTCCAAGAAATTCAAGAGGAAGGAACACTTCCAAGCTCCTTCTATGATGCCAGCATCACCCTAATACCAAAACCAGATAAAGACAACACAATGAAAGAGAATTACGGACCAATATCCCTCATGCACATAGATGCCAAAATCGTCAACAAAATTCTAGCAAATCGGTTCCAGCAGTACATCAGAAAGATCATACACCATGACCAAGTACGATTTATCCCAGGAATGCAAGGATGGTACAATATCTGCAAATCAATAAACGTGATACATCACATAAACAAATTGAGAGATAAAAATCACATAGTCATATCAATTGATGCAGAAAAAGCATTTGACAAAATCCAACACCCTTTCTTGATAAAACTCTCAACAAGGTGGGAATAGAAGGCTCATAACTCAACATAATAAAAGCTATATATGATAAACCCACAGCAAACATCATACTCAATGGACAAAAACTAAAAACATTTCCCCTAAGAACAGGAACAAGACAGGGATGCCCACTCTCACCACTCCTGTTTGACATAGTACTGGAAGTATTAGCCATTGCAATTAGATAAGAAGAAGAATTAAAAGGCATCCAAATTGGAAAAGAACAAGTAAAGCTGTCTTTATTTGCAGACGACATGATATTGTACATAAAAAATCCGGAAGACTCCGTCAAAAAACTAATACACTTAATAAATGAATTCGGCAATGTAGCAGGATACAAAATTAATGCCAAGAAATCTATGGCCTTTCTATACACCAATAGTGAAATTACAGATAGAGAGACTAAAAAGGCAATCCCATTTACCATCGCATCCAGAAAATTAAGATACCTGGGAATAAACTTAACTAAGGAGGTAAAAGACCTATACACGGAAAACTACAGGACACTGAAAAAAGAGATAGAGGAAGACGTAAACAGATGGAAGAACATACCATGTTCATGGATTGGTAGAATCAACATCATTAAAATGTCCATACTACCCAAAGCAATCTATAGATTCAATGCACTCCCCATTAAAATACCAGCGGCATATTTCACAGACCTTGAAGGAACTCTCCAGAAATTCATCTGGAATAAAAAAAGATCCCGAATAGCCACAGCAATCCTGAGAAAGAAGAATAAAGTAGGAGGGAATCTCAATACCAGATTTCAAGCTGTATTACAAAGCCACTATTCTCAAAACAGCCTGGTACTGGCACAAGAACAGACATATTGATCAATGGAACAGAATAGAGAATCCAGATATTGACCCAAAGCACTATGCTCAATTAATATTTGACAAAGGAGGCATGAACATACAATGGAATAAAGACAGTCTCTTCAATAAATGGTGTTGGGAAAATTGGACAGACACATGCAAAAAAATGAAGCTAGATCACCAACTTACGCCATACACAAAAATAAACTCAAAATGGATACAGGACTTAAACATAAGACGGGAAACCATAAAAATACTAGAGGAATCCACAGGCAGCAAAATCTCAGACATATGTCAAAAGAACTTCTTCACCGATACTGCCCCTAGGGCAATGGAAGCTAAAGAGAAAATAAACAAATGGGACTACATCAAAATAAAAAGCTTTTTTACAGCAAAAGAAACTATCAACTAAACCACAAGAAAGCCCACTGCATGGGAGAACATATTTGCAAATGGTATCACTGATAAAGGTTTAATCTCCAACATGTACAGGCAGCTTATACAACTTAATAAAAGGAAGATAAATGATCCAATAAAAAATGGGCAACGGACCTAAATAGAATCTTTTCCAAAGAAGACAGAAGGAAGGCCAAGAGACACATGAAAACATGCTCAACGTCACTAATTATCCGAGAGATGCAAATCAAAACAACAATGCAGTGTCATCTCACACCTGTCAGAATGGCTATCATCAACAAATCAACAAACGACAAGTGTTGGTGAGGATGCGGAGGAAAAGGAACCCTTGTGCACTGCTGGTGGGAATGCAGACTGGTGCTGCCACTGTGGAGAACAGTATGGAGTTTCCTCAAAACACTGAAAATGGATCTCCCATTTGACCCAGTAATCCCACTCCTAGGAATATATCCCAAGAAACTGGAAACATCAATCAGAAAGGATATATGCACCCCTATGTTCATAAGCAGTACAATTCGCCATAGCTAAGATTTGGAAAAAGTCTAAGTGCCCATCAGCAGATCAGTGGATTAGAAAACTATGGTACATCTACACAATGGAATATTATGCTGCCATAAAAAAGAAGGAATTCTTACCATTTGCAGCAACCTGGATGGAATTGGAGAACATTATGTTAAGTGAAATAAGCCAGTCAATGAAAGAAAAATACCACATGATCTCACTCATTTATGGATAATAAAGAACATTAAAAACTTGAACAAAAAGATAGATACAGAGGCAGTAAAGCATCAAACAGTCTGTCAAATTACAGCAGGAAGGTTAGGGTGAGGTGGGGAAGATAAGAGATCAATCAAAGGACTTGTATGCTTGCATATAAGTATAGCCAATGGACGCAAAACTCTGGGGTGTGAGGGCATATATGGGAGTGGGGTGGGGGGGGGCAATGGTAAGATATGTACACATATAATACCTTAATAAAAAAATTGGAGGAAAAAAAAAACGAACAACGAAAACAAGCTCCCAGTGATTCATTGAACACACTTTGGCAAACATTTTCAGATTCTCCAGTTACAAAATTATTTTTCTAAAGTTCATCGTCTCATTAAAGACCACCCTATTTAAAGTCCTCCAAATGTTCATTTTATTTTATTTATTTATTTTTTCAATTTTTTTATTAAGGTATTATATGTGTACATATCTTACCATTGCTCCCCCACCCCACTCCCATATATGCCCTCACCCCCCAGAGTTTTGTGTCCATTGGTTATGCTTATATGCATGCATACAAGTCCTTTGATTGATCTCTTATCTTCCCCACTTCTCCCTAACCTTTCTGCTGTAATTTGACAGACTGATACTTTACTGCCTCTGTATCTATCTTTTTGTTCAAGTTTTTAATGTTCTTTATTATCCATAAATGAGTGAGATCATGTGGTATTTTTCTTTCATTGACTTGCTTATTTCACTTAACATAATGTTCTCCAATTCCATCCAGGTTGCTGCAAATGGTAAGAATTCCTTCTTTTTTATGGCAGCATAATATTCCATTGTGTAGATGTACCATAGTTTTCTGAGGCAGTCATCTGCTGATGGGCACCTAGGCTGTTTCCAGCTCTTAGCTATTGTAAATTGTGCTGCTATGAACATAGGGGTGCATATTTCCTTTCTTATTGGTGTTCCCAGTTTCTTAGGATATATTCCTAGGAATGGGATTACTGGGTCAAATGGGAGTTCCATTTTCAGTTTTCTGAGGAAACTCCATACTGTTCTCCACAGTGGCTGCACCAGTCTGCATTCCCACCAGCAGTGCACGAGGGTTCCTTTTTCTCCACATCCTCGCCAACACTTGTCGTTTGTTGATTTGTTGATGATAGCCATTCTGACAGGTGTGAGATGGTACCGCATTGTTGTTTTGATTTGCATCTCTCGGATAATTAGTGACGTTGAGCATGTTTTCATGTGTCTCTTGGCCTTCCTTCTGTCTTCTTTGGAAAAGATTCTATTTAGGTCCGTTGCCCATTTTTTTATTGGATCATTTATCTTCCTTTTTTTAAGTTGTATAAGCTGCCTGTAGATGTTGGAGATTAAACCTTTATCAGTGATGCCATTTGCAAATATGTTCTCCCATGCAGTGGGCTTTCTTGTTGTTTTGTTGATAGTTTCTTTTGCTGTAAAAAAGCTTTTTATTTTGATGTAGTCCCATTTGTTTATTTTCTCTTTAGCTTCCATTGCCCTAGGGGCAGTATCGGTGAAGAAGTTCTTTTGACATATGTCTGAGATTTTGCTGCCTGTGGATTCCTCCAGTATTTTTATGGTTTCCCGTCTTATGTTTAAGTCCTGTATCCATTTTGAGTTTATTTTTGTGTATGGTGTAAGTTGGTGATCTAGCTTCATTTTTTTGCATGTGTCTGTCCAATTTTCCCAACACCATTTATTGAAGAGACTGTCTTTATTCCATTGTATGTTCATGCCTCCTTTGTCAAATATTAATTGAGCATAGTGCTTTGGATCAATATCTGGATTCTCTATTCTGTTCAATTGATCTATATGTCTGTTCTTGTGCCAGTACCAGGCTGTTTTGAGAATAGTGGCTTTGTAATACAGCTTGAAATCTGGTATTGAGATTCCCTCCTACTTTATTCTTCTTTCTCAGGATTGCTGTGGCTATTCGGGGTCTTTTTTTATTCCAGATGAATTTTTGGAGAGTTCTTTCAAGGTCTGTGAAATATGCCGTTGGTATTTTAATGGGGAGTGCATTGAATCTATAGATTGCTTTGGGTAGTATGGACATTTTAATGATGTTGATTCTACCAATCCATGAACATGGTATGTTCTTCCATCTGTTTACGTCTTCCTCTATCTCTTTTTTCAGTGTCCTGTAGTTTTCCGTGTATAGGTCTTTTACCTCCTTAGTTAAGTTTATTCCCAGGTATCTTAATTTTTTTGGTGCGATGGTAAATGGGATTGCCTTTTTAGTCTCTCTGTCTGTAAGTTCACTATTGGTTTATAGAAAGGCCATAGATTTCTTGGCATTAATTTTGTATCTTGCTACATTTCCGAATTCATTTATTAAGTCTATTAGTTTTTTGACGGAGCCTTTCGGATTTTTTATGTACAATATCATGTCGTCTGCAAATAAAGACAGCTTTACTTGTTCTTTTCCAATTTGGATGCCTTTTATTTCTTCTTCTTGTCTAATTGCAATAGATAATACTTCCAGTACTATGTGAAACAGGAGTGGAGAAAGTGGGCATCCCTGTCTTGTTCCTGTTCTTAGGGGAAATGTTTTTAGCTTTTGTCCATTGAGTATGATGTTTGCTGTGGGTTTATCATATATAGCTTTTATTATGTTGAGGTATGAGCCTTCCATTCCCACCTTGTTGAGAGTTTTTATCAAGAAAGGGTGTTAGATTTTGTCAAATGCTTTTTCTGCATCAATTGATATGACTATGTGATTTTTATCTCTCAATTTGTTTATGTGATGTATCACGTTTATTGATTTGTGGATATTGTACCATCCTTGCATTCCTGGGATAAATCGTACTTGGTCTTGGTGTATGATCTTTCTGATGTACTGCTGGAGCCGATTTGCTAGAATTTTGTTGAGGATTTTGGCATCTATGTTCATGAGGGATATTGGTCTGTAATTCTCTTTCATTGTGTTGTCTTTATCTGGTTTTGGTATTAGGGTGATGCTGGCTTCATAGAAGGAGCTTGGAAGTGTTCCTTCCTCTTGAATTTCTTGGAATAGTCTGAGGAGGATAGGTTTTAGTTCTTCTTGAATGTTTGGTAAAACTCTCCTGTGAAGCTGTCAGGCCCGGGCTTTTGTTTGCCGGAAGCTTTTTGATGACTACTTTAATTTCGTCCATAGTTATTGGCCTATTGAGCTGTTGAGATTCTTCTTGATTGATTTTTGGAAGGTTGTATTTTTCTAGGAATATGTCCATTTCCTCCAGGTTGTCCAGTTTGTTGGAATAGAGCTGTTCGTAGTATTTTGTAACAATCCTTTGTATCTCAGCGGGGTCTGTTGTTATTTCACCTCTTTCATTTCTGATTTTGTTTATTTGGGTCCTCTCTCTTTGCTTCTTGGTGAGCCTGGCTAGAGGTTCATCAATCTTGTTTATCTTTTCAAAGAACCAGCTCTTGGTTTTGTTGATCTTTTGTATTGTTTCTTTGGTCTCTATGTCATTTATCTCCGCTCTGATCTTTGTTATTTCCTTCCTTCTGGTTACACTGGGCTTTTCTTGCTGCTCTTTTTCTAAGTCTTTGAGTTGTAGGGTTAGGTAATTTTTTACCATTGTTTCTTGTTTTTTGCAATAGGCTTGTAGAACTATGAACTTCCCTCTCAAGACTGCTTTCGCTGTGTCCCATAGATTTTGGATTGTTGTGTTTTCATTGTCATTTGTTGCCATGATGTTTTTTATTTCTTCCTTGATCTCTCTGGTGACCCAGTCCTTGTTTAATAGCATGCTGTTTAGTCTCCATGTGTTTGATTTCTTTGGATTGTATTTATTGTAGTTGATTTCCAGTTTTATGCCACTGTGATCTGAGAAGATGCTTGATATAATTTCTATCTTCTTGAATTTGAAGAGACTTTGCCTGTGACCCAGCATATGGTCTATCTTTAAAAATGACCCATGTGCACTTGAGAACAATGTATATTCTGTGGCTTTGGGGTGAAATGTTCTGAAAATGTCAATTAATTCCATCTGGTCTAGTGAGTCATTTAGGATTGCTGTTTCTTTGCTGATTTTTTGTTTAGAGGATTTGTCCAATGGTGATAGTGGGGTATTAAAGTCTCCTACTATGATTGTATTGCTATTAATCTCTCCCTTGATATCCTCCAGGAGTTTTTTTATGTATTTGGGTGCTCTTATATTGGGAGCGTATATGTTTACCAGAATTATTTCTTCTTGTTGGGTTTCTCCCTTTAGTATTATGAAGTGGCCTTCCTTATCTCTTGTTATGGCATTTACTTTGAGGTCTAATTTGTCAGATATAAGTATTGCTACCCCAGCTTTTTTTTCATTTCCATTTGCCTGAAAGATATTTTTCCATCCCTTCACTTTCAATCTGTGTGAGTCTCTTGTTCTGAGGTGGGTCTCTTGTAGACAGCATATATACGGGTCATGCTTTTTTATCCATTCAGCCACTCGATGTCTTTTGATTGGAGCATTTAGTCCGTTTACATTTAAAGTTATTACTGAAAGGTATTTGTTTGTAGTCATATCTATTTTTGTGTCTGTATCCCTTCTTACCTGTTTATTTCTTCTTTTTACAGTATTCCCTTTAGCAATTCTTGTATTGCTTGTTTGGTGGTGATAAACTCCCTGAGTCTTTTTTTGTCTGCGAGGCTCCTGATTTCCCCTTCAATTTTGATTGATAGTCTTGCTGGATATAGTATTCTTGGATTCAGTCCTTTGCTTTGCAACACTTTGTATACCTCCTTCCATTAACTTCTAGCTTGTTGTGTTTCTGTTGAGTAATCATTTGACAATCTGATGGGTGTTCCTTTGTAGGTAACTCTCTGTCTCTCTCTTGCTGCCTTTAAGATTCTCTCTTTATCATTTATATTTGCCATTGAGATTATGACATGTCTTGGTGTGGGTCTTTTGGGGTTGATCCTGCTTGGGACTCTCTGCACTTGCGTAACTTTTATCTTTCCCATATCCGGGAAGTTTTCTGTCATTATTTCTTCAAATAGATTTTCTAATCCCTGCTGCTTTTCTTGTCCTTCTGGCAGCCCTATTATACGCATGTTACTTCGCTTCATGTTGTCCCGAAGCTCCCTTAGGCTTTCCTCCTGCTTTTTAATTTTTTTCTCCAATTGCTGTTCAGATTGAGCTTGTTTCTGTACCTGATCTTCTAACTCACTAATTCGGTCCTCTGCTTCTTGTAGTCTACTGTTGAAACTTTCCATGGTGTTTTTGATTGTAGCTGTATCAATTTTCATTTCTTCCTGATTCTTGCATAAGTTGTTGATTTTCTCATCCATCCGTTGTACAAATTCCACGACCATTACTCTGAACTCCTTTTCGGTCATGTTGCAAGCTTCAGTTTCACTAATTTCCTTTCTTGGCGACTCCACATTTTCTTTCCTCTGTGAGTTATTTCGTTTCCCCATTCTGGCTATCACCAGAAAGCTCAAGCTTCCGTTTGTGTGGACCTCGGCTGTGCGCTGTGGGGACTCACTCCACCCGAGTTTCACTGAAGTGCTCTGACACTAGGACGTGTGGCTGCCTTTGGTTGGTGGTAACCAGACTTGCCCAGGGTCAGTGTCCCCAGTGTTCCGTGTGGTCTCGTGTGCACACTTAGAATCAGGGGCCCTGTCAGCACCACACTGTTGGTATGTGCCGAAAATGAGATCCTTAGCATGTGCCAGGAGTCAGAGTTTCCCTGTATCTGCACCAAGAATCGAGTGTCAGAGTCCCTGTTGCCTTGTGCAGTTTCTCGTTGAGAATCAGGGTCCCTGTGTGTGAATGCACCAACAATTGTGGTCGTTGGCTCTTAGTGTGAATGTGCTGTGAGTCAGGGATCCCAGGCAGCTGTGTCCTGCGTGCCAAATTCCCTGAAGTGGAGCTGCGTCCTGTGTGTGCTCTCTCTACTGAGCCAAACCGGCTAGGGCGCACACTCTCAAATTCCTGAAGGTGAGTTGCCTCTGTGCACTATCCCAGAATCCCCGAAGAGGGTCGGAGTCCGTCCTGCGTGCCAAATTACCCAAAGGTAAGCCCCTCTGTGCACGCTCTAAGATTCCCCGAAGGGGAGCTGTGACCCGCAAGCCAAATTCCCCCAAATTCCCCAAAGGGGAACCATCTGTGCGCACTGAGAGATTTCCCCAAAGGTGAGCTGCTTCTGTCCTGCGCGCCAAATTCCCTAAGGCGGAGCACGCGTCCCTGCGTAAAGCTCTGCAGCTTGCGCGAGGGGCGTGTCTATTAGTTACTATGGCACTATCTGCGTGCGCCTGCGGGGAGGGGGATAGACTCTTTGACTGAAGGGAATCTGCCGGGAAGTCTGGATTCTTGTTGTTTCTTCCACTGAAGCTGTGATAGCAGTTCTCTGTCCCCAGTGGCTGCAGGGTCCTGGTTTGTGTCAGAAGCCAGGATCCGAGTCTCAGGCAGCTCTGTTTCTCAAGATGGTGTGGTCTCCACATCCGCACCAGTTGCCGAGAAGTGTCCGCTTTGTGCGCGGGGCTCCGCCGTCTAGGACTGCCCGGTTAGGCAGCCCCTTGGAAGACCTGCAGAATCTAACTGACCCTAGCTCATACACACACACACACACCACACACGTCTACACGTCTACACTCTCCTCTATGGGTTCCTCACTCACACTCTCTCTCTCCCTACCTTCTTGCCGGTCGCCATCTTTTCCAATAAAAAATCCAAATGTTCATTTTAATCCTCTGTTCTACAGAATCAAGTGCAAACTACCCAGCCTGGCATTCAAGGCCCTGCACAACAATTCTGCAATAGCTACAGGTCTCACAGCTTTTCACATAGTCGGTCTCCCTTTTCCTAGAATGTGCTCCTCACTCTACAGCTCCTCCTTGAAGAAGCATGTGGAGATCCCTTCCCAAGCTGCCCCAGGCTGTTTTCAGATTTCTCTGAAGCTCCATGATAATGGCAGGGTAACTCTAAGTAAGCCTCTGGTCGGGAAATGAGAAATATAATCTTTAGCAGCTACTTACATCAGAAGCCAAAATATCAGACCAAGCATAAGCAGAACTCTGATAGGCCGGCTACACCCCTTCTAAGACACCCAACTGGGAGGATTGGCTAGTCCTGTCCCATCCACAAATAATTTTGAATCAATTCATAGATGTGATGGTCAATTTTATGTGTCAATGTGGCTAGGCTACAATCTTCAGTCATTCATTATTCTATAAGGTGTTGCTGTGAAGGTATCTTGTAGGTGTAATTAAAGCCCACATCAGTTATTTTATTTTTTAAAAATATATTTTATTGATTTTTTACAGAGAGGAAGGGAGAGAGGGATGGAGAGTTGGAGGCATCGATCAGCTGCCTCCTGCACACCTCCCACTGGGGATGTGCCCACAATCAAGGTGCATGCCCTTGACCGGAATCGAACCTGGGACCTTTCAGTCCACAGGCCGACGCTCTATCCACTGAGCCAAACTGGTTAGGGCCCACATCAGTTATTTTTAAGTAAGGGAAATTACCCTAGGTAACCTTAGTGAGCTTGACTAAATCAGCTGAAAGACCTTAGGGGCAGAGCCAACCAACGCTCCCCAAGAAAGAACAAATTCCACCTATGGCAGTAGCTGTTGCTCAAGCCCAGAGCTCAGTCTGCCCTTCTGAGCAGCATGCCCTGGGGATTTCAGACTTGCCTGTCAGTCCCTACAATCGCAAAAGAAATTGATTGCAAAAGCAATCTCTTAACATATATCTCCTACTGGTTCTCTTTCTCTGGTTAAACTCTGACAGCTATACCAGATATATCATTTCATCTGGAAGTAGTTTTTATCAAGTATGTAAATGGTAAGGATTCTTGGGGACTGGGGGGAGGGGGGGAGTAGTGGTGGAATTCACAAGACCATTATCTCACCTAAACAAAAATTAGCAGGAATGCTTGTAGCAAATGTTCAGATTTCCGATTGTCTCAGTATTTTATAATATTAAAAATAATCTTGAACTAATGAAAAAAAATGAATTCCGCAGAGTAGCAGGATACAAAATAAATGCTAATAAATCTATGGCATTTCTATACACCAATAATGAACTTACAGAAAGAGAGACTAAAAAAGCAATCCCATTTACCATCACACCAAAGCAATTAAGATACCTAGGAATAAACTTAACTAAGGAGGTAAAAGACCTATACGTGGAAAACTACACAACACTGAAAAAAGAGATAGAGGAAGACATAAACAGATTGAAGAACATACCATGCTCATGGATTGGTAGAATCAACATCATCAAAATGTCCATACTACCCAAAGCAATCTATAATTTCAATGCACTTCCCATTAAAATACCAATGGCATACTTCACAGACCTAGAACGAACTTTCCAAAAATTCATCTGGAATAAAAAAAGACCCCGAATAGCCACAGCAATCCTGAGAAAGAAGAACAAAGTAGGTGGGATCTCCATACCAGATTTCAAGCTGTATTACAAAGCCACTGTTCTCAAAACTGCGTTGTATTGGCACAAGAAGAGACATATAGATCAATGGAATAGAATAGAGAACCCAGAAATCGATCCAAACCACTATGCTCAATTAATATTTGACAAAGGAGGCATGAACATACAATGGAGTCAAGACAGTCTCTTCAACAAATGGTGTTGGTAAAATTGGACAGATACATGCAAAAAAATGAAACTAGACCACCAACTTACACCATACACAAAAATAAACTCAAAATGGATCAAGGACTTAAACATAAGACAGGAAACCATAAAAATACTAGAGGAATCTACAGGCAGAAAAATCTCTGACATATGCCCAAAGAACTTCTTCGCTGATACTGCTCCTAGGGCAATGGAAGCTAAAGAGAAAATAAACAAATGGGACTACATCAAAATAAAAAGCTTTTGCACAGCAAAGGAAACCATCAATAAAACAACAAGAAAGCCCACTACATGGGAGAACATGTTTGCCAATGATGTCAATGATAAGGGTTTAATCTCCAACATTTACAGGGAACTCATGCAGCTTAACAAAAAGAATAAAAACAACCCAATAAAAAAATGGGCAACTGATCTAAATAGACACTTTTAGAAAGAAGACAGACGGAAAGCCAAGAGACATATGAAAACCTGCTCTAAACCACTAATCATTAGAGAGATGCAAATCAAAACAACAATGCGGTACCATCTCACACCTGTCAGAATGGCCATTATCAATCAACAAGTCAACAAATGACAAGTGCTGGCGAGGATGTGGAGAAAAAGGAACCCTCGTGCACTGCTGGTGGGAATGCAGACTGGTGCAGCCTCTGTGAAGAACAGTATGGAGTTTCCTTAAAAAACTGAAAATAAAACTCCCATTTGACCCAGTGATCCCACTTCTAGGAATATATCCCAAGAAACTGGAAACATCAATCAGAAAAGATATATGCACCCCTATGTTCATAGCAGCACAATTCACCATAGCTAAGATTTGGAAACAGCCTAAGTGCCCACCAGCAGATGAGTGGATTAAAAAACTGTGGTACATCTACACAATGGAATACTACGCTGCGGTAAAAAAGAAGGAGCTCTTACCATTTGCAACAATATGGATGGAGATGGAGAATATTATGCTTAGTGAAATAAGCCAGTCAGAGAAAGATAAATATCACATGATCTCACTCATTTCTGGAATATAATGAACAACATTAAATGATGGGGGGGGGGGGAATAGATCCAGAAACAGAGAAACATCAATCAGAACGTCAAACCTCACGGAAGAAATTGTGAGGTAACCAGTAACCCAAGAATGCCTGAGAACGCCTTTCTAGCCACGCTAACAATCATCAGAAGTACGGTAATTTTACCTGGGACAAGAGGGTAAGTATTTTGGACTTATGCTCCTGACCCTTCATGGGTAAGAGCCTTACGTGGGCTGATCCCCTGACTAATATAGTTACCAACAATACCAAACACCCTGGTCATCCAAGAGGTCCATGGGTGGGGCAAGAAAGTATAAATACACAGGCGTCTCCACCCAGCTTCCCTTTTTTATGACTCAAAATAAAAACAATGCCCCTTTGTGTGTACAATTAAAGAGAGGTTTCTGGCTTGTGTGGACACCAAAGAAAGGGTGTCACTATTATCACTACGTGCCCCTGGTAGAGGTGCAGAAAATGTAACTAAGACCTTGTCTATATAAAAAGAAATGGACAGCCAGTTTGAAAGGGAATTGCCATGGACTAGAACAAAGAATATCCTTACATGATATTATTCTACACTATCATTAAAATTTTTCCCAGATTTGGATCACCCCCAGTACTTATAATAGTTCCTCACACCCTTGGGGATAAAAATAAAAATCATCTGTTTGGTGTTTGGAGACAAACTTAACATGTCTCTTGATACTTTAGAATTACAACAGCATAATATACAATTATCCCAAGCAAACATACAAACTAATTCTTTGAATGTCTGGCAGCAATTTAAAAAGGACATGTAAGGATTTAATCCTTCTCACTGTGTAGAGGGCCTCCTGGGAAGGCACCTGAGCATTCTATATTGGTCCCTCTTACCCTTTAGGCTAAGAGAGACCCTCTTCTCACAATTCAATTGCTCACAGCTGTTGCATGAGCTCTCTGTTCATGTCGAGGTTGAAGTCTCGTGATGACGGGTGCCATGGATCTGTCTCTCACCCAGTGGGGCGAACTGAGCCTTCCCTGGAGAAGAAACCCAGGTTCCACAAGACATGTGATCAGTGCTGGGACCCCGCCAGCTGGCGAGGGGATCCCAAGGTAGGTGCTGGGAACGGAGGCCATGGGGACATAGGCTACCAAGGAGACAAAACTGAACCTCACGTCACCCTGCTTGGCCCTGGAGGATGGCTGGTTAGCCAGAGACGGGTAATATTCCTCAAGGAAGGAACAACCTAAGACAGTCACAGTCGCAGAGGGGCCATCAGGAGAGAATTTGGGGATCAACAGAGGTGGGGCACAGACGCTCACCCCCCCAACATTGCAGGGGCGTGAACCCTAGCCCCTTCTGAGGGAGGTCTCCTGCCCCCATGGCTGCTTCGTGATTCCCATGCCCAGCTCAGATCAGGACCCAGGTGACTGACAGAGACTTGGCCGACAACAGCTGCCCTCTCACTCCAACAAGAATTGTTTGAGTTGCCTTGTACCCATGGTGTGGGGAAGTGGGTTTATGATATCTAAATCCAGCCTACCACCAGGAATGCTCAGGACCTACTCAAGAAGGCAAATAATCCCTTCCACCAATATTTACAGGGTAAAATAAGATTGTTGTTAGAGTAATAAATTTGACAGTAAAATAGTAGTCAAGTTTTTAGGCAAATTTAAATTGGCTAGTTGAAACAAATGAATATTCTAGAAAAATTAATTGTATTGGACAAAAAGGTGTTCCTAAAGTGTTAACTAAAATTTTTATTGGTACTTCATCTCATGATAAAATTGTGCACTATGTAATGAACCTAAAACAGTAATATTATAGTGCAAAAAATTAAAATTTAAAAGCCATCAAGACTACATTATAAAAATTTCAAAAGCCTCCTAACATTTAAATCAAAAAAGGGGGGGGATAGTAGAGGAATATCATGTAAGGAAAAATAACCTGTAAGTAAATTACATCTAGAAACTTAATACTTTAGAAAATTAATTGTAAGGCTAAAAGCAAGACACCCATGAAAAACACACAAGGTGTCAAAACAAGCCAGAGGAAAATCATTTGGGCAAAAAATGAAAAAGGATCCCCAGTAAAATTTATAGAAAATATTATTTATTAACTTTTGGTCGAGAATATGTTTGTATATTTTCAGAAAACAACTCCGAGACCATGTGGATTCCAGCAACAGAGAGGAATCGGCAGGACTACTCCAGCCATGAAGACAGAAGAGAAGCAGTCCAGAGATGGAAGACGCCGATGTGGCCTTTCCATACTAGCAGTTAGCAGCTGTGCATCACTGCAGGTTGCCCAGGATCAAACCAGAGAGAGTCAGACCTGCATTACCACCATTTGTCCACCATCCAGAACTGCAATGTCAGTGCTGACATGTACACATAAGGAACTGTTAGACATTCAAATTGGGTCTCAAAAGAACTGCTGGCCCAGAAAGAACTCACTACAGACCGATTCATTTGCCTGTCAGCATAACCATTATTGCTTGTCTCATTTTCGGTTCTTATAAGTGTATTTCTAATAGCACATGATCTCACTCATCTAGGGGAAATAATGAACAACATAGACTGAACAGACCCAGAAACAAGGAGGCATGGATCAGACTGTCGGGCCTCAGAGGGAGGGTAGGGAAGGGTCGGGGTAAAGGGGAGAGATCAACCAAAGGACTTGTGTGCAAGCATATGAGCCTAACCAGTGGTTAAGGACAACAAGGGGGTGGGGGCATGTGTGGGGAGGGGTGTGGGATGGGAATGGGGGGATGAGGACAAATATGTGATACCTTAATCAATAACGAAATTTAAAACAAAAAGGGAAGAACTAAAACCTATCCTCAGACTACTCCAAAAAATTCAAGAGGGAGGAACACTTTCAAGCTTATTCTATGAAACCAGCATCACCATAATACCAAAACCAGATAAAGACAGCACAATGAAAGAGAATTATAGGACGATATCCCTCATGAACATAAATGCCAAAACAGGCAACAAAATTCTAGCAAATAGGATCGAGCAGTACATCAGAAAGATCATACACCATGACCAAGCAGGATTTATCCCACGGATGGAAGGGTGGTACAATATCCGCAAATCAATAAACGTGATACATCCCATAAACAAATTGTAAGATAAAAAGCACATAGTCATAATAAATTGATGCAGAAAAAGCATTTGACAAAATCCAACAACCTTTCTTGATGAAAACTCTTAGCAAGGTGGGAATAGAAGGATCATACCTCAATAGAATAAAAGTCATATATGACAAACCCACATCCAACATCACACTCAATGGGCAAAAACTAAAACCATTTCCACTAAGAACAGGAACAAGACAGGGATGCCCACTCTCACCACTCTTGTTTGACAAAGTACTGGAAGTACTAGACATTGATTTGAGATAAGAAGAAATAAAGGCATACAAATTGGAAAAGAGGAAGTAAAACTGACCTTATTTGCAGATGATATGATACTATACATAGAAAACCCTAAGGACTCCATCAAAAAATTATGAGACTTAATAATTGAAATCGGCAATGCAGCAGCATACAAAATTAATGCCAAGAAATCTATTGCATTTCTATACACCAATAGTGGACTTACAGAAAGAGAGACTAATAAAGCAATCCCATTTACCATCGCATCAAAAAAATTAAGATACCGAGGATTAAACTTAACTAAGGATGTAAAAGACCTATTCATGAAAAACTACAGGACACTGAAAAAAGAGATAGAGGAAGACATAAACAGATGGAAGAACATACCGTGTTCATGGATTGGTAGAATCAACATCATTAAAATGTCCATACTACCCAAAGGAATCTATAGATTCAATGCAATCCCCATTAAAATACCAATGACATATTTCACAGACCTAGAACAAACTTCCTAAAAATTCATCTGGAATAAAAAAAAGTCCCTGAATAGCTGCATCAATCCTGAGAAAGAAGAACGAAGTAGTTGGGATCTCAATACCGGATATCAAGCTGTATTATAAAGCCACTGTTCTCAAAACAGCCTGGTACTGGTACAAGAACAGACATATAGACCAATGGAATAGAATAGAGAACCCAGAAATCGACTCATACCACTATGCCCAATTAATATTCGACAAAGGAGGCGTGAACATACAATGGAGTCAAGACAGTCTCTTCAATAAATGGTGTTGGGAATATTGGACAGATACATGCAAAAAAAAAAAAAAAACGAAAGAAAGAAACTAGACCACCAACTTACACCATACACAAAAATAAACACAAAATGGATAAAGGACTTAAACGTAAGATGGGAAACCATAAAAATACTAGAGGAATCCACAGGCAGCAAATCTCAAACATATGCCGAATGAATTTCTTCACTGATACTGCTCCTAGAGCAATGGAAACTAAGGAGAAAATAAACAAATGGGACTACATCATAATAAAAAGCTTTTGCACAGCAAAGGAAGCTATGAACAAAACAACAAGAAAGCCCACTGCATGGGAGAACATATTTGCAAATGTTATCACTGATAAAGGTTTAATCTCCAACATTTACAGGGAACTCATACACTTAACAAAAGGAAGATGGGCAACGGCTCTAAATGGAAACTTTTCGAAAGAAGACAGAAAGGCCAAGAGACATATGAAGACTTGCTCAAAGTCACTAATTATCGGAGAGATGCAAATCAAAACAGCAATGCAGTACCATCTCACACCTGTCAGAATGGCTATCATCAACAAATCAACAAACCAAAAGTGTTGGCGAGGATGCGGAGAAAAAGATACCCTCATGCACTTTTGTTGGGGATGCAGACTGGTGCAGACACTGTGGAGAACAGTATGGGGTTTCCTCAAAAAACTAAAAATAGAACTTCCATTTTACCCAGTGATCCCACTTCTAGGAATATATCTTAAGGAACTAGAAACACCAATCAGAAAGGATATATGCACTCCTATGTTCATAGCAGCACAATTCACCATAGCTAAGATTTGGAAAAAAGCCTAAGTGCCCATCAGCAGATGAGTGGATTAAAAAACTGTGGTACATCTACACAATGGAATACTATGCTGCAGTAAAAAAGAAGGAATTCTTACCATTTGCAACAGCATGGATGGAACTGGAGAGCATTATGCTAAGTGAAATAAGCCAGTCAGAGAAAGATAAATATCACATGATCTCACTCATTTATGGAATATAATGAACAACATAAACTGATGTACAAAAACAGATCCAGAGACAGAGAAGCATCGATCAGACTATCAAACCTCAGAGGGAAGGTAGGGGAGGATGGGGGTAAGGGGGAGAGATCAACCAAAGGACTTGTATGCATGCATATAAGCCTAACCAATGGACATGGACAACAGGGGAGTTAGGGCAAAAATGGGGGGGGTGTTGGGGGTGTAATAGGGGGATAAGGACACATATGTAATACATTAATCAGTAAAGAAATTAAAAAACACACAAAAAATACGGTGGTACATCTACACAATGGAATAATATGCTGTTGTAAAAAAAGAAGGAACTGTTACCATTTGCAACAGCATGGATGGACCTGGAAAGCATTATGCTAACCTAATAAGCCATTCAGAAAAAGATAAATATCCCATGATCTCACTCATTTGTGGAATATAGTGAACAACATTAACTGATGACCAAAGAAGATCCAGAGACAGAGAAGCATCGAACTGACTGTCAAACCTCAGAGGGAAGTCAGGGGAAGGGGGAGTGGTGGTATTCGATCAACCAACCGACTTCCATGCATGTATATGAGCATTACAAATGGACACAGACACTAGGAGGGTGAGGACGTGTGCTGGAGGTGGGAATGTCCAGGGAGAGGTCAATGGGGGAAAAAGGAGACATATGCAATACTTTTATCAGTATAGAATTTTAAAAAATATTTTGTCCAGATGAGTGAATTACAAATGTTTAGCTGAGAACCTGCAAGCTTCATTAGGATATTCACAATCCCACTATGATAAATAATACTATCAGTTTGAGAAATCCCAATAATTTTAGATGTGCTTGGCTAGAGAAGATCTGCTTGCTCTCACAAACAACCCCCAGGAACACAATTGTGTAGATTATAAAACACTATCACGTTGGAGCTACACACCCACTCTGTGAGATTAATATTACTATCCCCATTTTTATAGACAAGGAAATGAAGGCATATAGAGGGTAATAACTCTCCTAAGGTCACACAGTTTTTCATTGGTACTCAAACCCAGGACTCTAATATTGTACTTGACCTTATCATCACAGCTCGCCATATTCATTACATCAATCAGAGATCTAGCAACCTGTTAATTTCCCAATTTAATTCAAAGAGGCAGATGAACACGCCAGAGAAATAGAAGCCCATTTGGCTGTCTATAGAAATACCCATAACAATATGTAACAACAGAGCTTGGTGGGAAAGCAGTTGAAACCATTATAAAAAAAAAGATCTTTTCCCTATGTGAGAACCTTCTCTATTTGTTTGGAAAACTGAAGATGAACTTAAGCTCTGTTTTCACTGAGAGCAAGTAGATCCAAGATTCTGAATCTTCAGTTAAGATACATGGATTAATGTTTTTAAATAAATAAAAAATCTTTGCTATGTCAGGAGAGCATGTTTCATATATTAGGAGAAACTGACCACACTTTGTGCTAATCTATTTGCACTTAGTACATTGGGCCTTGTATTGAAGTTGTGTTTTCTTATCTCACCCACTGAACTGTAAGCTCCTTGAAAGCAAAGAGGGCATCCTATCTAATAAAAGGGTAATATGCAAATTGACCATCACTCCAAGACACAAGATGGCCACCCCCATGTGGTCAAAGATGGCTGCCCCCATGGGGACACAAGATGGCCACCACAAGATGGCCTGTAGGGGAGGGCAGTTGTAGGCAGTTAGGGGTGACCAGGCCAGCAGAGGAGGGCAGTTGGGGGAGACCAGGCCAGCAAGGGAGGGCAGTTGGGAGGGACCCAGGCCTGAAGGGGAGGGAAGTAGGGGGGAACCAGGCCTGCAGGGGAGAGCAGCTGGAGGGGACCAGGACTACAGGGGAGGACAGTTGTGGGCGATCAGGCCAGCAGGGAAGGCAGTTAGGGGTGACCAGGCTAGCAGATGAGGGCAGTTTGGGGAGACCAGGTCAGCAGGGGAGGGCAGTTGGGGGGGGGCATGCCTGAGGGGAGAGCAGTTGGGGGGACCAGGCCTGCAAGGGAGGGCAGTTGGGGGGGTAGGACCAGGCCTTCAGGGTAGGGCAGTTGTGGGCGATCAGGCCAGCAGGGAGGGCAGTTAGGTGTGACTGGGCCAGCAGAGGGGGGCAGTTGGAGGAGACCAGGCCTGCAGGGGAGGGCAATTGGGGGGACCAGGACAGCAGGGGAGGGCAGTTGTGGGGGGCCCAGGCCTGCAGGGGAGGGCAGTTGGGGGAAGACCAGGCCTGCAGGAGAGGGCAGTTAGGGGGGGACCAGGCCTCTAGGAGAGGGCAGTTGACGGGGGACCAGGCCTGCAGGGGAGGACAGTTGGGGGGGACCAGGCCTGCAGGGGAGGACAGTTGGGGGGGACCAGGCCTGCAGGGGAGGGCAGTTAGGGGCAATCAGGCTGGCCAGGGAGCAGTTAGGTGTCAATCAGGCTGTCAGGGGAGTGGTTAGGGGGTGATCAGGCTGGCAGGCAGAAGTGGTTAGGGGCAATCAGGCAGAGGTAGGCGAGCGGTTGGGAGCCAGCAGTCCTGGATTATGAGAGGGATGTCTGACCGCCCGTTTAGGCCTGATCCCACCAGCGGTCGGACATCCCTCAAGGGGTCCCAGATTGGAGAGGGTGCAGGCTGGGCTGAGGGACAGCCCCCCCACCCCAGTGCATGAATTTTGTGCACCAGGCCTCTAGTCTTTCTATATTACCTATGGTAGGAATTTGCCTTAGATTTTGTCCATTATAGACACTAGATAAATAGCTACTTGTTCAGTGAATCAGTCAGCTCTTTTATTGGTTAAAACTTAAGCCAATGAGTGATTCTCATCCTGTTCTCTATTTTTGTGAAGTGAAATGAGAATGCTACCTTGTCACCTCCTACTGAGAAAAATCATACAGTGAAATTGAGTTTGTAATTCTAAGTGAACAGATAAAATCTCTAACAATCCTCCCTTGCTGACACTAGTGAGCTTTAAAAGTCCCTGCCCTTTTTATTTCTCTCGTTATGTAAGAACAATAAAGCAAAGTTTTATGGAAAGATAAAAAACAATAAAGATGTTTTTAATTGAAAATGCTCTGTATAGTGAAAAACTCAAGCAGCTCCAGATGCTAATGAGCATTTGTGGGCTTTACCCTAATAATAAAAACCATTATTAATCATTTATTATTAGAAGAAAGTTATCTCACTTAATCCTTATTACAACTCATTTACATCTGCTGAAACTGAGCTTCCATTCATTTAAAGAGCTTGCTTAAGGTCACAAGGTATCTGAACCTCCAAGACTGATGGTTACCAGAGCCAGTGACCCTGGCTATCTATATTATATTCCTCAAGCCTCGCTTGAGGTTTTCTACACCTGAAGGAAAGCTATCATGTGAAAAATTGGCCCTAAAAATAATGAGACAATGGTCTTTAAATAAATATATATTCTGATTTTATCAAAAGAGATTATAACTAAATTATAAGCAGTTCTAAAACAATTAATTAAATAAAAAGATACCAGTAGTTTATTTTCTGAGGACATTTACTAGAGATAGGTAGTTTCTGATCTTATGCTCACGTTCACCATGCACAGTACTTTTTTATTTGTATTGAGAATTGTTATTTATACTTTTATCAGAAAATGACCAATACCGCCTATTAACTGTTATTTTGAAGGAGTTCTTGCATTCTTGAGTGTGTGCTTTCAAATTTATCATTTAGACCCATTCATTCTATTATAGAAGTCCATCTCTGGTTTTGTAATGAAAGGCATTGAAAATATTTTATTAGCAAATGTGTTTTGTGGTAAGGCAGGTTTTATTTAAAGTAAATATATTAAAATCACAGGTTAGGAAGATTTGATTTCATAGAACCATAAAATATTGCCCTTAGAAAGGAAATTAGAGGTCATTGAGACCAACCCTTTCTCTGGCTCATGAATCAGATTATTAACTACAACATCACTGACATTTTTCTAGGAAACGTGCTTTCTTGTTTGTAATAGCCTCAATGCAGGTTCTTTAATTCAGCAGTAGATATAGGCTTTATTTTAGAATGTACACACCAATACCCTTTCAATCAATTACTCATTTTTTAAACTCTTTTCAGATTAATTTTGCATCTACATAAGAAAAGTAAATAATGATCTTTTTATTTGCCAAAGCTAATTGAAGTAGATAATTGTGAGGTCATTGTGATTCAAGTCATTTTCTATTCAGCATGAAGACTGGTGAGTTTATTTTTGCAGACTGTATTTTAAAGTACAGTTCAGGTGTTTTATTTTATCAGAAACAACCAACTTATTCTGGAAATTTTTCCATTGATAAAACATACATAATTATTTTAATAAGACATAAATATGAACTTTCAAATTGTTTACTAAGTGTTAAGTGTGTGTGAGTTTGTGTGTGTAGTTAACCATAATTTTAAATAAAAATCAAGTCCCTTTTCATCCAAACAGCTCAAAGTATTTTATGCAAAGAACTCAGTTTTTATCTTTAACTGCCTATTTGTTTGTGCACATGAAAGACAGATTTTTAAAATATTTCTCAAAGTTCTACTAAAAATGAATTTATCTAATGGGAGAAAATAATCCTTCTTTATCAGTATAAGAAGCTTTCTGATATTAAAACCTAGATTCATCACTGTGAGCATCTGAATCCAAGTGTTTATGAGATTTCTGTCCATTTGTCAGTGTAACTTTGCTGAAAGTCTCAAATAACAAGACTATATTGTTGAAGGATTAATCAATGACAAATATATTCCAAATGTCTGGTTTGTATAAGTGCTGTGCTAAGGCTGGGGATGTAAAACTGATTCCAACCTAGACTCAGTCCCTACCACTGAATTTAGAGGTAAAGCCCGAGATTATAAAAAGCCCTTGTAATGTAATGCTCTATAATACATGATTGTACACAATGTAGAAAACAAATGGACTACCTCTGCCTTGGGATGTCAAGGAAGTCTTTACAAAAGAAATGACTTGTGAAATAGACTGACAGATAAATAGGAGTTCACTAGGTAGAGAAAGTGGGAAGGGCATTCCAAGTAGAGGAAATAAGAAATTACAAAGGAATGGGGATATGAATGAGCATAGCATATTAGAAAAAAAATTTTAATTTTCAATTACATTTGATATGATTTTGTATTCACTTCAGGTATACAGCAGAGAGCTTAGACAATCATAATATTATTGACTATATTTTTATGCTGTACTGTACAGTTCCATGATTATTTGTAACTACCAATTTATACTTCTTTTTAAAATTTATCTTTATTTTATCCCTTCAATTATTTTTATTGTGTTAAATACACTTAACAAATATTACCTTCTTAACTATTTTAAAATATATTTTATTGATTTTTTTTACAGAGAGGAAGAGAGAGGGATAGAGAGTTAGAAACATCAATGAGAGAGAAACATCAATCAGCTGCCTTCTGCACACCTCCTACTGGGGATGTGCCCACAACCAAGGTACATGCCCTTGACCGGAATCGAACCTGCGACCTTTCAGTCCGCAGGTTGACGCTCTATCCACTGAGCCAAACTGGTTAGGGTCCATCTTAACTATTTTTAAAAAATCTTTATTGTTGAAAGTATTACATAGGTCCTCCTTTTCCTCCCATTAACCTCTTCCAGCTCGCACCCGTCCCCTCCCCACCCCCAGGCCCTCACCACCCCATTGTCTGTGTCCACGGGTTATGCATATATGTATACAAGTTCATTGCTTGATCTCTTCCCACTTACCCTCCCCTGCCTTCCCTCTGAGGTTTAACAGCCTGTTCATGCTTCTATGTCTCTGGGTCTATTTTTGATCATCAGTTTATTTGGTTCATTAGATTCCACATATGAGTGAGATCATGTGGTACTTATATTTCTCTGACTGGCTTATTTTGCTCAGCATAATACTCTATAGGTCCATCCATGCTGTTGCAAATGGTAAACATTCTTTCTTTTTTATTGTCCCATAGTATTCCATTGTGTAAATGTACCACAGTTGTTTTATCCACTCATCTGCTGATGGGCATTTAGGCTGTTTCCAAGTCTTTGCTATTGTAAATTGAACTGTTATGAACTTAGGGGTGCATATATTCTTTCTGATTGTTGTTTCGGGTTTCTTAGGATATAGTCCTAGAAGTGGGATCACTGGGTCAAATGGCAGTTTCATTTTTAATTTTTTTGAGGAAACTTCATGGTGTTTTCCACAGTGGCTATACCAGTTTGCATTTCCACCAGCAGTGCAATAGGGTTTCCTTTTCTTCACTTTCTAACCAACACTTGTCATTTGTTGATTTGTTGATGATAGCCATTCTGACGGGTGAGAGGTGATTCCTCATTGTCATTTTAATTTGCTGCTCTCTGATGATCAGTGACTTTGAGCATTTTTTCATTTGTCTCTTGGCTATCTGTATGTCCTCTTTGGAAAAGGCTATTTAGGTCCTTTGCCCATTTTTTAATTGGATTGTCTTCCTTCTGTTAAGTTGTATAAGTTCCTTATATATTTTGGATATTAAACCTTTATCAGATATATTATTGCCAAATATGTTCTCCCATACAGTGGGCTCCCTTTTCATTTTGTTGGTGGTTTATTTTGCTGTGTGGTTTATTTTGATGTAGTCCCATTTGTTTATTTTTTCCTTAGTTTTCTTTGCCCCAGGAGATGTATCTGTAAACATATTGGTATGAGAGATGTCAGAGATTTTGCTGCATATGGTTTCTTCTAGGATTTTTATGGTCTCATGACTTATATTTATGTATTTTATCCATTTTGAGTTTATTCTTGTGTATGGTGTAAGTTGGTGTTCTAGTTTCATGTATCTGTCCAATTTTCCCAACACTATTTATTGAAGGAACTGTCTGGACTCCATTGTATGTTCTTGCCTCCTTTGTCAAATATTAACTGAGTATAATGGCTTGGTTCGATTTCTGGGGTCTCTGTTCTGTGCCATTGATCTACATGCCTGTCCTTGTGCCAGTACTAGGCTGTTTTGATTATGGTGGCTTTGTAGTATAACTTAAAATCTGGTATTGTGATTCCTACAACTTTGTTCTTTCTCAAGATTGCTGCTACTATTCGTGTTCTTTTTTGGTTCCATATAAATTTTTGGAGTATTTGTTCTAGATCTGTGAAACATGCTATTGGTATTTTAATAGGGATTGCATTGAATCTGGGTAGTATGGAAATTTTAATGATGTTGATTCTTCTAATCCATGAACATGGTATATGCTTCCATTTGTTTGTATCTTCCTCTATTTCTTTTTTCAATGTTTTATAATTTTCCAAGTACAGGTCTTTTACCGCCTTGGTTATGTTTATTCCTAGATATCTTTTTTTGTTTATTTGTTTCAATGGTGAATGGGATTGCTTTTTTAGTTTCTCATTGTTTTTTTTAAAAATTTTATTTTATTGTTTAATGTATTACACATAGTAGTACATATATCTCCCTTTTTTCCCCATTGATCTTCCCCCAGCCTCCACTACACCCTGTCGCATGTCCTCATCCCATGCCCCCAGTGTCTTGTATCCATTGGTTGTGTTTATATGCATGCATACAAGCCCTTCGGTTGATCTCTTCCCCCCCCCCCCCGCCCAACACTGCCTAGCCTTCCTGCTGTAATTTAACAGTCTGTACGATGCTTTACTGCCTCTGATCTATCTTTTTGTTAATCAGGTTATAATGTTCTTTATTTTCCATAAATGAGTGAGATCAGGTAGTATTTCTTTCATTGCCTGGCTTATTTCACTAAGCATAATGCTCTCCAGTTCCATTCATGCTGCTGCAAATGGTAAGAATTCCTTCTTTTGTAGAGCAGTGTAGTATTCCATTGTGTAGATGTACCATAGTTTTCTAATCCACTCATCTGCTGATGGGCATTTAGGCTGTTTCCAAATCTTAGCTATGGTGAATTGTACTGCTATGAACATAGGGGTGCATATATTCTTTCTGATTGGTGTTTCTAGTTTCTTGGGATATATTCCTAGAACTGGGATTACTGGGTCAAATGGGAGTTTCATTTTTAGTTTTTGAGGAAACTCCATACTGTTCTCCATAGTGACTGCACCAGTCTGCATTCCCACCAGCAGTTCACGAAGGTTCCTTTTTCTCCACAACCTCGCCAGCACTTGTCGTTTGTTGATTTGTTGAGGATTGCCATTCTGACAGGTGTGAGATGGTAACGCATTGTCGTTTTGATTTGCATCTCTCGGATAATTAGTGACTTTGAGCATGTTTTCATATGTCTCTTGGCCTTCCTTCTGTCTTCTTTCAAAAAGATTCTATTTAGGTCCATTGTCCACTTTTTTATTGGATAATTTATCTGCCTTTTATCAAGTTCTATGAATTCCTTGTAAATGTTGGAGATTAAACATTTATCAGTGATAACATTTGCAAATATGTTGTCCCATACAGTGGGCTTTCTTGTTGTTTTATTGATGGTTTCTTTTGCTGTGCAAAAGCTTTTTATTTTGATGTAGTCCCATTTTTTTGTTTTCTCTTTAGTTTCCATTGCCCTAGGAGTGGTATCGGTGAAGAAATGGCTTCAGCATATGTCTGAGATTTCGCTGCCTGTAGATTCCTCTAGTGTTTTTATGGTTTCCTGTCTTATGTTTAAGTTCTTTATCCACTTTGAATTTATTTTTGTGTATGGTGTAAGTTGGTGGTCTAGTTTCATTTTTTTGCATGTATCTGTCCATTTTTCCCAACACCATTTATTGAAGAGATTGTCTTGACTCCATTGTATGTTCATGCCTCCTTTGTCAAATATTAATTGAACATAGTGGTTTGGGTTGATATCTGGGTTCTCTATTCTATTCCATTGGTCTATATGTCTGTTCTTGTGCCAGTACGAGGCTGTTTTGATAACAGTGGCTTTGTAATACAGCTTGAAATCTGGTATTGAGATCCCACCTACTTTGTTCTTCTTCTCAGGATTGCTGTGGCTATTCAGGGTCTTTTTTTATTCCAGATGGATTTTTGGAGAGTTATTTCTAGGTCTGTGAAATAAGGCATTGGTATTTTAATGGGGAGTGCATTGAATCTACAAATTGTTTTGGGGAGTATGAACATTTTAATGATGTTGATACTACCAATACATGAGCATGGTATGTTCTTCCATCTGTTTATGTCTTCCTCTATCTCTTTTTTCAATGTCCTGTAGTTTTCCGTGTTTAGGTCTTTTAACCTCCTTAGTTAAGTTTATTCCTAAGTATTTAATTTTTTTTGGTGAGATGTTAAATGGGATTGCTTTTTGAGTCTCTCTTTCTTTAAGTTCACTATTGGTGTATAGAAATGCCTTAGATTTCTTGGCGTTAATTTTGCATCCTGCTATATTGCCCAATTCATTTATTAAGTCTGTTAGCTTTTTGATGGAGTCTTTAGGGTTTTCTATGTACAGTATCATGTCATCTGCGAATAATGACAGTTTTACTTCTTCTTTTCCAATTTGGATGCCTTTATTTCTTCTTCTTGTCTGATCGCTATGGCTAGTACTTCCAGCACTATGTGGAACAGGAATGGTGAGAGTGGGCATCCCTGTCTTGTTCCTGTTGTTAGAGGAAATGGTTTTAGTTTTTGCCCATTGAGTGTGATGTTGGCTGTGGGTTTGTCATATATGGCTTTTATTATGTTGAGGTATGATCCTTCTATTCCCATCTTGCTGAGAGTTTTTATCAAGAAAGGGTGTTGGATTTTGTCAAATGCTTTTTCTGCATCAATTGATATGACTATGTGGTGCCTCTCAATTTGTTTATTTGATTTATCTCATTTATTGATTTGCGGATATTGTACCATCCTTGCATCCCTGGGATAAAATCTACTTGGTCATGGTATATGATCTTTCTGATGTACTGCTGGATCCGATTTGCTAGAATTTTGTTGAGGATTTTGGCATCTGTGTTAATGAGGGATATTGGCCTGTAATTCTCTTTCATTGTGTTGTCTTTATCTGGTTTTGGTATTAAGGTGATGCTGGCTTCAAAAAGGAGCTTGGAAGTGTTCCTTCTTCTTGAATTTTTTTGGAATAGTCTGAGGAGGATAGGTTTGAGTTCTTCCTTGAATGTTTGGTAAAACTCCCCTTTTAGTTCTTCCTTGAATGTTTGGTAAAACTCCCCTATGAAGCCGTCTGGCCCTGGGCTTTTGTTTGCTGGAAGCTTTTTGATTACTGCTTCAATTTCTTCCATAGTTATTGGCCTATTGAGATTTTTAGATTCTTCCTGATTGAGTTTTAGAAGGTTGTATTTTTCTAGGAATATGTCTTTTTCCTCCAGGTTGTCCAATTTGTTGGAATAGAGTTGTTCATATTATTTTTTAACAATCGTTTGTGTTTCTATGAGGTCTGCTGTTATTTCTCTTCTTTCATTTCTGAGTTTGTTTATTTGGGTCCTCTCTCTGCTTCTTGGTGAGCCTGGCTAGAAGTTCATCAATCTTGTTTACCCTTTCAAAGAACCAGCTCTTGGTTTTGTTGATCTTTTGTATTGGTTGTTTTTTTTTTTTTTTTTTTTTTTTTTTTTGGTCTCTATGTCGTTTATCTCCACTCTGATCATTATTATTTCCTTCCTTCTGGTTACACTGGGCTTTTCTTGTTGCTCTCTTTCTAACTCTTTGAGTTGTAGGGTTAGGTAATTTATTACCCTTGTTTCTTGTTTTTTTGCAATAGGCTTGTAGAGCTATGAACTTCCCTCTCAAGACTGCTTTCGCTGTGTCCCATAGATTTTGGATTGTTGTGTTTTTATTCTCGTTTGTTGCCATGACATTTTTTATTTCTTCTTTGATCTCTCTGGTAACCCCGTCATTGTTTAATAGCATGCTATTTAGTCTCCAGGTGCTTCATTTTTTTGAATTGTTTTTATTGTAGTTGATTTTGTGCCATGGTGATCTGAGAAGATGCTGATATAATTTCTATCTTCTTGAGTATGAAGAGACTTTGCCTGTGACCTTATATATGGCCTATCTTTGAAAATGACCCATGTGCACGGGAGAAGAATGTATATTCTGTGGCTTTGGGGTGAAATGTTCTAAAGATGTAAATTCATTCCATCTGTTCTAATGAGTCATTTAGGATTGATGTTTCTTTGCTGATATTTTGTTTAGAGGATTTGTCCAATGGTGATAGTGGTGTATTAAAGTCTCCTACTATGATTACATTGCTGTCAATCTCTCCCTTGATAAATTCCAGCATTTTTTTTTAATGTATTTGGGTGCTCCTATATTGGGTGCGTATATGTTTACCAGAGTTATTTCTTCTTGATGGATTGCTCCCTTTAGTATTATGAAGTGGTGTTCCTTATCTCTTTTTATGTCCTTCACTTTGAGATCTGATTTTTCAGATATAAGTATTGCTACCCCAGCTTTTTTCATTTCTATTCACCTTTAAAACCTTCCATCCCTTCATCATCAGTCTGTGTGTGTCTTTTTTTCTGAGGTCTGTTTCCTGTAGACAGAAGATATATGGGTCATGTTTTCTTATCCACTCAGTTACCCTATTTCTTTTGATTGGGGAATTTAATCCATTTACATTTTAAGTTATTATTATTATTATTTTTTAATTATATTTTTATTGATTTTTTACATAGAGGAAGAGAGAGGGATAGAGAGTTAGAAACATTGATGAGAGAGAAACATCGATCAGCTGCCTCCTGCACACCCCCCACTGGGTATGCGCCTGCAACCAAGGCACATGCCCTTGACCGGAATCCAACCTGGGACCCTTGAGTCCACAGGCCAATGCTCTATCCACTGAACCAAACCGGTTTCGGCATTAAGTTATTATTGATAGGTACTTGTTTGTCACCATTTTTATTCTTTACCCCTGTGTTCCTTCTTCACTTCCTATTTCTTCTTTTTACAACAGACCCTTTAGCATTTCTTGCATTGTTGGTTTGGTGGTAATAAACTCCCTTAGTCCTTTTTTATCTGTGAAGCTCCTGATTTCACCCTCAATTTTTACTGATAGCCTTGCTGGGTACAGTATTCTTGGACTCAGACCCTTCCCTTGCATGACTTTTTATATTTCATTCCATTCCCTTGTGGCCTGATGCGTTTCTGTTGAGAAATCAGTCGCTAGTCTGATGGGGGATCATTTGTAGGTAACTTTCTGTCTCTCCCTGGCTGCTTTTAAGAATTTTACTTTGTCGTTGGTGTTTGCCAATTTAATTATAATGTGCCTTGGGGTTGGTCTTTTGGGGTTCATTTTGTTTTGGACTCTGTGAGCTTCTTGGATTTGTGTGGGTTTTTTCTTCCCTATATCAGGGAAGTTTTCTGTCATTATTTCTTCAAATGGGTTTTCTATTCCTTGCTCAGTTTCCTCTCCTTCTGGCACCCTTGTTATGCGGATGTTGTTTCTTTTCATGTTGTCCCAAAGTTCTCTTAGGCTCTCCTGCTTTTTAATTTTTTTTTATAAGTTGCTCTGCTTGGTTATTTTTTCCTACCTTGTCTTCTAGCTCACTGATGCAGTCCTCTGCTTCTTCTAGTCTACTGTTGATGCTTTCTATTGAGTTCTTTATAGCAGCGATATCATTCTTCCTTTCTTATTTATTTCCTCTTGGTTCTTCTTTATTTCCTCTTGGTTCTTGCACATATTGTTGAATGTCTTCCATTCTTTTCAGCCACCTTATGACCATTTCTCTGAATTCTTTCTCTGACAGGTTTCTTGCCTCCATTTAGTTTACTTCCTTTTCTGGTGATGCCTGCTTTTCTTCCATATATGGGCTGTTCCTTTGTGTCCCCATGATCTGTCTTTTCTGGATGTCTGGTTATGTAGCTCTCTCTCTCCTTTCTGTGAGGAGGCACAGAGCTCGTCTGAATTTGCATGCTCACATCACTATGGGACCAGTGTTCCTGGGTCTGCAGCTCTTCGCTGGATGTTGTTGTTGTAAATTCTAGTTTCTCATTCTGAGATTTCATCATCTATAATAATAAAAGTATAATATGCCAATTAGGCTGGGTGTCCTTCTGGATGTCCTTCCGGATGAAGCTGGGGTTGGGAGGGAAGCCCTGGTGCCGGGTGCCAGAGAGAAGCTGGTGCCAGCAGCTGGGGGAAGGAAGGCCTACTCTTGCACAAATTTCATGCATCAGGCCTCTAGTTGGTATATAAAAATGCCATCTATTTCTAGATGTTGATATTGTATCTTGCTCCCTTATTGAATTTATTTAAGTCTAGTAATTTCCAATTGGAGTCTTCAGGGTATTTATATACAATATAATGTCATCTGCGAATAAGGACAGTTTTACTTCCTCCTTTACCATTTGGATGCCTTTTATCTCTGCTTCTTTTCTGATTGATGTGGCTAGGACTTCTAGGGCTATGTTGAATAAGAGTGGTGAGAGTGGACATCCTTGTCTTGTTCCTGTTATTTTCTTTTTTAGGGAAAACAGGCTTTTATTTAGGTAGCAATATTTTTCTTTCTTTAATAATGGTTTAGCCACTCTGATATTTGAATCTCAAACCATTCCTTAGTAACATTTATAAGAGCTCACAGATTTTAACAACCAAGGAAACAAAAGGTCTCCAAAGAGTAGATGTCCTCACCCACTAACACTAGGTTGTCATAGATCTCAAGCATCATCTCTTTGTACAGTGCCCTCTGTGCAGGGTCCAGTTGCTTCCACTCCACCTCTGTGAAGTCCATGGCCACTTCCTTGAATGTAACAGGTTCCTACTTCAAAAATTCTTCAATAACACCAGTGCATATTAAAATTTCCCCTCTCCTCTAGCACAGAAAAGATTGACTGCAATCCTCAAACTGGGAATTGGTCATCTTTTCTTCCTCCTAGGCAAGGTTGGAATGTTAAGGTTGTGGAACTGCTGGGAACATGTATGTGGGGCCCAAACTGCCACCCAGTCACACTCTTGTTCCTGTTCTTAAGGGAAATGCTTTTAGCTTTTGCCCATTGAGCATTATGTTGGCTATAGGTTTGTCATATATGCCCTTTATTTTTTTAAAAATCTTTATTGTTCAGATTATTACAGATGTTCCTGTTTTTTGCCCCCATAGCTCCCGTCCACAGGGTTCCCACCCCAACCCATGCCCTTATTCCCACCCTGTCCTCGTCCATAGGTGTAAGATTTCTGTCCAATCTCTTCCCTCACCCCCCACAATGCCTTCCCCCTGAGAATTGTCATTCTGCTCCCTTTCTATGCCCCTGATTCTATTATATTCACCAGTTTATTCTGTTCATTAGATTTTTTTATTCACTTGATTTTTAGATTCACTTGTTGATAGATATGTATTTGTTGTCACTTTGTTGTTTATAGTTTTTTGTCTTTAACATTTTCTTCTTCTTCCTCTTCTTAAAGAATACCGTGCAGCATTTCATATAACACTGGTTTGGTGGTGATGAACTCCTTTAGCTTTTTCTTGTCAGTGATGCTCTTTATCTGACCTTCAATTCTAAATGATAGCTTTGCTGCGAAGAATAATCTTGGGTGTAGGTTCTTGCTATTCATCACTTGAATATTTCTTGCTACTCCCTTCTGGCCTGCATAGTTTCTGTTGAGAAATCAGCTGACAGTCATATGGGTACTACTTGTAGGTAACTAACTGTTTGTCTCTTGCTGCTTTTAAGATTCTCTCTTTGTCCTTTGCCCTTGACATTTTAATTATGATATGTATTGCTGTGGTCCTCTTTGGATTCTTTTTTCTTTCTTCCTTTCTTTTTTTTAAGGTATTATATGTGTACATATCTTACCATTGCCCCCGCCACCCCACTCCCATATATGCCCTCACCCCCCAGAGTTTTGCTTCCATTGGTTATGCTTATATGCAAGCATACAAGTCCTTTGATTGATCTCTTATCTTCCCCACCTCTCCCTAACCTTCCTGCTGTAATTTGACACTCTGTTGGAGGCTATACTGCCTCTGTATCTATGTTTTGTTCAAGTTTATAATGTTCTTTATTATCCATAAATGAGTGAGATCATGGGGTGTTTTTCTTTCATTGACTGGCTTATTTCACTCAGCATAATGTTCTCCAATTCCATCCAGGTTGCTGAAAATGGTAAGAATTCCTTCTTTTTTATGGCAGCATAATATTCCATTGTGTAGATGTACCATAGTTTTCTGAGCCAGTCATCTGCTGATGGGCACCTAGGCTGTTTCCAGATCTTAGCTATTGTAAAAGGTCTTGCTATGAACATAGGGGTGCATATATCCTTTCTTATTGGTGTTCCCAGTTTCTTAGGATATATTCCTAAGAGTGGGATTACTCGGTCAAATGGGAGTTCCATTTTCAGTTTTTTGAGGAAACTCCATACTGTTCTCCACAGTGGCTGCACCAGTCTGCATTCCCACCAGCAGTGCACGAGGGTTCCTTTTTCTCCGCATCCTCACCAACACTTGTCGTTTGTTGATTTGTTGAGGATAGCCATTCTGACAGGTGTGAGATGGTACTGCATTGTTGTTTTGATTTGCATCTCTCGGATAATTAGTGACGTTGAGCATGTTTTCATGTGTCTCTTTGCCTTCCTTCTGTCTTCTTTGGAAAAGATTCTATTTAGGTCCGTTGCCCATTTTATTATTGGATCATTTTTCTTCCTTTTATTAAGTTGTATAAGCTGCCTGTAGATGTTGGAGATTAAACCTTTATCAGTGATGCCATTTGCAAATATGTTCTCCCATGCAGTGGGCTTTCTTGTTGTTTTGTTGATAGTTTCTTTTGCTGTAAAAATGCTTTTTATTATGATGTAGTCCCATTTGTTTATTTTCTCTTTAGCTTCCATTGCTCTAGGGGCAGTATTGGTGAAGAAGTTCTTTTGGCATATGTTTGAGATTTTGCTGCCTGTGGATTCCTCTAGTATTTTTATGGTTTCCCATCTTATGTTTAAGTCCTGTATCCATTTTGAGTTTATTATTGTGTATGGTGTAAGTTGGTGATCTAGCTTCATTTTTTTGCATGTGTCTGTTCAATTTTCCCAACACCATTTATTGAAGAGACTGTCTTTATTCCATTGTATGTTCATGCCTCCTTTGTCAAATATTAATTGAGCATAGTGGTTTGGGTCAATATCTGGATTCTCTATTCTGTTCCATTGATCTATATGTCTGTTCTTGTGCTAGTACCAGGCTGTTTTGAGAATAGTGGCTTTGTAATACAGCTTGAAATCTGATATTGAGATCCCTCCTACTTTATTCTTCTTTCTCAGGATTGCTGTGGCTATTCTGGGTCTTTTTTTATTCCAGATGAATTTTTGGAGAGTTCTTTCAAGGTCTGTGAAATATGCCATTGGTATTTTAATGGGGAGTGCATTGAATCTATAGATTGCTTTGGGTAGTATGGACATTTTAATGATGTCGATTCTACCAATCCATGAACATGGTATGTTCTTCCATTTGTTTATGTCTTCCTCTATCTGTTTTTTCAGTGTCCTGTAGTTTTTCGTGTATAGGTCTTTTACCTCCTTAGTTAAGTTTATTCCTAGGTCTTAATTTTTTTGGTGCGATGGTAAATGGGATTGCCTTTTTAGTCTCTCTGTCTGTAAGTTCACTATTGGTGTATAGAAAGGCCATAGATTTCTTGGCGTTAATTTTGTGTCCTGCTACATTGCCGAATTCATTTATTAAGTCTATTAGTTTTTTGACAGAGTCTTTCGGATTTTTTATGTACAATATCATGTCATCCGCAAATAAAGACAGCTTTACTTGTTCTTTTCCAATTTGGATGCCTTTTATTTCTTCTTCTTGTCTAATTGCAATTGCTAATACTTCCAGTACTATGTCAAACAGGAGTGGTGAGAGTGGGCATCCCTGTCTTGTTCCTGTTCTTAGGGAAAATGTTTTTAGTTCTTGTCCATTGAGTATGTTGTTTGCTGTGGGTTTATCATATGTAGCTTTTATTATGTTGAGGTATGAGCCTTCTATTCCCACCTTGTTGAGAGTTTTTATCAAGAAAGGGTGTTGGATTTTGTCAAATGCTTTTTCTGCATTAATTGATATGACTATGTGATTTTTATCTCTCATTTTGTTTATGTGATGTATCACGTTTATTGATCTGCGGATATTGTACCATCCTTGCATTCCTGGGATAAATCGTACTTGGTCTTGGTGTATGATCTTTCTGATGTACTGCTGGAGCCGATTTGCTAGAATTTTGTTTAGGATTTTGACATCTATGTTCATGAGGGATATTGGTCTGTAATTCCCTTTCATTGTGTTGTCTTTATGTGGTTTTGGTATTAGGGTGATGCTGGCATCATAGAAGGAGCTTGGAAGTGTTCCTTCCTCTTGAATTTTTTGGAATAGTCTGAGGAGGATAGGTTTTAGTTCTTCTTGAATGTTTGGTAAAACTCTCCTGTGAAGCCGTCAGGCCCCGGGCTTTTGTTTGTCGGAAGCTTTTTGATAACTGCTTCAATTTCGTCCATAGTTATTGGCCTATTGAGCTGTTGAGATTCTTCTTGATTGATTTTTGGAAGGTTGTATTTTTCTAGGAATATGTCCATTTCCTCCAGGTTGTACAGTTTGTTGGAATAGAGTTGTTCTTAGTATTTTGTAACAATACTTTGTATCTCAGCGGGGTTTGTTGTTTTTTCACCTCTTTCATTTTTGATTTTGTTTATTTGGGTCCTCTCTCTTTGCTTCTTCGTGAGCCTGGCTAGAGGTCCATCAATCTTGTTTATCCTTTCAAAGAACCAGCTCTTGGTTTTGTTGATCTTTTGCATTGTTTCTTTGGTCTCTATGTCATTTATCTCCGCTCTGATCTTTGTTATTTCCTTCCTTCTGGTTACACTGGGCTTTTCTTGCTGCTCTTTTTCTAGCTCTTTGAGTTGTAGGGTTAGGTAATTTTTTACCATTGTTTCTTGTTTTTTGCAATAGGCTTTTAGAACTATGAACTTACCTCTCAAGACTACTTTCGCTGTGTCCCATAGATTTTGGATTGTTGTGTTTTCATTGTCATTTGTTGCCATGATGTTTTTTATTTCTTCCTTGATCTCTCTGGTGACCCAGTCCTTGTTTAATAGCATGCTGTTTAGTCTCCATGTGTTTGATTTCTTTGGATTGTATTTATTGTAGTTGATTTCCAGTTTTATGCCACTGTGATCTGAGAAGATGCTTGATATAATTTCTATCTTCTTGAATTTGAAGAGACTTTGCCTGTGACCCAGCATATGGTCTAACTTTGAAAATGACCCATGTGCACTTGAGAAGAATGTATATTCTGTGGCTTTGGGGTGAAATGTTCTGAAGATGTCAATTAATTCCATCTGGTCTAGTGAGTCATTTAGGATTGCTGTTTCTTTGCTGATTTTTTGTTTAGAGGATTTGTCCAATGGCGATAGTGGGGTATTAAAGTCTCCTACTATGATTGTATTGCTATTAATCTCTCCCTTGAGATCCTCCAGGAGTTTTTTTATGTATTTGGGTGCTCTTATATTGGGAGCGTATATGTTTACCAGAATTATTTCTTCTTGTTGGATTTCTCCCTTTAGTATTATGAAGTGGCCTTCCTTATCTCTTGTTATGGCATTTACTTTGAGGTCTATTTTGTCAGATATAAGTATTGCTACCCCAGCTTTTTTTTCATTTCCATTTGCCTGAAAGATATTTTTCCATCCCTTCACTTTCAATCTGTGTGAGTCTCTTGTTCTGAGGTGGGTCCCTTGTAGACAGCAGATATATGGTTCATGTTTTTTTTATCCATTCAGCCACTCGATGTCTTTTGATTGGAGCATTTAGTCCGTTTACATTTAAAGTTATTACTGAAAGGTATTTGTTTGTAGTCATATCTATTTTTGTGTCTATATTCCTTCTTACCTGTTTATTTCTTCTTTTTACAGTATTCCCTTTAGCAACTCTTGCATTGCTGGTTTGGTGGTAATAAACTCCCTGAATCTTTTTTTGTCTGCGAAGCTCCTGATTTTCCCTTCAATTTTGATTGATAGTCTTGCTGGATATAGTATTCTTGGATTCAGTCCTTTGCTTTGCAACACTTTTATACCTCCTTCCATTCACTTCTAGCTTGTTGTGTTTCTGTTGAGTAATCATTTGACAATCTGATGGGTGTTCCTTTGTAGGTAACTCTCTCTCTCACTCTTGCCGCCTTTAAGATTCTCTCTTTATCGTTTATATTTGCCATTGAAATTATGACATGTCTTGGTGTGGGTCTTTTGGGGTTGATCCTGCTTGGGACTCTCTGTACTTGCATAACTTTTATCTTTCCCATATCTGGGAAGTTTTCTGTCATTATTTCTTCAAATAGATTTTCTAATCCCTGCTGCTCCTCTTGTCCTTCTGGCAGCCCTATTATACGCATGTTACTTCGTTTCATGTTGTCCCGAAGCTCCCTTAGGCTTTCCTCCTGCTTTTTAATTTTTTTCTCCAATTGCCGTTCAGACTGAGCTTGTTTTTGTACCTGATCTTCTAACTCACTAATTCGGTCCTCTGCTTCTTGTAGTCTACTGTTGAAACTTTCCATGGTGTTTTTGATTGTAGCTATATCACTTTTCATTTCTTCCTGATTCTTGCATAAGTTGTTGATTTTCTCATCCATCCAATGTAAAAATTCCACGACCATTACTCTGAACTCCTTTTCGGTCATGTTGCAAGCTTCAGTTTCACTAATTTCCTTTCTTGGCGACTCCACATTTTCTTTCCTCTGTGAGTTATTTCGTTTCCCCATTCTGGCTATCACCAGAAAGCTCAAGCTTCCGTTTGCGTGGACCTGGGCCGTGTGCTGTGGGGACTTTGCTCCACCCGAGTTTCACTGAAGTGTTCAGACACTAGAACCTGTGGCTGCCTTTGGTTGATGGGAACCAGACCTGCCCAGGGTCAGTGTCCCCAGTGTTCCGTGTGGTCTCGTGTGCACACTTAGAATCAGGAGCCCTGTCTGCACCACACTGTTGGTATTTGCCTAAAATGAGATCCTTAGCATGTGCCAGGAGTCAGAGTTTCCCTGTGTCTGCATCAAGAATCGAGTGTCAGAGTCTCTGTTGCCTTGTGCGTTTTCTCGTTGAGAATCAGGGTCCCTGTGTGTGCATGCACCAACAATTGGGGTCACTGGCTCTTAGTGTGAATGCGCTGTGAGTCAGGGATCCCAGGCAGCTGTGTCCGGCATGCCAAATTCCCTGAAGTGGAGCTGCATCCTGTGTGTGCTCTCACTACTGAGCCTAACCGGCTAGGGCGCACACTCTCAAATTCCTGAAGCTGAGCTGCCTCCGTGCACTCCCCCATATTCCCCAAAGGGAGCGGAGTCCGTCCTGCACACCAAATTCCCCAAAGGGAAGCCCCTCTGTACACGCTCTAAGATTCCCCGAAGGGGAGCTGTGACATGCAAGCCAAATTCCCCCAATTTCCTGAAGGGGAGCCCTCTGTGCACACTGACAGGTTTCCCTGAAGGTGAGCTGCTTCTGTCCCACGCACCAAGTTCCCTCAGGGGGAGCGCGTCCCTGCACAAAGCTCTGCAGTTTGGGCGAGAGGCGGGTCTATCAGTTACTATGGCGCTATCTGCGAGCCTGCGGGGAGGGGGACAGGCTCTTTGACTCACAGAAATATGCCGGGAATTCTGGATTCTTGTTGTTTGTTGGTCTGAAGCTGTGATTGCAGTTCTCTGTCCCCAGTGGCTTCAGGGTCCTGGTTTGTGTCAGAAGCCAGGATTCAAGTCTCAGGCAGCTCTGTTTCTCAAGATGGCGTGTTCTCCGCGTCTGCACCAGCCGCCTAGAAGTGTCTGCTTTGTGCATGGGTCTTCGCCATCTAGGACTGCCTGGTTAGGCAGCCCCTTGGAAGACCTGCAGAATCTAACTGACCCTAGCTCATACACACACACACACACCACACACATCTACACTCTCCTCTATGGGTTCCTCACTCACACACTCTCTTTCCCTACCTTCCCGCCGGTCGCCATCTTTTTTCCTCCTCTTTGGATTCTTTTTGTTTGGGGTTTTCTGCACTTCCTGGACTTGTATGTCTATTTCTTTCACCAGGTATGGGACGTTTTCTGTTATTATTTTTTCAAATAGCTTTTCAATATCTTACTCTCTCTCTTCTTCTGGCACCCCCATAATTCAAATGTTGGTGTGCTTGAAGTTGTCCCAGAGGCTCCTTACATTATCTACATATTTTTGGATTCTTTTATCTTTTTGCTCTTTCAGTTGTGTGTTTTTTGCTTTCTCATATTTCAAATCTTTGACTTGATTCTTGCGATCCTCTAGTCTGCTGTTGGATCTCTGTATGTTATTCTTTATTTCAGTCAGTGTATGATTAATTTCTGACTGGTCCTTTTCCATTTTTTTTTTGGCATTCTCACTAAGATCCTTGAATGTCTCACTAAGCTCCTTGGAGGTTTCTAAAAGATTCTTGAGTAACCTTATAACTGTGGTTTTGAACTCTATATGCAGTAGTTTGCTTTCCTCCATTTCTTTCATTTGTGACATGTTTCTTTGTCTCCACATTTTGGCTGCTTTCCTGTGTTGATAGAGTTGCCTTGTGTGGTAGGTGTCCTATAGGGTCCAGTGGCTCAGCCTCCCCAATCACCTGAGGTGGACACTCTTGGTGCACCCCTTTGTGGGCTGTGTGCACAGTCTTGTTGTAGTTAAGCCTTGATTGCTGTTGGTATCACTGGGAGGAATTGACCTCCAGGCCAATTGGTTGTGAGGATCAGTTGTGTCTATGATGGGAGAACTTCTGTGATGGAGACACCCTTATGGGGCAGGACTTGTTTTAGTGGGGCTTTGGTGCTCACTGAGTCTGCTCCTTGAGTCTGTCTCTTATGGATGTGAAGAGTCGTAATCTGGTATGGTCTCACACTGACCACTAGGTACAATGGCTTGTGGATCTCCAAGGAGGTGCTAATTTAGCCTCTGCCTGAGGCTACCCAACAGGAGCTACAGAGAGATCTTCAGATTCCTCCTCTTTGAATGGGGTTTGGAAGTGCCCAGATGAAGCCCAGCTGTGAAGCAAGGCTGGATGCTGCTACTTGGCCTTGGGCCTTCTTTTGAAGGTTTTGGGCCTCTCTGACCCAGCTGCAGTTTGATAGGTTTTAGGCTGAGAAAAGACAGGCCATTCGTATGCAAAAGCCTCTGCGCACAGCTTGGGTGGGGTTGTAAATTGGGTGGTGGGGGTTCTCAGGGAATCATCAGGGCGGAGCAAACAGCAGTGGCTGCTAGTCAGCCCTACACCGGAGAGGTCCCATGTCTCCCCGTCCTGCGCCCCCATGCAGGAACAATGTTCGCTGCGAGCACTGCTGAGAGAAAGCCGCCTTTGAGTTCTGGCCCAATGCAGACAGCACAGTTTCTCCCCATATGAGTCTGGGTCCCCAGTCTTGCCCGGAACTGTAGTTCAGAGCAATCGGGAGCTTGTATCTCCCTCCTGATTGAAAAAAGAAAACAGCACACCCGATTGCCAGCCTCTTCAGTGCACCTCGACTCCTCCTACCAGTCTCAATGCACTTTTTTCTTTCCTTCTAGTTGTAGAACCTCCACTCAGCCAGCTTTCCCACAATTCTGGATGATAGTTGTTTTGTGTTTTAGTTGTAATTTTGATGTGGTTGTGAGAGGAAGCACGTACAGGTGTTTACTTATGCCGCCATCTTGGTTTTCCTATATGCCCTTTATTATTTTGAGGTATGATCCCTCCATTCCCACTTTACTGAGAGTTTTTATTTTAAAAGTGTGCTGGATTTTGTAGAATGCTTTTTCTGCATCTATTGATACTATCATGTGGTTTTATCTTTCATTTTGTTTATGTGTTCTATCACATTCATTGATTTGCGAATACTGTACCAGCCTTGCATATCCAGAATAAACTCCACTTGTTCATGGTGTATGACCTTTTTAATATAATGCTGGATCTGATTTGATAATATTTTGCTGAGGATTTTAGCATCTGTGTTCATCAGTGATATTGGCCTGTAATTTTATTTCTTTGTAGTATCTTTATTTGGTTTTGGAATTAGGATTATGCTGGCTTCATAAAAAGAGCTTGGAAGCATTCCTTCCTCTTGAATTTTTTGGAATAGTTTGAGGAGGACAGGTGTTAGTTCTTCTTTGAAATTTTGATAAAATTCACCTGTAAATCCATCCTGTCCAGAACTTTTGTTTGCTGGAAGTTTTTAAATTACTGCTTCAATTTCATTAATTGTTATTGGCCTACTCATGTTTTCTGATTAATCCTGATTGAGTTTTAGATGATTCTTTGTTTCTAAGAATTTTTCCATTTTGCCCAGGTTGTCCAGTTCGTTGGCATATAATTGTTCATAGTATTTCCTTACAATCCTTTGTATTTCTGTGGTGTCAGTGGTTACTTCTCTGCTTTCATTTCTAATTTTATTTGTTCAGGTCCTCTTTCTTTGTTTCTTGATGAGTCTGGCTAACAGTTCATCAATTTTCTTTATCCTTTCAAAGAACCAACTCTTGGTTTCATTGATTTTTTGTACTTTTTTTTTAGTCTCTATGCCATTTACTTCTGCTCTAATCTTTATTATTTCCTTCTTTATACTTACTCTGGGTGTTCTTGTTCTCTTTCTAGTTAAGTTGTAGGGTTAAATAGTTTATTGTTGATTTTTCTTGATTTCTGTAGTGGTATGAACTTCCCTATCAGGACTACTTTTACCCTGTCCCATAGGTTCTTTTTGGTGTGCTCATTTTTATTTTTTTCCAGGAAGTTTTGAATTTCTTGCTTGATCTCATTGGTAACACATCCATTATTTAGCAACAATCTATTTAGCCTCCATGTATTTGGGTGTTTTTGAGTTGTTTTTTTTTTTATTGTGGTTGATTTATAACTTCATGCCTTTGTGATCTGAGAAGGCATTTGGTATTATATCAATTTTCTTGAGTTTGTATAGACATGTTGTGTGCCATAACATGTGGTCTAATTTTGAGAATGTTCCATGTACACTAGAGAAGAATGTATACTATTTTGCTTTGGGGTAATATGTCCTGCAAATATTGATTAGATCCATCTGATCTAGTGTGTCATTTAAGGCTTCCGTTTCCTTGTTAATTTTTTTTCTGGAAGATCTATCCAGTGATGTCAGTATGGTGTTAAAGTCCCTTACTATGACTATATTGCTGTCAATGTCTCCCTTAAATTCCATCAAGAGTTTTTTATGAATTTGGGTGCTCCTACATTGGGTGTATATATATTTACAAGGGTTAAATTTTCTTGTTGAGTCATTCCCTTCAGTATTATGAACTTGCCTTCTTTGTGTCATATTATGGCCTTTGTTTTGAAGGCTATTTTGTCTCATATGAGTATTGCTACCCCAGCTTTTTTCCTTTCTATTTGCATAGAATATATTTTTCCATCCGTTTACTCTCAGTCTGTGTGTATCTTTTGTTCTGAGGTGGGTCTCTTGTAGACAGTATACATATATATCATGTTTTCTTATCCATGCAGTCACCCTATATCTTTTGACTGGACTGTTTATTTATTTATTTATTTATTTATTTATTTATTTAACAAAAACAATTTCTATTTATTTCAAAATCTTTCAAACCCACAGGAAAGACCCCAATTCCATCTTCCTTTCAGCATATACACTCTCACTTCTCTTTTGACATAGTATCCAGAAGAAGGTTGCAGTGATTACAAGTTATTCCTAAATACATCAGGAGAAGTTTTTCTGCAACAATAGTCCTATTACTGAGCCTGAGAAAAAAATTATTAATTCAATAACATTTAAACAGGGTCTAAGCTCAAATTTCCCCAGTTGTCAATAAAATGTTCTTTGTAGCTATGTACCCTTCACCCCACAATCCTGGCTCCAATGAAGGTTCATGCACAACATTTGTCAGTTATGTTTTTTTTTAAATTTTATTTTATTGTTTAAAGTATTACAAATAGTAGTACATGTATCTCCTTTTTTCCCATTGACCTCTCCCCGATATCTCCTACCCCATGGCACATGCCCTCACCCTCCCTAGTGTCTTGCATCCATTGGTTATGCTTATATGCATGCATACAAGTCCTTTGGTTGATCACTAACCCCCTCCCCCATGCTCCCCTGCCTTCATGCAGTAGTTTGACAGTCTGTTCAATGCTTCTTTGCCTCTGTATCTATTTTTGTTCATCAGTTTATAATGTTCTTTATATTCCACAAATGAGGAGATCATGTGGTATTTATCTTTCACTGACTGGCTTATTTCATTTAGCATAATGCTCTCCAGTTCCATCCATGCTATTGCAAATGGTAAGAGTTCCTTCTTTTTTACAGCAGCCTAATATTCCATTGTGTAGATGTATCACAGTTTTCCAATCCACTCATCTGCTGATGGCAATTTAAGCTGTTTCCAAATCTTAGCTATTGTATATTGTGCTGCTATGAACATAGGGATGCATATATGCTTTCTGATTAGTGTTTCTGTTTTCTTCGGATATATTCCTAGAAGTGGTATCACTGGGTCAAATGGCAGTTCCATTTTTAAATTTTTGAAGAAATGCCATATTGTTTTCCACAGTGGCTGCAACAGTCTGCATTCCCACCTGCAGTGAAGGAAGGTTCCTTTTTCTCTGCATCCTCTCCAACACTTGTCATTTGTTGATTTGTTGATGACAGCCATTCTGGCAGGTGTGAGATGGTACCTCATTGTTTTGATTTGCATCTCTCAGATGATTAGTGACTTTGAACATCTTTTCATATGTGTCTTCACTTTCTGTATTTCCTTTTTCGAAAAGTGTCTATTTAGGTCCTTTTCCCATTTTTTGATTGGATTGTTTATCTTCCTTTTGTTAAGTTATATAAGTTCCCTGTAAATTTTGGAGATTAAACCATTATCAGAGATAACATTGACAAATATGTTCTCTCATGCAGTGGGCTTTCTTGTTGATTCGTGATGGTTTCTTTTGCTATACAGAAGCTTTTTATTTTGATGTAGTTCCATTTGTTTATTTTCTCCTTAGTTTCCATTGCCTTAGGAGCTGTATCGGTAAAGATATTGCTGCAATAAATGTCTGATATTTTGTTGCCTATGGCTTCTTCTAATATTTTTATGGTTTCCCATCTTACGTTTAAGTCCTTTATAAATTTTGAGTTGATTTTTGTGTATAGTATAAGTAGGTGGTTTAATTTCATTTTTTGCAAGTATCTGTCCAATTTTCCCAACACCATTTATTTATTTATTTATTTTTTAATAAATCTTTATTGTTCATATTATTACAATTGTTTCTCCTTTTTTTCCTCATTGCTCCCCTCCACCCGGTTCCCACCCCACCCACTTCCCTTACCCCCCACTCACTGTCCTCATCCATAGGTTTATGATATTTGTCCAGTCTCTTCCCCCAACCCCCACACACTTTTCCCCACGAGAATTGTCAGTCTACTCCCTTTCTATGTCCCTGATTCTATTATATTCACCAGTTTATTCTGTTCATCAGATTTTTTATTCACTTGATTTTTAGATTCACTTGTTGATAGATATGTATTTGTTGCTCATAATTTTTATCTTTACCTTTTTCTTCTTCCTCTTCTTAAAGAATGCCTTTCAGCATTTCATATAATACTAGCTTGGCAGTGATGAATTCTTTTAGCTTTTTCTTATCTCTGAAGCTCTTTATCTGACCTTCAATTCTGAATGATAGCTTTGCTGGGTAGAGTAATCTTGGTTGTAGGTTCTTGCTATTCATCACTTTGAATATTTCTTGCCACTCCCATCTGGCCTGCATAGTTTCTGTTGAGAAATCAGCTGACATTCGTATGGGTGCTCCTTGTAGGTAACTAACTGCTTTTCTCTTGCTGCTTTTAATATTCTCTCTTTGTCTTTTGCTCTTGGCATTTTAATTATGATGTGTCTTGGTGTGGTCCTCTTTGGATTCCTTTTGTTTGGGTTTCTCTGCACTTCCTGGACTCGTAAGTCTATTTCTTTCACCAGGTGGGGAAAGTTTTCTGTCATTATTTCTTCAAATAGGTTTTCAGTATCTTGCTCTCTCTCTTCTTCTGGCACCCCCATAATTCAGATGTTGCTATGCTTGAAGTTGTCCCAGAGGCTCCTTACACTATATTCATATTTTTGGATTCTTTTTTCTTTTCCGGTTGGGTTTTTTTTTTACTTCTTTGTATTTCAAATCTTTGACTTGATTCTTGCGATTCTCTAGTCTGCTGTTGGATCTCTGTATATATATATATTTATTTATTTCAGTCAGTGTATGCTTAATTTCTAGTTGGTCCTTTTTCATATCCTCAAGGGTCTCACTAAATTTATCAGCCTCTTCTAGAAAATTCTTGAAAAACCTTATAATCGTGGTTTTGAACTCTGTATCCCATAGTTTGCTTTCCTCCATTTCTTTCATTTGTGACCTGTTTCTTGGTCTCTGCATTTTGGCTGCTTCCCTGAATTGATAGAGTGGCTTTGTGTGCTAGGTGTCCTATAGGGCCCAGTGACTCAACCTCCCTAGTTACCTGAGGTGGACACTCTTGGTGCACCCCTTTGTGGGCTGTGTGCACAGTCTTGTTGTAGTTAAGCCTTGATTGTTGTTTGTATCACTGGGAGGAATTGACCTCTAGGCCAATTGGCTGTGAGGACCAGCTGTGTCTATGATGGGAGAACTTCTGTGCTGGAGACACCCTTATGAGACAAGACTTGCTTCAGTGGGGCTTTGGTGGTCATTGAGTCTGCCCCCTGAGTGTGTCCATTATGGATCTGAGGAGTTGTAATCTGGATGGTCCCACTCTGACCACTGGGTACAATGGCTCGTGGATCTCCAAGGAGGTGCTAATTTAGCCTCTGCCTGAGGCCACCCAGCAGGATCTACAGCGGGATCTGCAGATTCCTCTTCTTTGTTTTGGTTTTGGAGGTGCCCAGATGAGGCCCAGCTGTGAAGCAATGCAAGCTGCTGCGGAGCCTTGGGCCTTCTTTTGGATGTTCTGGGTCTCAGTGACTCAGCTGCAGTTTGTTAGGTAAGTTTAAAATTCAAAGGACCAGGCCATTCATATGCAAAAAGCCTCTCCACTCAGCTTGGATGGGGCTAGGTGTCAGGGTGGAGCAATTAGCAAAGGCTTCTTGGGACGGGATCTCAGGGCAGAGCAAACAGCGATGGTTTCCCGTCAGCCCTGCCCTAAGAGGCCCCTGATTTTCAGTGTCCCACGGTAATTGCTGCAAGCACCTCTGAGAGAAAGCTGCCCTCGAGTTTTGCCCACTGCCAGACAGTCCAGTTTCTCGCCGCATGAGTCTGGGTCCCCAGAGCCTCGCCCAGAACTGGAGTTCAGAGCTTTTGGGAGCTTTTGTCTCCCTCCTGATTGAGAAAGACAACCGTGTCCTCAGTTGCCAGCCCTCTCTGCGTGCACGCCTCAGTACCTCTGCCTTCTGCAGCTCCTGTAAGTCTCAGTGTGCTTTTCTCTTTCCTTCTAGTTGTAGAATTTTCACTCAGTCAGCCTTCCTGTGGTTCTGGATGATGTCCGTTTTGTCTTTTAGTTGTAGTTTTGAAATTGTTGTGCGAGGCAGAAGTTTAGGTGTTTACCTATGCCGCCATTTTGGTTTCTCCTCCCCAACACCATTTATTGAAGAGTCTGTCTTGACTCCATTGTATGCTCTTGCCTCCTTTGTCAAATATTAATTGAGCATGCTGGCTTGGGTCGATTTCTGGGTTCTCTGTTCTGTTCCATTGGTCTATATGTCTGTTCTTGTGCCAGTACCAGGGAATTTTGAGAACAGTGGCTTAGTAATATAGCTTGATGTCTAGTATTGTGATCTCTCCTAATTTGTTCTTCTTTCTCAAGATTGTTGCAGTTGTTCGGGGTCTTTTTTTGTTTCAGATGAATTTTTGGAGAGTTGTTCTAGATCTTTGAAGTATGCCATTGGTATTTCAATGGGGGTTGCATTGAATCTACAGATTGCTTTGGGTAGGATTAACATTTTAATGATGTTGATTCTCCCAATCCATGAACATGGAATGTTCTTCCATTTGTTTACGTCTTCCTCTATCTCTTTTTTCAGTGTTCTGTAATTTTCTGAGCACAGGTCCTTTACATCCTTGGTTAAATTTATTCCTTGGTATCTTAATTTTTGTGTTGCAATGGTAAGTGGGATTTTTTGTTTTGTTTTTTAGTTTCCCTTTCTGAGAGTTCATTATCCTATATAATAAAAGGCCAGCCACTATAAGCGTAATGACCGGAATGACCAGAGACCAGAACCACCATGGCCCCTCACCAGGCTGGCCCCACCCCCAAGTCAGCAGTTAAGTGCGATTAGGCAGGTAGGCAGAGTGGTTAGGGGTTATCAGGTAGGCAGACCAGTGGTTAGGGGTTATCAGGTAGGCAGACGAGTGGTTAGAGGTGATCAAGTAGGAAGGCAAGTGTTTAGGGGTGATCAGGCAGGCAGGTAGAGTGGTTAGAGGTGATCAGGTAGGCAGGCCAGCAGTTAAGGGTGATCAGGTAGACAGATGGCCCCTCACAGGACTGACCCTGCCCCCCAACAAAGAAAGAGGGAGGCTCAGGCCACTGGTGGTGGTGACTCTGTTGCAGGTGTACAGCTTGCCAGCGATTGCCCCACAGAGGGAGGCTCAGGCCAGCCAAGCCATCACATCCCACTCCTGTGGCCAGCAGAGGGTGGCCACTGGTGGCAGGGGAAGGGGAGCAGTGCTGAACATATGGCAAGCAGTGGCAGTGGTGGGGGTGGGGCCAGTTGCCTGCAGCTGCGGGAAAGAAAGCCCTGATAAGCCTTGATCTCAGGTCAGGCCTAGGGACCTTACCCTAGGGGTTCAGGATTGTGAGAGGGTGAAGGCCAGGCTGAAGGACCCCCTCTGAGTTTATGATTTTTTTTGCACTGGGCCTCTAGTTGGTATATAAAAAAGCCATAGATTTCTGGGTGTTAATTTTGTATCTTGCTGTATTGCTGAATTCATTTATTAAGTCTAGTAGTTTTATGATGGAGTCTTTTGCGTTTTCTAAGTACAATATCATGTCACCTGTGAATAATGACAATTTTACTTCTTCTTTTCCAATTGAGATGACTTTTATTTCTTTTTCTTGTCTGATCGCTATGTCTAGCACTTCCAGGACTATGTCAAATAAGAGTGGTGAAAGTGTGCATACCTGTCTCATTTCTGTTCTTAGGGGAAATGGTTTTAGATTTTGCCCATTGAGTATGATGTTTGCTGTAGGTTTGTCATATAATGCTTTTATTATGTTGAGGTATGATCCCTCTATTCCCTCTTTGCTGAGAGTTTTCATTAGGAAAGGGTGTTGGATTTTGTCAAATGATTTTTCTGCATCAATTGATATGATAATGTGATTTTTATCTTTCATTTTGTTTATGTGATGTATCACATTTATTGTTTTGCCGATATTGTACCAGCTTTGCATCCCTGGGATAAATCCCACTTGGCCATGGCGTATGATCTTTCTAATGTAATGCTGGATCCAATTTGCTAAGATTTTGTTGAGGATTTCAGCATCTATGTTCATTAGGGATATTGTCCTGTAATTCTCTTTCTTTGTAGTGTCTTTATCGGGTTTTGGGATTAGGGTAATGCTGGCTTCATCAAAAGAGCTAGGAAGAGTGCCTTTCTCTTGAATTTTTTGGAATAGTCTGAGAAGGATAGGTTTTAGTTCTTCATTGAATGTTTGGTAAAACTTGCTTGTAAAGCCATCTGGCCCTGGGCTTTTGTTTGCTGGAAGTTTTTTGATGACTGCTTCCATTTCCTCCTTAGTTATTGGCCTGTTGAGATTTTTTGATTCTTCTTGATTGAGTTTTGAAAGGTCGTATTTTTCTAGAAATATGTCCATTTCCTCTAGGTCTTTAAGTTTTTTGGAATAGAGTTGTTCATAGAATTTTTTTTTTTTTTTACAATCCTTTGTATTTCTGTGGGGTGTGTTGTTATTTCGCCTCTTTCATTTCTAATTTTATTTGGGTCCTGTCTCTTTGCTTCTTGGTGAACCTGGCTAGAGGTCCATCAATCTTGTTTATCCTTTCAAAGAACCAGCTCTTGGTTTTATTGATCTTTTGTATTCTTTTTTGGGCTCTATATCATTTATTTATGCTCTGCTCTTTACTATCTCCTTCCTTTGGATCACTCTGGGCTTTTCTTGTTGCTCTCTTTCTAATTCTTTAAGTTGTAGACTTAGATAATTTATTACCAGTTTTTCCTGTTTTCTGAGGTAGGCCTGTAATGCTATGAACTTCCCCCTCAAGACTGCTTTCACTGTGTCCCATAGGTTTTGGATTGTTGTGTTATCACTGTCGTTCATTTCCAGGATGTTTTTAATTTTCTCTTTGATCTCTTTGGTAACCCAATCATTATTTAATAGCATGTTATTCAGCCCCCAAGTGTTTGAATTTTTTTTTATTGATTTATTGTAGTTTATGTCTAGTATTATGCCATTGTGGTCTGAGAAGATGCTTGATATGATTTCAATCTTCTTGAATTTGGGGAGACTTTACCTGTGCCCCAATATATGGTCTATCTTTGAAAATGACCCATGTGCACTTTAAAAGAATATATATTGTGTAGCTTTGGGAAGAAATGTTCTGAAGATGTCAACTAAGTCCATCTGATCTTGTGAGTCATTTAGGATAGCTATTTCTTTGCTGATTTTTTGTCTAGAGGATTTATATGGTGATGTCAGTGGGGTATTAAAGTGCCCTACTATGATTGTATTGCTGTCAATATCTTTCTTGATATTTTCCAGAAGTTTTTTTGTGTGTATTTGGGTGCTCCTACATTGGTTGCATATACACTGAATGGCCATATTATTATGATCTCTGAACTCATTATAATCTGGCAACTCAGTATATATATATTAGAGGCCTGGTGCATGAATTTGTGCATGGGTGGGGTCTGGCAAGACTGGCCAGGGGGAAGGGGATATGGGCGGTCAGCCGGCCTGCCTCCTGGTCAAACTCCTGGTCAAGGGGACAATTTGCATATTAGCCTTTTATTATATAGGATATACACTGAGTGGCCAGATTATTATGCGTTCAGAGATCATAATAATCTGGCCACTCAGGGTATGTTTACCAGAGTTATATCCTATTGTTGTATTGATCCCTTTAGTATTATGAAGTGACCTTCCTTATCTCCCATTATGGCTTTCACTTTGAGTTCTATTTTGTCAGAAATAAGTATTGGTACCCCTGCTTTTTTAAATTTCCACTTGCCTGAAAGATATTTTTTCTTTTTTTTTAAAAAAATAAATTTTTATTGTTCAGATCATTACAGTTGTTCCTCTTTTTCCACCCAATAGCTCCCCTCCACCCAGTTCCCACCCCACCCTCTATCCTTACCCCCCCACTGTCCTCATCCATAGGTGTACGATTTTTGTCCAGTCTCTTCCCGCACCCCCCACATCCCCTGCCCCCTGAGAATTGTTAGTCCACTCCCTTTCTATGGCCCTGATTCTACTCTATTCACCAGTTTATTCTGTTCATCAGATTTTTTATTCACTTGATTTTTAGATTCACTTGTTGATAGATATGTATTTGTTGTTCATAATTTTTTAAAATTTCTTTATTGATTATGGTATCACATAATTGTCCTCATCGCCCCATTCCCATTCCAAACCCCTCCCCACGTATGTCCCCACTCCCCTGTTGTCTGTGACCACTGGTTAGACTTATATGCATGCATACAAGTCCTTTGGTTGATCTCTCCCCCTTTCCCCCACCCTCCCCTACCTTCCCTCTGAGGTTTGAAAGTCTGATCAATGCTTCCCTGTCTCCACATCTGTTTTTGTTCATCAGTTTATGTTGTTCATTATTTCCCCTAGATGTGTGAGATCATGTGATACAAGAAATACACTTATAAGAACCGAAAATGAGACAACCATAATGGTTATGGTGAGAGGCAAATTAATCAGTCTGTAGTGAGTTTCTTTCTGGGCCAACAGTTCTTTTGAGTCCCAATTTCAATGTCAAACAGTTCCTTATGTGTACATGTCAGCAATGATATTTCAGTTCTGGATGGTGGACAAATGGTGGTGATGCAGGTCTGAACGTCTCTGGTTTGGTCCTGGGCAACCTTCAGTGATGCACAGCTGCTGTCTGCTAGCATGGCAAAGCGTCATCAGCGTCTTCCATCTCTGGAATGTTTCTCTTCTGTCTTCATGGCTGGAGCAGTCCTGTCAATTCCTCTCTGTTGCAGGAATCCACATGGTCTTGTAGTTGTTTTCTGAAAATATACAAACATATTCTCGACCAAAAGTTAATAAAGGAATATTTTCTATAAATTTGACTTGGGATCCTTTTTCATTTTTTGCCCAAATGATTTTCCTCTGGCTTGTTTTGACACCATGTGTGATTTTCATGGGTGTCTTGCCGTTAGCATTACAAATGAAAGTTAATTTTCTAAAGTAAAACTTTTCTAGATGTAATTTAGTTACAGGATATTTTTCTTTACATGATATTCTTCTACTATCCCCCCTTTTTTGATTTAAATATTAGGAGGCTTTTAAAAATTTTATAATTTAGTCTTGATAGCTTTTAAATTTTAATTTTTTGCACTATAATATTACTGTTTTAGGTTCATTACATGTTACACAATTTTACCATGAGATGAACTGCCAATAAAAATTTTTGTTAACACTTTAGGAACAGCTTTTTGTACAGTACAATAAATTTTTCTAGAATATTCGCTTATTTTAATTAGCCAATTTAAATTACTCTGAAAACTTGACTACTATTCTACTGTCACACTCAACACTCTAACAACAATCTTATTTTACCCTGTGTATATTAGTGGAAAGGATTATTTGCCTTCTTGCGTAGACCCTGAGCATTCCTGGTACTAGGCTGGATTTAGATATCAAAAACCCACTTCCTCACACCACAGACATCTCAAACAATTCTTGTTGCAGTGAGAGGGCTGCTGCTGTCACCCAAGTCTCTGTCTATTACCTGGGTCCAGATTTGAGCTGTGCATGGGAAGCAAAGCAGCCATGGAGGCAGGAGACCTCCCTCAGAAGGGGTGAAGGTTCAGGCCCCCGCAAAGTTGGGGGGGTAAGGGTCGGTGCCCCACCTCTGTTGACCCTCAAGTTCTCTCCTGATGGCCCCTATGCGACTGTGCCTGTCTTAGGTTGTTCCTTCCTTGAGGAATCTTACCCGTCTCTGGCTAACCAGCCATCCTCCGGGGCCAAGCAGGGTGACCTGAGGTTCAGTTTTGTCTCCTTGGTAGCCTATGCCCCCGTGGCCTCCATGCCCAGCACCTGCCATGGGATCCCCTTGCCTGCTGGTGAGGCCCTGGCACTGATCACATATCTTGGGGAAACCAGGTTTCTTCTCCAGGGAGGGCCCAGCTCACCCCACTGGGCGAGAGACAGATCCATGGTACCAGCCACCATGAGGCTTCAACCTTGGCATGAACTGGAAGCTCAGGCAACAGTTGTGGGCAACTGGACCACGAGAATAGGGTCCCTCTTGGCCAAAAGGGCAATAGCGGCCAATATAGAATGCTCAGGTGTCTTCCCAGGGGGCCCTCTACACAGTGGAAGGGATTAAATACTTTCCTGTCCTTTTTAAATTGCTGACATACATTCAAAGAATTGGTTTGTAAGTTTGTTTGGGATAATTGTACATTATGCTGTTGTAATTCTAAAATATCAAGAGATGTGTTACCTTTGTCTCCAAGCACCAAAAAGATGATTTTTTATTGATTCCTAAGGGTGCGAGGTACTATTATAGGTAATGGGGGTAACACAAATCTGAGGAAAATTATAATGACATTGTAGAATAATATCATGTAAGGATATTCTTTGCTCTAGGCCATGGCAATTCCATTTTGCTCTAGGCCATGGCAATTCCATTTCAAACTGGCTGTCAATTTCTTTTGTATAGACAAGGTCTTAGTTACATTTTCTGCACCTCTCCTAGGAGCAAGTAGTTATAGTCCCTTCCTTTGGTGTCCACGCAAGCCAGAAACCTCTCTTTAATTTTACACACAAAGGGGCAGTGGTTTGATGTTGTGTCATACAAAAGGGAAGCTGGGTGGTGACCCCTGTGTAATTATACTTCCTTGCCCCACCCATGGTCCTCCTGGATGACCAAGGTGTTTGGTATCATCGGTGACTACATTAGGCGGGGGGGATCAGCCTACGTAAGGTCTCCCACCCATGAAGGGTCCAAAATACTTCACCATTTGCCCCAGGTAATATTACTGTACAGCTGATGACTGCTAGCATGGCAGGAAATACGTTCTCAGGTGTTCTTGGGGTTCCAGTTACCTCACACTTTCTTTTTATTTTTTTATTTCATTATTATTATTATTATTATTATTATTATTTTACATATGTGTCCTTATCCCCCCATTACTACCTACCCCCCAAACATGCCCCACCCCCTGTTATCTGTGTCCATTGATTAGGCTCATATGCATGCACACAGGTCCCTTGGTTGACCTCTCCCCATTACTCCCACTGACCCCCTCCTTCCCTGAGGTTTGAGGTTCTGATCGACCTTATTCAGTCTCTGGATCTGTTCTTGTTCATCAGTCTATGCCATTCATTATATTCCACAAATGAGTGAGATCATGTGATGTTTATCTTTCTCTGCCTGGCTTATTTCACTAAGCATAATGCTCTCCATCTCCATCCATATTGTTGCAAATGGTAAGAGCTCCTTCTTTTTTACTGCAGCGTAGTATTCCATTGAGTAGATGTACCACAGTTTTTTAATCCACTCATCTGCTGATGGGCATTTAGCTTGTTTCCAAATCTTAGCTATGGTGAATTGTACTTCTATGAACATAGGGGTGGATATATCCTTTCTGATTCGTGCTTCTAGTTTCTTGGGATATATTCCTAGAAGTGGGAACACTGGGTCTAATGGGAGTTCCATTTTTAGTTTTTTGAGGAAACTCCATACTGTTCTCCACAGTGGCTGCACCAGTCTGCATTCCCACCAGCAGTGAAAAAGAGTTCTTTTTTCTCCGCATCCTCACCAACACTCATCATTTGCTGATTTGCTGATGATAGCCATTCCGACAGGTGTAAGATGGTTCTGCATTTTTGTTTTGGTTTGAATCTCTCTGATGATTAGTTACTTTGAGCATGTTTTCATATGTCTCTTGGCCTTCCTTCTGTCTTCTTTCGAAAAGTGTCTATTTAGATCAGTTGCCCATTTTCTGATTGGGTTGTTTATTTTCTTTTTGTTAAGTTGTATGAGTTCTCTGTAAATGTTGGAGATTAAACACTTATCGTTGACATCATTGGCAAATATGTTCTCCCATGCAGTGGGCTTTCTTGTTGTTTTATTGATGGTTTCCTTTGCTGTGAAAAAGCTTTTTATTTTGATGTAGTCCCATTTATTTATTTTCTCTTTAGCTTCCATTGCCCTAGGGGCAGTACCGGTGAAGAAGTTCTTTTGGCATATGTCTGAGATTTTGCTGCCTGTGGATTCCTCTGGTATTTTTATGGCTTCCCGTCTTATGTTTAAGTCCTGTATCGATTTTGAGTATATTTTTGTGTATGGTGTAAGTTGGTGGTCTAGTTTCATTTTTTTTGCATGTATCTGTCCAATTTTCCCAACACCATTTGTTGAAGAGACTGTATTGACTCCATTGTATGTTCATGCCTCCTTTGTCAAATATTAATTGAGTATAGTGGTTTGGGTCGATATCTGGATTCTCTGTTCTATTCCATTGGTCTATATGTCTGTTCTTGTGCCAGTACCAGGCTGTTTTGAGAACAGTGGCTTTGTAATACAGCTTGAAATCTGGTATTGAGATCCCACCTACTTTATTCTTCTTTCTCAGTATTGTTGTGGGTATTCGGGGTCTTTTTTTATTCCAGATGAATTTTTGGAGAGTTCTTTCTAGGTCTGTGAAATATGCCATTGGTATTTTAATGGAGAGTGCATTGAATCTATAGATTGCTTTGGGTACTATGGACATTTTAATGATGTTGATTCTACCAATCATGAACATGGTATGTTCTTCCATCTGTTTAGGTCTTCCTCTATCTCTTTTTTTAGTGTTGTGTAGTTTTCCACGTATAAGTCTTTTACCTCCTTAGTTAAGTTTTTTCCTAGGTATCTTAATTTTTTTGGTTCAATGGTAAATGGGATTGCTTTTTTAGTCTCTCTTTCTGAGAGTTCATTATTGGTGTTTAGAAATGCCATAGATTTCTTATCATTATTTTGTATCCTGCTACTCTTCCGAATTCATTTATTAAGTCTAATAATTTTTTGATGGAGTCTTTAGGGTTATCTATGTACAGTATCATGTCATCTGCAAATAAGGACAGCTTTACTTCTTTTCCAATTTGAATGCCTTTTATTTCTTCTTCTTGTCTGATCGCTATGGTTAGTACTTCCAGCACTATGTGGAACAGGAGTGGTGAGAGTGGGCATCCCTGTCTTGTTCCTGTTGTTAGAGGAAATGGTTTTAGTTTTTGCCCATTGAGTATGATGTTGGCTGTGGGTTTGTCATATATGGCTTTTATTATGTTGAGGTATGATCCTTCTATTCCGACCTTGCTGAGAGATTTATCAAGAAAGCGTGTTGGATTTTGTCAAATGCTTTTTCTGCATCAATTGATATGACTATGTGATTTTTACCTCTGTTTGTTTATGTGATGTATCACGTTTATTGATTTGAGAATAGTGTACCATCCTTGCATCCCTGGGATAAATCTTACTTGGTCATGGTGTATGATCTTTCTGATGTACAGCTCAATTCAATTTGCTAGAATTTTGTTGAGGATTTTGGCATCTTTGTCCATGAGGGATATTGGCCTGTAATTCTCTTTTATTGTGTTATCTCTATCTGGTTTTGTTATTAGGGTGATGCTGGCTTCATAGAAGGAGCTTGGAAGTGTTCCTTCTTCTTGAATTTTCTGGGATAGTCTGAGGAGGATAGGTTTTAGCTCTTCCTTGAATGTTTGTTAAAACTCCCTTGTGAAGCCGTCTGGCCCTGGGCTTTTGTTTGCTGGAAGAGTTTTAATGACTGCTTCAATTTCTTCCATAGTTATTGGCCTATTGAGATGTTTAGATTCTTCCTGATTGAGTTTTGGAAGGTTGTATTTTTCTAGGAATATGTCCATTTCCTCCAGGTTGTCCAGTTTGTTGCAATAGAGTTGTTCATAATATTTTTAAAGAATACTTTGTATTTCTGTGGGGTCTGTTGTTATTTCTCCTCTTTCATTTCTGATTTTGTTTATTTGGGTCCTCTCTCTTTGCTTCTTGGTGAGCCTGGCTAGAGGTTCATCAATCTTGTTTATCCTTTCAAAGAACCAACTCTTGGTTTTGTTTATCTTTTGTATTGTTGGTCTCTAGGTCGTTTATCTCTGCTCTGATCTTTATTATTTCCTTCCTTCTGCTTACACTGGGCTTTTCTTTTTGCTTTCATTCTAACTGTTTGTGTTGTAGGGTTAGATAATTTATTACCACTGTTCCTTGTTTTTTTGCAGTAAGCTTGTAGAGCTATTAACTTCCCTCTCAAGACTGCTTGCTGTGTCCCATAGATTTTGGATTGTTGTGTTTTCATTGTCATTTGTTGCCATGATGTTTTATATTTCTTCTTTGATCTCTCTGGTAACCCAGTCATTGTTTAATAGCATGCTATTTAGTCTCTAGGTGTTTGATTTTTTTGGATTGTTTTTATTGTAGTTGATTTCTAGTTTTATGGTATTGTGATCTGAGAAGATGCTTGATATGATTTCTATCTTCTTGCATTTGAAGAGACTTTGCCTGTGTCCTAATATGTGGTCTATCCTTGAAAATGTTCCATGTGCACTGGAGAAGAATGTATATTCTGTAGTTTTGGGGTGAAATGTTCTGAAGATGTCAATTAAGTCCATCTGATCTATTGTGTCATTTAGGATTGCTGTTTTTTTGCTGATTTTTGTTTTGTTGATTTATCCTGTGGAGTCAGTGGGGTATTAAAGTCCCCTACTATGACTGTATTGCTATCAATCTCTCCCTTGATATCTTCCAGAAGTTGTTTTATGTATTTGGGTGCTCCTGTATTGGGTGCATATATATTTACTATAGTTACTGTGTATCTTCTTGTTGAATTACTCCCTTTAGTATTATGTTGTGGTCTTCCGTATCTCATGTGATGGCCTTTACTTTAAGGTCTATTTTATCAGATATAAGTATCGCAACCCCAGCTTTTTTCTAATTTTCATTTGCCTATTAAATGTTTTTCTATCCCTTCACTCCCAGTCTGTGTGAATCCTTTGCTCTGAGGTGGGTCTCTTGTAGACAGCAAATATATGGGTCATGTTTTCTTATCCATTTGGCTATCCTATGTCTTTTGATTGTTGCATTTAATCCATTTACATTTAATCTTATTATTGACAAGTACATGTTTGTTGTCATATTTTTCCTTAGTGTTTGTGTTTCTTTTTGCCTAACTCTTTCTTCTTTTTACAGCAGTCCCTTTAGCATTTCTTGCATTGCTGGCTTGTTAGTGATAAACTCTCTTAGCCCTTTTTTGTCTGTGAAGCTCCTGATTTCACCTTCAATTTTGAATGATAGTCTTGCTGGGTATAGTATTCCTGGGTTCAGTCCCTTGCTTTGCATCACTTTGTAAATTTCATTCCATTCCCTTCTGGTCGGGAGTGTTTCTGTTGAGAAATCCATTGGTATTCTAATAGGATAACGCTTGTAGGTAACTTTCTGTCTCTTTCTAGCAGTCTTTAAGATTCTTATTTGTTTTTGGTGTTTGCTGATTTAATTATGATGTATCTTGGTGTTGTTCTTTTTGGGTTCATCTTGTTTGGGACTCTTTGTGCTTCTTGGACTTGCATGGTTTTTTTCTTGTCAACATCAGGGAAGTTTTCTGTCATTATTTCTTCAAACAGGTTTTCTATTCCTTGCTTCTCTTCTTCTCCTTCTGGTGCCCCTATTATGCAAATATTGTTTCATTTTGTGTTGTCCCAAAGCTCCCTTAAGCTCTCCTCTTGCTTTTTAAGTCTTCTTTCCAGTTGCTGCTGTTTTTGTGTGTTTTTCTTACCTTGTCTTATAATTCGCTGATGCGGTCCTCAGCCTCTTCTAGTCTACTGTTTAAGCCTTCCATTGTGTTCTTTATTGCAGCTATGTTGTTCTTCCTCTCCTCTTGGTTCCTTTTCATGTTGGCGACATTCTCATTCAGCTCCTTATAATTCTCATTGAGTTGTGTGTATTTGTTATCCAGCCGTTTAAACATCCTTATAACCATTACTCTGAATTCTTTGTCTGATAAGCTGCTAGCCTTAATTTCATTTAACTCCCTTTCTGGTGATTCCTCTTTTTCTTTCCTTTGGGGATTGCTTTTTTGTCTCCCCATGTTTTCCTGTAATGTTTTAGTTGTAGATCCGCTTGCTTTGCTACCCAGGTTCTTTTGGGGATGGTGGTACTGATGTAATCTCTCGGTTCTCCTGAGACTGGTAATCTAGTGTAGCTCCCTGCTTGAGCTATTTGGGGTCTCTTGATGTAGGCCTGCGAGCTTGAGAGGCACAACTCTGGTGTCTAGAAATCAGCAACCATGGAGGGGAGTGTCCCAATTTTTGCTGTCTTGCACCCTTGATTGAAATCTAATGTGTTCCTTGGTGACTCACAGTGGCACCCAGGAACTGTCTGTTGGGGTGATGTGGCACAGGGGGCCTGCACTCTGGAAAGGCGTGACTGTGGTTTCCAGAATTCTGTAGTTGTGGGATGGGCAGACTCAGCTTTTGCTGTTGCACCTGTGGTGGATAGGCACTCGAACCCAGTGGTGGCTCACATGGGCACCCACATAATTGAGGTGCTTGTGGGCAGGTATCCAGGATGAGTGAATTCAGAATTTCTACTGCCAGGGGGGAGTGTGCCCCTGTTTGTCCAAGATCACACCCAGGGAGAGCTCACCGTGGCTCCCAGGAGCACCCTGTGGGTAGATGGGCTCAGGGTGCCTGCCTGTTGGAAATTCACATCTGTGGAGGTGCATTTGCAGGCACAGAGCTATGATGCACTCTGAGGGGACCTGGCAGTAAAGTTGAGCAACTGGGGTTGGGCACTTATTCAGGAAGAGGAAATTCAGAATTTCTACTGCAGGGCAGCGCACGCTTTTCTTTGCAGAATCACACCCAGCAGAGTGTCACAGCTGCTCCCCCAAGCGCGCTGTGGATAGATGGGTTCAGGGGGCCTGCCTGTTGGAAATGCGCATCTGTGGAGGTGCCTTTGCCTGCGTAGAGCTCTGAGGCACTCTGAGGGGCCCTGGCACTGAAGTTGCACAGCTGGGGTGTCCGTGGACAGTTATTCAGGAAGAGGGAGTTTAGAATTTCTACTGCAGGGCCGTGCACCCTTGTCTGTACAAAATCACACTGGTGGGGGTTTCCATAGGCTCCCAGGCGCAGCCTATGGAGTGGTGTTCCCTGGATGCCTGCACGCTGGAAACGCAAGAATTTGTTGTCCAGAGTTCTGCCACTGGGGAGGAGGAAGTTGCACTTACTGCTGCCGAGCGGTGCACCTTTGGAGGTGGAGGTCCCAGGGTCCATGGGCTTGTGGGTTGGGCAACAAGATTTTGGCCGGAGTGGCTGCTGTGTCGTGGGGCAGTTCCAAGGCCTGTCTGGTTGGTGATTCTGATGGGCTCCTAAAAAAGGCTGTTCTCCTCTTCAAGATGGCATGGGCTCCATGCCAGAGTCCCAGAGTCGGTAGTCCGGGGAGTGCCCGCAGCAGTGGTAGTCTCTCCCTGTCCAAGAGAGCCTGGTCTGCCAGTGCCTGCTGCTCCTGTGAGATCTAACTGTCCCTTACTCACTTATACACACACCACACACTCTCCTTTCATCTTCTCATTCACTCACTTCCTCTCCCTCACCTTCGTCCTGCCAGCCACCATCTTCAAGCCCTTTCAGCATTTCATATAATACTGGCTTGGCAGTGATGAACTCCTTTAGCTTTTTCTTATCTGTGAAGCTCTTTATCTGACCTTCAATTCTGAATGATAGCTTTGCTGGGTAGAGTAATCTTGGTTGTAGGTTCTTGCTATTCATCAGTTTGAATATTTCTTGCCACTCCCTTCTGGCCTGCATAGTTTCTGTTGAGAAATCAGCCGACAGTCATATGGGTACTCCTTTGTAGGTAACTAACTGTTTTTCTCTTGCTGCTTTTAATATTCTCTCTTGCTCTTGGCATTTTAATTATGATGTGTCTTGGTGTGGTTCTCTTTGGATTCTGTCCTTTTTTTTACTCTGTTTTTTTGTTGTTGTTGCTCTCTTTCTAATTATTTAAGTTGTAGGGATAGCTAACTTATTACAAGTTTTTCTTTTTTTTTCTTTTTGAGGTAAGCCTGTAGTGCTGTGAACTTCCCTCTCAGGATTGCTTTCACTTTGTCCCATAGATTTTTTGGGGTTGTTGTGCTTTCATTGTCATTTGTTGCCAGGTTGCTTTTTATTTCTTCTTTGTTCTCTTTGGTAATCCATTCATTGTTTAATAGCATGCTATTCAGCCTCCATATGTTAGATTGTTTATGATTTTTTATTGTAGTTGATTTCTAATTTTATGCCATTGTTATCTGAGAAGATGCTTGATATGATTTATATCTTCTTGAATTTGAAGACACTTAGCCTGTGTCCTAATATATGGTCTATCTTTAAAAATGTCCCATGTGTACTTGAGAAGAATTTATATTCCCTTGCTTTGGGGTGAAGTGTTCTGAAGATGTGAATTTGTTCAGTCTTATCTAGTGAGTCATTTAGGATTGCTGTTTCTTTGTTGATTTTTTGTCTAGAAGATTTATCCAGTGTTGTCAATGGGCAATTAAAGTCCCCTACTATGATTGTATTGCTGTCAATCTCTCCTTTGATATCTTTCGAAGGTTTTTTAAAAATGTATTTGGATGCTCCTTTATTGGGTGTATATATGTTTACTAGAGTTATATCCTCTTGTTATATTGATCCCTTTAGTATTATGAAGTGGCCTTCCTTATCTCTGTTATGGATTTCACTTTGAGGTCTATTTTGTCAAATATAAGTATTGCTGCCCCAGGTTTCTTTTTCATTTATACATGAAAAATTTTTTTTTCCATCCACTTTCTTTCAGTCTGTGTGATGCCTTTGTTCTGATGGGTCTCTTGTAGACAGCATATATATATGGGTCATGTTTTCTTGTCCATTCAACCACCCTATGTCTTTTGATTAGACCATGTAATCCATTTATGTTTATGGTTATAATTGATAGTTGTTGTTTTTATTGCCATTTTATCATTTATGTCTCTGTTTCTCCTTCACTCTCTATTCGTATTGCTTACACCAGTTACTTTAGGATTTCTTGCATTGCTGGATTGGTGGCAATAAACTCCCTTAGCCTTTTATGGTCTGCAAAACTCCTGATTTCACCTTCAATTTTGAATGATAGCCTTGCTGGATAGAGTATTCTTGGAGTCAGTCCCTTGCTTTGCATAATTTTTGTATACTTCATTCCATTCTATTCTGGCCTAATGTGTTTCTGCCAATAAATCATTTGATAGTCTAATGGGAGATCCTTTGTAGGTAACTTTCTGTCTCTTTCTTGCAGCCCTTAAGATTCTTTCTTTTTTATTAACATTTGCCATTGTAATTACAACGTGTCTTGGTGTGATTCTTTTTGGGTTCATATAGTTGGGGGCCCTCTGTGCTTGTGTGACTTGTTTCTTCCCCAAGTCAGGGAATTTTTTTGTCATTATATCTTCAAATAAGTTTTCTATTCATTGCTACACTTTTTGACCTTCTGGAACCCCTATTTTGTGGATGTTGCTTCATCTCTTATTGTCCCCAATCTCCCTTAAACTCTCATCCTTGTTTTTTAATCTTTTTTTCCAATTCCTGTTCAGATTGGGTACTTTTCTCCCTTGTCTTCTAACTTGGTGACTTGGTCTTCTATTTCGAGTCTACTGTTGAAACCTTCTATTGTGTTATTTATTGCATCTATATCATTCTTCATTTCCTCTTGATTCTTAAATATTTGGTGAATTTCTCATCCAGACAGTTGAGCATCTTTATAAACATTACTTTGAATTCTTTCTCTGACACATTGCTTGTCTCCATTTCATTTAATTCCTTTTATGGCGATTTCACCTTTTCTTTTCTTGGGGTTTGTTTCTTTGTCTCCCCATTTTTGCAGTCTCTCTCTTTCTGGGCCTGGGTACCCTGTTTGAGGTTTGAGAGGTTGAAGCCCTTATTGGTCCAATTGTCTGAAAATCATTAGCCCAGAGGCTGAGTCTGTCTTGAGTCTCATGCCTTTACCAGGTGTACTGCTTAATAATACGGATTTTGTAATTAAAGAAAACACAGTAATTTCAAGAGAAACATCAAAAGTGCTTTATTCAAAGTAAAGTCTATCACTGGCTACACATTTACTCAATCTTTCAGGTAATTTGTGGATACCATCCCAATAGAACTTGTCTTGTTTTGAGGCAAACCATTCAGAGACCTAATTTTCCACTTCTTTGTATGTTTTGAAGTGGTGCTCAGAATGTGTGTGTGCCATCAATCAGAACAAGTGGTAATCTGAAGGCACAAGGTCTGGTGAATACGGTGGGTGGGTTAATACTTCCCAGGCAAGATCTTTGAACGTGTCTTTAACTGGTTTTGAAGTATGTGATGATGTGTTATCATGAAGCAAAATTACTGTGCCGTGTCTTCTGGAACATTCTGGTTGTTTCACAATCAAAGCATGGTTCAAATGGATTATTTGTTGTCGATAGTGATCATTATTAATGGTTTCACCTGGTTTTAGAAGCTCATAATACACCACACCTTCCTAATCCCACCAAACGCAGAGCATGGTCTTCTTTCTGTAGCAATTTGTCCTTGCAGTCGATGTTGATGGTTGACCTGGATCAACCCATGATTTTGTGCATTTGGGATTCTCAAAATAAATCCACTTTTCATCGCCAGTCACAATTCAATGCAAAAAAGACTTTCATGTTGTTGAAGCAACATTTTACTGATGACTTTGGTTTTTCATTTGTCTTTCATTGAGTTGATGTGACACCCATTTTCCTTCCTGTAAAATCTTTTCCATTGCTTGTAAACAATTGGAAATTGTTTGTTGAGCAACATTTAATCTTTCTGCAAGTTGTTTTTGAGTTTGACATGCATCTTCATCCAATAATGCTTGCAATTATTGGTCTTCAAACTTTTTCAGTTGACCTGGATGTTCTTTGTCTTTCACATTGAAATAATCACTTTTAAAGCATTTAAACCAGCATTCACAAGTATCTTGAGATGGAGCATGTTCACCAAAAGCTTCCCAAAGTATATGATAGCTTTCAACAGCACTTTTATTCAAAATAAAGTAATGAATTAAAACTTCCTAAAATTTGACATTTTTAAGCGTAAAAATATCAATGATGTTAACACCTTCAGCAAATTTGACATATGAAGTTTTGAAGCTTGCTGTCAATACAACAAAATAGCATACCTATCAAATCGCATATATATCAACATATGTGTAACTCCATCTATTGAAAAAAATCTGCATTATTAACTGGTACACCTGGTATTGTCTCTGCTCTCTCATGGATCTGGTCCCTCAGTTGTCTGCTTCAGATGCTCGGGGTGGCAGAGGTATATGCACAGTTCCTCTGTTGTGTGACTCCATGTGAGAACCCAGAGTCCTCTGGCATGCAGTTCGCTGTGTGGCCCTGGCACCAATGGCAGGGTGGGTCCCGAGGTCCCTCTGGCAGTGAACATGCAGCACATTCCTGTCGTCCCTGGATGGGTACACTGAATCGCTCCAGGTCACCCCAGCATTGCTCATCTGTGGTCCGGAGTGGGGTGCACTTGGTTGCTCTGGGTAGCCCTAGAAGGACTCTCACAAGGGCCGGGATGAACCAAGTATGGGTTGCTCTGGATCACACAGTCAGAGCTCTCCTGTGGCCAAGAATGGGGCATATTCTGGTCTGGTCTGGGTTTCTCTAGCAGGACTGTCCTAGGGGTTGGGTTGAATGTGTACAGGTTGCTCTGGGTTGCACAGTCAGAGCTCTCCTGTGATCCTGAGTGAGGTGCATGCTTAGTTGTTCTAGGTTGCTCCTCCCAGGGCCTGCTGTGAAATGGGGGTGGGTTGCTCTGGGTTGCACAGTCTGCACTCTCATGTGTCCCTGATTGGGGCATGTGCTGGGTTGTCCTGGGTCACCCTGGTTTGACTGTCCCAGAGGCTGGGGTGGAGCCAGCCTGGGTTGCTCTGGGTGGCACAGTATGCTCCCTCCTGTGGCACAGAGTGGGGCACACGCTGGGTTGCTCTGGGTCACCCTGTTAGCAGGTCCGGGGGCTCAGGGTGGAGTGAGTGCTGACTGGCTCTGGGTCAGACTTATTCTGGGGACTGGGGTGGGGGTGAGACATAGAGGTCCCCTCTGGCTTGCACTCACAGCTGGGTCCTGGAGCAGGATCCTGGGATGCTGGGTCCTAGTGGGCTGGTGAGGAAGCCTGATGTGGGAGGTCACTCTAGCAAGCACTCACTGCCAGGGCACAGTGGTGGTTCCACATGGGTTATGACTGGCAAGCAGCATTCTCCAGGCATCCTCTGCCCTTCCTTATTGAAAATTGTCTCCTCAGCTGTGTCTAATTTGCTAATTCTTGGTGGATGTTCTTCGATTTATTTGTTTTTCCAGCCTGGTCCAGGAGGAGGTGCGCAACACCTCTGTTTATTCAGCAAGCATTTTCTTCTCCTATTGTTCTTTTTTGAAATATTTTCTTCTATAATGCTTTGTCATTGTTATTATTATTATTGTTACTGTTTTGACCCTTTCTCTCTTCTTTCTTACATATCTCCTATATCCTCCTTCCTTTTCTTTTCTTTTTCATTTTTTTATTAAGGTATTATATGTGTACATATCTTACCATTGCCCCCCCACCCCCACTCCCATACATGCCCTCACCCCCCAGAGTTTTGTGTCCATTGGTTATGCTTATATGCATGCATACAAGTCCTTCGGTTGATCTTTTATCTCCCCCACCTCTTCCTAACTTTCCCGCTGTAAATTGAGAGTCTGTTTGATGCTATACTGCCTTTGTATCTATTTTTTGTTCAACAGTTTATGATATTCTTTATTATCCAAAATGAGATAGATCTTGTGGTATTTTTCATTCATTGACTGGTTTATTTCACTTAGCATAATGTTCTCCAATTCCATCCAGGTTGCTTCAAATGGTAAGAATTCCTTCTTTTTTATGGCAGCATAGTATTCCATTGTGTAGATGTACCATAGTTCTCTGATCCAGTCATCTTCTGATGGGCACCTAGGCTGTTTCCAAATCTTAGCTATTGTAAATTACGCTGCAATGAACATAGGGGTGCATATATCCTTTCTTATTGGTGTTTCCTGTTTCTTAGGATATATTCCTAGGAGTGGGATTACTGGGTCAAATGGGAGATCCATTTTCAGTTTTTTGAGGAAACTCCATACTGTTCTCCACAGTGGCTGTACCAGTCTACATTCCCACAAGCAGTGCACGAGTGTTCCTTTTTCTCCGCATCCTTGCCAACACTTGTTTGTTGATTTCTAGATAATAGCCATTCTGGCCTGTGTGAGATAGTACCGCATTGTCATTTTGATTTGCATCTCTCGGATAATTAGTGACTTTGAGCATGTTTTCATGTGTCTCTTGGGCTTCCTTCTGTCTTCTTTTGAAAAGATTCAATTTAGGCCCATTGCCCATTTTTTTTTATTGGATCATTTATCTTCCTTTTATTAAGTTGTATAAGTTGCCTGTAGATGTTGGAGATTAAACCTTTATCAGTGTTAACATTCACAAATATTTCTTGTTGTTTTGTTGATGGTTTCTTTTGCTGTAAAAAATCTTTTTGTTTTCATGTAGTCCCATTTGTTTATTTTCTCTTTAGCTTCCATTGCCCTAGGAGTAGTATCAGTGAAGAAGTTCTTTTGGCATATGTCTGTGATTTTGCTGCCTGTGGATTTCTCTAGTATTTTTATGGTTTCCCGTCTTATGTTTAAGTCCTGAATCCATTTTAAGTTTATTTTTGTGTATAGTGTAAGTTAGTGATCTAGTTTCATTTTTTTGCATGTATCTGTCCAATTTTCCCAACACTTTATTGAAGAGACTGTCTTGCCTCCATAGTAAGTTCATGTCTCCTTTGTCAAATATTAATTGAGCATAGTGGTTTGGGTCGATATCTGGATTCTCTATTCTATTCCATTGATCAATATGTCTGTTCTTGTGCCAGTACCATGCTGGTTTCAGAAGAGTGGCTTTTTAATACAACTTGAAATCTGGTATTGGATCCCTCCTACTTTATTCTTTTTTCTCAGGATTGCTGTGGCTATTCGGGGTCTTTTTTTTATTCCAGATGAAGTTTTGGAGAGTTCTTTCTACGTCTGTGAAATATGCCATTGGTATTTTAATGGGGATTGCATTGAATGTGTAGATTGCTTTGGGTAGTATGGACATTTTAATGATGTTGATTCTACCAATCCATGAATATGGTATGTTCTTCCAGCTGTTTATGTCTTCCTCTATCTCTTTTTTCAGTGAATTGTAGTTTTCTGCATATAGGTCTTTTACCTCCTTAGTTAAGTTTATTCCTATATATCTTAATTTTTTCAGTGCGATGGTAAATGGGATTGCATTTTCAGTCTCTCTTTCTGTAAGTTCACTATTGGTGTATAGAAAGGCTATAGATTTCTTAGCGTTAATTTTGTATCCTGCTACATTGCTGAATTCATTTATTAAGTCTATTAGTTTTTTGATGGAGTCTTTCGGTTGTTTTATGTACTAAATCATGTCATCTGCAAATAAGGACAGCTTTACTTCTTCTTTTCCAATTTGGATGCCTTTTATTTCTTCTTCTTGTCTAATTGCAATTGCTAATACTTCCAGTACTATGTTGAACAGGAGTGGTGAGAGTGGGCATCCCTGTCTTGTTCCTGTTCTTAGGAGAAATGGTTCTAGCTTTTGCCCATTGAGTATGATGTTTGCTGTGGGTTTATCATATATAGCTTTTATTATGTTGACGTAGATGATCCTTCTATTCCCACCTTGTTGAGAGTTTTTATCAAGAAAGGGTGTTTTATTTTGTCAAATGCTTTTTCTGCATCAATTGATATGACTATGTGATTTTTATCTCTCAGTTTGTTTATGTGATGTGTCACGTTTATTGATTTGCAGATATTGTACCATCCTTGCATTCCTGGGATAAATCGTACTTGGTCATGGCGTATGATCTTTCTGATGTACTGCTGGAGCCGATTTGCAAGAATTTTGTTGAGTATTTTGGCATCTATGTTCATGAGGGATATTGGTCTGTAATTCTCTTTCATTGTGTTGTCTTTATCTGGTTTTGGTATTAGGGTGATGCTGGCTTCATAGAAGGAGCTTGGAAGTGTTCCTTCTTCTTGAATTTTTTGGAATAGTCTGAGAAGGATAGGTTTTAGTTCTTCCTTGAATGTTTGGTAAAACTCTCTTGTGAAGCCGACTGGCCCCAGGCTTTTGATTGCCGGAAGCTTTTTGATGACTGCTTCAATTTCTTCCATAGTTACTGGCCTGTTGAGCTGTTTAGATTCTTCCTGATTGAGTTTTGGAAGGTTATATTTTTCTAGAAATATGTCCATTTCCTCCAGGTTGTCCAGTTTGTTGGAATAGAGTTGTTCGTAGTATTTTGTAACAATCCTTTGTATTTCGTCACGTTCTGTTGTTATTTCACCTCTTTCATTTCTGATTTTGTTTATTTGGGTCCTCTCTCTTTGCTTCTTGGTGAGCCTGGCTAGAGGTTCATCAATCTTGTTTATCCTTTCAAAGAACCAGCTCTTGGTTTTGTTGATCTTTTGTATTGTTTCTTTGGTCTCTATGTTGTTTATCTCCACTCTGATCTTTATTATTTCTTTCCTTCTGCTTACACTTGTCCTTTCTTGTTGCTCTCTCTCTAACTCTTTGAGTTGTTGGGTTAGGTAATTTATTACCATTGTTTCTTGTTTTTTGCAGTAGGCTTGTAGAGCTATGAACTTCCCTCTCAGGACTGCTTTCGCTGTGTCCCATAGATTTTGGATTGTTGTGTTTTCATTGTCATTTGTTGCCATTATGTTTTTTATTTCTTCCTTGATCTCTCTGGTAACACACTCATTGTTTAATAGCATGATGTTTAGTCTCCATGTGTTTGATTTCTTTGGGTTGTTTTTATTGTAGTTGATTTCCAGTTTTATGCCATTGTGATCTGAGAAGATACTTGATATAATTTCTATCTTCTTGAATTTGGAGAGACTTTGCCTATGTCCCAACATATGGTCTATCTTTGAAAATGACCCATGTTCACTTGAGAAGAATGTATATTCTGTGGCTTTGGGGTGAAATGTTCTGAAGCTGTCGATTAATTCCATCTGGTTAGTGAGTCATTTAGGATTGGTGTTTCTTTTCTGATTTTTTGTTTAGAGGATTTATCCAGTGTTGATAGTGGGGTATTGAAGTCTCCTACTATGATTGTATTGCTGTCAATCTCTCCTTTGATATCTTCCAGGAGTTTTTTTTATGTATTTTGGTGCTCCTGTATTGGGTGCATATATGTTTACCAGAGTTATTTCTTCTTGTTGGATTGCTCCCTTTAGTATTATGAAGTGGCCTTCATTATCTCTTGTTATGTCCTTCACTTTGAAATCTAATTTGTCAGATATAAGTATTGCTACCCCAGCTTTTTTTTAATTTCCATTCGCCTGGAAAACCTTTTTCCATCGCTTTACTCTCAGTCTGTATGCGTCCTTTTTTCTGAGGTGAGTTTCCTGTTGACAGCAGGGTTTTGTTTTCTTATCCAATCTGTTACCCTGTGTCTTTTGATTGGGGCATTCAATCCATTTACATTTAAGGTTATTATTGATAGGTACTTATTTGTCGCCATTTTTTATTCTATACCCCTGTGTTCCTTCTTTGCTTCCTATTTCTTTTTTTCTTTTTACAGCAGATCCTTTAGTATTTCTTGCATTGCTGGTTTGGTGGTGATAAACTCCCTTAGTCCTTTTTTTGTCTGTGAAGCTCCTGATTTCACCTTCAATTTTGATTGATAGCCTTGCTGGGTACAGTATTCTTGGATTGAGCCCCTTCCTTTGCATGACTTTGTATATTTCATTCCATTCCCTTCTGGCCTGATGAGTTTCTGTTGAGAAATAAGTTGCTAGTCTGATGGGAGTTCCTTTGTATGTAACTTTCTGCCTCTCTCTGGCCGCTTTTAAGATTCTTACTTTGTCATTGGTGTTTGCCAACTTAATTATAATGTGCCTTGGCGTCGGTCTTTTGGGGTTCATTTTTCTTGGAACTCTGTGAGCTTCTTGGATTTGTGTGGGTTTTTTCTTCCCTATATCAGGGAAGTTTTCTGTTATTATTTCTTCAAACAGGTTTTCTATTCCTTGCTCAGTTTCCTTTCCTTCTGGTATCCCTATTATCCTGATGTTGTTTTGTTTCGTGTTGTCCCGAAGTTCCCTTAGGCTCTCCTCATGCTTTCTAATTTTTGTTTCTAGAAGCTGTTGTACTTGGGTATTTTTTTCCATCTTGTCTTCTAGCTCACTTAAGCGGTCCTCTGCCTCTTCTAGTCTACTCTTAATGCTTTCTATTGAGTTCTTTACAGCAGCGATGTCATTTTTCATTTCTTCTTGGTTCTTCTTCATTTCCTCTTGGTTCTTACTCATATTGTCGAATTTGTCTTCCATCCTTTTCAGCCACCTTATGACTATTTCTCTGAATTCTTTCTCTGATAGGTTGCTTGCCTCTAATTCGTTCACTTCTTTTTCTGGTGATGCCTGCTTTTCTTTCCTATGGGGGATATTTCTTTGTCTCCCCATGATCTCTCTTCTCCGGATGTCTGGTTATGTAGTTCTCTCTCTCCGGCATTGATTTAAAGGTACAAAATACAACACAACCACGCACAACACACAAGGCACTGAACAGAACTGTATTCACGATATTAATAACCTCCAATAAAGGTGACCACCAGGGAAAGACAAATTAGGGAATAGGAGAGGAAGAGGAAGAGTAAAAAGAAAGAATATCAACAAAAAAAAAGAGTGTGAAACTGAACTTGGGAAAAGAGAAGAAAAAAAAGAAAAGAAAAAAAAGTAAGAGAGACAAGAACGATACTAAGAGAGAAAAGGGGAACAAACTATATGTATGGGGATTAAACTCCAATAGAACAACCACTAATTCCAGCAAATTCCAGCAACACGAGTCTGGAGATTAATACAAACTGCAATACCAACTAATATCAAGTGAGGCAAGGGAAAACAAAAGTAAAAAACAAACAAAAACAAAGGAAACAAAAGATCCAACCAAACCAACAAAAAGAATAATCAAAACAATCTCATAAAAAAGCGTAAAAATTCAATCTAATCAACATTCAAGCAAACAACAACAAAAGGCCAGAGAGAAAAACAATTTTTTTTTTTTTTTTTAGTTAAGGCAGCGTAGAGAGAGGTGTGTATGGACTTGGAGCAGGGGTTTGGGAATTAGATATATAAGTAGGGTGAAATTTTAGCAGAGGGTAAACTGAAAGAGTAGGGAAAATATGAAGCCAGAAAGGGTTAAGATAAACAGGAGACCAAAAGGGGAAAGGTTAGGATGAGAGTGATGGCATAAAGTTAACATTGAGATAGGGTAAAACGATTGTAAGGGAAAGATGCAAATGGAATGTAGGACACTAATCCCAAAATAAAAGAAAGAGAAAATCAAATGACATTAAAAAAAAAAAGTAAAATAATAGTAATAATAATGCTGATTGAAAATAAAAATGTAATAATTAAAAAGGTGAAAATTGAGTGAGGAAAAAGAAAAAAAATTATTTTCTTAAGTAAAAGATGCAAAAAATGAAAATAAAAAATTAGAATAAAAAATTTTAAAAAATTAAAAAAAAGAATTTAAAATAAAAAATAAAAAATAGGTAGAATAAAATGTGCAGTAGCGGCTGTCATTCAGTTCCTCTATTATTCTGTTTGGTATGCCTGTTTCCCAGTCTGGGCTGTATTTCAGTTCACTTTGTTCCACTGCTTCTCAGTGTTGTAAGCCAGTCCTGATTTTTAAGCTGGGCTGTGTCTTAATTTCTCTTAATTTATTTTTGATTACACCAGAGATGATTAGCATTTCAGCCCCTGGGTGGCAGTGTTTCTGAATTGACTTCCGGGCCTCTGTAGCTTTTTTTTTTTTTCCCCTCTATGGCACTCACTACTGGTTTGTGGAGGTGTGCGCCTCAGAGCTGCCTCTCCGATGGTCACACACAGCTCTGCTCCCCAGGTTCCAGAAAAACAACTTCCCCCTGCAGTCTTTCAGGGTATTCCCCAACTGGGTTTTCCTATGTATTGGGCTTAGTAATCAGAGTCGGAAAGAGCCCAAATGTGCTGACAGTGGGTTTGCGCGCAGGACTAAGGAGCCTACACTCCTTTGAAAATTCTTAGTCTGACCCTCCTCGTCAGATTAAAATGAGTTGCTTTTAAGAGACCACTTCTGTTAGCAGCTCAGAGGACCCCCTTCCACATTCACGGGTCATGGCAGCTCCAAATGCCGCGGATTTTTCTAGGCACAGACCTCCCGGGTCCTGCTGGTCCTGCAGCTCGTGCGCTTCCCTCTCCCACCGTGGGGATGAGAAACCACACCTTATCCCAGGCGAAATCTGACCTTTCCGTGGTGCAGTGAAGAGTTCCTTTGAATCCGCATGTTTGCGCCGATAGGGGACTGGTGTTCTGGTGCTCACAGCTGTTCAGTGTTTGCTGTTGTCACGGAAAGTCAGGTTTCCAATAAAATCCTCCTTCCCTTGCAAGATGGCGAGGCCTCCCCTGGTGAGCCCTCAGCTCTGGGAGGGGACCCAGCCCCTGTGGGTGCTTCAAGGTCAGGGGAACCCTGCCCAGCACTCCCCCGCCTTCTCCTGGAGTTTAGCTGTCCCTTAGCTTGCCAACATACACTCCCTCTGCGAACCTCAGCCGCTCCTACTCTCTGCCCCAGGACCAGACTCCAAACACGACTCTATTCAGCCGCCATTTTTTTCAAGCTTCCTAAGAAAATACTTTGAACAACTATATGCCAACAAGTTGGATAAACTGGATTAACTGGAAAAATTCCTAGAAAAATAAAGTCTTCCAAAAGTCAATAATGAAGAATCAGAAAACCTGAATGGATCAATAATAACTAATGAAATTGAAGCAGTAATTAAAAACTTCCAATAAACAAAATCCTAGACCAGATGACTTCACAGGGAAGTTTTAACAAACATTCAAAGAACTAGCACCTATCCTCCTGAAACTATTCCAAAAATTCCAAGAGGAAGGAAGATATACAAGTTATTTTTAGAAGGCCAGCATTATTCTAATTCCAAAACCAGATAAAGATACTACAAAGAAAGAGAATTACAGGCCAATATCCCTAGTGAACATATATGCTAAAATCCTCAACAGTTTTAACAAATAGGATTGAGCAATACATTAAAAGATCATTAAAAAGATTTATTCCAGGGATACAAGACTGGTACAATATCTGCAATCAATAAATGTGATACAGCACATTAACAGATTGCAAGATAAAAATCACATGATCATATCAATTTATGCAGAAAAACATTTGACAAAATCAAGCACCGGTTTTTGATATAACCTCTCAGCATAGTGGAAATAGAAGCATCTTACATCAAAATAATAAAGGCTATATATGACAAATTAAAGCCAACATCATACTCAATGCACAAAATCTCAAAGTGTTTTCCTTAAGAACAGGAACAAGACAGGGATGTCTACTTACACCAGTTTTATTCAATATATTACTGGAAGTCCTATCCACATTGATCAGACAAGACGGAAAAATAAAAGGCATCAAAATTGGATAGGATGGAGGGGAACAATGGTGGCCAAATAGGTAGACCTTTATTGTACCTCCTCCCAGGGCCAAACTGGAAATAAAACTAAAGTGGGGAGCATACACCTGGAATTACCAACTGAGATCCATCTCTAGAGGAGACTTATATCAAGGGAGGACAGAAAACACCTGGTAGAAAGGGCGAGGTTCTGAGAGGAGATGACATAGTTCCCAGGTGTGGCAGGCCAACAGGCCAAGAGTGGGAGGGTCCTTTCCTTCAGAAGATAGAACCCAGGCTGGGCTCCACAGCCCTAAGCACCAGAGCCAAGATCAGCATTCCACATAACATCCAGCCATGAATGATGGCAAGGCAAAATCTGGAACAGTAGATTGGAGCTGGTTAGAGAGAAAGCCACAGTTTCATGTTCATTTGTTTTTCTTAAACCCAGAGCACAGGAGTTTTTATTTGAAGCTACTCACTCAAGGCTTCAGTGCAGGGAGGGAGGCATGGATTTGAGGTGCCTGAGGATAGGCTCAGATGGGAAGCATTGCAGGAAGTCATGGAAAAGCAGAAGCCAGGAGCCTGCATTTGGTTGTGTGTTCCCAAACTGAAATGGTCAGTTTTCCTGAGAAGTGCTAGCTGCTCCCAGTAGACATAGGGTAGGAAAAGAAAGAAACCCTGCTGTAGGTGATGCAGCCTTCCCCACCTCAGGAGACATGCCTGCCACACCCTGATTTTAACCTTTTCAGAGGAAACAAAAGCAGAGGCTAAGTCTATGGATTTGAACAATATTAGAGAGCACCAGTGACTAGATTAGGGAGGGGCATTCTGCCCCACTATCCCAGGAACCTGACTGATACTTTCCCTGCATGGGAGAGCTGATAAAAACTCCAGGTTTCCAGTGGATCACACTAGACTCCATACAATTATCTGTGCCCAGATGAGGCCAGAGTATTTTGGGCCACTCACAGAGGTGTAGCTCTGGGACAGGGAAACACACCAACCACATTTACTGAAAGCTAAACAGCACCTCCCCTACCTAAAACCCTTTCAGAAACATACTTTTGAGTGATTATGATTGACAGATGGCTAGCAGGCAAAAGATGGCAGAGGCAGAGCCAGGAAACCCATGGGAGGTATGCCTATTCAGACCTGGGCCCCATGCTGCTTACAAGCCTACTCATATAGAGGGCAGATTGGCCCCTCCTTCTTGCAGCCAAGTCCTGTGGAGACCGATACAAAGGGTGGATCTCTTGAAACTTCAAGCCAGTAGCTGAAAGCCAAGGGAGACAGTGGTTAGCACCTAAGTACCTCAGAGGAAGTTGATAACTAGTAGACAGAACAGTCAACCGTCATCAGAAGACTATGATCAAAAGTGAGCTCCCATGGGACAGTAAACTCTGCTGAAACAAATGCCACTTCACTTTTCTTTTTTACTTCTCTTCTGTTTTCTTTTTTCTATTTCCTTACATTTCCCCTTTTTAATTTATGTACTTTATCTATCTTCTTTATTCATTTGTTATTATTCTAGTCTCTATTGATTCCTTCATATACCTAATTTTCTTATTCTTTTTTTCTGCTCATTTTTTTCAGTTTTCCTTTTATTCACTACTCAACCTTTTTTCTTCTTTTCTTTCTCTCCTGCTTCTCATCTTTTTTCTTATTTTAGATCTATTTGATTTCTCCTCTATTTTCATTTTCCTATTTTTTCTTTTATTTTCTTCCTCAATTTTAAACATTTTTCTTTCCCCTACTCCCATAATTCTTTATTCTGATTTTCTTTATTTCAACTCTGTACCTACATATTCCTCCCACATCCTTTCTTTGTTTGTGCTTTGTTTGTTTTATTTTCTCCTTATATATTTTTCTTTTTTCCATCATTATTTCTCTCTTTTCTTTTTCTTAATTCTCTCTTCTCTGGTGGTTGCTTTTTTTGGTGCTCTACTGCTCTTGTGTATGTTTTTATTTTGTTTCTTTTGTTTTGTGTTTTGTTGTATTGTATTTTGTGCTCTTTGGTCAGCATCTCCACAACAGTTCGCATGACATTGTCGGAGGTGAAACACATAGTCAGCCAGACTGAGAGGAGACTCCATCAATGATTGGGACAATAACATTCAAGACCCAACTACAACAGGAGTACCAAAATAACTCAAGTAAGGGGCTTTTCTAGAGCACCCAGCTCAGGATATCTAAGAGACTGCACCACTGGGTCCCACAAAACACCTACTACATAAGACCGCCCCACAAAATCTGGAAGGAATAGTAGTTTGATCTAAAACATAGAAACAAGTACAAAGGAACAGCAAAAATGGGGATACAAATAAACAACCCCCAAATGAAAGAAAAGGAGGAATTATCAGAAAAGGAACTAAATGAAATGGAGGTAAGCAATTTGTCAGAAAAAATAATCCAAAGTCATGTTAATAAGGGTGCTCAAACAATTAAGTGAGAACTACAAGCACCTTAAATGAGAATTATAAAGAGCTGAATGAGAACCACACCAACATGAATAAGAACCAAGAGGAATGAAGAATGACATAGCTGAAATAAAGAACACCCTGGAAGGGTTCAATAGTAGGCTAGAAGAAGCTGAGGACTGAATCAGCAAATTAGAAGACAAGGTAGAAAAAACACACACACCCATTCAGAGAAGCAATTGGGAAAAAATAAAAGCAGGAGAAAATCTAAGGGAGTTTGGGACAACATGAAATATAACACCATTCACATCATAGGGGTACCAGAGGGAGAAGAATCCAAGCCAGGAATAGAGAACCCATTTAAAGAGATAATGACAGAAAATTTCCCTAACATGGTGAAGGAAAAGGTCACTCAACTTCAGGAAGCATAGAGAGTCCCAGTCAAGATGAACACCAAGAGACCCATAACTACACATATCATAATTAAAATGGCAAACATTAAAGACAAAATAAGAATGTGTGTGTGTGTGTGTGTGTGTGTGTGTGTCCTCTCTCTTCTATTTTACCTGGCTAGAGGTCTACCAAACATTTGTTTTTTCAAAAAAACAAACAAATAAACAAGAAAAACACCACACCAGCTTTTGGTTTTATTGGTTTTCTTTATTGTTTTTCTATTTTCAACTATTGAGTTCTGGCCCACTTCTTTATTATTTGTTTTCTTTTGCTTACTTCCATCTTAAATTGCTTTTATTTCTTTAGTTTCAAAAATTGAAAGCAGTATAAATTTCAGATCTTTCTTCTTTTTTAATATATTCATTTAGTACTATAACTCTCCCTCTAAGCACTGCTTTTTCTGCATATCATGAAGTTTATAAGTTGTATATTTATTTAGTGAGATTAAAGTATTTTGAGTCTGCTTATTCAATCCATGGCTTATTTAGAAGTGTGTTGTTTAATTTTCAAATATTTGGGGATTTTATATATATCTTTTGGTTGTTGATTTAGTTTAATTCTATTGTACTCTGAGATCATACTTTCTATGACTTTTATTCATCTAAATTTAAGGTATGTGCTATGGCCCAGAATGTGGTCTATTTTGGTGAATGTTCCACACAAGTTTGGGAAGTGTATTCTGCTGTTTCTGGATAAAGTATTCTATAAATGTCAATTAGATCAAGTTGATTGATAGTACTGTTCCAATAATCTATATCTTTTTACTGGTTTTCTGCTTGCTTGATCTATCAACTATTGACAAAAAGAAGGATATAGTTTTGATCTTTGAAACAAAGCCACCCCTCCCCCAACATGGTAGATCCAATTTCTCTTTGGATCCACTCGGCTATCTTTCTATGAATTATAAAAATTCATATCCTTAAAAAGTGATAATAGTAAATTCCTTGGCATAAGAGTTATGAAAAAATAGATTAAGCATCCACTTGTGGAGGATACTGTGAAAGGGAATCATGAATCAGGACAAAATTGGATTATATGATTTCCAAGATCCTTCTGACTCTGGGATTCTGGATTCTCTTAGTGATATTTTTATTTGACTTTTCTACTTCTTTGTTCTCATTCTTGTTCCTGTTTCACATTCTTGCTATTTTTGTCTTTAGTAATAGAAGATATCTGTTAAATGAAACCTATTCTGAGACCTCTGACCAATATATTAGCATATATTTATTGGGGGACCAAGTGTGTCAAATATTTTTCTATATGAGTGCCTGTCTGAAAATATTCAAACCAAGGAGAAAGCAAGCTGTACTGTTATGTGAGCCAGACAAAGTGGAAAGTCTGTAAAAGTTGAAGAAAAATAAGGAGTTTTTATTAATACCTCTGGCCAAAACTGCTTCCTTCTCCTGGAAAAGAGAGAGATTGAGAGAGAGAGAGAGAGAGAGAGAGAGAGAGAGAGAGAGAGAGACTCTCTAAGACACCTTAACTTTTCTGTCAAAGATTTTGCTAAGTGAGGATAAATAGTTCAGGGAAGACTTGATTTGCTGCTATTTGCACTTGTGTCCCCAGAAAAATGAGGAGCCCAGGGAAACATTGACAAATGACTCTTGTATAATGTCTGCAAATCAGTCATACAAATTAGCATGTGTCTTATGCCTAACAGTAAAGAAATTTCCTAAGCCTTTCCTCTATAGGTACTCTTAGTTGAGTTTTCTTGGGATTCTCTGACTTTAGGAAATTGTAACTATTTTATGTCCGCGAGGAAGAGGAGTTTGGTTAGGGTTAGCATAAAAATTTGGCACAAAGCCTGACATATGACCTGACAAAGGGACAGAAAATTTGCAATCAGAGTTGTCTTGGAAACTGAGGAAAGTACGGGTGCTATTTATTGCTCACCTCTCTCTCACAAGGACTTCCTTTTGAGAAAGAGCCTTGTAGCTATTCATTAGTTCTCAGAGCTTTATGTTAGATGACCAGAATTTTCATTCCATTTTTGTAGAAAAGAGTCAAAATAAGAATCTTAAAGGTTGCAAAGAGAGACAGAAAGTTACCTACAAGGAAACTCCAATTTGACTTTCAGCTTATTTTTCAATAGAAACACTTCAAGCCAGAATAGAGTAGCATGAAGTATACAAAGTAATGAAAGCCAAGGGACTGAACCCAAGACTACTCTATCCAGCAAGGCTATCATTCAAAATCAAAGGTGAGATAGAGCTTCACAGACAAAAAAAAAAAAAAAAGACTAAAAGAATTTATTATCACCAAACCAGCAATACAAGAAATTCTAAATGTACTGTTGTAAGAAGAAGAAATAGAGAGAAAGAGAAGCACATGGGTATAAAATATAAGAATGGCAACAAATAAGTACCTATCAAAACAACAAAACAAAATAAAACAAAAACAACCTTAAATGTAAATGGCTTATATGCTCCAATCAAATGACATAGGTTAGCTGAATAGATAAGAAAATATGATCCATATATATGCTATGTACTAGAAACCCACCTGAGAACAAAGGACTCACAAAGAATGAAAGTGAAGGGATGAAATAAAATTTTCCAGGCAAATGGAAAAAGAAATAAATCTGGGGTTGCAATACACATATCTGACAAAATAAACTTCAAAGTGAAGGCCATAACAAGAGATAATGAAGGCCACTTCATAATACTAAAGGGATCGATACAACAAGAGGACATAACTCTTGTAAACATATATGTACCCAAAACAGGAGCATCCAAATATATAAAAAAACTTTTGGAGAATTTTAAGGAAGAATTGGATAGCAATACAATCATATTAGTAGACTTTAATACCCCACTTATATCACTGGATAGATCTTTTCCATAAGGAAACAGTGATCCTAAATGACATTCTATATGAGATGGAATTAATTGACATTTTCAGAACATTTGACCTCAAAGATATAGAATATACATTCTTCTTAAGTGCACATTAGACATTTTCAAAGATAGACCACATATTAGTTCACAAATTAAGTCTCTACCAGTCCAAGAAGATTGAAATCGTATTAAACTTCTTCTCAGATCACAATGGAATGAACTTAGAAATCAACTACAATGAAGACTCAAAAGCAGGAACAGCAGCAGGACCCCACACACCTGCAGCTGATAACTGCGTGACCCAGTGCTGCCTCCGCAAGCAGCTACTGTTACCACCACAGCCACTCCCTAGGCACAGCACCAGCTTGGAGATGGCGCCATTTTGGGGGGTTTACATGGTCCTCTTTGGGAGGAGGCGGTGGGGAGCGGCAGCAGCTAGCCACCAAGCCTCGCCACCACTCAGAGTCAATGCAGCCTCTGCTCAAACCCACGTCCACCCTTCCCCAGTCCCTGTGCACCCACAGAGATCACAACCCAGACCCTCATGCTTACAACAGACACCAGTGGGTCCTCTGTGTGCCTGGCACGCACTCAGCCTGAATCCATGCACTCAACGGGACCCAGCCTGGACACTGTGCCACCGCCATGCGGCCACCACTGACACCGCAGGGCTCTTGACCTTGCCATGTACACACTCACTGCCATCACTACTGTGCTGCCACCACTGTTCTAGAGCGCAGCTGCTTGGCTCCACCGCCAGGGCTTGGGTGCAGGAACTGTGCTGAAGGCCGAGAGGTGGATATAGCCCCCCCTGACCTGGACCTATTGAACCTGAGGAAACTGAAGAGGCTACAGATCTGTAGGTGAGATAGAAGGCCCTGGGATTGAGAGAAGAGGCCCTGAGGGCACTGGCTGTGGAGACTGCAGAGTGGGCGCAGCAGTGGAAGCCTGGGGCTGAAGTCCCTGGATAGGGCTGAAGTCCCCGCCATCGTGCAGCCTTGGAAGCTCCTCTGACCAATGGAAGGGTCATGCACTGAAGATCAGGGCCAGTCTACACTGGAGGAGTCTGAAGGACACAGTTAACATTGAATCTGGGGGGCCCTCTATTTCTTGGAGGAACTAGTGCTGGTGAGTAGAAACGGGGCTGGACAGTAGATCCAGGAAGGAGATCAGACCTGCCCCCCTGGAACACAGGGGAAGGGTCCTCTTTCCTGGTGGTAAAACAGCTGCTTCTCATCTGATAGGCAGTGACCTGAGGCAAGGGGAAACACCACGGGGCAGGAAATCTGTGCTCCTGCTGGTGACAGAGAGGAAGTTTCAGCAAACCAGGCAGAAATGAGGCATTAGGAAAGGAAGGGCCCCCACCCACCTCCTACAAGTTATTGGCACTACCCGACCACAAGTCTGATCAAACTGCCCTAGCCAAGACCAGGATACCCACACAGAGCCCCACTCAGTGGGGGAAGGGCGTATAGCCCAGAACAGAGACAACCAAGGCCTGAGACTCTAGGCAGACCCAGGCTTTGGGCTAAGGAGTCCATGCCCACAGGACCACTAGGGGCTTCATCCCCTTGGATCTCAATCAGGTTGCCCAGGGCAAGAAAGGGACAGTGACTCACATTGACCTGCACCAGAGAAGCTCCTGTGGGACCCAGGATAGACACACCAAGGGACCAGACTCAACAATATCAGAGCAAAATCCAGTGAACTCCACAAATAGTGGACCCAAAGGTTTTTCAGTGTGTGAGCGTATGTGGTTTTGATTTTTGGTCTGTGTGTGTGTGAGTGGATTTTTTGTTTTTTGTTTTTTGTTTGTTCTTTCCCCTTTTTATATTTCTTCTCTTTTTTTCTTTCACATCTCTAATTTCTCTCTTCCCTTTGATTTTATTCTACTTTTCTCTCTTAATATTATTATTATTATTACTATTAATTTTTCTTTTTCTCATTTTTCCATTGTACTTTTCTATCTTTATCTTATATCCATTATCACTACATTTTGAAATCATTATTATTATTTCATTTATTTTCTGTTTCCTTTTTCCCTCTTATACTAGTTCTTTTAGCTTCCTCCTTGCTTCAATATAGCCATTTCTTCATCTTATTCTTTCTCCCTTTTTCTTTATATCACCTTTAAGTCTTTGGTCATGTGTCTTTTTGTATCCTTTTTATTTTTTCTTTGCTTTGCTTTCTCTTCCTTTTCTTTCTTAGTTTCTCCTGTTTGTGGCATTGAGTAGCTTGATTTTTGTGGTATGTTTGGTTTGGTCTGTTGTGTCTTTTTTCCCCTTTATTGATGAAGGTATTACATATGTGTCCATATCCCACAATTGCATCCCCACCCTCCAATCTTGCCCTCACCCTCACCCCCTATTGTCTGCATACATTATTTATGCTTATATGCATGCACACAAGTCCTTTGGTTGATCTCTCCCCCTTACCCCCACCCTCCCCTACTTTCCCTCTGTGGTTTGAGCATCTGATCGATGCTTCTCTGTCTCTGGATCTGCTTTTGTTCATCGGTTTATGTTGTTCATTATAATCCACAAATGAGTGAGATCATGTGTTATTTATCTTTCTCTGACTGACTTATTTCGCTTAGCATAATGCTCTCCAGCTCCATCCATGCTGTTGCAAATGGTAGGAGTTCCTTCCTTTTTATAGCAGCATAGTATTCCATTGTGTAGATGTACCAACGTTTTTTAATCCAGCCATCTGCTGATGGGCACTTAGGCTGTTTCCAAATCTTAGCAATTGTAAATTGTGCTGCTATGAACATAGGGGTGCATATATCCTTTGTGATAGGTGTTTCTAGTTTCTTGGGATATATTCCTAGAAGTGGGATCACTGGTTCAAATGGAAGTTCCATTTTTAGTTTTTTGAGGAAACACCATACTGTTCTTCACAGTGGCTGCACAATCTACATTCCCACCAGCAGTGCACTAGGGTTCCATTTTCTCTGCATCCTCGCCAGGACTTGTCACTTACTGATTTGTTGATGACAGGTGTGAGATGGTACCGCATTGTCGTTTTGATTTGCATCTCTCAGTTGATTAGTGACTTTGAACATGTTTTCATATGTCTCTTGGTCCTCCTTATGTCTTCTATCAAAAAGTATCTATTTAGGTTCAATGCCCATTTTTTGATTGGATTGTTTATCTTCCTTTCATTAAGTTGTATAAGTTCCCTGTAAATGTTGGAGATTAAACCCTTATCGGAGATAGCATTGTCAAATGTGTTCTCCCATGCAGTGGGCTTTATTGTTGTTTTGTTGATGGTTTCTTTTGCTGTGCAAAAGCTTTTTGTTTTGATGTAGTCCCATATGTTTATTTTCTTTTTAGTTTCCATTGCCCTAAGAGCTGTGACGGTGAAGATATTGCTTCGGCATATATCTGAGATTTTGCTGCCTGTGGATTCCTCTAAGCTTTTTATGGTTTCCTTACTTATATTTAAGACCTTTATCCATTTTGAGTTTATTTTTTGTGTATGGTGTAAGTTGGTGGTCTGGTTTCATTATTTTGCATGTGTCTGACCAATTTTCCCAGCACCATTTATTGAAGAGACTGTCTTGAGTTCATTGTATGTTCTTGCCTCCATTGTCAAATATTACTTGAGCATAGTGGTTTGGGTCCATTTCTGTGTTCTCCATTCTATTCCTTTGGTCTATATGTCTGTTCTTGTGCCAGTACCAGGCATTTTTGAGAACAGTGGCTTTGTAATACAGCTTGATATCTGGCATTGAGATCCCACCTACTTTGTTCTTCTTTCTCAGGATTGCTGCAGCTATTCGGGGTCTTTTTTTATTCCAGATAAATTTTTGGAGAGTTCTTTCTAGGTCTGTGAAATATGCTGTTGGTATTTTAATGGGGAGTGCATTGAATCTATAGATTGCTTTGGGTAGTATGGACATTTTAATGATGTTGATGCTACCAATCCATGAACAAGGTATGTTCTTCCTCCTGTTTATGTCTTCCTTTACCTCTTTTTTCAGTGTCCTGTAGTTTTCCACTTATAGGTCTTTTACCTCCTTAGTTAAGTTTATTCCTAGGTATCTTAAATTTTTTGTGTGAAGTGGTAAATGGAATTGTTTTTTAAATCTCTTTTTCTGTAAGCTCACTATTGGTGTATAAATATGCCATGGATTTCTTGGCGTTAATTTTGTATCCTGCTACATTGCTGAATTCATTTATTAAGTCTAATAATATTTTGATGGAGTCTTTAGGGTTTTCTCCGTGCAGTATCATGTCATCTGTGAATACTGACAATTTTACTTCTTTTTTTCTAATTTGGATGCCTTTTATTTCTAACTAGAAGCCCGGTGCACGAAATTTGTGCACGGAGCGGGGTTGTCCCTCAGCCCAGCCTGTACCATCTCCAATCTGGGACTCCTGGAGGGATGCCCGACTGCCCGTTTAGGCCCGATCCTGGTGGGATTGGGCCTAAACAGGCAGTCGGGCATCCCTCTCACAATCCAGGACTGCTGGCTCCCAACTGCTCGCCTGCCTGCCTTCCTGATTGCCCCTAACCGCTTCTGCCTGCCAACCTGATCACCCTCCTAACCACTCCGCTGCCAGCCTGGTTGATGCTTAACTGCTCCCCTGCCAGCCTGTTTGCCCCCAACTTCCCTCCTCTGCCGGCCTGGTCACCCCTAACTGCCCTCTCCTGCAAGGTTGATCACCTCCAACTGCCCTCTCTTGCAAGCCTGGTCCCTCTCAGCTGCTCTCCTTCGCAGGCCGGGTGCCTCCTAACTGCCCTCTCCTGCTGGCCATCTTGTAGTGGCCATCTTGTGTCCACATGGTGGCAGGATCTTTGACCACATGGGGGCAGACATATTGTGTGTTGGAGTGATGGTCAATATGCATATTACTCTTTTATTAGATAGGATAGAGGCCAGGTGCACAGGTGGGGGGCAGCTGGTTTGCCCTGAAGGGTGTCCCTGATCAGCGTGGGGTTCCCTTGGGGTGTGGGGCGGCCTAAGCGAGGGGCCTGTGGTGGTTTTCAGGCCAGCCACGCCCCCTGGCAACCCAAGCAGAGGCCCTGGTATCTGGAATTTATTTTCCTTCTACAGTTGAAATTTTGTAGCCTGGAGTGGAGCCAAGCCTGCTGCTCCCTCTGGGGCGGCAGCCATTTCTGTGCCAGTTAATTCACCTTCTACAATTGAAACTTTGTAGCCTTAAGCGGGTGAGCCCCTCCAGGGTGTGCGGAAAGCTTTGCTTCCCCTGTTGCAGGCGGCAACCCTGGCCTGCTCTCTCAAGCTCCATTCTGCCGCCATTTGTTTGAAGTTGTTTACCTTCTATAATTGAAACTTTGTAGCTTGAGTGGAGGCTCAGGCCTGCAACGGCTATCGGAAAGCTTGGCTTGCTCTGTTACCTGGGAAACCTTGCTCTCTGTGGCTGTAGCCATCTTGGCTGGGGTTAATTTGCATACTCGCCCTGATTGGCTGGTGGGCGTGGCTTATGTAGCAGAGTGATGGTTAATTTGCATATTACCATTTTATTAGAGAGGATTCTTGTCTGATTGCTGTGGTTAACACTTCCAGTACTATGTTGAACAGGAGTGGTGAAAGCGGGCATCCCTGTCTTGTTCTTGTTCTTAAAGGAAATTGTTTTAGTTTTTGCCCATTGAGTATGATGTTGGCTGTAGGTTTGTCATATAAGGCTTTTATTATGTTTAGGTATGATCCTTCTATTCCCACTTTGCTGAGTGTTTTTATCAGAAAAGGGTATTGGAGTTTGTCAAATGCCTTTTCTGTATCAATTGATATGATTATGTGATTTTTTCTCTCTCAATTTGTTTATGTGATGTATCACGTTTATTGATTTTCAGATACTGTACCTTGCATTCCTGGAATAAATCCCACTGGGTCATGGTGTATGATCTTTATAATGTAATGTTGGATCTGGTTTGCTAGAATTTTGTTGAAGATTTTAACACCTATTTTCATCAGGGTTATGGGCCTGTAATTCTCTTTTCTTTGTGGTGTCTTTTTCTGTTTTGGGGATTAGGGTAATGCTGGCTTCATAGAAAGAGCTTGGAAGTGTGCCTTTCTATTGACTTTTTTGGAATAGTCTGAGAAGGATTGGTTTTAGTTCTTTGAATGTTCCGTAAAACTCCCCTGTGAAGCCATCTGCTCCAGGGCTTTTGTTTGCTGGAAGCTTCTTGATTACTGTTTCATTTTCATCAGTAGTTATCGGCCTATTCAGGTTTTTTTATTCTTCCTGATTGAGTTTTGGAAGCTTGAATTTTTCTAGGAATGTGTCCATTTCGTCAAGGTTGTCCAGTTTGTTGGAATAGAGTTCATTGTAGTATTTTTTTTTACAGTCCTTTGTATATTAGTGGGGTCAGCTGTTACTTCACCTCTTTCATTTCTGATTTTGTTTATTTGGGTCCTCTCTCTTTGTTTTTTGGTGAGCCTGGCTAGAGGTTCACCAATCTTGTTTATCCTTTGGAAGAACCAGCTCTTGGTTTCATTGGTCTTTTGTATTTTTTAGTATCTATGTTATTTATTTCTGCTCTGATCTTTATTATTTGCTTCCTTCTGGAAACTGTGGGCTTTTCTTATTGCTCTCTTTCTAATTCTTTAAGTTGTAGACTTAGATAATTTATTACCAGTTTTTCTTTCTTTCTTTTTTTTTTTTTGAGGTAGGCCTGTAGAGCTATGAACTTCCCTAATAGGACTGCTTTCATTGTGTCCCATAGATTGTGGATTGTTGTGTTTTCATTGTCATTTGTTTCCAGGATGCTTTTTATTTCTTCTTTGATCTCTTTGGTAACCCAATCATTGTTTAATAGCATGTTATTTATCCTCCAAGTGTTTGAATTTTTTCATTGTTTTTATTTTGGTTGATTTCTAATTTTATGCCATTGTGATCTTAGAAGATGCTTTTTATGATTTCCATCCTCTTGAATTTGAAGATACTTTGCCTGTGTCCTAATATGTGGTCTATTATTGAAAATGTCCCTTGTGCACTAGAGAGGAATATATACTGAGTGGCCAGATTATTATGATCTGTGAACGCATAATAATCTGGCCACTCAGTGTATGTGTGTGTTTGTGTGTGTGTGTGTGTGTGTGTGTGTGTGTGTGTGTGTGTGTATATATATATATATATATATATATATATATATATATATATATATATATATATGTATATTAGAGGCCTGGTGCATGAATTCGTGCATGAGTGGGTTCCGGCCAGCCTGGCCAGGGGAAGGGGACATGGGTGGTTGGCCAGCCTGCCTGCTGGTCGAACTCCTGGTCAAGGGGACAATTTGCATATTAACCTTTTATTATATAGGATATACACTGAGTGGCCAGATTATTATGTGTTCACAGATCATAATAATCTAGCCACTCAGTGTATATTCTGTAGCTTTGGGGTGAAATATTCTGAAGATGTCAATTAAATCCATCTACCGTATTTTCCGGCGTATAAGACGACTGGGCGTATAAGATTTTCCTGGGTTAAAAAGTCGTCTTATATGCCGGAAAATACGGTATACACACACACACACACACACACACACACACACACACACACACACACAAACATATATATACCGTATATATATGTGTGTGTGTGTGTATACCGTATTTTCCGGCATATAAGATGACTTTTTAACCCAGGAAAATCTTATACGCCCAGTCGTTTTATACGTCAGAAAATATGGTAATCTGATGAGTCATTTAGCATTGCTGTTTCTTTGCTGATTTTGTGTTTAGAGGATTTATCCATTGGTGTCAGTGGGGTATTAAAGTCCCCTACTATAACTGTATTGCTATCGATCTCTCCCTTCATATCTTCCAGAAGTTGTTTTATGTATTTGGGTGCTCCTGTATTGGGTGCATATATGTTTACAAGAGTTACTGTATATCTTCTTATTGAATTGCTCCCTTTAGTATTATGTAGTGGCTTTCTGTATCTCTTGTTATGGCCTTTACTTTGAGGTCTATTTTGTCAGATATAAGTATCACAACCCCAGCTTTTTTCTGATTTCCATTTGCCTAATTTTTTTTTTCTATCCCTTCACTATCAGTCTGTGTGAATCCTTTCTTCTGAGGTGTGTCTCTTGCAGACAGAATATATATGGTTCATGTTTTCTTGTCCATTCAGCTAACCTATGTCTTTTGATTGGAGCATTTAATCAATTTACATTTAATGTTATTATAGATAAGTACTTGTTTGTTGTAAATTTTGTTCTTAATGGTTGTGTTTCTTCTTGTCTTTCTGTTTCTTCTCTTTACAGCAGTCTCTTTAGCATTTCTTGCATTGCTGGCTTGGTGGTAATAAACTCTCTCGTCCCTTTTTTGTCTGTGAAGCTCCTGATTCCACTTTCAGTTTTGAATGATAGCCTTGCTGGGTATAATATTCTTGGATTCAGTCCCTTGCTTTGCATCACTTTGTATATTTCATCCCATTCTCTTCTGGCCTGGTATGTTTCTGTTGAAAAATCAGTTGATATTGTAATGGGATATACCTTGTTCATAACTTTCTGTCTCTTTCTGGCAGCTTTTAGGATTCTTACTTTGTCGTTGGTGTTTGCCAATTTAATTATTATATGTCTTGGTGTTGGTCTTTTTATGTTCATCTTGTTTGCTACTCTATGTGCTTGTTGGACTTGTGTAGTGTTTTTCTTGCCAATATCAGGGGAGTTTTCTGTCATTATTTCTTCAAACATGTTTTCTGTTCCTTGTTTCTCTTCCTCTCCTCTGGTACCCCTATTATGCAGATTTTTTTTGTTTTGTGTTGTGCCAAAGCTCCCTTAGGCTCTCCTCTTGCTTTTCAAATTTCTTTCCAGTTGCTCCTCTGCTTGGGTTTTTTTGTCCTACCTTGTCTTCTAACTCGGTGGTGTTGTCCTCAGCCTCTTCTAGTCTACTGTTTAAGCCTTCCATTGTGTTCTTCATTGCAGCTATGTCATTCTTCATTTCCTCTTGGTTCTTTTTCATGTTGGTGACATTCTCATTCAGCTCCTTATAATTCTCATTGAGTTGTGTGTATTTGTCATTGAGTTGTGTGTATTTGTCATTGAGTTGTGTGTGTTTCATCCAGTAATTTGAGCATCCTTATAACCATTACTCTGAATTCTGTCTCTGACATGTTACTTGTCTCCACCTCATTTAACTCCCTTTCTGGTGATTTCTCTTTTTCTTTTTTGGGGGGATTGCTTTTTTGTCTCCCCTTGTTTTGCTCTAATGTTTTAATTATTTATGTGTCCTAGATCCAACTGCTTTGCTACCCAGTTTCTTTTAGGGATGGTGCTACTGGTGTGATCTCTCAGGTCTCCCAGTCTTGGTAATCTAACAAAGCTCCCTACTTGAGCTATTTGGGTTCTCTTGCTATAGCCCTGCCAGATGGAAAGGCACAACTGTGGTGTCCAGAAATTTGCAGCTGGCTTGCTCCTTTTTTGCTGCCTTGCTCCTTTAGTTGGAATCACACATGCCCAGCGGGTGCTCACAGAGGCACCTAGGAGCTGTCTGTCTGGGTGGTGGCTCAGAAGGCCTGCATTCTGGAAAGGTGCGACTGTGGTGTCCAGAGTTCTGTAGCTGTGGGGTGGAAATTCTGTTTTTGCTGCTGCTCCCGTGGTTGGATTTACATGTGCCCAGTGGTGGCTCACAGGGGCACCCGCCATGCATTTGCCAACACGGTGCACTAACACACTTTGAGGGCCCGTGGTACTGAAGCCGTGTGATCAAGGGGTTTGTGGTCAAGTATTCAGGAAGAGGGAATTCAGAATTTCTACTGCCAGGACAGTGCACCCTTGTTTGGATAAGAGCGTGCCCATTAAGGGCTCACAGTGGCACCCAAGAGCTGCCTGTGGAGCAGTGCGCTTGGGAGGCCTGCAAGTTGGAAAAGTGTGACTATAGTGTCCAGGGTTCTGCCGCTGTAGGGTGGGAAGACTCAGATTTTTCTGCTGCACCCGTGGTTGAATATGCGCACTCCCAGTAGTGGCTCACCATGGGCACCCGCTGTGTGTTTACCAGGGTGGTGCACTGATGCAATCTGAAGGGCCCTGGCACTGAAGCCGCATGATCGAGGTGTCTGTGGGCAGGTATCCAGGAAGAGGGAATTCAGAATTTCTACTGCAGGGCAGTGCGCCCTTGTTTGCACCTAAGAGCAGTCTGTGGAGCTATGGATTCATGAGGCCTGTGCTCTGGAAAACCACAACTGTGTCGGTGCATTTGCTGGTATGGCACACAGACACACTCTAGGGAGCCCTGGCAATGAAGCCACACAATCGAGGTGTCTGTGGGCAGGTATCCAGGATGAGTGAATTCAGAATTTCTACTGCGGGGCAGTGTGCCCTTGTTTATATAATATTGCACCCAGTGGGGGCTCACAGCAGCTCCCAAGAGTGGCCTGTGGAGCTATGGGCTCAGGAGGCCTGTGTGTGCTGGAAACATGTGACTGTGGTGGTGCGTTTGCTAGCATGGCACACTAAAGCACTCTGAGGGGCCCTGGCACTGAAGCCGCACAATCAAGGTGTCTGTGGACAGGTATCCATGATGAATGAATTCAGAATTTCTACTGCTGGGGCAGTGAGCCCTTGTTTGTATAATATTGCATCCAGTGGGGGCTCACAGTGGCTCCCAAGAGTGGCCTGTGGAGCTATGGGATCAGGAGGCCTGTGCGCTGAAAACATGCTACTGTGGTGTCCTGAGGTCTGCCGCTGGGGAGGGGGGAAGTCACACTGCTGCAGCAGTGGTGCACCTTTGGAGGTGGAGGTACTAGAGTCTGTAGGTCTGCAGGTGGGGCAGCACGATTTTGGCTGGAGTGGTTGCTGGGTGGTGGGCATTGTCCAAGGGCTATCTGGGTGATGGTGTTGTTGAGTTCCTAGAAGAGGCTGCTCTCCCCTTCAAGATGGAGTGGGCTCCGTGCCCGAGTCCCACAACCCTGGGAGTGTTAGCAGTGGTGGTAGGTTCTCCCTGTCCAAGAGAGCCTGGTCTGCCAGCCCCTGCTACTCCTGCCTGATTTAACTGTCCCTCACTCACTCACATACACCCCATACACATCCACATACTCTCCTTTCACCCCCTCACTCAGTCACAACCTCTCCCTCACCTCTGTCCTGCCAGCCGCCATCTTCTCCCCTCTGGTCCTGTTGTGTCTTATACTGTTATGTCAGCACCTGTATAACAGCTGGCACATTGACATTAGGGGTGAACCTCAATGGCAGCAATTCTGACGGGAGATTTCCCCCATGAGTGGGGCATTAACAGTCAAGTCCCAATTACAACAAACGAGCCCAAATAATGCACACAAGGGGCATTCCTAGAGCATCCATCTCAGCTGACTAAAAAGACTGTACCATTGGACCCCTCAAGACACTTTCTAGATAAGGTCATCCCACAAAGACTTGAAGGCATAACAGTTCTATATAATACATAGAAGCAAATTCAGAGAGACAGCTAAAATGCAAACACAAAGAAACAACCCCCAAATGAGAGAAGAGAAGGAATCTCCATAAAAAGAAGTGAATGAGATGGAGGCAAGCAATCTGTCAGATATAAAGTTCAAAGCAATGGTTATAAAGATGTTTAAGGAACTTAGTGCAAAATACAACAGCATGAAAGGGGAAATAGAGGCCATGGGCAAGAATTAGAAATGAAGAATGATATGTATGACTTCAAGAACAAACTGAAAAGCATTAAAAGTTTATTGGATGAAGCAGAGGATCGAATTAGTGCTTTGGAAGACAAGTTAGAAATAAATGCCCAATTAAAGCAGCAAATAAAAAAAGAATTAAAAAGCAGGAAGATAGCTTAAGGGAGCTCTGGGATACATGAAATATAACAACATCTGCATTATAGGAATACCAGAAGGGAAAGAAGTTGAGCAAGGAAGAGAACCTGTTTAAAAAAATAATAACAAAACTTCTCCAACCTGGTGAAGGAAAATGTCACACAAGTTCAAGAGGCACAGACCCATAATAATTCAAATGGCAAATGATAAAGATAAAGAATGAATGTTAAAGACAGCAAGAGAAGGACAGAAAATTACCAACAGATAAGTTCCCATTAATGTCAGTTGACTTCTCAATAGAAATACTTCAGGCCAGAAGGGACTGGAAGGAAGTATTCAAAGTAATGAAAAACAAGGGCCTAAATCCATGACTACTGTATCCAGCAAGGCTATAATTTAGAATTGAAGGTGAAATAAAAAGCTTTCCAGACAAAACAGATTAAAGGAGTACATTACCACCAAACCAGCAATGCAATAAATGTTAAAGGGACTGTTTTAAGAAAAGGAAAAGAATGAGAGAGGATCATAGGCATATAGAAAATAAAAATGGCAATAAATAAATACCTATTGATAATAACCTTAAATGTCAATGAGTTAAATGCTCCAGTCAAAAGACATAAGGTGATTGAATGGATAAGAAAACATTATATATACAGACTGAGAGTAAAGGAATGGAAAAATATATTCCATGCAAATGGAAAGAAAAAATTCTGGGGTAGCACTACCGATAACAGACAAAATAGACTTGAAAACGAAGGCCATAACAAGACACAAAGAAGGCCACTTCGTAATACTAAAGGGAATGATTCAACAATAAAATATAACCCTATCCTATATAATAAAAGGCTAATATGCAAATAGACCGAATAGCAGAACAACTGAACAACTGGTCACTATGACATGCACTGACCACTAGGGGGCACTTGCAGAACATGGTGGGCATTGGCAGCAGGCAGCAGAGAGCAGAACATGGTGGGTGTTGGCTGCAGAGGGATGGTGGAGCAGGTGAGTGGGGGCACCAGACCAAGGCAGGGTGCCAGTCACTATTATCGGGGTGAGCCTCTGGTGATTACTGAAAATTCTTTGCTCCCATGTGCCATGGTCCTGCCCAGTACTTGCACTTGCTGCTGGTGCCAGCCCTGCTTGCACCCACTGCTGGCATGGGAGCCGCTGCTAGCACCCACTGCTGGTGCCGGCCCTGCTCGCACCCACTGCTGGCTCCAGCCCCAATCACTCTGTACCATCAGTAAGTGCAAGCGGGGCCAGCGCCATCAGTGCATGGAAGTGGCGGTGGCAGGAGTGGGGCTGCCAGCAGACAGGGGACCAGGGGGCTGTGGCGGCAGGGGCCGGGTGGGGGCATGGAGGATGGGCTAAGACCTGCCCCTTTGCCCACCTCAACTTTGTGGCCCACAGTTCCTACTAGGGGCCCAATGCAAGATGCATGAATTCTTGCATTGGGCCCCTAGTAAACATGTATGAACCCAATATAGGAGCACTCAAGTTAAAAAACAAAGAACTGTTGATGAACTTTAATGGAGAGATTAACAGCAATACAGTCATTGTAGGTGACTTTAACACCCATTGACACCACTGGATAGGTCATCCAGACAAAAAATCAACAAAGAAACAGGTGTTAAATGACACACTAGATCAGATGCATCTAACTGATATTTACAGAACATTTTATCCCCCCAAAATAGATATGCATTCTTCTCAAGTGCATATAGAACATTATCAAAGATAGACCACATGTTAGGACACAAAACAAGTAGATACAATTCAGGAAGATTTATATAATATGAAAGGTTTTCTCCGATCACAATGGCATGAAGTTAGAAAACTACAATAAAAAAACCCTCAAAACTCAAATACACGGAGGCTAAATAGCATGTTATTAAACAATGAATGGGTTACCAATGAGATAAATCAAGAAATTAAAAACTTCCTGAAAACAAATGAAAATGTACAAACCTCCACCTCAAACCTATGGGACATGGTGAAAACAGTCCTGAGAGGGAAGTTTGTAGCATTACAGGCCTACCTCAGAAACAAGAAAAAGCACTAATAAGCTATCTATCTATATAACCAAATGAATTAGAAAGAGAACAGGAACAAAAGGGTAGAGAAAGTATAAGGAAGGAATTAACGAAGATCAGAGATGAAATAAAAAAGGGACTAAAAACAGTATAAAAGATCAATAAATCTTAGAGCTGGAATAAACAATGTTGATGAACCCTTAGCCAGGTTCATCAGAAAAAAAAGAGAGGACCCAATTAAATAAAATTAGAAATGAAAATGGCGATTGACAATAGACACAGCAGAAATACAAAGAATTGTAAGGAAATACTATGAACAATTAGATGGCAACAAAATGGACAACCTGGATGAAATGGACAAATTGCTAGAAACATACAATCTTCCAAAACTCAATCAGGAAGGATCAGAAAACCTATATAGGCCAATAACAATGGATGGAATTGAAGCGGTAATTTAAAAACATCCAGAAAACAATAAATTTACAGAAGAATTTTACCAAACATTCAAAGAAGAACTAACACGTATCCTCCTAAAATTACTCCAAAAAATTCAAGGGGAAGGAACACTCCCAAGCTCTTTTTATAAAGCCAGCATTATCTTAATTCCAAAACCAGATAAAGATACTACAAGGAAAGAAAATTGCACAGATGTGAAAATGAACACAGATGGCAACATCCTCAACAAAATACAAGCAAATTGGATCCAGAAATATATTAAAAAGATCATACAACATGATCAAGTGGGATTTATTCTGAGGATGTAAGACTGATAGAATATTTGTAAATCAACAAATGTGATACACCACATAAACAAAATCATAGATAAAAATCACATGATTGTATCAATAGTTATAGAAAAAGCATTTGAGAAAATCCAGCACCCTTTTTTTGACAAAAACTCTCATGAAAGTGGGCATAGAGGGATCATATCTCAAGATAATAAAGGGCACATATGACAAACCTACAGCCTACATCATACTCAATTAGAAAAAACTAAAAGCATTCCCCTAAGAACAGAAACAAGACAGGGATGACTGCTTTCACCACTCTTATTCAACATAGTACTGAAAGTAGTAGCCATAGCATTCAGACAAGAAGAAATAGGGGGGATCCAAAATGGTGGCTAATGGGACCACAAGCAGCAAGATAGTGTATGAGTGAGAGAGCGAAAGGAGAGTGTGTGGAAGTGCAGGGAGAGTGTGTGGAAGTGTATGTGTGAGTGAGGGACAACTATATTCCACAGGACTGTTGAAGATTGGCGGGCCAGGATCCCCCGGCCAGGCAACCTCCACTACTGCTGAAATCTCTCACAGAGCAGCCAGTTCTGCCACAGAGACCATGCCAGCTTGAAGGGGAGAGCGACTGTGATCAGAAACCCAGCCTTAACTTCAACCGGGAAGACCTTGGATACCTCCCGGGACCCTAAAACCACAACACCCAGGGACCAGCTGCCCCGGCTGTGAACCCACAAACACCAAGACTCCAGCTTCCCCGGCCACAGGTGCCTAAAAAGTTTGTCCAGAGGGAGACAAAGTGGCAATGAATATGTGGGTGGGTCCTGTACTTTTTCACAGAGCAGAAAGAAGGAACAGCCAAATTGAATAACATCCACCCAGAATTGGCGAATTAAACAGATGGTGAGGCAATCCATGGATGGAAAGGTCACAGATCACCTAGAGAGAGCTCTGCCTCCTCAGATTCAGCTGGGTGTTTGTTGTTTGGGTGTTTGTTGTTTGCATTTTTTTGGATTAGTTATTGTTTGTTGTTTACATTCATCTCTGAGTGTTTGTTGTTTGCATTTTTTGGATTAGTTGTTGGTTTTTTGGAGTTTTCTCCCAATATACATATATTTTCCCCCTTTTTTCTTTTCTTTCTTTTCTCTCTTACATTTCTCCCTTTTCTCAATATCATGTTTGCACTCTTTTCTCTCCCATAATTCTCTTCTCTCTGGTGGTCACCTTTGTTTGGGGTTATTGGTGTTGTGAATACATTTGTGTTTGGTGCCCTGTGCACTGTGTCTTATCATGTTGTATTTTGTGCCTTTAAGTCAACGCAGGAGAGATAGAGCTACATAACCAGACACCCAGAGAGGAGGGAACATGGGGAGACAAAGAAAGAGCCTCCATACAAAAGAAAAGGAGGATTTACTGGAAAAGGAAGTAAATGAAATGGAGGCAAGAAATATGTCAGAGAAAGAATTCAGAGCAATGGCCATAAGGATGCTGAAAGGTTGGAAGACATATTCAACAACATGTGTAAGAAACAAGAGCAAATTAAGACGAACCAAGAAGAAATGAAGAATGACATCTCTGCAATAAACACATTAGAAAGCATCAACAGTAGACTAGAAGAAGCGGAGGACCACCTCAGTGACATAGAAGACAAGGTAAGAAAAAAAAAAAACCCAAGCAGAGCAACAACTGGAAAAAAAACATTAAAAAACAAGAGGACAGCCTAAGGGAACTTTGGGACAAGATGAAATGAAACAACATCCACATAATAAGGGTGCCAGAAGGAGAAGAAACTGAGCAGGCAATAGAAAACCTGTTAGAAGAAATAATGACAGAAAACTTCCCTGATATTGGGAAGAAGAAAAAACTCACACAAGTCCAAGAAGCTCACAGAGTCCCAAAAAAGATGAACCCAAAAAGACTGACACCAAGACACATTATAATTAAATTGGCAAACATCAACAACAAAGTAAGAATCTTAAAGGCTCCCAGAGAGAGACAGAAAGTTACCTACAAGGGATCTCACATCAGACCACCAAATGATTTCTCAACAGAAACACATCAGACCAGAAGGGAATGGAATAAAATATACAAAGTCATGCAAAGCAAGGGTCTGAATCCAAGAATACTGTACCTATCAAGGCTATCAATCAAAGTTGAGGGTGAAATCAGGAGCTTTACAGAAAAAAAGGACAAAGGGAGTTTATTACCACCAAACCAGCATGCAAGAAATGTAAAGGGACTGCTATAAAAACAAAAAAAAGGAATAGGAAAGAAAAAGGAACACAAGCATAAAGAATAAAAATGGCAACAAACAAGTGCTTATCATAATAATTAAACGTAAAAGGATTAAATGTCCAAATCTAAAGAAATGGCGACCGGCAGGAAGGTAGGGAGGGTGAGTGTGTGATCGAGTGAAGGAGTGATAGAGGTGTGTGTGGACGTGTGTGGGTGTGTGTGTGACTGAAATAGGGACAGTTAGACCCTGCAGTTCTTCCAGGGGCCTTCCAATCCAGGCAATCTTGGTTGGCAAAACCCCGCGGCCGCTGCAAACACTCCGGGGAGGACACCAGTGGCACAGAGACCCCTCCATCTTTAAGAACGGAACTGCTAGAGACTAGAATCCTAAACTTACCACCACCCAGTCTGGTCTTGGAAGCAAACCTGGTCACTACAGCCACTCTGGTAGGAGACCTGCCACCCCAGTGGCAGATGCGCGAACCCTGAGACCTCCACCTCCAAAAGTGCGCCTTGAAAGCAGTAAGTACTACCTCCCCCTCCCCAGCGCCGGAACTCAGGATTTGCCGCATCCCCAGCCCATAGACACCCAGGCACTCCACTACCCAGGCAGTGCTTGGGAACCACTGAGAGCCCCCGAGGGGGTGATTCTGCACAGTCAAAGGTGCGCGGCCCTGCAGTAGAATCTCTGAACTGCCTCTTCCTAAATAACTGCCCACGGACACCCCTGTGGTGCAACTTCAGGGCCAGGGTGCATCAGAGCTTTGCGCAGGTGGGCGCGCCACCGGTTTGTGCACACTCAAAGGCAGGCAAACTCACAGCCACAGCAAGGGAAGGTGCCCTGAGCCCATATATCCACAGGGTCCTCTGGGGAGCTGCTTTGAGCCCCTGCTGGGTGTGATTCTGTACAGCCAAGGACACGCTGCCCCACAGCAGAAACTCTGAACTCCTTTCTCCTGAATAACTTCCCACATACACCCTAGCTGTTTAACTTCAGTGCCACAGTCTCTCAAATTGCGTCAGAGCTGTGCCCCTGCAAACACATCTCCACAGAAGCGAATTTACAACAGGCAGGCACCCTGAGCCTATCTACACACAGGGTGCTAGTGAGAGCCACTGGGAGCTCTCCCAACAGACGGTTCCTGGGTGCCACTGTGAGTTCCCACTGGACACGCGCGATTTCAACTAAGGGTGCAAGACAGCAAAAACTGGGACACTCCATAGCTGCTGACTTTTAGACACCACAGTTGTGCCTCTCAAGCTTGCAGGCCTACATCAAGAGAACCCAAGTAGCTCAAGTAGGGAGCTACACTAGATTACCAAGCCCAGGAGAACTGAGAGATTACACCAGTAGCACCATCCCCAAAAGAACCTGGGTAGCAAAGCAAGCGGATCTACAGTTAAAACATTACAGGAAAACACGGGGAGAAAAAAAGAAAATTCCCAAAGGGAAGAAAAAGAGGAATCACCAGAAAGGGAGTTAAATGAACTTGAGGCTAGCAGCTTAACAGAGAAAGAATTCAGAGTACTCGTTATAAGGTTGTTTAAACGGATGGATGACAAATACACACAACTCAATGAGAACTATAAGGAGCTGAATGAAAATGTCACCAACATGAAAAGAAACCAAGAGGAGATGAAGAACGACATAGCTGCAATAAAGAACTCAATGGAAGGCTTAAAGAGTAGAGTAGAAGAGGCTGCGGACCGCATCAGCGAATTAGAAGACAAGGTAGGAAAAACCACACAAACACAGCAGCAACTGTAAAGAAGACTTAAAAAGCAAGAACAGAGCTTAAGGGAGCTTCGGGACAACACAAAACGAAACAACCTTCGAATAATAGGGATAAAAGAAGGAGAGGAAGAGAAGCAAGGAATAGAAAACCTGTTAGAAGAAATAATGACAGAAAATTTCCCTGATATTGGCAAGAAAAAAACTATCCAAGTCCAAGAACTACACAGAGTCCCAAACAAGTTGAACCCCAAAAGACCGACACCAAGACACATCATAATTAAATTGACGAACACCAACGACAAAGCAAGAATCTTAAAGGCTGCCAGAGAGAAACAGAAAGTTACCTACAAGGGATCTCCTATCAGAATATCAACTGATTTCTCAACAGAAACACAACAGGCCAGAAGGGAATGGAATGAAATATACAAAGTGATGCAAAACAAGGGACTGAATCCAAGAATACTATACCCAGCAAGGCTATCATTCAAAATTGAAGGTGGAATCAGAAGCTTCACAGACAAAAAACGGCTAAGAGAGTTCACCACTACCAAAACAGCAATGCAAGAAATGCTAAAGGGGCTGCTGTAAAAAGAAGATAGAGAAACGCAAGAAGAAACACAAACACTAAGGAAAAATATGTCAACAAACAGGTACTTATCAATAATAACAGTAAACGTAAATGGATTAAATGCACCAATCAAAAGACATAGGGTAGCTGAATAGATACGAAAACATGACCCATATATTTGCTGTCTACAAGAGACCCACCTTAGAGCAAAAGACTCACACAGACTGAGAGTGAAGGGATGGAAAAACATTTTTCAGGCAAATGGAAATGAGAAAAAAGCTGGGGTTGCGATACTTATATCAGATAAAATAGACCTCAAAGTAAAGGCTTTAATAAGAGATAAGGAAGGCCACTACATAATACTAAAGGGAGCAATCCAGCAAGAAGATATATCTCTGGTAAACGTACATGCACCCAATGCAGGAGCGCCCAAATACATAAAAAATCTGCTGGAAGATATCAACGGAGAGATCGACATCAATACAATCATAGTAGGGGACTTCAATACACCACTGACACCTATGGATAAATCCTCTGGACAAAAAATCAGCAAAGAAACAGCAATTCTAAATGACACATTAGATCAGATGGACCTAATTGACATCTTCAGAGTATTTCAACCCAAAGCCATGGAATATACGTTCTTCTCAAGTGCACATGGGACATTCTCAAAAATAGACCATATATTGGGTAACAAGCAAAGTCTCCTCAAATTCAAAAAGATTGAAATCATATCAAGCATTTTCTCAGGCCACAAGGCATAATATTAGAAATAAACTACAATAAAAACATTCCAAAAAATTCAAACACTTGGAAACTGAATAGCATGCTACTAAACAATGATTGGGTTATCAATGAGATCAAAGAAGAAATTAAAAACATTCTGGAGACTAATGACAATAAAAACACAACATTGCAAATCCTATGGGACACAATGAAAGCAGTCCTGAGAGGGAAATGTATAGCTCTACAGGCCTACCTCAAAAAACAAGAAAAAATGGTAATAGATCATCTAACTCAACAACTCAAAAAATTAGAAAGAGAGCAACAAGAAAAGCCCACAGTGAGCAGAGGAAAGGAAATAATAAATATCAGAGCAGAAATGAATGACATAGAGACCAAAAAAAAACAATACACAAGATCAACAAGATCAAGAGCAGGTTCTTTGAAAGGATAAACAAGATTGATGAACCTCTAGCCAGGTTCACCAAGAAGCGAAGAGAGAGGACCCAAATAAACAAAATCAGAAATGAAAGAGGTGAAATAACAACAGACCCCACAGAAATACAAAGGATTGTGAAAAAATACTATGAACAACTGTACTCCAACAAACTAGACAACCTGGAGGAAATTGATACATTCCTAGAAAAACACAACCTTCCAAAACTTACTCAGGAAGAGACTAAAAATCTCAATAGGCTGATAACTATGGAAGAAATTGAAGCAGTTATCAAAAAGCTTCCAGCAAACAAAAGCCCGGGGCCAGACGGCTTCACAGGGGAGTTTTATAAAACATTCAAGAAAGAGCTAAAACCTATCCTCCTCAGACTATTCCATAAAATTCAAGAAGAAGGAACACTTCCAAGCTCCTTCTATGAAGCCAGCATCACCCTAATACCAAAACCAGATAAAGATAACACAATGAAAGAGAATTACAGGCCAATTTCCCTCATGAACATAGATGCCAAAATCCTCAACAAAATTCTAGCAAATTGAATCCAGCAATACATCAGAAAGATCATACACGACGACCAAGTAGGATTTATCCCTGGGATGCAAGGATGGTATAATATTTGCAAATCAATAAACGTGATACATCACATAAACAAATTGAGACATAAAAACCATATAGTCATATCAATTGATGCAGAAAAAGCATTTGACAAAATACAACACCCTTTCTTGATAAAAACTCTCAGCAAGCTGGGAATAGAAGGATCATACCTGAACATAATAAAAGCCATATATGACAAACCCACAGCCAACATCATACTCAATGGGCAAAAACTAAAACCATTTCCCCTAAGAACAGGAACAAGACAGGGATGCCCACTCTCACCACACCTGTTCGACATAGTGTTGGAAATACTAGCCATTGCAATCAGACAAGAAGAAGAAATTAAAGGCATCCAAATTGGAAAAGAAGAAGTAAAACTGTCCTAATTTGCAGATGACATGATACTGTACTTAGAAAACCCTAAAGACTCCATCAAAAAATTACTAGACTTAATAAATCATTTCGGCAGAGTAGCAGGATACAAAATAAATGCTAAGAAATCTATGGCATTTCTATACACCAATAATGAACTTACAGAAAGAGAGACTAAAAAAGCAATCCCATTTACCATCACACCAAAACAATTAAGATACCTAGGAATAAACTTAACTAAGGAGGTAAAAGACCTATATGCGGAAAACTACACAACACTGAAAAAAGAGATTGAGGAAGACATAAAGAGATGGAAGAACATACCATGTTCATGGATTGGTAGAATCAACATCATCAAAATGTCCATACTACCCAAAGCAATCTATAATTTCAATGCACTTCCCATTAAAATACCAATGGCATACTTCACAGACCTAGAACCAACTTTCCAAAAATTCATCTGGAATAAAAAAAAGACCCCGAATAGCCACAGCAATCCTGAGAAAGAAGAACAAAGTAGGTGGGATCTCAATACCAGATTTCAAGCTGTATTACAAATCCACTATTCTCAAAACAGCCTGGTATTGGCACAAGAACAGACATAGATCAATGGAATAGAATAGAGAACCCAGAAATTGATCCAAATTACTATGCTCAATTAATATTTTACAAAGGAGGCATGAACATACAATGGAGTCAAGACAGTCTCTTCAATAAATGGTGTTGGGAAAATTGGACAGATACATGCAAAAAAATGAAACTAGACCACCAACTTACACCATACACAAAAATAAACTCAAAATGGATCAAGCACTTAAACATAAGACAGGAAACCATAAAAATACTAGAGGAATCTACAGGCAGAAAAATCTCTGACATATGCCAAAAGAACTTCTTCGCTCATACAGCTCCTAGGGCAATGGAAGCTAAAGAGAAAATAAACAAATGGGACTACAGAAAAATAAAAAGCTTTTGCACAGCAAAGGAAACCATCAATAAAACAGCAAGAAAGCCCACTACATGGGACAACATATTTGCCAATGATGTCAATGATAAGGGTTTATACTCCAACATTTACAGGGAACTCATGCAGCTTAAAAAAAGAAGATAAACAACCCAATCAAAAAATGGGCAACTGATCTAAATAGACACTTTTCGAAAGAAGACAGAAGGAAGGCCAAGAGACATATGAAAACCTGCTCTAAATCACTAATCGTCAGAGAGATGCAAATCAAAACAACAATGCGGTACCATCTCACACCTGTCAGAATGGCCATTATCAACAAGTCAACAAATGACAAGTGCTGGCGAGGATGTGGAGAAAAAGGAACCCCCGTGCACTGCTGGTGGGAATGCAGACTCGTGGAGCCACTGTGGAGAACAGTATGGAGTTTCCTTAAAAACCTAAAAATAAAACTCCCATTTGACCCAGTGATCCCACTTCTAGGAATATATCCCAAGAAACTGGAAACATCAATCAGAAAGGATTTATGCACCCCTGTGTTCATAGCAGGACAATTCACCATAGCTAAGATTTGGAAACAGCCTAAGTGCCCACCAGCAGATGAGTGGATTAAAAAACTGTGGTACATCTACACAATGGAATACTACGCTGCGGTAAAAAAGAAAGAGCTCTTACCATTTGCAACAGTATGGATGGAGATGGAGAATATTATGCTTAGTGAAATAAGCCAGGCAGAGAAAGATAAATATCACATGATCTCACTCATTTGTGGAATATAATGAACAACATAAACTGATGGGGGGAAATATAGATCCAGAAACAGAGAAACATCAATCAGAACATCAAACCTCAGGGAAGAAATTGTGAGGTAACCAGAAACCCAAGAATGCCTGAGAACACCTTTCTAGCCTTGCTAGCAATCATCAGATGTACGGTAATTTTACCTGGGACAAGAGGGTAAGTATTTTGGTCTTATGCTCCTGACCCTTCATGGGTAAGACCCCCTACATGGGCTGATCCCCTGACTAATGTAGTTACCAATAATACCAAACACCCTGGACATCCAGGAGGTCCATGGGTGGGGCAAGAAAGTATAAATACACAAGGGTCTCCACCCAGCTTCCCTTTTGTATGACACGAAATCAAAACAATGCCCCTTTGTGTCTACAATTAAAGAGAGGTTTCTGGCTTGCTTGGACACCAAAGAAAGGGTGTCACTATTATCACTACATGCCCCCGGTAGAGGTGCTGAAAATGTAACTAAGACCCTGTCTATATAAAAAGAAATGGACAGCCAGTTTGAAAGGGAATTCCCATGGACTAGAACAAAGAATATCCTTGCATGATATTATTCTACACTATCATTAAAATTTTTCCCATATTTGGATCACCCCCAGTACTTGTAATAGTTCCTCGCACCCTTGGGGATAAAAAAAAAAAGTCATCTGTTTGGTGCTTGGAGACAAACTTAACACATCTCTTGATATTTTAGAATTACTACAGCATAATATACAATTATCCCAAGCAAATGTACAAACTAATTCTTTGAATGTCTGGCAGCAATTTCAAAAGGACATGTAAGGATTTGATCCTTTTCATTGTGTAGAGGGCCTCCTGGGAAGGCACCTGAGCATTCTATATTGGTCCCTCTTACCCTTTAGGCCAAGAGAGACCCTCTTCTCACAATTCAATTGCTCACAGCTGTTGCATGAGCTCTCTGTTCATGTCGAGGTTGAAGTCTCATAATGACTGGTGCCATGGATCTGTCTCTCACCCAGTGGGGCAAACTGAGCCCTCCCTGGAGAAAAAACCCCGGTTCCAATAGATATGTGATCAGTGCTGGGGCCCCGCAAGCAGTCGAGGGGATCCCATGGCAGGTGTTGGGCATGGAGGCCACGGGGGCATAGGCTACCAAGGAGACAAAACTGAACCTCACGTCACCCTGCTTAGCCCCGGAGGATGGCTTGTTAGCCAGAGACGGGTAAGATTCCTCAAGGAAGGAACAACCTAAGACAGGCACAGTTGCAGAGGGGCCATCAGGAGAGAATTTGCGGATCAACAGAGGTGGGGCACAGAACCTCACCCCCCCCAACATTGCAGGGGCCTGAATCATAGCCCCTTCTGAGGGAGGTCTCCTGCCCCCATGGGTGCTTCATGCTTCCCATGCCCAGCTCATATCAGGACCCAGGTTACTGACAGAGACTTGGCCGACAGCAGCTGCCCTCTCACTCCAACAAGAATTGTTTGAGTTGTCTTGTACCCATGGTGCGGGGAAGTGGGTTTACGATAACTAAATCCAGCCTACCACCAGGTATGCTCAGGACCTACTCAAGAAGGCAAATAATCCCTTCCACCAATATTTACAGGGTAAAATAAGATTGTTGTTAGAGTAATAAATTTGATAGTAAAACAGTAGTCAAGTTTTCAGGCAAATTTAAATTGGCTAGTTGAAACAAGCGAATATTCTAGAAAAATTAATTGTACTGGACAAAAAGGTGTTCCTAAAGTGTTAACTAAAATTTTTATTGGTACCTCATCTCATGATAAAATTGTGCACCATGTAATGAACCTAAAACAGTGATATTATAGTGCAAAAAATTAAAATTTAAAAGCCATCAAGACTACATTATAAAATTTTCAAAAGCCTCCTAACATTTAAATCAAAAAAGGAGGGGATAGTAGAGGAATATCATGTAAGGAAAAATATCCTGTAAGTAAATTACATCTAGAAAATTAATACTTTAGAGAATTAATTTTAAGGCTAAAAGCAAGACACCCATGAAAAACACACAAGGTGACAAAACAAGCCAGAGGAAAATCATTTGGGCAAAAAATGATAAAGGATCCCCAGTAAAATTTATAGAAAATATTCCTTTATTAACTTTTGGTCGAGAATATGTTTGTATATTTTCAGAAAACAACTCCGAGACCATGTGGATTCCAGAAACAGAGAGGAATCGACAGGACTACTCCAGCCATGAAGACAGAAGAGAAGCATTCCAGACACGGAAGACTCTGATGTGGCCTTCCCATACTAGCAGTTAACAGCTGTGCATCACTGCAGGTTGCCCAGGACCAAACCAGAGAGAGTCGGACCTGCAATACCACCATTTTCCACCATCCAGAACTGAAATGTCAGTGCTGACATGTACACATAAGGAACTGTTGGACATTGAAATTGGGTCTCAAAAAGAACTGTTGGCCCAGAAAGAAACTCACTGCACACTGATTCATTTGCCTGTCACCATAACCATTATTGCTTGTCTCATTTTCGGTTCTTATAAGTGTATTTCTAATAGCACATGATCTCACTCATCTAGGGGAAATAATGAACAACATAGACTGATGAAAAAGAACAGACCCAGAAACAAGGAGGCATGGATCAGACTGTTAGGCCTCAGGGGGAGGGGAGGGAAGGGTGGGGACAAAGGGGAGAGATCAACCAAAGGACTTGTGTGCAAGCATATGAGCCTATCCAGCGCTTAAGGACAACAGGGGTTGGGGGCATGTGTGGGTAGGGGTGAGGGATGGGAATGGTGGAATGAGGACAAATATGTGATACCTCAATCAATAAAGAAATTAAAAAAAAAAGAAATAGGGTAGCTAAGTGAATAAGAAAACATGACTCATATATCTGCTGTCTGCAAGAGACCCACCTCAGAAGAAAGGACCCACACAGACTGATGGTGAAGGGATGGAGAAAGGGTTTTCAGGTGAATGGAAATGAAAAAAAAAAATGGGATAGCAATACTTATATCGGACAAATTATACATCAAAGTCAATGCCATAACAAGGGATAAGGAAGGCCACCTCATAATACTAAAGGGAGCAATTCAACAAGAAGATATAACTATGATAACATATATGCACCCAATACATGAGCACCCAAATACATTAAAAAAAAACTTCTGGAGGATATCAAGGGAGTTATTGATATATAAAGTAGGGGACTTTAATACCAACTAACATCACTGGATAAATCCTCTAAAGAAAAACTAAGCAAAGGTTTTAGAAAAAGATGGCAACCGGCAGGAAGGTAGGGAGAGAGAGAGTGTGAGTGAGGAACCCATAGAGGAGAGTGTAGACATGTGTGGTGTGTGTGTGTGTATGAGCTAGGTTCATTTAGGTTCTGCAGGTCTTCCAAGGGGCTGCCTAACCAGGCAGTCCTGGACGGCAGAGCCCTGAGGAAAAAGGGGACACTTCTCAGAGGCTGGCGCGGACGCAGAGACCACGCCATCTTGAGAAACAGAGCTGCCGGAGACTAGGATCCTGGCTTCAGACACCAACCAGGACCCTGCAGCCATTGGGGACAGAGAACTGCTATCACAGCTTCAGACCAACGAGCAACAAGAATCCAGACTTCCCGGCAGATTTCCATGAGTCAAAGTGCCTATCCCCCCCCGCAGGCTCGCGGATAGCGCCATAGTAACTGATAGATCCTCCCCTCGCCCCAGCTGCAGAGTTTTGTGCAGGGACGTGCTCCCCTTTAGGGAATTTGGCGAGCGGGACAGAAGCAGCTCCCCTCGGGGAAATCTGACAGCGCGCACAGAGGGCTCCACTTCGGGGAATTTGGGGGAATTTGGCTTGCGGGTCACAGCTTCACTTCGGGGAATCTTAGAGTGGGCACAGAGGGGCTCCCCTTTGGGGAATTTGGGGTGCAGGACGGACTCCGCCCCCTTCGGGGAATCTTGGAGAGTGCACGGAGGCAGCTCACCTTCAGGAATTTGAGAGTGTGCGAAGCCCTAGCCGGTTTGGCTCAGTAGAGAGAGCACACACAGGACGCAGCTCCACTTCAGGGAATTTGGCATGCCGGACACAGCTGCCTGGGATCCCTGACTCACAGCGCATTCACACTAAGAGCCAGTGACCCCAATTGTTGGTGCATGCACACACAGGGACCCTGATTCTCAATGAGAAACCGCACAAGGCAACAGAGACTCTGACACTCAATTCTTGGTGCAGACACAGGGAAACTCTGACTCCTGGAACATGCTAAGAATCTCATTTTCGGCACATACCAACAGTGTGGTGCAGACAGGGCCCTTGAATGTAAGTGTGCACATGAGACCACACGGAACTCTGGGGACACTGATCATGGGCATGTCTGGTTCCCATCAACCAAAGGCAGCCACACATCCTAGTGTCAGAGCACTTCAGTGAAACTCGGGGGGAGCGAAGTCCCCACAGCACACAGCCCAGGTCCATGAAAACTGAAGCTTGAGCTTTCTGGTGATAGTCAGAATGGGGAAACGAAATAACTCACAGCGGAAAGAAAATGTGGAGTCGCCAAGAAAGGAAATTAGTGAAACTGAAGCTTGCAACATGACCACAAAAGAGTTCAGAGTAATGGTTGTGGAATTTATACATCGGATCGATGATAAAATCAACAACTTAAGCAAGAATCAGGAAGAAATGAAAAGTGATATAGCTACAATCAAAAACACCATGGAAATTTCAACAGTAGACTAGAAGAAGCAGAGGACGGAATTAGTGAGTTAGAAGATCAGGTACAGAAACAAGCTCAATCTGAATAGCAATTGGAGAAAAAAATAAAAAGCAGGAGGAAAGCCTAAGGGAGCTTCAGGACAACATGAAACGAAGTAACATGCGTATAATAGGGCTGCCAGAAGGACAAGAAGAGCAGCAGGGATTAGAAAATCTATTTGAAGAAATAATGACAGAAAACTTCCCGGATATGGGAAAGATAAAAGTTACGTAAGTACAGAGAGTCCCAAGCAGGATCAACCCCAAAAGACCCACACCAAGACATGTCATAATTTCAATGGCAAATATAAATGATAAAGAGAGAATCTTAAAGGCGGCAAGAGAGAGACAGAGAGTTACCTACAAAGGAATACCATCAGATTGTCAAATGATTACTCAACAGAAACACAACAAGCTAGAAGAGAATGGAAGGAGGTATACAAAGTGTTGCAAAACAAAGGACTGAATCCAAGAATACTATATCCAGCAAGGCTATCATTCAAAATTGAAGGGGAAATCAGGTCCTTCAAAGACAATAAAAGGCTCAGGGAGTCTATCACCACCAAACCAGCAATGCAAGAAATGCTAAAGGGAATACTGTAAAAAGAAGAAATAAACAGGTAAGAAGGGATACAGACGCAAAAATAGATATGACTACAAACAAATACCTTTCAGTAATAACTTTAAATGTAAACGGACTAAATGCTCCAATCAAAAGACATCAAGTGGCTGAATGGATGAAAAACATGACCCATATATCTGCTGTCTACAAGGGACCCACCTCAGAACAAGAACCTCACACAGATTGAAAGTGAAGGGATGGAAAAATATCTTTCAGGCAAATGGAAATGAAAAAAAAGCTGGGGTAGCAATACTTATATCTGACAAAATAGACCTCAAAGTAAATGCCAAAACAAGAGATAAGGAAGGCCACTTCATAATACTAAAGGGAGAAATCCAACAAGAAGAAATAATTCTGGTAAACGTATACTCACCCAATATAGGAGCACCCAAATACATAAAAAGCTCCTGGAGGATATCAATGGAGAGATTAATAGCAATACAATCATAGTAGGAGACTTTAATACCCCACTATCACCATTGGACAAATCCTATAAACAAAAAATCAGCAAAGAAACATCAATCCTAAATGACTCAATAGACCAGATGGAATTAATTGACATCTTCAGAACATTTCATGCCAAAGCCACAGAATATACATTCTTCTCAAGTGTACATGGGTCATTTTCAAAGATAGACCATATGCTGGGACATAGGCAAAGTTTCTTCAAATTCAAGAAGATAGAAATTATATCAAGCATCTTCTCAGATCACAGTGGTATAAAACTGGAAATCAATTACAATAAATACAATCCAAAGAAATCAAACACGTGGAGACTAAACAGCATGCTATTAAACAAGGACTGGGTCACCAGAGAGATCAAGGAAGAAATAAAAAACATCATGGCAACAAATGGCAATGAAAACAAAACAATCCAAAATCTATGGGACACAGCGAAAGTAGTCTTGAGAGGGAAGTTCATAGCTCTACAAGCCTATTGCAAAAAACAAGAAACAATGGTAATAAATTACCTAACCCTACAACTCAAAGACTTAGAAAAAGAGCAGCAAGAAAAGCCCAGTGTAACCAGAAGGAAGGAAATAACAAAGATCAGAGCGGAGATAAATGACATAGAGACCAAAGAAACAATACAAAAGATCAACAAAACCAAGAGCTGGTTCTTTGAAAGGATAAACATAATTGATGGACCTCTAGCCAGGCTCACCAAGAAGCAAAGAGAGAGGACCCAAATAAACAAAATCAGAAATGAAAGAGGTGAAATACCAACAGACCTCGCTGAGATACAAAGGATTGTTACAAAATACTACGAACAACTCTATACCAACAAACTGGACAACCTGGAGGAAATGGACATATTCCTAGAAAAATACAACCTTCCAAAAATCAATCAGGAAGAACCTAAACAGCTCAGTAGGCCAGTAACTATGGATGAAATTGAAGCAGTCATCAAAAAGCTTACGGCAAACAAAAACCCGGGCCTGACGGTTTCACAGGAGAGTTTTACCAAACATTCAAGAAGAACTAAAACCTATCTTCCTCAGACTATTCCAAAAAATTCAAGAAGAAGGAACACTTCCAAGCTCCTTCTATGAAGCCAGCATCACCCTAATACCAAAACCACATAAAGACAACACAATGAAAGAGAATTACAGAACAATATCCCTCATGAACATAGATGCCAAAATCCTCAACAAAATTCTAGCAATTCATCTCCAGCAGTACATCAGAAAGATCATACACCGTGACCAAGTACGATTTATCCCAGGAATGCAAGGATGGTACAATATGTGCAAATCAATAAATGTGATACATCACATAAACAAAATGAGAGATAAAAATCACATAGTCATATCAATAGATGCAGAAAAAGCATTTGACAAAATACAACACCCTTTCTTGATAAAAACTCTCAACAAGGTGGGAATAGAAGGCTCATACCTCAACATAATAAAAGCTACATATGATAAACCCACAGCAAACATCATAATCAATGGACAAAATCTAAAAACATTTCCCCTAAGAACAGGAACAAGACAGGGATGCCCACTCTCACCACTCTTGTTTGACATAGTACTGGAAGTATTAGCCATTGCAATTAGACACGAAGAAGAAATAAAAGGCATCCAAATTGGAAAAGAACAAGTAAAGCTGTCTTTATTTGCAGACGACATGATATTGTACATAAAAAATACGAAAGACTCCATCAAAAAACTAATAGACTTAATAAATGAATTCAGCAATGTAGCAGGACACCAAATTAATGCCAATAAATCTATGGCCTTTCTATACACTAATAGTGAACTTATATACAGAGAGACTAAAAAGGCAATCCCATTTACCATCGCACCAAAAAAATTAAGATACCTAGGAATAAACTTAACTAAGGAGGTAAAAGACCTTTATACGGAAAACTACAGGACACTGAAAAAAGAGATAGAGGAAGACGTAAACAGATGGAAGAACATACCATGTTCATGGATTGGTAGAATCAACATCATTAAAATGTCCATACTACCCAAAGCAATCTATAGATTCAATGCACTCCCCATTAAAATAGCAACGGCATATTTCACAGACCTTGAAAGAACTCTCCAAAAATTCATCTGGAATAAAAAAAGACCCCGAATAGCCACAGCAATCCTGAGAAAGAAGAATAAATTAGGATGGATCTCATTACCAGATTTCAAGCTATATTAGAAAGCCACTATTCTCAAAACAGCCTGGTACTAGCACAAGAACAGGCATATAGATCAATGGAACAGAATAGAGAATCCAGATATTGACCGAAACCACTATGCTCAATTGATATTTGACAAAGGAGGCATGAACCTACAATGGAATAAAGACAGTCTCTTCAATAAATGGTGTTGGGAAAATTGGACAGATACATGCACAAAAATGAAGCTAGATCACCAACTTACGCTATACACAAAAATAAACTCAAAATGGATACAGGACTTAAACATAAGACGGGAAACCATAAAAATACTAGAGGAATCCACAGGCAGAAAAATCTCAGACATATGCCAAAGAAATTCTTCACCTATTCTGCCCCTAGGGCAATGGAAGCTAAAGAGAAAATAAACAAATGGGACTACATCAAAATAAAAAGCTTTTTTACAGCAAAGTAAACTATCAACAAAACAACAAGAAAGCCCACTGCATGGGAGAACATATTTGCAAATGGTAGCACTGATAAAGGTTTAATCTCCAACATCTATAGGCAGCTTATACAACTTAATAAAAGGAAGATAAATGATCCAATAAAAAAATGGGCAACGGACCTAAATAGAATCTTTTCTAAAGAAGTCAGAAGGAAGGCCAAGAGACACATGAAAACATGCTCATAGACACTAATTATCAGAGAGATGCAAATCAAAACAACAATGCGGTACCATCTCACACCTGTCAGAATGGCTATCATCAACAAATCAACAAACGACAAGTGTTGGCTTGGATGCGTAGAAAAAGGAACCCTCGTGCACTGCTGGTGGGAATGCAGACTGGTGCAGCCACTGTGGAGAACAGTATGGAGTTTCCTCAAAGAACTGAAAATGGAACTCCCATTTGACCCAGTAATCCCACTCCTAGGAATATATCCTAAGAAACTGGGAACACCAATAAGAAAGGATATATGCACCCCTATGTTCATAGCAGCACAATTTACAATAGCTAAGATCTCGAAATAGCCTAGGTGCCCATCAGCAGATGACTGGATCAGAAAACTATGGTACATCTACACAATGGAATATTATGCTGGCATAAAAAAAAGGATTTCTTACCATTTTCAGCAACCTGGGTGGAATTGGAGAACATTATGCTGAGTGAAATAAGCCAGTCAATGAAAGGCAAATACCACATGATCTCACTCATTTATGGATAATAAAGAACATTATAAACTTGAACAAAAAGATACATACAGAGGCAGTAAAGCATCAAACAGACTGTCAAATTACAGCAGGAAGGTTAGGGAGAGGTGGGGAAGATAAGAGATCAACCAAAGGACTTGTATGCATGCATATAAACATAACCAATGGACTCAAAACTCTGAGGGGTGAGTGCATATATGGGAATGTGGTGGGGGGGGCAATGGTAAGATATGTACACATATAATACCTTAATTAAAAAAATTGGGAAAAAAAGAAAAGGGGAAAAAAAATAAAGAAAAACTAAGCAAAGAAACAGCCATTCTAAATGATTCATTAGATTAGATGAAATTAATTGACATCTTCAGATCATTTCACCCCAAGCCACAGAATATACATTCTTCTCAAGCGCACATGGGGTATTTTCAAAGATAGACCACATATTTGGATACAGGCAAAGTCTCTTCAAATTCAAGAAGACAGAAATCATATCAAGCATCTTCTCAGATCACAATGGCATAAAATTAGAAATGAACTACAATAAAAACAATGAAAAAATCAAACACCTGGAGGCTAAATAGCATGCTACTAAACAATGATTGGGTTACCAAAGAGATTAAAGAAGAAATAAAAAACATCATGGCAACAAACAACAATGAAAACACAACAATCCAAAATATAAGGTACACAGTGAAAGCAGCCCTGTGAGGGAAGTTCATAGCTCTACAGGACTACTTCAAAAAACAAGAAAAAATGATAATAAATTATCTAACCCTACAACTCAATGAGTTAGAAAGAGGGCAAGAAGAAAATCCCAGCATAAGCAGAACAAAGGAAATATTAAAGATCAGAGCAGAAATAAACGACATAGAGACCAAAAAAGCAATACAAAAGATCAACAAAACCAAGATCTGATTCTTTGAAAGGATAAATTAGAGTGATGAACCTCTAGCCAGGCTCACCAGGAAGCAAAGAGAGAGAACGCAAAAAAACAAAAAAACAAAAAAGAAAGAGGTGAAGTAACAACTGATCCCAAAGAAATACAAAGGATTATGAAAAAATACTATGAACAACTTTATTTCAACAAAATGGACAACCTAGAAGAAATGGACATATTCTTAGAAAAATACAAGCTCCCAAATCTCAATCAGGGAGATTAACAAACCCTGAATAGGCCAATAATTACCAAAGAAATTGAAGCAGTGATTAAAAATCTTCCAGCAAACAAAAGCCCTGGCCCGGCAGCTTTACAGGGGAGTTCTACCAAACATTCAAAGAAGAAATAAAACCTAACCTCCTCAGATATTCCAAAAAATTTGAGGAAAGCACACTTCCAAGCTCTTCCCATGAAGCCAGCATTACCCCAACTCCAAAACCAGATAAAGACACCACAGAAAAAGAGAAATACAGGTCAGTATCCTTGAGGAACATAGATGCTAAAATCCTCAACAAAATTCTAGGAAATCAGATTCAGCATTAAATCACAAAGACTATACACCAAATGGGATTTATTCAAGATGAAAGGATGGTACTAGTACAATATCCACAAATCAATAAATGTGATACATCACAAACAAATTGAGAAACCAAAATTACATAATCATATCAATCGATGCAGAAAAAGCATTTGACAAAATCCAACGTCCTTTCTTGAAAAAAACTCTCAGCAAAGTGTGAATAGAGGGATCATGCCTCAACATAATAAAAGCCTTATATGACAAACCTACAGCCAACATCATAATCAATGGGCAAAAACTAAACTCATTTCCCGTGAGAATGGGAACAAGACAGGGATGTCCACTTTCCCACTCCTGTTCGATAGAGTTCTGGAAGTGCTAGCCATAGCACTGAGACAAGAGGAAGAAATAAAGGGCATCCAAATTGGAAAAGAAGAAGTAAAACTGTCCTTATTTGGAGATGACATTATACTATACATAGAAAACCCAAAGACTCCATCAAACTACTAGACTAATAAATTAATTCAGCAATGTAGCAGGATACAATATTAACACCAAGAAATCTATGGCATTTTTATACACCAATAAGAAACTCACATAAAGCGAAACAAGACAAACAATTCCATTTACCAATGCGCCACAGAAATTAAGATACCTAGGAAGAAACTTAACTAAGGAGGTAAAAGACTTATACTCGGAAAATTACAGGACATTGAAAAAAGAGACAGAGGAAGACATAAACAGATGGAAAAACATACTGTGCTCATGGATTGGTAGAATCAACATCATTAAAATGTCCATGCTACCCAAAGCACTCTGAAATTTTAATGTACTCACCATTAAAATACCAACAGCATACTTCAATGATCTAGAACAAACTCTTCAAAAATTCATCTGGAATAAAAAAAAAAGACCCCGAATAGCCACAGCAATCCTGAGAAAGAAGTACAAAGTTGGAGGGATCACAATACAAGATATCAAGCTAAATTACCTGGCCATAGTTCTCAAAACTGCCTGGTACTGGCACAAGCAGACATATAGACCAATGGAACAGAACAGAGAACCCAGAAACCTACCCAAGCCATTATGCTCAATTAGTATCTGACAAAGGAGGCAAGAGCATACAATGGAGTCAAGACAGTCTCTTCAATAAATGGTGCTGGGAAATTTGGTCAGATACATGCAAACAAATGAAACTAGATCACCAACTTACACCATACACACACACACACACACACACACACACACACAAAATAAAAAACACACCTCAAAATGGCTAAAGGACTTAAATGTAAGAAGGGAAACCATAAAAATCCTACAAGACTCCATAGGCAGCAAAATAGAAGACATATTTTGTAGCAATATCTTTACCAATACAGCTCCTAGGGCAATGGAGAAAATTTACAATATCTATGTTTTGGAAACAGCCTAAATGCCCATCAGCAGATGAGTGGATTAGAAAACTGTGGTACATCTACACAATGGAATACTACATTGCTATAAAAAATAAGGAATTCTTACAATTTGCAACAGCATGGATGGAACTGGAAAGCATTATGCTAAGTGAAATAACCAGTAAGTGAAAGAAAAAATACCACATGATCTCATTCATTTATGGATAATAAAGAACATTATAAATTGATGAACAAAAATAGATACAGAGGCAGAAAAGCATCGAACAGATGGTCAAACGACAGAGGGAAGGCTGGGGAAGTTTGGGGGGTTAGGGGAGGTGAGAGATCAACTGAAGGACTTCTATGCATGCATATAAGCATAACCAATGGACGCAAGACACTGGGAGAGGGGTGTGGGCATGTGCTGGGGGGTAGTGGAGGCCTGGGCAAGGTCAATTGGGGGAAAAAGAGATATATGTACTACTATTTATAATACTTTAAACTTATAAAAATAAAAAAGAAAATAAACAAATGGGAATACATCAAAATAAAAAGCTTCTGCACAGCAAAAGAAACCATCAACAAAACAAAAAGAAAGCCCACTGCATGGGAGAACATATTTGCCAATGCTATTTCATATAAGTGTTTAATCTCCAAAATTTACAGAGAACTCATACAACTTAACAAAAGAAAGATAAATGATCCAATAAAAAAATAGGCAAAGGACCTAAATAGATACTTTTCGAAAGAGGACATACAAAAGTCGAGAGACATATGAAAACATACTCAAAGTCACTAATCATCCAAGAGATGCAAATCAAAACAACAATGAGATACCATCTCACACCTGTCAGAATGGCTATCATCAACAAATCAACAAAGGACAATTGCCGGTGAGGATGTGGAGAAAAGGGTACCCTCATGCACTGCTGGTGGGAATGCAGACTGGTGCAGCCACTGTGGAGAATAGTATGGAGTTTCCTCAAAATTTAAAAATGGAATTTCCATTTGACCCAGGAATTCCACTTCTAGGACTATATCCCAAGAAACCAGAAACACCAATCAGAAAGGTTATATGCACCCCTATGTTCATAGCAGCACAATTTGCAATAGCTAAATTTTGGAAACAACCTAAGTGTCTATCAGCAGATGAGTGGATTACTACACCACTATAAAAAAGAAGGAACTTTTATCATTTGCAACAGCGTGGATGGAACTGGAGAGCATTATGCTAAGCAAAATAAGCTAGTCAGAGAAAGGTAAATATCACATGATCTCACTCATATGTGGGATATAATGATCAACATAATTTGATGAACAGGAATACATCCAGAGACAAATGGCAGGGGAGTGGCAGGGGGATAGAGAGCAACCAAAGGACTTGTATGCATGTGTATTAGCATAACCATTGGACACAGACATTGGGGCAATGGGGTCTTTCCCATGTTGGGAATGGCTGTGGGGGGTGGTCAAGGGTGAAAAAGGATACATATGTAAAACTTTAGACAATCCTATCTAATAAAAAAGTAATACGCAAATTAACTATCACTCCGCTACACCCACTAGCCACGCCCACCATCCAATCAGGAGCAAGTATGCAAATTAACTCCAACCAAGATGGCTGTGGCCACGGAGCGAGCAGAAGGGAGGCTTGAGTTTCCCTGGCGCAGGAGGAAGCCAAGCTTTCCACACACGCTGGCGGGCCCAGGCCTCCACTCAAGTGTACAAAGTTTCAATTATAGAAGATAAATAAATTCCAACAGAAATGGTGGCAGGCAGCCCGGAGCTGCAGAGAGCTGGAGGCTAGGGTTGCCCTCAGCGATGGAGGAAGCCAAGTTTCTGCAGCCCTGGCCTGCCTTGGTCTCCACTCACGACTACAAAGTTTCAATTATGGAAGATAAATAAACCCCAAATACCAGGGTCTCCGCTTGGGTCACTGTGGGGTGTGGCCAGCCTGAAAACCACCACAGGCCCCTCGCCCAGGCCTCCTCACACCCCAAGGGACATGCTTCAGGGCAAACCAGCTAGTCCCCACCCATGCACCAGGCCTCTATCCTATCTAATAAAAGAGTAACATGTAGATTGACCATCACTCCAACACACAAGATGGCTGCCCCCATGTGGACACAAGATGGCCACCACAAGATGGCCAGCAGGGGAGGGCAGTTGGGAGGGACCACGCCTGCAAGGGAGGGCAGTTGGGGGCAATCAAGCCTGCAGGGGAGGGCAGTTAGGGGTGACCAGGCCGGCAGAGGAGGGAAGTTGGGGGTGACCGGGCCTGCAGGGGAGGGCAGTTAGGGGCAAACAGACTGGCAGAGGAGCAGTTAGGCATCTATCAGGCTGGCAGGGGAGTGGTTAGTGTGTGATCAGGCTGGCAGGCAGAAGTGGTTAGGGGCAATAAGGAAGGCAGGCAGGCGAGCAGTTGGGAGCCAGGAGTCCTGGATTGTGAGAGTGATGTCTGACTGCCTGTTTAAACGGGCAGTCGGACATCCTCCGAGGGGTCCCAGATTGGAGAGGGTTCAGGCTAAGCTGAGGAACACCCCCCCCCATGCAAGAATTTTGTGCACCAGGCTTCTAGTAAATAGTAAATAAATAAAATTTTTAAAAAAAGAAAGAAGAAATGAAAGGCATCCCAATAGGAAAGGAGGAAGTGAAACTCTCACTATTTCCAGATTAAATGCTATTGTACATAGAAAGCCCTAAAGACTCCACCAATAACTACTAGATTTAGTAAATGCATTTGGCAATGTGGCAGGATACAAAATCAGCCAAAATTCTATGGCTTTTTTATACACCAATACAAGTAATGAATTCTCAGAAGAGAAACTAAAAAACAATTCCATTTACCATTGCAACAAAAAATTAAGGTATTTAGGAATAAACTTAACTAAGGGATTAAAAGACCTATACTTGGAAAAGTACAGGACATTGAAAATAGAGATCGAGGAAGATATAAACAAGTAGAAAATTATACTGTGTTCATGGATTGGTAGAATCAACATCATTAAAATGTCCAGACTAGAAGATGGCTGCTGACGGGAAGGCAGACTGCAAGATAGTGTGTGAGTGAGAAAACAAAGGGTGAGTGTGTGGTCACACGTGGAGTGTTTGTTGGTGAGTTGAGGGACAGCTATACTCCAGGAGATTGTGGGGGACTGCTGGACTGGGCTCCCCTGACCAGGCAGCCCCCACTGCTGCTGGGTTCCCTCCCAGTACAACCAGCTTGGACACGGAGACCACACCGTCTTGAAGAGGAAAGTGGATGTTATTGGAAGTCTGAAAAGCCTGTGGAATCTACAACTATGGCACCCACCGAACAGCTGAGAACCCGAGAACACCAGTCCCCAAGGAGCGCAAGCACGCAGATTCAGAGGAGCTCTACACTCCCTCATGGGAAGGTCAGATTTTTCCTGGGATAAGGTGAGGTCTGTGGTCCCGGCAGGAGAGAGAAATGCACATGTTGGGAGCTGGTGGACTGGGGGAATTCTGCGCCTAGAAAAACCCATGGCTGTTGGGGCTGGCGTGATCTGTGAATGTGGAAGGGGGTCCGCAGAGCTGCTAACAGAAGGGAACTCTAAAAAGCAACCCATTTTTACCTTGGCATAAAAGGACAGCCTAAAAATTTTAAAGTGTGCTGGCTGCTTAAACCCAAGGGGAAAAAAGACTGCACAGACTTGCACTCATCCCCGGAGTTCGCACACTTACTCTGGCTCTTTTTTTTCCTCCCTCTTTAAATCCTTGCTTCTGATTACTAAGACCAATACATAGGATCACCCAATTGGGGGCACTCTAAGAGACTTCAGGGGAAAGTTGTTTTTCTGGAACCTGGGAATCAGAGCGGGGAATAACCATCAGAGAATCAGCTCTGGGGCAACCCACTTACCCAAACTGGTATTAAGTGCCACAGGGAAAACAAAATCTAAACACTAGCTAGAGAGGACAAATAGACCCAGAGGTCAATCCAGAAACACTGCCACCCAGGGGTTGAATCACAAATTGACTCTTGTGTAAACACAAATAAAGGAATATAAGAAAATAAAGATGCACTGCCTGCTTAAAAATCAGGACTGGCTTACAACACTGAGGAGCAGTGGAACGCAAGGAACTTCAATACTGTCCTGACTAGGAAACAAGTGTGCCAAACAGAACAGTAGAGGAAGTGAATGACCTTCACTACTGCACAATTTTATTTTTATTTTTTTCATCTTTTACTTAAGAAACTAAATTTTTTTCTTTTTTCCTCAATTGTGTTACCTTTTTAATTATTACATTTTTAATTTCAATCAGTATTATTACTACTACTATTTTACCTTTTTTTAAAAAGTGTCATTTTATTTTCTCTTTATTTTACTTTGGGATTAGTGTTCTACATTTTTTTTTCATCTTTCCTTTAGCATCATTTTACTCTATCTCAACTTTACCTTTATGCCAACACTCTCTTCCTCACTTTTCCCCTTTTGTTGTCCTGTTTCTCTTACCCTATTCCTGCTTTAGATTTTCCCTCTTCCTTATTTTTACCCTCTGCTAAAATTTCACCCTACTTATATACCTAATTTCCAATCCCCTGCTCCAAGTCCATACACACCTCTCTTCTCTTTCTTCACTATCCAAAAATCTTTTCTCTCTCTGTCCTTTTGTTGTTGTTTGCTTTATTGTTGATTATATAAATTTTTTTATGCTTGTTTGTGAGATTGTTTTTCTTTTTATTTTTTTCTTTTGTTTTTGTTTGTTTTTTGATTCTGTATTTCCTCGCCTTGCTTGGTATTAGTTGTTGCTTGTAGTTTGCATTCATCTCCAGGTACATGTTGCTGGCATTTGTTGGGATTAGTGACTAATATATTGGAGTTTTCTCCCCATATATATAGTTTTTTTCCCCTCTTCTTTCTTATTCTCTTTCTTTTCTCTCTTAAATTTTTTTATATTTCCCAATTTCATTTTTACACTCCTTTTTTTTCTCTTCTTCTTTCTCTCCTATTCTCTAATTTGCCTTTCTCTGGTGGTCACCTTTATTTGGGGTTATTAATATTGTGAATACATTTGTGTTCAGTGCCTTGGGCTTTGTACCTTGTTGTGTTGTATTTTGTGCCTTTAAATCAACACAGGAGAGAGAGAGAACTACATAACCAGACACCTGGGGAAGAGAGATCATGGGGAGACAAAGAAACAGCCTGCATATGAAAGAAAATCAGGCGTCACCGGAAAGGGAAGTAAATGACATGGAGACAAACAACCTGTCAGATAAAGAATTCAGAGAAATGGTCATAAGGTGGATGAAAAGAATGGAAGACAAATTTGACAATATGTGTAAGAACCAAGAGGAAATGAAAAAAAAAAGAAGAAGAAATGAAAAATGACATTGCTGCTGTAAGAACTCAATAGAAAGCATCAAGAGTAGACTAGAAGAAGCAGAGGACCACATCAGTGAGCTAGAAGACAAGGTAGGAAAAAATACCCAAGTAGAGCATCTTCTAGAAAAAAAATTAAAAAGCAGGAGGAGAGTCAAAGGGAACTTTGGGACAACACAAAACAAAACAACATCCACATAATAAGGGTGCCAAAAGGAGAGGAAACTGAGCAAGGAATAGAAAACCTGTTTGAAGAAATAATGACAGAAAACTAGGGAAGAAAAAACCCACACAAATCCAAGAAGCTCACAGAGTCCCAAACAAAATGAACCCCAAAAGACCAACGTCAAGGCCCATTTTAATTAAATTGTCAAACAACAACAACAAAGTAAGAATCTTCAAAGTGGCTAGAGAGAGACAGAAAGTTACCTACAAAGGATCCCCCATCAGGCTAGTGACTGATTTCTCAACAGAAACACATCAGGCCAGAAGGGAATGGAATATACAAAGTCATGCAAGGGAAGGGTCTGAGTCCAAGAATACTGTACCCAGCAAGGCTATCAATCAAAATTGAAGGTGAAATCAGGAGCTTTGCAGACAAAAAAGGACTAAGGGAGATTATTATCACCAAACCAGCAATGCAAGAAATGCTAAAGAGTCTTCTGTAAAAAACAAAGAGATAGGAAGTGAAGAAGGAACACAGGGGTAAAGAATAAAAATGGTGACAAAAATGGACCTATCAATAATAACTTTAACCCTTTGCACTCGCTTGCTTTTTTCTCGATTCCTTTATTCTAATGCTAACCGTTTCGAGTCACACTCAACATCTGAGTGCAAAAGGTTAAATGTAAATGGATTAAATGCCCAAATCAAAAGACATAGCATAACGGATTGGATAAGAAAACACGACCCATATATCAGCTGTCTACAAGAAACCCACCTCAGAAAAACAGACGCACACAGACTGAGGGTGAAGGGATGGAAAAAGGTTTTTCAGGCGAATAGAAATGAAAAAAAAAACACTGGTGTAGCAATACTTATATCTGACAAATCAGATCTCAAAGTGAAGGTCGTAACAAGAGATAAGGAAGACTACTTCATAATACTAAAGAGAGCAATCCATCAAGAAGAAATAACTCTGTAAACATATACACACACAATACAGGAGCACCCAAATACATAAAAAAAATCTTCTGGAGGATATCAAGAGAGAGATTGACAGCAATACAATCATAGTAGGGGACTTTAATACCCCTCTACCACCATTGGACAAATCCTGTAAACAAAAAATCAGCAAAGAAACATCAATCCTAAATGACTCACTAGACCAGATGGAATTAACTGACATCTACATAATATTTCACCCCAAAGCCACAGAATATACATTCTTCTCAAGTGCACATGGGTCATATTCAAATATAGTCCATATATCTGGTCACAGGCAAAGCCTCTTCAAATTCAAGAAGATAGAAATCATATCAAGAATCTTCTCAGGTCACAATGGCATAAAACTGGAAATCAACTACAACAAAAACAATAAAAAAATCAAACATAAGGAGACAAAATATCATGCTATTAAAAAATGACTGGGTTACAAGAGAGATCAAAGAAGAAATAAAAAACATCATGGCAACAAACGATAATGAAAACACAACAATCCAAAATCTATGGGAAACAGCGAAAGCAGTCTTGAGAGGGAAGTTCATAGCTCTACAAGCCTACTGCTAAAAACAGGAAATAATGGTAATAAATTACCTAACCCTACAACTCAAAGAGTTAGAAAGAGAGCAACAAGAAAAGCCCAGTGTAAGCAGAACAAAGGAAATAATAAAGATCAGAGTGGAGATAAACGACATAGAGACCAAAGAAACAAAACAAAAGATCAACAAAACCAAGAGCTGGTTCTTTGGAAGGATAAACAAGATTGATGAACCTCTAGCCAGGCTCACCAAGAAGCAAAGAGAGAGGACCCAAATAAACACAATCAGAAATGAAAGAGGAGAAATTACAACTGACCACACTGAAATACAAAGGATTATTAAATACCATGAACAACTCTATTCCAACAAACTGGATAATCTAAATGAAATGGACATATTCCTAGAAAAATACAACCTTCCAAAACTCAATCAGGAAGAATCTAAACATCTCAATAGACTGATCACTATGGAAGTAATTGAAGCAGTCATCAAAAAGCTTCCAGCAGACAAAAGCCCAGGGCAATATGGTTTCACAGGGGAGTTTTACCAAACAGTCAAGGAAGAAATAAAACCTATCTTCCTCAGACTATTTTAAAAAATTCAAGAGGAAGGAACACTTTCAAGCTCCTTCTATGTAGCCAGCATCACCCTAATACCAAAACCACATAAAGACAACACAATGAAAGAGAATTACAGGCCAATATCCTTCATGAACATAGATGCCAAAATCCTCAACAAAATTCTACCAAATCGGATCCAGCAGCACATCAGAAAGATCATACACCATTACCAAGTAGGATTTATCCCAGGGATTCAAGCATGGTACAATATCTGCACATCAATAAATGTGATGCATCACATAAACAAATTGAAAGATAAAAATCACATAGTCATATCATTGATGCAGAGAAAGCATTTGACAAAATCCTACACCCTTTCTTGATAAAGACTCTCAGCAAGGTGGGCATAGAAATAATAAAAGCAATATATGATAAACCCATAGCCAACATCATACTGAATGGACAAAAACTAAAAGCATTTCCCCTAAGAAAAGGAACAAGACAGGGATGCCCACTCTCACCACTCCTGTTCAACATAGTACTGGAAGTTTTAGCCATTGCAATTAGACAAAAAGAAGAAATAAAAGGCATCCAAATTGGAAAAGAAGAAGTATAGCTGTCCTGATTTGCAGATAACATGAATCTGTACATAAAAAACCCGAAAGACTTCATCAAAAAACTGTTAGACTTAATAAATGAATTTGGCAAAGTAGCAGGATACAAAATTATCGCCAAGAAATCTATGGCATTTCTATACACCAATAGTGAACTTACAGACAGAGAGACTAAAAAAGCAATCCCATTTACCATTGCACCAAAAAAATTAAGATACTTATGAATAAACTTAACTAAGGAGGTAAAAGACCTATACGCAGGAAACTACAAGACACAGAGAAATGAGATAGTGGAAGACATAAACAGATGGAAGGACATACCATGTTCATGGATTGGTAGAATCAACATCATTAAAATGTCCATACTACCCAAAGGAATCTATAGAAACAATGCACTCCCTATTAAAATACCAATGGCATATTTCACAGACCTAGAAAGAACCTTTCAAAACTTCATCTGGAATTAAAAAAAGACCCCGAATAACCACAACAATGCTGATAAAGAAGAACAAAGTAGGTGGGATCTCAATACCAGATTTCAAGCTGTATTACAAAGCCACTGTTCTCAAAACAGCCTGGTACTAGCACAGAAACAGACATATAGACCAGTGGAATAGAAAAGAGAATCCAGATATTGACCCAAACCACTATGCTCAATTAATATTTGACAAAGGAGACTGAACATACAATGGAGTCAAGAAAGTCTCTTCAATAAATGGTGTTGGGAAAATTGGACAGATACATGCCAAAAAATGAAACTAGATCACCAACTTACACCATACACAAAAATAAACTCAAAATGGATAAGGACTTAAACATAAGATAGGAAACCATAAAAATACTAGAGGAATCCACAGGCAGAGAAATCTCAGACATATGCCAAATGAATTTCTTCCGCTCCTAGGGCAATGGAAACTAGAGAAAATAAACAAATGGGACTACATCAAAATAAAAAGCTTTTGCACAGCAAAAGAAACCATCAACAAAACAAAAAGAAAGCCCACTGTATGGGAGAACATATTTGCAAATGGTATCACTGATAAAGGTTTAACCTCCAACATCTACAGGGAACTTATACAACTTAATAAAAGGAATGTAAATGATCCAATCAAAAAATGGGCAATGGACCTAAATAGAATCTTTTTTAAAAAAGACAGAAGGACGGCCAAGAGACAAATGAAAACATCCTCAAAGTCACTAATTATCCTGGAGATGCAAATCAAAACGCCAATGCGGTACCATCTCACACCTGTCAGAATGGCTATCATCAACAAATCAACAAACGGCAAGTGCTTGCAAGGATGTGGAGAAAAAGGAACCCTCATGCACTGCTGTTGGGAATGCAGACTGGTGCAGCCACTATGGAGAACAGTATGGAGTTTCCTCAAAAAATTAAAAATGGAACTCCCATTTGACCCAGTAATCCCACTCCTAGGAATATATCCCAAGAAACCAGAAACACCAATCAGAAAGAATATATGCACCCCTATGTTCATAGCAGCACAATTCACCATAGCTAAGATTTGGAAACAGCCTAAATGCCCATCAGCAGATGAGTGGATTAGAAAACTATGGCACATCTACACAATGGAATACTACACTGTTCTACAAAGGAAGTAATTCTTACCATTTGCAGCAGCATGGATGGAGCTGGTGAGCATTATGTTATGTGAAATAAGCCAGGCAATGAAAGAAAAATACCACATTATCTCACTCATTTATGGAATATAATGAACAACAAAAACTGATGAACAAAAGATAGGTTCAGTGGCAGTAAAGCACCAAACAGAGTGTCAAGTTACAGTGGGAAGACTGGGGAGTGTTGGGGAGGTGGAGAAAGGGATCAACCAAAGAACTTGTATGCATGCATATAAGCACAACCAATGGACACAAGACACTGGGAAGGTGGGATGAGTGCATGTGACAGGGGGTAGGGGAAGCTGGGGGAAGGTCAATGGTGGGAAAAAAGGAGATATATGTACTACTATAGGTAATACTTTAAATAATAAAAAATAAAATGTCCAGACTACCAATGGCAATTTACAGATGTAATGCATTTCCTATTAAAATACTAATGGCATATTTCACATAGTTAGAAATAAATAATCCAAAAATTTATATGGAATCAATAAAGACCCTGAATAGCTGCAGCAATTTTGAGAAAGAAAAATACAGTTGGAGGAATCACTATACTACAAAGTCACTGTAATGAAAACAGCCTGGTACTGGCACAAGAACAGGCATATAGATCATTTATAACATGGAATACTATGCAGCAGTAAAATAGAAGAATCTCTTACCATTTGCGACAACATGGAGGTACCTGGAGAGTATCATGCTAAGTGAAATAAGTCAGTCAGAGAAGGACCAGCATCACATGATTGCACTCATAGATGGAACCTAATTGACAAAATAAACTGATGAATGGAGGGTTCCAGAGACATGGAAGCATAGAACAGAGTGCGGAACCTCAGAGGGAAGGCGGGGGAGGGTGTAAGGGTGTGAGCTAATCAACCAAAGACCTTGAATGCATATATGGATAACCCATGGACACAGACAATAGGGTGCTGAAGGCCTGGGGATAGAGGGGCCCGGGGCTGTCTGGAGAGGGTCAATGGGGTGAAAAAGGAACATATGTAATACTTTCAACTATAAAGAATTATTGATAAAATGTGATATTGCACATTAACAGATTGCCACACAAACATCACGTGATCATATAAATTGATGCAGAAAAAGCATTCAATAAAATCCAAAACCCTTTTTTTGATAAAAACTCTCAGCAACATGTGAATAGAGGGAGCATACCTCAACATAATAAAAGCCATATGTGACAAACCTACAGCAAACATCATACTCAATGGGCAAAAAATAAAACCATGTCCCCTAAGAACAGGAACAAGACAAAGATGCCCGCTTTCAACACTCCTATTTGACATAGTACTGGAAATGCTAGCCATAGTGACCAGATGAGAAAAAGATATAAAAGGCAGCTGAATTGGAAAAGAAGAAATAAAACTGTCTTTATTTGATTATGACATGATATTGTACATAGAAAACTCTAAAGACTCCATGAAAAAAACTAATTGATTTAATAAATGAATTCAGCAATGTAGCAGGATACAAAATTAATATCTAGAAATCTATGGCATTTTTATACACCAACTAGAGGCCTGGTGCACAAAATTCATGCACTTGGGGGGCGGTGGTCCCTCAGCCCAGCCTGCGCCCTCTTGCTGTCTGGGACCCCTTGGGGGAGTGGGCCTAAGCCATCAGTTGGACATCCTTAAGTGCTGCCATGGAGACGAGAGAGGCCCCTGCCACTGCCACTGCGCTTGCCAGTCATGAGCCCGGCTTCTGGCTGAGCAGTGCTCCCCCTGTGGGAGCGCACTGACTACTAGGGGGCAGCTCCTGCATTGAACATCTGCTCCCTGATGGTCAGTGTATGTCATAGCGACTGGTCATTCCGCTGTTTGGTCTATTTGCATATTAGCCTTTTATTATATAGGATAATGAACTCTCAGAAAGAGAAACTAAAAAAGCAATCCCATTTACCTTTGCAACAAAAAAAAATTAAGATACTTAGGAATAAACCATAAAGGAACTGTACTTGGAAAACTACAAGATTTTTGGGGAAAAAAAGAGATAGAGGAAGATATACACAATTGGAAGAATATACCATGTTCATGGATTGGTAGAATCAACACAATTAAAATGTCCATGCTAACCAAAGCAATGTATAGATTCAATGCAATCCATATTAAAATACCAATGGTATATTTCACAAACTTAGAACAAACTCACCAAAAATATATGGAATAAAAAAAAAGACCCCAAATAGCTGCAGCAAACTTGGGAAAGATCAAAATTAAAGGTATCACAATACCAGATATCAAGTTATATTACAAACCACTGTACTCAAAGCAGCCTGGTACTGGCACAAGAAAAGGCATATAGAACAATGGACCAGAACAAAGAACCCAGAAATCAACCCAAACCATTATGCTCAATTAATAATTACCCAAGTAGGCAAGAGTGTACAATAGAATCAAAACAGTATCTTTAATAAGTGGTGTTGGGAAACTTGGACAGATACCTGCAAATAAATGAAACTAGATCATCAACTTACACCATACGCAAAAATAAACTCACAATGGATAAAAGACTTAAATGTAAGACCTGAAACCATAAAAATCCTAGAAGAAACCATTGGCAGCAATATCTTAGACATCTCTCACAATATGTTTACAGATACATTTTCTAGGACAATGGAGACTAAGGAGAAAATAAACAAATAGGACTACATGAAAATAAAAAGCTTCTGCACAGCAAAAGAAACAATCAATAAAATGAAAATGAACCCACTGAATGGGAGAATTTATTTGCAAATGATACATCTAATAATGGGTTAACCTCCTAAATTTATAAGAAACTCATACAATTCAACCAAAGGAAGACAAAAAATCCAATTAAAAAATGGGCAAAAGTCTTAAACAGACACTTCTCCAAAGTTAACATACTGAAGGCCAAAAGGCATATGAAAAAATGCTCAAAATCACTAATCATCTGTGATATTCAAAGCAAAATGACAATGAGGTACCACTTCACACCTGTCAGAATGGCTATCACCAACAAATCAACATATGACAAGTGTTTGTGATTATGTGGAGAAAAAGGAACCCTTGTACACTGCTGGTGGGAAAGCATTGGTGCAGCTTCTGTGTAAAACAGTATGGAGTTTCCTCAAAAAATTAAAAATGGAACTGCCATTTGACCCAGTGATCCCACTTCTAGGAATATATCATAAGAAATCAGAAACACCAATCAGAAAGGATATATGCACCCCTACATTCATAGCAGTGCAATTTATAATAGTTAAGATTTGGAAACAGTTTCTGTGCCATCATCAGATGAGTGGATTAAAAAACGGTGTTACATCTACACAATGGAGTACTATGCAGCTGGAAAAAGAAAGAACTCTTACTTTTTCAACAGTATGGATGGACCTGGAGAGAATTATGCTAAGTGAAATAAGCCAGTCAGAGAAAGATAAGTATCACATGATCTCACTCATATGTGGAATCTAATGAACCACATAAACTGCTGAACAAAATAGACCCGGAGACTAGAAGCGTCAAACAGATAGTCAAACTTCAGAGGAAAGGCAGGGGAGATTTCGGGGGATGAGGGCTGGGGTAGAGATCAACAAATGAACTCATGCATATATGCATAACCCATGGGCACATACAATAGGGTGCTGAAGACCTGCGTTGGCTTGCTGGGGCAGGATGAGAGAAATCAATGGGAGAAAAAGTGACACATGTAATACTTTCACCAATAAATATTAAAAAATAAAATTCTCAGCAAAATATTAGCAAATCATATCCAGCAATACATTAAAAATAATCATACACCATAAGGTAATTAGATTTATTCAGGGGATATAAAGCTGGTACAATATTTGCAAACCAATAAATGCTATACACATAAACAAATTGAAAGATAACAATCACATAATCACAGCAACTGATGTAGAAAAGGCATTCTACACAATCCAACAACATTTTTTTGATAAATACTCTCAGCAAGGTAGGAAGAGAGGGATCATACTACAACATAATAAAGGCCATATATGACAAACCTAAAGCCAACATCATACTCAATGGGCAAAAACTAAAAGCATTTCTCCTAAGAACAGGAACAAGACAGGGATGTCCCCTTTCACCACTCTTATTCAACATAGTACTGGAAGTCTTAGCCACAGTGAGCAGATAAGAAGAAACATAAAAGGCACCCAAATTGAAAAGGAGGAAGTAAAACAGTCAATATTCACAAATGACATGATATTGTACATAGTAAACCCTAAAGACGCCACCAAAAATTATATGATTTAATAAATGAATTTGGCAATGGAGCAGGATACAATATTAACACCCAGAGATGGATGGCATTTAAAAAAATTAATAAATCTTTATTATTCAGATTATTACAATTGTTTCTCCTTTCCCCCCCCCCCATAGCTCCACTCCACCCAGTTCCCACTCCACCCTCTGCCCTTACCTCCCCCCACACTGTCCTCATCCATAGGTGTACGATTTTTGTCGAGTCTCTTCCTTTACCCCCCACACCCCTTTTCCCCTGAGAATTATAAATCCACTCCCATTCTATGCCCCTGATTCTATTATACTCACCAGTTTATTCTGTTCCTCAGATTTTTAATTCACTTGATTTTTAGATTCGCTTGTTGATAGATATGCATTTGTTGTTCATAATTTTAATCTTTACTTTCTTCTTCTTCTTCTTCTTCTTCTTCTTCTTCTTCTTCTTCTTCTTCTTCTTCTTCAAGAATATCTTTCAGCATTTCATATACTAGTGGTTTGGCGGTGATGAATTCCTTTAGCTTTTTCTTATCTGTGAAGCTCTTTATCTGACCTTCAATTCTGAATGATAGCTTTGCTGGGTAGAGTAATCTTGGTTGTAGGTTCTTGCTATTCATCACTTTGAATATTTCTTGCCACTCCCTTCTGGCCTGCATAGTTTCTGTTGAGAAATCAGCTGACAATCGTATGGGTGCTCCCTTGTAGGTAATTAACTGTTTTTCTCTTGCTGCTTTTAATATTCTCTCTTTGTCTTTTGCTCTTGGCATTTTAATTATGATGTGTCTTGGTGTGGTGCTCTTTGGATTCCTTTTGTTTGGGGTTCTGTGCACTTCCTGGACTTGTAAGTCTATTTCTTTCACCAGGTGGGGGAAGTTTTCTGTCATTATACCTTCAAATAGGTTTTCAATATCTTGCTCTCTCTCTTCTTCAGGCACCTGCATAATTCTGATGTTGGTATGCTTGAAGTTGTCCCAGAGGCTTCTTACACTATCTTCAACTTTTTGGATTCTTTTTTCTTTTTGCTTTTCCGGTTGTTTTTTGCTTCTTTGTATTTCAAATCTTTGACTTGATTCTTGCATTCCTCTAGTCTGCTGTTGGGTCTCTGTATAATATTTTTTATTTCAGTCAGTGTATGTTTAATTTCTAGTTGGCCCTTTTTCATATCCTCGAGGGTCTCATTAAATTTATTGGCCTTTTCTAGGAAATTATTGAAAAACCTTATAAACGTGGTTTTGAACTCTATCCAGTCGTTTGTTTTCCTCCATTTCTTTAGTTTGTGATCTGTTTCCTTGTCTCCTCATTTTTGCTGCTTCCCTGAGTTGGTAGGGTGGCTTTGTGTTCTAGGTTTCCTATATGTTCCAATGGGTCAGCCTCCCAGTTACCTGAGGTGGACACTCTTGGTGCACCACTTTGTGGACTGTGTGTACAGCCTTGTTGTAGTTAAGTCTTGATTGTTGTTGGTGTCATTGGGAGGAATTTACCTCCAGGCCAATTGCTTGTGAGGACCTGCTGTGTCTATAACAGAAGAATTACTGTGCTGGAGACACTCTTATGGGGCAGGACTTGTTTCAGTGGGGCTTTGGTGCTCACTGAGTCTGCCTCTTGAATGTGTCCCTCATGAGAGTAATTGAAATCTGGTGTGTCTCTCACAGACCACTAGATACACTAGCTTCTGGATCTCCAATGGGGTGCAGGTCAACTACTGTCTGAGGCCACCCAGCAGGAGCTACAGCAAGAACTAGTTTTCTCCTCTTTGCTTGGGGTTTGGAGGTTTTGGAGCTGTCTGACCAGAGCTGCAGTTAGTTTGGTTAAGCTGTGATAGGGCAGGCCATTTATATGCAAAAGCCGCTGCATGGAGCTTGGGTGGGTTTGTAGGTTGTGCGGGACGGAGTTTTAGGGCATCACTAGGCTAGGGCGTAGCAAACAGCAATGGCTGCCAGAGAGCCATCTCTGCGTTTCCGCATTTCCAAGTCCCCGAGTCCCACGCTCCAGTGCAGTAAACAATGATTGCTGGGCGCACCTCTGCAAGAACGTCATCCTCACTTTCTGACCCTATGGCTGACAGTCCAGCCTCTCCCCGTCAGAGTTTGGGTCCCCCACATCTCCCCAGAAACTGGATTTCAGAGTAATCGGGAGCTTGTATCTTTTCGGGTTGAAAAAAAGCAGCACATCCAATCACCCACCACCAGCCCAATTTGCTCACCTCCGTACCTCAGCTTTCAACGCTTGTGCACATCTCAATGCTCTTTTCTCTTTCCTTCTAGTTGTAGAACTTCCACTCAGTCAGCTTTCCCGTGGTTCTGGGTGATAGATGTTTTGTCTTTTAGTTGTAGTTTTGAAATTGTTGTGCGAGGCAGCAGTTTAGGTGTTTACTTACGCCGCCATCTTGGTTTTCTCCCAATCGATGGCATTTTTATACACCAATAATAAATTCTAAGAAAGAGAAACTAAAAAAATACCATTTACCATTGCAGCAAAAAATTAAGATAGTTAGGAATAAATGTAACCAAGGAGTTAAAAGACCCATACTCAGAAAAGTATAAGACATTGAGAAAAGAGATATAGGAAGATATAAACCAGTGGAAGAATGTATCATGTTCATGAATTGGTAGAATCAACATCATTAAAATGTTCATAATTCCCAAAGCAATCTATAGATTCAATGCAATCCCTATTAAAATACCAATGGCATATTTCACAGATCTAGAACGAACACTCCAAAAATTTATATGAAAACAAAAAAGACCTGGAATAGCTGCAGCAATATTGAGAAAGAAGAACAAAGTGGGAGGAATCATAATAACAAATATCAAGTTATACTACAAAGCCACTATACTCAAATCAGCCTGATACTGGCACAAAAACAAGTATATAAATGAATAGAACAGAAAAGAGAACCCAGAAATCAACCTCCATTACACTCAATTAATATTTAACAAAGGAGGCAAGAGCATTTAATGGAGTATAGAGAGTCTCTTCATGAATAGCATTTGGATACTGGGATAGGTACATGCAAAAAAAAAAATCAAAAAAATCAAAATAGATCACCAATTTACACCATACACAAGAATAAACTCAAACTGGATAAAAGACTTAAGTATAAATTGTGAAACCATAAAAACCTTAGAAGAAACCATTAGCAGCAAAATCTCAGTCATCTCTCATAGCAATATTTTTATCAATACATGTCATTGGGAAAAGGAAACTAAGGAGAAAATAAACAAATGGGATTACATCAAAATAAAAAGCTTCTGCAGAGCAAAAGAAAACATCAACAAAATGACAAGAGAGCCCGCTGCATAGGAGAACATATTTGCCAATGATACATCCGATAATGGGTTATTTTCCAAAATAAAAGAAAGACAAACCATCCAATTAAAAAATGGGCAAAGGACCTAAATATACACTTCTCCAAAGTGGACATACAGAAGGCCAAGATACCTATGAAAAAAAAAATGCTCAGAGTCACTAGTCATAAGAGATATGCAAATTAAAACAATGAGGCATCAACTCACACCTACCAAAATGGGTACCATTAATAAATCAACAAACAATAAGTGATGGTGAAGATGTGGAGAAAAGGGAACCTTATTAATCTGATGGTGGGAATGCAGACTGGTGTAGCCACTATAGAAAACAGTATGGAATTTCCTAAAAAATTTTTTTAAACTGCCATTTGACCCAGTGTTCTCACTTCTAGGTATGTACCCTAAGAATCCCAAAACACCAAACAAAAAGAATATATGCACCCCTATGTTCATAGCAGCACTATTCACAGTAGCTAAGAACTGGAAACAGCCCAAGTGCCCATCAGTAGATGAGTGGATACAAAACTGTGGTATAGACCGCACCATCTTGAAGGGGAGAGTGGATGTTATCAGAAGCCTAAAAATCCCAGGAATCTACAACAACAACACCCAGCAAACAGCTGTGAACCCAGGAACACCGGTCCCCAAACAGCGCGAACATGTGGATTTGGAGGAGCTCTGCACCCTCTCACGGAAAGGTCAGATTTCGCTTAGAAAAAGGAGAGAGAGAACTACATAACAAGACACCTGGAGAAGAGAGATCATGGAGAGACAAAGAAACAACCCGCATAAGAAAGAAAATGAGGCATCACTGGAAAGGAAAGTAAATGAAATGGAGGCAAGCAACCTGTCAGAGAAAGAATTCAGAGAAATGATCAGAAGGTGGTTGAAAAGAAAGGAAGACAAATTAAACAATATGTGTAAGAACCAAGAGGAAATGAAGAAGAACCAAGAAGAAATGAGAAATGACATCACTGCTGTAAAGAACTCAATAGAAAGCATCAACAGTAGACTAGAAGAAGCAGAGGACCGCATAAGTGAGCTAGAAGACAAGATGGAAGAAAAAAAAAACCCAAATAGAACAGCTTCTAGAAAAAAAAAATTATAAAGCAAGAGGAGAGCCTAAGGGAACTTCAGGATAACATGAAACAAAACAACATCCGAATAATAGGGGTTCCAGAAGGAATGGAAACTGAGCAAGGAATAGAAAACCTGTTTGAAGAAATAATAACAGAAAACTTCCCTGATATAGGGAAGAAAAACCCCACACAAATCCAAGAAGCTCACAGAGTCCCAAGCAAAATGAACCCCAAAAGACCGATGTCAAGACACATTATAATTAAATTGGCAAACACCAACGACAAAATAAGAATCTTAAAAGCGGCCAGAGAGAGACAGAAAGTTACATACAAAGGAACCCCCATCAGACTAGCAATTGATTTCTCAACAGAAACTCATCAGGCCAGAAGGGAATGGAATGAAATATACAAAGTCATGCAAAGGAGGGGTCTGAATCCAAGAATTCTGTACCCAGCAAGGCTATCAATCAAAATTGAAGGTGAAATCAGAAGCTTCACAGATTAAAAAGGACTAAGGGAGATTATTATCACCAAACTAGCAATGCAAGAAATGCTAAAGGATCTGCTGTAAAAAAAAAAAAAAAAAGAAAGAAAGAAATAGGAAGCAAAGAAGGAACACAGGGGTATAGAATAAAAATGACGACAAATAAGTACCTATCAATAATAACTTTAAATGTAAATGGATTGAATGCCCCAATCAAAAGACACAGGGTAACTGATTGGATAAGAAAACAAAACCCATATATCTGCTGTCTACAGGAAACCAACCTCAGAAAAAAAGACGCATACAGACTGAGAATGAAGGGATGGAAAAAGGTTTTCCAGGCGAATGGAAATAAAAAAAAAGCTGGGGTAGCAATACTTATATCCGAAAAATTAGATCTCAAAGTGAAGGACATAACAAGAGATAATGAAGGCCACTTCATAATACTAAAGGGAGCAATCCAACAAGAAGAAATAACTCTTGTAAACATATATGCACCCAATACAGGACACCCAAATACATAAAAAAAACTCCTGGAAGATATCAAAGGAGAGAATGACAGCAATACAATCACAGTAGGAGAATTTAATACCCCACTATCACCATTGGACAAATCCTATAAACAAAAAATCAGCAAAGAAACATCAATCCTAAATGACTCACTAGACCAGATGGAATTAATCGACATCTTCAGAACATTTCACCCCAAAGCCACAGAATATACATTCTTCTCAAGTGCACATGGGTCATTTTCAAAGATAGACCATATGTTAGGACATAGGCAAAGTCTCTTCAAATTTAAGAAAATAGAAATCATATCAAGTATCTTCTCAGATTACAGCAGCATAAAACTGGAAATCAGCTACAATAAAAACAATTGAAAGAAATCAAACGCATGGAGACTAAACAACATGCTATTAAACAAGGACTGGGTCACCAGAGAGATCAAAGAAGAAATAAAAAACATCATGGCAACAAATGACAATGAAAACACAACAATCCAAAATCTATGGGACACAGCGAAAGCAGTCTTGAGAGGAAGTTCATAGCTCTTCAGGCCTACTGCAAAAAAAAGGAAACAATGGTAATAAATTACCTAACCCAAGAACTCAAAGAGTTAGAGAGAGAGCAACAAAAAAAGCCCAGTGTAAGAAGAAGGAAGGAAATAATAAAGATCAGAGCGGAGATAAACAACATAGAGACCAAAGGAAAAAAATTATAATACAAAAGAACAACAAAACCAAGAGCTGGATCTTTGAAAGGATAAACAAGATTGAGGAACCTCTAGCCACGCTCACCAAGAAACAAAGAGAGAGGACCCAAATAAACAAACTCAGAAATAAAAAAAGAGAAATAACAACAGACCCCACAGAAATACAAAGGACTGTTAAAAAAATACTATAAACAACTCTATTCCAACAACTGGACAATCTAAATGAAATGGACATATTCCTAGAAAAATACAACTTTCCAAAACTCAATCAGGAATAATCTAAACATCTAAATAGGCCAATAACTATGGAAGAAATTGAAGCAGTCAGGAAGAAATTGAAGCAGTCATCAAAAAGTTCCAGCAAACAAAAGCCCGGGGCCAGATGGCTTCACAGGGGAGTTTTACCAAACAATCAAGGAAGAACTAAAACTTATCCTCCTCAGACTATTCCAAAAAACTTAAGAGGAAGGAACACTTCCAAGCTTATTCTATGAAGCCAGCATCACCCTAATCCCAAAACCAGATAAAGACAACACAATGAAAGAGAATTACAGGCCAATATCTCTCATGAACATGGATGCCAAAATCCTCAACAAAATTCTAGCAAATTAGATCCAGCAGTACATCAGAAAGATCACACACCATGACCAAGTAGGATTTATCCCAGGGATGCAAGGATGGTACAATATCCACAGATCAATAAATGTGATACATCACATAAACAAATTGAGAGATAAAGACCACATAGTCATATCAATTGATGCAGAAAAAGCATTTGACAAAATCCAACACCCTTTCTTGAAAAAAACTCTCAGCAAGGTGGGAATAGAAGGATCATACCTCAACATAATAAAAGCCATATATGACAATCCCACAGCCAACATCACACTCAATGGGCAAAAACTAAAACCATTTCCCCTAAGAACAGGAACAAGACAGGGATGCCCATTCTCACCACTCCTGTTTGACATAGTACTGGAAGTATTAGCCATTGTGATTAGACAAGTAGAAGAAATAAAAGGCATCCAAAATAGAAAAGAAGAAGTAAAACTGTCCTTATTCACAGATGACATGACATTGTAGATAAAAAACCTTAAAGACTCCATCAAAAATTATCAGACTTAATAAATGAATTTGGCAATGTAACAGGATACAAAATTAATGTCAGTAAATCTATGGCATTTCTATACACCAATAGTGAACTTACAGAAAAAGAGACTCAAAAAGCAATCCCATTTACTATCGCACCAAAAAAACTCAAGATACCTAGGAATAAACTTAAACAAGGAGGTAAAAGACCTATACGGGGAAAACTACATTCACTGAAAAAAAAGATAGAGAAAGACATAAACAGATGGAAGAACATACCATGTTCATGGATTGGTAGAATCAACATCATTAAAATGTCCATATTACCTAAAGCTATCTATAGATTTAATGCACTCCCCACTCAAATACCAATAGCATATTTCACAGACCTAGAAAGAACTCTCCAAAAATTCATTTGGAATATAAAAAGACCTCGAATAGCCACAGCAATCCTGAGAAAGAAGAACAATGTAGGAGGGATCTCAATACCAGATTTCAAGCTGTATTACAAAGCCACTTTTCTCAAAACAGCCTGGTACTGGCACAAGAACAGACATATAGACCAATGGAATAGAATAGAGAACCCAGAAATCGACCCAAACCTCTATGCTCAATTAATATTTGACAAAGGAGGCATGAACATACAATGGAGTCAAGACAGTCTCTTCAATAAATGGTGTTGGGAAAATTGGACAGATACATGCCAAAAAATGAAACTAGACCACCAACTTATACCATACACAAAAATAAACCCAAAATGGATAACGGACTTAAACATAAGACAGGAAATCATAAAAATACTAGAAGAATCCCCAGGCAGAGAATTCTGAGACATATGCCGAAGCAATTTCTTCACTGATACCGCTCCTAGGGCAATGGAAACTAAAGAGAAAATAAACAAATGGGACTACATCAAAATAAAAAGCTTTTTCACAGCAAAAGAAACCATCAACAAAACAACAAGAAAGCCCACTGTATGGGAGAACGTATTTTCCAATGTTATCACCAATAAAGGTTTAATCTCCAACATTTACAGGGAACTCATACAACTTAATAAAAGGAAGATAAATGATCCAATAAATAAATGGGCAATGGACCTAAATAGATACTTTTCAAAAGAAAACAGACAGAAGACCAATAGATATATGAAAGCATTCTCAAAGTTACTAGTTATCTGAGAGAGGTAAATAAAAAAGACAATGCGGTACCATCTCACACCTGTCAAAATGGCTATCATCAAAAAATCAACAAACGTCACGTGCTTGTGAGGATGTGGAGAAAAAGGAACCCTCGTGCACTGCTGGTGGGAATGCAGACTGGTGCAGCCACTGTGGAGAACAATATTGAGTTTCCTCAAAAAACTAAAAATGGAACTCCCATTTGACCCAGTAATCCCCTTCTGGGTATATATCCCAAGAAACTAGAGACGCCAATCAGAAAGAATATACGCACCCCTATGTTCATAAAAGCACAATTCACCATAGCTAAGATTTGGAAACAGCCTAAATGCCCATCAGCAGATGAGTGGATTAGGAAACTATGGTACAACTACAGAATGGAATACTACGCTGCTCTAAAAAGAAGGAATTCTTACCATTTGCAGCCACATGGATGGAACTGGAGAGCATTATGCTAAGTGAAATAAGCCAGGCAGAGAAAGATAAATATCACATGATGTCACTCATTTATGGAATATAATGAACAACATAAACTGATAAACAAAAAGATAGATACAGAGGCAGTAAAGCATCGAACAGACCGTCAAATTATAGTGGGAAGGCTGGGGAGTGTTGGGGAGGGGGGAAAGAGACCAACCAAAAGACTTGTATGCATGCATATAAGCACAACCAATGGACACAGGACACTGGGGATGTCGGATTAGGGGGTAGGGGAGGCTGGGGGAAGGTCAATGGGGAAAAAAAGGAGATATATGTACTACTATTTGTAATACTTTAAACAATAAAAAATAAAATAAAATGAAATGGAAATAATACTTAAAAATGCTGTGGTATATTTACATAATGGAATACTATGCAGCTGTAAAAAAGAATTATCTATTATTCTTTGAGACAGCATAGAGAGACCTAGAGAGTATTATGCTATGCATAATAAGGCAGTCTGAAAAAAAGAAGTATCACACGATCTCACTTATACATGGAATCTAATGAACAAAATAAACTGATGAACAAAATGGGTCCATAGGCATGGATTCATGGAACAGACTGACAGATATCAGAGGAAAAGGGGGAGAGGGAGTAGGCAGAGATTAACCAAATAACTTATATGCATATATACAAAGCTCATGGACACAGACAATAGTGTGGTGAAGGCCTGAGATGTGTCCAGAACTGGTAGGAAGGCGGCAATGGGGGGATATGAGGGACATCTGTAATATTCTCATCAATAAAGATGTTTTTAAAAAAGGTATCCCCAAAGCCTTCAGAGAGAGCGTGGCTATGCAGACACTTTGATTTCTGACCTCCAGAACTGTGAAAGAATAGAGTTCTTTTTTTTTTTAAGCCAGCAAATTTGTGGTAATTTGTTGTAGCAGCCATAGAAAAATTATACTGGTGAATTAAGGAAAGACTTTAGAAAGGATATGACACTTCAACTAGAACTTAAAGGTAGAGAATAACTTTCATTCTAGGCTGAGGGAACAGCACAAACAAAGACATGGAAATATAAAATGAAGAATATCTATGTAGTTATAGTACCAGCTATGTAGAGCTGGAAAGATATTGGGACTGTTTTGTAATTATTAGCCAGAGAATTTTTACATTTTATTGCTCAGGTTTTTTTTGGAGCCTTTAAATATATGAAGATTTGAATCAACAAGAGAAAATTCACTGTTATTTAACAATGCTGAGGACACTCATTGACTGCTCTGGGAAAATAGCCACACTGAATGTGTATTGACTCCACATTTCCAAATATCAATGGTTTGATTAGTATGTAGCCAAAGATGGTGCTCATGGAGCATTTATCTTACATAAATGGGAACTTCTCTTTTCTTGCCTTGTTCTTGTCTTGCTCTTTTGAAACACATCATCCATTCTGAGCAAGATCTACTTAGGATACATTTTGCTGTATAATCCCCAATGCAATGTCCTTGTGGATTTGGCATGATTGCTTATCTTAATGAATGTGTAGAGGCTAGTTCAGGGAAGGTCAGGCCTCTAACCCAGCCAGAGTTTCAGTTTCCTTCCTAAAGTAATCTTCTCTCTCTCTTCTTTTACCTATATTACTTGTCCCATGGTCTGAGCCAGTCATTATTATTTACATTGTAATTGTCATCATCACTGTCACCATCATCAACATCATCAGCAGGAGCAGCATATATAAATAGAGTAAAAGGAAGATATCATAGGAACTGTTAGTGTAGATAAAAGGAAACTCACAACTTCTTCATCAATGACTCATGAAAGTCATCCTGAAGGAAGGGATATTTCAGGAACTTCTGCAATGCATGCACAAACTGAAACATTTATTATAGGCCCCTATATGCCAAGCCTTTTGGCAGAAGTTTTCTTACACCTTAACTGACAAATTTCTCAAAGGTTCTCTGTGAAGTAGGAGTTATCATTGTTATGAGGAGATTGTGGCTTTGAGAAGACTCCGTAAACTTCCCAGAAGACTCAGTAAACTTCCCAGAGGCATAACCAAAGGTAATTTGATCCCAAATCCAGTGCTTTTATACTTCACCACAGATCACACTGCTTTCCTCTACCTGGGTTGGTGGGGGTGGAAGAATAAAGTACACTCTGAGGTATTGGATTTTATATGATGAAAAGTTCTTTAAGATCCTTTCTTTAAAGTAGAAGAGGCAACAATGTCCAAGAAGTCCTCAACCAGATATTTCTAGGGCCAGATGAGCTCAATTTAGCTGGATCTCTTCACTCAGGGACTACTGTTCAAACTAGGAAACCACACTGCCATTTTCAACAGTGTACATTTGGCACTACTAATATCTCACACAGAATAAGGCCTATGAATCTGTGTCTGAATGGGAGCTCATACTGTGCAGAGTGCTATCGTGGTGCCCAACTCATGGAATCCCAAATCCCACACCACACATTCCAGAACTGCAGGGCCATCCAGGTGCACAGTTGCCAGATGGAGAGTTGTATTTCAATGTGGGATCTGGTTAAAGATAGATGCTGTCCATGGTCCTGTCCTGAATCCAGAAATACTTCCTCACCATCCACACTCACATTTCTACTTTGCTCATGCCCTCGTGGGTGCTGCCAGGCCACAAATATTTGACCTGTGGCTTTATCTGGGTCTTCTCCAATGGCCTTTGACAACTGACGATAGAAATGGTTTTCTCCAGACCTCAGTTTCTTTTTTTAAAAAATATGTTTTTATTGATTTTAGAGAGAGATGAAGGGAGAGGGATAAAGAGATAGAAATATCGATGAGAGAGAAACATAAATTGGCTTCCTCCTGCACGCCACTTACTGGGGATACTGAGGATTGAGCCTGAAACCTGGGCATGTGCCCTGGCCAGGAACTGAACCAAGGACCTCTTGGGTCATGGGTTGATGCTCAACAACTGAGCACACCAGCCGGGCCAGACCTCAGTTTCTTTGTGTCACTCAACCTGTTCCAGCATGTTTCGAAGGCTCACTCTAAGAGAGAAAATGTTCAATGGCAGAAGTCTGGGCTGACTTTGAACACAGCAGCCATGGCACCTGAGCTAGGCAAATGGGGGCAGGGCATCTCAAACCTATTGATTGAAACCAGCACTTTGCTCATATGGCTTCAATTTGTGAGCCCAGCTGTTTCAACTCAAATCTACCTTCATAGGACAATAAACTCAATCAACAGATTTTGTTTGTTGTAAAGTTTTAAGGAAGCAGTTTTCAAGGAGAATGTGGCATTGTTTTTTAATAGACTGTCATGAACAAATGTCATGATGTATGTGAAAATCCATCATAATGTTCATCATTGCTATCATCTGAACTTTAGAGTTTAGTGTCTCATCTAGATACCTCTATAGTATGTAGCCATGACCTTTATTTTCCATACTTATAGAGAGTGAGCATTTAAGGGTAAAACATCATAGAATTCCAAAGTCTCCCTAGTCTGGCCCCATTTAAATCATCTAAATTTGGCTTACTTCCTGGAGTGAGTTCTGGCTCCAGCCACTCTAGACATGTCACCGACTCCCAGATATATAGTACTTCCTCAGCTCATGCTCTTCCCCATACTCAATATTCTCTTCTCCTCAATACATAGCACAACCCTACTTCTCCCCCAAGGCCACCACACCTGGTACATGCCAAGGGACGCCCAAATTTCTTTTGTCTCCTGACCAAAGAGGCCCTGACTTATTTTTGCCTTTCATGCAACCCCCATTCTGTACAGCCTAAGAGTATTGCTTTCATGTGTTCCCATCCATAGGCTAATAGATTATAGGCTCTTTTGAAGTAAAGACTATGCCTTTAATTGTCTCTTGTTTTCTCCCCCTGAGATCTCACACAGGGCCCAAACAAAAAAATTAGCTGAATAACTCATAGAATGAGGATCCCCTTGCCCATCCTAGGGCTGCTGAAAGGGAAAAAATGAAACATCTCTCTATTGTCAGGAGAAAGAGATCTATAGTTTTCAAATGCTGTTTAGGACAAAGGAAGGAAATATTGAGGCACCTTGTCAGGTCCATTCTATTTACTGGGATCCCTTGATGTGCTGGGTACTGCCTTCCAACAAGAGGAACAGCTAATGCTGGTTTCAATTTACTTACCTCTCAAATTTGGGCCACCTGAGTTCTTTTGAGCCATCCTTCAGAATTCTTTAGGCAAAGGTGCCATAAATTCACAGCCAGAGGACATTATTATTATTGTTTTATAGTCTCTGGGCAAAATAATGGTGCATTATGCAGAAAATAATATGGTAGTTTCCTACCTTTTATATGCATATGATACTGTGATAATGTTATTCTGTCATTCACCTTGTTTTATTTCTCTGGGTTAAGGTAGAACATAAATTTAAGCTAAAAACCATCCTGTGTCTGTCCTCAGCATGATGGAAAGAAACTTTGTGAGTCCAGCTGCAGGATGGCAATACCTCTTATGTCTCCCTCCCCAATTCCAGACACTATATTTCCCTTCCCTGCACACAGGCCATTGTGGGACTATTAAGGACTATATCAGGCTGAAAACCACAACACCCTTGACACTTGGGTGGCATCTGAAAGGCTACAAATCACCTATGGAAGTAATGGAGGAGTTAAGTGTTTTTCCATAAAAAGAAACTCCAGTAAACTCTCATTTAATCTTCATAATTGAGCTCTATTAGGCAATGAATAAAGAGATTATGCTCTCTATTTCCCACAGGAAGAAACAAAGAATCTGAGAGGTTCAGCAATTTTCTGAACATCACACAGTTTATCAATGGCAAAATTAAGGTAAAAACCCAAGATTCTAGGTCCTAGTCTTGCACTTCTTCATCACCACACTTTGTCCCAATGGACATGCTACAGCTGACTTTTAAATAGTAGGGGCCAATTGTTCCCAAATGCACCTTCTTGCATTGAAGTCTCACAGTAATTATCTCCTTTAGATCTACCTTATAGGGAGAATGACTATGTAAGAGAGTCTTTGTTACTTTTTGTCAATAAAACCCCAGGGAAAGGGATGATGTGGGCTAAGACAGCTGCCTGGCCTAAGTTCCACCCTAGACAAAGGAAAGAATGTAGTCAAAATCTGATTAATGCCTTTAATTGAAGCCTCTGCTAGGCACTGTGGTTGGATATGGGCACTAAAGTTAAAAGTACCCATTCTCACCCTAACCAGGTTGGCTTAGTGCAGTGGTCGGCAAACTCATTAGTCAACAGAGCCAAATATCAACAGTACAATGATTGAAATTTCTTTTGAGAGCCGAAAACCAACTTCTGCGCATGGGCCACGAAGTTTCAATCACACTATATGTGCACGCCTGCAGTGGTATTTTGTGGAAGAGCCACACTCAAGGGGCCAAAGAGCCGCATGTGGCTCGTGAGCCACAGTTTGCCGACCACTGGCTAAGTGGATAGATTGTCGGCCTGCAGACTGAAAGGTCCCAGGTTCGATTCCGGTCAAGGGTATGTACCTTGGTTGCGGGCACATCCCCAGTAGGGGGTGTGCAGGAGGCAGCTGATCGATGTTTCTCTCTCATTGATATTTCTAACTCTCTATCCCTCTCTCTTTCTCTCTGTAAAAAATAAATAATATATATATCCTATCTAATAAAAGAGTAATATGAAAATTGACTATCACACCAAGACACAAGATGGCTGCCCCCATGTGGACACAAGATGGCCACCACAAAGATGGCCACCACAAGATGGCCTGCAGGGGAGGGCAGTAGTGGGAAGTTAAGGGTGACCAGGCCAGCAGAGGTGGGCAGTTGGGGGGCACCAGGCCTGTAGGGGAGGGCAGTTGGGGGAACCAGGACTGCAGGGGAGGGCAGTTGTGGGGGACCCAGGCCTGTAGTGGAGGACAGTTGTGGGGGACCCAGGCCTGCAGAGGAGGGCAGTTGGGGGGACCAGGCCTGCAGGGGAGGGCAGTTGTGGGCGATCAGGCCTGCAGGGAGGGCAGTTAGGGGTGATTGGGCCAGCAGAGGAGGGCAGTTGTGGGGGACCAGGACTGCAGGGGTGGGCAGTTGGGGGGAACCAGGCCTGCAGGGCAGAGCAGTTGGGGGGGAACCAGGCCTGCAATGGAGGACAGTTGGGGGGGACCCAGGCCTACAGGGGAGGGCAGTTGTGGGTGATCAGTCCAGCGGGGTAGGGCAGTTGGGGGGGACCAGGCCTGCAGGGGAGGGCAGTTGGGAGCCAGCAGACCTGGATTGTGAGAGGGATTTCCGATTGCCCATTTAGGCCCGATCCCAGTGGGATCAGACATCCCTCAAGGGGACCCAGATTGGAGAGGGTGCAGACTGGGCTGAGGGACTATCCCCCTTCCCCCCACCCCCATGCACGAATTTCATCCACTGGGCCTCTAGTATATATATATATATATATATATATATATATATATATATATATATATATACCCATTCTCAAGTGAAATCAGTATTTTGAAGAGATATCTAACTCTCCTGTTCATTGTAACATTATTCACAATAAACGAGATAATGAAACAAACCAAGTGTCTATTGATAGATGAATAGATAAAAAATATCACACACACACACACACACTCCACTGGAATATTATTCAGTCTAAGCAGTAAATCTTGCCACTTGTGACAACATGGATGAATCTAGAGGATATTAAGGTAAGTGAAATAAGCCATATGCAGAAAAATGAAAACTGTATGATCTTACTTTCATGTAGAATCTAAAAAGGTTAAATTAAAAAAAAACAACAGAGAATAGAATGGTAGTTGCTAGGGGTTGTTGGTCAAAGGCCATAAAGTTGCAGTTAGCAGGATGAGTAAGTTCTGGAGATCTAATATACAGCATGGTAACTGTAATTAATAATGCTGTATTTTATACTTGAAATTTGTTAAGAAAATTAATCTGAAGTGTTTTCATCACACCAAAGTATATTGTAATTATGTGAGCGATGGATATGTTAATTACCTTTATTATGGTAATCATTCCAACATATATATGTAAATCAAAATATCACATCATACACATTAAATATATACAACTTTTATTTGTAAATTTAAAACAATACCTGTTTTCTTCTCTATAAGGAAAGAGTCTAGAAGGGAAAGAAGACACATAATCAGATAATGTCAGTATCATATGCTGAGTATAGTTATTAAGGTAAGCACAGGTTCTATGGGGGCACAGAGGAAGACACCTATAGATCTCAGAAGTTTTCTTGGAGAACCTACAGCTAATAGCAGCACATGGCCAATTGAAATCACTCAATAAAACTTAGCTATCATTATTATGGCAATAGGCATTATCCTTGCCCTCAAGGAGCTCACACTCTAGTAAGGGAGAAAGTACAAATACATAACTACAATAATGTATAATTCATGCAAAATGGTCTGTTGGAGAAGACAGAAATGTATAATAGCCCACATTCAACGAATACTGTTGCTTATGTTCCAAGCACTGTTCTAACATTATATGTATATTTATATTTATTCATTTAGTTCCTACAGCAACCCTATGTTTAATTCCATTTCTCTCAATTATAGGTGAGGAAGCTGAGGTACAGAGAAGTAAAGTAACTTGCCTAAGGCCAAGTTAGTTACAACTAATAAATGATGTTAAGCAGTAATATATGAAAAAGAAAGAAAAAACAGCCTCTGATATCTGAAAACTGGCCTGGCATTCACAGGTATGCCATGTTGTTTTCCTGTTGGACATAAAAAAATCTCACAAAATACTGACATCAGACAAGATTATTCTGATAACACTCGTGACCCGGTGCACAAAATTCGTTCATGGAGAGGGGGTGATCAGGCAGGCAGGCAGGTGAGCGGTTAGGAGAGCGGTCCCAGGGGGGAGGGCAAGAGTGTTTCAAGCAGGTGGGATGGCAGAAACCAAGACACATAGATGAAGAATTGTAAAAAGTCCCCCTATGCCCAGACAAAGACATTATGACTTAGCGATGAAAGACCCATGGAGAGTGCTTCAAACTTGATTAGACTTCTCAGACCTTAATGGCAATGGGATATCCAAAACACTTGTTTCTTCTACTTTGCCAGGGAAAAGGAAATAGCCCCTCCCCTACCAACTTGTGCTATTGTTTCTGGGAAGGGGTTTTGTGACAGACAATAGAGCCTCTGTTGAGGGTAATGGTGAGTTGCACACATCAGGTCTCCAAGCCTGAGCGTTGACAGCAAAATAAGCCTGCAGCTGTGGCAGCAGAGAAACCTTAAATCAGGCACTGCCTGAGTGAAGAAGCTGTGTGTTACGATGGCTTGCTGGAGCAAGTGCACACAAAGTAGCTTAGTTTGACTCCTCCTGTTCTGGCACCAACCTTACAATATCTTGTATTGGCTCCCAGCAGTAGTGGTTCAGGGACCCAGGCCTTACCTTGCACCCCCGGCTTCAGCAGTGCTGGATGTTCTTTTCTAAGTTGGGCTCCACCCCGTTACTGTTTACTGTTGGGTTCTCAGGAATTCTGAAGGGGTATGACCACCTAAGGGATTTCTTCAATACAGCTGTGGAGCAGATCCCATTTCCTTCCTGGTACATTTCACATTTCCTTTTTCTCTCCTTCTGTATTCCAAAAAACCCCTCCTGTCCAATTCTCTGGAAAATGTCCCTTCATCCAACCCTTCCAATATGACCTACCCTTTTGGAGGCCTAGGCTCTGAAATTAAAGGCAGGTAGAGGTTGAATGGTTGCATGTTTGGGAAAGAAGCCATTGAGATATTCTTCCCCAAACTTCAGAGCTTCCCTCTCTGTACACATAACTGCCCTAAAAAACGTGGGAGAGGGGTGTCCGGCTGAATGTCTGCTGGGGAAAAACGCTTTACTGGTGCAGTGGACAGGGATAGCTGCAAGAATGAGTGGGGGTTGGGGTGGGGGTGGGTAAGGGGGTGCGCGCCCTTTATGACAGGTGGCTGCGCAGTGCGCGCTCCCGGGAGTCTGAGGGAAGGGAGGGACAGACGGACAGAGTGGGAAGGGGCACATAGGGAAAGGACCTCAGAGAGGGTAGAGAAAACAGGATATAAAGGGAGGGCAGTGGTGGTGAAGGGAGGCAAAGGGGAACGCGTCCAGCAAGAACAGCCGTATTGGAGGAAACAATGGCAGAGGCAATAGCGATGGTGGCAGCTGAGGCAGTCCCAATCTGGACACCTTTCTGAATGGGCAGTGGCAGCTCAGGGGGAAGAGGAGACCAGGAAGCGCCAGCAGAGGCTCTGAGAAAAGCAGCGGAAGGAGGAGGAGGGGGAGGAGGAAGAAGAGGAGGAGGAAAAAGAGAGGGAGGAGGGAGACGAGGCAGAGGGAGAATCCGGGAAGGAAAGCCAGCAGCAGCAGCAGCAGCAGCAGCAGCAGCAGCAGCAGCAGCCGTCACCGCTGCCGCCACCGCCGCCGCCACAGCAGTAGCAGTAGCAGCATTTAGCAGTAGCTTTAACAGGGTAGTGACATTAGCAGCTTTCCTCCTTCTCTCCCTCCCGCCAACAGCCACTGCTACCGCACTGAGCGGGCTCCAGCGCCATGCGCACAGCCGTCTCCTGAGGTAGCCACTGCAAGAGCTAGCGCTTGTGCGGGCCAAGTGCGGATCCCTGGAGCAGCTGGCAGCCACAGAGGCACTGAGTTCCAGGGCCAGAGCCCTACAGCTCTGACTCCATCTAGCAAGGCGGCATCGGCGCCTGAGAGAGAGGCGCGTCCACCTGCTGGGCCTGGCGCATGGAGCTGAGGCAGAGGTTGTGGTGACAGCAGCAGCAGCTGCAGCAGCAGCAGCAGCAGCAGCGGCGGCGGCAGCAGCGTCAGCAGCAGCAGCAGTAGCAGCGGCAGCTAGAGCAACGGTGGTGGTGGCGGGAGCCCACCAGCTTTCACTGTGGCCGTGCTCGCTCCAGCACCCGCAGTCGCAACCCGCCAGCGACCTGCACCCCAGGAGTCAGCCTGTGAGGTGAGTTACAGACGCTGCCATCCAGCCCCCTGATCTTCTCACCGGCTCCCCAGCTGGCTCCGGGTGGCGACGACAGGGGGTGGAAGGAATTGGGGGAGGCCAAGAGAGAAGAGAAGGAAGGGCAGACGGAAGGGAGGGTATCTGTGTGAGAATGGCGTGCGTGTGAGTATCTGTGTACTAGGTAGCAAGGCCGCGGGGGCGCGCGGTTCCCGGCTCAGCTGGTCCTGACAAGCACTGCAATCTAGGAAAGGCCTCGGTGCTGGAGCGCAGGGGGTTGGGGAGTGGAGGGGGGAGGGGAGGCAGGCGGCTGGAGCTGCCTCGCTCACATGCACTGGGCCAGGCAGTGGGGACCAGCCAACTACCGCCTCCTTTCAGGCTGCTGCCCTGGAGACCCTGGCCAGGGAATAGGCACAGACACCGCAGGCTTAGGGGTGAGTGGCAAAACCCACTGTGGTTGGGATCCTGAGCCAGGGTCAAAACGGCAGAGGTGCGAAGCACCGCGGCCCACACCTCCTGAACCTCCCGCGCGCGGGGCGCTGCCAGAGGACCACAGAGTGCCTGTGAGCACACGCCGATTGACAGGGGCTGCTGGAGGGTCTAAATTGGGGGCTCTGTCAAGCTTCACCCAGTTTGTCACCTTTGTGAAAATTACCCCGAGTCCCCTTCCTTCTCTGGATGGCAGTCAAATTGCCCCTCTCCTGCATGGCTTCTGGTGCTTCCTTGGTCGTGCCCAGCCACACCACACACATCCATCGGATCTGGCACACCTGGTGGGATGGAGAGGCCAAGAGCCGGCAAGGGGAGTGGGCCGGTTCTGGGAAAGTGTGGAAAACGCGCAGCTGAGTTGGCGCCAGTCTGCTGAGGAATCCAGTGGTTTCATCATGACTGCTTCTGTTGGTCTGATTCCTGAGGGACTGAATCAGCCGCGCAAGGTTTTCTGTCTTTTTTCGAAGTTAAAAAAAAAAATGGCATCTCCATTTCAACACCAGCACACTTGATTTTTGTCTAGTTTCTCGTTATATTTTGAATAAGTGAATTTCATATTTTGCTTCTGCGTTTTGGCTCCCAGAATTGTTGAATCCTGTGCAGTATACTTAGCTAATTTAGCCTTTCCCTAACATTCCATTTTCTAGACTGTTATCTGAAAATACATGATTTGTGTGTAGGGCTGCTGGGCTGTTTTTTAAAAAGCATCTAAAGCACGTTAACCCTGGATTTGAATTTCTCCTCCGTTATTTTTGGTGGAGGAGAAGAGTATGCTGATAGGTCCTGAAATATTTTGCTTGGTGAGAAAAGGTATTCAATGGTCTTCCCTGAACTGTAGAGATCATTTGGGTCTCCAGGTATGAATCTCCCTTACATCTTGTACGTGTATGGCAACATATGTTCAAACATTTTATTTACAGCGATGACATTCTCATGGCTGAGAATTTACACTTACTTAAAATATTTTCAGAAGGGAACAAAAAAGGCCTAAGTAACTGTCATTTTACATATTAACTGGCAACTCAGCTAATCAAATAAAACTGACTGGGTGTCTGAAACTCCATCCTAGTGAAGTATGTGGCTGTGAATATAATTAACCATCTGTCTAGTGAGCAATTTCAATTTGGGCTGGTACATTTTTATTACAGTGTCTAATTTCTGGAAGACTTGTACATTTTACCCAGTAATAACAACAAAAAACATGTTTACTTACTAGGTCAAAGATTTACTTGTGTGGTGGTGGGATTTCCCTTTCTCTACCCCCACCTCATCTTTCCTAGTCTCCACACTCCTTGACCTGGGAGGTCAAAATGAGTCTCTTGCTTTTGCAAATGGCATATTTACAATACAGGAACTCAAAGCAGCCATGGCAGCTAGTGATTAGACATTTTTGTTCCTTGGAAATTCCTTCCAATATTTTATCTCCCCCAGAACCTAGATAGATTGCATTAATTTGAGTTGGAAAAATATATGTTTTTTGGACATGTGTACAGATATAGTAGGTTTATTCAACAAATTTAAGACTTGAAATTTGACTCCATTTACTTTCTGTTATGCTCTCCCCTAGCTGTCCAAACCATTTTCACATCCCATAGACACACACTCATGCACACACAAAATCATATCCTTTTATCCTTATAACCAGTTCTTAGGTTAACAGTATTCACATTTATTATTTTAACAGTATTTTGAGAAGCTTATTTTCTTTGTAAGGCAAAAGTGAAAAGACATTGTACATATTAAAAATGTTTCCCTTCTGATGTGATTTAACCAAAAATTTATTACTAGGAAAAAAAGAATAGATTTTGGGTGGAGATTAAATGGCCCCAGGAAGATTAGATTTTAGAGACCTCTACTAAATAGCTGTTGTTAACATGATATGACATGACATGACATGACATAACATAACATGACATAACTAAAATGAACCACAGTTTGATTGTGCTATGGGCTAGAGAAAGTCATTTAAAGAAAAATACTTTTAAAACAAATATTTGGCTACATAATAGCTCTGACAAATGTGTAACGATTATTGTAAGCACCTGGAAAATTTGACATGCATCAAGTTTGTTAAATAAGTCAACCTGTTCAATGAATAAATCTTCAATGCATCAATGCTTTCAAACACACACACACACACACACACACACACACACACACACACACACACACAAAACACCCTGTTGCCAAAGTTAAACAAATGCAGAACACTGCCACTTTGTCTCTGCTTTACTCAGACCTTCTCTCTTTTTCTTTTTTCTAGAATCTTCTAATTACCTGTAAACTCCCTAGAACAGAGAGAAGTAAAGACGTGGTGGTATTGCCTGTGTTTAGGAGGTGGGAGAAAAGGGATAGGAAAAGTGATAAGTGCTGGATTTTAAACATTCAAAGATATACTTGTGGATTTCAATCACTGTGGAGGTCCTAGTCTCATGGAAGTATTTGCTTTGGTGAGGGACTAGCTTTACCAAAGAAGCATTGATTGCAGTTGCTCTGTTCCTAATCTAGTTCTAGTGAATTATTTTTTCTCTCCAAATTCCTTAGTAAGGGGAAAAAAAGAAGATTCTAATTGACTTTTGACCCCGTTACATTATCTTTACATATATTTATCTGCTGACACATACATGGTTTAAGTGTTCTGCCTTGCTGTAAGCAAACGGAGTAAAGGACCAAAGTAAATGATAGGGAAGAGAAATAATATACTAAGGAGTAAGTTATCTGGTTTCCCTGCTTTATCCCTCTTTGGTTTGATGGGCAAAGAAGATTTGGACATTTTAATTCTTTCTTTATTTTTCCCCTTTTACCTCCTCCGAAAAGTTGCCCCAATTGACTGTTTCTCCACCTTTTCAAAACCTAGATCACAGGGTTAGACACAAAGGACTTATCGGGCTCTCCATGCCACTTCTCCAGGGTTCCTTGGAAACAAAACAAAGGGCATTGGGCAAGACTGCATCACATGAGACTACCTTTAATTGCAGAGTTTTCTCTCATGCATAAAATTTTGTTTTAGGCAGAGGTGAAAATTCCTCTCTCTTCTCAAACAACACTGACCTTTGGCAACTTTAGGCATATCACAACCTTGGAGAAATCTGGTTTGGGGTGGGTCAGCCAGGAAAGTGGAGGGTAGGGGAAGGATGCCTTTTAGTGAAGGCAGGGTCTTAACTGGACCAGATAAGGGGGTGAGAACACTCTGTCTCTCTCCCCAAGGGTCCTTCATTGACCACAATGATTTGAAGGCCTCTGCTCAGAATGTGCTCTTATTGGTCTCTTTTTCTGTGGATAAACACTATGAACTGATGTCTTTCCCTCCCTTGTTCTCTAATGGAAAAAAGGACTGAGGTCTTCAGGACTAAGTAATATGCACATAATTTTTATTTTTCTAAAAGGCACTTCAATAGATCATCTTCTACATCCAAGTAATATGATTTTGATATAAACAATTATCTATTTTCTCATACACCTCCAAACTCAATTTAAAAAGTCACACCTCTCCCCACTACATAGCCCGTTAATGTTATACAACTAACTTAATCAAGACGCTGCTCCTAATGTTTAACTTGAGGGGGGGTTAGACACCAAGATTTATACCCTGGGCCTCACTGCTTGAGTAGCAGCCCCCCATCCAGATCAGGCATAGATTTTCATTTTGTTTGGGGGGAAGTTAAAGCATTTCCTCTATGGAGAACTATAGTGCGGCCATATGTTGTGCTTTATACCTATTGTCTCAGGATATTTATTTTACCCTTGAAAGTGTCCCAGTTTGGACAAAAAGTTCTATGGTCACCTGAATATAGATAGCTACCTTAAAATCAAAGTGTGCTTCTTGATTTGAGGAGATGGTTATATTTGTAAAACTTGGCAGGGGATATAATGAGCTTTGAAGATGTCATAGTCCCTTAACTGGCTCAGCCTATCCTTTTTCTAGCTAAGAAGCATTTCTGGAGGATAAGAACCCCAGAAATTATTTGACACCCCTCCAAAGTGTGTGTACATGCACACATGTGTGCACAAACTCACACATATACACAAAGAGGTACTATCTGCATTTTGGAGAATGGCTGCTCTTACTTTCATGTAAGACTGGTAATCCTACCTAATAAAATGGAAATATGCAAATTACCATGACCCCGCTACGCCCACCATTGGGTCAGAGGGAGGCGCAGGGGGCGGGACTTGAGGTGGCCGGGGTAGCCTATTGGGCCAGCAGGACACTGAGCTTGCGTCGCCAGTGGCGGCGCGAGCTCAGCGTCTGCGCCATAGCTGTGCTGTGGAACAGAAGGGGCCTCTGGGGCAGCGAGCTCACGTCCCGCCGGGGACCATCAAAAGCTGGGGAGCTGGGTGCCTGTCTGCTCCGGCACCAGGCATTTCAGAAGCCTCCGCCACGCCGGAGGCTTCTGAAAGGCCTGGTGCACCAGCAGACAGGCAACCAGCTCCACCGCGATCGAAAGCGAAAGCGTATAGGGGACCCCACACGTGCATGATTCAATCATGCACTGGGCCTCTAGTAGGTAATAAGCTTAAAGCATATCAGGAGCCATTTAAGTTTAGAAAGATCACCCTGACAATGGTACTTGCAAAACGAGTATGGTACCAATGGAAGTGTGAATTTCTTTTAGAATATGTTTTAAGAAGTGCACAGATAACTGTCTCTCTGTCCAGAATAATGTGCATGTGGTATTGCCAGATATGTAAATATATATTTATATATGTATATTTCATGTACATATTTACATTTTACTTTTATATCATGGACAAGATAACCTTTAAACCTGTCTTCTAGTCTTGAATACCCATGGCTGGCTTTCATTGATCTAGGGAAGGCATCAAAAACCATGGTCCACAGGCCAAATATGGCCTGCTATGGTAAAAGAAATCATGAAGACAAGAAAAAAATGTGGAGCCCATTCGGAGTTGTTTTTGCCTATGTTTTGAAACTTCCCCTTTGTAATTGAGCTTTACTAAGGCCAATATCAAAATGAGTTCACATTTCCTGAGCACATACTTATCACCTGATATCTAGGGTTTGGGAGATTGTCCAGAATCTAGTAGAGTGGCAGAGGGATGACACAAAAGGTGAAATCCAAGTGTGAATTTGTTTGCTTGAATCAAAATGTCAGTAGTGATATTTTCTTTCCTGCCTATTATAGTAACCAAAATTTTGTGGTGCTACTAAAATCCATCTGCCCTCCTCTCCAGTATTTGCCATGCATTTCCTGGCATTCATGGTTTAGTAACCCAGAGACCAAATTTTGCAACTTGATTGAACAGAAACCTGTTGTCTCTGGTTACTAAATAGCTGCAACACATTCTGAAAATGTGCTTTACTGAGTAGGATAGTAGATGGGCCATCACCATCTAGTTTAGGGGTTCCTAACCTTTATTTTGGCATGAACCCCTGTGAACATTCAATGAATGCCAAGGATACTCTCTTCAGAAAAGTAAACATTTACATATATGACACTTGCATACATTTTCAGGAAATTCAACCATGTATTATGTGTTAAAAAACCTATGTAGTAGCCTTTGTCTAGTTGTTACAAGAATTGCTGTTGCATGGCTGTCATGGTCACAGTAGCATGAAATGGAAGTCATGAAAATGACTCTCAAAAAGCCCATTATTAGTATACTTATGGGTTACAGCTCTCAGCTACTGTGGCAAGCGTTTTTCTGATTAGCCTTTACAGGCATTTTTTATTATGAAAAAGCATCATTTAGCATTCACTTTGACATTTCTATTTTCACTAAGAACAAGTCAAGGCTAGTTTCCTCAAATCCTTGACTTGTCAACTTTCAGATGCTTACAAATGTCTGTTTAACACTCACCCTCCACAAGTTCACTATTAATATATAAAATACATTTCATAAAATTTCACTTGTGTTTATCTGCCCCCATCTCTTCTTCTCTTTTGTCTGTTTCACCATCTCTATTTCCCTAAGCCAATGACCTTGAGAAAAATTGAGAACTCTTGCCAGCACTGATAGTTAGGTATGGTGATAGAGTCCAAATATCTTCATGAGGACCCTTGGGACTCATGGGCCTTTTGGAGTATTAGCTATCCTGAAGATCTAGCATCATATATTAAAAGAAAATTTCCTTAAGTTCTGCAAACACTAATACTGTATGTGCCATATCTATGCTTTGCAGGTTGGGAGATGGGAATAGGTGATGTTCCTATCCATAAATAAATGTTTATTGCTTGTCTCTTTGCTTTTTGTTTTAGCAGTTTGGAGTATGGTACAGTGTAAAGGCTAATAGAATCCTGAATCAGGAAGGGTCTATTACTGATAATTTCTAATTCCATTCAGCTAACATTTATTGAGCATCTATTATGTATATGGGATACTGGGAACAGAAAAAATAATAAAACACATTCTTTTCTCTTATAGGAAATTAGTGTTGTTTCTGGCTAGGCCAGTTTACCACCTGTATTAATTTATCCCACCATTTTTCTAATTCAATGCATTTTTCTATTACGATATTTCTATATTCTCCCCTTTAGAAAATAAATATGATGCCTTGTTTTCATAACACAGCAGGAAATTCCTTGGCAAACAGGTATTTCTAGCTAAGTTGAGATAACATTTCCATCCTCCATGGCACAAATGCTTCTATTCTTGTTTCTGCATTGGCTAAGCAGGTCCCATTTAATAGGGGGGAGGGGATTGTTTCTTTTCCTGAAAATTTGGGGCAAGATTTCTATCATTGGCAATGTGGAATTGCAAATAAGATTAGCCATGGTTATAGTACCCTGCGAAAAGCCAGTAATCCATCTTTGACTGGGTTAGTCTTTTACCCCTAGTTGGTGGTTGTGTTCATTTTCTATTGCTGATATAACAAATTACCAAAAGCTTAGTGGTTTAAAACAACATAAGTTTATTATCCTATAGTTCTAGAGGTGAGAAATCTGAATTTGTTTCACTGCCTTAAAATCAAGGTGTGAGCAGGGATGAATTCCTTTGTGGAAGCTCTAGGAGAGACTCCCTTTCCTTGCTTCTATTGTCACATCTCCTTTTCTTACTCTCATTCTTCTGCCTCTTCCACTTTTAAATCCCCCTGTAATTACATTGGGTCTACCTGAATGAATAATGAGGATAATCTCCTACCTCAAGATTAGATGATTTTCAAACTTAATTCCATCTGTAACCTTAGTTCTTTATGGACCATAAAACATAACTTATTCATAGGTTCTAGGAGTAGGTCGTGGACTACTTTGTAGGGCCATTATTCTGCCTGCCACAGTAACATGATTTTACAATTTTGAAATCATTATAGATTCACAGGAAGTTGAAAGGACACAGAGGCTCTATGTACCCTTCACCAAGTTTCCTAAATGGTTACATCTTACATAATTATAGTATAATATCAAAACTATGAACTTGACATTGGAACAATGGATGCGTTTAGTTCTATGCCATTTTATCATACGAGTAGATTTGTGTAACTAACACCACAATCAAAGACAAAGTATTATTCCATCATCATAACCATCTCTCTTGTGCCAGCCTTAGATTCTCTTTATAGTCACACTGATCCCCCTCATCCCCACTATCTCTAGCCCATGGCAATCACTAATCATTTTTTTCTAAATTTATAGTTTTATCATTTTAAAATGTTATATAAATGGATTAATAGAGTATGTGACCTTTTAAGATTGGCTTGTTTTCACTCAGCATTAGGACTTTGAGATTCATCCAAGTTTCTGTGTATAGGCTGTACATTCCTTTTTATTATTGAACAGTATTCCATGGTGTGAATCTATCACAGTTTGTTTAACCATTTACCTGTTGAGGACATTTTGGTTGTCTCCAGTTTTTGGCTATCATAACAATAAAGAGCTAATATGCTAATGGTTGGGACATTGTAACACTTTAACGACCTATCACAGGAGGCTGCCTGCATGAGCACAGTGGGGCATTGCTCCAGAGATGGGGCGGAAGCAAGGATGTGCCTGGAGGAGGTGGGACTATCCTGTGCTGGGAGATGGGGGTGAGAGCCCATAGTGCCCCCTTCACCAGTCCTTTGCCACCCACTGCTCACACTCAGAGCACCCCGCTGCCCACCTGCCAGGGGAAGGAGAACAGTGTAACAGGTAGGAGGCTTCCATGCTCTCCTCTGGGGCCATGATGGGGTGGAGCTGCCGCGTTGCTCAGGAGACTGGGCAGAAACGGGGAGGCGCTCCGAGAAGGTGGGACCAGCCCGAGGAGACTCGAGGGACTGAGGGTGGGGTTTGAAGTGGCCAGAGAAGGCCAGAGGGGTCGAGGATTGGGCGAGGTGTGCTGGAGCTCTGCGTGGAGAGGTTCGGATGTCAAGGCAGGGTGGGGCCACGCGATTTCACGTGCTGGGCTCCTAGTTACAAATAAAAATGTACAGGTTAGTGTACAAGTTTTTGTATGAACATAGTTTTCATTTCTCTGGGGAAAATGTCAAGGAGTGTGATTGCTGGGCCATATAGTATGATTAGTTTTTTAAGAACCCTCAAAACCATTTTCCAGAGTGCTTGTACATAACTTATCACCCTCTACTAATATCAGCATTTTACCTGTTTGAGTAATCCTTGCCTTTTTTTAAGTCCCTTTATCCTCCCTCTTTATAATACCACTAGAGGCCCAGTGCACAGATTTGTGCACCGGTGGGGTCCCTCAGCCTGGCCTTTATGGATCGGGCCAAAACTGGCTCTCCAACATCCCCTGAGGGCTCCCAGATTGCGAGAGGGTGGTTCTCAGGTGACACACCTGGAATCAGAGAGGAGGAGCCCGATTCCGGGGTGCTTCACCTGAGAACCGCAGTTGCCAAGTCACCGCAGCTCGGCAGCTCCTGCATTGAGCATCTGCCCCCTGGTGGTTAGTATGTGTCATAGCTACTGGCTGCTTGGCCAGTTGGCCATGTTTGCTTCAACTGTCAAATATACTTGAGAAAACATGAGCAGCAAAGTCAATTGCGTTGACTCTTACTTTTACTCTTTTTGTTGTTCTTCTTCCTCCCTGATGTTCCAAATTCTTTTCTTTTATATTTTCTTTCTGTCTAGAGAATGTCCTTTAGTCATTTTTTTAATGCAAGTTTGTTGGCAACAAATTCTCTTAGTTTGCTTTCATCTGAGAAGTTCTTGATTTCACCATCATTCCTGAAGGATATTATCACAGGATATAGGATTCTGAATGGACAGTTCTTTTCTTCCAGCACTTGAAAAAGGTATCATTTCCTTCTGACATCCATGGGTTTTGATGAGAAATCTGCTGTAATTCAAACTGTTTCCCCCCACCTTGTAGGTAAGGTATCATCTCTTTTTTTTATATATATTCATTCTTTTTATTAAGGTATTATAGGTGTACATATCTTACCATTGCCCCCCCCCACCCCACTCCCATATATGCCTTCACCCCCTAGAGTTTTGGGTCCATTGGTTATATTTATATGCTTGCATACAAGTCCTTTGGTTGATCTCTTATCTTCCCCACCTCTCCCTAACCTTCCTGCTGTAATTTGACAGACTGTTTGATGCTTTACTGCCTCTGTATCTATCTTTTTGTTCAAGTTTATAATGTTCTTTATTATCCATAAATGAGTGTGATCATGTGGTATTTTTCTTTCACTGACTGGCTTATGTCACTTAGAATAAAGCTCTCCAATTCCATCCAGATTGCTGAAAATGGTAAGAAGTCCTTCATTTTTATGGCAGCATAATATTCCATTGTGTAGATGTACATAGTTTTCTGATCCAGTCATCTGCTGATGGGCACCTAGGCTGTTTCCAGATCTTAGCTATTGTAAAAGGTCTTGCTATGAACATAGGGGTGCATATATCCTTTCTTATTGGTGTTCCCAGTTTCTTAGGATATATTCCTAGGAGTGGGATTACTGGGTCAAATGGGAGTTCCATTTTCAGTTTTTTGAGGAAACTCCATACTGTTCTCCACAGTGGCTGCACCAGTCTGCATTCCCACCAGCAGTGCATGAGTGTTCCTTTTTCTCCGCATCCTCGCCAACACTTGTCGTTTGTTGATTTGTTGATGATAGCCATTCTGACAGGTGTGAGATGGTACCGCATTGTTGTTTTGATTTGCATCTCTCGGATAATTAGTGACATTGAGCATGTTTTCATGTGTCTCTTGGCCTTCCTTCTGTCTTCTTTTGAAAAGATTCTATTTAGGTCCGTTGCCCATTTTTTTTTTTTTGATCATTTATCTTCCTTTTATTAAGCTGTATAAGCTGCCTGTAGATGTTGGAGATTAAACCGTTATCAGTGATACCATTTGCAAATATGTTCTCCCATGCAGTGGGATTTCTTGTTGTTTTGTTGATAGTTTCTTTTGCTGTAAAAAAGCTTTTTATTTTGATGTAGTCCCATTTGTTTATTTTCTCTTTAGCTTCCATTGCTCTAGGTGCAGTATCGATGAAGAAGTTCTTTGGCATATGTCTGATATTTTGCTGCCTGTGGATTCCTCTAGTATTTTTATGGTTTCCCGTCTTATGTTTAAGTCCTGTATCCATTTTGAGTTTATTTTTGTGTATGGTGTAAGTTGGTGATCTAGCTTCATTTTTGTGCATGTATCTGTCCAATTTTCCCAACACCATTTATTGAAGAGACTGTCTTTATTCCATTGTATGTTCATGCCTCCTTTGTCAAATATTAATTGAGCATAGTGGTTTGGGTAAATATCTGGATTCTCTATTCTGTTCCATTGATCTATATGTCTGTTCTTGTGCCAGTTCCAGGCTGTTTTGAGAATAGTGGCTTTGTAATATAGCTTGAAATCTGGTAATGAGATCCTTCCTAATTTATTCTTCTTTCTCAGGATTGCTGTGGCTATTCGGGGTCTTTTTTTATTCCAGATGAATTTTTCTAGAGTTCGTTCAAGGTCTGTGAAATAGGGCATTGGTATTTTAATGGGGAGTGCATTGAATCTATAGATTGCTTTGGGTAGTATGGACATTTTAATGATGTTGATTCTACCAATCCATGAACATGGTATGTTCTTCCATCTGTTTACGTCTTCCTCTATCTCTTTTTTCAGTGTCCTGTAGTTTTCCGTATAAAGGTCTTTTACCTCCTTAGTTAAGTTTATTCCTAGGTATCTTAATTTTTTTGGTGCGATGGTAAATGGGATTGCCTTTTTAGTCTCTCTGTATATAAGTTCACTATTAGTGTATAGAAAGGCCATAGATTTATTGGCATTAATTTGGTGTCCTGCTACATTGCTGAATTCATTTATTAAGTCTATTAGTTTTTTGATGGAGTCTTTCGTATTTTTTATGTACAATATCATGTCGTCTGCAAATAAAGACAGCTTTACTTGTTCTTTTCCAATTTGGATGCCTTTTATTTCTTCTTCGTGTCTAATTGCAATGGCTAATACTTCCAGTACTATGTCAAACAAGAGTGGTGAGAGTGGGCATCCCTGTCTTGTTCCTGTTCTTAGGGGAAATGTTTTTAGATTTTGTCCATTGATTATGATGTTTGCTGTGGGTTTATCATATGTAGCTTTTATTATGTTGAGGTATGAGCCTTCTATTCCCACCTTGTTGAGAGTTTTTATCAAGAAAGGGTGTTGGATTTTGTCAAATGCTTTTTCTGCATCTATTGATATGACTATGTGATTTTTATCTCTCATTTTGTTTATGTGATGTATCACATTTATTGATTTGCACATATTGTACCATCCTTGCATTCCTGGGATAAATCGTACTTGGTCACGGTGTATGATCTTTCTGATGTACTGCTGGAGATGAATTGCTAGAATTTTGTTGAGGATTTTGGCATCTATGTTCATGAGGGATATTGTTCTGTAATTCTCTTTCATTGTGTTGTCTTATGTGGTTTTGGTATTAGGGTGATGCTGGCTTCATACAAGGAGCTTGGAAGTGTTCCTTCCTCTTGAATTTTTTGGAATAGTCTGAGGAGGATAGGTTTTATTTCTTCCTTGAATGTCTGGTAAAACTCTCCTGTGAAGCCGTCTGGCCCCAGGCTTTTGTTTGCCGGAAGCTTTTTGATGACTGCTTCAATTTCGTCCATAGTTACTGGCCTATTGAGCTGTTTAGATTCTTCCTGATTGATTTTTGGAAGGTTGTATTTTTCTAGGAATATGTCCATTTCCTCCAGGTTGTCCATTTTGTTATAATAGAGCTGTTCGTAGTATTTTGTAACAATACTTTGCATCTCAGCGGGGTCTGTTGTTATTTCACCTCTTTCATTTTTGATTTTGTTTATTTGGGTCCTCTCTCTTTGCTTCTTGGTGAGCCTGGCTAGAGGTCCATCAATCTTGTTTATCCTTTCAAAGAACCAGTGTTGATCTTTTGTATTGTTTCTTTGGTCTCTATGTCATTTATCTCCGCTCTGATCTTTGTTATTTCCTTCCTTCTGGTTACACTGGGCTTTTCTTGCTACTCTTTTTCTAAGTCTTTGAGTTGTAGGGTTAGGTAATTTATTAACATTGTTTCTTGTTTTTTGCAATAGGCTTGTAGAGCTATGAACTTCCCTCTCAAGACTACTTTCGCTGTGTCCCATAGATTTTGGATTGTTTTGTTTTCATTGCCATTTGTTGCCATGATGTTTTTTATTTCTTCCTTGATCTCTCTGGTGACCCAGTCCTTCTTTAATAGCATGCTGTTTAGTCTCCATGTGTTTGATTTCTTTGGATTGTATTTATTGTAGTTGATTTCCAGTTTTATGCCACTGTGATCTGAGAAGATGCTTGATATAATTTCTATCTTCTTGAATTTGAAGAGACTTTGCCTGTGACCCAGCATATGGTCTATCTTTGAAAATGACCCATGTGCACTTGAGAAGAATGTGTATTCTGTGGCTTTGGTGTGAAATGTTCTGAAGATGTCAATTAATTCCATATGATCTAGTGAGTCATTTAAGATTGATGTTTCTTTGTTGATCTTTTGTTTACAGGATTTGTCAAATGGTTATAGTGGGGTATTAAAGTCCCCTACTATGATTGTATTGCTCTTAATCTCTCCATTGATATCCTCCAGGAGCTTTTTATGTATTTGGGTGCTCCTATATTGGGTGCGTATATGTTTACCAGAATCATTTCTTCTTGTTGGATTTCTCCCTTTAGTATTATGAAGTGGCCTTCCTTATCTCTTGTTATGGCATTTACTTTGAGGTCTATTTTGTCAGATATAAGTATTGCTACCCCAGCTTTTTTTTTCATTTCCATTTTCCTGAAAGATATTTTTCCATCCCTTCACTTTCAATCTGTGTGAGTCTCTTGTTCTGAGGTGGGTCTCTTATAGACAGCATATATATGGGTCATGTTTTTTTATCCATTCAGCCATTCGATGTCTTTTGATTGGAGCATTTAGTCTGTTTACATTTAAAGTTATTACTGAAAGGTATTTGTTTGTAGTCATGTGTATTTCTGTGTCTGTATTCCTTCTTACCTGTTTATTTCTTTTTTACAGTATTCCCTTTAGCATTTCTTGCATTGCTGGTTTGGTGGTGATAAACTCCCTGAGCATTTTTTTGTCTTCGAAGCACCTGCTTTCCCCTTCAATTTTGATTGATAGCCTTGCTGGATATAGTATTCTTGGATTCAGTCCTTTGCTTTTCAACATTCTATATACCTCCTTCCATTCTCTTCTAGCTTGTTGTGTTTCTGTTGAGTAATCATTTGACAATCTGATGGTGTTCCTTTGTAGGTAACTCTCTGTCTCTCTCTTGCCACCTTTAAGATTCTCTCTTTATCATTTATATTTGCCATTGAAATTATGACATGTCTTGGTGTGGGTTTTTTTGGGTTGATCCTGCTTGGGACTCTCTGTACTTGCGTAACTTTTATCTTTCCCATATCTGGGAAGTTTTCTGTCATTATTTCTTCAAATAGATTTTCTAATCCCTGCTGCTCTTCTTGTCCTTCTGGCAGCCCTATTATATGCATGTTACTTCGTTTCATGTTGTCCCGAAGCTCCCTTAGGCTTCCCTCCTGCTTTTTAATTTTTTTCTCCAATTGCTGTTCAGATTGATCTTGTTTCTGTACCTGATCTTCTAACTCACTAATTCCGTCCTCTGCTTCTTGTAGTCTACTGTTGAAACTTTCCATGGTGTTTTTGATTGTACCTATATCACTTTTCATTTCTTCCTGATTCTTGCATGAGTTGTTGATTTTCTCATCCGTCCGAGGTATAAATTCCACGACCATTACTCTGAACTCCTTTTCGGTCATGTTGCAAGCTTCAGTTTCACTAATTTCCTTTCTTGGCGACTCTACGTTTTCTTTCCTCTGTGAGTTATTTCGTTTCCCCATTCTGACTATCACCAGAAAGCTCAAGCTTCAGTTTGCGTGGACCTGGGCTGTGTGCTGTGGGGACTTCGCTCCCCCCGAGTTTCACTGAAGTGCTCGGACACTATGACGTGTGGCTGCCTTTGGTTGATGGGAACCAGACTTGCCCAGGGTCAGTGTCCCCAGTGTTCCATGTGGTCTCGTGTGCACACTTAGAATCAGGGGCCCTGTCTGCACCACACTGTTGGTATGTGCCGAAAATGAGATCCTTAGCATGTGCCAGGAGTCAGAGTTTCCCTGTGTCTGCATCAAGAATTGAGTGTCAGAGTCTCTGTTGCCTTGTGCGGTTTCTCGTTGAGAATCAGGGTCCCTGTGTGTGCATGCACCAACAATTGGGATCACTGGCTCTTAGTGTGAATGCGCTGTGAGTCAGGGATCCCAGGCAGCTGTGTCTGGCATGCCAAATTCCCTGAAGTGGAGCTGCGTCCTGTGTGTGCTCTCTCTACTGAGCCAAACCAGCTAGGGCTTCGTACACTCTCACATTCTTGAAGGTGAGCTGCCTCCGTGCACTCTCCAAGATTCCCCGAAGGAGGCAGGAGTCCGTCCTGTGCGCCAAATTCCCCAAAGGGGAGCCCCTCTGCGCTCTCTAAGATTCCCCGAAGGGGAGCTGTGACCCGCAAGCCAAATTCCCCCAAATTCCCCGAAGGGGAGCCCTCTGTGCACGCTGTCTGATTTCCCCGAAGGGGAGCTGCTTCTGTCCCGCGCGCCAAATTCCCTAAAGGGGAGCGCGTTCCTGCAGAAAGCTCTGCAGCTTGGGCGAGGGGCGGGTCTATCAGTTACTATGGCGCTATTTGCGAGCCTGCGGGGAGGGGGAAAGGCTCTTTGACTCACGGAAATCTGCCGGGAAGTCTGGATTCTTGTTGTTTGTTGGTCTGAAGCTGTGGTAGCAGTTCTCTGCCCCAGTGGCTGCAGGGTCCTGGTTTGTGTCTGAAGACAGGATCCTAGTCTCAGGCAGCTCTGTTTCTCAAGATGGCGTGGTCTCCACGTCCACACCAGCCACCGACAAGTGTCCCCTTTGTGCGTGGGGCTTCACCATCCAAGACTGCCCTGTTAGGCAGCCCCTTGGAAGACCTGCAGAATCTAACTGACCCTAGCTCATACACACATGCACCACACATGTCTACACTCTCCTCTGTGGGTTCCTCACTCACACACTCTCTCTTCCTACCTTCCTGCTGGTCGCCATCTTTTTCAAGGCATCATTTCTTTATCATTGTTTTCAATATCTCTCTTTTTAAAAAATGTCTTTAGTTTTCAGAAGCTTGGCTGTAATGTACGTTGGCGTGGATTTCTTTGGGTTTATCCAGTTTGGAATACTATCACCTTCTTGAATCTGTAGGCTTATGTCATTGAGCAATTTTGGGAGGATTTCAGCCATTATTTCCTTGAATACATTTTCTGTGAAGTCATCATTATCCTATTGTGACAGTTCTCTCTGCTGACAGAAAAAGTCAGATACTTTTTTTTTTTTTATAATCCCACAGGTCCCTGAGACCTTATTTATTTTGTCCAGTCAATTTTTCTCTATTGTTCAGATTGGAAAATTTCTATTTTTCTATCTTTAGAAAAAGTTACCAGATTCTTTCCTCAGTCCTCTCTATTCTTCTGTAGAGGTCATCTGTTGTTGTTGTTGTTGTTTTTATGCTTTAAAAGATGGTACTGTATTATTTCATCAGAATTCTTGGCACTTTCACTTAGATGTCATCTCAAAGTCAACACGTCTCCGACCCAACTCACTATCTCTGAACTCATCTTTGCAGTCTATGACATGAGCAGCAGCCCACCTCACTCCATATTTGTCCTACCTCCTGTCAACTTCACCTTGCCCATGTCCTGTATCTCCACCTGTATCTCTGCTGTATGCCAAGCTCCTGACCTCTGTGACTGAGCCCACTGTACTGCCGTCCTCACCAGCTTCCTGAGGGCATGTTGATTTTAAAAAATATTAGGACCTAACCAGGTTGGCTAAGTGGAGAGAGCATTGGCCTTTGGGTTGAAGGGTCCCTGGTTCGATTAGATTCTGGTCAAGGGTACCTCAATTGCAGGCTCAATCCCTGGCCCTGGTTAATCTTGGCCCTGGTTGGGGCGCATGCAGGAGGCAACCAAATTGCTGTGTCTCTCTCACATCAATGTTTCTCTCTCTGTCTCTGCCCCTCCCTTCCACTTTCACTAAAAATCAATGGAAAAATATCCTCAGGTAAGGATTAACAACAAATATAATTCAGTTATTGTACTTTTTATTTCTAAAATTTCCACTTGGTTCTTCAATTCATCTTCTATTTTTCTGAGAATTTCTATTTTTCATTTGTTTCAAGAGAGTTTGTAATTGCTTATTGAGGTACTTTTTTTTTATCATGACTGCTTTAAAATCTTTGTCAGATAATTCTAACATTTCTGTCATCTTGGCTTTGGCTCTTTTTTCACTCAGCTGGAGATCTTTCTCATTCTTATATGATGAGTGATTTTTTTTTTACAGAAACCTAGATATTTTTGTAATATATTATGAGACTCTGTGTCTTATTTGAACTTAATGTTTTAGCTAGCTTTCTCTGACACTGCTACAGCAGGGGAAGGCAGTAGGTTACCTTGTTAGTTCCTAGTGAAAATGGACGTCCAGGTTCTCCACTCAGTTTCTGTTGACACTTGGAGAGCAGAGCTTCTCATTACTGCTGAATGAAGGGTTGAAATTAAGTCACATTTCAGGTGTTTGATAATCATCTGTGGTTAGTGGCTGCCATATTGTACAACACATATGTGGGACATTTCATCACTATTTTGGGAAGGCTGGGGGTTCAAAAGGGAGCTTTTTCCTATAAGAATTGAAGTTTGGGCTTAGATACTGTGGCACAGGTAGAATTAGATAAGAACCTATATTGGATCTGAGGTGTATGGCTGGGGTTTAGTTACAAAACCTGAGATGCTATGAGTATTAGAGAGATATGAGCACAGGGAAGTCAGCTGGACAGTATGGACCCCAGTAGAGTTGTTAGAAATTCTGTATACCATACTATTAACTAAGTTTCTTTCTATCAACTCTTGTAACAGAGGTGGAGTAACATGCTGCAGATTCTCGTACCACTCCATTTTGTTAAAAGGAAAGCCTCCACTATTGGGGAGAAGTTACTTGGTTTTATTTATAGCAACAAACTCCACCTCTGTGACTGAAACGATTATTGATTGAGGACATATTAACAAAAAAGAGTAGCTTATGAAAAGGATATTGATTCAGTTTGTAGAATCTAGGGTTTATTTGGCATCTTGGTGGCCTTATGCTCTGATCCTCAGCCAGGTGGGGGCATTTTTGAAAGAGCTCTTTCTTTCACAGAACTCCATGTTGACTTGTTGGTACTTTTGTCCAAGGCCCAGAGAATCAGTTGACCCTATTACACAGCTTCTTTGTGCACTGGCATAACTGTTGCCTTTTCAGTCTCCATTTGCTTAGACTTGTAGTGGTATCCTCAATGTAAATACACTGTTCTCAATTTCCCTTACTAGCTCTCTATATTTGTGTATACATCTCTGTGTGCTTCTTTTTGTGGGCAGCCTATATACTGTACTATAATCCCACAGGCAAGGGAAGAGATGTATCCATTGCCTGTTGAATGCTTTGTATGTATAGTATATAAGTCACATTCTTTTTTTTTCCATAGCAAATCCTGTATTTGCAAAGCTGTAGCCTCGACATGTTAAGATGTTTCATAAATTACATAGTCATATTCATTTGGCTGAATAGTTGAAAGGAAGGTGAATAGTGCCAGTGTTATAGTGAGTTTTCATATATATGTAGTTTGACTTAAAACTAGACAAAAACACATACACATCTGAGGAAGAAGTTTGGAAGTTAGGCTGCAAAGAGAAAGATAAGCATGCTTTATAACTCAAGGCCAAGGTGTAAGTTGTTAAATCCTAGATCATGACTTGCCTATATCCTTCCATATGTGTATTTGTGGGGAAGAGGTGAGTGTGCCTGGTTTGTTACTCAGAGATATGGGAATGATATAGTGTGAGCAACAAAAATCTCAATTTGTCACTTTGTCTCTCAAGAAGCCTCCAAATACACCACTTAATTTTGAAGACAGTGATCACCAATTAAGCAGAAGAGCCAAAAGATGAGGATACTGCTATGCAGATCTGGATAGAGAACCTGAAATCAGCCTTCCTTGTCATTGAACTCACCCTTTTCTTAAAAAAAAACAAAAAACAACTTTATTATTTAGATTATTACAGTTGTTCCTCTCCCCCACCCCCACATAGCTCCCCTCCACCTGGGTCTCCCCCACCCCATGCCCTTACCCCCACCCCCACACTGTCCTCATCCATAGGTGTACGATTTTTGTTCAATCTCTTCCCGCACCCCCCGCACCCCTTTCCCCCTTAGGATTGTCAGTACACTCCCTTTCTATGCCCCTGATTCTATTATATTCACCAGATTATTCTGTTCATCAGATTTTTTATTCACTTGATTTTTAGATTCACTTGTTGATAGATATGAATTTGTTGTCACTTTGTTATTCATAATTTTTTGTCTTTACCTTTTTCTTCTTCTTCTCTTTAAAGTATACCCTTCAGCATTTCATACAATCCTGGTTTGGTGGTGATGAACTCCTTTAGCTTTTTCTTGTCTGTGAAGCTCTTTATCTGACCTTCAATTCCAAATGATAGCTTTGCTGGGTAGAGTAATCTTGGGTTGTAGGTTCTTGCTATTCATCACTTTGAATATTTCTTGCCACTCCCGTCTGGCCTGCATAGTTTCTGTTGAGAAATCAGCTGACAGTCGTATGGGTGCTCCCTTGTAGGTAACTAACTGTTTTTCTCTTGCTGCTTTTAATATTCTTTCTTTGTCTTTTGCTCTTTGCTTTCTAATTATGATGTGTCTTGGTGTGGTCCTCTTTTGATTCCTTTTGTTTGGGGTTCTCTGCTCTTCCTGGACTTGTAAGTCTATTTCTTTCACCAGGTGGGGGAAGTTTTCTGTCATTATTTCTTCAAATAGGTTTTCAGTATCTTGCTCTCTCTCTTCTTCTGGCACCCCCATAATTCGGATGTTGGTATGCGTGAAGTTGTCCCAGAGGCTCCTTACACTATCTTCATATTTTTGGATTCTTTTTTCTTTTCTGCTTGGGTGCTTTTTGCTTCTTTGTATTTCAAATCTTTGACTTGATTCTTGCATTCCTCTAGTCTGCTGTTGGGTCTCTGTATATTATTTTTTATTTCAGTCAGTGTATGTTTAATTTCTAGTTGGTCCTTTTTCATATCCTCGATGATCTTGCTAAATTTATTGGCTTTTTCTAGAAAATTCTTGAAAAACCTTATAATCGTGGTTTTGAACTCTATATCCAGTAGTTTGCTTTCCTCCATTTCTTGCATTTGTGACCTGTTTCTTTGTCTCCGCATTTTGGCTGCTTCCCTGAGTTGATAGAGTGGCTTTGTGTACTAGGTGTCCTATAGGGCCCAGTGGCTCAGCCTCCCCAATTACCTGAGGTGGACACTCTTGGTGCACCCCTTTGTGGGCTGTGTGCACAGTCTTGTTGTAGTTAATTCTTGATGGTTGTTGGTATCACTGGGAGGAATTGACCTCCAGGCCAATTGGCTGTGAGGATCAACTGTGTCTACAATGGAAGAACTTCTGTGCTGGAGACATCCTTATGAGGCAAGACTTGCTTCAGTGGGGCTTTGGTGCACACTGAGTCTGCCCCCTGAGTGTGTCACTTATGAATCAGAGGAGTTGTAATCTGGATGGTCCTACTCTGACCCCTGGGTACACTGGCTCTTGGATCTCCAAGGAGGTGCTAATTTAGCCTCTGCCTGAGGCCACCCAGAAGGAGCTACGGAGAGATCTGCATATTCCTCTTCTTTGTTTGGGTTTTGGAGGTGCCCAGATGAGGCCCATCTATGAAGCAATGCAAGCTGCTGTGGGGTCTTGGGCCTTCTTTTGGATGTTCTGGGTCTCTTTGACTCAGCTGCAGTTTGTTAGGTAAGTTTAAAATTCAAAGGACCAGGCCATTCATATGCAAAAACCTCTGCACTCAGCTTAGATGGGGCAGAGTCTCAGGGCAGAGCAAACAGCAATGGCTTCCCGTCAGCCCTGCCCTAAGAGGCCCCCAGGTCACAGTGTCCCTTGGTAATTGCTGCAAACACCTCTGAGAGAAAGCTGCCCTCGAGTTCCGCCCACTGCCAGACAGTCCAGTTTCTCCCCATATGAGTCTGCGTCCCCAGAGTCTCACCAGGAACTGGAGTTCAGAGCAGTCGGGAGCTTGTGTCTCCCTCCAGCTTGAAAAAGCCAGCCACGTACTCAGTTGCCAGCCCTCTCCGTACATGCACCTCTGTACCTCTGCACTTTACTTCCGCAGCTTCTCTGAGTCTCAGTATGCTTTTCTCTTCCCTTCTAGTTGTAGAATTTCCACTTAGCCAGCCTTCCTTTGGTTCTGGATGATGTCCATTTTGTCTTTTAGTTGTAGTTTTGAAGTGGTTGTGCGAGGCAGCAATTCAGGTGTTTACCTATGCCACCATCTTGGTTTCTTTCACCCTTTTCTATAAACCACTGTGTTGTTGTTTTTTTATTTTGCCTTATTTCAATAATGCTTTAGTATCTACATATATTTAGCACCTGAATAAATGGAAAGACCCATTTGTTTATTGTCTAAGGTGCTGATGTCATGATATTGCTGACCCCAGTGATTCATGAATCAAGGCCAAGTCACTTCTAGTCAAACACTGAAAGATGTTGAAAAGCAGGTAGGTAAACTAATCTCCCCTTCCTGATTTTCATCTCCACATTCTACCCTCAGGTATCTTCCAGGACTAAATATCATTCATTAATGGAGTCCTACAGTGGATGCAGCTAACACCAGGAATGGGATTCTTTATTTTCTGAAAACTTAATTTATTAGACGGAAAAATTCACAGGCCTGCTCTAGTCAGCTAGGCCATATAAAAGACATATTACACTTTTGGAGAGTGGGAATTTTTGAGCATGCTTCCTCCTAGTCGACTTGGCCTTGAATCCCAGCTGTACCTCAAAAAATAAGACTACTCCCATTCCAGAGAGGCTGTGGACTATGCCCCAGATAGAGTTGTCAGTGCTGACACAGGCCAGGCCTTGAGATATGGTCTCATGGCCCCTTCCCAGCATGTAGGCCTTCTTTCATAGATCACTGTCAGCTTTCTTGAGAACAGGATGACCCTGTAAATAACATGGTCACCAATAATATGACCCTGACATTACTTAAGAAAAACTGTTTTGTCTTAAATTACTTACTCTGTAAAAACAAGATGTGGTAAATGGGTTTAAAAGCAGTCCTGCACAAAGGGTCGGGGCTGTTCTCTGGACTCCCTGCGTGGAGAAAGGCAGAGCAGTTGCCCACCAGCTAATAAAGGCTCCCTAAATTTTAATTTGGTCTGGACTCCAGTGGTCATTCACTCGCGTTTGCTCCACAACAACACTTTTAAATGAAAATCCATTTTGGCATAATATGCACTGAAAGGAAGAGTGTGATCCTAAGCATGCCCTTTATTTTTCCCTCCGTTCTTTTCGACTTTCTCATCCTTTCTCTGATCTCCATGACTCTGACCCAATCTCCCAATAGCTCTCTAGTAGGCCCTTTGTAATGAACTTCTCCATGCTCTATATCATCTACTTATGGCACTGAAATGCTGTGTCACATGGTGAAAAGTAGCATTGGCCACAATGGGCCTGGAAGAAAATACTGGGGGGCCAGCTGTTTCCACACCCATAGGTAGAAGGACTGCTCAAACAGCTGTGACAGCCTGAGGTTGGAAAGGCAGATGATAGGGTAGGGAACTTCTGTCTGGGCTTGTTGCTGAGATGGTCAGCTGAGGGAGACAGCTGTATGTTCAGTGGTCCTGAGGAAATGAAAACTCAGACTTGTCTGTCTTTATTCAGGAGACAGAGTTATGTTAAGGAAACATGGGCACTACAGCTGCTAATAACACCTTAAAATTTTATAGTCCCTCTCTTCTAAAGGAGTCAGAGGGCTCCTATGTTTTATTTCATTTGGCCTCACAAACAACCTCATGGACTTAGGAATGGTAAATATTAAAGACCACATGTTGATTCCACTCCCTGGGCCTCAGAGTTTTCAAACTGAAATGAGAGCTTAGTTTAGAGCTCATCTCTAAGGTCTTTTCCCGCAGTAACAGTTTACATGATGGTAGCATTTTTCATATGGAGGATTTGAGTATCAGCTACATTAAAGCAAATTGCCCAAAGCCACATTGTAAATCAAGGAGAGTGATAATTACAGGTCAATACCTGATCCTTTCCCTTAGATTGCTCTATCAGTGGTCTATTTGAGCATTTAGAAAAGGGGGACTCTTGCTTCTGAATGCACGAAGCCCATGTTTACTTATTCCATTTAGCACTCTCATTTACCTGACCACCTTCCCAACCTACACCCCTCACTGATCAGCAAGGCCTTTAACCTTTGCCCTAGGATCCATATCTTGTTTGACTACAGCTGTTTTACTGGCATAGTGTGTGGCTGGATATAAGGTCATTGCTACCCTTAGACAGCAAAATCTGGAGTTAGTGCTTCAGTTACATCACCTCAGACAGTTCTGTGGCTCTGGGTGTGGCAGAGAGTCAGGGGAGGAAGAACCATTCAAAAACATCATATTGTGGGGTGCCCACAAAAAGCAAGGAGAGCTTGGGTGCGGGGGGTGGGGAGAAGGCTAACAGAAAGGGAAAATCAAGAGACAATGAGTTGATAAAAGCACATGGATTCAATTGTACAGCAAAGAGCCAAGATGACTGAGATTTCTTTGGAGTTATGGGTAAAAATGTCATTTATGACTTTGACAGGGACTTAACTTGGGGAGAGGACTGTAGGGGAAAATGAAAAGCTTTATCTAAACAGGTTCAGCTTTTGTAATAAGACATTTAGTTTAAGAAATGTTGTAAGCTGAGTACTCTGAAGGAATAAATTCAGAGAACTATATTCCTCATATGATTCCTGGAAACCAGTAGGAATTTGACTTAAGAAGGCATGGCAGAGGTGATTTGTGGTGGTATAACAGCCACTTTGGAAACCAAGATGGAAAATTTGTCCCTACAAGGCTAAGCACTTGGAGAAAACTCACTGGAAGTTTCTATCTGATGAAATCAACGAAACAGAGTAAGGTTTTAAGTACATTTCATGGTTGATGGAACACCCAGCAGCTTCCATCTTTGGATGGATACATTTGTTAAGTCTTTGGCTTATGCTCTAGTACAGGGATTTGTTTGTTACTTTTGGGCAAGAATTTCCCGAGGTTCCCAGGGTCTCTGTCTATCTTATCACAGTAACTGTATCTTTCACTTACCTTTGTCCTATTACTTTTATCTCTTTTTCATTTTCCTATTTTGAGATTAAATTCATTTATCATTTATCAAAATAATCCATGGACATTTCACAGATTTTTAAGAATATAGAAAAGAAATAATTGACATTTGGCTTTGAAAAGGATTTATGTTTTTATTTTGAATAAGTAGAAAAATACTGAAAAGCACAGAGAATCAATGATATAACAAGCACACCTGGATCTCTACTCAGAATTGATAAACAACGTTTCTTGTGTGGTAATAACACTTAACATATCTACCTACTTAACAACTTGTTAAATGTGCAATACAGTATTGTTAAGTACAGGCACTTCGTTGTTCAGCATATCTCTAGAGCTTACTAATGTTGCATAACAACTGTTACGATTTTTAAAAAAATACATATTTTATTGATTTTTTACAGAGAGGAAGGGAGAAGGATAGAGAATTAGAAACATCGATGAGATCCATCAGCTGCCTCCTGCACACCCCCTACTGGGGGTGTGCCCGCAACCAAGGTACCTGCCCTTGACTGGAATCGAACCGGGGACCCTTCAGTCTGCAGTCCAATGCTCTATCCACTGAGCCAAACCGGATAGGGCTGTTACGATTTTTAACATTGTTTGCTTTAGATATTTTTTTTTCCAGTGGGAGAAATAAAATGTTACAGACAATTTAATTTCTGTCCCCTATTTTCAGCCTCATTCCTCTCCAATCATTCCCAGAGGCAAAGATGAATTTGGTATTTATTCTTCCATTTCATTTTTATACTTTTACATACATGTATGTGTGTGTATATAGTTATATATAAAATTATGTTTTTATTAATTTACATAGGTAATATCCTAATGTATATGTCATTCTGCAACTAGGTTTATTTTATTTCATTCAACATCTTGTTTGGGGATGTATTCTATTTTTCTTTTTACATTTCCCTTTTCCACTCTGTGTCCTAGAGCCAATAACATTTACATTACCTTTTCAAGATATTTTGTATGCATACCTTAATCAATAAAAAAATTTGAAAAAAGATATTTTGTATGATAAAATAATATATAATTATGTTACAGGTAAATTGAAAATCCAATCAGCGCTGTCTTGTGTTGCTCAGTGGTTAGAGCATCAGTGTACACACTGCAGGGTAGAGGCACATACCTGGGTTGCAGGTTTGATCCCTGGCTCCAGTAAAGGCACGTGCAGGAGACAACCAATGGAGTTTCTCTCTCACATTGATATTTCTCTCTCTCTTTCTCTCTCTCTCTCTCTCTCTCTCTCTCTCTCTCTCTCTCTCTCTCTCTCTCTCTCTCCATCTTCCTCCCTCCCTTCCATTCTCTAGAAATCAATGAAAAAAATATCTTTGGGTGAGGTTTAACAACAACAAAAAGAAATAAAAGAAAAAATCCAACCAATTGATAGTTACTGGGATCAGAGAGCTCAAAGTCCTACTGTAGACTTCAATTTGCCAAGGCTCTGTGCAGCTCAGCCAGGCCAGTAATTTGGCTATAAAATATTGACTAATACTTCCTGATCAGTCTCCTACATTTTATGAAGGAGTAACAGAGTCCCAGAGAAAGAAATTGACTTAGCAAGGGCACATGTCCATTTAATATTATACTCAAAAGTCCTGTCGCCCTGTTCTGTATGTGAAAACTTTCTATAGTAAAAAAATGAACAAAATACAAGAAAAAAGATAGAAAAACTGCAATTTTATAAGAATTATCAATATTAATAAATTGTGGGAAATAGAGAAAAATAAAGAAATCAAGGACTGATCATTTTAATATTTTGATCTTCTTATCTATTTTCCTGTACATTATTTGTTTCTATGGTTATAACTTATCTTGCTTGTCCCCTTTTAACATTATAATGTCATAATGCAGTTTTCGAAAGGTAGATTTGTACATGGAAATCTTCCCAGTGAATAATTTTTAAAGCACAATTTAGCTTTTTAGCCATGTCCACCAATGGTCGTTAGTGCCAATTCAATGCCAACAGAAATTACCAATTTGGGGTGCAGTGAAGAAGGAAATTTATTCAGTGCAAACAGCTCAATTGTGGTACAGCATGGCTGTGAGAACAGCATGGCTGTGTAACAACTTAATAGTGTTACAGCTCAATTATGAAGCAGTATGACTGTAAAACAGCATGGCTATAAGGAGGCCCTGGGGCTAGGCAACCCTGGGGAGAAGCCCTTGGGAGAGGTCCCTCTCTGGCTAGACAGCTCTGATCTGCTCTGCTTGCTCTGCTCTGCTATGCACTAGTCCGCTCTATTCTGTCCTGTGCCAGTTTGCTTTGCTCTGCTGAGACATCTTTGGTATTTCAGCTCCAGCTGAGGAAACCACAAGTCTTCAGCCTTTAGTGGAAAGGAAAAGTGCACTCTTCAAGCCACAGAGGAGCTGACTTATATAGACAGATGCCCCTGCCCATGGTTCCTGATTGGTTCATCCTTGTGCAAATGAGGACCTCAAATACTCACAGTTTGACTGGTCCAAAATGCACTGTCCTGATTGGTCAGAATGGAGCCACTCTGATTGGTTGGTGACGATGTTGATGGAGATATAGCTACACAGCTCTAATTGGGCAAGGAAAGTCTCAGACCTGTTGTTTGAAACAATTTCAGTAGTTTCATTATAAGGGCTGGCTCAGATTGCAAGAACACAATATAGGCAGGCAGTTCAGTGTCTGAGGCAGAGGATTCAGTGCAGGATCCTCCCTGAAATGCAGTTTGTGTGAGAGGCGACTGTTTAAAAACAATTGGTAGGTTCTGTTTTTAAATTTGAGCCCATTTGGCTACCAGGAGCCCTTCTTAGTAGGTATTTTCTTTCTCAGAGCCCACACTTCCTCCTTTCAATCAGAACCTGTTGACAAACATGGAGGGAAACTGTGGTGTGATGGATCATTTATATTCTTCATGTAACCATTACTGGAGTTCCTGTAGGAGGTTTTAACTATTTGGTTATATATGAATAGCTTGACAAATATATTGAACAAATTAGAATAACAAATTGCAACCCAGACCTTAAAATAACTCCAAGTATAGTTGGTAGCCAGCTGAAAATGTCAGCAAATGTAAATCCTAACCAGCCATTGACACTGGAAGCAAAACTGGAATGCCCCTTAAGGGATTTGGTAAGATTAAGGAGTTTGTTTGTTTTTCTAATTCTACCTGAGAAGAAGTATTTATCCAAGAACAGCAGGCTGTATTGGCTATGGTACAAACTCCTCCTTAGGCTGTGAGCACATAATCAAGGGTGACTCCGTTGTTGAGGACTACTCATGCTCAGGAGTATAAAGATGTTTGCTGGGATCAAAAGGCTCTGGCTGTTGAATGATCAGTTTCACATTATATCTAATTAAGCATTACCAAGGCCACCCTATGAGCATACAATTCTGAGAAAGAAATTGCCCTTATCTCCTAAAAAAACGGTCAAGTCGCATTCCGCAGAGAAGACATACTAGTTATCTTCATACACAGGTGGATCCTCATCAGGGTAGTAATCTACATTGATAAGGCCCCTTTTTTCCTCTGATGAGAACTCGGAGAGGTCAGTGTTATCATTTTGAGGATAGTAAAAGAGGATGTCAAGTGACCCAAAAGGCATTGCCCAATCAGGCTCCAACTGTCTAGACCAGTGGTTCTCAACATTCCTAATGCTGCGACCCTTAAATACAGTTCCTCATGTTGTGGTGACCCCTAACCATAAAATTATTTTCATTGCTACTTCATAACTGTAATTTTGCTACTGTTATGAATCATAATGTAAATATCTGTGTTTTCTGATAGTCTTAGGAGACCTTGCTAGCGGTTCTCAAGCTGTGCGTCACGACAGAACCGCTGCTGTAGAGCCTAAGACCATCGGAAAACACAGATATTTACATTACGATTCATAACAGTAGCAGAATTACAGTTATGAAGTAGCAACGAAAATAATTTTATGGTTGGGGGTCACCACAACATGAGGAACTGTATTAAAGGGTCGCGGCATTAGGAAGGTTGAGAATCACTGGTCTAGACCAGTGGTCAGCAAACTGTGGCTCGCGAGCCACATGTGGCTCTTTGGCCCCTTGAGTGTGGCTCTTCCACAAAATACTATGGCCTGGGCTAGTCTGTTTTGAAGAAGTGGTGTTAGAAGAAGTTTAAGTTTAAAAAATTTGGCTCTCAAAAGAAATTTCAATCGTTGTACTGTTGATATTTGGCTCTGTTGACTAATGAATTTGCCTACCACTGGTCTAGACAATCAAATGCCAAGGCTGATTTTTACAATCTGTGGGAGCACAAAGAATGCCTGCAACAGTTTGTTCATTTCTTAATTCATTAACAGGAAGGGAGGTGAGAACATTTCCCAACCAAGACTCAAGTCTGGTTTGAACATCCCTGTAGGAGTTCTTTCCAGTGTGTTTGAATATCGTGTTGTGAACATTTAGGTTTATGACAGTGTGGGCTATTTCCACTCACAAAGGCCTCACAAAGGGTAGTTCCACAGCAGTCAGGGTTGAAATAGGTGCAACCAGATGTACGGCATTTAAGGTATAGGTAGTGATGTGATAAGGGGTGGCTAGTGACTAACTCAATTGTGGGAGATGGTTAGGTTTTACCTGGGGAGAGTGTGGCTGATGCATAGGGTGGGTTTAGGTAGGCAGAGGGGAAAGGTGGAACTCCCTTTTACAATTTAACTCAGGGGGAGCTCTGCTGAAATCAATGGTGCAGTTAGGGGCAGTTGAGAAATCGATAACAGAAATATCTATAGGGTCATCAGTTTTACCAGAGGCAGAGGCAGGCATTGGATGGCAATCTAGCTTCCAGGAGGAGACTAAGGTTTGAAATCACTGTATCATAATACTTTTATGCCAAAGTCCCCCGTTTACAATGGTTGAAAAAACAAAAAATAGAAAGTACTGTATAGTTTAAGATTAAATGATATAATATAACTAGAACATACAACCTAAAACATAGGTGAGGTGACCAGCTTATCATGAAAGAATTAAAATCATTAACATACCCAGGAAAATGACAACTATGAAATAAACGTATGGATTATATGGATTATATATAGCTGGAATTGACTTCACTGACCCAATTTTGGACCCTGGGAAAAGCCATCTGCTTCTAGTACCATCTGTTGTTTTATCTGAGTGGTTGTCTGCTCTGGATAACTTTAATTTGAGGTCTCCTATAGGCTGGGGTGTTCAATCAGGTGAATGAATTGCAAGTGTGGGAGCCTTCTTAAATGAAGAACATATATTCCTTTTAACTTTTCAAGTCAGGGATTAGTTAACAATACCCAGCATGGTCCCTTTCAATGAGGCTGAAGGGAGTCCTTGTGGAGATATATTTTTTGATGGACCATATATCCAGGTTATAGGCCATCATGTTTGGTGTTTCCATCTCCCAGGAGTGCACTGTGAAAATATTGCTCTATAAACTTACATTAATTTCAAGAGCCTTTATAAGTTCTTTGCAATAAGTTAAAAAGTCTTTTTAATAAGGAAGGTTCACATGTCACCTGATATAGTTTTATATATCTTCCAGTAATGAGTTTTAAAAGGGTACAATTGATGTTTACCCAAGGGAATAGATCTTAAGTTAAGAAAAGCAAGTGAAGGGCTTTAGACAAAGGAGATTGAATGAATCAATAAGTTTTACCAATTTAATTTTAACTCTTTTTTCATTTGTTCTATAAAATCAGAGGACTGGATGGTAATTGCAATAGATATGCTGCAATATCAGTTAAATTTTGCATACCTAGTGTAGAATTTATCTAGTAAAATGGGTTTCCTAATCTCTGTGGGATGCTGTTGGGATTTTTCAAGCAGGAAAAATACTTTCTAGAAGTATTTTAGTAACTTGCTGTGGTTATAGACCTTTGATGTGGGAATGCTTCTACCCAATGAAAATATATACAAATCATCATTTTATTTTTAGGGGATAATTGGATTGAAATTCACTTTTTAAATATCAAATATGCTTAATTAGTTTCATTTCCCCCTTTTGTAAAGAGAGATTGTTCTATTTTAGCTATCCATTTAATTGTTCACTTAAAGCTTTATAAGCAATTATAGAAAGTCAAATGGTTAGAAGCAAAATTTAGCTCTTTGAATGTAAGAGCATACCAACAGCTTAGGGAAACTTTTCTTCCCTTTTTAAAAAAAATTAAATTTATTAGGGTGACATTGGTTAATAGTGTCATATAAGTTTCAAGTGTATATTTCTATGATACATGATCTGTATGTTCAACTTTCCTAGCTATTAGGTAAATACAAATCAAAACTATAATGAGATAACACATTACACCTGTTAGAATGGCTATTATCCACTTTTGTTCTTTTAAGAGAGAAAGAAACTCAAATTCTTATTCTGCATAAGTGTAGTTTTGAAATTAATTTAAATAAATCTGTTCCAATCTAGGTTTGACCATATATAAGATTTCTTCTCTCAATATTCTTCCTCAATAAACCTTCCACAACTTTCACAAACATTCTGCAACTTTCATAAAACATTCAGCTTTTGTCTTATCTTTTTATCTTTCTTACTAGAGGCCCAGTGCATGAAAATTCATGCACTGGAGGAGGGGTCCCTCATCCCAGCCTACCCCTCTCACAGTCCGGGAGCCCTTAGGAGAGGGAGGTGACCCGGCAATCAGGGGAAGGTGACACCTTCATCACACCTCTGCTGCTGCCACTGCTGGCCATGCAAGCCTCGGCCGGCCCTGGTTACCTGAGCCCCAGGTGGCCCTAGGCGGCTAGGCAGCCTATATTCAAGGCTTGCCTGTGCCTCCAGCCCACCCTGGGTGGTTGGGCAGCCGACATCTGAGGCTTGGCTGTACCTTGGGCTGGCCCTAGGTGGCTGGGAAGCCAACATCTGAGGCTTGCCTGTGCCTTGGGCCAGCCCTAGGTGGCTGGGAAGCCAACATCCAAGGCTTGCCTGCACCTCAGTCTGGCCCTAGGTGGCTAGGCAGCCAACATCTGAGGCTTGCCTGTGCCTTGGGCCGGCCCTGGGCGGCTGGGAAGCTGACATCTGAGGCTTGCCTGCACCTCAGGCTGGCTCTGGGCAGCTGGGGGGCTGAGGGTGGGTCCAGTCGCACTGTGCACCTGCCACCCCCCCGGTGGGGCTGAAAGGACTGGGGGACTCCAACGGGGCTGAGGAGACTGGGAACTGCCATATTGTGGCTATGGGCACTGCCATCTTTGTGATGGCATGATGGTCAATTGGCATATTCCCTCTTTATTAGATAGGATTCTGGGACAATCACTTTACTTTAAGACAAAATTACTTTTTATCCCTCAATAAAAATTTATTTCGATTCCTCATACCTTCTTTTACCCAACACGTATCTTATTCTTTATACTAGAGGCCCAATGCATGAAGATTCATGCAAAATTGGGCCTTCCTTCCCCTGGCTGCCGGCACCACCTTTGCTCCGGCTGGAGCCGCCTTTCCGCCTTCCCACGCTGCCCAGAGGCCCAAGCATTCCACACCGTCCCTGGCTGCTCGGCGACGGTGTATGCAAATTAATCCGCCATATTTGTTGGGTTAATTTGCATACTCACTCCTGATTGGCTGGTGGGCGTCGTGAAGGTACAGTCAATTTGTATATTTCTCTTTTATTAGTGTAGATGCTATCATTTTCAATCACACCCTAATTAGGCTTTGTCACAACTGTCTGGATCTTAATCTGAGGAATCTTTCACCCTTTTAGACTTGTAAAACAACACATTAAGGTCTCCAAACTTATTACCCTGGTTTCCCATCTGGCCTGATAGCTCTGAATATCAAGGAAAGTGGACAGCTGCATATATTTAATGAAATCGACATTCTTAGCTAGTTTTTATTTATTAAAGATTAATCGTAGATCATGTACACTTGAAAAGCAATTGCATTATTTTCTGTTATTTTTCCAATTTGTACAAGCATCATTTGTTTTAATCCAATTAAATGGAGCCCATTTACAATCTAAATTTGAATTTACAAATCAATTTTTGGCAATGCCATATATTGGTAGAAACATGTAGTATTTATAATATGCATACATAGACATGCATAAACACACAGATAAAACTCCAAAGAAAAATTACAGATCCCAATATGTTTTCTGGCAGATGAACTAAGTTGAGGTTTTGCTCAGGTGGCCAAAGTTTTTGCATGCTGTAAGAATTCATTTAGGAGGCAACGTGGCAGCAAGCAGGACGGGAGTGAGGGAGTGTCAATGAGTAAGAGAGTAAGAGGATAGTGTGTGTATGTGAGGTGGTGTGTGTGTGTGTGTGTGTGTGTGTGTGTGTGTGACATCTAGATCTCAGGGGCTGGTGGATCAGGATTTCCTGGACAAAGAGCCCCTGCTACTTCTACAGGCATTTCGCAGGCAGGTGCAGCTCTGACCATCTTGAAGAGGAGAGCAGTGGCGGTGTGGGGCACAGCCTCACCAACACCCAGACTGGCCTTGGACACCACAGCAGACCCATGCAGTGAGCCGCATGCCAGGGGGACCTCACAAAGGACCCCTATTGTGGGCTCAAGGACCCCCACAGTGAGTCGCAAAGTCACATGCCACCCTGGCCACAGGTTCTAGGACCACAAATGAGTCGCACGCCAGTGGGGCCTCACAGGAGACCCTTGCCATGGGAGCCAGGACCTGGAGCACATCCACAACACTTGCACAATCAGGTCAGGGGTGAGCCACATAGTCAGACAATCTGTGAGGAGACTCCATCCACAAACAGGACAATAACATTCAAGACCTAACTATAACAGGAGAAACCAAATAACTCAAGTAGGGGGCTTCCCTAGAACACTTAGCTCAGGAGATCTGAGAGACTGCACCACTGGGTCCCACAATACACTTACTACATAGGACCACACCCCCGAAAGATTGGTGGCATAGCAGTTTGGTCTAGACATAGAAACAAATACATAGGAACAGCCAAAATAGGGAGACAGAGAAACAATCCTCAAATGAAAGAAAAGGAGGAATTGCCAGAAAAGGAATGAAATGAAGTGGAGGCAAGTAATTTGTCAGATAAAGAATTTAAAGTAATGGTTGTAAGGATGCTCAAACATCTGACTATTACAAGCAATTCAATGAGAATTATAAGGAGCTGAACTAGAAATACACCAACATAGATAAGAATTAAGAGTGAATTAAATGAAGAATGAAATAGCAACAAAAAAGAACACAATGGGGTGGGGGGTTTCAACAGTACACTAGAAGAAGCTGAGGACTGAATCAGCGAGTTAGAAGACAGGGGAGGAAAAAACACACAATCAGAGCAACAATTGGAAAAAAAATTAAAATGTAGGAGGAGAGTTTAAGGGAGCTTTTGGACAACATGAAAAGAAGCAACATTCTCATAATGGTGTTAGAAGGAAAGGAAGCTGAGCAAGGAATGAAAAACCTGTTTGAAGAAATAATGACAGAAAATTTCCCTGACTTGGGGAAGAAAAAGGTCACACAAGTTCAGGAAGCACAGAGAGTCCCAAACAAGATGAACCCAAAAAGACCCACACCAAGACACATCATAATAAAAATGTCAACCATTAAAGACAAAGAAAGAATCATAAGGGCTACAATAGAGATACAGAAAGTTACCTATATGAATCTCCCATTGGATTATCAGCTGATTTCTCAACAGAAATGCACAAGGCCAGAAGGGAGTGGCATGAAGTATACAAAGTAATAAAAAACAAGGGACTGAATTCAAGACTACTTTATTCTGCAAAGCTATCATTAAAAACTTAAGATGAAATCAGGAGCTCTGAGATCAAAAAAAAAAAAAAAAAAAAAAAAAAGGCTAAAGGAGTTTATTACCACCAAACCATCGTTGCAAGAAATCCTAAAGAGACTGTTGTATGCAGAAGAACTAGAAAGAGATGGAGGAACATAGGCATCCTATATAATAAAAGGCTATATGCAAATTGTTCCCACTGGTGGTAGTTCCACTGACTGGGAGTTAGACGTGTGCTGACCACTAGGGGACAGCACGGAACATGGTGGGTGTCGGCGACATGGTGAAGGCAGCGGGTGTCAGTGGAGGCACTGCTGGCCCTGATGGGCCCCGACGAGAGCGGGACTGTGGTGGGATGGTGGAGCAGGTGCCAGGCCAAGGTGGGTGCGAGCAGGGGCCCCGATCACCCCACTAGTCACCCCACAGATTGGCCCTGATGGCCAGTCAGGCTTAGGGACCTTACCTATGCATGAATTTTGTGCATCGGGCCTCTAGAAAAGAATAAAAATGGTAACAAACAAGTACCTATCAATTATAACCTTAAACATAAATGGATTAAATGCTCCAATCAACAGACACAGGGTAGCTGAATGGATAAGAAAACATGACCCAAATATATGCTGTCTATAGGAGACCCAAGTCAAAACAAAAGACTCACATGGACTGAAAGTGAAGGGATGGAAAAAAATTCTTCAGGCCAATGGAAATGAAAAAAAGCTGGGATAGCAATACTTATATCTAACAAAATAGACCACAAAGTGAAGGCTATAACAAGAGATAAAGAAAGCCATTTCATAATAATAAAGGAATTGATAGAACAAGAGGCAATAACTCTGGTAAACATATATGCACCCAATACACGAACATCCAAATACATAAAAATAAACTTCTGGAAGATATCAAGGAAGAGATGGACAGCAATACCATCATACTTGGGGACTTTAATACTCTATGACATCACTAGATAAATCTTCTAGACAAAAAATAAACAAGGAAACAGCAATCCTAAATGACTCAATAGATCAAATGGAACTAATTGACATCTTCAGAACATTGCACCCCAAAGCTAGAGAATATACATTGTTCTCAAATGCACACAGGACATTTTCACAGATAGATAACATGTTAGGACACAAGCTAAATACAAAGAGATTGAAATCATTTCAAGCATCTGCTAATATCACAATGGCATGAAATTAGATATCAGCTACAATAAAAACACTCAAAAGCCATCATACACATGGAGGCTAAATAGCATAGTATTAAACAGTAAATGGGTTATGAAAGAGATCAAAAAAGAAGTAAAAAACACCCTGGAAACAAATGACAATGAAAACACAACAACCCATAGTTTATGGGACAAGGTGAAAGCAATCATAGCACTACAGACTTACCTTTATAAAACAAGAAAAAATTGTAGTAAGTTGTCTAACCCTACAGCTTGAAAAATTAGAAAGAGAGTTACAAGAAAACCCAGAGCAAGTAGAAGGAAAGAAATAATAAAGCTCAGAGAATAAATAAATGATGTAGAGACAAAAAAAGAAATACAAAAGATCAATAAAACCAAGAGCTGGTTCTTTGAAAGGATAAACAATTTTGATGAATCTCTTGCCAGACTCACCAAGAAACAAAGAGAGAGGACCCAATTAAACAAAAATCAGAAATGAAAGAGGTTAAGTAACAACTGACCCACAGAGATACAAAAGATCATAAAAGAGTACTATGAATAGCTGTATTTCAACAAATTGGGCAACCTTGATGAAAAAGACATATTTCTAGAAAAATACAACCTTCCAAAATCAATTAGTAAGAATAAGAAAACCTGAATAGGTCAATAACTACTGATGATATTGAAGCAGTAATAAAACAAAACAAAACAAAAAAACTTCCAGTAAACTAAAGCCCTGGTCGAGATGGCTTCACAAAGGAGTTTTTCCAAACACTCAAAGAGGAACTAACACTTATCCTCCTCAAACTATTCCAAACCATTGAAGAGGAAGGAACACTTTCAAGCTCGTTCAATGAAGCCAGTGTTTTCCTAATCTGAAAAACAGATAAAGAAAGAGAAATACAGGCCAATATTCCCGATGAACATAGATGCTAAAATTGTCAACAAAATTTTAGTAAATCAGATCCAGCAATACATTAAAAAGATAATAAACCATGACCAAGTGGAATTTCTTCCGGGGATGCAAGGCTGGTAAATATGATACAGCACATTAACAGATTGAAAGATAAAAATCACATGATCATATCAACTGATGCAGAAAAAGCATTTGACAAAATCCAACACCCTTTTTTAATAAAAACTCTCTGCAAAGTGGGAATAGTGGGATCATGCATCAACATAATAAAAGCTTTATACTGTATGACAAACCTACTGCCAACATCATACTCAATGGGAAAAAGCTAAAACCATTTCCCTAAGAAAGGGAATAAAACAGGGATAAGCACTTTCACCACTTCTTTTCCACATAGTACTGTAAGTGCTAGTCATAGCAGTCAGACAACAAGAAGAAATAAAAGGCATCCATATTGGAAAGAAAGAAGTAAAATTGTCATTATTCACAGATGATATGATATTGTACATAGAAAACCATAACTACTCCATAAAAAAACTGCTAGATTTATTTAGTGGAATTCGGCAACATAGCAGGATATAAAATTAACACCCAGAAATTTATAGCATTTTTATATACTAATAATGAACTCTCAGAAAGAGAAACAATCCCATTTACCATTGCAACAAAAAAAATTAAAGATACTTAGTAATAAACTTAAGCAAGGAGGTAAAGGATCTGTACTCTAAAATCTACAAGACTTTGAAAAGAAGAGAGAGAGAGGAATACATAAACAAGTGGAAGAATATACCGTGTTCATGGATTGGTAGAATCAACATCATTAAAATGTCTAAAGTACCCAAAGCAATCTATAGATTCAATGCAATCCATATTAAAATACCAGTGGCATATTTCACAAACCTAGACAAACTCTCCAGAAATTTATATGGAATAAAAAAAAGACCCCAAATAGCTGTAGCAATCTTGAGAAAGAAGAACAAAGTTACACGGATCACAATATGGGATATCAAGTTATACTGCAAAGCCACTGCACTCAAAACAGCCTTGTACTAGCATAAGAACAGGCATATAGACCAATGAACTAGAAAAAAGTACCCAGAAATCAACCCAAGGCATTATGCTCAATTAATATTTGACAAAAGAGGCGAAAGCATACAATAGAGTCAAGGCAGTCTCTTCAATAAATGGTGTTGGGAAAACTGGAGAGATATATGCAAAAAAAAAAAGAAAGAAAGAAAAGAAAAGAAAAGAAAAGAAAAGAAAAGAAAAGAAAAGAAAAGAAAAGAAAAGAAAAGAAAAGAAAAGAAAAGAAAAGAAAAGAAATGAAAAAAGAACCTAGACCACCAACTTACACCATACACAAAAATAATCTCAAAATGGGTAAAAGACTTAAATGTAAGACATGAAACCATAAAAATCTTAGAACAAACCATAGACATCAAAATCTCAGACATCTCAAGAGAAGAAGAAGGCAGCTGGCAGGATAGAGGTGAGGGAGAGGAAGTGAGTGAGTGAGGGGATGAAAGGAGAGTGTGTGGATGTGTGTGGTGAGTGTTTGAGTGAGTGAGGGACAGTTAAATCTCCCAGGAGCAGCAGATGCTGGCAGACCAGGCTCTCTTGGACAGGGAGAGACTACCACCGCTGTGGGCACTCCCCGGACTGTGGGACTCCAGCACAGAGCCCACACCATCTTGAAGGGGACAAAGGCCTTTTTTAGGAACTCATCAGCACCACCAACCAGACAGGCCTTGGAACTGCCCCACGACCCAGCAGCCACTCCATCCAAAATCCTGCTGCCCCACCCACAGACCCGCAGACCCTGGGACCTCCACCTCCAAAGGTGCAGCAGTAAGTGCATCTTCCCCCTCCCCAGTGGCAGAACTCCGGACACCACATTAGCTCATTTCTAGCATGCAGGCATCCAGGGCACAACACTCCATAAGCAGTGTCTGGGAGCCACTGGGAGCTCCCACGGGTGTGATTTTGTACAGACAAGGGTGCGTGGCCCTGCAGTAGAAATTCTGAACTCCCTCTTCCTGAATAACTGCCCACAGACACCCCAGCTGTGCAACTTCAGTGCCAGGGCCCCTCAGAGTGCCTCAGAGCTCTTCCTCTGCAAAGGCACCTGCACAGATGCGCATTTCCAACAGGTAGGCACCCTGAGCCCATCTATCCACAGCGCACTCAGGGGAGCATCTGTGAGACACTCCTGGGTGTGATTCTGCACAGACAAGGGCGCGCTGCCCTGCAGTAGAAATTCTGAATTTCCTCTGCCTGAATAACTGCCCACAGCCACTCCAGCTATTCAACTTCAGTGCCATGGCCCCTCAGAGTGCGTCAGAGCTCTGCACAAGCAAAGGCACCTCCACATGCGTGCATTTCCAAGAGCAAGACCCCTGTCCACAGGGCACTCTGGGGAACAGCTGTGAGACTCTGCTGGGTGTGATTCTGCACAGACAAGGGTGCACTGCCTTGCAGCAGAAATTCTGAACTCCCACTTCCTGAATAACTGCCCACGGACACCCCAGTTGTGCAACTTCAGTGCCAGGGCCCCTCAGAGTGCATCAGAGCTCTGCACTAGCAAAGGCACCTCCACAGATGCGCATTTCCAACAGGGAGGCACCCTGAGCCCATCTATCCACAGAGCACTCGTGGGTACCACTGTGAGGTCTCCCTGGGTGTGATCTTGGACAAACAGGGGGGCACTTCCCACCGGCAGTAGAAATTCTGAATTCACTCATCCTGGAGACCTGCCCACAAATGCCTGAATTACATGGCTACACGGCTAGGGCCCTTCAGAGTGCTTCAGTGTGCCTCACTGGCAAATGTACCATGGGTGCACCTGTGAGCTACCACTGGGAGAGAGCGCCTATCCACCACAGGTGCAGCAGCAAAAGCTGAGTCTGCCCACCCCACAACTACAGAACTCTGGACACCACAGTCATGCCTTTCCTGAGTGCAAGACCTCTGAGCCCAATCACCCCAACAGAAAGTTCCTGGGTGCCACTGTGAGTCGCCACGGAACACATTAGATTTCAATCAAGGGTGCAAGACAGCAAAAATTGGGACACGCCCCCCCTCCACGGCTGCTGACTTCTAGACACCACAGTCGTGCCTCTCCAGCTTGAAGGCCTACATCAAGAGAACCGAAATAGCTCAAGTAGGGAGCTACACTAGATTACCAAGCCCAGGAGAACTGAGAGATTACACTAGTAGTACCATCCCCAAAAGAACCTGGGTAGCAAAGCAATTGGATCTACAATTAAAACATTACAGGAAAACATGGGAAGACAAAAAAGCAATCCCCAAAGGAAAGAAAAAGAGGAATCACCAGAAAGGGAGTTAAATGAACTTGAGGTTAGCAACATACCAGAAAAAGAATTCAGAGTAATGGTTCCAAGGATGCTCAAACGGCTGGATGACAAATACACACACAATTAATTCAATGAGAATTATAAGGAGCTGAATGAGAATGTTGCCAACATCAAAAGGATCCAAGAGGAGATGAAGAACGACATAGCTGCAATAAAGAACACAACTGAAGGCTTAAAAGTAGACTAGAAGAGGCTGAGGAATGCACCAGCGAATTAGAAGACAAAGTAGGAAAAAACACAAACACAGCAGCAACTGGAAACAAGACTTAAAAAGCAAGAGGAGAGCCTAAGGGAGTTTGGGACAACACAAAATGAAACAACATTTGCATAATGGGGGTATCAGAAGGAGAGCAAGAGAAGCAAGGAATAGAAAACTTGTTTGAAGAAATAATGACAGAAAACTTCCCTGATATTGGCAAGAAAAAAAAACATGCAAGTCCAAGAAGCTCATAGAGTCCCAAACAAGATGAACCCTAAAAGACCAACACCAAGACACATCATAATTACATTGGCAAACACCAATAACAAAGCAAGAATCTTAAAGGCTGCCAGAGAGAGACAGAAAGTTACCTACGAGGGTTATTCTATTAGAATGTCAATAGATTTCTCAACAGAAACACTCCAGGCCAGAAGGGAATGGAATGAAATTTACAAAGTGATGCAAAGCAAGGGAGTGAACCCAAGAATACTATACCCAGCAACGCTATCATTCAAAATTGAAGGTGGAATCAGGAGCTTCACAGACAAAAAAAGGCTGAGAGAGTTTATCACTACCAAGCCATCAATGCAAGAAATGCTAAAGGGACTGCTGTAAATGGAAGAAAGAGAAAGGCAAGAAGAAACACAAACATTAAGGAAAAATATGACAACAAACGTGTACTTATCAATAATAACATTAAACGTAAATGGATTAAATGCACCAATCAAAAGACATAGGGTAGCTGAATGGATAAGAAAACATGACCCTTATATTTGCTGTCTGCAAGAGACCCACCTCAGAACAAAGGATTCACACAGACTGAGAGTGAAGGGATGGAAAAACGTTTTTCAGGCAAATGGAAATGAGAAAAAAGCTGGGGTTGCGATACTTATATCTGATAAAATAGACCTCAAAGTAAAGGCCATAACAAGAGATAAGAATGGCCACTAGATAATACTAAAGGGAGCAATTCAACAAGATATAACTCGGGTAAACATATATGCACACAATACAGGAGCACCCAAATACATAAAACAACTTCTAGAAGATATGAAGGGAGAGATTGATAGCAATACAGTCATAGTAGAGGACTTCAATACCCCACTGACAACACTGGATGAATCAACTAAACAAAAAATCAGCAAAGAAACATCAATCCTAAATGACATACTAAATCAGATGGACTTAATTGACATCTTCAGAACATTTCACCCCAAAGCTACAGAATATACATTCTTCTCCAGTGCACATGGAACGTTTTCAAGGATAGACCACATATTAGGACACAGGCAAAGTCTCTTCAAATTCAAGAAGATAGAAATCATACCAAATATCTTCTCAGATCACAATGGCATAAAACTGGAAATCAACTACAATAAAAACAATCCAAAAAAATCAAACACATGGAGACTAAACAGCATGCTAATAAACAATGACTGTGTTACCAGAGAGATCAAAGAAGAAATAAAAAACATCATGGCAACAAACGACAATGAAAACACAACAATCCAAAATTTATGGGATACAGTGAAAACAGTCTTGAGAGGGAAGTTCATAGCTCTACAAGCCTACTGAAAAAAAAAACAAGAAAAAATGGTAATAAATTACCTAACCCTACAATTCAAAGAGTTAGAAAGAGAGCAGCAGGAAAAGCACAGTGTAAGCAAAAGGAAGGAAACAATAAAGCTCAGAGTGGACATAAACAACATAGAGACCAAAAAGACAATACAAACAATCAACAAAACCAAGAGCTTGTTCTTTGAAAGGATAAACAAGATTGATGAACCTCTAGCCAGGCTCATCAAGAAGCAAAGAAAGAGGACCCAAATAAACACAATCAGAAATTAAAGAGGGGAAATAACAACAGACCCCACCGAAATACAAAGAATTGTTAAAAAATACTATGGACAACTCTATTCCAACAAACTGGACAACCTAAAGGAAATGGACATATTCTTAGAAAAATACAACCTTCCAAAATTCAATCAGGAAGAATCTAAACACCTCAATAGGCCAATAACTATGGAAGAAATTGAAGCAGTCATCAAAAAGTTCCAGCAAACAAAAGCCCGGGGCCAGGCAGCTTCACAGGGGAGTTTTACCAAACATTCAAGGAAGAACTAAAACCTATCTTCCTCAGACTATTCCAAAAAAATCCACGAGGAAGGTACACTTCCAGGCTTATTCTATGAATCCAACATCACCCTAATACCAAAACCAGATAAAGACAACACAAAGAGAATTACAGGCCAATATCCCTCATGAACATAGATGCCAAAATCCTCAACAAAAGTCTAGCAAATCACATCCAGCAGTACATCAGAAAGATCATACACCATGACCAAGTACGATTTATCCCAGGGATGCAAGGATGGAACAATATCCGCAAATCAATAAATGTGATACATCATATAAACAAATTGAGAGATAAAAGTCACATAGTCATATCAATTGATGCAGAAAAAGCATTTGACAAAATCCAACACCTTTTCTTGATAAAAACTCTCAGCAAGATGGGAATAGAAGGATTATACCTCAACATAATAAAAGCTATATATGATAAACCCACAGCAAATATCATACTCAATGGGCAAAAAGTAAAATCATTTGCCCTAAGAACAGGAACAAGACAGGGATACCCACTCTCACCACTCATGTTTGACATAGTACTGGAAGTATTAGCCATTGGAATTAGACAAGAAGAAGAAATAACAGGCATCCAAATTGGAAAAGAAGAAGTAAAGCTGTCCTTATTTGAAGATGACATGATATTGTACATAAAAAACCTGAAAGACTCCATCAAAAAACTGTTAGACTTAATAACTGAATTTGGTAATGTAGCAAGATACAAAATTAATGCCAAGAACTCTATGGCATTTCTATACACCAATAGTGAGCTTACAGAAAGAGAGACTAAAAAAGCAATCCCATTTACCATCGTACCAAAAAAATTAAGATACCTAGGAATAAACTTAACTAAGTAGGTAAAAGACCTCTACTCAGAAAACTACAGGACAACGAAAAAAAGATAGAGGAAGACGTAAACAGATGGAAAAACATACCATGTTCATGGATTGGTAGAATCAACATCATTAAAATGTCCATACTACCCAAAGCAATCTATAGGTTCAATGCACTCCCCATTAAAAAACCAACGGCATATTTCACAGACCTAGAAATAACTCTCCAAAATTCATCTGGAATAAAAAAAGACCCCGAATAGCCACAGCAATTCTGAGAAAGAAGAACAAAATAAGAGGGATCTGAATACCAGATTTCAAGCTGTATTACAAAGCCACTGTTCTCAAAACAGCCTGGTACTAGCACAAGAACAGATATATAGACCAATGGAATAGAACAGAGAATCCAGAAATCGACCCAATCCACTATGCTCAATTAATATTTGACAAAGGAGGCATGAACATACAATGGAGTCAAGACAGTCTCTTCAATAAATGGTGTTGGGAAAATTGGACAGATACATGCAAAAAAATGAAACTAGACCATCAACTTACACCATACACAAAAATAAACTCAAAATGGATAAAGGACTTAAACATAAGACAGGAAACCATAAAAATACTAGAAGAATCCACAGGCAGAGAACTCTCAGACATATGCTGTAGTAATTTCTTCACAGATACCACTCCTAGGACAATGGAAACTAAAGAGAAAATAAACAAATGGGACTACATCAAAACAAAAAGCTTTTGCACAGCAAAATAAACCATCAACAATACAAGAAAGCCCACTGCATGGGAGAACATATTTGCAAATGTTATCATGATAAAGCTTTTATCTCCAACATCTATAGGCAACTTATACAACTTAATAAAAGGAAGATAAATGATCCAATAAAAAAAAATGGGCAACGGACCTAAATAGAATCTTTTTTTAAATTTTATTAATTTTTTTACAGAGAGGAAGGGAGAGGGATAGAGAGCTAGAAACATCGATGAAAGAGAAACATCGACCAGCTGCCTCCTGCATACCCCACACTGGGGATGTGCCCGCAACCAAGGTACGTGCCCTTGACCAGAATCGAACCTGGGACCCTTCAGTCCGCAGGCAGACGGTCTATCCACTGAACCAAACCGGTTTCGGCCTAAATAGAATCTTTTCAAAAGAAGACAGAAGGAAGGCCAAGAGATGCATGAAAACGTGCTCAAAGTCACTAATTATCCGAGAGATGCAAATCAAAATGACAATGCGGTACCATCTCACACCTGTCAGAATGGCAATCATCACCAAATCAACAAACGACAAGTGTTGGTGAGGATGTGGAGAAAAAGGAACCTTCGTGCACTGCTGATGGGAATGCAGACTGGTGCAGCCACGTGAAGAACAGCATGGAGTTTCCTCAAAAAGCTAAAAATGGAACTTCCATTTGACCCAGTAATCCCACTTCTAGGAATATATCCCAAGAAACTAGAAACACCAGTCAGAAAGGATATATGCACCCCTATGTTCATAGCAGCACAATTCACCATAGCTAAGATTTGGAAACAGCCTAAATGCCCATCAGCAGATGAGTGGATTAGAAAACTGGTACATCTACACAATGGAATACTACACTTCTATAAAAAAGAAGGAATTCTCACCATTTGCAGCAGCATGGATGGACCTGGAAAGCATTATTTTAAGTGAAATAAGCCAGGTAATGAAAGAAAAATACCACATGATTTCACTCATTTATGGAAAATAAAGAACATTATAACCTGGTGAATAAAAAATAGATACAGAGGTGGTAAAGCACAGAACAGACTGTCAAATTACAGTGGGAAGGCTGGGGAGTGTTGGGGAGCGGGAAAATAGATCAACCAAAGGACTTGTATGCATGCATATAAGCACACTTATGGACATGAGACACTTGGGTGGGTGCGATGAGGGTATGCAACAGGGGGTAGGGAAGGCTAGGGGAAGGTCAATGGGGAAAAAAAGGATATATATGTACTATTATATGTAATACAAAAAATTAAAATGGGGAAAAAAAAATACCAACAGCATATTTTACAGACCTAGAAAGAACTCTCCAAAAAATTCATCTGGAATAAAAAAAGACCTCGAATAGTCACAGCAATCCTGAGAAAGAAGAACAAAGTAGGTGGGATTTCAATACCAGATTTCAAGCTGTATTACAAGGCCACTGGTCTCAAAACAGCCTGGTATTCGTACAAGAACAGACATATAGACCAATGGAATAGAATAGAGAACCCAGATATCAACCCAAACCACTATGCTCAATTAATATTTGACAAAGGAGGCATGAACATACAATGGAGTCAAGACAGTCTCTTCAACAAATGGCGTTGGGAAAATTGGACAGATACATGCAAAAAAATGAAACTAGATCACCAACTTATACCATGCACAAAAATAAACCCAAAATGGATAAACGACTTAAACAGAAGATGGGAAACCATAAAAATTCTAGAGGAATCCCCAGGCAGAGAATTTTCAGACATATGCCAAAGCAATTTCTTCACTGATACTGCTCCTAGGGCAATGGAAACTAAAGAGAAAATAAACAAATAGGACTACATCAAAATAAAAAGCTTTTGCACAGCAAAAGAAACCATTAACAAAACAACAAGAAAGCCCACTGTATGGGAGAACATATTTTCAAATGTTATCATAATAAAGCTTTCATCTCCAACATCTACAGGGAACTTAATAAAACGAAGATAAATGATCCAATAAAAAAATGGGCAACGGACCTAAATAGAATCTTTTTGAAAGAAGACAGAAGGAAGGCTAAGAGACATATGAAAACATGCTGAAAGTCACTAATTATCTGAGAGATGAAAATCAAAACGACAATGTGGTACCATGTCACACCTTGCAGAATGGCAATCGTCAACTAATCAACAAACGACAAGTTCTGGCCAGGATAAGGAGAAAAAGGAACCCTCGTGCACTGCTGGTGGGAATGCAGACTGGTGCAGCCACTGTGGAGAACAATATGGAGTTTCCTCAAAAAACTAAAAATGGAACTCCCATTTGACCCAGTAATCCCACTTCCAGGAATATATCCCAATAAACTAGAAACACCAATCAGAAAGAATATATGCACCCCTATGTTCATAGCAGCACAATTCACCATAGCTAAGATTTGGAAACAGCCTAAATGTCCATCAGCAGATGAGTGGATTAGAAAACTATGTACATCTACACAATGGAATACTACGCTGCTATAAAAAATAAGTAATTCTTACCATTTGCAGCAGCATGGATGGACCTGGAGAGCATTATTTAAGTGAAATAAGCCAGTGAATGAAAGAAAAATACCACATGATCTCACTCATTTAGGGATAATAAAGGACGTTATAACCTGATGAACAAAAAGATAGATACTGAGGCAGTAAAGCACCGAACAGACTGTCAAATTACAGTGGGAAGGCTGGGTAGTGTTGGGGAGGAGGGGAAAGAGATCAACCAAAGGACTTGTATGCATGCATATAAGCACAACCAATGGATACAAGACACTGGGGGTGTGGGATGAGGGCATGCGAGAGGGGTTAGGGGAGGCTGGGGGAAAGTCAATGGGGGAAAAAAGATATATATCTACTACTATATGTAATACTTTAAACAATAAAAAATTTAAAAAAATCTCAGACATCTCTCGTAGCAATATGTTTACCTATCCATTTCCTAGGACAATGGAAACTAAGAAGAAAATAAACAAATGGGACTACATCGAAATAAAAGGTTTCTACACAGCAAAAGAAACCATCAACAAAATGTAAATGGAGCTGACTTCAGTGGAGAACATATTTGCCAATGATACATCTGATAAGAAGTTAAACTCCAAAATTTACAGGGAACTAATTCAACTTAACAAAAGGAAGAAAAACAATCAAATTTTAAAAATGGACAAAGGACAAGAGAGTTGAAGATGGCGGCATAGGTAATGCCTATACTCACCACCTCCAACAACCACATCAAAATTACAACTAAAATATAGACCAACCATCATCCAGAACCACTGGGAAGCTGGCTGAATGCAAGCCCTGCAATTAGAGAAGTAAAAAGAAAGCACACTGAAACTGGTAGGAGGTGCAAAGGCACAAAACAGGCAGGGTTGTTCTGGCACCCATGTGTACGTCCTTTTTAATTGAGAGGGAGATTGTTTATGCGGAGGCCGTCCGCAGGAGCAAGGGGTCCCAGCCCCACACCGCACCCCCAGCCCAGGGTCCCAGAGCTGGGAAAAGAAGTCCCTATGAGCAGTAAGAACTACAGGCTGTAAAAACCAGTGTGGATTGGGGATGAGGAACACAGAGGCTGCTGGAGACTCAGATGTCCCTCTTAAAAGGCTGGCAATATGAACTGAACTTACTAATACAAGGCCCTGCTTCCTCTGAGCTCCAGCACCAGGGCAGTGCTCTGGGGAATACAGACATATACGAGGAGGAACTGGATGGGATCATTGTTCCTATGCTGGAACCTTCCTGGTCTGATCACAGTGCTGACTGGCAGCCATTTTTGTTTGCTCTTTCCTGGTGATTCCCTAAGATCTTGCCTTATCCAATTTATAACCCCAGCCAAACTGTGTGCAGTGGCTTTTGCATATGAATGGCCAGTCCTTGCTCAGGCTAAAATCTCTCAAATAAGCTGCAGCTGGGTCAGGGAGCCCCAAACCTATCAATAAATGGCCCAAGACCTGGCACCAGCACCAGCCTGCCTTGCTTCATAGTTGGGCCTCATCTGGGCACTTCCAAACCCCATACAAAGAGGAGGAATCTGAAGGTCTCTCTGTAGCTCTTGCTGGGTGGCCCCAGGCAGTGGCTGACTTTGCACCTCACTGGAGACCTAAGAGCCAGTGTACCCCGTGGTCAGTGTCAGACCAGATTACAACTCTAGATATCCATAAGTGACACACTCAAGGGGCAGACTCAGTGAACACCAAAACCCCACTGATGAAAGCCCTGCTCCATAGGGGTGTCTCCTGTACATCAGCTTTCCCACTGTAGTCTCAGCAGGTCTTCACAGACAGTTGGCCTGGAGGTCAATTCCTCTCCATGATACCAACAGCAAAAAAGACTTAACTACAATAAGACTGTGCTCACAGCCCACAAATGGGTGCATCTAGAGCTCCCAGCTCAGGTGACTGAGGATGCTGAGCCACTGGGCCCTTAGGAACATCTAATACACAAGGCTACACTACCAACTCAAGGAAACATAGCAGCTCTACCCAATACATAGAAACAAACACAGGGAAGCAGTCAAAATGCAGAGACAAAGAAACATGTCGCAAATGAAAGAAATGGAAGAAAGCAAACTACTTGAGATAGAGTTCAAAACCATGCTTACAAGGTTACTCAAGAATCTTCTAGAAATCTCTAAAAACTGGAAAAAGACCAGTCAGAAATAAACTATACACTGACTGAAATAAAGGATAATATCCAGGGATTCAACAGTAGAGGATTCTGAGAATCAAGTCAACGATTTGAAATATGAGGAAGCAAAAAATGCCCAACCAGAAAAGCAAAAAGAGAAGAGAATCCAAAAATATGAAAATAGTGTAAGAAGCCTCTGGGACAACTTCACGCATACCAACATTCGCATTATGGGTTGCCAGAAGAAGAGAGAGAGCAGGATATTGAAAACCTATTTGAAAAAATAATCACAGAAAACGTCCCCTACCTGGTGAAAGAAATAGACATACAAGTCCAAGAAACACAGAGTGTCCCAAACAAGAGGAACCCAAAGAGGACCACACCAAGACCCATCATAATTAAAATGCCAATGGCTAAAGACAAAGAGAGAATCTTAAAAGCAGCAAGAGAAAAGCACCTACAAGGGAATGCCCATAGGACTGTCAGCTGATTTTTCAACAGAGACTATGCAGGCCAGAAGGGAGTGGCAAGAAATCTTCAAAGTAATGAATAGCAAGGATCTACAACCAAGATAACTCTACCCAGCAAAGCTATCATTTAGAGTTGAAGGTCAGACAAGAAAAGGCCAGAGCTTCACAGACAAGAAAAAGCTAAAGGAGTTCTTCACCACCAAACCAGTATTATATGAAATGTTTAAGGGTATTCTTTCAGAAGTGGAAGAAGAAGAAAAAGATAAAAAATATGAACAACAAAATGGCAACAAATCAATACCTATCAACAATTGAATCTAAAAATCAAAATACATGAATAAGAAATCTAATGAACAGAATAAACTGATGATTAAAATAGAATTAGAGGCACGGAAATAGAACCAATTGACGATTCTCAGAGGCAAGGGGGGTGGGGGCAGGAAGAGATTAAACAAAGATCTTATATACATATATGCATTACCTATGGTCATAGACAATAGGATGGCAAAGGCCTGGGGCGGGGAGGAAACTGGGAGGAGGGGGACATCTATAATAATCTCAACAATAAAGATTAAATAATAATAATAATAATAACATCACACAAAAAAATGGACAAAGGACCTAAATAGACACTTCTCCAAAGTGGGCTTACAGAGGCCAAAAGGCATACGAAAAAATACTCAAAGTCACTAATCATTCGAGAGATGCAAATCAAAATGACAATGAGGTACCACAACAACCTGTCATAATGGCTATCATCAACAAATCAACAAATGGCAAGTGTTGGCAAGGATGTGGAGAAAAGGGTACCCTCGTACAAGGCTGGTGGGAAATCAGGCTGGTGCAGCCTCTGTGGACAACAGTATGGATTTTCACCAAAAAATTAAAAATGCAACACCCATTTGATCCAGTGATCTCAACTCTAGTAATATATCCTATGAAATCAGAAACACCAATCAGAAAGAATATACACGGAGTGGCCAGATTATTATGATCTCTGAACTCATAATAATCTGGCCACTCAGTGTGTGTGTGTGTGTGTGTGTGTGTGTGTGTGTGTGTGTGTGTGTGTGTGTGTATAAATATATATATAATATATATATTAGAGGCCCTGTGCATGAATTCATGCATGGGTGGGTTCCGGCCAACCTGGCCAGGAGGAGGGGACATGGGGGGTTGGCCAGCCTGCCTGCTGGTAGAACTCCTGGTCAAGGGGACAATTTGCATATTAGCCTTTTATTATATAGGATATACACTGAGTGGCCAGATTATTATGCGTTTAGAGATCATAATAATCTGGCCACTCAGTGTATACACTCCTATGTTCATAGCAGTGCAATTAACAATAGCTAAGATTTTGAAACAGCCTAAGTGCCCATCAGCAGAGGAGTGGATTAAAAACTGTGGTACATCTATACAATGAAATACTACACTGCTGTAAAGAAGAAAGAACTCTTACCATTTGCAACAGCATAGATGATCCTGGAGAGCATTATGCTAAGCAAAGTAAGCCAGGCAGAGAAAGAAGTATCACATGATCTCACTCATATGTTGAATCTAATGAACAACATAAACTGATGAACAAAACAGATCCAGAGACATAGAGGCTTCCAACAGACTGTCAAACTTCAGAGGGGAGGCAGGGGTGGGTGGGTGGGTGGGAAGAGATAAACCAATGAACTTGTATGCATATATTCATAACCCATGGACATACAATAAAGTGGTAAAGGCCTGGGGTTGGTGGTGGGGGCATGCTGCAACTATAAAGATTAAAAAAAAATTCCTTTAAAGCTGTTTTTAAAACCAAGAATGCCATTTTGTAAATCATATACTAATACATGTCTAACCTGGTGATGTACACCTGAAATTAACATAACGTAATATTGAATGTCAACTGTAATTAAAAACTAAAAACATTTTTTAAAAATTAAAATAAAAAATGCATTCCATTGTTTCTGAGAAGTTTGAGATCCTCTCCTTTAAGGCTTCATCTTAAGGTGGGCTTATGAACAAACATTTACAAAAAATAAATATAAAGCCAGGTGTTCACAATAAAATTGGCAAGCTCAGAAAGTAAAGAAACTGGCCACAAAAGGCCTGAGTTTTAAAAGTGGCAGATTTTACTGGGAAACTATTGAAAAATGGCATCTAGAGACAAAGAAGACTGGGGAGGAAAAGGAAAGGTGTGGAGGGTAGGTAGGGTGGTAGGTAAGGTGTGTGGGGGGGCTGGTAATTGAGCAATCTTCTGAGGATTTTCAGTAAACCTGGTTTTATAATCACAAATACAAGGGTTAGAGGAAAAGTTTACCAATGATTTACCCAACTTAGAATTATTATTTCCTAAGGGAGGCAATAATAACCTATTGATTATAATTAGAGCTCTCAAGTTACCAATTTAAAAAAAGGCTTCCCATTGTTTCTGGAAGGTACCATATTTTCTTCATTCTAATTGAGCATTCAAATAAACTTTGGGGTTTCAAAGGAACTCCATGTTGGCCAACAAAGCTTGAGATCATCTCACGTGATTTTCGTCCAGAAGCCTAACCAATTGCAATTCTCTGGACCATAATTTTGGTACATGTAACCAGCCAAAGTCCCAGATGGTGGCTGATTAGCATGTGAAAATTTAGAGCATGGGTAACCCAATTTGCTCTCCTTCTTACCGTTATTTTGCACTCCTCCCCCTCCCACCAAGTGCACATTAGTGTTAGTATCCTCACAAACCTTATGCACAAGGCCTAGTCCCAACCTGGAGGATATCCTCCCCAATATCAAACATGATGGAGGAAAGCACTCCTTGAAGGACACCCTCCCTGGTGATAAACATGACTTAGAGATACTCCTCTAGGCACCAAGCCCAAATCATATGTAGGGGCCCTCTTGTTCCACATATGTACCGAGGTCAGGTAAACTGAATAAAGTCTCTGAGACCTCAACATCAAGTATGGGAGCCCTTGGATCTGAGAGGACTTACCCAAGATCCTCAGGTGCCATTTGGAAGACAACCTGAGCACAGGGGCTCATGCAGGTGCAAAATGCATTGGTTTCAAGAGGGTGTCAGGAGATCAGGTCATTGCTTCAGAGCTGCACATTTGACACATGGAGTGCCAAGCAATGATTTTTGTTGCCAATTTAACACCAACAGGAATCCCCAACTTGGGATGCAATGAAGAAGGAAACTTTATTCAGTGAAAGAGCTCAATTGTGATACAGCACAGCTGTAAGAATAGCATGGCTGTGTACCAGCTCAGTAGTGTTACAACTCAATCATGAAGTAGCATGGCTGTGAGGAGGGCCTGGGGTGAGGTGGTCCTGGGGCAAAGCAGCCCTGGGGTGAGGCCCCTGGCCACTGAGGCAGCTCTGCTTTTTGCTTTTCTTTTACATTCTGCTCTGGACAGGTCTGCTCCATTCTCATTGACTGAGCCATCTCCTGGGGAAATGCAATCTTCAGTCTTTGGTGAATGTATGCTCTCCCAGTCAGAGGGGAGATAACTTATACAGACAGAAGTTCCCACCCTTTGTCCTGATTGGTTTGTCCTCATGCAAATGAGGGCTCCAGAAGGCACTGTCCTGATTGGTCAGAATGGAGCCACTCTGATTGGTCAGTAAAGATGCAGATGTGCAGCTCCAATTGGACAAGGAAAGCTTCAGTTTTATTGGTTGAAACACAATTCTAGAAACTCCTTTATAAGAGCTGGCTCAGCTGGCAGGAACAGTTCAATGTAGTTTGTGTGAGAGGCTCCTGTTTAGAAATTTCTTTGAGGCTCTGCTTTTCCATTCGATCCCAGTTAACCACCAAGAGCTCGTGTTAGTAGGTATATTCCCTCTTAAGGTCCACAGATATTAATATCATATAGGCAGGGACTTGTCTAGAGAAGGAAACAGTACCATAATATATTCCCCAGAAAGTTTTCTCAGATCTTGTTTTTCTAAAAATCAAAACCTAGGTTGGCATTTCCAGGATGTCTGCTCATAAAGTTATCTCTCAGAACTGGTAAAAAGTGCACTGAAATAACTTGTTGTGTGTCCAAAGGGTGCCTTGATAGATTGCTCCACCTCCAAACAAAGAATATGGAGGTTCCCTTGAGGCCCACAGGGAGCCAATTGGGGGCTGCCCAGCTCATAGAAACTGACCCTGAAGAAAAGACAGTCATTGTTTTCCCTAGTTGGTGGGGTGGCATGCTCAATTTTTTCAGAGCTAGAGCACAAATATAACGACAGTCTTACAGACTTCTTCAGCATTTCTATGAGAGAGAGAGAGCAAGTTACACCACTTAAACTATCTCTCTCTCTCTCGATTAAAATTATTCAATACATTAATGGCTGAGTTAATTGCAATACAGGCAAAATGGAATTCTACTATCAAGACCTTCTGGAACAGAAGGGTGATAGTTTATCATTCTAAATAGTTAATGTTTGAAACAACAAAGCACCAAGATATTAAGCTGCTTGCTCAAGACACATAGCAAAAAAGCACAATGCTAAGATTAAAAAACACAATTAAACAAAAAGAAAGCACCGTTATTCTTCGTCTTAGATCTTATAAAGCCAGACTTGGCCCATTGAAGATCATCACACTTCTGCTTTAATCCATTTAATTCATTGCTAGCTTGTTCTTTCTGCCTTTGATTCACTTTGCATTGGCCAAATGTCAAGTTATAATAGTCATTCAGAAGTGCTTGACAGGTTCAAATGTTAAGGTGCTGGCTGGAAAGGCAGGAGTCACACTAAGGAGTAGCTGCATCTCAACCATATGCTCCTTCAGGGCTGGTGTGTGTGTGTGTGGTCACACATACCTATGCATCAGCAAATTAGTGAGGACCGTATGTTTGGGAATGTTCAAGATTTTAAATTGAAATAATAAAACAAATTCTTCTAAAAAAACCCCTCTCCCTAGCCAAAATATTTTATTTTTTAATTTAATTTTCAATTACAGTTGACATTCAACATTAGTTTGTATTATTTTCAGGTGTACAGCATAGTGATTATACAATCATATACTTTACAAAGTGATCCCCTGGTATTTGAAGTACCCAACTGGCACCATATAGAGTTATTACAATACCAGAAGCCCAGTGCATGGATTCATACACCGGTGGGGTCCCTCGGCCTGGCCTGTGGGGATAGGGCCAAAACTGGCTCTCTGACATCCCTCGAGGAGTCCCAGATTGTGAGAGGGCAGTTCTCTGGGAAAGCACCCCGGAATCGGGCTCCCTCCTCTCTGGTTCTAGGTACATTACCTGAGAACCGCAGCTGTGTCACCACAGCTCAGCAGCTCCTGCATTGAACGTCTGCCCCCTGGTGGTCAATACGTGTCATCGCTAGCAGTCAGATGGTCAAACAGTCAGCTGGTTGGCCAGTTGCTTAGGCTTTTATCTATACTAATAAAAGGGTAATATGCTAATTAGACCGGATAGACCAGATGTCTTCCAGTCGTCCTTCTGGACAAAGCCACTGTGGTGGTGGCCAAGGCAGATGTGGTTAGGGGTGATCAGGCCAGCAGGGGAGAGCAGTTAGGGGTGATCAGGCTGGCAGGGTAGAGCAGTTAAGGGTGATCAGGCCGGCAGGCAGAGGTGGTTAGGGGTGATCAGGCCGGCATGGGAGGGCAGTTAGGGGTGATCAGGCAGGTAGGCAGAGGTAGTTAGGGGCAATCAGGCAGTCAGGCAGGTGAGCGGTTAGGAGCCAGCGGTCCCAGATTGCAAGAGGGATGTCTGACTGCTGGTTTTGACCTGATCTCTGTTGGCCTAAGCCGGCAGTCGGACATCCCCCAAAGGGTCCCAGATTGGCGAGGGCACAGGCTGGGCTGAGGGACCCCCCCCCCGCCCCCATGCACAATATATAAAAATTACTGTCCATAGTTCTTATGCTGTACTTCACATCCCCATGAGTATTTTGTAACTACCAATTGGTAGTTCTAACCTGTAACTTTTTCACCCAATCCCCTAAACTCCCTCCCCTCCAGCAACAATCAGTCTGTTCTCTGCAGCTATGAATCTGTTTCAATTTTGTTTGTTTTGTTTTTTAATATGGAATTTATCTTTCTCTGACTGACTTATTTCATTTAACATAATACCTTCTAGGTTCACCCAAGCTGTTGCAAATGGTAAGATTTCATTCTTTTTTAAGGTCAGTAATATTCTATTGTGTATATGTACCACAGTTTTTTTTATTGTTGACACTATTACAGATGTTTCTCATTTTCCTTCCCTTTTCCCATCTTTACTCAGCTTCCCCTCCCCCCGCCCCCGGCCTTCACCACACTGTTGTCTGTATCCATGGGCTATGCATATATGTTCTTTGGCTAAACTCTTCACCTTCTTTCATGCAGCTCTCCCTCTCCCTGCCCCTCTGACAGCTGTCAGTCTATTCCATGTATCCATGTCTCTGGTTCTATTTTGTTGGTCAGTTTATTTTGTTCATTAGATTCCACATATAAATGAGATCATATGGTATTTGCCTTTCTCTGACTGGCTTATGTCGCTTAGCATAATAATCTCCAGGTCCATACATGCTGTTGCAAAAGATAAGAGTTCCTTCCTTTTGATGGTTAAGCAGTATTCCACAGCTTTTTTTACCCATTCACCTACTGATGGGCTCTTGTGCTGTTTTCAGATCTTGGCTATTGTAAATAATAATGCTATAATATAGGGGTGTATATATTATTTCTGACCTTTGTTTTTGGATTCTTAGAATGTATTCCCAGAATTGGGATTACTGGTCAAAAGGCAGTTCCGTTTTTAATTTTTGAGGACATTCGATAGTGTTTTCTACAGTGCCTGTATCAGTCTGCATTCTCACCAACAGTGCACTAGAGTTCTCCTTTCTCCAATCCTTGCCAGTACTTGTTTGTCAATTTATTGATGGTAGCCATTCTGGCAGGTGTGAGATGACACCTCATTATAGTCTTAATTTGTATCTCTCTGATGATTATTAATGTTGAGAATTTTTTATATGTATATTGGCCAACTGCATGTCCTCTTTGTAGAAGGGTCTATTTAGGTCCTTTGCCCATTTTTTAATTGGATTGTTTGTCTTCCTGGTGTTGAGTTGTATAAGTTCTTTATATACAGGGTGTCCCAAAATGCATACACACTTTTCTGTAGATTCCATTACATTTTGAAAATGAAATTCATTTTAATAAATACTGCTTTTATAATTATAACTATTTGGGACACTATGTATTTTGAAAATTAACACCTTATTTTATGTATCTATCATACAGTGGATTCCCTTTTCATTTTATTGATGGCTTTTGTTTTGTTTTGTTTTGCTGTGCAGAAGCTTTTTAGTTTGATGTAGTCCCATTCCCCCCACCAGCCCCGCTTTGGTTACCTTGCCCTAGGAGATGTATCAGCAAAATATTGTGACAAGAGATGTCTGAGATTTTACTGCCTATGTTTTCTTCCAGTATTTTTATGGTTTCATGACTTACATTAAGTCTTTTATTCATTTTGAATTTATTATTGTGTATAGTGTAAATTGATGGTCTATTTTCATTTTCTTGTATGTACCTGTCCAATTTTCCCAACACCATTTATTGAAGAGACTTTTTATTCCATTGTATGCTCTTGCCTCCTTTGTCAAATATTAATTGAGCATAATGGCTTGGGTTAATTTCTGGGGTCTCTGTTTTGTTCCATTGATCAATATACCTGTTCTTCATCCAGTACAAGGCTGATTTGACTAAAATGGCGTTGTAGTATAGTTTGATATCCAGTATCGTGATTCCTCCAAGTTTGTTCTTGAAAAAGCAATCTTGAAAAAAACAAGATTGCTGAGAGTATTTGGGGTCTTTTTGTAGTATGGACATTTTAATGATGTTAATTCTTCCTATCCATGAACACACTATATGCTTCCACTTATTTGTATCTCACTCAATTTCTTTCTTCAATGTCCTATAAGTTTTCCCAGTATAGGTTTTTACTCTCCTTGGTTAAATTTATTCCTAGGTACCTTATTTTTGCTGTTGCAATAGTAAATGGGATTGTTTCTTAATTTCTCTTTCTGATATTTATTTTGTATCATGCTATTTTGTCAACTTGGTCATTAGATCTAGAAGCTTTTTGGTAGCGTTCTTAGGGTTTTCCACATACAATGTCATGTCATCTGCAAATGACAGTTTTACTTCCTCCTTTAGAATTTGGATGCCTTTTATTTCTTCTTCTTGTCTGATTGTTGTGGCTAAGACTTCAAGTACTATCTATAGTAATAAAAGCATAATATGCTAATTAGACCAGACAGCTGAACAAACTTTCTTTTGTCCTTCTGGACATCCTTCTGGACGACCTTCCGGACGAAGCCAGGGCTACGAGGGCCGAGCCCCTTGCATGAATTTCATACATTGGGCCTCTAGTATTGAATAGGAGTGGGAAAGTGGACACCCCTGTCTTGTTTTTTAACTTAAGGGAAAAACTTAGTTTTTTTTTTGCATTGAGTATGATGTTGGCTGTGGTTTGTCATATATAGCCTTTATAATATTGAGGAATTTTCTCTCTATAAACCATTTGCTGAGAGTTTTTATCATAAATGCATGCTGCATTTTATCGAATGCTTTTCCTGCATCTATTGGTATAATCATGTGGTTTTTAAAAAATTTTTGTTTATGTGATATATCACACTTATTGATTTGAAAATAATTTACTAACCTTGCATCCCCACAATAAATCCCATTTGGTCATGGTGTATGATCATTTTAATATATTGCTGGATCCAATTTGCTAATCTTTTGTTGAAGATTTTAGTATCTGTGTTCATCAGGGATTTTGGCCTATAATTTCATTTCTCTGTAGTGTCTTTGTCTGGTTTTGGAATTAGGGTAACACTGGCCTCATAGAAAGAGCTTGGAAGGGCTCCTTCCTCTTGAAGTTTTTTGAATATTCTTAGGAAGTTTTTTAAAATTCATCCATGAAGCCATCTGGTGCAGGACTTTTGTTTGCTGGGAGTTTGTTTTGTTATTACTGCTTCAATTTCATTAGTAGTAATTGGCGTATTCATGTTTCCTGATTCGTCCTTTGTTAGTTTTGGAAGACTGTATATTTCTTGAAATGTGTCCATTTCATCCAGGTTGTCCATTTTCTTGGGAAGTAGTTGTTCATAATATTTTCTTACAAGTTTTCATATTTCGGTGATGTCAGTTGTTATTTCTTCTCTTTCATTTCTGATTTTCTTTATTGGTTTCTTTCTCTGATTCTTGATGAGTCTGGCTAAAGGTTCATCAATCTTGTTTGTCTTTTCAAAGAACCAGCTCTTGGATTCTTTGATCTTTTGTATTGTTTTGTGTAGTCTCTATGTCATTTATTTCCACTCTGGTCTTTATTATTTCCTTTCTTTTCCTTACTCTGGGTGTTTCTTGTTGGTCCTTTTCCAGTTCTTTTATGTGTAGGGTTATATTATTTATTTGAGACTTTTCTTGCTTCTTGATTTAGGTCTGTAATGCTATGAACTTTCCTCTCAGTACTCCTTTCACTGTGTTTCAAATACTTGGGCTTGTTGTGTGTTCATTTTCATTTGTTTCCATGTAATTTTTTAATTCTTCCTTGATCTTATTGGTAGCCCATTCATTATTTAATAACATGTTATTTAATCTCCATTTGTTTGAAAATTTTTCATATTTTTTATAGTTTATTTCTAGTTTCATGCCACTATGATCAGAGAATATGCTTGATATGATTTCAAACTTCTTGAGTTTGTTAAAACTACTTTTGTGTCCAAGTATGTAGTCTGTCTTTGAGAATGTTACATGTGCCTTTGAGAAGAAAATATATTGTGCTATTTTGAGATGAAATGTTCTGTAGATATCAATTAAATCCATCTGATCTAGTGTTTCATTTAAGGTCAATGTTTACTGGATGATTTTTTAAAATTTCTTTATTGATTAAGGTGTTACATATGTGTCCTTATCCCCCCATTACTCCCACCCATCCCCCAACTCATGCCCTCAACCCCCTTTTGTCTGTGTCCATTGGTTAGACTTATATGCATGCATGCAAGTCCTTTGGTTGATCTCTCCCCCTTACCCCCACCCTCCCCTACCTTCCCTCTGAGGTTTGATGGTCTGACCAATGTTTCTCTGTCTCTGGATCTGTTTTTGTTCATCAGTTTATGTTGTTCATTATGTTCCATAAATGAGTGAGATCAGGTGATATTTACCTTTCTCTGACTGGCTTATTTAACTTAGTACCGTGGTCGGCAAACTGCAGCTCACGAGCCACATGCGGCTCTTTGGCCCCTTGAGTGTGGCTCTTCCACAAAATACCATGGTCTGGGCAAGTCTATTTTGAAGAAGTGGCGTTAGAAGAAGTTTAAGTTTAAAAAATTTGGCTCTCAAAAGAAATTTCAATCGTTGTACTGTTAATATTTGGTTCTGTTGACTAATGAGTTTGCCGACCACTGACTTAGCATAATGCTCTCTAGTACCATCCATGCTGTTGCAAATGGTAAGAACTCCTTCATTTTTACCACGGCGTAGTATTCTATTATGTAGATGTAACACAGTTTTTTAATCCACTCATCTGCTGATGGGCACTTAGGCTGTTTCGAAATCTTAGCTATTGTAAATTGTGCTGCTATGAACATAGGGGTGCATATATCATTTCTGAGTGGTGTTTCTAGTTTCTTTGGATATATTCCTAGAAGTGGGATCACTGGGTCAAATGGGAGTTCCATTTTTAGTTTTTTGAGTAAACTCCATACTGTTCTCCACAGTGGCTGCACCAGTATGTATTCCCACCAACAGTGCATGGGGGTTCCTTTTCTCCTCATCCTCGCCAGCACTTGTCATTTGTTGATTTGTTGATTATAGCCATTCTGACAGGGGTGAGATGGTACCTCATTGTCGTTTTTATTTGCATCTCTCAGTTGATTAATGACTTTGAGCATGTTTTCATATACCTCTTGGCCTTCCTTCTGTCTTCTTTAGAAAAGTATCTATTTATGTACCTTGCCCATTTTTTGATTGGGTTGTTTATCTTACTTTTGTTACGTTGTATGAGTTCCCTGTAAATGTTGGACATTAAACCCTTATTGGCGATAACATTGGCAAATATGTGCTGCCGTGCAGTGGCTTTCTTGTTGTGTTGTTGATGGTTTCTTTTGCTGTGAAAAGCTTTTTATTTTGATGTAGTCCCATTTGTTTATTTTCTCTTTAGTTTCCATTGCCCTAAGAGCGGTATAGGTGAAGAAATTTCTTCAGCATATGTCTGAGATTTCACTGCCTGTGGATTCCTCTGGTATTTTTATGGTTTCCCAACTTATGTTTAAATCCTTTATCCATTTTGAGTTTATTTTTGTGTATGGTGTAAGTTGGTGGTCTAGGTTAATTTTTTTTGCTTGTATCTGTCCAATTTTCCCAACACCATTTATTGAAGAGACTGTCTTGACTCCATTGTATGTTCATGCCTCCATTGTCAAATATTAATTGAGCATAGTGGCTTGGGTCAATTTCTGGGTTCTTTATTCTATTCCATTGATATATATGTCTGTTCTTGTGCCGGTACCAGGCTGTTTTGAGAACAGTGGCTTTGTAATACAGCTTGATATCTGGTATTGAGATCCCACCTACTATGTTCTTCTTCCTCAGGATTGCTGCAGCTATTCAGGGTCTTTTTTTTTTTATTCCAGATGAAGTTTTGGAAAGTTCATTCTATGTTTGTGAAATATGCCATTGGTATTTTAATGGGGAGTGCATTGAATCTATAGATTTCTTTGGGTAGTATGGACATTTTAATTTTTTTTTATTCTATAAATCCATGAACATGGTATGTTCTTTCATCGTTTTATGTCTTCCTCTATCTCTTTTATCAGTGTCCTGTAGTTTTCGGCATATAAGTCTTTTACCTCCTCAGTTAAGTTTATTCCTAGGTATCTCTTTTTTTAAAAAATATATTTTATTGATTTTTTACAGAGAGGAAGAGAGAGGGATAGAGAGTTAGAAACATCGATGAGAGAGAAACATCGATCAGCTGCCTCTTGCACACCCCCTACTGGGGATGTGCCCGCAACCAAGGTACATGCCCTTGACCGGAATCGAACCTGGGACCCTTGAGTCCGCAGGCCGACGCTCTATCCACTGAGCCAAACCAGTTTCAGCTATTCCTAGGTATCTTAATATTTTGGTGCAATGGTAAATGGGATTGCTTTTTTAGTACACTATCATGTCATCTGCGAATAAGTGAAGGCCATAACCAGAGATAAGGAAGGCCATTTCATAATACTAAAGGGACTGATACAACAAGAGGATATAACCCTGATAAACATATATGCACCCAATGCAGGAAAACCCAAATACATAAAAAAAACTCCTGGAAGATATCAAGGGAGAGATCGACAACAATACAATCATAGTAGGGGACTTTAAACACCACTGACATGACTGGATAAATCCTCTAGACAAAAAATCATCAAAGAAACAGCAATACTAAATAACTCACTAGATCAGATGGACTTAATTGACATATTCAGAACATTTCACTTGAAAGCCATGGAATATATGTTCTTCTCAAGTGCACACGGGACATTTTCAAAAAATAGACCACATATTGGGTCACAAGAAAAGTCTCCCCAAATTCAAGAATATTTAAATCATATCAAGCATCTTCTCAGACCACAATGGCATATTAGAAATAAACTACAATAAGAACAACCTCCCAAATTTAAACTCTTGGAAGCTGAATAGCATCCTATTAAACAGTGATTGGCTTACCAAAGAGATCAAAGAAGAAATTAAAAAATCCTGAAAACTAATGACAATAAAAACACAACAATCCAAACTCTACGGGACACAATGTAAGCAGTCCTGAGAGGGAAATGTATAGCTCTACAGGCCTACCTCAAAAAACAAGAAAAAATGGTAAAAAAATCATCTAACTCCACAACTCAAAGAATTAGAAGGAGAGCAACAAGAAAAGCCCAGAGTGAGCATAAGGAAGTAGATAATAAAAATCAGAGTGGAAATAAATAACATAGACACCAAAAATAAAATACAAAAGATCAATGAAAGCAAGAGCTGGTTCTTTGAAAGGATAAACAAGATTGATGAACCTCTAGCCAGGCTCACCAAGAAGCAAAGAGAGAGGCCCCAAATAAACAAAATCAGAAATGAAAGAGGAGAAATAATAACAGACCCCACAGAAATACAAAGGATGGTTAAAAAATAGTATGAATAACTTTATTCTAACAAACTAGAAAACCTGGAGGAAATGGGCGTATTCCTAGAAAAATACAACCTTCCAAAACTCAATCAGGAAGATTCTAAAAATCTCAATAGCCTGATCACAATGGAGGAAATTGAATCAGTCATCAAAAAGCTTCCAGCAAACCAAAGCTCAGGGCCAGACGGCTTCACAGGGGAGTTTTATCAAACATTCAAGGAAGAACCAAAACCTATCCTCCTCAGACTATTCCAAAAAATTCAAGAGAAAGGAACACTTCCAAGCTCATTCTATGAAGCCAGCATCACCCTAATATCAAAACCAGATAAAGACAACACAATGAAAGAGAATTACAGGCCAATATCCCTCATGAATATAGATGCTAAAATCCTCAACAAAATTCTAGCAAATAGGATCAGAAAGATCATACACCATGACCAAGTAGGATTTATCCCAGGGATGCAAGGATGGTACAATATCCGCAAATCAATAAACGTGATACATCACATAAACAAATTGAGAGATAAAAACCACATAGTCATATCAATTGACACAGAAAAAGCATTCGACAAAATCCAACACCGTTTCTTGATAAAAACTCTCAGCAAGGTGGGAATAGAAGGCTAATACCTCAACATAATAAAAGCCATATATGACAAACCCACAGCCAACATCATACTCAATGGGCAAAAACTAAAGCCATTTCCCCTAAGAACAGGAACAAGACAGGGTTGCCCACTCTCACCACTCTTGTTCAACATAGTACTGGAAGTACTAGCCATTGTGATAAGACAAGAAGAAGAAATAAAAGGCATCTAAATTGGAAAAGAAGAAGTTATACCTAGATGTTTTTTTAGTCTGGAAGATATATCTATTGATGACTGTGTGGTTTTCAAGTTCCCTACTATGGCTGCATTCCTGTTGATCTCTCCTTTAAAATCCTCTAAGAGTTTTTTTTTTAAATATGTATAGGTTCTCCAATATTGGGTGCATATATATTTACCAGGATTATATCCTCTTATTATATCTATCCCTTTAGTATTATGTAGGGACATTTTTTGTCCCTTTTATTGCCTTTGTTTTTGGTTTTCGTTTTACTTTTTTAAAACAAACTTTACTGTTAAGAGTATTACAGATACCTCCTCACCCCCTTGCCCCTGACACCCAAGTCATGCCCACCCAGAGCTTCACCACCCAATTTTCTGTATCCACAGATAATGCATATTTGCATATAAGATCTTTTGTTAATCTCTTCCTGCCTCTCCCCTCTTTCCTCTGATATTCATCAGTCTATTCCATGTTTCCATATCCATGGTTCTATTTTATCCATCAGTTTATTTTGTTCATTAGATTCCTTTTTCATTTATTTTGATTTTTAGATTCAATTCTAATATATATGTATTTATTGCATATAAATACATATGTATTATGTATTTCTTCTTCTTCTTCTTCTTCTTCTTCTTCTTCTTCTTCTTCTTCTTCTTCTTCTATCCTTTCCTCTTTCTCTTCTTAAATAATACCCTTTAACATTTTATGTAATACCAGTTTGGTGTTGATGAACTCCTTTAGCTTTTTCTTGTATGTGAAGCTCTATCTGACCTCCAATTCTAAATTATCACTTTGCTGGGTAGAGTAATCTTAGTGGTAGGTCTTTGCTATTCATTGCTTTGTATATTTCTTGCCATCACATTCTGGCCTGCAAAGTTACTGTATAGAAATCAGCTGATAGTCCTATGGGAACTCCCTTGTACGTAACTAACTACTTTTCTCTTGCTACTTTTAAGATTATGTCTATTTTTAATCCTTGCCATTTTAACTATGATGTGTCTTGGTGTACACCTCTTTGGATTCCTCTTGTTTGGGACACTCTGCACTTCCTGGACTTGTAAGTCTATTTCTTTCACCAGGCAGGGGAATTTTTCTGTCATTATTTCTTCAACTAGGTTGTGTGTTTTTTTTAAATTCAAATTCTTTACTATTTAAAGTATTAAATATGTCTCCTTTTCTACCATTCATATCTCCCTGGGTATTCCCAACCTACAGCACATGCCCTCAACCCCCTACTGTCTGTGTTTATTGGTGATGCTTATATGCATTCATACAAGTCCTTTGGCTGATCTCTTACCCACTCCTCCACTGCCTTCCCTCTGAGGTTGGATGGTCTGTTCAATGCTTCTGTGTCTCTGGATCTATTTTTGTTCAACAGTTTATGTTGTTCATTGTATTCCACAAATGAGTGAGATCATGTCATATTTATCTTTCTCCAACTGGCTTATTTCACTTAGCATGATACTCTCTAGGTCCATCCATGCTGTTGCAAATGGCAAGAGTTCCTTCTTTTTTACAGCAGTGTAGTATTTCATTGTGTAGATGTACCACCATTTTTTAACCCACTCATTTGCTGATGAGCACTTAGGCAGCTTCCAAATCTTAACTATTGTAAATTGTGCTGCTATGAACATAGGGGTGCATATATCCTTTCTGAATGGTGTTTCTGATTTCTTGGGATAAATTCCCAGAAGTGGAATTACGTGGTCAAATGGGAGTTCAATTTTTAATTTTTTGAGGAAACTCCATACTGTTTTCCACAGTGGCTGCACCAGTCTGCATTCCCACCAGCAGTGCATGAGGGTTCAATTTTTCTCCACATCTTAACCAGCACTTGAGCTTTGTTGATTTGTTGATGATAGCCATTCTGACAGGCGTGAGGTGGTACCTCTTTGCTGTTTTGATTTACATCTCTTGGATGATTAGTGACATTGAGCATGTTTTCATATGTCTCTCAGCCTATTGTATATCCTCTTTCAAAAAGTGTCTATTGAACAAAAAAATGGTGGTGGAATAGACAGACATGTCCTAAGCCTTTTCCCGGAGCAGAAAGAAAGAAGCTGAGGGTCGCATGGGGCGTGTTCATTGGTGAGTTAAGGGAGAGATATACTCCAGGAGAAGGTGGGGGACTGCTGGATGGGGTTCCCCTGACCCGGCAGCCCACGCTGCTTCTGGGTTCCCTCTTATAGCGACCCGCTTGGACATGGAGACCTCGCCATCTTGAAGGGGAAAGTGGATCTTATCAGAAGCCTGAAAATCTACAACTGCGGCACCCACCGAACAGGTGTGAACCTCAGAACACCAGTCCCCAATTGGCGCAAACATGTGGATTCAGAGGAGCTCTACACTCCACCACAGAAAGGTCAGATTTCACCTGGGATAAGGAGAGAGAGAACTACATAACCAGACATCCAGAGAAGAAAGACCATGGGGAGACAAAAAAACAGCCCACATATGAAAGAAAAGCAGGCATCACCAGAAAAGGAAGTAAATGAAATGGAGGCAAGCAACCTGTCAGAGAAGGAATTCAGAGAAATCGTCATAAGGTGGCTAAAAAGAATGGAAGACAAATTCGACAATATGAGTAAGAACCAAGAGGAAATGAAGAAGAACGAAGAAGAAATGAAAAATGACATCAGTGCTGTAAAGAAGTCAATAGAAAGCACCAAGAGTAGACTAGAAGAAGCAGAGGACCACATCAGTGAGCTAGAAGACAACGTGGGAAAAAATACCCAAGTACAGCAGCTTCTAGAAAAAAAAAATTAAAATGCAGGAGGAGAGCCTAAGGCAGTGATGGACAACCTTTTCAGCTTGGTGTGTCAAACTTCACAAAAAAACTGAGCATAACTCGGGTAGTGTGTCACTTTGAGGAAAAAAAATTATTTCGCAAATGTTTCATCCTCGGAATGTGGCCGCCTCAGCGGCCACGTGTCAACAGAAATGGCTACGCATGTCAGTGCTGACATGCGTGTCATAGGTTAGCCATCACTGGCCTAAGGGAACTTTGGGACAACACAAAACAAAACAATATCCACATAATAAGGGTGCCAGAGGGAGAGGAAACTGAGCAAGGAATAGGAAACCAGTTTGACAAAATAATGACAGACAACTTCCCTGATTAGGGAAGAAAAAACCCACAAAAATCCAAGAAGCTCACAGAGTACCAAGCAAAATGAACTCCAAAAGACTGATGCCAAGGCACATTATAATTAAATTGGCAAACACCAAGGACAAAGTAAGAATCTTAAAAGTGGCCAGAGAGAGACAGAAAGTTACATACAAAGGAACCCCTATCAAACTAGCAACTGATTTCTCAACAGAAACTCATCAGGTCAGAAGAGAATGGAATGAAATATAGAAAGTCATGCAAAGGAAGGGTCTGAATCCAAGAATACTGTACCCATCAAGGATATCAATCAAAATTGAAGGTGAAATCAGGAGCTTCACAGACAAAAAAGGAGTAAGGGAATTTATTATCACCAAACCAGCAAAGCAAGAATTGCTAAAGGGTCTGCTGTAAAAAAAAAAATGAAAAAGGAAGCGAAGAAGGAACACAGAGGTAAAGAATAAAAATGTTGACAAATAAGTACCTATCAATAATAGCTTTAAATGTAAATGGATTAAATGCCCCAATCAAAGACATAGGGTAACGCACTGGATAAGAAAACAAGACCCATATATCTGCTGTCTACAAGAAACCCACCTGAGAAAAAAAGATGCACACAGACTGAGGGTAAAGGGATGGAAAAAGGATTTTCAGGCGAATGGAAATAAAAAAAAAATTGCTGGTATAGCAATACTAATATCGAACAAATTAGATCTCAAAGTGAAGGACATAACAAGAGATAAGGTAGGCAACTTCATAATACTAAAGGGAGCAATCCAACAAGAAGAAATAACTCTGGTAAACATATACACACACAATACAGGAGCAACCAAATACATAAAAAAACTACTGGAGGATATCAAGGGAGAGATTGACAGCAATACAATCATAGTAGGAGACTTTAATACCCCACTATCACCATTGGACAAATCCTCTAAACAAAAAATCAGCAAAGAAACATCAATCCTAAATGACTTATTAGACGAGATGGAATTAATTGACATCTTCAGAACATTTCACCCCAAAGCCACAGAATATACATTCTTCTCAAGTGCACGTGGGTCATTTTCAAAGACAAACCATATGTTGGGTCATAGGCAAAGTCTCTTCAAATTCAAGAAAATAGAAATCATATCAAGCATCTTCTAAGATTACAGTGGCATAAAAGTGGAAATAAATTACAATAAAAACAATACAAAAAAATTAAACACATGGAGACTAAACAGCATGCTATTAAACAATGACTGTGTTACCAGAAAGATCACGGAAGAAATAAAAAATATCGCCTAAACCGGTTTGGCTCAGTGCATAGACCGTCGCCCTGCGGACTGAAGGGTCCCGAGTTTGATTCCGGTCAAGGGCATGTACCTTGATTGTGGGCACATCTCCAGTAGGGGGTGTGCAAGAGGCAGCTGATCGATGTTTCTCTCTCATCGATGTTTCTAACTCTCTATCCCTCTCTCTTCCTCTCTGTAAAAAATCAATAAAATATATTAAAAAATGAAAAAAAAAGAAATAAAAAATATCATGGCAACAAATGACAATGAAAACACAACAATCCAAAATCTATGGGACACAGCGAAAGCAGTCTTGAGAGGGAAGTTCATAGCTTTACAAGCCTACTGCAAAAAACAAGAAACAATAGTAATAAATTACCTAACCCTACAACTCAAAGAGTTAGAAAGAGAGCAACAAGAAAAGACCAGTGTAAGCAGAAGGAAGGAAATAATAAAGATCAGAATGGAGATAAACAACATAGAGACCAAAGAAATAATACAAAAGATCAACAAAACCAAGAGCTGGTTCTTTGAAAGGATAAACAAGATTGATGAACCTCTAGCCAGGCTCACCAAAAAGCAAAGAGAGAGGACCCAAGTAAACAAAATCAGAAATGAAAGAGGTGAAATAACAGTAGACCCCACTGATATACAAAGGATTGTTAAAAAATACTATGAACAACTCCATTACAACAAAATGGACAACCTGGAGGATATGGACATATTCCTAGAAAAATATAACCTTCCAAAACTCAATCAGGAAGAATCTAAACAGCTCAATAAGCCAATAACTATGGAAGAAATTGAAGTAGTCACCAAAAGGCTTCCGGCAAACAAAAGCCTGGGGCCAGATGGCTTCACAGGGGCGTTTTAGCAAACATTCAAGGAAGAAATAAAACTTATCCTCCTCAGACTATTCCAAAAAATTCAAGAGGAAGGAACACTTCCAAGCTCATTCTATAAAGCCAGCATCAACCTAATACCAAAACCAGATGAAGACAACACAATGAAAGAGAATTACAGGCCAATATCCCTCATGAACATAGATGCCAAAATCCTCAACTAAATTCTAGCAAATCAGATACAGCATTACATCAGAATGATCATACACCATGACCAAGTAGGATTTATCCTGGGAATGCAAGGATGGTACAATATCTGCAAATCAATAAACGTGATACATCACATAAACAAATTGAGAGATAAAAATCACATAGTCATATCAATTGATGCAGAAAAAGCATTTGACAAAATCCAACAAAGTTTATGGATAAAAGCTCTCAACAAGGTGGGAATAGAAGGATCATACCTCAACATAATAAAAGCTATATATGATAAACCCACAGCTAACATCATACTCAATGGGAAAAAAATTAAAACCATTTCCCCTAAGAACAGGAACAAGACAGGGATGCACACTCTCAAAACTTCTGTTCGACATAGTACTGGAAGTACTAGCCATTGCAATTAGACAAAAAGAAGAAATAAAAGGCATTCAAATTGGAAAAGAACAAGTAAAGCTGTCCTTTTTTTCAGATGACATGATATTGTACATAAGAAACCCGAAAGACTCCATCAAAAAACTAATAGACTTGATAAATATACTCGGCAACGTAGCAGGATACAAAATTAATGCCAAGAAATCTATGGCCTTTCTATAAACCAATAATGAACTTACAGAAAGAGAGACTAAAAAAGCAATCACATTTAACATTACACCAAAAAAATTAAGATACCTAGGAATAAACTTAACTGAGGAGGTAAAAGACCTATATGCTGAAAACTACAGGACACTGAAAAAAGAGTAGAGGAAGACATAAACAAATGGAAAAACATACCATGTTCATGGATTGGTAGCATCAATATCATTAAAATGTCCATACTACCCAAAGCAATCTACTAGTATAAATTCAATGCACTCCCCATTAAAATAGCAACGGCATATTTCACAGACCTAGAAAAAACTCTCCAAAAATTCATCTGGAATAAAAAAACACCCCAAAGAGCCACAGCAATCCTGAGAAAGAAGAATAAAGTAGGTGGGATCTCAATACCAGATTTCAAGCTGTATTACAAAGCCACTGTTCTCAAAACAGCTTGGTACTAGCACAAAAACAGACATATAGACCAATGGAATAGAATAGAGAATCCAGATATTGACCCAAACCAGTATGCTTAATTAATATTTGACAAAGGAGGCATGAACATACAATGGAGTCAAGACAGTCTCTTCAACAAATGGTGTTGGGAAAATTAGAGATAAATGCAAAAAAAATGATCCTAGACCACCAACTTACACCATACACAAAAATAAACTCAAAATGGATACAGGACTTAAACATAAGACGGGAAACCATAAAAATACTATAGGAATCCACAAGCAGCAAAATCTCAGACATATGCCGAAAGAACTTCTTCACTGATACTGCACCTAGAGCAATGGAAGCTAAAGAGAAAATAAACAAATTGGACTACATCAAAATAAAAAGCTTTTCACAGCAAAAGAAACCATCAACAAAAAAAAACCAAACAAGAAATCCCACAGTATGGGAAAACATATTTGCAAATGTTATCACTGATAAAGGTTTAATCTCCAACATCTACAGGCAACTTATACAACTCAATAAAAGGAAGATAAATGATCCAATAAAAAATGGGCAACAGACCTAAATATAAATCTTTTCAAAAGAAGACAGAAGGAAGGCCAAGAGACACATGAAAACATGCTCAAAGTCACTAATTATCCGAGAGATGCAAATCAAAACGACAATACGGTACCATCTCACACCTGTCAAAATGGCTATCATCAACAAATCAACAAACGACAAGTGTTGGAGAGGATGTGGAGAAAAAGGAACACTCGTGCACTGCTGGTGGGAATGCAGACTGGTGCAGCCACTGTGGAGAACAGTATTGAGTTTCCTCAAAAAACTGAAAATGGAACTCCCATTTGACCTAGTAATCCCTCTCCTAGGAATATATCCTAAGAAACTAGAAACACCAATCAGAAAGGATATATGCACCCCTATGTTCATAGCAGCACAATTTACAATATCTAAGATCTCGAAACAGCCTAGGTGCCCGTCAGCAGATGACTGGATCAGAAAACTATGGTACATCTATACAATGGAATACTATGCTGCCATAAAAAAGAATTCTTACCATTTGCAACAACCTGGATGGAACTGGATAGCATTATGCTAAGCGAAATAAGCCAGTCAATGAAAGAAAAATACCACATGATCTCACTCATTTGTGGACATTAAAGAACATTATAAACTGATGAACAAAAAGATAGATACAGAGGCAGTAAAGCATCAAACAGAATGTCAAATTACAGCGGGAAGGTTAGGGAGAAGTGGGGGAGATATGAGATCATCCGAAGGACTTGTATGCATGCATATAAGCATAACCAATGGATGCAAAACACTGGGGGGTGAGGGCATCTATGGGAGTGGGAGGCCATTGGTAAGATATGTACACATATAATGCCTTATTAAAAGAATGAAAAAAAATTCCATAAAAAAATAATTCCGTCATTTCAACGTATGTACATATGTGCTTTATGTTTTTTATTATTTATTTACCACAAATAAAGGTCAGGAATTGTTATCTTTCTTTTAAAAAAAGTGTCTATTTACATCCTTTGCCCATTTTTTGATTGGAGTGTTCATCTTCCTTTCGTTAAGTTGTATGAGTTCCTGTAATTTTCAAAGATTAAACTCTTATCAGAGATAACATTGGTAAATATATTCTCTTATGGAGTGGGCTTTTTTGTTTTTTTGTTGATGGTTTATTTTGCTGTGTAGAAGCTTTGAATTTTGATGTTGTGCCATTTGTTTATTTTTTTCTTAGTTTACGTTGTCCTAGGAGATTTATCGGTAAATATATGCGAGATGTCGGACATTTTGCTTCCTATGACTTCTTCTAAGATTTTTATGGGTTCCCATCTATGTTTAAGTCTTTTATCCATTTTGAATTTATTTTTGTGTATGGTGGAAGTTGCTGACCCAGTTTTAGTTTTTTGAATGTATCTGTCCAATTTTGCTACACCATTTATTGAACAGACTGTCTTGACTCCAGGGAATGCTCTTGCATCCTTTCTGATATATTAATTGAGTATAATGACTTCAGTCGTTTTAACGTTTTGCACTCGGATGTCGAGGGTGACTCGACATGGTTAGCATTAGAATAAAGGAATCAAGAAAAAAGCAAGCGAGTGCAAAGGGTTAAGGGTTCTGTGTTCTATTCTTGTGCCAGTAACAGGCTGTTTTGAGTACAGTGGCTTTGTAATATAGCTTGATATCTGGTATTGAGATCCGTCCAATGTTGTTCTACTATTTCAGGGTTGCTGCGGCTATTCAGGGTCTATTTTTATTCCATATGATTTTTTGGAGAGTTTGTTCTCGGTCTGAGAAATACGCCATTTGTGTTTTAATGGGGATTGCATTGATTCTATAGATTACTTTGTACGTATGGACATTTTAATGATGTTGATTCTACGACTCCATGAACACAGTATATTCTTCCATTTGTTTACATCTTCCTCTATTTATTTAGTTATGTATTTATTTATTGTCTAAAGTTTAACATATCTCTCCTTTTTCCCTGAGTACCCTCCCACCAATCCATTCCCACCCCGGGCAAGAACCCAACGTCCCAGTGTCTGTGTCCATTGGTTATGCTAATATGCATGCATAGAAGTCTTTGGTTGCTCTCTAACCCTTCCTCCCCTGCCATTTGTCTGTGGATCTATGCTTTTTTTTTTAATTTCTTTATTGATTGAGGTATCACATATTTGTCCTCATTCCGCCATTCCCATCCCTCACCCCTCCCCACACATGCTCCCCCCCCCCTTGTTGTCCTTAACCGCTGGTTAGGCTCATATGCTTGCACACAAGTCCTTTGGTTGATCTCTCCCCTTTACTCCCACCCTTCCCTATCCTCCCCCTGGGGCCCGACAGTCTGATCCATGCCTCCTTGTTTCTGGGTCTGTTCTTGTTCATCAGTCTATGTTGTTCATTATTTCCCCTAGATGAGTGAGATCATGTGCTATTAGAAATACACTTATAAGAACCGAAAATGAGACAAGCAATAATGGTTATGGTGACAGGCAAATGAATCAGTGTGTAGTGAGTTTCTTTCTGGGTCAACAGTTCTTTTGAGATCCAATTTCAATGTCCAACCCTTTTTCATTTTTTGCCCAAATGATTTTCCTCTGGCTTGTTTTGTCACCTAGTGTGTTTTTCATGGGTGTCTTGCTTTTAGCCTTACAATTAATTTTCTAAAGTATTAATTTTCTAGATGTAATTTACTTACAGGATATTTTTCCTTACATTATATTCCTCTACTATCCCCTCCTTTTTTGATTTAAATGTTAGGAGGCTTTTCAAAATTTTATAATGTAGTCTTGATGGCTTTTAAATTTTAATTTTTTGCACTATAATATCACTGTTTTAGGTTCATTACATGGTGCACAATTTTATCATGAGATGAGGTACCAATAAAAATTTTAGTTAACACTTTAGGAACACCTTTTTGTCTAGTACAATTAATTTTTCTACAATATTCGCTTGTTTCAACTAGCCAATTTAAATTTGCCTGAAAACTTGACTACTGTTTTACTATCAAATTTATTACTCTAACAACAATCTTATTTTACCCTGTAAATATTGGTGGAAGGGATTATTTGCCTTCTTGAGTAGGTCCTGAGCATACCTGGTGGTAGGCTGGATTTAGTTATCGTAAACCCACTTCCCCGCACCATGGGTACAAGACAACTCAAACAATTCTTGTTGGAGTGAGAGGGCAGCTGCTGTCGGCCAAGTCTCTATCGGTCACCTGGGTCCTGATCTGAGCTGGGCATGGGAAGCACGAAGCAGCCATGGGGGCAGGAGACCTTCCTCAGAAGGGGCTAGGGTTCACGCCCCTGCAATGTTGGGGGGGTGAGGGTCTGTGCCCCATCTCTGTTGATCCACAAATTCTCTCCTGATGGCCCCTTTGTGACTGTGCCTGTCTTAGGTTGTTCCTTCCTTGAGGAATCTTACCCGTCTCTGGCTAACCAGCCATCCTCCGGGGCCAAGCAGAGTGACGTGAGGTTCAGTTTTGTCTCCTTGGTAGCCTATGCCCCAATGGCCTCCATACACAGCACCTGACATGGGATCCCCTCGCCTGCTGGCGGGGCCCCAGCATTGATCACATGTCTTGTGGTACCTGGGTTTCTTCTCCAGGGAGGGCTCAGTTTGCCTCACTGGGTGAGAGACAGATCCATGCCACCAGTCATCACGAGACTTCAACCTCGACATGAACAGAGAGCTCATGCAACAGCTGTGAGCAATTGAATTGTGAGAAGAGGGTCTCTCTTGGCCTAAAGGGTAAGAGGGACCAATATAGAATGCTCAGGTGCCTTCCCAGGAGGCCCTCTACACAATGAAAAGGATTAAATCCTTACATATCCTTTTTAAATTGCTGCCAGACATTCAAAGAATTAGTTTGTACATTTGCTTGGGATAATTGTATATTATGCTGTAGTAATTCTAAAGTATCAAGAGATGTGTTAAGTTTGTCTCCAAGCACCAAACAGATGACTTTTTTTTTTTATCCCCAAGGGTGCGAGGAACTATTACAAGTACTGGGGGGTGATCCAAATCTGGGAAAAATTTTAATGATAGTGTAGAATAATATCATGCAAGGATATTCTTTGTTCTAGTCCATGGGAATTCCCTTTCAAACTGGCTGTCCATTTCTTTTTATATAGACAAGGTCTTAGTTACATTTTCTGCACCTCTACCGGGGGCACGTAGTGATAATAGTGACACCCTTTCTTTGGTGTCCACACAAGCCAGAAACCTCTCTTTAATTGTACACACAAAGGGGCATTGTTTTGATTTTGTGTCATACAAAAGGGAAGCTGGGTGGAGACCTCTGTGTATGTATACTTTCTTGCCCCACCCATGGACCTCCTTGGAAGTCCAGGGTGTTTGGTATTATTGGTAACTACATTAGTCAGGGGATCAGCCCATGTAAGGGGTCTTACCCATGAAGGGTCAGGAGCATAAGACCAAAATACTTACCCTCTTGTCTCTGCCTGGCTTATTTCACTAAGCATAATATTCTCCATCTCCATCCATATTGTTGCAAATGGTAAGAGCTCCTTCTTTTTTACCGCAGTGTAGTATTCCATTGTGTAGGTGTACCACAGTTTTTTAATCCACTCATCTGCTGATGGACACTTAGGCTGTTTCGAAATCTTAGCTATGGTGAATTGTCCTGCTATGAACACAGGGGTGCATAAATCCTTTCTGATTGATGTTTCCAGTTTCTTGGGATATATTCCTAGAAGTGGGATCACTGGGTCAAATGGGAGTTCTATTTTTAGGTTTTTAAGGAAACTCCATACTGTTCTCCACAGTGGCTGCACCAGTCTGTATTCCCACCAGCAGTGCACAAGGGTTCCTTTTTCTCCACATCCTCGCCAGCACTTGTCATTTGTTGACTTGTTGATAATGGCCATTCTGACAGGTGTGAGATGGTACTGCATTGTTGTTTTGATTTGCATCTCTCTGACGATTAGTGATTTAGAGCAGGTTTTCATATGTCTCTTGGCCTTCCGTCTGTCTTCTTTCGAAAAGTGTCTATTTAGATCAGTTGCCCATTTTTTGATTGGGTTGTTTATCTTCTTTTTGTTAAGCTGCATGAGTTCCCTGTAAATGTTGGAGATTAAACCCTTATCGTTGACATCATTGGCAAATATGTTGTCCGATGTAGTGGGCTTTCTTGTTGTTTTATTGATGGTTTCCTTTGCTGTGCAAAAGCTTTTTATTTTTATGTAGTCCCATTTGTTTATTTTCTCTTTAGCTTCCATTGCCCTAGGAGCAGTCTCAGCAAAGAAGTTCTTTTGGCATATGTCAGAGATTTTTCTGCCTGTAGATTCCTCTAGAATTTTTATGGTTTCCTGTCTTATGTTTAAGTCCTTGATCCATTTTGAGTTTATTTTTGTGTATGGTGTAAGTTGGTGGTCTAGTTTCATTTTTTTGCTTGTATCTGTCCAATTTTCCCAACACCATTTGTTGAAGAGACTGTCTTGACTCCATTGTATGTTCATGCCTCCTTTGTCAAATATTAATTGAGCATAGTGATTTGGATCGATTTCTGGGTTCTCTATTCTATTCCATTGATCTATATGTCTGTTCTTGTGCCAATACCAGGCTGTTTTGAGAACAGTGGCTTTGTAATACAGCTTGAAATCTGGTATGGAGATCCCACCTACTTTGTTCTTCTTTCTCAGGATTGCTGTGGCTATTCGGGGTCTTTTTTTATTCCAGATGAATTTTTGGAAAGTTCATTCTAGGTCTGTGAAGTATGCCGTTGGTATTTTATTGGGAAGTGCATTGAAATTATAGATTGCTTTGGGTAGTATGGACATTTTGATGATGTTGATTCTACCAATCCATGAACATGTTATGTTCTTCCATCTGTTTATGTCTTCCTCTATCTCTTTTTTCAGTGTCCTGTAGTTTTCCGCGTATAGGTCTTTTACCTCCTTAGTTAAGTTTATTCCTAGGTATTTAATTTTTTTGGTGTGATGGTAAATGGGATTGCTCTTTTAGTCTCTCTTTCTGTAAGTTCATTATAGGTGTATAGAAATGCCATAGATTTCTTAGCATTTATTTTGTATCCTGCTACTCTGCCGAAATGATTTATTAAGTCTAGTAATTTTTTGATGGAGTCTTTAGGGTTTTCTATGTACAGTATCATGTCATCTGCAAATAAGGACAGTTTTACTTCTTCTTTTCCAATTTGGATGCCTTTAATTTCTTCTTCTTGTCTGATTGCAATGGCTAGTATTTCCAACACTATGTTGAACAGGAGTGGTGAGAGTGGGCATCCCTGTCTTGTTCCTGTTCTTAGGGGAAATGGTTTTAGTTTTTGCCCATTGAGTATGATGTTGGTTGAGGGTTTGTCATATATGGCTTTTATTATGTTGAGGTATGATCCTTCTATTCCCAGCTTGCTGAGAGTTTTTATCAAGAAAGGGTGTTGTATTTTGTCAAATGCTTTTCTGCATCAATTGATATGACTATATGGTTTTTATGTCTCAATTTGTTTATGTGACGTATCACATTTATTGATTTGCGAACTTTATACCACCCTTGCATCACAGGGATAAATCCTACTTGGTCGTGGTGTAGGATCTTTCTGATGTATTGCTGGATTCAATTTGCTAGAATTTTGTTGAGGATTTTGGCATCTATGTTAATGAGGTATATTGGCCTGTAATTCTCTTTCATTGTGTTATCTTTATCTGGTTTTGGTATTAGGGTGATGCTGGCTTCATAGAAGGAGCTTGGAAGTGTTCCTTCTTCTTGAATTTTCTGGAATAGTCTGAGGAGGATAGGTTTTAGCTCTTCCTTGAATGTTTTATAAAACTCCCCTGTGAAGCCGTCTGGCCCCGAGCTTTTGTTTGCTGGAAGCTTTTTGATAACTGCTTCAATTTCTTCCATAGTTATCAGCCTATTGAGATTTTTAGTCTCTTCCTGAGTAAGTTTTGGAAGGTTGTGTTTTTCTAGGAATGTATCCATTTCCTCCAGGTTGTCTAGTTTGTTGGAGTAGAGTTGTTCATAGTATTTTTTGACAATCCTTTGTATTTATGTGGGGTCTGTTGTTATTTCACCTCTTTCATTTCTGATTTTGTTTATTTGGGTCCTCTCTCTTTGCTTCTTGGTGAGCCTGGCTAGAGGTTCATCAATCTTGTTTATCCTTTCAAAGAACCAGCTCTTGGTTTTGTTGATCTTGTGTATTGTTTTTTTGGTCACTATGTCATTCATTTCTCCACTGATCTTTATTCTTTCCTTTCTTCTGCTCACTGTGGCTTTTCTTGTTGCTCCCTTTCTAATTTTTTGAGTTGTTGAGTTAGATGATCTATTACCATTTTTTCTTGTTTTTTGAGGTAGGCCTGTAGAGCTATACATTTCCCTCTCAGGACTGCTTTCATTGTGTCCCATAGGATTTGCAATGTTGTGTTTTTATTGTCATTATTCTCCAGGATGTTTTTAATTTCTTCTTGATCTCATTGATAACCCAATCATTGTTTAGTAGCATGCTATTCAGTTTCCAAGTGTTTGAATTTTTTGGAATGTTTTTATTGTAGTTTATTTCTAATATTATGCCATTGTGGCCTGAGAAAATCTTGATATGATTTCAATCTTTTTGAATTTGGGGAGACTTTGCTTGTTACCCAATATATGGTCTATTTTTAGAATGTCCCATGTGCACTTGAGAAGAACATATATTCCATGGCTTTGGGGTGAAATACTCTGAAGATATCAATTAGGTCCATCTGATCTAATGTGTCATTTCGAATTGCTGTTTCTTTGCTGATTTTTTGTCCAGAGGATTTATCCATTGGTGTCAGTGGTGTATTGATGTCCCCTACTATGATTGTATTGATGTCGATCTCTCCCTTGATATCTTCCAGCAGTTTTTTTATGAATTTGGGTGCTCCTGCGTTGGGTGCATATACGTTTACCAGAGTTATGTCTTCTTGCTGGATTGCTCCCTTTAGTATTATGTAGTGGCCTTCCTTATCTCCTATTAAAGCCTTTACTTTGAGGTCTATTTTATCTGATATAAGTATCGCAACCCCAGATTTTTTCTCATTTCCATTTGCCTGAAAAATGTTTTTGCATCCCTTCACTCTCAGTCTGTGTGAGTCTTTTGCTCTAAGGTGGGTCTCTTGTAGACAGCAAATATATGGGTCATGTTTTCTTATCCATTCAGCTACCCTATGTCTTTTGATTGGTGCATTTAATCCATTTACGTTTACTGTTATTATTGATAAGTACCTGTTTGTTGACATATTTTTCCTTAGTGTTTGTGTTTTTTCTTGCCTTTCTCTTTCTTCTTTTTACAGCAGCCCCTTTAGCATTTCTTGCATTGCTGGTTTGGTAGTGATGAACTCTCTTAGCCCTTCTTTGTCTGTGAAGCTTCTGATTCCACCTTCAGTTTTGAATGATAGCCTTGCTGGGTATAGTATTCTTGGATTCAGTCCCTTGTTTTGCATCACTTTGTATATTTCATTCCATCCCCTTCTGGCCTGGTGTGTTTCTGTTGAGAAATCAGTTGATATCCTGATAGGAGATCCCTTGTAGGTAACTTTCTGTTTCTCTCTGGCAGCCTTTAAGATTCTTGCTTTGTCATTGTTGTTCGTCAATTTAATTATGATGTGTCTTGGTGTCGGTCTTTTGGGGTTCAACTTGTTTGGGACTCTGTGTAGTTCTTGGACTTGGATAGTTTTTTTCTTACCAATATCAGGGAAGTTTTCTGTCATTATTTCTTCTAACAGGTTTTCTATTCCTTGCTTCTCTTCCTCTCCTTCTTTTATCCCTATTATTCGAAGGTTGTTTCGTTTTGTGTTGTCCCGAAGCTCCCTTAAGCTCTCCTCTTGCTTTTTAAGTCTTCTTTCCAGTTGCTGCTGTGTTTGTGTGTTTTTTCCTACCTTGTCTTCTAATTCGCCTATGCGGTCCTCAGCCTCTTCTACTCTACTCTTTAAGTCTTCCATTGAGTTCTTTATTGCAGCTATGTCGTTCTTCATCTCCTCTTGGTTTCTTTTCATGTTGGTGACATTTTCATTCAGCTCCTTATAGTTCTCATTAAGTTGTGTGTATTTGTCATCCATCCGTTTAACCATCCTTATAACGAATACTCTGAATTCTTTCTCTGTTAAGCTGCCAGCTTCAAGTTCATTTAACTCCCTTTCTGGTTCTTTTTCTTCCCTTTGGGAATTTCCTTTTTTTCTCCCTGTGTATTCCTGTAATGTTTTAATTGTAGATCTGCTTGCTTTGCTACCCAGGTCCTTTTGGGAATGGTGCTACTGGTGTAATCTCTCAGTTCTCCTGGGCTTGGTAATCTAGTGTAGCTCCCTACTTGAGCTACTTGGGTTCTCTTGATGTAGGACTGCAAGCTTGAGAGGCACAACTGTGATGTCTAAAAGTCTGCAGCTATGGAGTGTCCCAGTTTTTGCTGTCTTGCACCCTTAGTTGAAATCGCGTGTGTCCAGTGGGAACTCACAGTGGCACCCAGGAACCATCTGTTGGGAGTGCTCCCAGTGGTTCCCACTAGCACCCTGTGTGTAGATAGGCTCAGGGTGCCTGCCTGTTGTAAATTCGCTTCTGTGGAGGTGTGTTTGCAGGGGCACAGCTCTGACGCACTTTGAGAGACTCTGGCACTGAATTAAACAGCTAGGGTGTATGTGGGAAGTTATTCAGGAGAAAGGAGTTCAGAGTTTCTGCTGTGGGGCAGTGCGTCCTTGGCTGTACAGAATCACACCCAACAGGGGCTCAAAGCAGCTCCCCAGAGGGCCCTGTGGATATATGGGCTCAGGGCGCTTTCCCTTGCTGTGGCTGTGAGTTTGCCCTCTCTGGAGTGTGCACGAATTGGTGGTGCGCCCGCCAGCACACAGCTCTGATGCACTTTGAGAGACTCTGGCACTGAAGTTAAACAGCTAGGGTGTATGTGGGAAGTTATTCAGGAGAAAGGAGTTCAGAGTTTCTGCTGTGGGGCAGCGCGTCCTTGGATGTACAGAATCACACCCAGCAGGGGCTCAAAGCAGCTCCCCAGAGGACCCTGTGGATATATGGGCTCAGGGTGCCTTCCCTTGCTATGGCCGTGAGTTTACCTGCCCTTGAGTGTGCTGGAACCAGTGGCGTGCCCACCTGCGCAAAGCTCTGATGCACCCTGGCCCTGAAGTTGCACCACAGGGGTGTCCGTGGGCAGTTATTTAGGAAGAGGCAGTTCAGAGATTCTACTGCAGGGCCGCTCACCGTTGACTGTGCAGAATCACCCCCTAGGGGTCTCTCAGTGGTTCCCAAGCACTGCCTGTGTAGTGGAGTGCCTGGGTGCCTATGGGCTGGGGACGAGGCGAATCCTGAGTTCCGGCGCTGGGGAGGGGGAGGTTGTACTTACTGCTTTCAGCAGCGCACTTTTGGAGGTCAAGGTCTCAGGGTTCACGCATCTGCAGCTGGGGTGGCAGGTCTTCTACCAGAGTGGCTGTAGTGACCAGGTTTGCTTCCGAGACCAGACTGGATGGTGGTAAGGTTAGGATTCTAGTCTCTAGCAGTTCCTTTCTTAAAGATGGCGGGGTCTCTGTGCCACTGGTGTCCTCCCCGGAGTGTTTGCAGCGGCCGCGAGGTTTTGCCAACCAAGACTGCCTGGATTGGATGCCCCCTGGAAGAACTGCAGGGTCTAACTGTCCCTATTTCACTCACACACACACCCACACACGTCCACACACACCTCTATCACTCTTTCACTCGATAACACACTTACCCTCCCTACCTTCCTGCCAGTCGCCATCTTCCCAGTCCTGTGGATCTATTCTTGTTTATCAAATTATGTTGATCATTATATCCCACATATGAGTGAGATCATGTGATATTTATCTTTCTCGAACTGGTGTATTTCGCTTAGCATAATGCTCTCCAGTTCCATCCATGCTGTTGCAAAAGTTCCTTCTTTTTTATAGCAGCATACTAGTCAACTGTGTAGATGTACCACAGTTTTTTAATCCACTCATCTGTTGATGGGCACTTAGGCTGTTTCCTAATCTTAGCTATGGTAAATTGTGCTGCTATGAACAAGGGGTGCATATATCCCTTCTAATTGGTGTTTCTGATTTATTGGGACATAGTCCTAGAAGTGGAATTACTGGGTCAAATTTACTGGGATTTCCATTTTTAACTTTTGGAGGAAACTCCATACTGTCTTCCAGTGGCTGCATTCCCACCAGCAGTGCAGGAGGGTTCCTTTCCCTCCACATCCTCTCCAGTACTTGTCGTTTGTTGATTTGTTGATGATAGGTATTCTGACAGGTGTGATATGGTATCTCATTGTTGTTTTGATTTGCATCCCTTGGATGATTAGTGACTTTCAGCATGTGTGAATATGTCTCTTGGCCTTCTGTGTCCTCTTTCAAAAAGTATCTATTTACATCCTTTGCCCATTTTTTGATTGGGTTTTTTTTATCTTCCTTTTCTTTAGTTGTATGAGTTCTCTGTAAATGTTGGAGATTAAACCCTTATTTGAAATAGCATTGGCAAATTTGTTCTCCCATGCAGTAGGCTTTCTTGTTGTTTTGTTGATGGTTTCTTTTGCTATGCAGAAGCTTTTTATTTTGATGTAGTCCAATTTGTTTATTTTCTCCTTAATTCTCCATTGCCCTAGGAGTTGTGTCAATAAAGATATTGCTACAACATATGTCTGTTATTTTGCTGCCTATGGAGTCTTGTAGGATTATTATGGTTTCCCATCTTACATTCAAGTCCTTTAGCCATATTGAGTTTGTTTTTGTATATGGTGTAAGTTGGTGATCTAGTTTCATTTTTTTTGCATGTATGTGTCCAAATTTCCCAGCACCATTTCTTTGAAGAGACTGTCTTGACTACATTGTATGCCCTCGCCTCCTTTGTCAAATATTCATTGAGCATAATGGCTTGAGTCGGTTTCTGAGTTCTCTATTCTGTTCCATTGGTCTATATGTCTGTTCTTTTGCCAGTACCAGTCAGTTTTGAGAATCATGGCTTGGTAACACAGCTTGATATCTGGTATTGTGATCCCCCAACTTTGTTCTTCTCTCTCAGGATTGCTATGGCTATTTATGGTCTTTTTTTATTCCAGATGAATATTTGAAGAGTTTGTTCTAGATATTTGAAATATGCCATCGGTATTTTAATGCGGATTGCATTGAATCTGTAGATTGCTTTGAGTAATATGGACATTTTAATGGTGTTGATTCTACCAATCAATGAACATGGTATGTTCTTGCATTTCTTTATGTCTTCCACCATCTCTTTTTTCAATATCTCCAATTTTTCTGAATACAGGTCTTTTATGTCCTTAGTGAAGTTTATTCCTCGGTATCTCAGTTTTTTTGGTGCAATGGTAAATGGGATTTTTTTTCATTGCACTTTCTGTGAGTTCATTATTGGTGTATAAAAAGGCCATAGATTTCTGGGTGTTAATTTTGTATCCTACTACATTGCCAAATTCATTTATTAGATCTAGTAGTTTTGTGATGGAGTCTTTGGGGCTTTCTATGTATAGTATCATGTCTTCTGCAAACAAGGAGGGTTTCACTTCTTCTTTTCCAATTTGGATGCCCTTTATTTCTTCTTCTTATCTGATTGCAATGGCTAGCACTTCCAGTACTATATCAAACAGGAGTGGTGATAGTGGGCATCCCTGTCTTGTTCCTGTTCTTAGAGAAAATGGGTTTAGTTTTTGCCCATTGAGTATGATGTTGGCTGTAGATTTGTCATATAAGGCTTTTATTATGTTGAGGTATGATCCCTCTATTCTCACTTTGCTGAGAGTTTTTATCAAGAAAGGGTGTAGGGTTTTGTCAAATGCTTTTTCTGCATCAATTGATATGATTATATGATTTTTGTCTCTCAGTTTGATTTCTCAATTTGTGGATATTGTACCATCCTTGCATCCCTGGAATAAATCCCACTAGTTCATGATGTATGACTTTTCTAATGTAAGGCTGACTCCGATTTCCTAGAATTTTGTTGAGGATTTTAGCATCTCTGTTCATCAAGGATATTGGCCTGTAGTTCTCTTTTTTTGTGTGGTGTCTTTATCTCGTTTTTGGATTAGGGTAATGCTGGCTTCATAGAAAGAGCTTGGAAGTGTGCTTTCCTCTTGAATTTTTTGTAATAGTCTGAGGAGGATAGGTTTTCGTTCTTCTTTGAATGCTTGGTAGAACTCCCCTGGAAATCCGTCCAGACCAGGGCTTTTGTTTGCTGGAATATTTTTCATCGCTGCTTCAATTTCTTCAGTAGTTATTGGCCTATTCATGCTTTTTTATTTTTCTTGGTTGAGTTTTGGGAGCTTGTATTTTTCTAGGAATATGTCCATTTGGTCTAGGTAGTCCATTTTGTTGGAATAGAGTTGTTCATAGTATTTTTTCATAATCCTTTGTATTTCTGTGAGATGGGTTGTTACTTCACTTCTTTCATTTCTGATTTTATTTGGGTCCTCTCTCTTTGCTTCTTGGTGAGTCTGGCTAGACATTCATCAATCTTGTTTATCCTTTCAAAGAACCAGCTCTTGGTTTTGTTGATCTTTTTGTTTGTTTGTTTCTTTGTTGCTTATCTCCGCTCTGATCTTTATTATTTCCTTCCTTCTGCTTACGCTGGGCTTTTCCTGTTGCTCTCTTTCTAACTCTTTGAGCTGTAGAGTTAGATAATTTATTACCATTGTTTCTTGTTTTTTGAGATAGGCCTGTAGAGCTATGAACTTCCCTCTCAAGACTGCTTTCACTGTGTTCCATAGATTTTGGATTGTCGTGTTTTCATAGTCATTTGTTGCCATGATGCATTTTATTTCTTCTTTGTTCTCTTTGGTAACCCAATCATTGTTTAGTAGCATGCTATTTAGCCTCCAGGTGTTTAATTTTTTTGTATTGTTTTTATTATAGTTGATTTCTAGTTTTATGCCATTGTGATCTGAGAAGATGCTTCATATCATTTCTATCTTCTTGAGTTTGAAGAGACTTTGCCTGTGCCCCAATATGTTGTCTATCTTTGAAAATGACCCATGTGCACTTGAGAAGAATGTATATTCTGTTGCTTTGGGGGAAATGTTCTGTAGATGTCAAGTAATTCCATCTGATCTCTTGCGTCATTTAGGATTGTTGTTTCTTTGCTGATTTTTTTGTTTAGAGGATTTGTCCAGTGGTGTTAGTGGGGTATTAAAGTCCCCTACTATGATTGTATTGCTGTATTTCTCTCCCTTGATATCCTCCAGAAGTATTTTTATGTTTTTGGGTGCTCCTTTATTGGGTGCATATACGTTAACAGAGTTATATCTTCTTGTTGAATTGCTCCCTTTAGTATTATGAAGTGGCCTTTCTTATCTCTTGTTATGGCTTCACTTAGAGATCTAATTTGACAGATATAAGTATTGCTACCCAGTTTATTTTTTTTCATTACCATTCTCCTGAAAAACCTTTTTCCATCCCTTCACCATCAGTCTGTGTGAGTTCTTTATTCTGAGGTGGGTCTCCTGTAGACAGCAGATATATGGGTCATGTTTTCTTATCCACTCAGTTACCCTATGTCTTTTGATTGGGGCATTTAATCCATTTACATTCAAAGTTATTATTGATAGGTACTTGTTTGTCACGATTTTTATTCTTTATGTCTGTATTCCTTCTTCTGTTCATATTTCTTCTTTTTACAGCAGACCCTTTAGCATTTTTTGCATTGCTGGTTTGGTGGTAATAAACTCCCCTAGTCCTTTTTTGTCTGTGAAGTTCCTGATTTCACCCTCAATTTTGATTGATAGCCTTGCTGGGTACAATATTCTTGGATTCAGACCCTTGCTTTGCATGACTTTGTATATTTCATTCCATTCCCTTCTGGCCTGATGTGTTTCTGTTGAAAAATCAGTTGCTAGTCCGATGGGGGATCCTTTGTAAGTAACTTTCTGTTTCTCTTAGGCTGCTTTTAAGATTCTTACTTTGTCGTTGGTGTTTGCCAATTCAATTTTAATGTGTTTTGGTGTTGGTCTTTTGGGGTTCATCTTGTTTGGGACTCTGTAGCTTCTTGGATTTTTGTGAGTTTTTTCTTCCCTATATCAGGGAATTTTTTGTCATTATTTCTTAAAACATGTTTTTTATTCTTTGCTCATTTTCCTCTCTTTCTGGCACCCCTGTTATGCAGATGTTGTTTTGTTTCATGTTGTCCCAAAGTTCCCTTAGGCTCTCCTCCTGTTTTTTGTTTTATTTTTTTCTCGAGGCTGCTCTGCTTGGGTATTTTTTCCTACCTTGTCTTCTAGCTCACTTATGCAGTCCTCCGCTTTTTCTAGTCTACTGTTTATGCTTTCTATTGAGTTCTTTATTGCAGCAATGTCATTTTTCATTTCTTCTTTGTTCTTCTGCATTTCCTCTTGGTTCTTACACAGGTTGTTGAATTTGTCTTCCATACTTTTCAGTAACCTTATGATCATTGCTCTGAATTCTTTCTCTGACATATTGCTTGCCTCCATTTCATTTACTTCCTTTTCTGATGATTCCTCCTTTTCTTTTGTATGTGGGCTGTTTCTTTGTCTCCCCATGATTACTCCTCTCTGGATGTCTGGTTATGTAGGTCTCGCTCTCCTGTGTTGACTTTCCCTAGGCGATATTTGACCTGTGTTTAATTCACCACTTCCAGGTGGATATTAATCGATTCAGCTGTTCCTTCTCTCTGCTCTGTGAGAAGGTGCAGGGCTCATCTGTGTATTCGTGCCACTTTGTCTTCTTTTGGACAGATTTTCTTGGTAACCCTGGTCAGAGAGACTGGAGTCCTGGTGACCCTGGGTTCGCAGCTGAGGCAGCTCATCCCTGGGGGTTGTGGTTTTAGGGACCCGGGAGGTATCCAAGGTCCCCTGTTGAAGATAAGGCTGGGCTTAAGATCACTGCCACTCTCCCCTTCAAGATGGCATGATCTCCATGGCAGAACTGGTTGTTCCAGGAGAGATTTCAGCAGCAGTAGAGGCTGCCTGGCCAGGGAGTCTTGGCCGGCAGTCCCCAACAATTCCTTGGAATATTACTGTCCCTCACTCACAAATACAGACACTCCCTGCATATCCACGCACTCTCCTTTCATTTTTTCACTCACACACTATCTTGCAGTTTGCCGTCCCATTGGCAGCCATCTTGGATCTCTGGCCTTGGTTTTGAAGCCTATTTTTTTCAAATATAAGTATTGGTGCCCAGATTATTTTCATTTCCATATGCATGGAATATTTTCTTCTATCCTTTCACTTTCAGCCTGTGTGAATCTTTTGTTTTGAGGTGGGTCTCTTGTAGACAGCACATATATATTGTACTTGCTTTCTTATCCAATCAGCTACCCTATGTTTTTTATTGGAACATTTAATCCATTTACCTTTAAGATTATTATTGATAGGTACTTATTTATTGCAATTTGTCTTCTTCATGCTTATGTTCCTGTCTCTATTATTTTTCTTCTTTTTAAAGCAGTCCCTTTAATATTTCTTGCAGTGTTCGTTTTGTGGTAGTAAATGTTTTAGCCTCTTTTCTGTCTAGGAAGCTTTTTATTTTTTCCTCAATTTAATTTTAATTTTTTAAAAACTATTTTTATTCATTTTTAGAGAGAGAGGAAGGGGGAGGGATAAAAAATAGAATTGATGTGAGAATGGAACATCAATCATCTGTCTCCCGCATGCCTCCTACCAGCGATTGAGCCCTCAACTCAGGCATGTACCCTGACCAAGAATTGAACCATCAACCTTATGGTGCATGGGATAATGCCCAACCAAATGAGCCACATTATCAAGGGATTACCTTCAATTTTAAATGATAGTTTTGCTTGACAGAGTAGTCTGGGTTTCAAGTCCTTGCTTTTCATTACTTTCAATACTTATTGTTATTTCCTTCTAGTCTGAAGTTTTTTTGTTGAGACATTAGCTGACAGCCTAATGGGAACTTTCTTTTAGGTAACCGTCTCTCTCTTACTGCCTTTAAGAATCTCTCTTATTTAACTTTTGCCATTTTAATTATTATGTATCTTGTTGTGGGTGTTTTTGTATTAATCTTTATTGGGAGTCTCTGTGCTTCCTAAATTTGTGTGATGTTTTCCTTCAAGAGGTTAGGGAATTTTTCTGTCATCATTTCTTCAACCAAGTTTTCTACCCCTCACTCACTTTCTTCTCCTTCTAGTACCCCTATAATGTGGATGTGGTTACATTTAATGTTGTCCCTCCCAAGGATTCCTTAAGCTATCTTCATTCTTTTTAATGTTTTTTTTTCTTTTTGCTGCTCTGATTGGGTGTTTTTTCATACTTTATCTTCCAAATATCTGAATTTAATCATCTGCTTCATCCAGCCTACTTTTAATTCCTTCTAGTGTATTCTTGATGTCAGATATGGTATTCTCATTTCTGACCAGTTCTTTAAAAAAACAACAACAAACAACTTTGTTTTTGAAAGTATTACAGTTGTCCCCATTGTTTGTAGTTTTTTCCCCATTGACCCCCTCCACCCCACACTCAATCCTTCCAAGCCTTCACCACTCCAGTGTCTGTTATGGAGGAACTTATATGCATATATGCCTAGCCTATGGACACACACTGACTGGTTATTATTCATGGCTTCTATGCACTTTTTATGCTGATGTAGTTCCCTCTATGTTCCTTGGAATTCTCACTGAGTTCCCTGAGCATCTTTATAACCATTTCATTGAATTCTATATTAGATAAATTGCTTGCCTCCATTTCATTTAGCTATTTTCCTGCAGACTACTCTTGTTTTATTTGGGGCTTGTTTCTTTGCCTCCCCATCATAGCTGTCTCTTTTTGTTTGCTCATATGGATTAGATAGAACTGCTATGACTCCCATTGTTTGTGATCTGGTCTTATGTAGTAGGTGGGATACAATGGTGCAGTCTCCTTGATCTCCTGAGCTGGATGCTCTAGGAATGTCCCTTGTGTGGGCTATGTGGGATATCTTGTAATTGGTTTTGATTCTTGTTGGCCTATTTATGGGTGGGGTCAAACAGTAATCTGGGTGACGATGAGGCTCAATCCTGACCACATCATGCAAGCTGCTGTAGAGGTGCTGATAGAACAAAACAAAGCAATAAAAAACCAACATCAACAAGAAAAAGAAAATATAAAAGGATAAAGAGGAATAAAATAAAAAAGACTAGAAGGAAAAAGAAAAGAATATAAAAGGCAAATAACAAAGAATAAAGTAAAAATAGGTAAGGAAACATGGAAAGAATGGGGAAAGGAATAAGAAAACAAAAAAGAAAAATAGAGTCAAAGAAGAAAAGAGAAAAAAGAATGAAAGAAAAAAGAGAGAAGATAAAAATGAAAAAGAAAAGGAAAAAAATAAAGAAAGGAATAAAAAAGTGGACTTAGCCTTAGCATAGTTCAGTGACTGCTGTCATCTTCCTTTGGATATGCTGTTTGTGAAGCTTATTGGATCCTGCCCTTATGTGGTCTGAAGCTGGCCACTTGTTGTGCCTATTCCGGACTCCAGGGAGGTTATCTGTTATAAGCCTCCCCCTGATGTTGGATGGTCTGGTCGATGCTTCTATGTCTCTGGATCTATTTTTTTTCATCAGTTTATGTTGTTCATTATATTCCACAAATGAGTGAGATCATGTGATATTTATCTTTCACTGACTGGCTTATTTAACTTAGCATAATGCTTTCCAGGTCCATCCATGCTATTGCGAATGCTAAGAATTCCTTCTTTTTTACAGCATCATAGTATTCCATTGTGTAGATGTGCCACCGATTTTTAATCCACTCATCTGCTGATGGGCACTTGGGCTGTTTCCAAATTTTAACAACTGTAAACGTGCTGTTATGAACATAGGGGTGCATATATCCTTTCTAATTGGTGTTTCTGGTTTCTTGGGATATGTTCCTAAATGTGGGATTACTTGGTCAAATGGCAGTTCCATTTTTAATTTATTGAGGAATCTCCATACTGTTTTCCACAGTGGCTGCACCAGTCTGCATTCCCACCAGCTGTGCATGAGGATTCCTTTTCCTGCACATCCTCACCAGCACTTGACGTTTGTTGATTTGTTGATGATAGCCATTCTGACTGGTGTGAGATGGTACCTCATTGTTGTGTTGATTTGCATCTCTCAGATGATTAGTGACTTTGAGCATGTTTTCATATGTCTCTTGACCTTCAGTATGTCCTCTTTCAAAAAGTATCGATATAGGTCCTTTGTCCATTTTTTGATCAAATTGTTTATCTTCCTTTTGTTAAGTTGTATGAGTTTCCTGTAAATTTTGGAGATTAAACCCGTATCGAAGATAACATTGACAAATATGTTCTCCCATGCACTGGGCTCTCTTGTTGTATTGTTGATGGTTTCTTTTGTTTTTTTATTTTGATGTAGTCCCATTTGTTTTATTTCCTCCTTAGTTTCCATTGTCCTAGGAGCTGTATCGATAAAGATATGCCTATGACATATGTCTCATATTTTGCTGCCTATGGATTCTTCTAAGATTTTTATGGTTTCCCATCTTATGTTTAAGTCCTTTTCCCATTTTGAGTTTATTTTTGTGTATGTTGTAAGTTGGTGGTCTAGTTTCATTTCTGTGCATGTATCTGTCCACTTTTCTCAACACCATTTATTGAAGAGACTGTTTTGACTCCCTTGTATGCTCTTACATCATTTGTCAAATATTAATTGAGCATAATGGCCTGGGTTGATTTCTGGGTTCTCTGTTCTGTTCCATTTGTCTATTTGTTTGTTGTTTCACCAGTAAAAGGCAATTTTGAGAACTGTGGCTTTATAATATAGCTTGATATCTGGTATTGTGATCCCTCTGAATTTGTTCTTCTTTCTCAGGATTGCTGTGGATATTCAGGGTCTTTTTTTCTTCCATATGTAATATTTCACATACCTGTTTGAGGTATGTGAAATATTCCATTGGTATCTTAATGGGGATTGCATTGAATATATAGATTGTTTTGAGTTGTATGGACATTTTAATGATGGTGATTCTATTTATCCATGAACATGGTATATTCTTCAATTTGTCTTCCTCTATTTCTTTTTTTAATGTTTTGTAGTTTTCTGCATACAGGTCTTTAACCTCCTTAGGTAAATTTATTCCTAGGTATCTTAATATTTTTGTTGCAATGGATTGTTTTTTTAGTTTTTCTTTTTGTGAGTTCATTATTGGTGTATATAAAAGCCATAGATCTGGGTGTTAATTTTATATCCTGATACATTGCCAAATTCATTTATTAAGTCTAGTAGTTTTTTGATGGAGTCATTGAGGTTTTTTATGTACAATACCATGTCATCTGTGAATAATGACAGTTTTACTTGGATGTCTTTTATTTCTTCTTCTTTTCTGATTATTATGGCTAGCACTTTCAGTACTAAGTCAAACATGAGTGGTGAAAGTGGGCATCCCTGTCTTGTTCCTGTTCTTAGGGAAATGATTTTAGTTTTTTCCCATTGAATATTATGTTGGCTGTAGGTTTGTCATATGAGCCTTTATTATATTGAGTTATGATCCCTCTATTCCCACTTTGCTGATAGTTTTTATCAAGAAAGTGTGTTGGATTTTGTCAAATACTTTTTTTGCATCAGTTGATATGATATGTGATTTTTGTGTCTCCAATTGTTTATGTGATATATAACGTTCATTGATTTGTGGATATTATAGGAGACTTGCATTCCTGGAATAAATCCAACTTGGTCATGTTACATGATCTTTCTAATGTAATGCTGGATCCGATTTACTATAATTTTGTTGAGGATTTTAGCATCTATTTTCATCTGGGATATTGGCCTGTAATTCTTTCTTTGTAGTGTCTTTATCCAGTTTTGGGATTGGGGTAATTCTGGCTTCATAGAAAGAGCTTGGAATTGTTCCTTCCTCTTCAATTTTTTGGAATAGTCTGAGGAGGATAGGTTTTAGTTCTTCTTTTAATGTTTGTTAAAACTCCCCTGTGAAGCTGTCAGGACCAAGGCTTTTGTTTGCTGGAAGTTTTTTTATTACTGCTTCAATTTCATTGGTAGTTATCAGCCTATTCTGGTCTTTTGATTCTTCCTGATTGAGTTTTGGAAGATTGTATTTTTCTATGAATATGTCCTTTTCTTCTAGGTTGTCCAGTTTTTTTGAGTAGGGTGGTATTTTTTTACAATCCCTTGTATGTCTGTGAGGTCAGGTGTTGCTTCACCTCTTTCTTTTTTCATCTTATTTATTTGGGCCCTCTCTCTTTGTTTCTTGTTGAGCCTGGCTAGAGGTTCATAAATCATGTTTATCCTTTCAAAGAACCAGCTCTTGGTTTTATTGATCTTTTATGATGTTGTTTTTTTTGTCTCTATGTCGTTTATTTCTGCTCTGATCTTTATTATTTCCTTCCTCTGCTTACTCTTGGCCTTTCTTGTTTCTCTCTTTCTCATTCTTTAAGTTGTTGGGTTAAATAATTTATACCCTTTTTAATTATTTTTTGAAGTAGGTCTGTATAGCCCCGAAATTCCCTCTCAGGAATGCTTTCACTGTGTCCCATAGACTTTAGATTGTTGTGCTTTCATTGTCATTTTTTAAAAATTTCTTCTTTGATATCTTTAGTAACCCATGTGTTTTTTAATAGAATGGTATTTAGCCTCCATCTGTTTGATTGTTTTTAAGTGTTTTTTATTTTGGTTGATTTATAATTTCATGCCACTGTGATCTCAGAAGATGATTGATATTTTTTCAGTCTTCTTGAGTTTGTAGAGACTTAGCCTGTGTCTTGACATGTGGTCTATCTTTGAAAATGTCCAATATGCACTTGAGATTAATATATATTCCATAGCTTTTGGGTGAAATGTTCTGAACATTTCAATTAGTTTCATCTGATCTAGTCAAGTCATTTTGGATTGCTGTTTCCTTGTTGATTTTTTGTCTAGAAGTTTTATCTAGTAATGGCAGTGTGGTATTAAATTCCCGTACTATGATTGTATTGTTGTTGATCTGTTCCTTGATATCCCCCGGAATTTTTTTTAATGTATTTGGATGCTCCTGTATTAGGTACATATATGTTTACCAGAGTTATGTTCTCTTGTTGCATTGATCCCTTTCGTATTATTAGTGGCCTTCATTATCTCTTGTCATGGTCTTCACTTTGTAGTCTATTTTGTCAGATATAAGCTTTGCTACCCTAGGTGTTTTTTGTTTTGTTTTTTCATTTCCATTTGCCTGAAAACATTATTTTCATCCCTCCACTTTCAGTCTGTGTGAGTCCCTAGTTCTGAGGTGGGTTTTTTGTACACAGCATATCTATGGGCCATGTTTTCTTAAATATTCAGCTACTTTGTGTCTTCAGATTAGAGCATTTAATCCATTTACGTTTCAAGTTATTATTGATAGGTCCTTGTTTGTTGCCACTTTAATTATATATGCCTGTGTTCCTCCCTCACTTTCTATTCCTTCTTCTTACAGCATTCACTTTAGTATTTCTTTGGTAGTTACAAACTCCTTTAGCCTTTTTTTTTTTGTCTGTGAAGCTTCTGATTTAACCTTCAATTTTGAATGACAGCCTTATAGGATAGAGTACTCTTGGGTTCAGTCCCTTGCTTTTCAATACTTTCTGTACGTCATGCCATCCCCTTCTGTCATGATTGTTTCTGTTGTGAAATCAGCTGACAGTCTAATGAGATATCCTCTGTAGGTAACTTTCTGTCTCTCTTTTGCAGCCTTTAAGTTTCTTTCTTTGTCTTTAACATTTGGCATTTGAATTATAATGTGTCTTGGTGTAGGTATTTTTGGGTTTATTTTGTTTGGGACTCTCTTTGCTTCCAAGACTTGTGTGACATTTTTCTTTCCCAATTCAGGGAAATTTTCTGTCATTACTTCTTTTTTTTTTCCCATTTTTTTTATTAAGGTATTATATGTGTACATATCTTACCATTGCCCCCCCCACCCCACTCCTATATATGCCCTCACCCCCCAGAGTTTTGCGTCCATTGGTTATGCTTATATGCATGCATACAAGTCCTTTGATTGATCTCTTATCTTCCCCACCTCTCCCTAACATTCCTGCTGTAATTTGACAGACTGTTTGATGCTTTACTGCCTCTGTATCTATCTTTTTGTTCAAGTTTTTAATGTCCTTTATTATCCATAAATGAGTGAGATCATGTGGTATTTTTCTTTCATTGACTGGCTTATTTCACTTAACATAATGTTCTCCAATTCCATCCAGGTTGCTGCAAATGGTAAGAATTCCTTCTTTTTTATGGCAGCATAATATTCCATTGTGTAGATGTACCATAGTTTTCTGATCCAGTCATCTGCTGATGGGCACCTAGGCTGTTTCCAGATCTTAGCTATTGTAAATTGTGCTGCTATGAACATAGGGGTGCATATTTCCTTTCTTATTGGTGTTCCCAGTTTCTTAGGATATATTCCTAGGAGTGGGATTACTGGGTCAAATGGAAGTTCCATTTTCAGTTTTTTGAGGAAACTCCATACTGTTCTCCACAGTGGCTGCACCAGTCTGCATTCCCACCAGCAGTGCACGAGGGTTCCTTTTTCTCCGCATCCTTGCCAACACTTGTCGTTTGTTGATTTGTTGATGATAGCCATTCTGATAGGTGTGAGATGATAGCGCATTGTTGTTTTGATTTGCATCTCTCGGATAATTAGTGACCTTGAGCATGTTTTCATGTGTCTCTTGGCCTTCCTTCTGTCTTCTTTGGAAAAGATTCTATTTAGGTCCGTTGCCCATTTTTTTATTGGATCATTTATCTTCCTTTTATTAAGTTGTATAAGCTGCCTGTAGATGTTGGAGATTAAACCTTTATCAGTGATGCCATTTGCAAATATGTTCTCCCATGCAGTGGGCTTTCTTATTGTTTTGTTGATAGTTTCTTTTGCTGTAAAAAAGCTTTTTATTTTTATGTAGTCCCATTTGTTTATTTTCTCTTTAGCTTCCATTGCCCTAGGGGCAGTATCGGTGAAGAAGTTCTTTTGACATATGTCTGAGATTTTGCTGCCTGTGGATTCCTCTAGTATTTTTATGGTTTCCCGTCTTATGTTTAAGTCCTGTATCCATTTTGAGTTTATTTTTGTGTATGGTGTAAGTTGGTGATCTAGCTTCATTTTTTTGCATGTGTCTGTCCAATTTTCCCAACACCATTTATTGAAGAGACTGTCTTTATTCCATTGTATGTTCATGCCTCCTTTGTCAAATATTAATTGAGCATAGTGGTTTGGATCAATATCTGGATGCTCTATTCTGTTCCATTGATCTATATGTCTGTTCTTGTGCCAGTACCAGGCTGTTTTGAGAATAGTGACTTTGTAATACAGCTTGAAATCTGGTATTGAGATCCCTCCTACTTTATTCTTCTTTCTCAGGATTGCTGTGCCTATTCGGGGTCTTTTTTTATTCCAGATGAATTTTTGGAGAGTCCTTTCAAGGTCTGTGAAATATGCTGTAGGTATTTTAAAGGGGAGTGCATTGAATCTATAGATTGCTTTGGGTAGTATGGACATTTTAATGATGTTGATTCTACCAATCCATGAACATGGTATGTTCTTCCATCTGTTTACGTCTTCCTCTATCTCTTTTTTCAGTGTCCTGTAGTTTTCCGTGTATAGGTCTTTTACCTCCTTAGTTAAGTTTATTCCTAGGTATCTTAATTTTTTTGGTGCGATGGTAAATGGGATTGCCTTTTTAGTCTCTCTGTCTGTAAGTTCACTATTGGTGTATAGAAAGGCCATAGATTTCTTGGCATTAATTTTGTATCCTGCTACATTGCCCAATTCATTTATTAAGTCTATTAGTTTTTTGACAGAGTCTTTCGGATTTTTTATGTACAATATCATGTCGTCTGCAAATAAAGACAGCTTTACTTGTTCTTTTCCAATTTGGATGCCTTTTATTTCTTCTTCTTGTCTAATTGCAATAGCTAATACTTCCAGTACTATGTGAAACAGGAGTGGTGAGAGTGGGCATCCCTGTCTTGTTCCTGTTCTTAGGGGAAATGTTTTTAGCTTTTGTCCATTGAGTATGATGTTTGCTGTGGGTTTATCATATATAGCTTTTATTATGTTGAGGTATGAGCCTTCTATTCCCACGTTGTTGAGAGTTTTTATCAAGAAAGGGTGTTGGATTTTGTCAAATGCTTTTTCTGCATCAATTGATATGACTATGTGATTTTTATCTCTCAATTTGTTTATGTGATGTATCACATTTATTGATTTGCGGATATTGTACCATCCTTGCATTCCTGGGATAAATCCTACTTGGTCATGGTGTATGATCTTTCTGATGTACTGCTGGAGCCGATTTGCTAGAATTTTGTTGAGGATTTTGGCATCTATGTTCATGAGGGATATTGGCCTGTAATTCTCTTTCATTGTGTTGTCCTTATCTGGTTTTGGTATTAGGGTGATGCTAGCTTCATAGAAGGAGCTTGGAAGTGTTCCTTCCTCTTGAATTTTTTGGAATAGTCTGAGGAGGATAGGTTTTAGTTCTTCCTTAAATGTTTGGTAAAACTCTCCTGTGAAGCCGTCAGGCCCCGGGCTTTTGTTTGCCGGAAGCTTTTTGATGACTTCTTCAATTTCGTCCATATTTATTGGCCTATTGAGCTGTTGAGATTCTTCTTGACTGATTTTTGGAAGGTTGTATTTTTCTAGGAATATGTCCATTTCCTCCAGGTTGTCCAGTTTGTTGGAATAGAGCTTTTCGTAGTATTTTGTAACAATCCTTTGTATCTCAGCGGGGTCTGTTGTTATTTCACCTCTTTCATTTCTGATTTTGTTTATTTGGGTCCTCTCTCTTTGCTTCTTGGTGAGCCTGGCTAGAGGTCCATCAATCTTGTTTATCTTTTCAAAGAACCAGCTCTTGGTTTTGTTGATCTTTTGTATTGTTTCTTTGGTCTCTATGTCATTTATCTCCGCTCTGATCTTTGTTATTTCCTTCCTTCTGGTTACACTGGGCTTTTCTTGCTGCTCTTTTTCTAGCTCTTTGAGTTGTAGGGTTAGGTGATTTATTACCATTGTGTCTTGTTTTTTGCAATAGGCTTGTAGAGCTATGAACTTCCCTCTCAAGACTGCTTTCGCTGTGTCCCATAGATTTTGGATTGTTGTGTTTTCATTGTCATTTGTTGCCATGATGTTTTTTATTTCTTCCTTGATCTCTCTGGTGACCCAGTCCTTGTTTAATAGCATGCTGTTTAGTCTCCATGTGTTTGATTTCTTTGGATTGTATTTATTGTAGTTGATTTCCAGTTTTTTATGCCACTGTGATCTGAGAAGATGCTTGATATAATTTCTATCTTCTTGAATTTGAAGAGACTTTGCCTGCGACCCAGCATATGGTCTATCTTTGAAAATGACCCATGTGCACTTGAGAAGAATGTATATTCTGTGGCTCTGGGGTGAAATGTTCTGAAGATGTCAATTAATTCCATCTGGTCTAGTGAGTCATTTAGGATTGCTGTTTCTTTGCTGATTTTTTGTTTAGAGGATTTGTCCAATGGTGATAGTGGGGTATTAAAGTCTCCTACTATGATTGTATTGCTATTAATCTCTCCCTTGATATCCTCCAGGAGTTTTTTTATGTATTTTGGGTGCTCCTATATTGGGAGCGTATATGTTTACCAGAATTATTTCTTCTTGTTGGATTTCTCCCTTTAGTATTATGAAGTGGCCTTCCTTATCTCTTGTTATGGCATTTACTTTGAGGTCTAATTTGTCAGATATAAGTATTGCTACCCCAGTTTTTTTTTCATTTCCATTTGCCTGGAAGATATTTTTCCATCCCTTCACTTTCAATCTGTGTGAGTCTCTTGTTCTGAGGTGGGTCTCTTGTAGACAGCATATATATGGGTCATGCTTTTTTATCCATTCAGCCACTCGATGTCTTTTGATTGGAGCATTTAGTCCGTTTACATTTAAAGTTATTACTGAAAGGTATTTGTTTGTAGTCATATCTATTTTTGTGTCTGTATTCCATCTTACCTGTTTATTTCTTCTTTTTACAGTATTCCCTTTAGCAATTCTTGCATTGCTTGTTTGGTGGTGATAAACTCCCTGAGTCCTTTTTTGTTTGCGAAGCTCCTGATTTCCCCTTCAATTTTGATTGATAGTCTTGCTGGATATAGTATTCTTGGATTCAGTCCTTTGCTTTGCAACACTTTGTATACCTCCTTCCATTCACTTCTAGCTTGTTGTGTTTCTGTTGAGTAATCATTTGACAATCTGATGGGTATTCCTTTGTAGGTAACTCTCTGTCTCTCTCTTGCTGCCTTTAAGATTCTCTCTTTATCATTTATATTTGCCATTGAGATTATGACATTTCTTGGTGTGGGTCTTTTGGGGTTGATCTTGCTTGGGACTCTCTGTACTTGCGTAACTTTTATCTTTCCCATATCCGGGAAGTTTTCTGTCATTATTTCTTCAAATAGATTTTCTAATCCCTGCTGCTCTTCTTGTCCTTCTGGCAGCCCTATTATACGCATGTTACTTTGCTTCATGTTGTCCCGAAGCTCCCTTAGGCTTTCCTCCTGCTTTTTAATTTTTTTCTCCAATTGCTGTTCAGATTGAGCTTGTTTCTGTACCTGATCTTCTAACTCACTAATTCGGTCCTCTGCTTCTTGTAGTCTACTGTTGAAACTTTCCATGGTGTTTTTGATTGTACCTATATCACTTTTCATTTCTTCCTGATTCTTGCATAAGTTGTTGATTTTCTCATCCATCCGATGTATAAATTCCACGACCATTACTCTGAACTCCTTTTCGGTCATGTTGCAAGCTTCAGTTTCACTAATTTCCTTTCTTGGCGACTCCACATTTTCTTTCCTCTGTGAGTTATTTCGTTTCCCCATTCTGGCTATCACCAGAAAGCTCAAGCTTCCGTTTGTGTGCACCTCGGCCGTGCGCTGTGGGGACTTCGCTCCACCCGAGTTTCACTGAAGTACTCTGACACTAGGACGTGTGGCTGCCTTTGGTTGGTGGGAACCAGACTTGCCCAGGGTCAGTGTCCCAGTGTTCCGTGTGGTCTCATGTGCACACTTAGAATCAGGGGCCCTGTCAGCACCACACTGTTGGTATGTGCCAAAAATGAGATCCTTAGCATGTGCCAGGAGTCAGAGTTTCCCTGTATCTGCACCAAGAATCGAGTGTCAGAGTCTCTGTTGCCTTGTGCAGTTTCTCGTTGAGAATCAGGGTCCCAGTGTGTGCATGCACCAACAATTGGGGTCGTTTGCTCTTAGTGTGAATGCGCTATGAGTCAGGGATCCCAGGCAGCTGTGTCCGGCGTGCCAAATTCCCTGAAGTGGAGCTGCGTCTTGTGTGTTCTCTCACTACTGATCCAAACCGGCTAGGGCGCACACTCTCAAATCCCTGAAGGTGAGCTGCCTTTGTGCACTCTCCCAGAATCCCCGAAGAGGGGCGGAGTCCGTCCTGCGCGCCAAATTCCCCAAAGGGAAGCCCCTTTGTGCACTCTCTAAGATTCCCCGAAGGGGAGCTGTGACCCGCAAGCCAAATTCCCCCCAATTCCCCAAAGGGGAGCCCTCTGTGCGCACTGACAGATTTCCCCGAAGGTGAGCTGCTTCTGTCCTGCGCGCCAAATTCCCTAAGGCGGAGCGCGTCCCTGCGCAAAGCTCTGCAGCTTGCGCGAGAGGCGTGTCTATCAGTTACTATGGCGCTATCCTAGTGCGCCTGCGGGGAGGGGGATAGGCTCTTTGACTCATGGGAATCTGCCGGGAAGTCTGGATTCTTGTTGTTTCTTCCTCTGAAGCTGTGATAGCAGTTCTCTGTCCCCAGTGGCTGCAGGGTCCTGGTTTGTGTCAGAAGCCAGGATCCGAGTCTCAGGCAGCTCTGTTTCTCAAGATGGCGTGGTCTCCGCGTCCACACCAGCTGCCGAGAAGTGTCCGCTTTGTGGGCCTGTCATTACTTCTTCAAACAAGTTTTCTAGTCCTTGCTCAGCTTTCTCTCATTCTGGTATCCCTATTATGTGGGTGTTACTTCTTTTCATGTTGTCCCAAAGTTCCCTTAAACTCTCCTCCTGCTTTTAATTTTTTTCCACTTGCTGCTTTAATTAGTTTTTCTTTTTCTACCTTGTCTTCTAAGTCACTTTTTCTGTCCTTAGCTTCTTTTAGTTGACTGTTTATACCTTCCAGGGTGTTTTGTTTTGTTTTTTGCAGCTATGTCATTCGTCATTTCCTTTTGATTCTTATTCATGTTGGAGTATTTCTCATTCAGCTCCTCATAAATCTCATTGAGTTTCTTGTAATTCTCGGTCAGATGTTTGAGCACCTTTATAATCATTACTTTGAATTCTTTATCTGACAAATTACTTGCTTCCATTTCATTTACTAATAGCTCCTTTTCTGACAATTCCTCCTTTTCTTTTCTTTGGGGATTGTTTCTATGTATCCCCATTTTTGCTTTTCCTTTGCATTTGTTTCAATGTGTTAGATCAAACTGCTATGCTACCCAGATTTTTAGGGGTGGTCCTATGTTGTAGGTGTTTTGTGGGCAGTGGTGCAGTCTTTCAGGTGTACTGAGCTGGGTGTTCTAAGAAAGTTCCCTACTTTAGTTATCTGGGTTCTCCATTTGTAGTTGGGTCTTAAATATTATTGTCCTATTTGTGGATGGTGTCTTCTCACAAGTTTTCTATGTGGCTCACCCCCAACCTTGTCTTGCAGGCTGTTGTGGATGTTTTCTTCTCACAAGTTTTCTATGTGGCTCACCCCCAACCTTGTCTTGCAGGCTGTTGTGGATGTGCGGTTTCCAGGTGTTTCCTGTCCTTCCTTGCTATAAGTCACCTCCTCAACTATGCCTCAGTTGGTAGTTCCAGGTTAATGTTTTCTAATTTAGTTGTATTCCCAGTATAGGCCTGGGACGAGGTCCACGACAGGTCTGCCTATTTGGCTACCATTTTCTTTCTTCTTGGAACATGGTCTTTATTCTCCCTATTTTAGCTGCTTCTGTGTGCTTATTTCTGTTTATTAGGTAGATCTGCTATGTCTCCCAGTCTTGTTATGGTGATCTTATATAATAGTTGTCCATTGGGGACCAATGGCATAGTATCCCTGATCACCTGAATTGGTTGCTCGAGGAGTATCCCTTGTGTGAGTTATATGAGCCCTTTTGTTGTAATTGAGTCTTGATGGCTGTTGGAACATTTGTTGGTGGGGTTAACACTCAAGCTGGCTGGTTGTGTGGATTGGCCATGGCCACCTTGTAGAAGTTGCTGTCCAGGGACTAACCCCATGAAGTAGATTTTGCCCTAGCAGAGTCTGAATACTCTGAGACTTCCCTTTGAGTGTTGCTCTTATGAAGCTAATAGGGTAATGCTCTGTTGTGGTCTGGAGCCATCCACCAGGTATATTGTTTTTTGGGCTCCTTGGGAGGGACACCGGTGCAGGTCAATGTCAGCCACTGCTTGTGAGTTGCCCTGGGCTACCTTTTAGAAGCCACAAAACAATCCAAGGTTGGTAGCTGTTTGTGCTGGGACTGAGTGATTATGGGAGGCACCAAGCTGCATACCAGGTTGGTTGCCACCAGTACAGGATGGGGCAGTTCAGCAAAAGGCCAAAAGCACCTTGAGATTTACTGTCACCTGCTTGCTGACCATTAAGCTCAGCCACTGAAAGAACCTTGGTTAATATGCAAGTTGCATGAGGTAAGTTCTCATGGAATCACCTGGTAGGGGCAAGTAGTGTTCACTAGTTTGATATACATTCAGTAGAGTTCATTAGGCCTGAGCATCTCTGATGGTATGGCAGAGGGATTCAACACAGGGACAATGACAGGTATTCTCCAGCCCTCTCCTTAAAGCCACATATATTACTCTCTTCCTTGATGATTCCTGCACTTCTAAGTCACTGTTTCTACACCAGAGCCCTAGATGAGTGAGATTTTGTGTGTGCCCCTTAGAAAGACAAGTATCATATGATTCACTCATATGGAATCTAATGAACAAAATAAACTGATGAACAAAATAGATCCAGACACAGAAGAATGGAACAGATTATCGAATCTCAGAGGGAAGGTGAGGGTGGGTGGGTGGGATGAGATCAACCAAAGAACTGGTATGCATATATACATAACCCATGAACAATAGTGTACTGAAGGCCTGGGGTGACGGGAGAGGGAAGGCTAGAAGGGGTCAATGGGAAAAACTATAGGACATATTTAACACTTTCAACAATAAAGATTTTTAAATAATAGACTTTTGAGTTTCCAGAAGTCTTCTGTTTCACCTGGATGAATGGAATCCCCACTAGTTTTCATAGCCAGATGTTATGTGGGTACCTCTTCCTGGCACTAATGCCTTGAGCTGGGGAGCCTAGTGAGGGGTTGAGACTACACTCTCCTCAGGGGGTACCTCCACAAGTAGGATATCCCTCAGTATTCTTAACTTCCAACCAGGGGTGCAAGGCCAGCCAATTTCACTTCTCTTTCCCTCCTACCAGTCTTGACAGGGCTTATTCTATATAAACTCAGTTGTAAAATGTTTTATTTTCAAAGATATGTATTTTTGTAGTTTACTGGGGTTTAGAAACAGGCAGGATGAGGCTCAGCAAACATGCATTTTGCTGGGATATAGGTTGCTCTTGTTTCCATGTGATGGAAGCCAATGTTGGAAAATGTCCCAGCTGTGTTTAACTCCAGATTCAACTTTTAATTCAAGGGAGCTACTTTCCACACCCCTTTTCCTTCTCCCAGCAAAAACCTGTTGAGATAAGCTGCCTTTAACAAGAAGTAGCTTTAGGTACTGAGTAGTACTTCCTTTTCAAACTGGGCAGAAAACATCCCTGTGGGAGTCTGAGCCTGCCACACCTATTAAAGGTTTTGGGAAATATGAAGTGACACTTACTGCACCTAAACTCCAAAGAACTTGCCCATATGCTGACTATGGGAAACCTTGCATTTTTATTTATTTATTTATTTATTTATTGCTTATGGAAAGGCCCTTTTAAAATCAATCAGGACTGAGTGTGCGTGTGTTGGAAGCATAGGGGATCTGCAGATAGCTCACAGATGTCCTCATAACCAAGGAGTGTGACAGACCAAGAAGTCCATTATTCATCTGTGTCCAGTGTCTCAGCTAAGTGAAGGTTACTGTCCTCACTGTGAAAGACATGAGAGGCAAGTAGATGTGGGAGCTTGGAATAGTTGCAAGGGACCTCATCTACAAATCAGATAGATCAGTGCTTTCCAAACTTTTCATACCCTCTCAACCCTTCTGTTATCAATTTCATAAGGCCAAGTGCTTCAAATAGATTTTTCCTCCTGAAAAAGCTGGACTTATTAAATAACTAGAGGCCCAGTGCACGAATTTGTGCGTGGAGTGTGTGTGTGGGGGGCAAGACTGTGGGCAGTTGGCCAGCCATGGGAGGTTGGCTGTGGGAGTGCCACCAGGGGACAACTCCTGCATTGAGCATCTGCTACCTGGTGGTCAGTGCATGTCATAGTGACAGGTCAACCTGTTGTTTCAGTCGTTCAGTCGTAATGGTTGTTTAAGCTTTAATATATATAGACTAGAGGCCCGGTGCACGAATTCATGCACCAGTGGGGTCCCTTGGCCTAACCTGTGGGATTGGGCCAAAACCGGCGTTCCAACATTCCCGAAGGGTCTCAGATTTCAAGAGGGCACAGGCCAGGCCGAGGAACACCACTGGTGCACAATTGGGACTGGGGAAAGATGCGGGAGGTTGGCCAGCTGGGAAAGGACTACAGGAGGGCTCCAGGGCATGTCTGGCCCATTTCACTCAGTCCCAATTGGCCGGACCCCAGCAGCAAGCTAACCTACCAATCGGAACATCTGCCCCCCTGGTGGTCAGTGCACATCATAGAGACTGGTCGACTGGTTGACTGGTTGACTGTCTGCCCCCTGGTGGTCATTGCACAGCATAGAGAGTAGTTGAGTGGCCTTAGCATATTATGCTTTGATTGGTTGAACCACCAACTGGTAGATCGGACACTTAGCATATTAGGCTTTTATTATATAGGATAGCTTCTCTATGTTCATACACACATGCACATGTGCATCAGAGGTTCTTATCAGCATGGATAATTGATGTTATTGTACTTGGTTTCTGTAATTCCAGAGAAAAGCAAATTAATTTGACATTTAGATAACTAGGACAGCTGTAAGATAAAATTCCTTATTTTCCTTAAAGTTTGAAATATTGAAATGACTTCAGAATCCCAATGATTACATCTTTGGTCTATTTAGATGACAAGGAACCTAGGCTGGAAACCATTGATCATAGTTACTCCCTCCCATTTGTGAGTTAGCAAGTAAGGCTCTTGGTCAAATAGAACATTGATCTTTGAGCTGTGATTAAAACTCACCCCATCAGGGGCTATTTTGCATCCTTTTACTTGGCTTCCCCTGTGACACTTCTGGCCTGTAGCTTTGACTCATCTATGATAAAATATTTTCAATATCATGAAGGGAACTTTTGTCAATATCTGTATTAGTCAGGATTCTCCTGAGAAACAGAACCAATAGGAGGTCATAGATAGATCGATAGATAAACAGATAGATGGAAAAATGAGAGATGTAATTGGCTGAGGTGGTTGTGAAGGCTGAGAAGTCCCATGAAATGTTTTATGCAAGCTGAAAACCCAGAAAAGCTGGGGGCGTAGTTCTAGCCTGAATCCAAAGGTCTGAGAACTAGGAGAGCCAATTATGTAACTTCCAGAGTGAGAACAGAAGACCTATGAACCAGATCTACAGTCAGGCAGAGAGACTTTAATATAATTAAGGGCACAAAGGGTGGTTTGGAACTGTCTTGAGATTTGAGGTAGGCCCTCAGTTTCTGAGAGGGGTATCTTTAAAGGAGCTCTCTCATTCCATTTATTTGAAGCTCAGTCATTCATAGATACAATATACTTAAACACTACCTACTAAGTGTAAAATACTATAGCTGGAAGGAGGGAGGTGATAGGAGTAACAATGATGTGGTAGATGAGTAAAATAGACCATATTTTAGGGAAACTGTGTTTTATTAGGGGAGAAATATGTGCACAGAACTATTTCCAAGGCAAGGTGTAAGATAGTGTATGTTTATGGAGGTTGTAAATTGTATATTAGTACTTTGTTCAGCAGGATTCCCTGAGACTTAAAGTTATATAATGGAACCAGGTAAACCAGCAACTGCACTATTTATAACTGCCTGCTAGAGAAGACAAGTGTTGTAAGTTTTATACCTCACTGGTTATTTGTGCAGCAAATCATAACAAAATTTAGAAACATCACCATCCTGGCTATTTTTATATTTACCCAATAAATCGCATATTGATATCTTAGTCACAAATACTTTCTGTCTCCTGGAAATAACTAAGAGATCATTCAAACAATTTTTTCTGATATAATAATCACCTTTTCTAAATTTCCTTGCCTATATATGTCCATGGATAGGCAATTACCTCCAAAGGCAGTCATACCAGAATGCCCATTCTTTTATTTAATTTTATTATTTTGAATTGTGGTAAAATACACATAACATAAAATTTGCCATCTTAACCATTTTTAAGTGTACAGTTCTGAGGAATTCATTAATTCACATTGGTAAGCAACTATTACTAGCATCCATCTTCAGAACTCTTCATCTTGCAAACAACAAGTGCTGGCAAGGATGTGGAGAAAAGGGAACCCTAGTGCACTGTTGGTGGGAATGCAGATTGGTGCAGCCACTGTGGAAAACAGTATGGAGTTTCCTCAAAAAATTAAAAATGGCTTTGACCAGTGTGGCTCAGTTGTGGGTATTGTCCCATGCACCAAAAGGTTGCAGGGTTCTATTCCTGGTCAGGCCACATGCCCTGTTTCAGGCTTGATCCCTGGTAGGGGGTGTGCAGGAGGCAGCCAATCAATGTTACACTCTTTGCATTGATGTTTCTCTCTCTCTCTCTCTCTGCCTCTCCCTTCCTCACCCTCTAAATAATAATAAAAATGGAACTGCCTTTTGACCACTTCTGGGAATATATCATTAGAATCCTGAAATACCAATCAGAAAGAATATGTGCACCTATATGTTAATAGCAGCATTATTTACAATAGCCAAGATCTTGAAACAAGCCCAAGTGCCCATCAGTTGAAGAGTGGTATATTTACACAATGGAATATTATGTGGCTATAAAAAAGAAAGAGCTCTTATCTTTTGAGACAGAATGCATGGATCTGGAGATCATTATGCTAAGCAAAATAAGCCAGACAAATAAAGACAAATACCATGTGATCTCACTTATATATGGAATCTAATGAGCAAAATAAACTGACAAACAAAATACATGGTACAGACTGACAGAGGTCATAGGGGAGGGAGATGGGGGGGCACTAGATGAAAAACTGAAGAGATTAGCCAAAGAACATACATGCATAACCCATGGACACAGACAACAGTGTGGTGATGCCAGATGCTGGGGGACAGGGCCTGGGTATAGGTGGGTAAAGGAAAGGAAATATGAAACATTTGGTAGCATCAACAATAAATTTTAAAAAACTGAACCTCTGTACCCATTAAACTAGCAACTCCCCATTTCCCCCTTTCCTCAGCCACTGGCATACATCATTCTACTTTCTGTGTCTATGAATTTGACTATTCTAGGTTTCTCATATATGTGGAATCACATAGTGTTTATTTGTCCTTTGTAACTGGCTTATTTCACTTAGCATAAAGTCCTCAAGGTTCATATATGTTGTAGCATGTGTCAGTATTTCCTTCCTTTATATGTATATATCACATTTTATCTCTTCATCTGTTGGAAGAGACACTTGGCTTGCTACTACCTTTTGGCTATTGTGAATAATGCTGATATGAACAAATATTGTTTCAAGATCCTGATTTCAATTCTTTTGGGAATATGTCCAGATGGCATTACTAGATTATATCATAATTTTATTTTTAATTTTTTGAGGAACTCTCATATTGTTTTCCATAGTGGCTGTATCATTTTACATTCCCACCAATAGTGCATGAGGGTTCCAAATTAATCTGCATCCTTGCTAACAACTTTTTCTTTTTTTAATAATAGGGATTCTAATGTTTGCCTGGTGGTATCTCATTGCAGTTTTAATGTGCAATTTTCTAATGACTAATGATGTCGAGCATCTTTTCATGTGCTTATTGGCCATTTTTAATCTTTTGAGAAATGTCTATTCAAGTCCTTTGCTCATTTTGAAATTGGGTTGTTGAGGGGGTTGTTGCTGAGTTGTTGTTCTTTATATATTCTGGATATTAATCCCTTTTTACATATATGATTTGCAAATATTTTCTCCCATTCCATCAATTGCCTTTTCACTTTGTTGATAGTGTCTTTTTATGCACAAAAGTTTTACACATTAATGTAGTACAGTTTATCTATTTGTTTTTTCATTTGTTGCTTGTGGTTTTTGTATCACATGCAAGAAATAATTGCCAAATCCAATTTTAGGAAGCTTTCTTCCCTATGTTTTCTTCTAGGAGTTTTATAGTGTTAGCTCTTATTTTTGGGTCTTTGATCTGTTTTGATTTAATTTTTGTGAAAGGGCCCAACTTTATTTTTTTACATGTGGATCTCTAGTTTTTCCAACAGCATTTGCTGAAAAGACTGTCCTTTTCCCATTGAATGGTATTGGCACTCTTGTTGAAGATCAATTGGCCATATATGTCAGGGTTTATTTCTGGGCTCTGTATTCTATTACATCTGTCTATCTGTCTGTCCTTATGTAAGTACCACACCGTTTTGATTTTTAAATCAGGAAGTGTGATACCTTCAACTTTGTTCTTCTTTTCAAGATTGTTTGACTATTTGGGGTTAATTGAGATTCTACATGAATTTTACAATGACTTTTTCTACTTATGCATAAAATGTCATTGAGTTCTTTTGTACAGACTACATTAAATCTATAGATTGTTTGGGGCAATATTGACTTTTTTTTAAAATACCTATCAAAATCATTTATTTATTTAAAAAGATAACAGAACCAGTGCTGTTCTATGTCATGAAAGAGAACATGTAGAATTAATTTACTTTTGTAGCCTTTGGTAATGTCTTATTACCTACACAGCCCTCAATCTCACTTGAAGGTCTTTTACAGAAAGTCACCATCAGGATTTACTGAGCAAAAACCCTGGGTACTAACATGGTCCTAAACGTGTGATTCCAAAGAGGAACAGGTTACTTTTGAGGAAAAGAGCTGCCGTGTAATTTCCCTCAAGTGCTTATTTTAAACAAACAGTGGAAATACTTTTTTAACGTAACTTTGGATGCTATGTAGCACACTATCCATCAAACAACAAAAATCCAAACTTTTTTTTTTTAGGAAACTTTCCACTTGGTTTTTCAGATTACAACTTCTTCACCTTTTCTGGGCTGCCTAATACTTAAATTTTTAAAATTCTTTAAATTCTTCATTTCAATGTTGTAAAAGTTCTTCACATCCCAGGAAAAAGACATCGGATCAACACTCTCCAATCACATTGTTTGACAATAACGATGAGATGGAAAAGGACGGGTTTCTGAAAACAGGTATTCCTTGGGCTTCAATGGTGAGCAAGTTTTTAACACGCGAGCAATAAAGATCTCCATTCCTCTGGAAATCCCTCAAACTCACAATGCTTCCATTTAATAAGTCAATATATTATTCTTTAAAATTAAGGTTTGATCACCAGGAAAGACTGGAAAAAAAATCCCCCGCCCCTCCCCCCCAAATAATAATCTAACAGCTCTAAACATCCACTCATGTCCCTACAAAAACAGGGAAGTAGTTGGGGCTGAAGGCTTTAAAGCTGAAATTTCAGCTCCTATAACATTACTGCTGCTTGCTCGGAGGTGCAAGTCCATGTATTTCCTTCTCTAACACTTCCCATTTATAAGTTTATTTCCATACACATACACACACACACACACACACACACACACACACACACACACACACTCACTCACTCACTCACTCACACTCTCAAGTAAGACACTTTTTTGTGTTTGTTGATAAATTATGAGGGTTATGAACTAGCTGTATACAGGGTTTCATAGTTGCTTTGTAAACATCAGAACCACTTAGGTCCTTTTCTCCAAAAGCCTGAAATCAAATGATGCAGCCAGGGATCACTACTTTCCCAGATGCTGTTCACACGCTGCATACTGACTAAGGGCAGAGAAAAAGTCCTCATAGCTGATGTTTAGGTGGGAAGGCAAGGAGATAATCTCAGTCAATCTGATGTGCCAGGGAAGGTAGCCGAAAGTGCTCTCCACAGGCCCAAACTTCAGTACTACATCAGGATGAGGAAAACCATTTGAACTAAGTAAACTGTCTAACATATGCACATCCAAATCTGTGGATTTACTTTGCTGCTGGGCTACTAACTGGCAAAATTCCTGAGCAGCTCGTACAATATCTGCTTTTCCATCTTCTGGGGACAGGACCTTCACTGCCACTTGGCAATTTAAAACTCGATCATCTTTGTCATTACTATTTGCAAACTCTGTTGAGTATTTGGAACAATCCAAGCCCAGAAGTTCCTGCTGTTGTTCTAAAATTCCATCCATCAATCTGGAATTATTTCTTTTGAAAATACCTTGGTGGTCGTAGACGCTAATGTAGGAGATGCCCAGGGCCATACACCACACCACGAGGCTCGCGATGTCCGAGAAGCTGGTCTCCAGCTCTTCCTCAGTGATCACCATGCCCATGTGCACGGGCAGCTTCTCCAGGGACCGGCCGTCCGCGCGGGTGCTGGTGCGGCCTGCGATTCCTGCCTGCAGCCGGGGGCTTGCGGAGCGTGAAACCAAGTGGCGCTAGGACCGCGGCGGAGGCGGCGCAGCAGCAGCGCCGCCAGATCCAGTTCCAGGTGCAGAACTGAACGCGGAGCCGGTAGGTGAGCGTGCGGTGCTGGCAGAGCAAAGCGTGCAGCACCCGCCACACCAGCTCGTACAGCCCCGTCATACTCTCCTGGCGCCCGTCGGTCCTCCCCTCCCTCCCTCCCACACCCATGGTGCCATGGCTCCTTATCTACCCCTGCGGGCGGCGCGAGCCATCGCTCCGCGGTCCCCCGGTCCCCCGCGCCCGAATCCCTTTCTACTGCCAGCACCTCACCTCGCCCCCGCCGCCATCTTCCTCCGGCCCTGGCAGCCCCACCCCAATATCGACTTCTTAACAATGTTACGTCCTCCAATTCATGAACATGAATGTCTTTCTATTTATTGGAGTTGTCTTTAATTTCTTTTGGCAACATTTTGTACTTTGCAGTGTACAAGTCTTTCACCTCCTTGGTTAAGTTTATTCCTAAATATTTTTGATAGTATAAATGTTATAGTTTTTTAATTTCCTTTTTAGATTGTTCATTGTTAGTGTATAGAAACATAACTTATTTTACATATTGATTTTTGTCCTGATTTTGTACTAGTTCTAAAAGTTTTTTGTGTGGAATATTTAGGGTTTTCTATTATATAATATCATGTTGCCTATAAACAGAGATACATTTACTTCTTCTTTTCCAGTTTCTATCTTTCAGAAAACCTATTCTTAAATTGAGCCAAAATATGTTTTCTTGTAGCTTTTTCTGTTTTCTTAACAAACTTTTTAGTTTAGAACAATGTCAGATCTACAGAATTATTGTCATGATAATATAGAGTTCCCATATACCTCATAACCAGCTTCTCCATTTATTAATGTCTTCCATTACTGTGGTATTTTTGTCACAACTAATAAACCAATATTAATATATCATTATTAACTACTAGTATAGGCTATATTCATATTCCTTCAGCATTCCACTAATGTCTTTTTTCTGTTCCAGGATCCCATCAAATAATTTGACATTGCATTTAGTCATCATGTCTCCTTAGCTTCTCTTGACTGTGACAGTTACTCAGACTTCCCTGGACAGTTTTTAGAATTAGTAGTCAGGTATTCTATAGACTGCCCTTCAATTGGGATTTGTCTGATGTTTTTATCATGATTAAACTGAGTTTGTAGGTTTTATGGAGAAAGACCACAGAGGTAAAGTGCCAAAATTTTAGCACATCCTAGCTATAATATATATTATCAACCTGACATCAGTGTTGATGCTGACCTTGATCAACTGACTGAGATAGTGTTTGTCAGGCTTCTCCAGGGTAAAGCTACTGTTTTCCTTCCATTTACGCAATGTACTCTTTGGAAGTAACTTCTTTCGGCAGTTCACACTTTAAGACTGGGGTATTATGCACCATCTCTTGGAGGAGGGAGAATCTACATAAATTATTTGGATTCTTGTGCACTGGAGATATATCTGTTCTCTCATATTTATATTTATTTATTTATTTATTTATTTATAGGTATCATTTTTCTTTTATTTCATCTCTGCATTTCTATGGCTTTGTTTTTTTCTTTGCAGAATGGCTTTCTTTGCTTTCTCAGGCACCTCCCAATAATTTTTCAGTACTTTTACTCTTTTTTTCTTTCTTTATTGATTAAGGTATTACATATGTGTCCTCATTCCCCCCATTGACCCCCCCCCAACCTGCTCATGCCCTCACACCCCTGGTGTCTGTGTCCATTGCTTATGCTTATATGCATGCATACAAGTCCTTTGGTTAATCTCTTCCCCTTACCCCCACCCTCCCCTAACTTCCCTCTGAGGTTTGAGCATCTGATCGATGCTTCTCTGTCTCTGGATCTGTTTTTGTTCATCAGTTTATGTTGTTCATTATATTCCACAAATGAGTGAGATCATGTGATATTTATCTTCCTCTGATTGACTTATTTCACTTAGCATAATGCTCTCCAGGACCATCCATGCTGTTGCAAATGGTAGGAGTTCCTTCCTTTTCACAGCAGCATAGTATTCCATTGTGTAGATGTAACACAGTTTTTTAATCTATTCATCTGCTGATGGGCACTTAGGCTGTTTCCAAATCTTAGCTATTGTAAATTGTGCTGACCCAAACCACTATGCTCAAATTGACAAAGGAGGCAAGAGCATACAATGGAGTCAAGACAGTCTCTTCAATAAATGGCATGGGAAAAATTGGACAGATATATGCAAAAAAAATGAAACTAGAACACCAATTTACACCATACACAAAAATAAACTCAAAACAGATAAAGGACTTATACGTAAGACAGGAAACCATGAAAATCTTAGAGGAATCCATAGGCAGCAAAATCTCAGACATATGCCTAAGCAATATCTTCACTGATACAGCCCCTAGGGCAATGGAAACTAAAGAGAAAATAAACAAATGGGACTACATCAAAATAAAAAAGCTTCTGCATAGCAAAAGAAACCATCAACAAAACAACAAGAAAGCCCACTGCATGGGAGAACATATTTGCCAATGTTATCTCTGATAAGGGAAACTCCAAAATTTATAGGGAATTCATACAACTTAACAAAAGGAAGATAAATAACCCAATCAAAAATGGGCAATGGACCTAAAAATATGCCTTTTGAAAGAGTACATAAGGAAGGCCAAGAGACATATGAAAACATACTCAAAGTCACTAATTATCTGAGAGATGCAAATCAAAATGACATTGCAGTACCATCTCACACCTGTCAGAATGGCTATCATCAACAAATCAACAAATGACAAGTGCTGGCGAGGATGCAGAGAAAAAGGAACCCTCGTGCACTGCTGATGGTAATGCAGACTGGTGTAGCCACTGTGGAGAACAATATGGAGTTTCCTCAAAAAACTAAAAATGGAACTCCCATTTGACCCTGCAATACCACTTCTAAGAATATATCCCAAGAAGCTAGAAACACCAATCAGAAAGGATATATGCACCCCTATGTTCATAGCAGCACAGTTCACTATAGCTAAGATTTGGAAACAGCCTAAGTGCCCATCAGCAGATGACTGGATTAAAAAACTGTGTTATGCCGAAACCGTTTGGCTCAGTGGATAGAGCGTCAGCCTGCGGACTCAAGGGTCCCAGGTTTGATTCCGGTCAAGGGCATGTACCTTGGTTGCGGGCACATCCCCAGTAGGGGGTGTGCAAGAGGCAGCTGATCGATGTTTCTCTCTCATCGATGTTTCTAACTCTCTATCCCTCTCTCTTCCTCTCTGTAAAAAATCAATAAAATATAAAAAAAACAAAAACAAAAACTGTGTTACATCTACACAATGGAATACTATGCTGTGGTAAAAAAGAAGGAATTCTTACCATTTGCAACAGCATGGATGGTCCTGGAGAGCATTATGCTAAGTGAAATAAGTCAATCAGAGAAAGATAGATATCACATGGTCTCACTCATTTGTGGAATATAATGAACAACATAAACTGATGAACAAAAACAGATCCAGAGACAGAGAAACATCGATCAGACTGTCATACCTCAGAGGGAAGATAGGGGAGGGCGGGGGTAAGGAGGAGAGATAAACCAAAGGATTTGTATGCATGTATGTAAACCTAACCAATGGACACAGATACCAGGAGGGGTTAGGGAATGAGTGTGGGGATGGGGAGAGTCAATGGGGGCGGGGATAAGGACACATATGTAATACCTTAATCAATAAATAAATTTTAAAAAATGTGGGTATAGATGTGAAGGAGGCTGGGGGAGGGGAGTGGAGAGTTGTTTAATGGAACAGAGTTTCAGTTTTGCAAGATGAAAAAGTTTTGTTGATTGCACGTCAATGTGACTACATTTAACAGTATAAAACTGTACATTTAAAATGGTTAAGATAGTCAATATAATATTATGTATATTTTACAATAATTGTAAAACTGAAAAAATAAATTTATATTATGTTCTTTGGCTAAAAAAAAGAAAAGAAAAAAGAAACAGCTAGCTATGTGTGGTGCCACCTACTGGCCTGGGTGGGGTGGACAAAGTAATTTATTTAGAACTAAGAGGTGGTCTGAAGTTTGGGTGGCTGAATTTCTGGGCTGAAGGAGGAGTAGTAGTCAGAGGAGAAGAATGGCAGCAAAGGGACTGAGAGCTAGATTTTTCAACTCTGGTGATAAAGGATGGGGAGGAGTAAATGGGTATAGACACAAATATCTACTTTCAGAGTGGAGGTTGGTAAAGACGCTATCATAGCTTTGCTGTTTTATGGATCTCTGAGATGGAGGGTTGATAGAGGAACCAGGGAAGCATAAGAAGTTGAATCTCTTATAGAGAAACAGGAGATGGGGTGGGATTTTAATTATTTGAGCCTATGAACTTTGTTTGCTACCTGAAAGAGTTTCTGAGGTGAATTGTGAGGTATGTGAATTCTGTTGCTATAATTCTTTTTGCTGGAGGTAAAGCTAAGTCCTTTAGAAACTTGAAATTTTTAATTCTCTTTGATCCCCAAAAGTTTTAGTCATTGTAAATGTAATCAACAGGTTCCCTAGATAGGGGTATCTAAGTTAATGTCAGAGCCGGGTAATGACTTTAGGTCCAAGTGGCCCAGACTAAACCTGGTGGTTGGGTAGCTTTGAACAACTTTGAATAACAAGAATTTCTGCAAAGGGTTGATGAGCCTAAGATGAGACTTTTAGAAAAAGCTTTCATTATCATCCATAGACATTATTTGATTGTGTGTACATGGGTACTGAATATTTTAAAATTTTTCCATCTTACCTGAACCCAGTCTTCCCATTTCTATATTGGGTGCCATATCTTCTCATTCTCTCCCATGTTTGTTGAATGCACAAGATTAAGTGTAAAAACACTGTAATAATTTTACACACACACACACACACACACACACACACACACACACACACACTGGCTTGTTTAATTGTGACTTTAAGGTCAGTCATAAGATCGTCTAGACAGGTCTTAGCTCCCTCAACAGATGAACGCTTTAAGTCTTTAAAAAAAACAAAGGTGAGAAACAAGAAAACTTTTAGATTTTCTTCATTCCATTGTTTTGCAGCCTGAGGACTTAGAACTAGTTGGCAAATACTAAATTTAAAAATAATACTACTCTTAAAAAAGGCCAAGTCCCTGTTTCTCCTTTTGCCTTAGCTTCTTCATTGATAAAATGAGACACATTCCATTTTCTTTTATCTCAAGCCATCTGCTTTGTGGATTATTCAGATGCTTGTTTCTTCTTCCTTCAACTGTTCAGTGTCACTCAAAACATTATTTTTTCCCCCTATGGTTCTACCAGAAGAGCAGTTGCAGGTCTTAGGTATGTAGGGGAAAACAGGAAAATGTGGGGACAACAATTGGTCCATTTTTTAGTACTCTCATTCCTTCATACCTAAATCAGCATCTTTAAAAACAACTGCCTAGCAGCTAGCTCATCCCCCCTGCCCACTCCTGCTCCCATACATACATATTCTTTCCTTCTCACCCTCCTTCTTCAGCAAGTCTGATGGACAGACTAGTCTGACTGCCTCAAAAACACACTAATCTTAAGAAACTAAATTCTGCTCCTGTGGTTTTAATTAGGTGTAAATTCTCCTCACTTTAAAACATGCCTCAGGATCTTAGGGAGATGGCATACAAATGGAATATTAATGCATGGTGATGTTTCTCACTCAGGTTACCCATGCAACATTCATTGTCATAAAAATAGTGTCATTCAAATGAGGTGGGTAATGTTGGAAAATGAATGCAAAGTTGCTCATTGTTCTGTGGATCTGAGCTTTGATGAAGAAGCTGAATTAGAAGCAGCATTTCAGCTCTGCTTATGCAATATATGTCTATGTATTACTCAATAGTGAAATCCTGGAGACTCCGGCAAGAGGACAAAGCCTCTAAGACTATATCAAAGTGGTGGGGAAAAATACCTGCCTCTTCTGCTTTGAGGAGAATGAGAAATATATTATGTGTACAGTGGCTTGAGTGCCTAGAAAAAATGTACATGTTTTATTAGCCTTGTGTATGATCATTGGTTAATCCCCCAGAGCCCCTATAAAGTCCTGGAAGCTCTGTAACTTATATCTCTTCCTTCCTCAAGTTTTTGTTTTTCCCTGGTGCCCAGATTGAATAGAAATTTATTTCTTTTATAAATATTCTATATAGAACCTATGCATTGAGGCTTTGCATTCTTTGGATCTGTACAATTATCCACTGATGGCTAGGCTTAAATAGTAAACAAACTCACAGAACTAATTAGGCTTTATGGCTTGTGGTCAAATCAAGTAGTTTTGTTTCTCAGAATTTCTGAGAGGGAAAAAAACATATTTAATACTTGGTGAAACTTTCCTCAAAATATCTCCTTGTACATGCAAGTATTGCTGACCTTGTAAAAATGTTTTGTATTAGTCCAGCTTGGGAACTTCCACTTTTCTTCATGTGCTGTATTCTTTATGACTTCACACCAGGTTGAGCTGTGAAAAGGTGAGGGAACCAGGAGCCATTTTTGAGAAGTAGAATAGACTGATTCAAATGTCTAAAGAACAGAGTTTGACTAATTCAAAATGGAAGCCCTGGCCTCCCCAGTATCATGCTCAACAGCGATAATTTCTCCTTGGCCAGAGACCTAAGTATCTGTGTCCAAAACTCACACTAGTTTCTGGATAGATTCATCAAGTCATACCTCGGGTTGCTTGGGTTTTTTATTCATTGTTTCCTAATATGAGTTAGGCTTAAAAAATGAGAGCCATTAAGTAGTAAAATAGACACACAACAATAACAGAACATCATGCCCTAGCCCTTAGAGGTCAGTTTAATGTGTTTAGCAGCATCCAATTTCACTTGACCTTAGCCAAAGGGCCGAGAAGCAATACCAGCATACAATTTCATAAAGGCTTTCACTGGAGTATTACATCAGAAACAGCGTCATTCAATATGTCACCACACACTGCTATTCTTTCAGTTTGGCATTATTTATTAATTGTAGCAGAAGCACAATATTTGCACCTATTAAATATTTTAGTTTACTTTTATATTTTCCTGAGTAAAAGTAAAATGGTACCATTATCGTTAAACTATTCTCAAGGCCACAAAACCTGAATATTGTTTACATCCCTGATTACAAAGGCAGTTACTGAGGTGGAGCTTCTTTGCCTGCTTCGATTCTATCAAGGGTAACGTGTGTTTGTGTGAATGGGGTGTGTGTGTGTGTGTGTGTGTGTGTGTGTGTGTGTGTGTGTGTGTTTATGCAGGGGGGTAGTGAGTGGAGCAAGACTTTTAAGGAAGGAGTGGGGCTGGAAGAAAAAACCACTTTCAATGAATTGAAACTACATAATGAAATGATTCTGGAATGTACTTACAAAATGGCTGTGTGTTTTCTCTCACCTCCTCCTCTCTCTCTCTTTTCCTACCCTCCCCAAAACCACCCTCCCCAAAACCACTGAAGTAAAATGAGACTGCCAGATTGAAATCACACACCCACTTTAGGTCTGTTTTGAAAAAGGGGTTTTTCCCTCCCCTTATTTACTTTGTGGCAATGGCAGAATGGACACTGCAAGATGCAGCTATGGTGTGGACTTGACACTGTTAGGGTTTTCCTCTCCCTTGTGCTGCTCTCCAGTCTGGCAAGCAGAATCAAAGCTTTCTGTGGCTACATTTCTCACCATCTCTTCTAGTTTCACATTTGCCGTTCAGTGCTTACTCACTGTCCCTCTGACAAATGGCCAGAAAGAGCTGGAGATTTAGTTTCCAAGTTTGGAAATGCTTCAGGGTTGCAGTGGAGGGTGGGTTTGTCCTTGTGGTTTCAGGTGCTGTTGAGGATTTGGGACCAGGGATAAAATGTATTTTCAACCCAGTTCCCAAGAATATGTGAACATGTACATATTCAAATACCTGTAGTGCATTTTGGGGCTCACCCACATTATTTAATATTGGATTTTCTTTTTTAATTTATAATTTTTCTAGGACTCTTTAGAGTGCCAGTACCTGCTTCCTTTAATTTTTTTTCAAGCTAGTTGTCAGTTTCCAGCTGCTCTAAAATGTATCTTTTGGATTTTCTTGGTCACTCCTGGCTTCTATTCTCTTCTAGTTTGTGTTTTCTCCTCAAAATAAAACTGCATGTGATTAATAAGGGTAAATAGGTATTCAGTTTTAATACTGCTCATGAAAGCTTGTCTCCTACACCCGAAGAAACCTTCCTTGCATGCAACATATAGTTGGTTGAGTAAGACGTGTAGGTATAGGATCAAAGTCCTAGAATAGGTCATGGAACAAGAGCTGGGATGTGTAGTGTAGTAAGTTGTGGGGAGGAGGTAGAAACCAAGTCTAAATTTGGTGGAAGGACAGAGAAATTGGACCCGAAGGACCTGAAGAAGGCAGACACACGGAAAGTAAGCAGACTTAGGGCAGTGAGTGTGTATTGGTTAAGGTTGTTAACCGAACACCCTTTGTGGCTGTCTGTTCTTGTCAACGCCTCCTTTGCTCTTCCCTCTTAGTTTGTGTGGAGTTCCTGCATTGGGAGATAGGGAGTGTTTACACACAAAGGGTGTATGATAAGGTGCCTAGTGAAAGAGATAGTCTTCTAATTGTAGTCTGCCTTGCATAAAAACTTTGAAATAGATGCATTTAAGTTTCTAAAAGTCAGGAGTTGTGGTTGAGCCTGGCAGCCATTAGCAAATATGATACAGTTCAAAAGTAACTATTTATGAATTTATACATACATACATAATGTTTCATTGGTATGTTAATTACAGAATGAATTTGAATATATGATCACTTCTCTGTTAATCCCAAGCATCATGTGATTTAAATTTCTTTTCTGCTAAATTTTAAAGTACATTATGATTTTTTAAAATGAACTTCACCTATAGGTGTTAAGAGACCATGGGAAGTGAGAGCTAGATTAAAAATAAAATATCAGCCCTGCCTGGTGTGGATCAGGGGTTAGAGTGTTGACCTGGGTACCAAAGTGTCACGGGTTTGATTGCAGGTTTCAAGAGCACAGTCAAGGCTTGCAGGTTTCATCCCCAGCCCAGCTCGAGGTGCAAGTGGGAGGCAATCAATCGATGTGTTCTCTCACATTGATATCTCTCTCTCTCTCTCGTTTCTTTCTCTCTCCTTTCCCTTCCACACTCTCTAAAAATCAATGGAAAAAAGTCCTTGGTTAGGATTAATAAAAAAAAAATAAAATAAAATATCAAATAATCCATGAGGGGAATAACTGTGCAACAAATAGTTCATCATGTAGTCCACAGGTATTATGACCAGTGTTCAGCAATGGCTCAGTATCAGACCACTATTCTAAATATGTCAGTACATTCTTACAATGGAAGTACTCTTTACTGTGTATGCTTTGTATAGCTTTCCTGAAAATTACTTCCCAGGCATTTCACATATTAAATACCACAGACTTGAACTTTAAATGATAAATAATTGTTTAAATATCTTAACTTTCCCCCCTTTATTTTATCTTCATTTTCTTCTCACTAGCCTATTTACTCCCATTTTATACCATCATTTAAATAAAATATTTCCTGATTAATGTATAATAGATATTAGCATATGGTGTGTTAGGTATAGATTTCTTTGGGTCTACCCTACTTGGAATTCGTTGAGCTTTTTGGATGTGATTAATGTTTCTCATCAAATTTGGAAATATTTTGGCTTTTATTTCTTCAAATAATTTTTCTGCCCCATTTTCTAGCTTCTCTCCTTATGGGACTTCTATCATGTGTATGTTGTTGCATTTGACGGTGTCCCACAGGTCTGTAAGGCTCTGTTCATTTTTCTTCACTCTTTTTTCTTTCTTATCTTAGATTTGTTAATCAAAATTTACCTATATTCAAGTCCACTGATTCTTTCTTCTGCCTGCTTAAATATGCAGTTTTGCCCTTCTAGTGAAATTTTCAACTTCAGTTTTATACTTTTTAACTCCAGAATTTCTATTTGGTTCATTTTTATAATTTGTGTTTTTTTTTTAAATATTCCCCATTTGGTGAGACATTATTTCCATACTTTCCTTTAGTACTTTAGATATATCTTCATTTAATTTATGAAAATATTTATAATAGCTGATTTAAAGTCTAGTAAGTTCAAAATTTGGGCTGAGGGACAGTGTCTATTGTTCTTTTTTTTTTCTTGTGTATGGGCCACACTTTCTTTGCTTTTTGCATATCTGGTAATGTTTTTTGTTGTTGTGTTCAAAACTGAATATTTTAAACAATACAAAGTGAAACATCTGGAAATCAGATCCTCTTTTACAACCCAAGGGTTTGTTAATATTGCTTATTTTCTGAACTAATCCTGTACAGCCTGTATTCTTGTATGTGGCCACTCAAGTCTCTGCTTGGCCACTTTATTGGGCATCTAATTATTGGACAGAGATTTCCTTAAACAACTGGAAATAATAACTCTCCCAGTCTGCCAATGGCCTCTGTGTGCATGTTGGAGGCCTATCTTCAACAATCAGGCAGGTAGTTAACAATTTAACCTCAGCTTTAACTTTCTACTTGTGTAGAGAGAGTCAGATCCTTCTCAGGTATTTCCTGAACATGCACATGACCCTGGGCATGAGCATAGCCCTACACATGCATGTACCCATTGCAATTACCAGGTACATGTCAGAGACTTTCAAATCCTCATAGATATTTCCACAGCTTTTCCTGTAAAGTTTTTTGGCTAGTGTATTGCTCGTCTTGTCTGTTATCACATTGCCTCAGACAGCCATGATTGTAAACAACTGCCACTGTATTCAATAAATGTCCCCAGAGAAAAGGCTATTTTCACTGACAGAACTACCAGTCAGATGAAATAAAGACAAGCCTGTGAGTGGTATATTACAGGAAACTACCAGGCAAGTCAAATAATGACAATTTTCTGAAAATAGATCTTTAAAGGAGTTTCAACCCCATTCTGCCCCCTCCAGTGGTTTTCACTATGATTGTGGGCTGTTACTTTTCAAGGCTATTTCAGAGTTAGAGAGGAGAGATGGGAATAAGAAACGTTTTAAAAACTAACAAAGCTCACTGTTCTTACTGAGGTGAAACCATTTTTCTTGAATAAATGCTCCCTGGATTGCTGCAAGCGTTTGGTTAATTTCCAGAGCCTTTTTCCTCAGCCACTTGAGAATAGGTTGCAAACCTAATGGCCCTTTAACCTAACAATGTTAGTGTATGCTTGCAAAGAATAAGAAAATTTTCTTAACTAATCACAGTACAGCCATCAAATTCAGTAAGTTTAGCATTGAGATAATACTTTATCTTACAGTATGTACTCCTATTTTGTTAATTGACCCAATAATGTCCATAGAATATTTTTCTTTAGTTGAAGATCTATTCTAGGATCATGTATTATATTCTGTTGTCATCTCTCTTTCATCTCTTAAATTGATCCCCATATTTGCTTGTATGTTCATAAGAGAAAAGAGCCATAGTAATTTTTCTGGGAATAATATTTCAAGAGATCAACTTTAATAGTGGCCTAGGAAATTGTCTCCATTTCTCCATTCTGAAATCTCCCACCCCAGACCTATAAACAGTTGTCAGATTAGCAAAAAGGGGGCAGACATATAGCCCTCTGAATTCAGGTATATTCTGAGAGTCCTCCAAGCACTGACATTCTCCTGCCTCTCTCCTTTAGTTTAATTTCCCAAACCCATTTCCTTCTCCTTCTGATTGCTATCCTTTTGGTACCCAACTTGTAACAGATATGATTTGTGTGGGTTTGATTTGTTACAGCATACCTGAGTGAGGAGCATCACAAGATAGCTGGGGATCACAGTGAAGCTTTCCTTCCAGAAGACCTTGATAATTCAATTTTATATGAAGGAGCTTAGGCACACCAGCAAATACCTTTTTCCCCAAGCCAAAATATAGCTTTCCTAATTAAAAAAACCTGACATGATGGGAAAGTCCCCATCTTAACACAGAGAGAAATGTTTCTGCCTTCATTCTTTGCCCCTCAATTCTCTTCTTGAATATTCCACACCACTACTCTTCAAATATTAATCTGAAAGGTTATTTTCCAATGCACATTAGACCTTTTTGCAATGCTGTGTAATCTAGCCTTCCCAATATTTTTTCACTCTTCATTGACTTAATGGCTCCACCAATATATGCAAACATTTATGGCCTGAAACCAATGATTGTCTTGGGTCTGGAGGCTCTCATTATCTACTTACCCATATAACATAGCCTGCCTGTCCCTGCCAAAATTATTTTAATCAGTAAAAATCTGGCTAAAATTGGTCCATTTTTTATTTGTGTTAAGATACCCTTTTAAATTAATTTTTATCTAATTTTAGTTGATTTAAAACAAATTTGCTATCTAACAGAACTCTGTAACTTGAACTTACTCCGTACTTCATATTTCTCAGTATTGTTTTTCATTGGTCATTTTCTTTCACCCACACCCATGATATTTCATCCACCTGTGTCCTACAATAATCTTCCATCTCTGCCTATTGAAATCTTTACATTCTTATTCTAGTTAACCAAATTATACACTCTGAGAAGACGAAGCCCTTGCTTTGTTCATTTTGAAACTTTACATAGAACTAAACAATAGTACCTTGATACATTAGAAGCTAACTATTGAATGTCTGAATATTGAATAACTGAATTACATTAGAAAACTGAATCGTGCTTCCATGAAGCCTTCCTTAGTAGTGCAAATAATGTTGTTCTTGTTTGTCTAAACTTCTATAGCTCTTTTACCTCTTAAGGTATTGTATCACAAGCTGTTTTGAACTACATATAGTTATAAAAAGAAAGAATTTTCCTGATGCCTTAAATACCTAAGGGTTAAAAGTTCTGGATTGAGCCTTCATTAAAATTATAAAACCTTTATAGCAAATATATTTATGAAATTAATAATTTTTTTCAATTAGTTGGTATATCTATGGATTAATATTAATTATTGCCAGAGTCTGATAGGTTTAGCACCAGTTTTCTGTATGTTTTTCTATTTTCAAAATATGCGTGATCATATACTTGCTTATGTAAATGGATGGGAATGTAAGTTTTGTTTATCAATCTTACCTGATTCTTTGAACTTCGTTTAAGTTATTTGCTGCAAATTATAATGATCTATTATCAAAACCTATTTTAATGATTTATAATCTGAACAGCTTCCTTTAATTTTGTTCACAGCAAAGAATCAGATGCTATCTGCCTTGCAAAAGTATGTTATCCAGTTAATAGAATAATTGACTTTCTAAACACCTATACCAGTATTTGGGATTATTCTTTTATTTAGTGCCCTAGAAGTTTTTACATCTTGGGACTTGTACATATTAAGAATTGGAATATTTGTTAAAGAGATTATCTTTACACTATTGTATGCTCTTGCCTCATTTGGTCAAATATTAATTGAGCAAAATGGGTTGGGTTGACTTCTGGGTTCTCTGTTCTGTTCCATTGATCTATATGCTTGTTCTTGTGCCAGTACCAGGTTGTTTTGAATACAGTGGCTTTATAGTATAACCTGATATCCGGTATTGTGATCCCTTCAACTTTCTTCTTCTTTTTCAAGATTGCCGGGACTATTTGGGGTCTTTTGGTTCCATATGAATTTTTGTAGTATTTGTTCTAGGTCTGTAAAATATGTCATTGGTATATTAATAGGGATAGTGTGGAATCTACAAATTGCTTAGGGTAGTATGGATAGTTTAATAATTTTTTTTTCTTCCAATCCATTAACACGGTATATGCTTCTACTTGGTTGTATTTTCCTCTATTTTTTAACCTATGTCCTTTAGTATTTTAAGTACAGGTCTTTAACCTCCTTGGTTTTGTTTATTCCTGTGTGTCTTAAGTTTTTTGTTGAAATGGTAAATGGGTTTTTTTTTAGTTTCTCTTTCTGAGAGTTTATTATTGGTGTATAAAAATGCCATCAATTTCTGGATGTTAATTTTGTATGCTGCTACTTTGCTGAATTCATATATTAACTCTAGTAGTTTTTGGTGGATTCTGTAGGGATTTTTATGTATAGTACCATGCCTTCTGTGAACAATGACAGTTTCACTTCCTCATTTCCAATTTTGATGCCATTTATGTTTTCTTCTTTTCTGATTGCTGTGGCTAGAATTTCTGTACTATTTGAATAAGAGTGGTGAAAGTGGACACGCCTGTCTTGTTCCTGTTCTTAGGGGAAATGATTTCAGTTTTTGCACATTGAGTATTATGTTGGCTGTAGGTTTGTCATATATGACCTTGATTATCTTGAGGTATGTTCCCTCTATTCCCACTTTGCTGAGAGTTTTTATCAAAATGGGTGTTGTATTTTGTCGAATGTTTTTTTTCTGCGTCTATTAATGTGATCCCATGATATTTGTCTTTCAATTTGTTCATGTGATGTATTACAGTTATTGATTTTCAAATAATGTAGCAGCCTTGCATCCTGGGAATAAATCCCACTTGGTCATGGTGTATGATATTTTTAATATAGTGCTGGATCTGATTTGCTATTATTTTGTTGGGTGTTTTAGCATCTATGTTCATCAGGGATACTGGCCTGTAATTTTCTTTCTTTGTAGTGTCTTTACCTGGTTTGGAATTAGGAAAATCCTGGCCTAAAAAGAGATTGGAAGTCTTCCTTCCTCTTGAAATTTTGGAATAGTTTGAACAGTATAGGTGTTATATCTTCTTTGAATATCTGGGAAAACTCCTGTGAACCAAGACTTTTGTTTGCTGGGAGGTTTTTGATTACTGATTCAATCTCATTAGTTGTTCTTAGTCTATTCTGGTTTTTTGATTCTTCCTGGTTGAGTTTGGAAAGATTGTGTCTTTCTAGGAATTTCCATGTTGCCTAGGTTGTCCAATTTGTTGGCATATAGTTGTTCATAGCACTTTCTTACAGTCCTTATACTTCTGTGGTGTCAGTTGTTATCTCACCTTGTTTATTTCTGATTTTATTTATTTGTATCCTCTCTCTTTGTTTCTTGATGAGTCTGCCTACAGGTACTAGACCACTAACTTACACCACACACAAGAATAAACTCAAAATGGATCAAAGACTTAAATGTAAGTCATGAAACATAAAAATACTAGAAGAAAACATAGGCAGCAAAATGTCAGATACCTCACCAAGCAGAAATTTCATCAATACATCTCCTAGGGAAAGAGGAACAGAGAAAAAAAATAAATGAATGGGACTAAATCAAACTAAAAAGTTTCTGATAAGCAAAATAAACCATCCTCAAAATGCAAAGGGAACCCACTATATGGGAGAACATATTTGCCAATGATACATGTGATAAAGGGTTAATTTCCAAAATATATAAAGAGCTCATACAACTCAACAAAAGGAAGACAAACAAACCAATTTAAAAATGGGCAAGGGACCTAAATAGACACTTCTCCAAAGTAGACATACAAATGGCGAAGAGACATATGAAAAAAAATGCTCAATGTCACTAATCAGAGAGATGCAAGTTAAAACTACAATGAGGTATCACCTCACATCTGCCAGAATGTGTACCATTAATAAATCAACAAACAAGTGCTGGCGAGGATGTGGAGGATAAAGGAACCCTGGTACACTACTGGTGGAATGTAGACTGATGTAGATACAATGGAAAACAGTGTGAAATTTCCTCAAAAAAATCAAGAATGGAACTGCCATTTGACCCATGATCCTATTTCTAGGAATATATAAGAATCCCAAAACACCAATCAGAAAGAATATATGCACCCCTATGTTCATAGTAACATTATTTACAATATATAAGATCTGAAGCAGTCCATGTACCCATCAGTAGATGAGTAGATAAAAAAATACTGTAGTACATTTACACAATGGAATACTATACAGCTGTAAAATAGAAGGACCACTTCGTCTTTGAGACAGCATGGAGGGACCTCGAGATTATTATGCTAAGGGAAATAAGCCAGTCAGAGAAAGACAAATATCACATGATGTCACTTATATGTAAAACTAATGAACAAAATAAATTGATGAATTAATAGATCCAGAGGCATGGAAACCTGGAACAGACTGATGAATTTCAGAGGGAAGGGGGACGGGGGCCAGGAAGACATTAACCAAAGAACTTATATGTATACGTATATGCATTGCGCAGTGAAAGCCTGGGATGGTACAGGAACCAGGTAGATATGGGCAATAGGGGAAAATGAGGGAGGGGAATCTGTAATACCCTTAACAATAAAGATAAATATATTTTTTAAGAATCAGAGTAGAGGAAAAGTATATATACATTTCTTTTTTAAAAACATATTTTTATTGATTTCAGAGAGGAAGAGGGAGAGAGAGAAACATCCATGATGAGAGAGAATCATTGATTGGCTGCCTCCTGCACACCCCCTACTGGGGATTGAATCTGAAACCCAGGCATGTGTCCTGACCAGGAATTGCATTGTCCTAGTTCAGAGGTCCACGCTCAACCACTGAGCCACATTCGGCTGGGCTATATACATTACTTTAGGCAAGACAGACAAGCACCATAGTGAAATGGGACTTCTTAACTACAGATTCTTTCTCAGTCAATTGAGATTTAGAAAAGAATACATGTGGAAGTTGAGGATCATCAGATGGATTCCCTTGAAACTATCATTGCTTTTTATCCACTGAAAAATCTTCATGATGTGGACCACGGTTTTAAGACCACTGCTTTACAGCATTAGTGCATTCATGTGTTTGCTGAGTACTCAAAGGAGTAAAAAAGAAAATGTCTGTTTGTTAGAACCGAGGAATGGAAGTGTTACAACTAAAATCCTTGGGTTGGTGAGTCATTATCATTAAGGTGGGTTGACTTTTGCAACAGCACGGATGGTCCTGGAGATTATTATGCTGAGTGAAATAATCCAGTCAGAGAAAGACATGCCATATGATTTCACTTTTATGTGGAATCTAATGAACAAAATAAACTAACAAAGTGGAGACAGACTTATGTATATAGAGAACAGACTTACAGCTCTCAGGTGGAGTCTGGGTGAGATGGGTAAAGGGATTAAGCAAAGAAAATAAAAGATTCATAGACACAGACAAACAGTATGGTGATTACCCAAAGGAACAAAGGTAGGGAGAGGTAGAAGCAGATAAATGGGGGATAAATGGTGATGGAAGGAGCCTCAACTTGGGGTGGTGAATACACAATACAATATATAGATTATGTATTGTAGAAGTGTACCACTGAAACCTACATAATTTTATTAACCAATGTCACCCCAATAAATTCAATTTTTTAAAAACCTCACCTTTATTCCAAACTGATGAAAATATTATTTGAAAAGATATCTTTAAAGCAAAGATGGTCTGGCGTCTTCTTGTTTTCCATACTTAAGCCTAGCATCTTTCACTTTCAATATAAACTCTCATTGAAAGTTTGTAGTTTTATAAGTTTATGTTATTGCTTTAAACTTAGTGACACTGTAAGTTGTGCTAGCTTTATAGGAAGATGTGGCTGAAAAGATGATATTTGATTTTGTTTTGTGTTATTTGTTTGTTTGTTTGTTTGTTTTCAGAAAGAAAGGGAGAGAGAGGGAGAGAGAAACATTGATCAGCTATCTTCTGCATGCCTCTTACTGGGGATTTAGCCTGAAACCCAGGCATGTGCTCTGACTAGGAATCAAACTGGCAACCTTTTGGTGCACCAGATGACACCCAACCAACTGAGCCACACCATCCAGGGCTGAAAAGATGATAATTGTGCCCATTTTTATATTGAACTAATTTACCTATTGTAAATTAGGTTATTGTAAATATTGTTAATATTCTTTTCTAAGTGTATTAACAATCACTGCTATCTTTTAAATGTTTGGGATTCTTTTTCCCAAGACCTCCTTATTAGTTTTTCAGGTATTCTGAAATTTTTAGGAGATGTCTTTATTTTTTAAGCATTGATTATTGTAATGAGCTGAATGATAGCCCTAAAAAAAGTCTATGTCCTAATTCCCAGAACCTGTGAACATTACCTTATTTGGAAAAAAAAAAAAGTCCACGTGGATATTAAGTTAAGGATCTCAAATTGAGATCACCTTGGATTATCTGGGTGACCCTAAATGCCACTGCATGTGTCCTTATATGAAAGAAGTAAACGAACACAAGCACACAGAAGAAAAGAGAAATGTGGAGGAGAAGGCAAGGTGAAGATGGAGCAGAGAAAGATGTGTCCACAAGCTAAGGAATGGCAGCAGCCATAGAAGCTGCAAGGAATAGACTGTCCCCTGGAGCATCCAGAGGAGAGTGTGCCTTACTGACACCTTGGTTTTAGACTTCTGGCCTCTTGACTTGTGACATAACAAATTGTTATTGTTTTATGACACCATGTCTGTGGTGATTTGTTATGGCAGCTACAGGAAACTAACACAATTATTAATGTGCTTTATGTCCACAGTGTTTTGAGGACATGGGTTCTTCATCAAGTGGCATGAATTTCCTTTGTTTATCATGGAGGAGTAAGTAATTTGTGTTAATTACTTGCCCAACCAGTAATTTTGCTAAAGATAATTATAAATTTCTTAAATAAATGAGGACACTTTTTGTTTTCACCACAGGGTCAAAAGCATGCAAAGAAAATAATCATAACCTTTAAATGTTATTCAACAGGAAGACTTGTGTCTATGGGAATGCAGAATGAAATTGGTAAATAGCAGTGCAGACCAGGCCTGAGTTGTATTGATGACCAAAAGGCAAATAAATGATTCAGCCTTAGAACGGAGCAATTCAGTGGGAGGAATGGGGAGGAGTCAGTTGAGCCTCTAACTGGGTTGCCTGATGATTTAGTTGACTAAAGAGCCATTTAATGTGCGAGATAAATATATGTGCTCCGCAAGTGTCTTACACGTACTATGTACTCAAAATTAAATGTTACATTACTGTTATTACTATTGTTAATTAACTTCTAACCTTGAGTTGACATGGATACCTTTTTTTATTTCTTTATTGATTAAGTTATTACATACGTGTCCTTATCCCCCCATTACTCCCCCCTTCCATCCCCCCCCACTCATGCCCTCACCCCCCTGTTGTCTGTTTCCATTGGTTAGGCCTATATGCATGCATACAAGTCCTTTGGTTAATCTCTCCCCCTTACTCCCCTTCCCCTACATTCCTTCTTGGGTTTGACAGTCTGATCGATGTTTCTCTGTCTCTGGATCTGTTTTTGTTCATTAGTTTATGTTGTTCATTATATTCCATAAATGAGTGAGATCATGTGATATTTATCTTTCTCTGCCTGGCTTATTTCACTTAGCATAATGCTCTCCAGTTCAATCCGTGCAAGTGCCCATCAGTAGATGAGTGGATTAAAAAACTGTGGTACATCTACACAATGCAATACTACGCTGCGGTAAAAAATGAGTTCTTACCATTTGTGACATGGATACCTTTTTAAAAAAATCTTTATTGTTGAAAGTATTACATATGTCCCCTTTTCCACCCATTGACCCTTTCTAGCCTGACCCTGGCCCCTGCCCCAGGCCTTCACCACACTATTGTCTGTGTCCATGGGTTATGCATGTATGCATACAAGGTCTTTGGTTAATCTCTTCCCATCCACCACCCCTGCCTTCCATCTCAGATTCAACAGTCTGTTCCATACTTCTGTTTTTGAATCTTTTTGTTCATCAGTTTATTTTGTTCATTAGATTCCACATGTGAGTGAGATACTGTGATACTTGTCTTTTCTAACTGCCTTATTTACCTTAGCATAATACTCTCCAGGTCTCTTCCTGCTGTCTCAAATAGTAAGAGATCCTTCGTTTTTCCTGCTGCATAGTATTCCATTGTGTAAATGTACCACAGTTTTTTGTTTTTTGTTTTTTATCCACTCATCTACTGATGGGCACTGTGCCGCGCCAGCACAGCTAAGGGTTTGGCGAGCCTGAGGGAGGGCGGTGAAGGATGAAGAAAGAGACAGACAAGAGAATAAGCTGGGTCTAGGTGGATCTTCTGTGCCTGGCTGAGGCCACAGAACAGATCCAGATTGCAAAGCTGATGCTTTATTTATAGCCAGGGGCAAACAAGGCAATTTACAATGTTCTTGTAAGTTTCACTTGTTTTGGCAGCACTTGCTGCCCCTCCCACAGTCCATTAGCTACCCAGGAAAGATCTAGGGAGCAGATACAAGATCAAGCTTAATTATGCTTAGAGTACTGTGCCCTCAAAGCTGGGACTTGTTTGCGACTTTGCCAGCAGGTCAGTCCAAGGCTTAACCCTATAACCACTTCCTACAGGGCACTTGGGCTGTCCAGATCTTAATTATTGTAAATTGAGCTGCTATGAACATAGGGGTGAATATATTCTTTCTGATTGGTGTTTCAGCTTTCTTAGGATATATTCCTAGAAGTGGGATCAGTGGGTCAAATTGCAGTTCCATACTTAATTTTTTGAGGAAACTCCATACTGTTTTCCACAATGACTGTACCAGTCTACATTCCCACCAGCAGTGCACTAGGGTTCCCTTTTCTCCACATCGTTGCCAGCACTTGTCACTTGTTGATTTGTTGATGGTAGCCATTCTGACAGATGTTACCCACTGTTATTTTAATTTGTATCTCTCTGATGATCAGTGACTGAGCAGTTTTTTATATGTCTCTTAGACATCTGTATGCCCACTTTGGAGAAGTGTCTATTTAGGTCCTTTGCCCATTTTTTAATTGGAATGCTTATCTTCCTTTTGTTAAGTTGTGTGAATTCCTTATATATTTTGGATATTACCCTTTATCAGATGTATCATTGCCAAATATGTTCTGCCATACTGTGGGCTCCCTTTCTGTTTTGTTGATGGTTTCTTTTGCTGTGCAGCAGCTTTTTATTTTGGTGTACTCCCATTTGTTTATTTTCTCCTTAGTTTCCTTTGCCCTAGGAGATGTATCCATAAACATATTGGTATGAGAGATGTCTGAAATTTTGCTACCTATGGTTTCTTCTCAAATTTTTAGGGTTTCCCAACTTACATTTAGGTCTTTTATCTATTTTGAGTTTATTCTTGTGTATGGTGTGAGTTGGTGGTCTAGTTTCATTTTTTTCAGGAATCTGTCCAATTTTCCCAACACTATTTATTGAAGAGACTGTCTTGACTCCATTGTATGCTCTTGCCTCCTTTGTCAAATATTAATTGAGCATAATGGCATGGGTCAATTTCTGGGTTCTCTGTTCTGTTCCATTGATCTATATTTCTGTTCTTGTGCCAGTAACAGGCTGTTTTGATTATGGTGGCTTTGTAGTATAACTTGATATGTGGTATTGTGATTCTTCTAACTTTGTTCTTTGTCAAGATTTCTGCAGCTATTTGGGGTCGTTTTTATTCCATATAAATTTTAGAGTACTTGTTCTATATCTGTGAAATATGCTGTTGATATTTTTATGTCTTTGATGCTCTCACTGTGTCCCTTGAACTCTGTATCTAGTACTTTGTTTGCTTCCATTTCATTTAGTTCTTTTTCTGGAGATTTCTTCCATTCTTTCATTTGTGATATGTTTCTTTTTCTTCACATTTTGGCTGTTTTCCTGTGTTTGTTTCTATGTATTAAGTAGTTCTGCTATGTCTCCTGAAATTGGTAGAGTGTCCTTGTGTAATAGGTGTCCTGTAGGGCCCAGTGGTTCAGCCTCTCCAGTTACCTGAGCTGGGCACTCTAGCTGTGTCCCTGTGTGGGCTGTATGCACAGTCTTGCTGTAGTTGAGTCTTGATTGCTGTTGGCATCACTGGGAAGAATTGACTTCCAGGCCAATTGGCTGTGAGGACCAGCAGTGACAAAAGCAGAAAAACTGCTGTGCAGGAGGCACCCCTATGGAGCACGACTTGCTTCAGTGGGGCTTTGGTGCTCCCTGAGTCTGTCCTTGGAGTGTGTCACTCATGGATGTGTAGGGTTGTAATCTGGTGTGATCTGAAGCTGTCCACTGTATACACTGGCTCTGGATGTGCAAAATCAGCCACTGCATGGGGCTACCTGGCAGGAGCAACAGAGCGATCTGCAGATGGCTGCTTTAGGATAGGGTATTCATATGGAAAAGCCACTACAAACAGCTTGAGTGGGAATGCAAATTAGATGGGATGGGGTCTCAGATAGTAATCAGAATGAACAGTGTGAGCCAGGTTGATGGCAGACTCAGGGCTGCCAGTCAGCTCTGCTATGGGAGTATCTTAGCATGGGAACAATGAACCTTTTGAGTACCCTGTCTGGGAGAAAGCTGCCCGCAAGTTCTCTCCCTGATGCCAGAAAATCCAGTTCCTCTCCACATGTCCCTGGATCCCCCCCCCCCAAGCTGCTACCACAGTGCTAGAGCTCAGAGGGAGTGAGTTTGAGGAAGTCCTTGTTCCAGCCCTTTAATAGGAACTCTCTTGGACTCCAGCAGCCTCCATGTCACTCAGCCTCAATCCTTGCTGATTTTTATAGCCCAAAGTGATGGGGACTTCTCTTCCAGGCATTCAAATCCTGGGCTGAGGAGTCTGGTGTAGGGCTGGGACTACTGGCTCCTCACAGGAGACCTCCTGAGCCATGATATCCCTCCCAATTTAAAAACACCACACATTGGTGTCTGACAAGCCTGTTCTGTGCCTCACCCCTCCTACTGGTCTCAACATGTTTTCTTATTTACTACTCTAGTTGTAGGGCTTCCATTCAGCCAGGTTTCTGAAGGTTGTGAATATTGGTTGTTCTGTATTTTAATTGTAATTTTGATGTGGTTGTGGGAGGCTGTGAGTACCAGCGTTTACCTATTCTGCCATCTTGGTTCTCCCTTTCCCTATGTCTTGTAATTGGAGCATTTAATGCATCTACATTTAAGGTTTTTATTAATAAGTACTATTTATTTTTATTTTAATTCTTTATGCTATTTTTATCTCTCTCTGTTTCTTCTTATTACAGCAGTCCCTTTAGCATTTCTTGATATGCTGGTTTGGTGGTGATAAACTCCTTTAGCCCTTTTTTTTTTTTTGGTCTGGGAAGTTCTTTATTTCACCATCTATTTTGAATGATAGCCTGGCTGGATATAGTAATCTTGGTTTCAGATCCTTATTTTTCATTATCTTTAATACTTCATGCCATTTCGTTCTGGCCTGTAGAATTTCTGATGAGAAATCAGCTGGCAGCTGTAGGAGCTCCTTTGTAGGTAGCACATTGCTTTTCTCTTGCTGCCTTTAAGATTCTCTCTTTGTCTTTCATTTTTGGCATTCTAATTATGCTGTGTATGGACATGGGTGTGTTTGGGTTCTTCTTGCTCAGGACTCTCTGTGCCTCCTGGATTTGTGTGACTTTGTTCACCAGGTTAGGGAAGCTTTCTGCCATTATTTCTTCAAACAGGTTCTTTATCTCTTGCTCATTTTCTTTCCCCTCTGGTACTCCTATAATGTGAATATTGTCACATTTCATGTTATCCCAAGGTTCGTTTAAGCTGTCCTCTTGTTTTTTAATATTTTTTTTCTTTTTGGTTCTCTGATTGAGTAATTTTTTTCTACTCTGCCTTATAATTCACTGCTCTGATACTCAGCTTCCCCTAATCTTCTGTGTATTCCTTCCAATGTATTCTTTATTAGTGCTGTCATTCTTCATTTCTGACTGTTCTTTTTTCTTTTCTCATGCAATTGAGCATCCTTGTAATCATTATTCTAAACTCTGTATCTGATAAATGTTTTATCTCCATTTCATTTAGCTCTTCTTTTGGAGAATTCTCTTGTTCTTTCATTTTGTGTGTGTGTGTGTGTGTGTGTGTGTGTTTCCTCACTTTGGCTGACTGTTTAGGTTTGGGTCTATGTATTAGGTAGATCTTCTATGACTCTCAGTCTCTACTGCAGGACAGTGTCAGATGCTGTTTGTGACTTGCCCTGAGTGCCCTGTTTGGAGCTATCAGCAATCCAAATCTTGTGTTTCCTTGTGCTTGTGCTAGGTACTTTTGCAAAGGACCAAGATGTGCCTCAAGGTCTGCTTTTCCTCAGCCTGAGTCCAAAAGGAGATCAAGCAAAGACTGATAGCCTCCAGAGATCAGCCCCTGCCTGAAGTCTGATTGTAATTCTCAGTCTTAATTAGCCTCAGGCTATCAACCACAGCAAGGTGTAGACTCCACAGGGTGGGGCAAGAGGTTTTCCAAAAGGGTGAAGCAATTGCTTCCTCCCCCCTCCCCTACCCCAGGCAAAAGTTGCCTGGGTGGTAAAGGACAGCTGGAGAAAGATGTCTTCTGCAGTATGTGTGAATGACTCAGCACAGGAAACCTGGGTGGCTGCCCTCTGAGCGTTAGCCCCAAAGCCCCCAACCCTGGATTCTTCTCACAGAGCTCTAGTCCATTTTTCCCTCCCTCTGCCAGAGGCCAGAGTGAGTGCCTGCACACAAAATTCTGTGCATTGGCCTTTTAAGAGATTGCCTGCAGTTTAACCCATCTCTTTCTGGCAGACAGCAACCCTGCTGCTTTTCACAGCCAGATGTTATGTGGCCACCTTTCTCAGTTCTGGTGCTCTAGGCTGGGGAGCCCAGCTTGGGGATCAGACCCCAGAGTTCTCAGTGGCAACTGTTCACAACTTAGATATCCCTCTTGAACTTCAGCTGCTGCCTGTGTGAGCCCTTCAGCCCTTTCACACTTCTGCACTTCTTACCAGTATCTATGCAGTGTCCTCTTTCCATCCTTAGTTATCAGAGTTCTCTCAAGCTAATTTTCAGTTGGCTATTCATGATGGTTTTTCTGCCTTTTCATTGTAGTTCCAGTTTGGTCCTGGAAGTGTGTTAGTGTAGCTTCCACTTTCTTTGACGCCATTTTGGAACCAACATGGATGCCTTTTAAGTGCTATTTATAGGATGTTACACAGACTATACATACTTCCAGCTTGAAAATGCCCTTGCCAACAATCACTTGTAATTGAAGTAGATAGACATGGTACATGGACTGCTATTATGAAGTAATAAACATTTGTTTTTTTTTAAAAAAAACCCAGCAGTTAAATATGCAAATACATATTGCCCCCTTCCATATTGGTCACTCTAAGAAACATATTATTCTGCTGCAAATTACATTGTTTAAGAGTGTTTTCAGCACTCCTCCCTTGAGATTATCTCCAGAGCCTATAGCATTTTGCTTATACTTTGCAATGATAGGTCTTCATGCTCTGAGGGTGGAGCACTTTTGTCATTTGGAACCAAGTTCAAGTTTGCTAGTGACTTCTCTGTAGTAGAACACATATATGCCTGAACTTGGATTTGCTCCTAAAGAAAAATTCATTTCATTACTTCATGGGCACACCCAATATAACATCAGTAATTGGAATGAGACATTTTGAATCTTCTACTTCCATGCCACTCAGGGGATACTTACCTCCAACAGTTCTGATATAGAGAGCTGATTATTTTGTAAGGCACACTATTCCATTGTTACCCATTTATATTATTAGGAAATCCTTCTACAGTTAAATGAGACAAGATGTGGGAATGTGCATGATAAATGTTTATAACTTGCCTGTGTAGCCCTAAAATGTACTTCCTCAAACTCTGCCTTCTGGAACAATACAGGTTAATTGTTATTTCTTCTTCTATATTATAAAGCTTAAATTATTTAAAATATATATTTACATAATGTGCCCCTGAAATTTTCCTCCTCCAGGCCAAGCACCCTCAGGTCCTTCTCTCACCTTCAAATGCCAGAATTTTAAGATAGGATACACTTGATGCAGTGAACTACTAATACTAGTTAGTATATAAAAGGGAGAGACAAGTAGTACAGAGAGCTAGTAAAATAGTCCATAAAACGGATATCCATAGGACAGGATGGTCTTGAGAAGGTTTTTTGATGGGTGTAACTTACACTGGGCCTTAAAATTCAAGTAGAATTTGGGTGGACTGAAAAAAATATGTAGTACACACCTTAAGTTCAATATAGTGATGGGTATGCTTATTATTTGCTCTATCTTCCTGGAGATGGAGGTTTGTTTTAAGGATCTGAAGAAGATAATAATAGATAAAATTAAAAATAGTCTCACCCTTTAAAACTGGGCTCTGTACTTAGCAGCTATACCAGTTAAGGGTGGCTGGGAGGAGAATCAACAGTTTCTGGCAAAATAGAGCTTCTAGATTTAGGAAAGAAGATGGTAATTACAATGGGTGCTAATTGTTTCTATTTGAAAATTCGTGTGGCAGGTTTTCTGAAAACACATTAAGTAAGAATTAGATTGGTAACTAAATCGCTATGGATAAAGTATCTTCTCTACTACTTGTGTGGAAAGACTCAGATGCATAACAAAATGAGCTTGGTATCTCCTCTTCTATTATACTGTTTTTGGAGCTTATAATTGGAAATGTTTTTTTTTTTCTTCTTTTTTTTTTATTGTTTAAAGTATTACATATAGTAGTACATATATCTCTTTTTTTTCCCCATTGACCTCCCCCCAGCCTCCCCTAGCCCCTGTCACATGCCCTCATCCCACCCCCCCAGTGTCTTGTGTCCATGGTAGTGCCCATATGCATGCATACAAGTCCTTCGGTTGATCTCTTTCCCCCCCTCCCCAAAACTCCTCAGCCTTCCCACTGTAATTTGACAGTCTGTTCGGTGCTTTACTGCCTCTGTATCTACCTTTTTGTTCATCAGGTTATAATGTTCTTTATTTTCCATAAATGAGATCATGTGGTATCTTTCTTTCATTGACTGGCTTATTTCACTTAACACAATGCTCTCCAGGTACATCCATGCTGCTGCAAATGGTGAGAATTCCTTCTTTTATAGCAGCGTAGTATTCCATTGGGTAGATGTACCATAGTTTTCTAACCCACTCATCTGCTGATGGACATTTAGGCTGTTTCCAAATCTTAACTATGGTCAATCGTGCTGCTATGAACATAGGGGTGCATATATCCTTTCTGATTGGTGTTTCTAGTTTCTTGGGATATATTCCTGGAAGTGGGATTACTGGGTTAAATGGGAGTTCCATTTTTAGTTTTCTGAGGAAACTCCATACTGTTCTCCACAGTGGCTGCACCAGTCTGCATTCCCACCAGCAGTGCACGAGGGTTCTTTTTTCTCCGCATCCTCACCAGCACTTGTTGTTTGTTGATGATTGCCATTCTGACAGGTATGAGATGATAACGCATTGTTGTTTTGATTTGCATCTCTCGGATAATTAGTGACTTTGAGCATGTTTTCATATGTATCTTGGCCTTCCTTCTGTCTTCTTTAGAAAAGCTTCTATTTAGGTCCGTTGCCCATTTTTTATTGGATTATTTATCTTCCTTTTATTAAGTTGTATAAGTTGCCTGAAGATGTTGGAGATTAAAACTTTATCAGTGATACCATTTGCAAATAAGTTCTTCCATACAGTGGGCTTTTGTGTTGTTTTGTTGATGGTTTCTTTTGCTGTACAAAAACTTTTTATTCTGATGTAGTCCCATTTGATTATTTTCTCTTTAGTTTCCATTGCCCTAGGAGCGGTATCGATAAAGAAATTGCTTCGGCATATGTCTGAGATTTCTCTGCCTGTGGATACTTCTAGTATTTTTATGGTTTTTTGTCTTAAGTTTAAGTCCTTTATCCATTTTGAGTTTATTTTTGTGTATGGTGTAAGTTGGTGGTCTAGATTCATTTTTTTGCATGTATCTGTCCAGTTTTCCCAACACCGTTTATTGAAGAGACTGTCTTAATTCCACATTGTATGTTCATGCCTCCTTTGTCAAATATTAATTGAGCATAGTGGTTTGGGTCAATATCTGGGTTCTCTATTCTATTCCATTGGTCTATATGTCTGTTCTTGTGCCAGTACCAGGCTGTTTTGAGAACAGTGGCTTTGTAATACAGCTTGAAATCTGGTATTGAGATCCCACCTACTTTGTTCTTCCTTTTCAGGATTGCTGTGGCTATACGGGGTCTTTTTTTTTTTTTTATTCCAGATAAATTTTTGGAGAGTTCTTTCTAGGTTTGTGAAATATGCCATTGGTATTTTAATAGGGAGTGCATTGAATCTATAGATTGCTTTGAGTAGTATGGACATTTTAATGATGTTGATTCTACCAATCCATGAACATGGTATGTTTTTCCATCTGTTTATGTCTTCCTCTATCTCTTTTTTCAGTGTCCTGTAGTTTTCTGCGTATAGGTCTTTTACCTCCTTAGTTACATTTATTCCGAGGCATCTCAATTTTTTTGGTGCAATGGTAAATGGGATTGCTTTTTTAGTCTCTCTTTCTGTAAGTTCACTATTGCTGTATAGAAATGCCATAGATTTCTTGGCATTAATTTTGTATCCTGCTACATTGCCGAATTCATTTATTAAGTCTAACCGTTTTTGATGGAGTCTTTCAGGTTTTTTTTATGTACAATATCATGTCATCTGTGAATAAAGAAAGCTTTACTTCTTCCTTTCCAACTTGGATGCCTTTTATTTCTTCTTCTTGTCTAATTGCAATGGCTAATACTTCCAGTACTATGTCGAACAGGAGTGGTGAGAGTGGGTATGCCTGTCTTATTCCTGTTCTTAGGGGAAATGGTTTCAGTTTTTGCCCATTGAGTATGATGTTGGCTGTGGGTTTGTCATATATGGCTTTTATTATGTTGAGGTATGATCCTTCTATGCCCACCTTGCTGAGAGTTTTTATCAAGAAAGGTTGTTGGATTTTGTCAAATGCTTTTTCCACATCAATTGATATGACTATGTGATTTTTATCTCTCAATTTGTTTATGTGATTTATCACGTTTATTGATTTGCGGATATTATCATCCTTGCATCCCTGGGATAAATCGTACTTGGTCATGGTGTATGATCTTTCTGATGTACTGCTGGATCCGATTTGTTAGAATTTTGTTGAGGATTTTGGCATCTATGTTCATAACGGATATTGGCCTGTAATTCTCTTTCATTGTGTTGTCTTTATCTGGTTTTGGTATTAGGGTGATGCTGGCTTCATAGAAGGAGCTTGGAAGTGTTCCTTCCTCTTGAATTTTTTGGAATAGTCTGAGGAGGATAGGTTTTAGTTCTTCCTTGACTGTTTGGTAAAACTCCCTTGTGAAATCATCTGGCCCCAGGCTTTTGTTTGCTGGAAACTTTTTGATGACTGCTTCAATTTCTTCCATAGTTATTGGTCTATTGAGATGTTTAGATTATTCCTGATTGAGTTTTGGAAGGTTGTATTTTTCTAGGAATATATCCATTTCCTCTAGGTTGTCCAGTTTGTTGGAATAGAGTTGTTCATAGTATTTTTAAACAATCCTTTGTATTTCGGTGGGGTCTGTTGTTATTCTCCCCTTTCATTTCTGATTTTGTTTATTTGGGTCCTCTTTGTTTCCTGGTGAGCCTCTCTAGAGGTTCATCAATCTTGTTTATCCTTTCAAAGAACCACCTCTTGGTTTTGTTGATCTTTTGTATTGTTTTTTGTTTGTTTTTTTTGGTCTCTATGTCGTTTATCTCCACTCTGACCTTTATTATTTCCTTCCTTCTGCTTACACTGGGCTTTTCTTGTTGCTCTCCTGCTACCTCTTTGAGTTGTAGTTTTAGGTAATTTATTACCATTGTTTCTTGTTTTTTTGCAGTAAGCCTGTAGAGCTATGAACTTCCCTCTCAAGACTGCTTTCACTGTGTCCCATAGATTTTGGATTGTTGTGTTTTCTTTGTCGTTTGTTGCCATGATGTTTTTTATTTCTTCTTTGATCTCTCTGGTAACACAGTCATTGTTAAATAGCGTGCTATTTAGTCTCCATGTGTTTGATTTTTTTTGGATTGTTTTCATTGTTGTTGATTTCCAGTTTTATGCCACTGTGATCTTAGAAGATGCTTGATATGATTTCTTTGTTCTTGAATTTGAAGAGACTTTGCCTGTGACCCAATATATGGTCTATCTTTGAAAATGACCCATGTGCACTTGAGAAGAATGTATATTCTGTGGCTTTGGGGGAAATGTTCTGAAGATGTCAATTAATTCTATCTGGTCTAGTGAGTCATTTAGGATTGATGTTTCTTTGCTGATTTTTTGTTTAGGGGATTTTTCCAATGGTGGTAGTGGAGTATTAAAGTCCCCTACTATGATTGTATTTCTGTCAAACTCTCCCTTGATATCCTCCAGGAGTTCTTTTTTTATGTATTTGGGTGCTCCTGTATTGGGTGTATATATGTTTACCAGAGTTATTTCTTCTTGTTGGATTGTTTCCTTTAGTATTATGAAGTGGCCTTCCTTATCTCTTGTTATGGCCTTCACTTTGAGATCTAATTTGTCAGATATAAGTATTGCTACCCCAGCTTTTTTTTATTTCCATTCACCTGAAAAACCTTTTTCCATCCCTTCACCCTCAGTCTGTGTGCGTCTTTTTTTCTGAGGTGGGTTTCTTGTAGACAGCAGATATACGGGTCATGTTTTCTTACCCAATCCGTTGCCGTATGTCTGTTTATTGGGGCATTTAATCCATTTACATTTAAAGTTATTGATAGGTACTTATTTGTCGCCATTTTTATTCTTTACCTCTGTGTTCATTCTTCGCTTCCTATTTCATTTTTTTTACAGCAGACCCTTTAGCATTTCTAGCATTGCTGGTTTGGTGGTAATAAACTCCCTTAGTCCTTTTTGTCTGTGAAGCTCCTGATTTCACCTTCAATTTTGATTAATAGCCTTGCTGGGTACAGTATTCTTGGATTCAGACCCTTCCTTTGCATGACTTTGTATATTTCATTACCTTTCCTTGTGGCCTGATGTGTTTCTGTTGAGAAATCAGTCACTAGTCTCTTGGGGGATCCTTTGTAGGTAACTTTCTGTATCTCTCTGGCCACTTTTAAAATTCTTATTTTGTCATTGGTGTTTGCCAATTTAATTATAATGTGACTTCGTGTCGGTCTTTTGGGGTTCATTTTGCATCGGACTCTGTGAGCTTCTTGGATTTGTGTGGGTTTTTTCTTCCCTACATTAGGGAAGTTTTCTGTCATTATTTATTCAAACAGGTTTTCTATTCCTTTCTCAGTTTCCTCTACTTCTGGCACCCTTATTATGTGGATGTTGTTGTTTTTTCCTGTTGTCCCAACGTTCCATTAGGCTCTCCTCCTGCTTTTTAATTTTTTTTTCTAGAAGCTGCTCTACTTGGGTATTTTTTCCTACCTTGTCTTCTATCTCACTGATGCAGTCCTCTGCTTCTTCTAGTCTACTCTTGATGCTTTTTATTGAGTTCTTTACAGCCGCAATGTCATTTTCCATTTCTTCTTGGTTCTTCTTCATTTCCTCTTGGTTCTTACACCTATTGTCAAATTTGTCTTCCGTTCTTTTCAGCCACCTTATTACAATTTCTCTGAATTCTTTCTCAGACAGGTTGCTTGCTTCCATTTCGTTTACTTCCTTTTCTGGTAATGCCTGCTTTTCATTCATATGCAGGCTGTTTCTTTGTCTCCCCATGATCTCTCTTCTCTGGGTGTCTGGTTATGTAGTTCTCTCTCTCCTGTGTTGATTTAAAAGCACAAAATACAACACAACAATGTACAGTGCACAAGGGACTGAACACAAATGTATTCACAATGTTAATAACCCCAAATAAAGATGACCACCAGAAAAAGGTGAATTAGAGGATAGGAGAGAAAGAAGTAGAAGAAAAAAAAAAAGGAGTGCAAAAATGAAATTGGGAAAGGAAAAAAAAGTAAGAGAGAAAAGAAAGAGAATATGAAAGAAGAGGGGGAAAAACTATATATATGGGGAGAAAACTCCGATAGAACAGCCACTTATCCCAACAAATGCCAGCAACAAGTACCTGGAGATGAATGCAAACTACAAACAACAACTAATATCAAGAGAGGTGAGGGAAAATACAAGCAAAAAACAAACAACAAAACAAAAAGAAAAAGCAAAACAATCTCACAAAACAGCATAAAAATCGATATAATCAACAACCAAGTAAACAACAACAAAAGGACAGGGGGAAAAAATTTTTTTTTTTGATAGTGAAGAAAGAGAAGAGAGAAGTGCATATGGACTTGGAGCAGTGGATTGGAAATTAGATATATAAGTAAGGTGAAATTTTAACAGGGCGTAAAAAGAGGAAATAGGGGAAATCTAAAGCAGGAATAAGGTCAGAGAAACAAGACAACAAAAGTGGAAAAGTGAGGAAGAGAGTGATGGCATAAAGGTAAAGTTGAGATGGAGTAAATGATGCTAAAGGAAAGATGAAAATAGAATGTAGAACACTAATCCCAAAGTAAAATAAAGAGAAAATAAAATGACACTTTTTTTAAAAAAAAGGTAAAATAGTAGTAGTAATAATACTGATTGAAAATAAAAATGTAATAATTAAAAAGGTAAAATCAAGTGAGGAAAAAAGAAAAAAAACTTAGTTTCATAAGTAAAAGATGAAAAAAGTAAAAATGTGCAGTAGTGAAGGTCATTCACTTCCTCTACTGTTCTGTTTGGCACGCCTGTTTCCTAGTCAGGACAGTATTGAAGTTCTCTGAGTTCCACTGCTCCTCAGTGTTGTAAGCCAGTCCTGATTTTTAAGCAGGCAGTACGTCTTTCTTATATTCCTTTATTTGTGTTTACACAAGAGTCAATTTGTGATTCAACCCCTTAGTGGCAGTGTTTTTGGATTGACTTCCAGGTCTATAGGTCCTCTTTAGCTAGTGTTTAGATTTTGTTTTTCCTGTGGCACTTAATACCAGTTTGGGGGTGGGGGGTTGCCCCAGAGCTGGTTCTCTGATGGTTATTCCACGCTCTGATCCCCAGGTTCCAGAAAAACAACTTTCCCCTGAAGTCTCTTAAGAGTGTCCCCAATTGGGTGATCCTATATATTGGGGTTAGTAATCAGAAGCAAGAATTTAAGGAGGGGGAAAAATAAAAAAGGAAAGAGCCAGAATAAGTGTGCGAACTTTCGGGCTGCACGCAAGTCTGTGCAGACGTTTTTTCCCCCTTGGGTCTAAGCAGCTGGCACACTTTTAAAATTTTTAGGCTGTCCTTTTGTGCCCAGATTAAAATGGGTTGCTTTTTAGAGTTCGCTTCTGTTAGTATCTCTGCGGACCCCCTTCCACTTTCATGGATCACGCCAGCCCCAACAGCCACGGATTTTTCTAGGCAAAGACTTCCCCCTGTCCTCCAGCTCCCACAGTGCGTTTTTCTCTCTCCTGCCGGGAACACAGACCTCTCCTTCTCCCAGACGAAATCTGACCTTTCCATGAGGGATTGTAGAGCTCCTCTGAATCCGAGTGCTTGCGCCACTTGGAGGACTGATGTTCTCGGGTTCTCAGATGTTTGGTGGGTGCCGTAAATTCCCCGGGTTTTTCAGGCTTCTGATAACATCCACTTTCCCCTTCATGATTGGTCTCCGTGTCCAAGCTGGTCGCTCCGGTAGGGAACCCAGCAGCAGTGGGGGGCTGCCCAGTCAGGGGAGCCCCGTCCAGCAGTCCCCCATTGTCTCCTGGAGTATAGCTGTCCCTCAACTCACCAACAAACACTCCCCATGCGACCACACATTCTCCCTTTGTTTTCTCACTCACACTCTATCTTGCAGTCTGCCTTCCCGTCAGCAGCCATCTTCCTCTCTCTGGAAATGTTTTGAGAGACAAGGTTATAATTAGTGTTAAGGGGGTTTGGTGTATACTTTTGTTTTCCTTTGTAATATTTATTGTTTATTTTTAAGATAAATTGTGACTCACTCTCAGGATAAAGACTCAGTTTTTCTCAGTGGTCAAATACATTGTCCACTTGAATTCTTGAATTACACCACAAATGAGTTTGTACAATGTTGGCATAGCACTATGCATACAGGAAACAATAAAGCTTGATTCACTTGTTACTTGGTTGACCATATAGGCCCATTTACTTAGCATCTTCACATTCCCTCCCTCTCTCTTTTACTGTCTTCTTCATTCCCTGCCCCCAATATATCTTGAGTTCTTGTTCTATATCTGTTGTATACTAATATGCTTGAATTTCTTGATTGGGGTTTGTAGCCCTTACCCTAAATGAGGAAATAGAATGTGACTTATTTGAACAGCTTTTCATTTGAAAACTTGTCTGTTTTTTTGTGTGTGTTTTTTGAAATAGCACTTTATTTATTTATTTATTTATTTATTTATTTATTTATTATTGTTTAAAGGATTACAAATAGTAGTGCATATGTCTCCTTTTTCCCCCCAATTGACCTTCCCCCAGCCTCCCCTCTCCCCCGGCACATGCTCTCACCCCCCTCCCAGTGTCTTGCGTCCATTGGTTATGCTTATATGCATGCATACAAGTCCTTCGGTTGATCTCTTACATCCCCCTGCCCCCCAACTCTCCCCAGCTTTCCCGCTGTCATTTGGCAGTCTGTTCGATGCTTCTCTGCCTCTGTATCTATTTTTGTTCATCAGTTTATAATGTTCTTTATCATCCATAAATGAATGAGATCATGTGGTATTTTTCTTTCACTGACTGGCTTATGTCACTTAGCATAATGCTCTCCAGGTCCATCCATGCTGCTGCAAATGGTAAGAATTCCTTCTTTTTTTATAGCAGCATAGTATTCCATTGTGTAGATGTACCACAGTTTTCTAATCCACTCATCTGCTGGTGGGCATTTAGGCTGTTTCCAAATCTTAGCTATTGTAAATTATGCTGCTATGAAAATAAGGGTGCATATATATACTTTCTGATAGGTGTTTCTGTTTCCTTGGGATATATTCCTGGGAGTGGTATTACGGGGTCAAATGGCAGTTTCATTTTTAATTTTTTGAGGAAATACCATACTGTTTTCCACAGTGGCTGCACCAGTCTGCATTCCCACCAGCATGAAGGAGGGTTCCTTTTTCTCGGCATCCTCTCCAGCGCTTATTGTTTGTTGATTTATTGATGATAGCCATTCTGACAGGCATGAGGTGGTACATGATCCAAACAATGATGTACCACAGGTGTGAGGTGGTACATCATTGTTTTGATTTGCATCTCTTGGATGATTTGTGACTTTGAGCATGTTTTCATATGTCTCTTGGCTTTCTGATTGTCCTCTTTCAAAAAGTGTCTATTTGGTCATTTGCCCATTTTTTGATTGGGTTGTTTATTTTCCTTTTGTTAAGTTGTATGAGTTCCCTGTAGATGTTAGAGATTAAACCCTTATCGGAGATAACATTGGCAAATATGTTCTCCCATGGAGTGGGCTTTCTTGTTGTTTTGTTGATGGTTTCTTTTGCTGTGCAGAAGTTTTTTATTTTGATGTAGTCCCATTTGTTTATTTTCTCCTTAGTTTCCATTGCCCTAGGAGCTGTATCATTAAATATATTGCTACGAAAAATATCTGCTATTTTGCTGCCTATGGCTTCTTCTAAGATTTTTATGGTTTCCCATCTTATGTTTAAGTCCTTTATTCATTTTGGGTTTATTTTTGTGTATGGTGTAAGTTGGTGGTCTAGGTTTTTTGTAGTTTTTTTTTTTTTTTTTTGCAAGTATCTATCCAGTTTTCCCAACACCGTTTATTGAAGAGACTTTCTTGACTCCATTATATGCTCTTGCATCCTTTGTCAAAAATTAATTGAAAATAATGGCTTGGGCCAAAACCGGTTTGGCTCAGTGGATAGAGCGTCGGCCTGCGGACTGAAGGGTCCCAGGTTCGATTCCGGTCAAGGGCATGTACCTTGGTTGCGGGCACATCCCCAGTGGGGGGTGTGCAAGAGGCAGCTGATCGATGTTTCTCTCTCATCGATGTTTCTAACTCTCTATCCCTCTCTCTTCCTCTCTGTAAAAAATCAATAAAATATATTTTTAAAAAAAAAGAAAAAAGAAAATAATGGCTTGGGTTGATTTCTTGTTCTCTTTTCTGTTACATTGGCCTATATGTCTGTTCTTGTGCCAGTACCAGGCAGTTTTGAGAACAATGGCTTTGTAGTATAACTTTATATCTGGTATTGTGATCCCACCTACTTTGCTCTTCTTTCTCAAGAATGCTACAGCTATTTGGGGTCTGTTTTTATTCCAGATGAATTTTTGGAGAGTTCTTTCTAGGTCTGTGAAATATGCGGTTGGTATTTTAATGGGGGATTGCATTTAATTTTTAGATTGCTTTGGATAGTATGTACATTTTAATGATGTTGATTCTACCAATCCATGAACATGGTATATTCTTCCATTTGTTCATGTCTTCATCTATCTCTTTTTTCAGCATTCTGAAATTTTCTGAGTACAGGTCCTTTACCTCCTTGAATAAATTTATTCCTAAGTATATTAATTTTTTTGGTGCAATGGTAAATGGGATTGATTTTTAAATTTCTCTTTCTGTGAGTTCATTATTGGTGTATAGAAAAGCCATAGACTTCTGGGTGTCAATTTTGTATCCTGCTACATTGCCAAATTTATTTATTATGTCTAGTAGTTTTTTGATGGAGTCTATGGAGTTTTCTATGTACAATATCATGTCATCTGTGAATAAGGACAGTTTTACTTCTTCCTTTCCAATTTGGATGCCTTTTATTTCTTCTTCTTGTCTGATCACAATGGCTAGTACTTCCAGTACTATGTTAAACAGGAGTGGTGAGAGTGGGCATCCATGTCTTGTTCCTGTTCTTAGGAGAAATGGTGTTAGTTTTTTCCCATTGAGTATGATGTTGGCTATGGGTTTGTCATATATTATGTTGAGGTATGAGCCTTCAATTCCCACCTTGCAGAGGGTTTTTATCACGAAAGGGTGTTGGATTTTGTCGAATGCTTTTTCTGCATTAATGGATATGATTATATGGTTTTTATCACTCAGTTTGTTTATATGGTGTATCACATTTATTGATTTGCAGATATTGTACCATCCTTGCATCCCTGGAATAAATCCACTTGGTCATGGTGTATGATCTTTCTAATGTATTGGTGGATTTGATTTGCTATAATTTTGTTGAGGATTTTGGCGTCTAAGTTCATGAGGGATATTGGCCTGTATATCTCTTTCTTTGTATTGTCGTTATCTGGTTTTGGGTATAGGGTAATGTTGGCTTTGTAGAAAGAGCTTGGAAGTGCTCCTTCCTGGTGAATTTTTTGGAATAGTTTGAGGACGATAGGTTTTATTTCTTCTTTGAATGTGTTATAAAACTCCTCTGTGAAGCTGTCTGGTCCTGGCATTTTGTTTGTTGGAAGATTTTTGATTACTGTTTCCATTTCCTCCATAGTTATCGGCCTATTCAGATTTTTTGATTCCTCCTGGCTGAGTTTTGGAAGGCCGTATTTTTTTAGGAGTATGTCCATTTCTTCTATCTTTACCCTTTTGTTGGAGTAGAGTTGCTCATAGTATTTTTTTATGATTCTTCGTATTTCTGTGGGGTCTGTTGTTATTTCACCTCTTTAATTTCTGATTTTTTTTATTTGGGTCCTCTCTCTTTGCCTCTTGGTGAGCCTGGATAGAGGTTCATCAATCTTTTTATCCTTTCGAAGAACCAGCTCTTGGTTTCATTGTTCTTTTGTATTGTTTTTTTTTTTTTCTTTTTGGTCTCTATGTCATTTATTTCTGCCCTGATCTTTATTATCTCCTTCTTTCTGCTCACTCTGAGCTTTACTTGTTGCTCTCTTTCTAATTCTTTGAGTTGTAGAGTTAAATGGTTTACTACCATTTTTTTTTTTTTTTTTTTGAGGTAGACCTGTAGAGCTATATACTTCCCTCTCAGGACTGCTTTCATTGTGTCCCATAGATTTTGGATTGTTGTGTTTTTATTGTCTTTAGTTTCCAGGATATTTTTAATTTCTTCTTTGATCTCTTTGGTAATCCAATCATTATTTAATAGCATACTATTCAGCCTCCAAGTGTTTGAATTTTTGTGATTGTTTTTACTGTACTTGATTTCTCATTTTATGCCATTGTGATCTGAGAAGATGCTTGATATGATTTCAATCCTCTTGAATTTGGAGAGACTTTGCCTGTGTCCCAATATATGGTCTATCTTTGAAAATGTCCCATGTGTGCTTGAGAAGAATGTATATTCTGTAGTTTGGGGTGAAATATTCTAAAGATGTTGATTATGTCCATCTGATCTAGTGAGTCATTTAGGATTGGAGTTTCTTTGCTAATTTTTTGTCTAGAGGATTTATGCAGTGATGTTAATGTGGTACTAAAGTCTCCTGCTATGATAGTGTTGTTGTCAATCTCACCCCTGATATCTTACAGACTTTTTTTTTTTTGTTTTTTTTTTTGTTTCTTTTTTTATGTATTTGGGTGCTCCTGCATTGGGTGCATAAACGTTTACCAGAGTTATATCCTCTTGTATCAATCTCTTTAGTATTATGAAGTGGCCTTTCTTGTCTCTTGTTATGGTCTTCACTTTGAGGTCTATTTTGTCAGATATAAGTATTGCTACCCCAGGTGTTTTTTTCTTTCATTTCCATTTGCCTTTTAAATATTTTTTTTATTCCTTCACTTTCAGTCTCTGTGAGTCCTTTGTTCTGAGTTGGGTCTCCTGTAGACAATATATATATGGGTCATGTTTTCTTATCCATTCATTCACTTGATGTCTTTTGATTGGAGAATTTAATCCATTTACATTTAATGTTATTATTGATAGGTACTTGTTTGTAGCCATTTCTGTATTTTATGCCTGTGTTCCTTCCTCCCTTTCTATTTTTTATTTTTACAGCATTCTCTTTAGCATTTCTTGCATTGCTGGCTTGGTACCAATAAAGTCCCTTAGCCTTTTTTTTGTATGCGAAGCTCCTGATTTCCCCTTCAATTTTGATTGATAGTCTTGCTGGATAGAGTATTCTTGGATTCAGTCCTTTGCTTTGAAAATACTTTGTATACCTGCTTCCATTCCATTCTATCTTGATGTGTTTCTGTTGAGAAATCATTTGATAATCTGATGGGGGATCCTTTGTAGGTAACTCTCTCTCTCTTGCAGCCTTTAAGATTCTCTCTTTGTTGTTAACATTTGCCATTGTAATTATGATGTGTCTTGGTGTGGGTCTTTTGGAATTCATCTTGCTTGGGGCTCTCTGTACTTGTGTAACTTTTATCTTTCTCATATCAGGGAAGTTTTCTGTTATTATTTCTTCAAATAGATGTTCCAATCCTTGCTGCTCTTCTTGTCCTTCTGGCACCCCAATTATATGTATGTTACTTCATTTTGCATTGTCCCAAAGCTCCCTTAGGCTCTCCTCCTGCTTTTTAATTTTTTTCTCCAGTTGCTGTTCAGATTGGGCTTGTTTCTGTACCTTATCTTCAAACTCACTAATTCGGTCCTCTGCTTCTTCCAGTCTACTGTTGAAATCTTCCATGGTGTTTTTGATTGTAGCTATATCAATTTTTATTTATTCCTGGTTTTTGCATAGGTTGTAAATTTTCTTGTCCATCCAGTTTATGAACTGTATTACCATTACTCTGAATTCTTTTTCTGACATGTCGCATGCTTCCTTTTCACTTATTTCCTTTCTTGGCGATTCTTCATTTTCTTTCCTCTGGGGATTCTTTTCTTGTCGCCCCATTCTAACTATCACCAGAAGGTTCAAACGTTGAGTTGCATGGGCCTGGGCCATGTGCAGTGGGAGCTTCGCACCCCCCAAGTGTCACTGAAGAGCTCTGACACCAAGTCTTGTGGCTGCTGTGGGTTGGTTGGAGCCATGCTAGCCCAGGATCAGCATCATAGGCACTTAGTTTGGCCTTGTGTGCACACCTAGAATCAGGGACCCTGCCTGCATCACGCTGAAACAGACACCCCGCTGGCATGTCCTGAAAATCAGATTCCCCTAGAGTGTGTCAAGAGTCAGAGATCCCCTGTGCCCATGCCAAGAATGGAGTATCAGAGTCTCTATTGCTTCGTGCGGCCTCACGCTGAGAATCAGGGTCCCTGTGTGCGCTTGTGCCAAGAATTGGAGTCACTGGCTCTTAGTGTGAATGCACTGGGAATCAAGGATCCCAAGTGCATGCGATGTGAAACAGAGTTAAGTCACTGGTGCTCAGTGCTGCCTCTCATGCGGAGAATCAGGGTCCCCAGTCTTTTTGAGGGACCAGATTGCACAGTAGCACTGTGTCAGCAGGATGTCCACTCCTGCCCTGTGGAAAACAGCCTTCCATGTGCGCTTGCCTTGAATCAAGGTCAGGTGGCTCTGCCATTCTGTGTGGGCATTGGGTCTGGTCCCGTGGGTGTGCCCTGAAGGAAACAAACTCCCCGTGTCCATGTATCCAGGCTCAAATTCAGTGCAGCCTCCTTGCATGGGCCCAGGGTCTGGTTGCAGGAAACAAACTCCCTGAATTCACACTCTGAGGCTCAAATTCAGCACAGCCACCTGCATGGGTGTGGGGTCTGGTCGCAAGAAACAAACTCCCTGAGTTAGTGCTCTCAGACTCAAATTCAGCACAGCCTCCCTGCATGGGCCTGGGGAAACAAACTTCCCAAGATCACACTCCCCAGCTCATATTTAGTGCAGCCTTCCTGCGTGGGCATAGGTCCTGGCTGCGGGAAACAAACTTCCAGTGTCTGCACACCCAGGCTCAAATTCAGGTAGTGCCGCCACTGCTGCTGTGTGTGTGGGCAGGAGGCCAGTTTGAGTGGAGAGGGTCTGGCAGTTCCTATGCCATGGCTGTGGGACCAGCTGGGAGAGGGATTGGCTCTGTGACTGACAGAAATCTGCAGCCGGGGTGCCTGGCGTCTTGTTGTCCATGGGTCTGCAGCTGTGGTAGCAGGCCTTTTACCCAAGTGGCTATAGGGTCCTAGTTTGCATCTGAGACCAGATTGGGTAGTGGCGAGGTTAGGATCCTAGTCTCAAGCAGTTCTGTTCTTCAAGATGGTGTGGTCTCTGTGCCCGCGCTGGCCGCCCCCGGAGTGTTTGTGGTGGCAGTGGGGTTTTGCCATCTAAGACCGCCTGGTTTGGCAGCTCCTTGGAAGACCTGCAGGATCTAACTGTCCCTAGCTTTCACTCACACACACCACTCACGTCCACATACTCCTCTATTGCTCCCTCACTCTTTCACACTCTCCCTCCCTACCTTCTTGCCAGTCGCCATCTTGGGTCTCCTGAAATAACGCTTTTTATTTTTGATCCATGTATATCTTCACAGGAAATTGTCCATTTCCTGAAGGGAGGAAGCAAGGCATAGCATATTAGTGGCAGAGCAAGGGGTGTGGCCTCTATTTTGTACCATAGGGAAAATTATAATTCTATTATCTTTATTTACCATGGCATCTACTTCTCCATTTAACTCCTCTCTTTTAGCACCAATTACCAAATCATGCACACAATAGATACTCAATTAGTAAGGACTAATTAAGGTATCTTATTTCCTGTAGCCAGAGAGCATTTAAATACTTAATAGTTAACAAGAGATATGTATAAATGATCATTAATTATCTTTACAGATAGCTGCCCTGGTGGGGTTTTAGTTAGTTTGATTATTTATTTAGTTACCCTATTGCTATATCTGCTTATCACTGCCAATTAGAACAAACCCTGTCCCATTTAAAACATTCATGTCCAACTGGTTTTGCTGAAAAGGTGGTGGTAGATGTATTACTAGATACGATTAATATATCTTAGTTTCTTTTTTGTGTGTTTCTTTCTACCTCACCTTGTATATAACAGGCATTCCAAAAATGCTTGTTGAATCAAAGAGCTAATAATCATCAAATAATCAACAGCAACTGTTCCAAGTGTCTTGGGGCTATGCTATAATTATAGCCCAAAGTATAGAAAAAGTGTTAATTTGGTTTAGATCAGGGGTGGGAAACTTTCAGCTCATGGGTCATATAAGGCCCACGAAATAATTTGGTCTGGCCCTGCCAAGGCATTAGGGGTGAGTTAATTAAATGTCTGACGAAATATAGCAGGCTAATTTTTAACTTGATAATTTTGTATGACCCTAGAATGATGTAATAAATATCCAAATGGCTCTTAGCAGAAAAAAAAATGTTCCCCACCCCTGGTTGAGATGTTTGTTATCTCACCTAAAGAGAAATCAGGCAATTCATCTGTAGACTAGAAATCTCACCAATATTTTTTCTAGCCTCCATGCATATATAAGTTGTTCATGTAAGAAACTATTCCTTGTTCTATTGAGGTAAGTGGTTTGGGGAGGAAGAAGACTTAGAAGGTGGGAACGGTATTGAAAACCCAAAACAGGACCTGTTAATTTTGGAAACTTTCATTAATGATAATAACTTAAAATCCCAGGTTGAGCCATTGAAAATGCTGTAGAGTTATAAATAATTAGAAGGCTCCCCTATTGATACAACCCAAAGAAGAGTCTAGATCTCAGGTAGTTTTCTCAGATTTCTAAAAGAGAACCTAAAGGGTCATTCTTAAGAAGCACTGAATATCTACTATGTGAAAAGCTCTGTGAGGAATGCAGAGGTTAACAGGATCCCACTTCTAGTTTTTAGTCTAATTAGGTCAAGAGGAATAAATAACAATGGAAGGCAAATTATGTTAACTGTTTTTAATGGTAATGTTTTAAATTAACAATATAAACTGATGAACAAAAGTAGATACCGAGATATAGAAACATTGAACAGATTGTCAAACCTCAGAGGGAAGGCAGGGGAGGATAGGAAGGGGGGTAAGTGATCAACCAAAGACTTGTATGCAAGTAGATAAGCATAACAAATGGACACAGACACTAGGGGGCCGAGGGCATGTGCTGAGGGGTGGCAGCAGCCAGGGAGAGATCAATGGGAGAAAAAGGATACATATGTAATACTTTCAAAAATACAGAATTTAAATTAAAAATAAACATACAAAAATATTGTATGTCAACTGTAACTAAAATTTAAAAAATTATGGTTCTGTTTTAAAAGGTTATGAGGAGAGATAAGAGTGATCTGTAATTACTCCGTGAGTGAGATTATCACAGGGTGGAGGATGCATGTTTATTTTTCCAGAATAATTATTTTTAATAGCAACTGAACTTAGTTCATAGTGACATTAGACTGCAATCCTAGAAAAGAAGGATAAACTTCTAGTCAATATGGCAAATTAGGTAAATGCTGGGCTCACTTCCTCCCAAGACCACATTAAAATTACAACTAAATTATAGAGCAATCATCTTGAAGAATCATATGAAGGCTAGCTGAACAGAAGTCCTATAACTAAGGTCATAAATACGAAACCACATCAAGATTAGTAAGAGGGGTGGAGATACAAAGCTGGATGATCCCAAACACATGTGTAGCATTTGAAAATCAGGAGGGATATCTCAGCTGTGGAAACCCCACTGAGGAGCTACGGTTCCCAACCCCACACTGCTCACCCCAGCCTCCCGAGCACCAGTGCTAGGAAGAACAGTACCCACAACATATGGCTGTGAAAATCAGCAGGGATTCCATCTAGGTGAGATGGGGGGTTATGGGAAACCCAACCACCCACAGACTCACATACTCACACTTAACCTAAGCTCCATTGAAGGGAAAACAGCTCAAGAGGTGCCAAGTACATACAGAGAGGAACTGAAATGTGTGCCTTCAGGGTATAGGTGGAAAGGTCAGATGCCATTGTTTGTGTGTTGAGACTTCCCTCCACACAGCCTGCAGGCACAGATAGGCATCACATCTGAATCTGCATTAATCTGGTAAACACTGCTCATCCCACCATGGTCACTCCCTGGGACCCAGTCTACCCAACTCCTGCACCATCCAAGCCTCTTCAACAGTTGTTCTTCAGATGCAACTGACTGTGGCTCACATTGTAAACTTTCCTAAAAAAACTCAAAGATCTTCAGCATTCAGTCAGGTGGTAACTAGTCTCAATATGCCCTGTGACTCTTTCTGAGCATCCCAAGTCCTGGCATTGGTGGCACCCAACTCGGTTCACAGTGTAGCCTCTCCCATGATCCTCTGGGCCTGGCACAGGCAGCTACGAACTACAGATTACTTTTTAACTCCCACCAAATGGCCTTAAGTTAGAGGAAGGCAGCCTCTGACTTCAGGCTATACTGGCAACCCTCCTGAGAAGTCCCATAATAGACACACACAGTGGCCAGCATCAGACCAAAATATAGTACCACTTAATTTGGTCCACAAACAGCACATCTAAAAGGTGGTATAAGCAGGCACCGGAGTCCCGCTGCTGTGAATCTCACTTCATTGGGTCAGCCTCCACACAACAGCTCCTCTGCTGTGGTTGTGGCCAGTCCTCACAGCCAGTCAGGCTGAGGGTCAACCCCACTGACTCAAATGCCAACAAAAATTATGTATCAACTACAATGGAAGGACACACACAACCTACACAAGGGATACTAATGGAGCCTCTGGCTCAGATTACCAGGGACACTGAGCCACTGGGAACAGCAGGGCACATACTACATAAGGACAACCTTCAAAGTCTGGGAGATATAGTAGATGTATTTCATACATAAAATCAAACACAGAGGGGTAGCCAAAATGAGGAGACAGAAAAAGATGACACAAATGAATTAACAGGAGAAAACAGTAGAAAAAGAATTTAACAAAGTGGAAGGAGTAAACCTACCAAATACAGAGTTCAAAGTAATGGTTATAAGGATACTTAAGGAACCACTGACTGACATGCCAACAAAAGCAGGAATCTTAAAAGCAGGAAGAATAGATGCTTTCAGTGAGAACTTAAAAAAAAACAATAGTAAACATGAAAAAGGATGTAGAAACCATAAAAGAGAGAGAGAAAAAAAAACCAGAAATGGAGACTACAAGACCTGTAATAATGAATACACCAGAGAGAATCAACAGCAGATTAGTTGAAGCAGAGGAGCAAATAAGCAATTTAGAAGACATGGTAGCATAAAACAACAAATCTGAACAAAAAAAGGGAACAAAACACAAAAATATGAAGAGAGTTTAAGGGATCATCACGTGAACCACAATTAGAATATTAGATTACCAGAAGGATAAGAGAGACAGCAAGGGATTGAAAACCTATTTGAAATAATAATGACTGAAAACTTTCCTATCCTGGCAAAGGAGATAGACACACAAGTCCAAGAAGCATAGAGTCCAGAAAAAGATGAACTTAAAGAGGCCTACACCAAGTCATATCATAATTAAAATGACAAATGTTAAAGACAAAGAATCTTAAAAGCAGTAAGAGAAAACCCGTTATTAACCTACAAGGGAGTTCCCATAAGACTGTCAGATGATTTTCCAACAGAAACTTTATAAAGCAGATGGGATTGGCATGAAATATTCAAAGTAATGAAAAGCAAGGACCTATAACCAAGACTAATCTACCCAGGAAGGATATCATTTAGAATTGAAGGGGAGATAAAGAGTTTCCCAGACAAGAAAAAGCTAAAGGAGTTTATCACCACCAAACCAGTAATACAACAAATGTTAAAGGGGCTTCTTTAGGAAGGACAAAATGATAATAAATATGAATAATAAAATGGCAATAACTGCATACCTATCAATAACCCCTGTAAATGTAAGTGGATTGAGAGTAAATATAAATCAAAAGACAGAGGGTGGCTGAATGGACAAGAAAACAAGACTTTACATTTGCTATCTACAAGAGACCCACTTCGGATCAAAAGAAATACACACACACTGAAAGTAAATGGATAGAAAAAGATATTTTATGCAAATGGGGAAAAAAAAAAAACTGGCAGAGAAATACTTATAGCCCACAAAATAGACTTTAAAACAATGGCTATAACAAAAGACAAAGAAGAATATTTCATAATGATAAAAAGATCAATTCAAACAGAGGATATAATCCTTGTGACATTTATACATTCAATGAAGGAGCATCTAAATATATAAAGCAAATCTTGATAAACATAAAGGGAGAGATCAACAGTAATACAGTCATAGTGGGGGATATTACTATTCCACAGACGTCAATAGAGAGGTCATCCAGACAGAAAATCAACAAGGAAACAGTGGCCTTAAAGACACATTAGATCAGATGTATTTAAATTATATTGTTAGATTCGAAGATGGTGACCTGCAGGAAGGTAGGGAGGGAGAGAGTGTGAGAGAGTGATGGAGCGATAGAGGAGTGTGTGGACGTGCATGGTGTGTGTATGTATGAGCTAGGGACAGTTAGATTCTGCAGGTCTTCCTAGGAGCTGCCAAACCAGGCAGTCTTAGACAGCAGAGCCCTGCGCACAACATGGACATTCCTGGGCAGCCAGCACGGGCACAGAGACCACACCATCTTGAGAAACAGAGCTGCCTGAGACTAGGATCCTGGCCTCAGCACCACCCAGTCTAGTCTCAGATGCAAACCGGGACCCTGCAGCCACTGGGGACAGACACCTGCAACCACAGCTGCACCCACAGACACCAGGAATCCAGACATCCTGGCCACAGATTTCTGTGAGTCACAGAGCCTATCCTCCTCCCCACAAGCTTGCAGGCAGCACCATAGTAGCTGATAGACGTACCCCTAACACGGGCCACAGTGCTGCTACAGGAATTTGAGCCTGGGAGCACGCGGACACTGGGAATCTGTTCCCTGCAACACAATCAGGCGACCAAATCTGAAGCCCATACAGGGCAGCAGTGCCACCTGACTTCGATTCTGGGCAAGCACACATGGAAGTCTGTTTTCCACAGCACAGGAGCGGACCTCCTGCCGACACAGTGCTACTGTGCAACCCAGTCCCCCAAGCTGACTGGGACCCCGATTCTCTGGGCGGGAGACAGCACTGAGCACCACTGACTTAACTCTGTTTCTTATCGTGTGGGCCTGGGATCCCTGATTCCCAGTGCATTAACACTAAGAGACAATGACTCCAATTCTTCGTGTATGCACACACAAGGACCCTGATTCTCAGCGCAACGCCGCATGAAGCAACAGAGACTCTGATACTCGATTCTTGGTACAGGCACAGGGGACCTTTGACTCCTGGCATGCGCTAGGGGACTCTGATTTTTGGTACACGCCAGCAAGGTCTCTGTTTCAGCATGGTGCAGGCAGGGTCCCTGATTCTAGGTGAGCACACAAGGCCACACTGAGCGCTGGTAATGCTGACCCTGGGCAAGCATGGTTCCCACCAACCCATGGCAGCCACACATCTTAGTTTCAGAGCTCTTCAGGGACACTCCGGTGGTGCAAAACTCCCACTGCACATGGCCCAGGCCCACACAACTCGACGTTTGAACCTTCTGGTGATAGTCAGAATGGGGAGCTGACACAATCCCCAGAGGAAAGAAAATGAGGAATCGCCAAGAAAGGAAATTAGTGAAATTGAAGCATGAAACATGACAGAAAAGGAATTCAGAGTAATGGTCGTGCAATTCATACACCGGCTGGAGGAGAAAATCAACAACCTATGCAAGAATCAGGAAAAAAAGAAAAGTGATATAGCTACAATAAAAAACACCATGGAAGGTTTCAACAGTAGACTGGAAGAAGCAGAGGACTGAATTAGTGAGTTAGAAGATAAGGTAGAGAAACAAACAATCTGAAGAGCAACTGGAGAAAAAAATTAAAAAGCAGGAGGAAAACCTAAGGGATCTTTGGGACAACATGAAATCAAGTAACATATGTATAATAGGGCTTCTAAAAGAACAAGAAGAGCAGCAAGGATGATAAAATCTATTTGAAGAAATAATGACAGAAAACTTCCCTGATATGGGGAAGAAAAAAGTTACACAAGTACAGAGAGTCCCAAGCAAGATGAATCCCAAAAGACCCACACCAAGACATGTCATAATTACAATGGCAAATGTTAACAACAAAGAAAGAATCTTAAAGGCTGCAAGAGAGAGACAGTTACCTACAAAGGATCCCCCATCAGATTATCAAATGATTTCTAAACAGGAACACATCAAGATAAAAGGGAATGGAAGCAGGTATACAAAATGTTGCAAAGCAAAAGACTGAATCCAAGAATACTCTATCCAGCAAGACTATCAATCAAAATTGAAGGGGAAATCAGGAGCTTTGCAGACAAAAAAAGGATAAGGGACTTTATCGGTACCAAGCCAGCAATGCAAGAAATGCCAAACGGAATGCTGTAAAAAGAAGAAATAAAAAGGTAAGAAGAAACATAGGCACAAAAATAGAAATGACTACAAACAATTACCTTTCAATAATAACTTTAAACGTAAATGGACTAAATGCTCCAATCAAAAGACATCGAGTGGCTGAATGGATAAAAAAAAACATGACCCATATATATGCTGTCTACAAGAGACCCACCTCAGAACAAGGGATTCACACAGACTGAAAGTGAAGGGATGGAAAAATATCTTTCAGGCAAATGGAAATGAAAAAAAAAAGCTGGGGTAGCAATACTTATATCTGAAAAAATAGACCTCAAAGTGAAGGCCATAACAAGAGATAAGGAAGGCCATTTCATAATACTAAAGGGATTGATACAACAAGAGGATATAACCCTGATAAACATATATGCACCCAATGCAAGAGCACCCAAATACATAAAAAAAAAACCTCCTGGAATATATCAAGGGAGAGATCGACAACAATACAATCATAGTAGGGGAATTTAATACACTACTGACATCACTGGATAAATCCTCTAGACAAAAAATCAGCAAAGAAACAGCAATTCTAAATGACTCACTAGTTCAGATGGACTTAATTGACATATTCAGAACATTTCACCCCAAAGCCACGGAATATACGTTCTTCTCAAGTGCACATGGGGCATTTTCAAAAATAGACCACATATTGGGTCACAAGCAAAATCTCCCCAAATTTAAGAAGATTGAAATCATACCAAGAATTTTCTTAGATCACAATGGCATAATCCTATATAATAAAGAGGGAATATGCAAACTGACCATCACTCTGTCACAAAGATGGATGCACCCACAGCTGAGGCCAAGTTCCCATAAGGAGCCTTAATGAGCAATCAGCAGGGACCTGAGGCTACACCCTCCCCCGCCCACATAGGGCTTGACAGGGGACCTCAGGCCACATCCCCCACCCAGCAGGGCTTGACAGGGGACCTCAGGCTGTGCCCCCAGACCCAGCACCAAGCCAGGGGACCACAGGCTGAACCCCCCTCCTGGTGCTGGGCTGGGGGACCTGAGGCTGTGCCCACCCCACCTGGCGGGGATTGATGCGGGACCTCAGGCCATGCCCCCACCCAGCGGGGCTTGATGGGGATCTCAGGCTGTGTCCCCCACCTGGCAGGGCTTGATGGAAGACCTCAAGCCATGCCCCCCATCCTGGTGCTGGGTCAGGGGACCTGAGGCTATGCCCCCTGTCTGGCAGGGCTTGACAAAGGTGGGACTGGCCAGGTCTGGATCTAGCCCAATGGGGGCTTGGCTGGGTTTGGGTCTCATGCGATTTTAAGGTGCATGTGGGTGGGCGGGGACTTGACTCTGGGTCCTGCGGTGAGCCCCAGACTCTGACAGGAGGAAGGTTTTCATACACATTTCACTAATTTTCTTTCATCTCTGACACTTCTATTATAGAGAAAGGGCAAAGAGCAATATTAAATTACTTCCACTAATTAATCCCCTTTTAATGTGCACAAATTTCATGCACCAGGTCACTAGTATTAGAAATAAACTACAATAAAAACAATCCAAAAAACTCAAACACTTGGAAGCTGAATCGCATGCTATTAAATAATGATTGAATTACCACAGATATCAAAGAAGAAATTAAAAACACCCTGGAAACTAATGACAATAAAAACACAACAGTCCAAAATCTATGGGACACAATGAAAGCAGTCCTGAGAGGGAAGTTTATAGTTCTACAGGCTTACCTCAAAAAAACAAGAAAAAAATGGTAGTAAATCATCTAACTCTACACCTCAAAGAATTAGAAAGAGAGAAACAAGAAAAGCATAAGGAAGGAGATAATAAAGATCAGAGCAGAAATAAATGAAATAGAGACCAAAAAAAAAAATACAAAAGATCAATGAAACCAAGAGCTGGTTCTTTGAAAGGATAAACAAGCTTGATGAACCTCTAGCCAGGCTCACCAAGAAGCAAAGAGAGAGGACTCAAAAAAACATAATCAGAAATGAAGGAGGAGAAATAACAACAGACCCCACAGAAATACAAAAGATAGTTAAAAAATACTATGAACAACTCTACTCCAACAAACTAGACAACCTGGAGGAAATGGATATATTCCTAGAAAAATTCAACCTTCCAAATCTCAATCAGGAAGATTCTAAAAATATCAATAGGCTGATAACTATGGAAGAAATTGAAGCAGTCATGAAAAAGCTTCCAGCAAACAAAAGCCCGGGGCCAGGCGGCTTCACTGGGGAGTTTTACCAAACATTCAAGGAAGAACTAAAACCTACCCTCCACAGACTATTCCAAAAATATCAAGAGAAAGGAACACTTCTAAGCTCATTCTATGAAGCAAGCATCACCCTAATACCAAAACCAGATAAAGACAACACAATGAAAGAAAATTATAGGCCAATATCCCTCAAGAACATAGATACCAAAATCCTCAACAAAATTCTAGCAAATCGGATGCAGCAATACATCAGAAGGATCATACACCATGACCAAGTACGATTTATCCCAGGGATGCAAAGATGGTACAATATCCACAAATCAATAAACGTGATACATCACATAAACAAATTGAGAGATAAAAGTCACATAGTCGTATCAATTGACGCAGAAAAAGCATTTGACAAAATCCAACACCCTTTCTTGATTAAAAACTCTCAGCAAGGGGGGAATAGAAGGATTATACCTCAACATAATAAAAGCCATATATGACAAACCCACAGCCAACATCATACTCAATGTGCAAAAACTAAAACCATTTCCCCTAAGAACAGGAACAAGACAGGGATGGCCACTCTCATCACTCATGTTTCACATAGTACTGGAAGTACTAGCCATTGCGATCAGACAAGAAGAAGAAGTAAAAGGCATCCAAATTGGAAAAGAAGAAGTAAAACTGTCATTATTCCCAGATGACATGATATTGTACATAGAAAACACTAAAGACTCCATAAAAAATTACTAGACTTAATAAATGAATTCAGTCATGGAGCAGGATACAAAATTACTGCCAAGAAATCTATGGCATTTCTTTAAACCAATAGTGAACTTACAGAAAGAGAGCCTGAAAAAGCAATCCCATTTACCATCACACCAAAAAAATTAATATACCTAGGAATAAACTTAACTAAGGAGGTAAAAGACCTATATGCGAAAAACTACAGGACACTGAAAAGCAAGATAGAGGAAGACATAAACAGATGGAAGAACATAACATGTTCATGAATTGGTAGAATCAACATCATCAAAATGTCCATACTACCCAAAGAAATCTATAGATTGAATGCAATACCCATTAAAATACCAATGGCATATTTCACAGACCTAGAACGAACTTTCCAAAAATTCATCTGGAATAAAAAAAGACCCCAAATAGCTGCAGCAATCCTGAGAAAGAAGAACAAAGTAGGTGGGATCTCAATACCAGATATCAAGCTGTATTACAATGCCACTGTTCTGAAAACAGCCTGGTACTGGCACAAGAACAGACATATAGATCAATGGAATAGAATAGAGAACCCTGAAATCGACCCAAACCACTATGCCCAATTAATATTCGACAAAGGAGGCATGAACATACAATGGAGTCAAGACACTCTCTTCAATAAATGGTGTTGGAAAAATTGGACAGATACATGCAAAAAAATGAAACTAGACCACCAACTTACACCATACACAAAAATAAACTCAAAATGGATAAACGACTTAAACATAAGATAGGAAACCATAAAAATTCTAGAGTAATACACCAGAGTGAAATCTCAGACATATGCCAAAGCAATTTCTTCACTGATACTGTTCCAAGGGCAATGGAAACTAAAGATAAACAAATGGGACTACATCAAAATAAAAAGCTTTTGCACTGCAAAGGGAACCATCAACAAAACAAGAAAGCCCACTGCATGGGAGAACATATTTGCCAATGTTATCACCGATAAGCGTTTAATCTCCAACATTTACAGGGAACTCATACAACTTAACAAAAGAAAGATAAACAATCCAATAGAAAAAATGGGCAAAGGACCTACATAGATACTCTTTAAAAGAAGACAGAAGGAAGGCCAAGAGACATATGAAAACATGCTCAAAGTCACTAAGCATCTGAGAGATGCAAATTAAAAGGACAATGCGGTATCATCTCACACCTGTCAGAATGGCAATCATCAACAAATCAACAAAGGACAAGTGTTGGTGAGGATGCAGAGAAAAAGGAACTCTTTTGCACTGCTGTTGGGAATGCAGAGTGGTGCAAGCCCCTGTGAAGAACAGTACGGAGTTTCCTCAAAAAACTAAAAATGGAACTCCCGTTTGACCCTGCAATCCCCCTTCTAGGAATATATCCCAAGAAGCTAGCAACACCAATCAGAAAGGATATATGCACCCCTATGTTTATAGCAGCACAATTCACCATAGCTAAGATTTGGAAACAGCGTAAGTGCCCATCAACAGATGAGTGGATTAAAAAACTGTGGTACATCTATACAATGGGATACTATGCTGCAGTAAAAAAGAAGAAATTGTTACTATTTGCTACAGCATGGATGGAACTGGAGAGCATTATACTAAGTGAAATAATCGAGTCAGAGAAAGATAAATACCACATGATCTCACTCATTTATGGAATATAATGAACAGCATAAACTGATAAAGAAAAACAGATCCAGAGACAGAGAAGCATCAATCAGACTTTCAAACCTCAGAGAGTAGGTAGGGCAGGGTGCGGGTAAGGGGGAGAGATCAACCAAAGGACTTGTATGGATGCATATAGGCGTAACCAATGGACACATACACCAGGGGGTGAGGGCATGAGTGGGAAGTGGGTTGGGGGGATGAGGACACATATGTAATAACATAATCAATATTAAGAAATAAAAAAATATAAATGATACTGTTACAATTTTTCACCACAAAGTAGCAGAATACACATTTTTTCAAGCACACATGGAAAGACCATCCCAGCCAACCATGGCTCAGCAGTTGAGTGTCGACCTATGAACCAGGAGGTCATTGTTCCATTCTTGGTCAAGGCATATGCCTGGGTCTCGGGCTTTATCCCCAGTGTGGGACTTGCAGGAAGCAGCCAATCAATCTCATCATTGATGTTTATATTTCTCTCTCCCTCTCCTGTCCTCTCTGAAATCAATAAAAATGTTTTTTTTTAAAGGAAAGACCATATTTTAGGACACAAAATAAACCTAAATAAATTTAAGAAGATTGAAATCATATCAGTCTTTTATTGTAATCACCATAGTATGAAACTATAAATTATTTTTTAATGTTTTCCTCTTTATTGATTAAGGTATTACAAATGTGTCCTTGTCCCCTCACTGCCCCCAAACCCCCCAATTGTGATCACCGTAGTATGAAACTATAAATTAATTACAAGAAAGAAACTGAAAAACACACAAGCACATTGAAGCTAAATGACATGCTACTAAACAATGAATGGTTTAACAATGAGACCAAAGAAGAAATCAAAAGATACCTTGAGACAAATGAAAATGAAAGCACAATGACCCAAAATCTATGGCACAGCCAAAAACAGTTCTAAAAGTGAAATCCATAAGAATACAGGTCTAAGTAAAGAAAAAAGAAAAATCTAAAATAAATAATCTAACCTTACACTTCAAAAATCTAGAAAGAGAAGAATAAACAAAGCCCAAAGTGAGTAGAAGGAAGGAAATAATAAAGATCAGAGTGGAAATAAATAAAATAGAGTCTAAAATAACAATAGAAGAGATAAAACCAAGAGCAATTCTTTGAAAAGATAAATGAGATTGGTCAACTTTTAAACAGACTCATCAAGAAAAAAAAGAGGAGCAATTCAAATAAATAAAATCAGAAATGAAAGAGAAGAGGTGACAATTGAAATCACAAAAATACAAAGGATTATAAGAAAACACTGTGAAGAATTATATACCAACTAATTGGACAATCTTGAACAAATGGATCAATGCCTAGAATCATTCTACCTTCCAAGACTGAAGTCAATAATAAACAGAAAATCAGAGCAGACTGATAAATACTTATGAAATCTAATCAGTAATCAAAACACTCATAACAAACAAAAATCCCAGACTTGATGGTTTCACTGGTGACTTTTACTAAACATTCAATGAATTAACACCTTATCTTTCTCAAATTTTCAAAAAAAGGATAAATGCATAAGAAGGTGGGAAGGTTCCCAAGCTTATTTTACAAGCCCATCATTACCCTGATTTTAAAACCAGACAAAGCCATTGCAAGAAAGAATTATAGGCTAATATTTGTGATGAATGTAGATGCAAAAATCCTCAACAAAATATCAGCAAGCCAAATTCAATATTACATTAAAAATATAATACACTATGATCAAGTGGGATTTATTACTGGGATGCAAAATTGATTCAGTATCTACAAATCAATTAACATGGTATACCACATAAAATTAAAGATAAAAATCATATGATTAAATCAATAGATACAAAAATGCATTTGACAAAATCCAACATCAATTTAAGATAAAATAAAACCTCTCCACAAAATGAGAATAGAGGGAACATACCTGAACATAATAAAGGCCATATATGACAAACCTACAGCTAACATCATACTCAGAAGTGCAATGTTAAAAGTGTTTTTCTTAGATCAGGAAGAGCTCAAGGATATCCAATTTCACCACTTTTATTCAATGTAGTACTGAAAGTCTTAGCCACAGCAATCAGACAAGAAGAAGAAATAAAAGCCATCTAAATTGGAAAGGAAAAAGTAAAACATTATTTGCAGATGACATGATACTGTATATAGAGAACCCTAAAGATTCCACATAAGAACTACTATAACTGATAAAATGAATTCAGTAAAGTAGCAGGATACAAAATAAATATCCAGAAATCAGTTGCATTTTTATACACCAATAATGAACTATCAGAAAGGGAAATTAAGAAAATAATCCCATTTACAAATGCTTCAAAAAGAATAAAATACGTAGGAATAAATTTAACTAAGGAGATAAAAAATCCTGTACTCAAAAAATTATTACCACATTGAAAAAATAAATTGAAGATACAAATAAAAAGCATATATCATGCTCATGTATATGAAGAATTAACAATGTTAAAATGTCCATACTACCCAATCTATAGATTCAATGCAATCCCTATCAAAATACCAATGGCATTTTTCACAGAACTAGGACAAATAATTCTAAAAATTATATGGAACCACAAAAGCCATTGAATAGCCACAGCAATCTTTAAAAAGAACAAAGTTGGAGGTATCATGCTACCTTATATCAAACAACACTACAAGGCTACAGTAATCAAAACAGCTTTGTAGTGACATAACTACAGACACATAGATCAATGAAAAAGAGAGCCAAGAAATAAACTTATGTTTTTGTGGTCAAGTAAAGGAGACAAGAATATATGGTGGGTTAAATAATGTCCCTTCAACAAACAGTGTTGGCAAAACTGGACAATTACATGCAAAAATGAAACTAGACTACTTTTTATACTATGTACAAGAATAAACTCAAAATAGATTATAAACTTAAATGTAAGCCTCAGAACCAAAAAACTCCTAGAAGATAACATAGGCAGTAAATCCTTTGACATTATTCTTAGTAATACTTTTTTTGGATATATCTTCTCAGGCAAGGGAAACAAAAGAAAAAATAAACAAACAGGAGTATATCAAACTAAAAAGGTTTTGCACAGCAAAAGAAACCATCAAAAAAACCCCAAAAAATATATTCTACCTAATGGTTGAAGATATTCACCAATGATAATATGATAAGGGGTTAATATTGAAACTTATTAAGAACTAATACAACTTAACACCAAAAAGCAAACAATGTTATTTAAAAAATTAGCAAAAAACCTGAATAGACATGTCTCCAAAAAGGACATATAGTTGGCCAACAGACTCAGTGATTGAACCAGGAGGTCATGATTCTATTCCCAGTCATGGCACATGCCCGGGTTGTACACCCCTCCCCCAACTAGGGGGTGTGCAGGTGGCAGCTGATCCATGATTCTCTCTCATTATTGATGTTTCTCTCTTCCCCTTCCTTTCTGAAATCAATAAAAATATATTTTAAAAAATATACCACTTTGCAACTCTCAGAATGGATATCAACAATAAATCAACAAACAAGTGTTGGCGAGGTATAGGAAAGAAAATCCTAAATTTCACATTATTGCAGCCACTGTGAAAAATAGTATAGAGGTTCCTAAAAAAATTAAAAATAGAACTACCTTATTACCCAATAATTCCACTACTGGGTATTTATTTGAAACACTAAATTGGAAATATATGTGCAGCCCTACGTTCATTGCAACATTATTTGCAATAGCCAAGATTTGGAAGCAACCTAAGTGTCCACCAGTAGATAATTGGATAAAGAAGATGTGGTACATATATAGAATGGAATATGACTGGGCCATAAGAAAGAAAATATTATTTGTGATAATATGAGTGGACCGAAAGGGTGTTATGCTAAGTGAAATAATTCAGACAGAGGAAGACAAATACAATATAGTTTTCCTTATTTGTGGATTCTAGAAACCAAAATAAAAAAGCAAACAAAACAAACAACTTAACATCAAAAAGCAAACAATCTGATTAAAAAATGAGCAAAAGACCTGAATAGGCATGTCTCCAAAGAGGACATACAGATAGCCAATAGACTTATGAAAGGATGCTCATCAGATAAATGTAAATTAATCATGAAAAGACTGATAGTTGCCAGATGAGAGGGGGTTTACAGAGGTGGGTAAAAAAAGTGAAGGAAATATCACATGATCTCACTCATTTGTGGAATATAATGAACAACATAAACTGATGAACAAAAACAGATCCAGAGACAGAAAAGCATCGATCAGACTGTCAAACCTCAGAGGAAAGGTAGGGAAGGGTGCGAGTAAGGGGGAGAGATCAACCAAAGGACTTGTACTGGTATGCATGCATATAAGTCTAACCAATGGAAACAGATACCATGGGGGTGAGGGCATCAGTGGGGGGGAGGCAATAGGGGGTTAAGAACACATATGTAATACCTTAATTAATAAAGAAAAATAAAACAAATAAAAGAAAAAAAGAAAAAAGTGAAGGAATTAAGAAGTACAAATTGGTAGCTACAAAATAATCATGAGGATGTAAAAATAGAGCATAGGGAATGTAGTCAATAATATTGTAATGACTATGTATGGTGCCAGGTTTGTTCTAGACTTATCAGGGGGTCACTTCATAAGTCATTGAAATATCAAACCACTATGCTGTACAGCTGAAACTAATATATTGAGTGCAAACTATGATTGAAAAATTACCAAAAAAAAAAAAAAAAAAAGAAAGAAAGAAAAAGGAAGCTACTCAAAATGTAGAGAGGGAGAAGCAGGAAGGACAAATCCAAACTTGGCTGTATTTCAGAATTTAAAAAAAGGAGTCTGCCATACACAAAGGAAGAGGGAAACATGAACATGATAAAACCCATGGTAGAACAAGCGTAAGAAAAGGGTTGGCAATATAAATTTATATCAGTCTGCATTTATCAAGACTTCTAGATAGTTCTATTTGATTTGGTTTGATGTCCATAGTGGGAGAAAGAAAATTTTTCATGGTTTAAATCTTTTTTAAAAAGAGAAAATAAGGATAATTATTTACATTCTAAGTAAGAAATGAGCAGATTATAAGAAATTTTGCCACAGAACTATACAGAAGAATTAAAATTATAGTTTTATACTCATAGATGTTTGCAGGTTTTCATTAGATTTTTGTTATTTCCTATTCTCTTCATTCCATAACAATATGTGAGGATGATACCAAATGACTCATGAGAACTCTGTTTTCTTAACACCTGGATATGGTAGAATGCAGTCTGATGTGGAGAACTCTTTAGTTTCTTCATGATTGAGAGCTTAAGGCAGAGCCTTAACAACCCCAAAGTTTAAAGAAATGTAAGGACCCCGAAACAGAGCAAAATCTGTATATAGTGTCTGGAGCTTTCAAAGGACACCCATGTATCATGTGTGTTGCTAATAGCACCTATAAAAGGGACAAGCCATTGACAAACTGGCTGATGGGGGTTACCAGTTCAAATATAGAGGAATTTCCACTGGGAGTATAATAAAATGCTAATAAAAAGATATTATTGCATGTTTTCAAAACTTGCTTTTAAAAACAAATTTAATATAAAATTATCCCATTTTGATTCTATTGTTTTTAACTAATTTTCTTCTTAACTTAATATCGATTACCATATGAATTTTTCTTTTTTAAAAACTCAAATTAAAAATTTTTAAATAAAAAATTGAGGGTTCTGTAATCCTTTGGTTTCTCCATGTTTAATCTAGCTAGGATTATCACCCAGATTGTAGGGACAAGATTCATCCATATATAGGGTTTAGCACACTGTACATATACATGCACATACATTAAAAAATTAGGATTATTGGGTTTCCATTTTTTATTATTTTAAGCTGTAAGAGTGGAAGGGGGTTGGTTGGAGGATAGGTGAGAAGGTGAGGGTATTAAGCAAATGGGGAAAAACTCATAGACACAGACAACAGTATGGTGATCACCAGAAGGGAGAGGGGAGGGGGAGGTAGAAGAGGGTAAAGGGGAGATAAATGGTGATGGAAGGAGACCTAACTTTGGGTGGTGAACACACAATAAAATATGCAGGTGATGTATTGTAGAATTATAGCTGAAACCTATATAATTTTATTAACCAATGTCACTCCAATAAATTCAATAAAAATTAAAAAGATAAAATTTATACATACTCAGATTTTAGTTTATTCTGGCCTTAAACTAGTTTTTATTTCAGATCCAAGGCTTATAACTCCATGGTATTTTCTATTTGAGATCTGTTTTGATTACTTGTTTCATCTATAATGGTTATCATGTTCTTCTTTTTTACCAGTTATGAGGAAAACACACACACTCACATGTAAGTACACATACATATTTATGGACAGATAACTGTGTGTTATGTCATTTAAATAAGAAATCACTGTGGCTTTCTCATGAGCTCATGGCTTATCATATTTTCAATGTCTCATTCATTCATTTTTCTTATAAGAACCTGAGCAAACAGTTACATGTAATCATTGTCCCCTTGAATGACTATTCCCTAATAGCCAGATCTTTTTCGGACCTGCATTGCTACACATGTTTTGCTTTCTTCACAATGGTCTGTTCATCTCTTCTCTGGTGTTTCCATTTCTGCCTTTGTAGATTAAAACATACCTTTGAAAAAATACATAAATGGTAGAAAGTAAGAGGGGCTGGTCAAGACAATGGAAAATTCTTCTGTCCATTCCATTGCTATTGGATTGGCTGAACTGTAGAAATTGACAAAAGCAGGAAACAGGAGCATTATAACTATTCTAGAGGCCTGATGCACGAAATTTGCCTCTGCCGCCTCGCCTCTGCCTCAGCCTCGGCCCTGGCCTGCCGTGTGGCTTTGTCCTGAAGGAAGGACGTCTGGTCTAATTAGCATATTATTCTTTTATTATTATAGATACTGTAGTCTGTTTCTCTTAAGAGGTAATTGTTAAGTACCAAAATGATAATCTGGTCAGTGTAAGGGAGATTTTAAAAAGACAGTTCTTGTGTTTGCTGGTATACTAGTATAAAACCATTTGTAATGTGTAGAAAATTGAGGGAAAATTCTGTCCTGTCTAGACTTATCATGTGTTGCCTTTCCTAGATGACTGTGCAAGCTGGATTCTCAACATATTCAGGTGTTGTAAAACATGAGCTGTTTCAGTTTTCAATACATAGGAGAAAATATAGCCAACCCATACTGAAGATTGTCAACTTCTGAATCCACAGTAATGATAAGGAAAAGGGAGATTAGGTGGGGGGAAGATTTCAGAGACTGTAATAAAAAAGTCATTTTCTCTTCTTTTTTAAGCCTACCATGACAAAAACCACAAAGTAACACTGCTTTCATACAGTGGTTTGTTGCCCTAAGTGACTTCAGTTTAATTTATTGTTTCACAGTTGCCTGATAGGCAAGAAGACCACTAAAATCAGAAGCAATCGGAAGCCATTTTATTTGTGAGATAGAAGATATTACTATTATTTAAAGTCTGCTATTTTAAGACGAAAACAGATATTGAAAAGCAAGAAACTGATCTGAAATTACACAACAAGTTGGTAGCATTTATTTTATGACAATACCAATCTAGATTGGTACTTCCTTTACTACTCTGGAAAGTCTACAGTGAATTGGTTGGCTATGTACTAAATTATATGGTAAACAGCATGACTGTTTTAACTTGATACCTGTAGCACAATGGGGGTCTTTGAAATGATACAGTACTTGGAAATTTTTATGGTGCATATTCCTATAACTACTATGTCATCTACTCCAAAATAATACCTGAAATACCTTCCACTGCAGTTTAAGCCCTATTTTCTTTTTCTGTCCTCATTGGAGATTATTAGCTAGTCATACTCTTCCCCCCTCCTCCTTTTGTCTCATCCAAAACAAGTTAAAAACCTTTCCTATTAAAGAATGATTTTTTTCTACAAACCAACCCACATTCTTTCTCTACTCTACAACCTTCTCTTTTATATGCTAAAAGATCCAAGTAAATTAGAACCTGTCTTCAAACCCCTGTTTATATCATTGTTTTTGTGGTTTTCTTTCTCTAGTCTTAACTCTTCACTGAAGATGAGATATGGAACATACTGTTTTCTCCACTATATAATTAAGAAATTATGTGCACCATTTATATGTGATATATCTTTGTTCTAATATACCACCTGTGCTGTCTACCCATGAAGACAACAAGACAAAATATCTTGGGAATAGCTTTCACTCCTCTGGGAGTGAAGTGGAAGGGAAAGGGATATGTTCTGATTTATTTCTGACTTGTATCTGGTGGTATATTAGAGCTTCCTTGAACCAGCTCTTGACAATCAATTGTGCACATTGCTTCCCAACTCTAAGCTCATGTTCAGTAATTGGTAGCTTGAAATTAGCCATGGTTAAGTATTTACCTTATGGAAATCATCAAAGGCAACAAATCAGATCTCCTCACCCCTCAAGCTAGTGTTAAACATTTATCAGCATATGACTACCTGTTTCATAATTATTCCTGATCAGAAAGTTTATCTCAGCACTTATCTGCTTCTAGTACTTTATAAACATAGTCAAAATATAGTTACTACAAGCCATATACCTATATCTATATATCTTTCTGTCTATTTGCAGATTTCAGTCTGGAAGATGTAAAATTAGGCCATAGACAAAGGTGACAATCTGTAAGGAAATAAGATAACAAGTAGTAAGGTGGTGGTGGAGTAGGTGGAAAATATACTCATTCACTCCCAGGACCAAACTGGAAATTACAACTAAAGTATAGAACAATCGCCGTAGTTGGTTTGGCTCAGTGGATAGAGTGTAAGCCTTCAGACTGAAGGGTTCCAGGTTTGATTCCTGTCAAGGGCACATGCCTAGGTTGTGGGCTTCATCCCCAGTAGGGGGCATGCAGGAGGCAGCCGATCAATGATTCTCATCATTGATGTTTCTATCTTCCTCTTCCTTCCTCCTTGAAATGAATACAAATAATATTAAAATGTAGAACAATTAACCAGAATAACCAACTGAAGAATAGTTGAAGAGTATTATTATAACCAAGGATTTACAGAAGCCAAATTGAGACTGGTAGGAAGGGTGGAGACACAAAAAGGGCTGGCCTCACTCCCATGGGTGGTAGCTGAGATTCAGGAAGGATATCTCAGCTGCAAGGGTTCTCCCTGAGAATTGTGGGATCTCAACCCCAAGCCAGGCTCCCCAACCAGAGCACCAGAGCCAGGAAGAGATGCCCACATAACATCCATCTGTGAAAAGCAGTGGGAAATCTGTCCACCAGGGAGAGACAGAGTCTGCTAGAGATATAGGCACCACCTTAAAGGACCAATGCACAAAATCTCATTTGTAGTCACTCAGCCTGGGCTCTGGTGGAGGGAGGGTAGATTGGAATAGATTTGTGTAAGGATAGCCTGGGGTTTGTGGCTCTTGGAAGAGTTGAAAGGACACCCATCAAGATCCCTGTGATGAGTGCCTCTCCCATACTGTAGATGCCATCTTTCTTGGGTTGGGCACACTTCCCCATATGGCATCATCCTGGGGGAATGCAATGGCCCTACCTTCTAGACTCCCTGTTGCCCCACCTTATGGAGCTTATGCCCTGCTGAGGAGTCAGCTGCCTGGGCCAGAGTGTAAAGATCTGGACAGACTAGGGGTATCAGTGACTAAGTGATGTAGCATTGGGGTGGGGGCCATTTCCCCACTTTCCTGTGAACCTGACAGACACATTCCCCTTAGGAGAGATCCACTATTCCCATTCTCCTGACTTGTGGTGGCTCCATCCTATCATACATGGGGTCCCCAAGAGGTCTGGGCAGAATCCAGGACAGACTGAGTTGTGTTATTCTGGGGTGGAGGCTACTCCCCCATTTTCCCACAAGGCTGACTGGAAACTCCCCCTCATGGGAGATACAGTAACACCATTCTCCTGACACCCAATGACCCCTATTGCTGATATTGGGCTTCCAGCAGACTGGGACAGACTGAGTTGTGTGGCTCTATTATGTGGTCCATTTTACCATTTCCAATCAGTGCAGAGCCCTCCCTTTACCTGGCCAAATCTTGGTCTGTTTGGGACTGATCAACTTTGCTGGCTTCAATCTGACAACTTCCTGAGACCCTGCCACATCAAAAAGTTGTGCAGGCACCAACCAGATGACAGCTAGACTGGATATACCCTGTGACATTTGCTGAATGGCCTCAGACCCAGCATTGGCACTGAACCTGTTTCAATATGGTGAATACCACTCACCCCTACCTGGTGAATCACTGAGAGCCTACCTCATGAAACTTAAGTACCACCAGAAGTTCTTTCAGTGACTGAGCCTAACCAGAAGGAGGAGGGAGATGGAGGCTTATCTTGGTGCACATTGGGCCTTTTGATGACCTGACCCTGGATTCGGGGCTGGTGGAAGTAACCTTGGTACACTGCTTGATCCTTCCAACACGTACCCAGGCCTAGCAGAGGCAGCCACAAACTGTGGATTGCATGGTAGCTAGAAACAGGTTTCCCAGGGCCAGTCACAGGCAGCTTCTTACACTGACATCCACCAGAGTCTCTCCCAAGGGGCCCCAGAACCAACATACCTAGTGGCAGCTTTAGACAACATTAGGGCAAGATCCAATTAGATTCACAAGTGGCATATACAAAGGAAGATTTCAGCAAGCACTAGTCCCTGCTGAGGTAAATTCTGCTTTGTGTGGTCACCACCTACACAGCAGATCATACACTGTGGTTGAGGTCATTCATTACAGTTATCCAGCATGAGGGATGAACCCCCACATGAACAGACCAATAGCAATCAAGAGTAAATTACAACAAGAGGGTTCATATCACCCACACAAGTGACATTCCTAGAGCACCCTGCTCAGGTGATCAAGGAGACAATGCCACTGTATCCCACAAAATACTATATCCCACAAAGACTGGGAGACATAGAAGATCTACCTAATACACAGTAACAAACACAAAGAGGCAGCCTAAATGGGGAGCCTAAGAAACATGCCCCAAATGAAAGAACAGGAAAAATATCTAGAAAAAGAACTAAATGAAATAGAAGAAAACATTTACCAGATATAGAGTTTAAAAAATGGTTATAAAGATGTTCAAGGAAATTAGTAAGAAATACATGAGCATGAAAATGGACATAGAAACCATAAAAAAGAACCACTCAGAAATTAAGAATACAATATCTGAAATGAAGATTACACTAGAAGGAATAAACAGTAGGTTGGGTGAAGCAGAGGACTGAGTCAGTGATTTGGAAGACAAGGTAGCAGAAAATACCCAATCAGAGTACCAAAAGAAAAAAATATTTTTTTTTCATGTGCACTCCACTTTATTAAGCAGCAATGTCCATAAGTGACACTAGTCCAGTAGGAACATATATCTTTTTGGTTTGTTTGTTTTTTCCTCCCCACCCATTGACCTCCTCTGCCCCTACACACCCTTCCAGGCCTTCACCACTATATTGTCTGTGTCCATGGGCTAAGCATATATGCATATAAGTTCCCTGGTTAATCACTCCCCCACACACACAAATCCCCACCTTCCCTCTGAAATTTGTCAGTCTGCTCCATGCTTCTATGTCTCTGGATCTATTTTGTTCATCAATTTATTTTGTTTGTTAGATCCCACATATAAGTGATATTATTTTCATACAGAAAAAAAAATTAAAAAGAGGACAGTTTGAGAGATTTGGGGGACAACATGAAGCATCACAACATCCACATCATAGGGGTAAGGACAAGTGAGAGAGCAAGGGATCAAGAACCTATTTGAAGAAAGAATGACTGAAAACTTTCCTAACCTCATGAAGGAAAAAGACACACAAGTCCAGAAAGCACAGAAAGCCCAAAACAAGATAAACCTAAGAAGGCCTATACCAAGACACATCATAATTAAAATGCCAAAGTTTAGGAGAACCAAGATGGTGGCATAGGTAAATCCTGGTCCTTGCTGTCTCCCACACCCACATCAAAATTACAACTAAAATACAGAACAACCATTATTCAGAACTGCCTGAAAGCTGGCAGAATGGAAGTCCTAAACCTATACAAGTAAAGAAGAAAGTACATCGAGACTGGTAGAGGAGACAGAGTTGTGGTACAGTCCAGTCTGACACCCACATGTAGCGTGGTTTTATTTGGGAGGGATCTCTCCACTGCAGAGGACTCCCATGAGAAGCAAGGGGTTCCAGCCCCAAATAGACCATTTGCCCAGGGTTCCAGAGCTAGGAAGAGAAGTCCCCATAACTTAGGGCTGTAAAAATCAGCAGGGATTGTGGGTTGAGTGACTAGGAGGTTGCTGGAGACTCAGGTACTCCCTCTGAAAGGGTCAGCACACGAACTTACATGGTCTCACTCCCTCTGAGCTCCAGCACTGGGCAGTGGCATTGCAGAAATGAGGGATATATGGGGAGGAACTAGATTGTCTGACATTGGGGCAGAAACTTGGGAGCAGCTTTCTCCCAGATGGAGGTGCTCACAGGGGTCATTGTTCCTGTTCTGGGATCTCCCCTGTCACAGAGCTGACTGGTGGCAATATCTGAGTTTCCATCAGCATGGCTCACACTGTTCACTCCACCCTGGTGATTCCCTGGGATCCCACCCCATCCAACTTGCAGCCCCACCCGAGTTGTTTGCAGCGGCTTTTCCATATGAATAGCCTGTCCTGGATCAGGCACCAGACTTCCCCAAAATCTCTTAAACAAGAAGTAGCTGGCATCAGGATGCCCATACCTAGCAATAAGTGGTCCAAGACCCAGCACGAGCACCAGCCTGTCTGACTTTACACCTTGATCTCTCCTGGGCACTTCCAAGCCAAATACAAATAGCAGCCATTTGAATATTGCTCAATAGCTCTTTCCAGGTGACCCCAGGCAGTGGCTGACTTTGCACCTCCCAAGAGGCTCCAGAGCAGTGCACATAGTGGACAGCTTGAGACCATACTAGACTACAATTCTACACATCCACAAGCAACACATGCAAGGAGCAGATTCAGTGAACACCAAAGTCCCACTGAAGCAAATCCTGCTCCATAGGGATGTCTCTTGCACAATAGCTCTTCCACTGGCCTAGCAGTCAACTCCTCCCAGTGACACCAACAGCAATCAAAACTCAACTACAACAAAACTGTGCACATAGCCCACACAGGGGCATACCTAGAGTGGCCAATTCAGATGATTGGGAAGCTGAACCACTGAGCCTGACAAGGATACCTATTACACAAGGCCATTCTACCAATTCTAGAAGACATAGCAGCTTTATCTAATATATAGAAACAAATGCACAGAAGGAGCCAAAATTTGGACAAAAAGAAACATGTCACAAATGAAAGAATGGGAGAAATCTCCAGAAGAACTAAATGAAATGGAAGCAAACAAGCAAAACAATGGTTATAAGGATGCTCAAGTATCTTAATGAGATCTTCAAGGGACTTAGAGCATCAAAGACATGAAAAAGGACCAGTCATAAATTAAGCATACACTAACTGAAATAAAGCATAATTTACAGCCATTCAACAGTAGAGTAGAGGATGCCAAGAATCAAATCAGCAATTTGGAATGTGAGGAAGCAGAAATACCCAATCAGAAGAGCAAAGGGATAAAAAATCCAAAAATATGAAGATAGTGTAAGGAGCCTCTGGGACAACTTCAAGTGTACCAACATTTGCATTATGTGGGTGTCAGGAGAAGAGAGAAAGATATTGAAAATGTATTAGAAGAAATAATGACAGAAAACCTTCCCTACCTGATGAAAGAAATAGACTTACAAATCCATGAAGCACAGAGAGTCTCAAACAAGGGAATCCCAAAGACCCCCCACACCAAGACACATTGTAATTAAAATACCAAGGGTTAAAGACAAAGGGAGAATCTTAAAAGCAGCAAGAGAAAAGCAGTTGGTTACCTACAAGGGAGCACCCATAAAACTGTCAACTGATTTCTCAACAGAAACTTGGCAGGCCAGAAGGGAGTGGCAAGAAATACTCAAAGTGATGAATAGCAAGGGCCTACAACCAAGATTACTCTACCCAGAAAAGCTATCATTTAGAATTGAAGGTCAGATAAAGAGATTATCAGACAAGAAAAAGCTAAAGGAGTTCATCACCACCAAACCACCAGTATTACATGAAATGTTGATGGATATTCTTTAAGAAGAAAGAAGAAAGAAGAAGAAGAAAGAAGAAGAAGAAGAAGAAGAAGAAGAAGAAGAAGAAGAAGAAGAAGAAGAAGAAGAAGAAGAAGAAGGAGAAGAAGAAGGAGGAGGAGGAGGAGGAGGAGGAGGAGGAAGAGAAGGAGGAGAAAAGATAAATATATGAACAATAAAATGACAATAAATACATACCTATCAACAATTGAATTTTAAAAATTTAAAAATCAAAATAAATGAACAATGAATCTAATGAACAAAATAAACTCATGAATAAAATAGAACTAGAAGCATGGAAACATGGAACAAACTTTTGAATGTCAGAGGAAAGAGAGGGTGGGGAGAGATTAACTAAAGATCTTTTATGCATACATGCATTACCTATGGACACAAACATTAAGGTGGTGAAGGCCTGGAGGGGCAAGATCTGTGTGGAGGAGGGAAATGGAGGGATAAAAGGAGAAGACATCTGTAATACTTTCAACATTAAACATTAAAAAAAAAATTTCACTTGAATGCTAGAGTAGTGACTAGTACTTCAGGCTTTAAAGGCAGACTGCAAGGGTTATAATCCTGGCTATGGAACCTTAGGAAATTTCCTTAACCTCTTTGTGCCTCTGTCTTCTTATTTGTAAAATGGGTATATGATGGCTCCTAACTCATGGAATTGTTTTAAAAATTAAATAAATAAATTCATGTATGCTAAAAAAAAAAAAAAAAGCCAATGTTTAAAGACAAAGAGAGAATCTTAAGGGCAGCAAGAAAAACACAGTTACCTACAAGGGAGCTCCCATAAAACTGTTAGCTGATTTCTCAACAGAAATATTTCATGTCAGAAGTGTTTGGCATGAAATATTCATTCAAAGTGATGAAAAGAAGGGACCCAAAACCAAGACGACATTACCCAGGATGGGTGTCATTTAAAACTGAAGGATAAATAAAGAGCTTCTCAGATAACAAAAAGCCACAGGAGTTCATTACCACCATACCACTTTTACAAGAAATGTTAAAGTTTTTTTTAAAAGAAGAGGAAGGAGAAGGAGAAGGAGAAGGAGAAGGAGAAGGAGAAGGAGAAGGAGAAGGAGAAGAAAAAACAGGGACATACTTAAAAGAATAAAATGACAATAGATACATACCTATGAATAATCACTTTAAATGTAAATGACTAAATTTTCCAATCAAAAGACATAGGATAGATGAGTGGATAATAAAACAAGATCCATATATATGCTGTCTACAAGAGACACATCTCAGAATGAAGGATACATACAGACTAAAAGTACTAGTAAAAAATTGAAAGTGATATTTCATGCAAATGGAAATGAAGAAAGCTAGTGTAGCAATATTTATATCTGACAAAATAGACTTTAAAGCAAAGGCTATAGTAAGAGACAAAGAAGGACACTACATAATGATAAAGTAATCAATCCAACAAAAGGATATAATCCTTGTAAATATTTATGCACACAACATAGGAGCACCTAAATATGTGAAGTAAATATTGATGGACATAAAGAGAGAGATTGACAGTAATACCATCATTATAGGGGGTTTTAACACCCCATTGACATTTATGGATAGATCTTCCAGAAAGAAAATCAACAAGGAAACAAGGGCCTTCAGATAGAATTAATTGATATTTTTAGAGCACTCCACCTCAAAGCAGCAGATTATACATTCATTCCAAGTACACATGGAACATTCTCAAAGACAGACCACGTGTTAGAACACAAAACAAGTCTCAAATTTAAGAAGATTGAAATCATAACAAGCACAGTCTCTGACTATGATGATATAAAACTAGAAATTAATCACAGGAAAAATCTGAAAAACACACAAATACATAAAAGTCAAATAACATGTGACTAAATAATGAATGGGTTAAAAATGAAATCAAGGAAGAAATCAAAAGATTCCTTGAAACAAATGAAAATGAGAACACAACAAACTCAAACCAAGGGACAGTGTAAAAGCAGTCCTAAGAGGGCAATTCATAGCGTTGCAGGCCTATTTTAAGAAGGAAAAAAAAATCTCAAATAAAAACCTAACTTTACACCTAAGTGAGTACAAGGAAAGAAATTATGAATATCAGAGTTAAATAAATGATATGGAGTCTAAAAGTGCAATACAAAATATCGGTGAAAACAAGAGCTGTTTTTTAAAGATAAACAAGATTGACAAACTTTAACCAGACTCATCAATAAAAAAGGATAGAAGACCCAAATAAATAAAATCAGAAATGAAAGAGGAGAAGTAACAAGTGACACCACATAAATACAAAGGATTGTAAGAAAATATTAGGAACAACTATATGCCAACAAATTGGACAATCAAGATGAAATGGATGAATTCCTAGAAACATACAATTTTCCAAAACTGAGTCATGAAGAATCAGAAAATCTGAATAGGTTTACAACTAATGTAATTGAAGCAGTAATTTTAAAATTCCAAGCAAACAAAAGTCATGGACCAGATAGCTTCACAGGTGAACTTTTCCAAACATTCAAAGAAGAATACAAAACTTTTCAAACTATTCAAAAAATTTTAAGATGAGGGAAGGCAAACAAACTTATTTTATTATCCTAATTTCAAAACCAGATAAAGATACTACAAAGGAACACTTATATTACAATATCCCTGATGAACATACATGCTTAAATTCTCAACACAATATTAGGAAACTGGATCCAGCAGTACATTAAAAAGATCATACACCATAACCAAGTGGGATTTATTCTGGGGATGCAAGGTTGATACAGTATCTGAAAATCAATAAACATGATACACCACATAAACAAAATGAAGGATAAAAATTGCATGATCATATCAAAAGATGTGTAAACAGCATTTGTTAAAGTCTAGCACCCTTTTTATAATAAAAACTTTCAACAAAGTGGAATAGAGGGAACATCCTCAACATAATAAAGGCCACACATGACAAACCCACCGCCAATGGGCAAAAACTAAAAGCTTTTCCCTTAACATCGGGAACAAGACAGGGATGTCCACTTTTACCACTCTCATTCAATCTATAACTGTAAGTCCTCGGCACAGAAATCAGGCAAGAATAAGAAATAAAAAACATCCAATTGGAAAGGAGGAAGTAAAATTGTCATTATTCACAGATGACATGCTACTGTATACAGAGAACCCTAAAGATTCCACCAAAAACCTACTAGAACTGATAAATGCAGTCAGTAAAGTAGAAGGATACAAAATTAATATCCAGAAATCAGTTGTATTTTTATACACCAATAATGAACTATAAGAATTGGAAAGTAAAAAAAAATCCCATTTATAATTGCATCAAAAATAAAATACATAAGAATAAATTTAAGCAAGGAGGTAAAATATCCTGTACTTGGAAAATTACAAGATACTGAAGAAAGGAATTGAAGAAGATGCAAGGAAGTGGAAGAATATACAATGTTCATGTATAGGAATATTTAACATCATGAAAATGCCCAGACTACCCAAAACATCCTGCAGATTCAACTCAATTCTTATCAAGATACCAATGGCATATTTCACAGAACTAAAACAAGTATTTCAAAAATTTATATGGAACCACAAAAGACCCCAAATAGAAATAATAAACTTGAGAAAGAAGATCAAGGACGGAGAAATCATGCTACCTGATATTAAACTCTGCTAAAAGGCCATAGGAATCAAAACATAATGGTACTGGCATAAAAACAGACAAATAGATCAATGAAACATAATAGAGAATCCAGAAATAAACCCGCACCATTATGGTCAATTAATATAGTGTAGAGACAGCCTGTACAATAAATGCTATTGGAAAATTGGACACATACATGAAAAAAATGAAATTAGACCTCCTTCTTACAATATGCACAAGAATAAATTCAGCCTGACCGATCTGGTTCAGTGGTTGAGAGTTGACCTATGACCAGGAAGTCATGGTTAAATTCCTGCTCAGGGCACATGCCCGGGTTGTGGGCTCAATCCCCAGTGGGGGGCATGTGGGAGACAACCGATCAATGATTATCTTTCATCATTGATGTTTTATCTCTCTCTCCCTCTACTTCTCTGAAATCAATAAAAATATGTCTTTTCAAAAATAATAAATTCAAAGCAGATTAAAATTTAAATGTAGGATTAAAAACCATAAAAATCCTAGAAGACAACATAGACAGTAAAATCTCTGACATTTCTCATAATAATTTTTATATATATCTTCACACATGGTAAACAAAGGGAAAAAATAAATAAATAGGATTACATCAAACTAAAACATTTTTGAGCAGCCAAGGAAACAATCAACTGATTGAAAAGTCAACCCATTGAATGGAAGAATATATTCACTGGTGACATATATGATAAGGGTTAATTTTCAATATTTATAAAGAACATATATAAATCAATAGCAAAATTAACAATCCAATTAAAAATGGACAAAGAACCTGAATAGACACTTCTATTTTTAAAAAATATTTTTATTGATTTCAGAAAGGAAGGGAGAGAAAGAGAGATAGAAACATCAATGATGAGAAAATCATTGATTGGCTGCCTCCTGCATGCCCCCCATTGGGGATCGATCACCAACCTGGGCCCTGACCTGGAATCGAACTATGACCTCTTGGTTCATAGATTGATGCTCAACCACTGAGCCACACCAGTCAGGTTCCTCTTTGGACATACAGATGGCCAGTAGACATATGGAAAATAAAAAGCTCAACATTAGTAATCATCATAGAGATGCAAATTAAAGCCACAATGAGATATCACCTCACACCTGGCAGAATGGCAAACATCAATAAATCAACAAACAACAAGTGTTGGCGAGGATGTGGAGAAAAGAGAACCCTAGTGCACTGTTGGTGGAAATGCAAACTGGTATAGCCACTGTAGAAAACACCATGGAGTTTCCTCAAAAAATTAAAAATGGAACTGCCTTTTGACCCAGTTTTCTCACTTCTGGGAATATATTCTAAGGTTCCCGATACACCAATGAAGACTTGTCTGCTCTGCTCAGGAGACACTGGACCACACACCAGACCAGCTTCTCTATGAGTCATCCTTGTAGATGAAGACAGTGACTTCCATGATTTGAAAGGAGAACTAGGTGAATTTGTCAAAAAACACTACCCTTTAAAAACTAAAGTAGTAAGAAATACAAAGCATGAGAGATTAATTGGAGGAAGAATGATTGGAGCAGCCCACATAACAGAATTCCTCATGTTCCTGGACAGCCACTGTGAAGTGAATGTGATGTGGCTGCAGCCTTTGCTGGCCACTATCTAGGAGGACGGGCAGACGATCATGTGCCTGGTGATCACAGCATCAGTGGGAACACGCTGACCTACAGCTCATCCCATGTGGTGCGTGGAGGGTCCAAGTGGAGGCTGCACTTCAAATGAGATCTTGTTCCCCTTTGTGAGTTAGGAGGACTGGAAGGAGCTACTGCACCAATAAAATCACCTACAATGGCTGGAGGATTGTTTACCATGAATAGAAACTACTTCAATGAACTTGGGCAGTATGACAGTGGCATGAATATCTGAGGAGGAGGAAAACTTAGACATATCATTTCTGATTTGGATGTGTGGAGGTGCCGCGACCTGCATGGCAGGTTCAGGAGGGACTGCAGGAGATCCGATGCACAATGAAGACATTACACAAGAAATAAGTTTTAAGCATGGGGGGCAGGTGGAACCTCTCTTGGAAAGAGGAGGAACCATGAGTCCTTGTCTTGCCTGCTTTTATTCAACTTGGTTACACATTTGCCCTTAGCAAAGCACGTAGGCAGAGCATCTAGTAAGCAAATAGTATCAAAGGTCAGTAAAGCTCAGTAAAGTTCAATAGACATTTACTCAAAGACTATCAGCTCAGGAAATCACTTTGAGACCCTGCAATCTCAGCAAGAGCAATCCATGCTGGCGTCAGCCCTGCTGCTGCCCAAGGTTTATGTCATTCCAAATTACTTGTTGCACTTACATGCCAATGCTGCTATGCAGTGGTCTCTCGCATGGAGGTAAACTCTTAATCATCCCTTGCTCTAGAGTCAGACACATTTTCTGGAAAAGGCAACCATATGGTTCTCCTGAAGGCCAGAAGACCATAACCCTAACCCTAACCCTAACCCTAACACTAACCTCCTACTGTTTTCCATAGTAATCCTCTTTAATAATGGCATGATGTTTATCTTATCAGGAACTTATCATGATTTCCTGAGAAGACTTTATTGGAGACAGTTAATTTCTTTTTACTTTTATTATCATGTTATGAATAAATAATTTTAAACAAACTAATTGAATACACATCACTTTGAACTTCAGAAGACATCATTTATAAAATTATATTTCAGAGGCTGTTAACTATTACAAATTATTTTGTTGTATTATGGTACTACTTACATTTAAAATAAAGGATTCTGCCCTAGCAGGTTTGGCTCAGTGGATAGAACATCACGCTGTGGACTGAAAGGTCCTGGGTTCGATTCCGATAAAGGGTACATGTCTGGGTTGTGGCCTCTGTCCACAGTAGGGGGAATGCAGGAGGCAGCCGATCGATGATTATCTCTCATTATTGATGGTTCTAGGTCTCTCTCCCTCTCCATTCCTCTCTGAAATCAATATATATATATATTTTTTCCTCATATTTTATTTATTTATTTATTTATTTATTTATTTATTTATTTATTTATTATTGTCTAAAGTTTTATATGTGTCTCCTTTTTCCCTGATTGATCCCCCCCCCTCAGCCATTCCCACCCTGGGCAAGCCCCTCCCTGCCAGTGTTTGTGTCCATTGGTTATGCTAATATGCATGTATACAAGTCCTTTCATTGCTCTCTAACACACCCCCTCCCAACTCCCATACCATTTGTCTCTGGATTTATTTTTGTTCATCAAATTATGTTGATCATTATATTCCACATATGAGTGAGATCATGTGATATTTATCTTTCTCCAATTGGCTTATTTTGCTTAGCATAATGCTTTCCAGTTCCATCCATGCTGTTGCAAATGGTAAAAGTCCCTTTTTTTGCTGTGTAGTATTCCATTGTGTAGATGTACCACATATTTTTAATCCACTCATCTGCTGATGGGCACTTAGGTTGTTTCTAAATCTTAGCTATTGTAAATGTGCTGCTATAGGTTGTTTCTAAATCTTAGCTATTGTAAATGTGCTGCTATAGGTTGTTTCTAAATCTTAGCTATTGTAAATGTGCTGCTATGAACATAGGGGTGCATATATCCTTTTTGATTGGTGTTTCTGGTTTCTTGGGATATAGTCCTGCAAGTGGGATTACTGGGTCAAATGGGAGTTCCATTTTTAACATTTTGAGGAAACTCTACACTGTCTTCACAGTGGCTGCACCGGTCTTCATTCCCACCAGCAGTACATGAGGGTTTCTTTTTCTCCACATCCTTGCGAGTACTTGTTGTTTGTTGATTTGTTGATGATAGCCATTCTGACAGGTGTGAGATGGTACCTCATTGTGGTTTTGATTTGCATCTCTCAGATGATTAGTGACTTTGAGCATGTTTTCATATGTCTCTCAGCCTTCTCTATGTCCTCTTTTGAAAAGTGTCTACTTAGTTCCTTTGCCCATTTTTTTATTGGATCCTTTATTTTCCTTTTGTTAAGTTGTATGAGTTCTCTGTAAATTTTGGAGATTGTACCCTTATCTGAAATACCATTGTCAAATATGTTCTCCCATGCAGTGGGCTTTCTTGTTGTTTAGTTAATGATTAATTTTGCTGTGCAGAAGCTTTTCATTTTGATGTAGTCCCACTTGCTTATTTTGTCCTTAGTTTCCATTGCCCTAGAAGCTGTGTTGGTAAAGATATTGCTACGACATATGTCTGCTATGTTACTGCCTATGGAGTCTTATAGGATTTTTTATGGTTTCCCATCTTACATTTAAGTCCTTTAGGCATTTTTAGTTTGTTCTTGTGTATGGTGTAAGTTGGTGATCTAGTTTCATTTTGTGCATGTATCTGACCAAATATCCCAGCACCATTTATTGAAGAGACTGTCTTGACTCCATTGTATGCTCTTGCATCCTTTGTCAAATATTAATTGAGCATAATGGATTGGGTCTATTTCTGGGTTCTCTGTTCTGTTCCAATGGTCTATATGTCTGTTCTTCTGCCAGTACCAGGCACTTTTGAGAACCGTGGCCTGGTAATATATCTTGATATCTGGTATTGTGATCCCTCCAACATTGTTATTCTTTCTCAGGATTGCTGTGGCTATTCTGGGTCTTTTTTTATTCCAGATGAATTTTTGGAAAGTTTGTTCTAGATCTTTGAAATATGCTGTTAGTATTTTAATGGGGATTACACTGAATCTGTAGATTGTTTTGGATAGTATGGACATTTTAATAATGTTGATTTTACCAATCCATGAGCATGGTATGTTCTTCCATTTGTTTATGCCTTTGTCTATCTCTTTTTTAATGTTCTGTATTTTTCCAAGTACAGGTCTTTTACCTCCTTAGTTAAGTTTATTCCTAGGTATCTTAATTTTTTTGGTGCAATGGTAAATGGGATTGTTTTTTTAGTTTCACTTTCTGTGACTTCATTATTGGTGTGTAAAAAGGCCATAGATTTCTGGATGTTAATTTTGTATCCTGCTACATTGCCAAATTCATTTATTACATCTAGTAGTTTTTTGATGGAGTCTTTAGGGTTTTCTATGCACAATATCATGTCATCTACAAATAATGACAGTATTACTTCTTCTTTTCCAATTTGAATGCTTTTTATTTCGTCTTCTTGTCTGATTGTTATGGCTAGCACTTCCAGTACTATATCAAACAGGAGTGGTGAAAGTAGGCATCCCTGTCTTTTTGCTGTTCACAGGTTAAATGAGTTTAGTTTTTTGCCCATTGAGTATGATGTTGCCTGTAGGTTTGTCGTATAAAGCTTTTATTATGTTGAGGTATGATCCCTCTATTCCTACTTTGCTGAGAGTTTTTATCAAGAAAGAGTGTTGGATTTTGTCAAATGATTTTCTGCATGGAATGATATGATTATGTGATTTTTCTCTCTCAATTGATTTATGTAATGTATCACATTTATTGATTTGTGGATATTGTACCATCCTTGCATCTCAGGAATAAATCCTACTTGGTCATGATGTATGATCTTTCTAATGTAATGCTGGATCCAATTTGCTAGAATTTTGTTGAGGATTTTAGCATCTATGTTCCTCAAGAATATTGGCCTGTAGTTCTCTTTTTTTGTGGTGTCTTTATCTGGGTTTAGAATTAGGGTAATGCTGGTTTCTTAGAAAGAGCTTGGAAGTGTGCCTTCCACTTGAATTTTATGGAATAGTCTGAGGAGAATAGGTTTTAATTCTTCTTTGAATGCTTGGTAGAACTCCCCTGTAAAGCCATCTGGACCAGGGCTTTGCTTGCTGGAAGATTTATGATCACTGCTTAAATTTCTTTGGTGACTATCGGCCTATTCTGTTTTTTTATTCTTCCTGATTGGGATTTGGGAGCTTGTATTTTTCTAAGAAAATGTCTGTTTGGTCTAGGTTGTTCATTTTATTGGAATAGAGTTGTTCATAGTATTTTTTCATAATCGTTTGTACTTCTATGGGATCAGTTGTTAGTTCACCTCTTTCATTTCTGATTTTGTTTATTTGGGTCCTCTCACTTGTTTATCTTTTCAAAGAACCAGCTCTTGGTTTTGTTGATCTTTTGTATTGTTTTTATTTATTTATTTTATTTATTTATTTATTTATTTATTTATTTATTGGTCACTATGTTGTTTATTTCTGCTCTGATCTTTATTATTTCCTTCCTTCAGCTTACACTGGGCTTTTCTTGTTGCTCTCTTTCTAACTATTTGAGTTGTAGGGTTAGATAATTTTTTTTACCATTTCTTCTTTTTATGTGTGTGGTAGGCCTGTAGACCTATGAACTTCCCTCTCAATACTGTTTTCATTGTGTCCAATAGATTTTGGATTGTTGTGTTTTCATTGTCGTTTGTTGCCATGATGGTTTTTATTTCTTGTTTGATCTCTTTGGTAACCCAATCATTGTTTAATAGCATCCTATTTAGCCTCCAGGTGTTTGATTATTTTATTTCTTTTTTTGTAGTTTATTTCTAATTTTATGCCATTGTGATCTGAGAAGATTCTTGATAATTTCTTTATTCTTGAATTTGAAGGGACTTGGCCTGTGCCCCAATATGTGGTCTATCTTTGAAAATGACCCATGCGCACTTGAGAAGAATGTATATTCTGTAGCTTTGGGGTCAAATGTTCTGAAGATGTCAATTAATTCCATCTGATGTAGTGAGTCATTTAGGATTGATGTTTCTTTGCTGTTTTTTGTTTTTTTTTATTTAGAGGATTTATCCAGCGGTGTTAGTTGGGTAATAAAATCCCCCACTATGACTGTATTGTTGTGAATCTCTCCCTTGATATCTTCCAGAAGTTTTTTTTTTTTTAAATCTATTTGGGTGCTCCTGTGTTGGGTGCATATATGTTTACCAGAGTAATATCTTCTTGTTGAATTGCTCCCTTTGATATTATGAGGTGGCCTTCCTTATCTCTTGTTATGGCCTTCACTTAGAGGTCTAATTTGTCAGATATAAGTATTGCTACCCCAGCTTTTTTTTTTTCATTTCCATTTGCCTGAAAAATCTTTTTCCATCACTTCACCATCAGTTTGTGTGATTCCTTTGTTCTAAAGTGGGTTTCTGTAGACAATAGATATATGGGTCATGTTTTCTTATCCACTTAGCTACCCTGTGACTTTCTATTGGGGCATTTAATCCATTTACATTTAACGTTATTAATGATAGGTACTCGTTTGTCACCATTTTTATTCTTTATGCCTGTGTTCCTTCTTTGATTCCTATTTCTTCTTTTTACAGCAGACCCTTTAGCATTTCTCGCATTGCTGTTTTGGTGGTGATAAACTCCCTTCATCCTTTTTTGTCTGTGAAGCTCCTGATTTCACCCTCAACTTTGATTGATAGCCTTGCTGGGTACAGTACTCTTGGATTCAGATCCTTGCTTTGCATATTTCATTCCATTCCCTTCTGTCCTGATGTGTTTCTGTTGAGAAACCAGTTGATGGTCTGATGGGAGATCCTTTGTAGGTAACTTTCTGTATCTCTCTGGCAGCCTTTAAGATGCTTACTTTGTCATTGGTGTTTGCCAATTTAATTATAATGTGTCTTGGTGTCAATTTGGGGTTCATCTTCTTTGGGACTCTGAGAGTTTCTTGGACTTGTTTGAATTTTTTTTCCCCCAAATCATGGAAGTTTTCTGTCATTATTTCTTCCAACGGGTTTTCTATTCCTTGATCAGTTTCATCTCCTTCTGGCGCCCCTGTTATGCAGATGTTGTTTTGTTTCTTGTTGTCCCAAAGTTCCCTTAGGCTCTCCTTCTGTTTTTAAAGTTTTTTTTTTTTTCCTGTTGCTGCTCTGTTTGGGTATTTTTTCCTACTTTGTCTTCTAGCTCACTGATGCAGTCCTCCATTTATTCTAGTCTACTATTGATGCTTTCTATTGTGTTCTTTATTGCAGCAATGTCATTCTTCATTTCTTCTTGGTTCTTCTTCTTTTCCTCTTGTTTCTTACACCTGTTGTTGAATTTGTCTTCCATCCTTTTCAGCGTCCTTATGACCCTTGCTCTGAATTCTTTCTCTGACAAATTGCTTGCCTCTATTTCCTTTACTTCCTTTTCTGGTGATTCCTCCTTTTCCTTCATATGGGAGTGCTTCTTTGTCTCCCCATGTTTGCTCCTCTCAGGGTGTCTGGTTGTGTAGGTCTTTCTGTCCTGAGTTGACTTAAAGGCACAAAATACAACTCAACAAGACACAACATACAGGACATCAGACACAAATGTATTCACAATACCAATACCCCCAAATAAAGGTGACCACCAGAGAAAAGAGAATTAGAGAAGAGAAAAGAGTGCAAAAATGATATTGAGAAAAGGAAAAAATGTAAGAGAGAAAATAAAGAGAAGTAAAAAGAAGGGGGAAATATATGTAAATGTGGAGAAAACTCAAAAAAACAACAACTAATCCAAAAAATGCAAACAACAAACACCCAGAGAAGAATGCAAATAAAAAATAACAACTAATCCAAAAAATGCAAACTACAAATACCCAGATGAATCTGAATTGGCAGAGCTTCTTTCTCTCTCTAAGCAATCTCTGACCTTCCCGTCCATGGATTGCCTCACCATCTGTGTTTAATTCGACAAATCTGGCTGGTTATTATTTGATTCAGCTGTTCCTTCTATCTGCTCTGTGAGAAGGTTCAGGACCCATCCAGGTATTTGGCCACCACATTTTCTCCCCCTGGAAAAACTTTTAGGCACCCATGGCTGGGGAGGCTGGAGTCTCGGTGTTTGTGGGTTTGCAGCTGAGGCAGCTGTTCTCTGGGCATTTTGGTTGTAGGGTCCCATGACATATCTGAGGTCTCCGTAGGTCCGTGGTCGGCAAGCTGTGGCTCGCAAGCCACATGTGGCTCTTTGGCCCCTTGAGTGTGGCTCTTCCACAAAATACCACAGCCTGGGCGAGTCTATTTTGAAGAAGTGGCATTAGAAGAAGTTTAAGTTTAAAAAATTAGGCTCTCAAAGTAAATTTTAATCGTTCATACTATTGATATTTGGCTCTGTTGACTAATGAGTTTGCCCACCACTGCCCTAGGTGAAGGTAAGGCTGGGCTTCCAATCACAGCTGCTCTCCCTTTCAAGATGATTTGTTCTCTGTTGCACAGCTGGCCACTCTGGGAGAGATTTCAGCAGTAGTAGAGGCTGCCCAGCCAGGGTAGCCTGGTCTGCCAGTCCCCAACAGTCCTGTGGAATATAACTGTCCATCATTCACAAATACAAATACTCCCTGCATGTCCACACACTCTCCTTTCACTCTCTCACTCACACACTATCTTGCAGCTTGAGGTCCCATTAGCCACCATCTTGAATTCCCCCCTCATTCTCAATATAAATATATTTAAAAAATAAAATAAAGGATCCTTTTAATTAATAAAAGAAAATCATCTAATCAATCCCCTTTATTTTAAAACATGTACGTAAATTGAGGCTCAGAGAGGGCTGTAACTCGCTTAACATTGCACAAAGGAATTTCATTCAGATCAGTCATTATCAAACTTTTGAATGTACCAGAAGTACATGAACAGCTATTAAAGAACACAGAGGTACAGTCTTGTTGAAGTAGGATAGAGGATGGGCACTTGTATCTCTACTAATTTCTTCAGATGATTCTGATACCTACCAAAGTTCTAGATTGATTTAGGCTATCTGCTGATATCTGTAACATTGTCAGGTATTATTTCAGTGCAAATTCTATCACATTATTCATTGTATAACTACTAGTAGCCTGGTGCACAAAATTCGTGCACACTAAAAGGGGATTAATTAGAGGAAATATTTTAATATTGCTATTTGCCCTTTCTCTATAATAGAAGTGTCAGAGATGAAAGAAAATTAGTAAAATATATATGAAAATCTTCCTCCTGTCAGAGTCTGCGGTGCATCATGGGACCCAGAGTCAAGTCCCTGCCCACCCTCGTGAGCCTCAAAATCGTGAGAGACCCAGATCCAGTCGCTCCCCACCCCCCATTGGGCTAGATCCAGACCCGGCTGGTCCTACCCTCATCAAGCCCGCTGGATGAGGGAGCAGAGCCTCAGGTCCCCTGGCCTGGTGCTGGAGTGGGGGGGCATGGCCTGAGGTCCCCCAGCCCAGGCCAGGGTGGGGGGGGTGCGCCTTGAGGTCCCCCGTCAAACCCTGCCATGTGGGGGATGCAGCCTAAGATCCCCTGTCAAGCCCTGCCAGGCAGGGGGAGCAACCTCAGGTTCCCCGTCAAGCCCCACTGGGATTGGGGCACAGCCTCAGGTCCCCCATCAAGCCTCACTGGGTGGGGGTGCAGCCTGAGGCCCCCCTGCCCAGGGCAAGGGGAGCAGGCTGAGGTCCCCCGGCCAAGCACTGGGGCTGGGGGGGTGCACCTTGAGGTCCCCCGTCAAGCCCCGCCAGGCAGGGGGCACCATCTGAGGTCCCCCATCAAGCTCCGTCACGTGGAGGGTGTGGCCTGAGGTCCCCTGTCAAGCCCTGCTGTGTGGGGGGTGTGGCCTAAGGTTTCCTGGCCTGGCGCCAGGGCCGGGGGCATGGCCTGAGGTTCCCCATCAAGCCCTGCTGGGTGTGGGTGCAGCCTGAGGTCCCCCGTCCTGGCGCCAGGGTGGGGGGCACTGCCTGAGGTCTTCTGTCAAGCCCCACGGGGACGGGGGGGGTGCACCTCAGGTCCCTGCTGATTGTTCCTTAAGGCTCATTATGGAAACCCCGCCTCCACTGTGGGCACCACCATCTTTGTGGTGGAGTGATGGTCAATTCGCATATTCCCTCTTTATTATATAAGATAGACCATAGATTATATATATACTAAAGGCCTAGTGCATGAAATTTGTGCATGGGGGTGTGTGTCCCTCAGCCCAGCCTGCACCCTCTCCAATCTGGGACCCCTCGAGGAATGTCCGACTGCCCATTTAGGTCCGATCCCAGTAGGATCGGGCCTAAATGGGCAGTCGGACATCCCTCTCACAATCCAGGACTGCTGGCTCCCAACTGCTCGCCTCCCTGCCTTCCTGATTGCCCCTAACTGCTTCTGCCTGCCAGCCTTATCACCCCCAAACCACTCCCCTGATAGCCTGATTGATGCCTAACTGCTCCCCTGCCAGCCTGTTTGCCCCTAACTGCCCTCTCCTGCAGGACTGGTTACCCTTAACTGCCCTCCCCTGCAGGCCTGGTCACCCCTAACTTCCCTCCCCTGCAGGCCTGGTCCCCCCCAACTGCCCTCCCCTGCTGGCCTGATCACCCACAACTGCCCTCTTTTGCAGGCCTGGTCCCTCCCAACTGCCCTCCCCTGCAGGCCATCTTGTGGTGGCCATCTTGTGTCCACATGGAGGCAGCCATCTTTGACCACATGGGGGAAGCAATCTTGTGTGTTGGAGTGATGGTCAATTTTCATATTACTCTTTTATTAGATAGGATAGAGGCCTGGTGCATGGGTGGGGGCCAGCTGGTTTGCCCTGAAGGGTGTCCCGGATCAGGGTGGGGGTTCCCTTGGGGCATGGGGTGGCGTGGGCGAGGGGCCTCTAGTGGTTTTCAGGCTGGCCATGCCCCCCAGCAACCCAAGCAGAGGTCCTGGTATCTGGGATTTATTTATCTTCTATAATTGAAACTTTGTAGCCTTGAGTGGAGGCCTAGGCTGGCCAGGGTGTGCGAAAGCTTGGCTTCCTCCATTACTGGGGAAACCCAAGCCTCCTGATCACTCTGTGGCTGCAGCCATCTTGGTTGGGTTAATTTGCATACTCACTCCTGATTGGCTGGTGGGCGTGGCTTGTGGGTGTAGCTGAGGTATGGTCAATTTGCATATTACTCTTTTATTAGATAGGGTGTGTGTGTGTGTGTGTGTGTGTGTGTGTGTGTGTGTGTGTGTGTATCTCTTCAAGACTATATCTGAAACTGAAAGAACTTGGTATCACTATCATTGCTCTGGTTGCCAAATTAATTCTTTATCTTCTGTTGTACTGTATTGAAAAAAAAGTATAATTCAGAGCTAAAAGGCCTAGAACTACTCTCAAAGTTCAAATGGTTAATATGGGGGGAGGGTAATGGGGGGATAACCACACATTTGTAATACCTTAATCAATAAAAATATTTTTTAATAAATGGTTAATACATTCTAAGAAATTGTGTTTTGTTGTGTTGCCTAATTTTAAGTGTCATAGGACTTTTGGGCATCAGGGAGTAGAATGCCTTCACTCAAGGAAATAATATTTGATAGGAAGTTGCAAAAATAAGAAAAAGACAATAAAAAACATTTTTGTATTGAAAAACATATATGGAAGAGGCAGTACAGGTTGGTGAGTGTGCCCTGAACTGGCAATGGAAGTTATGTGTTGGGTTCTCAGCTTTTCTGAATTGGCTAAGCTATTTTAACTCCGTAGTGTACTTCGGATTTTTCATCTAAATAATCTAACAACAACAATTCTGGTTCCCTAGCCTATTCTTATGGATTATTGAAAATTAATAAGATAATGAGAGTTGACTTTTCTGAGCTCTTTCAATCCAGGGGTTCCATACTTGTGGCATGGCCGTTATGTCTCATGGATGTCTTTCTTGGATTGGATTGTTCCTTGGAGAACTTTTTGCAAGTTGAACAGAACACTTCTTATATACCCAAATACAGAAACTTGTCCTCACGTCTTTAATGACATGAGGACCAACTGAAAGTGAAGCAATTAAATTTCACTAGAGAAGAGTGAATATTTCAGAATACTAAATGTGTATAGTGAATATGTATGTGTTTTAAATTTTGACTAATTTCCAACTTAAAGAAAATTTGCAAGAGTAAATAGTACAAAGAAATCTTGTATACACCTCTCCAAGATTCCCCAAATTTTAACACATTTAATTTATGCTTCTTTCTTTTTCCCCATCTATTTTCTCATTGATAATATATTTCTGCCTCTCTCTCTCTCTCTCTCTCTCTCTCTCTCTCTCTCTCTCTCTCTCTCTTTCTCTCCCCCTTCTTCCTGAACTCTTTGACAAAGACATGTCTCTTTATACCCCTATATACTAGTGTATATTTCCTAAAAACAAGATGATTTTCTTTCATAACCACAGTACAATGATCAAAATCAGCAATTTCATCAATTGTCACAATAATGTTCTTTATAGCAAAAAACTCCAAATCATGTGTAGTATTCAGTTTTCACAACTCTTTAGTCTTCATTAACCTGGAATAGTTCTTCAGTCTTACCTTATCTTTTAAGGCAATGTTTTTGATGTGTGTAGACCAATTATTTTTTAACAGCTTTATTGTGATATAATTAGCATATCATACAGTTTATGCACTTAAATCACACAGTTAAGTGTTGTTTAGTATAAGGGTGGGGCAAAAGTAAGTTTAAAGTTGTTCGTATGGAAAATAATACAATAATAAATAAATAATAATACAAGAATAAACTGTGTTTCGCATACCCACAACTATAACCCAACTTTTGCCCCACCCTGTATTTACAGGGTTGTATAACCATCACCACAGTATAATTTTAGAACATTATCTTCAATAAAAGAAATCACATTACCCAATAGCAGTTATTCTCTACTGCTATCAACCATAGGTAACCATTAATCTACTCTTTGTTTACATATATTTGCCTATTTTGGACATTTCTTATAAACAGAATAATACAATATATGGCCTTTAGTGTCTGGCTTCTTTGCTTTGGCATAATGCTTTCAAGGTTCATCTATGTTATATCATGCATCTTCATTCCTTTTTATGGTTAATTTTATGTATCATCTGGACTAAGAGGTGTCCAGATAGCTGGTAAAACATTATTTCTGGTCTGAGAGGGTGTTTCAGGAAGAGATTAGCATTTGAATTAGTCGACTGAGTAAAGTAGATCTACCTTCACCAATGAGTATAGGCAATGCCTTCGGTCCCAAATAGAATAAAGGGCAGAGAGAGGAGAATTATCTCTCCCTTCTTAACCTAGGGTAAGATCTTCTGTTCTTAGAAATCAGATCTTCTCTTTATCAGGCCTTAAGATTCTAGGACTTAAACCAGCAGCCTCCATTTATCGCAACAAACCCCTCCACCCCAGGTTGCAGACAGGAGATTGTGGACTTCTTGGCTTCCACAACCACATGAGCCAATGCCTATGATGAATCTCTTTATATATATATTCTACTAGAGGCCCAGTGCACGAAATTTGTGCACAGGGGGGGTCCCCTCAGCCCGGCCTGCACCCTCTCCAATCCAGGACCCCTCAGGGGATGTCCAACTGCCGGTTTAGGCCTGATTCACCGGCAGTTGGACATCCCTCTCGCAATCTGGGACCGCTGGCTCCTAACCACTCACCTGCATGCCTGCCTGATCACCCCTAACTGCCTTTGCCTGCCTGCCTGATCACCCCTAATGCCTCTGCCTGCCTGCCTGGTTGACCCTCACTGACCCCTGCTGCCGGCCAGGTCTCTCCCAACTGCCCCTTCCCTGCTGGCCTGGTTGCTCCTAACTGCCCCCCACACTGGCCTGGTCACCCCTTACTGACCCCCCTGCCAGCTTGGTCGCTCCTAATTGCCCCCCTTGCTGGCCTGGTCACCCCCAACTGCACCCCCCCACCGGCCTGCTTGCCTCTAACTGCCCCCCCAACTGGCCTGATTGCCCCACGTAGCCTGCTGTTCAGTCCTTTGGTCATCCCTCACTAAGCCTCCTGCTGGCCTGGTCACCTCATGCAGCCTGCTTGTTCAGCATTTGGTCGTCCCTCACTACCCCCCCTGCTGGCCTGGTGGTAGGCAGCCATCTTGTGAGGGCATGGGGATTAATTTGCATATTATATCTTTATTATATAGGATTAAAAGTTATTGCCTATACTATAGGCCCAATGCACAAAATTCATGCAAGGGGCTCAGCCTTTGCAGCCCCAGCTGCCTCGCAGCCCCGGCTGCCTTGTGGCCCACTGCCCTACCCACTGGTCATTCCAGAAGGTCGTTCCAGAGGTGGTTCTGGAAGGTTGTTCCACCATCTGGTCTAATTAGCATATTATCTCTTTATTATATAGGACTAGAGGCCAGGTGCACGAAATTCGGGCACGGAGGGGGGTTGTCCCTCAGCCCAGCCTGTACCCTCTCCAATATGGGACCCCTCGAGGGATGTCTGACTGCCCTCTCACAATCCAGGACTGCTGGCTCCCAACTGCTTGCCTGCCTGCCTTCCTGATTGCCCCTAACCGCTCTGCCAGCCAGCCTGATCACCCCCTAACCACTCTGCTGCCAGCCTGTTTGCCCCCAACTTCCCTCCTCTGCCAGCCTGGTCACCCCTAACTGCCCTCTCCTGCAGGGTTGATCACCTCCAACTGCCCTCCCTTGCAGGCCTGGTCCTTCTTAACTGCCCTCCCTTGCAGGCTGGGTGCCTCCCAACTGCCCTCTCCTTCTGGCCATCTTGTGGTGGCCATCTTGTGTCCACATGGGGACAGGATCTTTGACCACATGGGGGCAGCTATATTGTGTGTTGCAGTGATGATCAATCTGTATATTACTCTTTTATTAGATAGGATAGAGGCCTGGTACAGGGGTGGGGGCCAGCTGGTTTGCCCTGAAGGGTGTCCCGGATCAGGTGGGGGTTCCCTTGGGGCATGGGGCGGCCTGAGCGAAGGGCCTGTGGTGGTTTGCAGGCTGGCCACGCGCCCTGGCAACCCAAGCGGAGGCCCTGGTATCTGGAATTTATTTTCCTTCTACAATTGAAACTTTGTAGCCTGGAGTGGAGCCAAGCCTGGGGCTCCCTCTGAGGCCAGCAGCCATTTCTGTTGGGGTTATAATTGAAACTTTGTTGCCTTAAGTGGGTGGGCCCGGCCAGGGTGTGCGGAAATCTTTGCTTCCCCTGTTGCGGCGGCAACCCTGGCCTGCTCTCTCAAGCTCCATTCTGCCGCCATTTGTTTGAATTTGTTTACCTTATATAATTGAAACTTTGTAGCTTGAGTGGAGGCTTAGGCCTGGCAAGGGCAGGCGGAAAGCTTGGCTTCCTCTGTTACCTAGGAAACCTTGCTCTCTGTGGCTGTAGCCATCTTGGTTTGGGTTAATTTGCATGCTCGCTCTGATTGGATGGTGGGCGTGGCTTGTGTGTGTCGGAGGTGTGGTCAATTTGCATATTTGTCTATTATTAGGTAGGATTAGTTCTATTATATATATATTCTATCTATCTATCATCTATCTTCTTCTTCTTCTTCTTCTTCATCATCATCATCATCATCACTATCGCCTATCTATCACCTCTCTATCATTTATCCTATTGGTTCCTGACTAATACAATGGCTGAGTAATATTCCATTTTATGGATATATCACATTGTTTATCTATATAAGTTGAGGGACATTTTGGGTTAATACATTTTGGCTATTGTGAGTAATGCTGCTATGAACATTCGTTTACAAGTTTTTCTGTGGTTATGTTTTCAAATGAGTGGAAATTCTGGGTCACAAGGTAACAAATTTTTTTAAGAAACTGCCATACCATTTTCCAGAGCAGCTGAACCATTTTACATTCCCACCAGTCATGTCAGAGAGTTTCAATTTCTTCACATCCTTGCCAACATTGTTATTATCTGACTTTATGATAATAGCCATCCTAAGTAGGTATGAAGTAGTAACTAATTATAATGTTTATTTACATTTCCCTGAAGGCTAATAATATTGAACATTTTTTCATGTCTATTCAAATCCTTTGTTCATGTTAAAATTGTGTCATTGGAATTTTATTGCTGCATTGTAGGTATTCTTTATATTTTCCGAGTACATGCCCCTTACCAGATATGTGATTGCATATATTTTTCTACATTCTGTGGGTTGTTTCTCTACTTTTTGATGGTGTTCTTTGTAGCACAAAATATTTTAATTTTTAAATTCATTTTTTTATTTTGTTGTTTGTGCTTTTGGTGTCAGATCTAAGAAACATTGTTGAACCAGAGTCACAAAAATTTACTTAAATGTATTCTTATGAGGGTTTTATAGTTTAAGCTCTTGTATTTAGGACTTTGGTCCATTTTAGTTAATTTTTATGTATAGTGTGAAGAAGGGGTCCAACTTCATTCTTTGCATGGAGGTATCCAGTTTTCCCAGCACCATTTGTTGGAAATAATTCTTTCCTCTACTGAATGGCCTTGACACCCTTGTTTACAATCAGTTGATCATAAATTTATTTTTTAGTGTCTCAATTCTATCGCATTGGCTTATAGTCTATTTTTGTACAAGCACCACACTGTCTTGATTACTGTAGCTTTGTAGTAAGATTTAAAATCATGAATTGTGATGTCTCCAGGTTTGTTCTTTGCAAGATTGTTTTGGCCATTCTGGGTCCCTTTGTATTTCCATATGAATTTTAAGATCAACTGTTAGTTTCTATAAAAAAGCCACCTGGGACTTTGGTAAGGATTGTGTAGACTCTGTACATCAATTTGGGAAGTCTTAACATCTTAATAATATTAAATTTTGTGATCCATAAACATGGATGTTTTCCAATTTATTTATAGCTTTTTAAATGTCTTTGATTTTTCAGGTACCAATGTTCTACAGTTTTTAATGTACAGGTCTTACACTTCTTTTGTTAAATTTCTTCCTAAGTTTTTATTATTTTTGTAAATGGAATTATATTCTTAATTTCACGTTTAGATTGTTCATTGCAAGTGTATAGAAATACAATTGATTTTTTTGTATATTGGTCTATGTCCTGCAACATTGCTGAACCTATTATTAGTTCTTAGAAATAAATTAAATACAATATATGAACAGAGATAATTTTATTTCTTCCTTTCCAAACTTAATACCCTTTATTTCTTTTTTCTTGCCTATTTGCCCTGAATAGAAACTCCAATACAGTTTTGAATAAAATAGAATTAGTGGACATTGTTGTCTTGTTTCTGATCTTGAGAGGTGGGGAGCACATTCAGTCTGTTATCATTAAACATAGTATTAACTATGGAATGTTTGTAGATGCTTTTTATCAAGTTGAAATTTCCTTCTATTCTTAATTTATTTAATGTTTTATCATAAAAGGGTATTGGACTCTGTCATATAATTTTTTTTTTGCCTCGGGATGATCATTTGGTTTTGAACTTCTGTTAATATGGTGTATTAGATTGGTTGATTTCTGCAGGTTACATCAACATTATATTCCTAGGACAAATTCCATTTTGTCATGGTAGTATAATTCTTTTTATGTATGACTGACATCAGTTTGCTAGTATTTTGTTGAAGATTTTTGCATCTATATTCATAAAAGATATTCATACCATTTATTTTTTAAATGTATCTCAATTAAAAAATGCATCTCTTGCTTTCCAATGATGAGATACAGACTGTGTATTTTTTGCAAGAATACTACAGAAATGCTATTATGTCCTTCCCAGTGTATAATACATATCACAAGATGCATACCAATTTGTCTCATTACTGGTGATATTAATTTTTATCACATAAGTACTTCTAAAGTGGTTTTTTTTGTAATTTTATCTGAGATGAACAATACTTCAAGATCAGAGCAGCAGAGATAGAGCTGCATAAATAAGGTTTAAACAATCTCTCTTTGACCTTTGGGGTACCAAGGACAGTAGACTTTTAAAAGAACCTTTTAAGGTTGCTGATAACTGCTACTCTGTGATATTGGATTGTCTTGGAAGAGTCATGATGACTATACCAACTCTCTGGAGTAGTGGGTATATCAATGGGAAATATAGTATAAATAATGAGAGCTCAGAAATCTGGTTATCTGAGTTCAAATTTCATATCTGTAATTTGTAATTGTGTAGTTATGGGTAAATTACTTAACCTCACTAAATCTCAATTTTCTGACTTGTGAGAGGGGCTAATTATAGTGTGTACCTCATCCAAATTTTATGAGGATTAAATTAAATAATGTTCATTTGACTAGTATCAAACACTCAAATGTTAGTTGATGATATGGAGGTAAACATATGGCATATGAACCACATGCCAAAAAAATAAGCCAATTTTATCTAGAAAATAAATTTCATAGATTGCTGAATCCCTCCCTGCCCTGAGACTTTCCATTCCCTTCTTTCACAGGCTTTCATTTATATTGTAATAGTAAGGATATTTATCTTTTATAAGGTACTTTAGGAGAAAGCATCTAGAGTTTAAAGGTGTTCAAACATATTAAGGAATTCTACAAGAAGATATATAATAATGGACAAAGATGACATATGTTCATTTTTCAATCACTATAAGTTTATTAACATGTTGTTTTGTTTTTCCTATTCCTTTGGTGTTGCCTCCCACTATTGTCCTTTTAAAACCTCCAAAAAAGGAAGGAGTGAGACATAAGGAATAGGGAAAAATTAAATCAGTCAATCTTGCTACTTTGGTAATAAGGAGAAAGGAAAAAGATTGAAAATTATTTAGTTAAATGAAGTTTTGAGATAGTCTTCATCATTAATATTTTCTCTGCCCACTAGCATCTTAGAATATTGAGAGCTGGTTGTATATAGGAGTAATGAAAAACTAGGCACTGTGAAAGAAATACACCATGGTAGAGACAATGTACTTTTTTTCCCTCTCAAGAAACACTGACCCAAAATTCAGAGACCAAATAAAAGTAAAAAGGAAACTTATTTTATTTATAACTTTTTTTTCTGGATTTATTGAGATGTAATTGATATATAACGTTGTGTAAATTTAGGTGTACAGCCTGATTTAATACATGTATATAGTGTAAAATGATTGCCACAATAAGGTTAAATTAGTACATCAATCACCTCATAATTAACATTTCTCTTTGTGGTGAAAACATTTAAGATTTCTCTTAGCAACTTTCAAATATATAATACAGTGTTATTAACTACTAAGGGGCCAATGCACAAATTCGTGCACCTTGAAAGGAACTGTGGGCCTCGAGGCTTTGGTAGGCAAAGGGGTGTGTTTCGGCCCATCCTTCCTGTCCCCACCTGGCCCCTCCCACTGTGGCCGCTGGTCCCCTGTCTGCTGGCAGCCCTACTCCTGCCACTGCTGCTCCCACACACTGAGGGCGCCTGCCCTGCTTGTGCCCACTGAAGGCACAGAGTGATTGGGGTCAGCGCCAGCAGTGGGTGCAAGCATGGCTGGCACCGTCAGCAGTGTGAGCAGCAGCTGTTTCCCCGATCGCCCCTCGGGAGCAGGGGAAGGTGGAGAAGACCTCAGGGGCAATTGGGCCAGCATTGGCCTCTCGCACCCACTAATGGTGCCGAGCAATCAGGACTGGCACTGGGCACCTTCAGTGGGTGTGAGTGGCAGCTCCAGTGCTGGCTTCAGGTGTAAGCGGGGCCAGCACCAGCAGTGGGTGTGAGCGCCAGGGGGGACCATGGTGCGCAGGAGCAAAGTATTTTCAGTAACAACCAGAGGCACGCCCCGATGACAGTGACTGGTACTTCACCTTGCTCTGATGCACCCATTCACCTGCTCCACCATCCTGCCACGGCCAATGCCCCCAATATTCCATGCACATGCCCTGGTGGTCAGCACACGTCATAGCAACCAGTTGTTCAATTGTTCCACTGTTCGGTCTATTTGCATATTAGCCTTTTATTATATAGGAATAGTGGCCCAGTGCACAAAATTCATGCACGGAGGGGGGTGTCCCTCAGCCCACCCTGCACCCTCTCCAATCTGGGGATCGGGACTAAACTGGCAGTCAGACATCCCTCTCACAATCTGGGACCCCTGGCTCCAAATCACTCACCTGCCTGCCTGCCTGATTGCCCCTAACCCATCTGCCTGCCTGCCTGATGCCACTAATATCGCTGCCTGCCTGCTGGCCTGATCTTGCCCCCAACAGCCTTCCCCTGCCGGCCTGATTTCATCTCCAACTGCCCTCACGAGCCAACCTGGTTGCCCCCAACTGCCCTCCCCTGCTGGTCTGAATTTGCCATCACCACTCCTTATCCATTTTGACTTTATTTTTGTGTATGGTGCAATTTGTTGGTCTAGTTTCATTTTTTGCAGGTATCTGTCCAATTTTCCCAGAACCATTTATTGAAGAGACTGTCTTGACACTATTGTAGGCTCTTGCCTCCTTTGTCAAATATTAATTGAGCATAATGGCTTGTGTCAATTTCTGGGTTCTCTGTTCTGTTCCACTGGCCTATATGTCTGTTCTTGTGCCAGTACCGGGCAGTTTTGAGAATAGTGGCTTTGTAGTGCAGCTTGATATCTGGTATTGTGATCCCTCCAACATTGTTCTTCTTTCTCAAGATTACTGCAGCTATTTGGGGTCTTTTTTTTTTTATTCTAGATGAATTTTGAAGAGTTTGTTCTAGGTCTTTGAAGTATGCTGTTGGTATTTTAACTGGGATTGCATTGAATTTATAGGTTCCTTGGGTAGTATGGACATTTTAATGATGTTGATTCTACCAATTCATGAACATGGTATATTCTTCCATTTGTTCATGTATTCCTCTATCTCTTTTTTCAGCGTTCTGAAATTTTCTGAGAAGAGGTCTTTTATCTCCTTGGTTAAATTTATTCCTATGTATCTTAATTTCGTTGTTGCAATGGTAAATGGAATTGCTTTTTTAGTTTCTCTTTCTGTGAGTTCATTATTGGTGTTTAGAAAAGTCATAGATTTGTGGGTGATAATTTTGTATCCTGCTACATTGCCGAATTCATTTATTAGGTCTAGTAGTTTTTTGATGGAGTTTTTGGGGTTTTCTATGTAAAATATCATGTCATCTGCGAATAAGGACAGTTTTACTTCTTCTTTTCCAATTTGGATTCCTTTTATTTCTTCTTCTTCTCTGATAGCAATGGCTAGTACTTCCAGTACTATGTTGAACAGAAATGGTGAGAGTGGGCATCCCTGTCTTGTTCCTAGGGTTAAACGGTTTTATTTTTTGCCCATTGAGAATGATGTTGGCTGTGGGTTTGTCATATATGGCTTTTATTATGTTGAGGTATGATCCTTCTATTCCCAGCTTGCTGAGAGTTTTTATCAAGAAAGGGTGTTGGATTTTGTCAAATGCTTTTTCTGCATCAATGGTTATGATTATATGGTTTTATCTCTCAGTTTGTTTATGTGGTGTATCATGTTTATTGATTTCTGGATATTGCATCCCCAGAATAAATCCAATTATGATCATGGTGTATGATCTTTCTAATGTAATGCTGGATTCAATTTGCTAGAATTTGTTGAGAATTTTGGCATTTATGTTCATGAGGCATATTGGCCTGTAATTCTTTTTCTTTGTAGTGTCTTTATCTGGTTTTGTGATTAGTGTAATGATGATTTTGTAGAAAGAGCATGGAAGTGTTCCTTCCTCTTGCATTTTTTGGAATAGTCTGAGGAAGATAGTTTTTTTTTTTCTTTGAATGTTTGATAAAATTCCCCTGTGAAGCCATTTGGTCTTGTTTGTTGGAAGTTTTTTTTTATTATTATTATTACTGCTTCAATTTCCTCCATAGTTATTGGCCTATTCAGATTTTTTTATTCCTCCTGGTTGAGTTTTGGGAGGTTGTATTTTCTAGGAATATGTCCATTTCTTCTATGTTGACCATTTTGTTGGAGTAGACTTGCTCATAGTATTTTTTTATGATTGTTCATATTTCTGTGGTATCTCTTGTTATTTCCCCTTTTTCATTTCTAATTTTATTTGGGTCCTCTTTCTTTTCTACTTGGTGAGCCTGGCTAGAGGTTCATCAATCTTGTTTATCCTTTCAAAGAACCAGCTCTTGGTTTCATTGATCTTTAGTATTGTTTTTGTCTCTATGTCATTTATTTCTGCTCTGATCTTTATTATCTCCTTCCTTCTGCACACTCTCTGCTTTTCTTGCTGCTCTCTTTCTAATTCTTCAAGTTGCAGAATTAGATGGTTTATTACCAGTTTTTCTTTCTTTTTTTTTTTTTTTTTTGAGGTAGGCCTGTAGAGCTATAAACTTCCATCTCAGGACTGCTTTCACCGTGTATCATAGATATTGGGTTGTGTTCATTGTCATGTGTTCCCAGGATGTTTTTTATTTCTTCTTTGATTTCTTTGGTAACGAACTCATAGATTAATAGTGTGCTATTCAGCCTCCAAGTGTTTGAAATTTTGTGATTGTTTTTGCTGTAGTTGATTTCTAATTTTATGCCATTGTGACCTGAGAAGATGCTTGATATAATTACAATCTTCATGAATTTGGAGAGACTTTGCCTGTGTCCCAATATGTGTCTAACTTTGAAAATGTCCCATGTGTGCTTGAGAAAAATATATATTCTGTAGCTTTGGGGTGAAATGTTCTAAAGATGTTGATTAAGTGCATCTGATCTAGTGAGTCATTTAGGATTGCTGTTTCTTTGCTAATTTTTTTGTCTAGAGGTTTTATCTAGTGATGTTAGTAGGGTATTAAAGTCCCCTACTATGTTTGTATTGCTATTGATCTCTCCCTTGATATCTTTCCGAAGTAGATTTATGTATTTGGGTGCTCCTGTGTTGGATGCATATATGTTTACCAGAGTTATATCTCCTTGTTTAATTGCTACCTTTACTATGATGAAATGGCCTTTCTTATCTGTTGTTATGACCTTTACTTTGAGGCATATTTTTTCAGATATAAGTATTGTAACCCCAGCTTTTCTCTCATTTCCAATTGCCTGAAAAAAATATTTTCCATCCCTTCACTATCAGTCTGTGTGAATTCTTTGCTCTGAGGTGAGTCTCTTGCAGACAGCAAATATATGGGTCATGTTTTTTTATCCATTAAGCTACCCTATGTCTTTTGATTGGAGCATTTAATCCATTTATATTGAATGTTATTATTGATAAGTAGTTGTTTGTTGTCATTTTTGTTCTTTTTTTAAAAATTTTTTTATTGATTAAGGTATCACATATTTGTCCTCATGCCCCCATTCCCATCCCTCACCCCTCCCCACACATGCCCCCACCCCCCTGTTGTCCTTAACCACTGGTTAGGCTCATATGCTTGCACACACGTCCTTTGGTTGATCTCTCCCCTTTACCCCCACCCTCCCATACCCTCCCCCTGAGGCCCGACAGTCTGATCCATGCCTCCTTGTTTCTGGGTCTGTTCTTGTTCATCAGTCTATGTTGTTCATTATTTCCCCTAGATGAGTGGGATCATGTGCTATTAGAAATACACTTATAAGAACCGAAAATGAGACAAGCAATAATGATTATGGTGACAGGCAAATGAATCAGTGTGTAGTGAGTTTCTTTCTGGGCAACAGTTCTTTTGAGACCCAATTTCAATGTTCCTTATGTGTACATGTCAGCACTGACATTTCAGTTCTGGATAGTGGACAAATGGTGGTAATGCAGGTCTGACTCTGTCTGGTTTGGTCCTGGGCAACCTGCAGTGATGCACAGCTGCTAACTGCTAGTATGGGAAGGCCACATCAGCGTCTTCCTTCTCTGGACTGCTTCTCTTCTGTCTTCATGGCTGGAGTAGTCCTGTCGATTCCTCTCTGTTGCTGGAATCCACATGGTCTCGGAGTTGTTTTCTGAAAATATACAAACATATTCTCGACCAAAAGTTAATAAGGGAATATTTTCTATAAATTTGACTGTGAATCCTTTTTCATTTTTTGCCCAAATGATTTTCCTCTGGCTCGTTTTGTCACCTAGTGTGTTTTTCATGGGTGTCTTGCTTTTAGCCTTAAAATTAATTTTCTAAAGTATTAATTTTCTAGATGTAATTTACTTACAGGATATTTTTCCTTACATGATATTCCTCTACTATCCCCTCCTTTTTTGATTTAAATGTTAGGAGGCTTTTGAAAATTTTATAATGTAGTCTTGATGGCTTTTAAATTTTAATTTTTTGCACTATAATATTACTGTTTTAGGTTCATTACATGGTGCACAATTTTATCATGAGGTGAAGTACCAATAAAAATTTTAGTTAACACTTTAGGAACACCTTTTTGTCCAGTACAATTAATTTTTCAACAATATTCGCTTGTTTCAACTAGCCAATTTAAATTTGCCTGAAAACTTGACTGCTATTTTACTATCAAATTTATTACTCTAACAACAATCTTATTTTACCCTGTAAATATTGGTGGAAGGGATTATTTGCCTTCTTGAGTAGATCCTGAGCATACCTGGTGGTAGGCTGGATTTAGATATCGTAAACCCACTTCCCCACACCATGGGTACAAGACAACTCAAACAATTCTTGTTGGAGTGAGAGGGCAGCTGCTGTCGGCCAAGTCTCTGTCGGTCACCTGGGTCCTGATCTGAGCTGGGCATGGGAAGCACGAAGCAGCCATGGGGGCAGGAGACCTTCCTCAGAAGGGGCTAGGGTTCACGCCCCTGCAATGTTGGGGGGGTGAGGGTCTGTGCCCCATCTCTGTTAATCCACAAATTCTCTCCTGATGGCCCCTTTGTGACTGTGCCTGTCTTAGGTTGTTCCTTCCTTGAGGAATCTTACCCGTCTCTGGCTAACCAGCCATCCTCCGGGGCCAAGCAGGGTGACGTGAGGTTCAGTTTTGTCTCCTTGGTAGCCTATGCCCCCGTGGCCTCCATGCCCAGCACCTGCCATGGGATCCCCTCGCCTGCTGGCGGGGCCCCAGCATTGATCACATATCTTTTGGAACCCTGGTTTCTTCTCCAGGGAGGGCTCAGTTCACCACACTGGGTGAGAGACAGATCCATGGCACCAGTCATCAGGAGACTTCAACCTCGACATGAACAGAGAGCTCATGCAACAGCTGTGAGCAATTGAATTGTGAGAAGAGGGTCTCTCTTGGCCTAAAGGGTAAGAGGGACCAATATAGAATGCTCAGGTGCCTTCCCAGGAGGCCCTCTACACAATGAAAAGGATTAAATCATTACATGTCCTTTTTAAATTGCTGCCAGACATTCAAAGAATTAGTTTGTACATTTGCTTGGGATAATTGTATATTATGCTGTAGTAATTCTAAAGTATCAAGAGATGTGTTAAGTTTGTCTCCAAGCACCAAACAGATGACTTTTTTTTTTTTTATCCCCAAGGGTGCGAGGAACTATTACAAGTACTGGGGGTGATCCAAATCTGGGAAAAATTTTAATGATAGTGTAGAGTAATATCATGCAAGGGTATTCTTTGTTCTAGTCCATGGGAATTCCCTTTCAAACTGGCTGTCCATTTCTTTTTATATAGACAAGGTCTTAGTTACATTTTCTGCACCTCTACCGGGGGCACGTAGTAATAGTAGTGACACCCTTTCTTTGGTGTCCACACAAGCCAGAAACCTCTCTTTAATTGTACACACAAAGGGGCATTGTTTTGATTTCGTGTCATACAAAAGGGAAGATGGGTGGAGACCCCTGTGTATGTATACTTTCTTGCCCCACCCATGGACCTCCTGGATGTCCAGGGTGTTTGGTATTATTGGTAACTACATTAGTCAGGGGATCAGCCCATGTTGGGGGTCTTACCCATGAAGGGTCAGGAGCATAAGACCAAAATACTTACCCTCTTGTCCCAGGTAAAATTACCGTGCATCTGATGATTGCCAGCATGGCTAGAAAGGTGTTCTCAGGCATTCTTAGGTTTCTGGTTACCTCACAATTTCTTCCCTGAGGTTTGATGTTCTGATTGATGTTTCTCTGTTTCTGGATCTATTTTTCCCCCCATCAGTTTATGTTGTTCATTATATTCCACAAATGAGTGAGATCATGTGATATTTATCTTTCTCTGCCTGGCTTATTTCACTAAGCATAATGTTCTCCATCTCCATCCATATTGTTGCAAATGGTAAGAGCTCCTTCTTTTTTACCGCAGCGTAGTATTCCATTGTGTAGATGTACCACAGTTTTTTAATCCACTCATCTGCTGATGGGCACTTAGGCTGTTTCCAAATCGTAGCTATGGTGAATTGTCCTGCTATGAACATAGGGATGCATATATCCTTTCTGATTGATGTTTTCAGTTTCTTGGGATATATTCCTAGAAGTGGGATCACTGGGTCAAATGGGAGTTCTATTTTTAGGTTTTTAAGGAAACTCCATACTGTTCTCCACAGTGGCTGCACCAGTCTGCATTCCCACCAGCAGTGCACGAGGGTTCCTTTTTCTCCACATCCTCGCCAGCACTTGTCATTTGTTGACTTGTTGATAATGGCCATTCTGAAAGGTGTGAGATGGTACCGCATTGTTGTTTTGATTTGCATCTCTCTGACGATTAGTGATTTAGAGCAGGTTTTCATATGTCTCTTGGCCTTCCTTCTGTCTTCTTTCGAAAAGTGTCTATTTAGATTAGTTGCCCATTTTTTGATTGGGTTGTTCATCTTCTTTTTGTTAAGCTGCATGAGTTCCCTGTAAATGTTGGAGATTAAACCCTTATCGTTGACATCATTGGCAAATATGTTGTCCCATGTAGTGGGCTTTCTTGTTGTTTTATTGATGGTTTCCTTTGCTGTGCAAAAGCTTTTTATTTTGATGTAGTCCCATTTGTTTATTTTCTCTTTAGCTTCCATTGCCCTAGGAGCAGTATCAGTGAAGAAGTTCTTTGGGCATATGTCAGAGATTTTTCTGCCTGTAGATTCCTCTAGTATTTTTATTGTTTCCTGTCTTATTTTTAAGTCCTTGATCCATTTTGAGTTTATTTTTGTGTATGGTGTAAGTTGGTGGTCTAGTTTCATTTTTTTGCATGTATCTGTCCAATTTTCCCAACACCATTTGTTGAAGAGACTGTCTTGACTCCTGTGTACTTCTTGGACTTGGATAGTTTTTTTCTTGCCAATATCAGGGAAGTTTTCTGTCATTGTTTCTTCTAACAGGTTTTCTATTCCTTGCTTCTCTTCCTCTCCTTCTTTTATCCCTTTTATTCGAAGGTTGTTTCGTTTTGTGTTGTGCCGAAGCTCCCTTAGGCTCTCCTCTTGCTTTTTAAGTCTTCTTTCCAGTTGCTGCTGTGTTTGTGTGTTTTTTCCTACCTTGTCTTCTAATTCGCTGATGCGGTCCGCAGCCTCTTCTACTCTACTCTTTAAGCCTTCATTGTGTTCTTTATTGCACCTATGTCGTTCTTCATCTCCTCTTGGTTTCTTTTCATGTTGGTGACATTTTCATTCATCTCCTTATAGTTCTCATTGAGTTGTGTGTATTTGTCATCCATCCGTTTAAACATCCTTATAACGAATACTCTGAATTCTTTCTCTGTTAAGCTGCTAGCTTCAAGTTCATTTAACTCCCTTTCTGGTGATTCCTCTTTTTCCTCCCTTTGGGAATTTCCTTTTGTTCTCCCCATGTTTTCCAGTAATGTTTTAATTGTAGATCCGCTTGCTTTGCTACCCAGGTTCTTTTGGGGATGGTGCTACTGGTGTAATCTCTCAGTTCTCCTGGGCTTGGTAATCTAGTGTAGCTCCCTATTTGAGATATTTTGGTTCTCTTGATGTAGGCCTGCAAGCTTGAGAGGCACAACTGTGGTGTCTAAAAGTCAGCAGCTATGGAGTGTCCCAGTTTTTGCTGTCTTGCACCCTTGGTTGAAATCGTGCATTTCCAGTGGGAACTCACAGTGGCACCCAGGAACCATCTGTTGGGAGAGCTCCCTGTGGCTCCCACTAGCACCCTGTGTGTAGATAGGCTCAGGGTGCCTGCCTGTTGTAAATTCGCTTCTGTGGAGGTGTGTTTGCAGGGGCACAGCTCTGACGCACTTTGAGGGACTCTGGCACTGAAGTTAAACAGCTAGGGTGTATGTGGGAAGTTATTCAGGAGAAAGGAGTTCAGAGTTTCTGCTGTGGGGCAGCGCGTCCTTGGCTGTACAGAATCACACCCAGCAGGGGCTCAAAGCAGCTTCCCAGAGGACCCTGTAGATATATGGGCTCAGGGTGCCTTCCCTTGCTGTGGCCGTGAGTTTGCCTGCCTTTGACTGTGCACGAACTGGTGGCGCGCCTGCCGGCACAAAGCTCTGATGCACCCTGGCCCTGAAGTTGCACCGCAGGGTGTCCATGGGCAGTTATTTAGGAAGAGGCAGTTCAGAGATTCTACTGCAGGGCCATGCACCCTTGACTGTGCAGAATCACCCCCTCGGGGGCTCTCAGTGGTTCCCATGCACTGCCTGGGTAGTGGAGTGCCTGGGTGCCTATGGGCTGGGGACGAGGCGAATCCTGAGTTCCGGCGCTGGGGAGCGGGAGGTTGTACTTACTGCTTTCAGCAGCACACTTTTGGAGGTGGAGGTCTCAGGGTTCACGCATCTGCAGCTGGGGTGGCAGGTCTTCTACCAGAGTGGCTGTAGTGACCAGGTTTGCTTCTGAGACCAGACTGGGTGGTGGTAAGGTTAGGATTCTAGTCTCTAGTAGTTCTGTTCTTAAAGATGGCGGGGTCTCTGTGCCAGTGGTGTCCTCCCTGGAGTGTTTGCAGTGGCCGCGGGGTTTTGCAATCAAGACTGCCTGGATTGGAAGCCCCCTGGAAGAACTGCAGGGTCTATCTGTCCCTATTTCACTCACACACACACCACACACGTCCACACACACCTCTATCACTCCTTCACTCGATCACACACTCACCCTTCCTACCTACCTGCAGGCCGCCATCTTCCTTCTCCCATCATTTTTGTTCTTAATGGTTGTGTTTCTTCTTGTCTTTCTGTTTATTCTTTTTACAGCAGTCCCTTTAGCATTTCTTGCATTGCTGGCTTTGTGGTAAGAAACTCTCTTAGCCCTTTTTTTGTCTGTAAAGCTCCTGATTCCACCTTCAATTTTAAATGATAGCCTTGCTGGGTATAGTATTCTTGGATTCAGTCCTTTGCTTTGCATCACATTGTATATTTCATTCCATTCCCTTCTGGCCTGGTGTGTTTCTGTTGAGAAATGAGTTAATATTCTAATGGGAGATCCCTTGTAGGTAACTTTCTGTCTCTCTCTGGCCACCTTTAATATTCTTACTTTGTCATTGATATTTGTCAATTTAATTATGATGTCTTTTGGTGTTGGTCTTTTTGGTTTCATCTTGTTTGGGACTCTGTGTGCCTCTTGGACTTGCATAGTTTTTTCTTGTCAACATAAAGGAAATTTTCTGTCATTATTTTTTCAAACAGGTTTTCTATTCCTTACTCCGCTTCCTCTCCTTCTGGTACCCCTATTATGCGAATGTTGTTTCATTTTGTGTTGTCCTAAAGCTCCCTTAAGCTCTCTTGCTTTTTAAATTGTCTTTCCCATTGCTGCTGTGTTTGTGTGTTCTTTCCAACCTTGTCTTCTAATTCGCTGATGTGGTCCTCAGCCTTTTCTTGTCTACTACAGTTTTAAGTTTTCCATTGTGTTCTTTATGGCAGCTATGTCATTCTTCATTTCCTCTTGGTTCCTTTTCATGTTGGTGTCATTCTCATTCAGCTCCTTACAATTCTCATTGAGTTCTGTGTATTTGTCATCCAGCCAGTTGAGCATCCTTGTAACCATTACTCTGAATTCTTTCTCTAACATGTTACTTCCCTCCATTTCATTTAATTCCCTTTCTGGTGTTTCCCCTTTTTCTTTCCTTTGGGTATTGTTTTTTTCTCTCCCCATTTTTTGCTATAACGTTTTAATTGTTTCTGTGTCTTAGATCCAACTGCTTTGCACCCACATTCTTTTGGGTGTGGTGTTAGAGATGCAGTCTCTCAGGTCTCCTGGTCTTGGTGATCTAGCGGAGCTGTCTACTTGAGCTATTTGGATTCTCTTGATATAGTTGGATCTTGAATGTTAGTTTCTTATTCATGGATGAAGTCTCATCATGGATTGGTAATGTGACTCATCCCTGGCTTCATTGTGCAAGCTGTTTTGGATGTGATCTTGGTTCTGGCTCTTGTGGAAAAGGTTGTCTAAGTTCTCACTGGTATGTTCTCACTGTGGGTTCCCAGAGTCCATGGCCTGGGAGGAAGGAGTCTTGGAGCCTGAGGCTCAGATACTGTGACTTCGGCCAGTGTGTTTTGACTCTCTGGATTAGCGTCACTCTGAAACTCACTATGAGGGGCCCGGAACCCATGACAGTGGGGGATTGGTGTCTTGTAGTCTGTGGTTGAGGCAGTGGTCTCTGGTCAAAATGATTTCCTTCTCTGAATCACAAGGGTGTTCAGGATCCAGCAGCTGGGAATGTGAGAATCCGGGTGTCTGTGGCTGAAACAATGTGGCCTTGTCCAGGGAGGCAAGTGCTCAGTAACTTACCAAGCTGTCCAGAGGTAGGTAGCCAGGAGGGGGATGTTGTTGATCCTCCTGAGGGAGCCATGCATGCTTGGTTGGAATGGCACATGCCCAGTGGCAGCACACAGAGGGGCCCAGGAGCCATCTGCAAGGGTGTGTGCTCATGAGGTCCACATGTTGGATCGGAGCAATTGTCATGTGCCACTGTCCCCTTGGATGGAGAAGTCTCAGTTTCTGCTTCTAGGGATGTGAGTCCTTGGTTGGATATGCATACCCAATGGTTACTTACAGAGACACCCAGGACCTCTTTGCTGGGACAGTGGGCTAAGGGGGCCCTTGTGCTGGAGTGGCGCTACTGCAGAGACTGGATGCCAGCAGCCAGGGTTGTGCCTTGCAGCGGGTCAGAGAAGCACCCAGGGCCCACCTGCTGGGGCAGCAGGCTCAGAGGGTTCGTGTGCCGGCCACTGCAGTGACCGGAGATCAACAGCTGAGTAGGGGGAATTCCGAGTTTCTGCTGCGAGGGCCTTGTGCCTTTGGTTGGATTTGTGTGCACCCAGCGGCGGCTCACAGAGGCACCTGGGAGCCATTTGCCATGGCAGCGTACTCAGTGGGGCCCTCACTAAATCTGTGTGACCGAGATGTCTGTGGCCAGGCAGCCAGAAGAGGGGGGAGTCTGAATTTCTATTGCCGGGGCTGTGCACCCTTGTTTGGATATGAGTGCACCCAGCAAGGGCTCGCAGAGGCACCCAAGGATCACCTTTGGCAGTGGGCTCAGGAGGCCTGCACGCTGGGATAGCATGACTGTGGTGTCCAGAGGTCGGCAGCTGTGGAGTGGGAACACTCAGTTTTTGCTACCATGGTCTTGAGTCCTTGGTTGGATTCACATATGCCCAGTGGCGGCTCACAGAGGTACCCCGGGGTCCTTTGCCTAGGCAATGCACTCAGGGAGGCCCTTGTGCTGAAGTCGCATGACTTAGATATCTGTGGGCAGGCAGCAGGAGTGGGGGAAGTCCAAATTTCTACTTCCACAGCCTTGTGCCCTTGGTTGGATTCACACACTCCCAGTGGTGGCTCACAGAGGCACCCGGGGGCTGTTTGCCAGGGTGGTGCACTCATGTACACAAAGGGGCCCTGAATCTGAAGCCTAGGAATTGAGGTGTCTGTGGGCAGGTATTCAGGAAGGGAGGATTCAGAATTTCTACTGCCAGGGCAGTGTGCCCTTGTTTGGATAAGAGAATGCCTAGTGGGGGTTTACAGCAGCACCCAAGAGCAGCCAGTGGGCTCAGGAGGCCTGTTCACTGGAAAAGCACGACTGTGGCATCTGGATGTCAGCAACTGGGGGTGGGGGGGCAGTTGGGTCACACTTACTGTTGTGGGAGCCGTGCACCCTTGGAGGTAGAGGTCCTAGGGCCTGCAGTTCTGCAGGTGGGGCAACAGGATTATGGCTGGAGTGGCTGCAGAGTCGCGGGTAGTGTCCAAGGCCTGTCTGGGTGGTGGTGCTGATGAGTTCCTAGAAGAGCCCACTCTCCCCTTCAAGATGGCATAGGCTCCATGCCTTAGCCCCATAGCCCAGTGAGTGACTGCAGCGGTGGTAGGTGCTCCCTGTCCAGGAGAACCTGGTCTGCCAGCCCCTGCTACTCCTGCCAGATTTAACTGTTCATCCCTCACTCACACACATACCACACACATCCACACACTCTCCTTTCACCCCCTCACTCACTAACACCCTCTCCCTCACCTCTGTTCTGCCAGCCGCCATCTTAACTGATTTTTTAAATTTACAACAGGTGTCTAGTTAAATATCACACATAATTTATATATTCTTCATTTTTATATCATTACCAGTAAAAAAGTAGAGAATAAGAAAGGGGAAGAAGAGATAGAAGATAATTAACAGTGGGAAAAGAATGGGGGAGTTACAAGAAGAGAAGGTAAGAAATGGTCCTTCTTAAAAGAACAAATGATTATTTCCTACTAAAGCATGGAAACTGAAGTTTAATATAATTACTGTGTAAGATCATCTAGGACTAAAGATATTAGAGGTATAGTTATTAGAAAAGTGGGTTTGTAGAATAGATTAAAGAAGTAGGGTTGTTTACCCTAAAAAGAGAAGACTTAGAAAGAGATGGCATGATTTCTGTGGTTATATACACTGAGTGTCCAGATTATTATGATCTCTGAATGCATAATAATCTGGCCACTCAGTATATATATATATCTTACCTAATGATAGAGTAACATGCAAATTGACCGCACCTTCGCTATGCCCAAGCCACGCCCATCAGCCAATCAGGGCGAGTATGCAAATTAACCCAACTAAGATGGCGGTTAATTTGCATATCAAGACAGCATAGAAAGAAGTGAAGCTGTGAAGAAGTAAGCAGGCTGGGCGGCAGAGAAGGGAGGCAAGCCAGTGCTGCCTGACTTAGCCTGAACGGTCCAGGCCGCCATGGACCCGGCAGGCCTGGTGGGCAGCGCCTGATGGCACCCACAAGGTCCAGGCCATGATAGTGACCGGGCAGACTCGGCAGGCAGCACCTGATGCTGTCCATGGGGTCCAGGCGGTAATCGGACCGGGCAGGCCCAGTGGACAGCTCCCGACATCACCCGCGGGACCGGGAAGCCATCAGGACTAAGCATGGCAGCTGTCCGCGTGGTCCAGGGGGGGATCCGGTAGGGCAGGCAGTATGGACAGCGCCTGATGTCACCCGCGGGGTCCAGGTGGCGATGGGGACTGGGCTGGCCTGGCAAATAGCGCCTGACTTCATCCAGCGGAGTCCAGGTGGTGATCGGGACTGGGCAGTTCCAGCAGGCATTGCTGGACGCTGCTCGGGGGTCCAGGGGGCGATGGGGACCTGGCAAGTGGCATGGACAGTGCCTGACGCTGCCCGTGGGGTCCAGGGGGCAATCGGGACTGAGCAGGCGGCATGGACAGCGCCTGACGTCACCCGCAGGGTCCAGGCAGCAATGGAGACTGGGCAAGCGGCATGGACAGCGCCTGACGCTGCCCCGCGGTGTCCAGGGTGCCATCAGGACCAGGCAGGCAGCATGGGCAGTGCCTGATGTCACCCGCGGGGTCCAGGCGGCGATCGGGACTGGGCTGGCCCGGCAGATGGCGCCTGACGTCTCCCGCGGAGTCCAGTCTTCAATCAGGGCCAGGCACTTTCAGCAGGCAGCGCCTGACGTTGCTCGCGGGGTCCAGGGGGAGATCAGGACCTGGCAAGTGGCATGGACAGCGCCTGACACTGCCCGTGGGGTCCAGGGTGTTATCGGGACCAGGCAGGCAGCATGGACAGCGCCTGACGCTGTCTGTGGGGTCCAGGGGATGATCGGGACCTGGCAGGCAGCATGGATAGCGCCTGACATCACCCGCCGGGTGCAGGCGGCGATCAGGACTAGGCAGTTCTAGCAGGCAGCGCCTGATGCTGTCTGTGGGATCCAGGGAGCTATTGGGACCAGGCAGGCGGCATGGACAGCGCCTGACACTGCCCGCGGGGTCCAGGAAGTGATCAGGACTGGGCAGGTGGCATGGATAGCACCTGATGTCACCCGCGGGGTTCAGGGTGCAATCGGGACTGGGCAGGTAGCATGGTCAGTGCCTGACTTAGCCTGTGGGCTCCATAGGTGGGGGTGGCCAGGGTCTCCGGGATCACTGTCTGCCCCCGGGGCCACCTAAGGACACCGGTGGAGCAGGCCAGGGTTGAACATTTTAATGAAAATGCGATGCCAGTGCCCTGCCCCACCGCGCCCTGTCCCTGGAGAGGAGAGGGAAGTGGGCAGTTAGGAGGCACCCGGGCTCTGAAGTGGCTGGGAACAACCTGCAGGAGAGCTACCAAGAAGAGGTGCTGAACCATGAGGATGCAGAAGGCTGGCTGATGGAGGTGAGCAAAGGTGCAGATGAGGCAGCTCTTGCCAGCACTGAGCTGGAAAAGTGCATCGAAAGCCTGATGGACAAAATCGCTTTTCTGAAGAAGGTGCATGTCTAGTATGCTCAGATCTCCGTGGAAATGGACGTGTTCTCCAAGTCCGACCTCTCCACTATGCTCAAGGACATCTGCACCCAGTATGAGAAGCTGGCTGCCAAGAACATGCAGAATGCCGAAGAATGGTACAAGAGCCGCTTCACCATGCTGACAGAGAGCGCTGCCAAGAGCACCTACGTGCTGCGGGCCAGCAACTGCTCAAGGCCAAGAACCTGGAGATTGAAGCAAGCTGGGGCATGAACAAAGCACTGGGAAAGCAGCTGCAAGAGCTGGAGGATAAACAGAACTCTGACTTTAGTGCTATGCAGGACACAATCAACAAATTAGAAAATGATTTGAGAACCACAAAGAGTGAAATGGCAGGATATTTAAAAGAATACCAAGACCTCTTCAATGTGAAGATAGTTTTGGATATTGACATTGCAGCTTACTGGAAACTCTTGGAAGGTGAGGAGACCCGGCTCAGTTTCACCAGCATGGGAAGCATAGCCAGCGGCTACTCCCAGAGTTCCCAGGTCTTTGGTGATCTGCCTACGGTGGTTTACAGACCAGTTCCTACTTGATGTCTGCTCACTCCTTCCCTTCTTAATACACCAGCCACGTCCAGGAGGAGCAGATCGAGGTGGAGGAGACCATTGAGGCTGCAAAAGCCAAGGAAGCTAAGGACTAACCCCCTTCTGAAGGAGGAGCTGAAGAGGAGGAAAAGGAGAAGGAAGAGGCTGAGGAAGAGGAAAGAGAGGAAGAGGAAGAAGGTGCCAAGGAAGAATTTGAGGATGCAAAGGAGGAAGAAGGAGGTGAAGGTGAAGGAGAAAATGCCCAAGAAGCTGAGGACAAGAAGAAAGATGAAGGTGCTGGGGAGGAGCAAGCAACCAAGAAGAAAGATTGAGCCCTCCTTTCCTTAATTATTTCAGGAATAATCCTCCCAAAACCAGGTCAACCCCGCCACCAACCAAGCAGTTGAGTTCCCAATACTATATGAATTAAGAAGTCAATATATATAACATTCTGAGGTGACTCGGGTTGGACATTAAATGTCATGCTATGACTTTTCTCCTTATGTAGTGTATCTGTTTGCTTGCAGAGTGGCTTCCTGGCTTGCTGCCAGCCTGTGCATGGTCCACGCTTACGAGTTCAGGATCTATGACAATGTGAATAATTCAGATGTTTACAAATAAAAACACATGAATACACAAATTCACTAATGTTAATGTTAAATTTCATGGAAAAAATAATCCTTTCAATCTTTGGTGGTTAGAAATTAAAGACCTCAAATCATGTGCAATAAACAGTAAATAAAGTTACACTGAATGACAAAAAAAAAAATACATTAGGGGCCAGGAAACGTCAAAAGAACTGGGGAACCATTCCCAGATCAGGAAGGGAAGTCACAGGGTATATATTATTGCTACGAATACAGTATTTCCTACTACTTAGAACATATACAACGTAATGTATTAGATGCCTTCCTATTGGATGAAGTATGTATTCTCATAGAGTAATACTGGTAGATATGTTATAGTTATGGCAGTATGTCATATCCTATCTATATTAATATAAGGGTAATATGCTAATTAGACCATGAGACCTTCCAGATGTCCTTTTGGACAAAGCCATGGTGGCGGGGCTGAGGCAGAAGCGGTTATGGGTGATCAGGCCAGGAGGGGAGGGCAGTTGGGGTGATCAGGCTGGCGGGGGTGTGCAGTTGGGGGCAAGCAGGTCGGCAGGCAGAGTGGTTAAGGGAGATCAAGCAGGCAGGCAAGTGAGCGGTTAGGAGCCAGTAATCCCACATTGTGAGGGGTTTGTCCAACTGAAGGTTTAGGCCCGATCCCACAGGGGTCCCAGATTGGAGAGGATGCACAGGCTGAGGGACCACTCCCTCCCCGTGCACGTGCACCAGGCCACTAGTATATATATATATATATATATATACTAGTGGCCCGGTGCATGAGTTCGTGCATGGGTGGGGTCCGGCCAGCCTGGCCAGGAGGAGGGGACATGGGCGGTTGGCCAGCCTGCCTGCTGGTCGAACTCCTGGTTGAGAAGACAATTTGCATATTAGCCTTTTATTATATAGGATATACACTGAGTGGCCAGATTATTATGTGTTCAGAGATCATAATAATCTGGCCACTCAGTGTATCTTTAAATATAAAAGAAAGAGGAATTAGATTTCTATTATATGACAGAAATTATAGGAAAAGAAAGTTTGTCTCAAACATATATGAGCATGGAATGGAATGGCTACTTTCAGGAGGTAGTGAACATACACTTCACTGGAGTTACTTAAGGTGACTTTTAAGGTATTCCTGATCCTGAGGCATACAGACTGTTTAAAGAATCTGGTGTATTCTCTTTCCATACCCTAATAAAGTAGGATATAGGAAGCTTTTGTTGTCTTGCCTTAATCTTCTGGAAGGTGCACCTTGATGTTGTATGTACTGTGTGATAACTAGCATAGTGTGGGGTTTCTTCAATAGGAACTGGCAGTTTAAGACTTAAGCCACAGCACTGATGTTACATTACTCTTCTAATCTTGTGTGTCCATTTATAATGGTTAAAGACTAAGAATAAAAACAGCAAATTCATACAACTTAACAAAATGAAGACAAACAACCCAATTAAAAATGGGAAAAATATCTAAATAGACACTTCTGCAAAGAGGACATACTGATGGCCAAGAGACATATGAAAACATTCTCAAAGCCACAAATTGTCAGAGAGATGCAAATTAAAACTATAGTGAGGTATCACTTCAAACCTGCCAGTATGGCTACCATCAACAAATCAATAAACAAGTGCTGACAAGAATGTGTAGAAAAGGGAACTCTAGTACACTGCTGATGGGAATGCAGACTGGTGCAGCCACTATGGAAAACAGTATGCAATTATCTCAAAAAAGTAAATATGGAACTGCCATTTGACCCAGTGATCCCATTTCTAGGAATATACCCTAATAATCCCAAAACACTAGTCAGAAAGAATATATGCACTCTTATGATCATAGAAGCACTATTTACAATAGTTAAGATTTGGAAACAGCCCAAGTGCCCATCAGTAGATGAATGGATAAAAAATCTGTGGTACATTTACACCATTGAATACTATGCAGCTGTAAAAAAAAATGGAAGGATCTCTTACCCTTTGAGACAAAGAAAGACAAGTATCACATGATCTGACTTACATGTGGAAACTAATGAATACAATAAACTGATAAATAAAATAGAACTGGAGGCATGGAAGCATGGAATAGACTGATGAATTTCAGAGGGAAGTGGGTGGGATAGGAAGAGATTAACCAAAGAACTTATATGCATAACCCATGGATACAGGCAATAGTGTGGTGAAGGCTTGAAGGGCAGGAGTGAAATCAAAGGGGTCATTAGAGTAAAAACAGGGGAAATCTTTAATACTTTCAACAATAAAGATACATTTTAAAAATAGCAAATTAATGTAGTGAATTTCTTTTTAGCTTTCTATTTCCAACAATATTTTTTTCAATGAGGGCTTTTCCCCAGATTAGAAGTTTGACTATATAAAACATCTCTGGCCTGTCAATGGTGGCTCAGTGGTTGAGCATTGACCTGTGAACCAGGAGTTCATTGTTCGATTCTTAGTCAGGGCACATGCCTGGATTGTGGGCTATATCCCCAGTAGGGGGTGTGCAGGAGGTAGCCGATCAATGATTCTCTCTCATCATTGATGTTTCCATTTCTCTCGCCCTCTCCCTTCCTCTCTGAAATCAATAAAAATATATTTAAAAAATAAAAAAATCTCTTAATCTCTCAAATTTTTTAAATTTCACATCAGTGAATGAAATATGCTTTCTTATTTTAATGGTACAAATAAAGACAAAATAGAGTGAATAAGAATCAAAAATTTAAATGGTAAAATCAGATTTCAAACTGGGTTTTAAGTGTATTAAAATGCATTGTGTAAGAAATCTATGTAAAATATGTTTTAATATGTTAATACTCACAGATTTTATTACATCACTAGAGGCCCAGTGCATGAAATTCATGCATGGGTAGGGTCCCTAGGCCTGGCCTGTGATCAGGGCCAATCGGGTCCTTATAGCTGCTGGCCAGGGCCTTCCTTCCTTGCTGCCAGCTGCCGGCTGGGGTTTTCCTTCATTCTGCACCACCCCCTGGTGGTCGGTGCACGTCATAGTGAGCTATCAGTCCCCGGTTGAACTCCTATGGGGACAATTTGCATATTAGGTTTTTATATATATAGATCATTTATGTTGTTGGAAGAGTTTAATAAGTCACAGCAGATGCTATACTATCTGAGACCCATTTTCTTGGCAAATCTACTGCTAGAAAAAAAGAGTTACTTGTGATATGGATATTTTGTTGTCATTCCTTCTATAAGAGTAAGAAATTTCTGAGTTATAGATAAATAATTCAGGAATCTATGTTTACTGATAAGTTTTTAAAGGAAGTGTTACCAAGTGAAAGGGTTGCACATAAACAGGAGGATTATTAATAAATCACTAAAATGGTAATCTAGCTTTTAAAAAACAATTTTTATATCTCTAAGTATAAAAGGATCTTTACTTATTGGTTATCTATTCATTCTAAATAAGGTAAATCATTTGGGAATTTAAAAAGAAATGATTGAATAAATTAGCTACAAAGCCAACATTTTTGTTTCTTTTCATATTGACTGGGATTGAATTTCTTTTAAAAAACTTACCTTAGATTTATAAGATTGAAAGGTATGTTCATTTACTTTAACACAGATAATTCTGCTCTAAATAAAAATAGCACACATAGTCATTGTCTTTGTGAGAAACAATCAATAATATGAAAAGCAACCTCCAAAATGAGGGAAAATATTTGAAAATTATATATTTGATAAGGGGTTAATACCCAAAATATATAAGGCATTACACAACTTGATAGCAAAGAAAAAAATCCAATTGAAAATAGATGGAAGAACTGAGCAGACATTCTTCCAAAGAATATACACAAAATGGTCAATTGGTATATGAAAGGGTGTTCAACATCACTAATCTGGGAAATGTAAATCAAAATGAGATATAGATTAAAAATGGCAGTGGAGTAAGTGGATGCTTATGGACATGCACTTGGGACCAAACTGAAATAACAACTAAAATACAGAAAAACTTCTTGAATAATCAATGGGGGAACTCAATGGAGAGAACCCTGATAACCGAAGACAGAAAGTGGAGACCGCGTAGAAACTGGTAGGAGGGCTGGCTGGGCTCCCATAGACAGCAACTGAAGTCCTGGAGAGATATCATAGCTGTGGGGGGTTGCCACTGAGAACTCTGGGGTCTAATCCCCAAGCTGACCCCCCAAGCAGAGAACACCAGGACTGATAAAGGTACCCACATAATATCTAGCTGTGAAAAGCAGTGGGGTTGCTGTCAGTCAGGGAGAGATGGCTGGAAATTCAGGCACCCACTTAAAAGACCAACACAAAAAATTCCCTATAGAGCCACCCACCTTGTGCTCTGGCAGAGGGAGGGCAGAAAGGACTGGAGCTGAAGTCAGGATCAGGGTCTCTGGGGTTAGAGCTCAGACAGCAGACACCCTGGTTACCTGTGCTGAGTCATTCCTTCATGATGCAGAGGTCATCTTTTTCATGCATACAATTGCTATAGAGGCATATTTCCCAGGGGGAAAAGGAGGGAAACAGCTAACCCATCCTATTGGAAACCACCTTGCCCCACAGTGTGGGGTTTCTGAGACCCATTAAGAGACTGAGAATAACAATTAGCCTCCAGGCAGAAGGAATTGCCCCACCCTGTTGAAACACAAAAACTCTTGCCACATCTGTGGATGGTTGCCTGGGGGCAATTCAGGACAGAATTATGTCAATATATAGGCAGAGGTGGTCTCTGGATTATTTAAGTCTCTGCCTGATCTAATTAGTCAGAAACAGCATTTGACACTGTCCTACACCAGAGATTGAGAAGCTTAGCAGATCTACCTACTACAGAGTCACAAACCCAAACAGGAAGCCAAAATGAGGAGAAAAAGAAATAACCTACAAATGAAAGACCAAGAGAATTCTCCAGAAAAAGAGATAAATGAAATGGAGATAAGAAATTTATCTGAGAGGGACTGGAAGATGGTGGCTGACGGGGCAGAAGGCTGCAAGATAGTGTGTGAGTGAGAGAGCAAAAGGAGAGTGCATGGGCATGTGGGAGTGTCTGTATTTTTGAGTGAGAGATAGCTATATTCCACAGGACTGCTAGTGACTGGTATACCAGGATCCCCTGGCTGGGAAGCTGCTACACCTGCTGAAATCTCTCCCAGAGTGTCCGGCTCTGCCACAGAGACTGCGCCATTTTGAAGAGGAGAGCAGCTGTGATCAGTATCCCAGCCTTAACTTCAACCAGGAAGACCTCAGATACCTCCTGGGACCCTAAAACCATATTGCCCAGGGACCAGCTGCCTCATCCACAAACTCACGAACACCAAAACTCCCACCTCCCTGACCATGGGCACCTAAAAGGTTTGTCCAAGGAGGATAAAGCAGCACCAAATACGCAGATGGGCCCTGCGCCTTCTCACAGAGCAGATAGAAGGAACAGCTGAATCAAACAACATTCACCCGGAAGTGGCAAATTAAACACAACTGGTGAGGCAATCCATGGAAAGAAAGGTCAGAAATCACCTAGCGAGAGCTCTGCCTCATCAGATTCAGATTGGAGTTTGTTGTTTGTGTGTTTGTTGTTTGCATTTTTTGGATCAGTCATTGGTTTTTTGGAGTTTTCTCCCCATATACATAATTTTTTTCTCCATTTTTCTTCCATTCTTTTCTCTCTTACATTGTTTCCTTTTCTCAATATCATTTTGCACTCTTTTCTTTCCCCTAATTCTCTTTCCTCTGGTGGTCACCTTTATTTGCAGTTATTGGTATTGGAAATACATTTGTGTTTGGAGCCCTGTGCATTGTGTCTTGTCATGTTGTATTTTGTGCCCTTAAGTAAACAACACAGGAGAGACAGAGCTACACAACTAGACACCCTGAGAGGAGCAAACATGGGGAGACAAAGAAACAGCTCCCATATGAAAGAAATGGAGGAATCACCAGAAAAGGAAATAAACAAAATGGAGGCAAGCAATAAGTCAGAGAAAGAATTCAGAGCAATGGTTATAAGGATGCTGAAAAGGATGGAAGACAAATTCAACAATATGTGTAAGAACCAAGAGGAAATGAAGAAGAACCAAGAAGAAATGAAAAATGACATCGCTGCAATAAAGAACACAATAGAAAGCATCAACAGTAGCCTAGAACAGTGGTTGGCACACCACAGCTCGCGAGCCACATGTGGTTCTTTGGCCCCTTGCGTGTGGCTCTTCCACAAAATACCATGTGCAGGCACGCACATACGTGCAATTGAAACTTCATGGCCCATGCACAGAAGTCGGTTTTCGGCCTAGGTGAGTCTATTTTGAACAAGTGGTTCTAATGCTGAGCCACACTCAAGGGGCCAAAGAGCTGCATGTGGCGTGCGAGCTGTGGTTTGCCGACCACTGGCCTAGAAGAAGCAGAGGATCACATCAGTGAGCTAGAATACAAATTAGGAAAAAATACACAAACAGAGCAGCAACTAGAAAAGAAACTTAAAAAACAAGAGGAGGGCCTAAGGGATCGTTGGGACAACATGAAATGAAACAACATCCACATAATAGGGCTGCCAGAAGGAGACAAAACTGAGCAAGGAATAGAAAACCTGTTTGAAGAAATAATGACAGAAAACTCCCCTGATACTGGGAAGAAGAAAAAACTCAAACAAGTCCAAGAAGCTCACAGAGTTTCAAACAAGATGAACTCAAAAAGACTGACACCAGGACACATTATAATTAAATTGGCAAACTCCAATGACAAAGTAAGAATCTTAAAGGCTGCCAGAGAGAGACAGAAAATTACCTACAAGGGAACTCCAATCTGACTATCAACTGATGTATCAATAGAAACACATCAGGCCAGAAGGGAATGGAATGAAATATACAAAGTCATGCAAAGCAAGGATCTGACTCCAAGAATACTGTACCCAGCAAGGCTATCAAAGTTGAAGGTGAAATCAGGAGCGTCAGAGACAAAAAAAGATGAAGGGAGTTTATTATCACCAAACCAGCAATTCAAGAAATGCTAAAGGGACTGCTGTAAAAAGAAGAAGTGGGAAGGGAAGAAGGAACACAGGCATAAAGAATAAAAATGGCAACAGACCAGTACCTATCAATAATAACTTTAAATGTAAATGGATTAAATGCCCCAATCAAAAGACATAGAGTAGCTGAGTGGATAAGAAAACATGACCCATATATCTGCTGTCTACAGGAGACCCACCTCAGAAGAAAAGACTCACACAGACCGATGGTGAAGGGATGGAGAATGGTTTTTCAGGCGAATGGAAGTGAAAAAAAAAAAAGGTGGGGTAGCAATACTTATGTCTGAAAAATTAGACCTCAAAGTGAAGGCCATAACAAGAGATAGGGAAGGCCACTTCATAATAATAAAAGGAGCAATTCAACAAGAAGATATAACTCTGGTAAACATATATGCACCCAACACAGAAGCACCCAAATATATAAAAACAAAACAAAACAAAAAAATCTTCTTGAGGATATCAAGGGAGAGATTGACAGCTATACAGTCATGGTAAGGGACTTTGATACCCCACTATCACCACTGGATAAATCCTCTAAACAAAAAAATCAACAAAGGAACGTCAATCCTAAATGACTCACTAGATGGGATGGAATTAATTGACATCTTCAGAACATTTCACCCCAAAGCCACAGAATATACATTCTTCTCAAGTGCACATGGGTCATTTTCAAAGATAGACCATATGCTGGGTCACAGGCAAAGTCTCTTCAAATTCAAGAAGATAGAAATTATATCAAGCATCTTCTCAGATCACAGTGGCATAAAATTAGAAATAAACTACAATAAAAACAATGAAAAAAAATCAAACACGTGGAAGCTAAATAGCATGCTATTAAACAATGACTGGGCTACCTGAGATCAAAGAAAAAATAAAAAGCATCATGGCAACAAATGACAATGAAACCAAAACAATCCAAATCTATGGGACACAGTGAAAGCAGACTTGAGAGGGAAGTTCATAGCTATACAGGCCTAACTCAAAAAAAACAAAAAAAAATACAAAAAAAACACAAGAAAATGGTAAATAATTATGTAACCCTACAACTCAAAGAGTAAGAGAGAGAGCAACAAGAAAAGCCCGGCATAAGCATAAGGAAGGAAATAATAAAGATCAAAGCAGAAATAAACAACATAGAGACCAAAAAAAAAACAATACAAAAGATCAACAAAACCAAGAGTTGGTTCTTTCAAAGGATAAACAAGAATGATGAATGTCTAGCCAGGCTCACCAAGAAGCAAAGAGAAAGGACCCAAATAAAAAAATCAGAAATAAAAGAGGTGAAGTAACAGCCCATCCCACAGAAATACAAAGATTATGAAAAAATACTATGAACATCTCTATTCCAACAAAATGGACAACCTAGAACAAATGGACATATTCTTAGAAAAATACAAGATCCCAAAACTCAATCAGGAAGAATGGAAAAACCCAAATAGTCCAATAACAACTGAAGAAACTGAAGCAGTGATCAAAAATCTTCCATCAAACAAAAGCCCTGGTCAAGATGGCTTTACAGGGGAGTTCTATCAAGCATTCAATGAACTAAAACTTATCCTCCTCAGACTATTCCAAAATATTGAAGAGGAAGCAACACTTCCAAGCTCTTTCTACAAAGCCAGCATTAACCTAATCCCAAAACGAGATATAGACATTACAAAGAAAGAGAATTACAGGCCAGTATCTCTGATGAACATAAATGCTAAAATCCTCAACCAAATCCAAGCAAATAAGATCCAGCATTACATTAGAAAGATCCTACATCATGACCACTTGGGATTTACTCCAGGGATGCAATGATGGTATAATATCCACAAATCAATAAATGTAATATATCACATAAACAAATTGAGAGACTAAAATCACATAATCATATCAATCAATGCAGAAAAAGCATTTGACAAAATCCAACGTCTTTTCTTGATAAAAACTCTCAGCAAAGTTGGAATAGAGGGATCATACCTCAACATAATAAAAGCCTTATTTGTCAAAACTATAGCCAACATCATACTCAGTGGGCAAAAACTAAACTCATTTCCCTTGAGAACAGGAACAAGACAGGGATGCCCACTTTCACAACTCCTGTTTGATATAGTACTGGAAGTGATAGCCATAGTGATCAGACAAGAAGAAGAAATAAAAGGCATCTAAATTGGAAAAGAAGAAGTAAATGACATGATACTATACATAGAAAACCCCAAATACTCCATCAAAAAACTACTAGACCTAATAAAGGAATTTGGCAATGTAGCAGGATACAAAATTAACACCCAGAAATCTATGTCCCTTTCATACACCAATAATGAAGTCCCAGAAAGCAAAATGAAAAAAACAATCCCATTTACCTTTGCACCACAAAAATTAAGATACTTAGGAATAAACTTAACTTAGGAGGTAAAAGACATGTACTCGGAAAAATACTGGACATTGAAAAATAGAGATAGAGGAAGACATAAAAAAATGGAAGAACATATCATATTTATGGATTGGTAGAATCAACATCATTAAAATGTCCATACTATCCAAAGCAATCCACAGATTCAATGCAATCCCCATTAATATACCAATGGCATATTTCAAAGTTCTAGAACAAACTCTCCAAAAATTCATCTGGAATAAAAAAAAAAGACCCCACATAGCCACAGCAATCCCAAGAAAGAAGAACAAAATTGGAGGGATCACAATACCAGATATCAAGCTATATTAACAAGCCATGGTTCTCAAAACTGCCTAGTACTGGCATAAGAGCAGACATATAGATCGATGGAACAGAACAGAGAACCCAGAAATAGACACAAGCCATTATGCTCAATTAATATTTGAAAAAGGAGGCAAGAGCATACAATGGAGTCAAGACAGTCATTTCAATAAATGGTGTTGGGAAATTTTTTTAGATACATGCCAAAAAATGAAACTAGTTCCCCAAATTACACCATACACAAAAACAAACTCAAAATGGATAAAGGACTTAAATGTAAGATGGGTAACCAGAAAAATCCTCTAAGACTACATAGCCAGCAAAATATCAGACGTATGTCGTAGCAATATCTTTACCAACAGCTTCTAGCGCAATGGAGATTAAGGAGAAAATAAACAAATGGGACTACATCAAAAGAAAAAGCTTCTGCACAGCAAAATTAACGATCAACAAAACAACAAGAAAGCCCACTGCATGGGATAACATATTTGACAATATTTCAGATGAGGTTTTAATCTCCAAAATTTACAGAGAACTCATACAACTTAACAAAAGGAAGATAAATGATCCAATAAAAAATGTGCAAAGGATCTAAATAGACACTTTTCAAAAGAGGACATACAGAAGGCCAAGAGACATATGAAAACATGCTCAAAGTCACTAATCATCCAAGAGATGCAAATCAGAAGCACAATGAGGTACCATCTCACACCTGTCAGAATGGCTATCATCAACAAATCAACAAACGACAAGTGCTGGAGAGGATGTGGAGGAAAAGGATCCCTCTTGCACCGTTGGTGGGAATGCAGACTGGTGAAGCCACTGTGGAGAACAGTATGCAGTTTCCTCAAAAAGTTAAAGATGGAACTCCCATTTGACCCAGCGATCCCACTTCTAGGACTGTATCCCAAGAAACCAGAAACATCAATCAGAAAGGATATATGCACCCCTATGTTCATAGCAGCACAGTTTACAATAGCTAAGATTTGGAAATAGCCTATGTGCCCATCAGCAGATGAGTGGATTAAAAATATTTGGTACATCTACACAATGGAATACTACGCAGGTATAAAAAAGAAGGAACTTTTACCATTTGCAACAGCATGGATGGAACTGGAGGGCATTATGCTAAGCGAAATAAGCCAGTCAGAGAAAGATAAATATCGCATATTCTCACTCATATGTGGGATATAATGATCAACATAATTTGATGAACAAGAATAGATCCAGAGACAAATGGCAGGGGGTCAGGGGTTAGAGAGCATGCATATTAGCATCACCAATGGACACAGACACTGAGGTTGTGGGGGCTTCCCTGGGGTGGGAATGGCTGGTGGGGTGGGTCAAGCAGGGAAAATGGAAACTTATGTAAAACTTTAGACAATAAATAAATAAATAAACATAAAAAAGATTTAGGGATTTATCTGATATAGAGTTCAGAATAGTGATGGTAAAGATGCTCAACAGCATGAGAAACAATATAGTAACTATGAAAACAGAAATAAAGAATAACAGCACAAATTAAGAACACATTAGAAGGAATACACAGCAGATTAAGGGAAGCTGAGGATCGAATCAGTGAATTAGAAGACAGGATTGAAAAAAATCACTCAATCAGAGAAACAAAAGGAAAAAAGAATTTAAAAATTGGAGGAAAGCTTAAGGGAAATGTGGAACAACATCACAGGTAACAATACTTCAATAACAGATGTGCCAGAAGATGCAGAAATGGTGAAAAGGATAATGAACATGTTTGAAAAATAATGCCAAAAAACTTCCTTAACCTAATAAAGGAAAAGTTCGCACAAGTTCAGGAAGCACAGAGAACCCGAAGCAAGAAGAACCCAAATGGGCCCATGCCCAGACACATCATAATTAAAATGCCAAAAATTAAAAACAAAGAGAGAATCTTAAAGGAAGCAAGAGAAAAGCAAACTGGTAGGTACAAAGGAGTTCCCATAAGGGTGACACCTAATGTCTCATCAGAAATTCTACAGGCCAGGAGGAAATAGCGTGAAGTACTCAAGGTAATGGAAAGCAAGGATCTGAAACCAAGATTACTATATCCTGCAAGGCTATCATTGAAAATAGACTGAAATAAAGAGCCTCCTGACAATAAATAAATAAATAAAATAAAAGAGTACATCACCACCAACCAGGATTACAAGAAATGCTAAAGAGACTGCTATAATGAGAAGAAGAAATAGAGAGAGAAACCTAGGTATACAGAATTAAAATGGCAATAAATAAGCACCTATCAATAATAACCTTAAGTGTAAATGGATTAAATGATCTCATCAAAAGACATAAGGTTGCCCTACTGGTTTGGCTTAGTGGATGGAGCATCAGCTTCCAGATTGGGGCGGGGGAGGGGAGGTCCCAGGTTCAATTCCAGTCAAGGGCATATTCTCAGGTTGTGGGCTCAATGCCCAGTGGGGGGCATGCAAGAGGTGGCCAATCAATGATTCTTTCTCATCATTGATGTTTTTATCTCTCTTTCTTTATCCTTTGTGTTGTCTACTAGAGACCCACCTGAGAACAAAGATACACATAGGATGGTTAAGGGATGGAAAACAATTTTCCATGCAAGTAGAACAGAAAACAAAGCTGGAGTAGCAATAATTATATCTTACATAAAACAGACATCAAAATGAAGAGCATCACAAAAAACAACAAAGGTTACTACATAATACTAAAGGGATTGATCTAACAAGAGGATATAACCCTGGTAAACATATATGCACCTGATATAAGAGCACCTAAATATATTTTTTAAAAGTTCTAAAAAAAAGTTCTAGAGGACTTTAAGGGAGAGATGGACAACAATACAGTCATACTAGAGGACTATAACACCCCACTGACTTCACTGGATAGATCTTCCAGACAAAAAATTAACAAGGAAACTGACTCTAAAAGACACACTAGATCAGATGGATTTAATTGACACTTATAGAACATTTTACCCCAAAGCTGCAGAATATATATTCTTCTCGAGTGCACATGGATCATTCAAAAAGATAGACCACATGTTAGCACACAAAACAAGGATTTACAAGTTCAAAAAGATTGTAATCATATCAAGCATCTTCTCAGATCACAGTGGAAAGAAATTAGAAATCAACTACAGTAAAAAACACAAAAACACATTCAAACTCATGGAGGCTAAATAGTATGTTACTAAACAATGAATGGGTTACCAACAAGATCAGCAAAGAAACCAAAAACTTCCTGGAAAAAAATTGAAAATGAACACACATCAACCCAAAATCTGTGGGACACAGCAAAACCAGTCCTGAAAGAGAAGTTTATAGCACTATAGGCCTATAAACAAACAAAAACAGAAAAATTAACAATAAACTATTTAAACCTACAACTTAAAGAACTAGAAAGATAATTAAAAAAAGTCCAGAGTAAGTAGAAGGAAGGAAATAATAAAGATCAGAGTAGAAATAAATGACATAGAGACTACAAAAACAATACAAAAAAATCAATTTAACCAAGACCTGGTTCTTTGAAAGGATAAACAAGATTGATGGACCATTAGCCAGACTCATCAAGAAACAAAGAGAGAGGACCCAAATAAATAAAATCAGAAATGAAAGCGGAGAAGTAACCAAGGACACCACAGAACTACAAAGGATTGTAAGAAAATACTATGAACAACTATATGCCAACAAGCTGGACAATGTGGATAAAATGGACAAATCCCTAGAAAAATATAATCTACCAAATCTGAATAAGGAAGAATAAAAAAACCTTAATAGGCCAATAAACTGATGAAATAGAAGCAGTAATAAAAGGAAAAAACTCCCAGCACACAAAAGCCCAGGTCTGGATGGCTTCACAGGGGAGTTTTGCCAAATATTCAAAGAAGACCTAGCACCTATACTCCTCAAATTATTCCAAAAAATCCAAGAGGAAGGAACACTTCCAAGCTCTTTTTATGAAGCTAGCATTATCCTAAATTCCAAAACCGGATAAAGACACTACAAAGAAAGAGAATTACAGGCCATATCCCTGATGAACATAGATGCTAAAATCCTCAATAAAATATTAGCAACTTGGATCCAGCAATAGATTTAAAAGATCATACAACATGACCAACTAGGATTCACTCCAGGGATGCAAGGATGGTACAACATTCACAAATCAATAAATGTTATACATCACATAAACAAATCAAAAGCCAAAAATCACATGATCTTATCAATAGACAGAAAAAGCATTCAACAAAATTCTACACTCATTTTTGATAGAAACTCTCAGGAAAGTGGGAAGAGAGAGAGCATATCCTATATAATAAAGAGGTAATATGCAAATTTACCATCACTCCAACACACAAGATGGCTGCCCCATGTGGTTAAAGATGGCTGCCCCCATGTGGACACAAGATGGCTGCAACAAGATGGCCTTGGGGGAGGGCAGTTGGGGGTGATCAGGCCAGCAGGGGAGGGCAGTTATGGGTGACCAGGCCAGCAGGGGAGGGCAGTTGGGAGGGACCAGGCTGGCAGGGGAGGGCAGTTGGGGGCAACCAGGCCAGCAGGGGAGGGCAGTTAGGGGCAATTGGGCCTGCAGGGGAGGGCAGTTAGGGGTGACCAGGCCATCAGGGGAGGACAGTTGGGGGTGACCAGGCCTGCAGGGAAGGACAGTTTGGGGCTACCAGGCTGGCAGGGGAGGGCAGTTAAGGGTGACCAGGCCAGCAGGGGAAGGCCGTTAGGGGCAATTGGGCTGGCAGGGGAGCAGTTAGGCGTCAATCATGCTGGCAGGGGAATGGTTAGGAGATGATCAAGCTGGCAGGCAGAAGCAGTTAGGGGCAGTCAGGTAGGCAGGCAGGTGAGTGGTTGGGAGCCAGCAGTCCTGGATTGTGAGAGGGATCCCAGATTGAAAAGGGTGCAGGCTGTGCTGAGGGACACACACCCCCATGCACGAATTTCGTGCACCGGGCCTCTAGTCTGAATATAATAAAGGCCATACATGAAAAGCTTACAGCCAACATCATACTCAGTGCATAAAAAACTAAAACCATTTCCTCTAAGAACAGGAATAAGAGAGGGATGTCCACTTTCACCACTCTTATTCAATATAGTACTGGAAGTCCTAGCCACAGCAATCAGACAAGAAGAAGAAATAAAAGGCATCCAAATTGGTAAGGAGGAAGTAAAACTCTCATTATCCACAGATGACATGATATTGTACATAGAAAAACCCTAAAGACTCTACCAAAAAACTACTAAAATTGATAAATAAATTTGGCAATTTAGAAGGATACAAAATCAACTCCAAAAAATTGGTGGCTTTTTTATACACCAATAATGAATTCTCAGAAAGAGAAACTAAACAAACAATCCCATTTACCATTACAACAAAAAAATTAAGATACTTAGGAATAAAGTTAACTAAGTAGGCAAAAAATCTGTACTCAGAAAACTACAGGAGATTGAAAAAAGAAATAGAAGAAGATATAAACAAGTGGAAGAATGTACTGTGTTCATGGACTGGTAAAATCAACATCATTAAAATGTCCATACTACTCAAGGAAACCTACAGATTCAATGCAATCCGTATTAAAATACCAACAGCATATTTCACAGATGTAGAAAAAAATACTCCAAAAATTTATATGGAATAAAAAAAGACCCCAAATAGCTGCATCAACCTTGAAAAAGAAAAACACAGTTGGAGGAATTACAATACCAGATTTCAAATTATACTACAAAGCCACTGTAATCAAAACAGTCTGGTACTGGTATAAGAACAGGCATATAGATCAATGGAACAGAACCCAGAACCCAGAAATTGACCCAAGCCATTACGCTTAATTAATATTTGACAAAGGAGGCAAGAGCATACAATGGAGTCAAGACAGTCTCTTCAATAAATGGTGTTGGGAAAATTGGACAGGTACATGCAAAAAAATGAGACAAGACCACCAACTTACACCATACACAAAAATATATTCAAAATGGATAAAAGACTTAAATGTAAATGGGGAAACCCTAAAAATCCAAGAAGAAACCATAGGTAGCAAAATCTCAGACATCTCTTGTAGCAATATGTTTATGGGATACATCTCCCAGGGCAAAGGAAAATAAGGAGAAAATAAACAAATGAGACTACATTAAAAAAAACACAAAAACTTCTGCACAGCAAAATAAGCCACCAACAAAATGAAAAGAAGCTCACTGTATGGGAGAACACATTTGGCAATGATACATCTGATAAAGGGTTAATATCCAAAATATATAAGGAACTCATACAACTTCAGAAAAGGAAGACAAACCATCCAATTAAAAATGGGCAAAGGACCTAAATAGAAACTTCTCCAAAGTGGTCAAGAGGCATATGAAAAAATGCTCAAAGTCACTGATCATCAGAGAAATGCAAACTAAAATGACAATGAGGTATCACCTCACACCTGTCAGAGTGGCTACCATCAACAAATCAACAAGTGACAAGTGCTGTCAAGGATGTGGAGAAAAGAGAACCCTAGTACACTGCTGGTGGGAATGCAAACTGGTGCAGCCATTAAGGAAAACAGTATGGAGTTTCCTCAAAAAATTAAATATGGAACTTCCATTTGTCCCAGTGATCCCACTTCTATGAATATATCCTAAGAAACCCAAAACACCAGTCAGAAAGAATGTATGTACTCCTATGTTCATAGCAGCACAATTTACAATAGTTAAGATCTGGAAATAGCCCAAGTGCACATCAGTCAATGAGTAGATAAAAAAGCTGTGGTGCATTTATACCCTGGAATATTATACAGCAGTAAAAAGAATGTCTTACCCTTTGAGACAGCATGGAGGGACCTGGAGAGTATCCTGGTAAATGAAATAAGTTAGTCAGAGAAAGACAAGTATCACATGATCTCACTCATATGTGGAATCTAATTAAAAAAATAAACTGTTGATCGGAGTGGATCCAGAGACATGGAAGTATGCAACCGAGTGCAGAATCTCGGAGGGAAGGCGGGGGAGGGTGTGGGGATAGGAGTTAATCAACCAAAGACCTTTATGCATATATGCATAACCCATGGGCTCAGACAGTGGGGTGGTGAGGGCCTGGGGCCGGGGCCAGGGGTGGGCTGGAGGGGTTCGATTGGAGAAAAAAGGGGACATATGTAATAAAAATTTTTTAAAAAGCACAATTTCCCCCCAAAAAAATGAGATATTACCTCACACCTGCTAGAATGGCTATCATAAAAAAGACAAGAAATAAGTAATCTTGGTGAGGATGTGGAGAAAAGGGAATGGAGCTGCCCTGTTTGGTCAGTGAAGATGCTGATGGGGTTATTGCTGTACAGCCGCAATTAGACAAGGAACATCTCAGTCCTATTGGTTGAAATAGGATTCCAGGAACTTTTTTTTTATATAAGGGCTGGCTTAGATGGAAGGAACACGATGCAGGCAGGTAGGTCGCTGTGGGAGGCAGGTAATGTAGGCGTCTCCCTGAAGGGCAGTTTGTGTGAGAGGATCTTGTTTAGAAATGGCTGCAAGGCACTGTTTTTAAATTTGAGCCCAGTTAGCCACCCAGAGTCTTTCTTGGTAGGTATCTTCTCTCTTCAGGTGCATACTAGTGATCCTAAAAGGGTTTATTTCAGTAAGTTTTGATACATAAAGTAAAAAATTCCATCATTCAGTTTAATGATGAAGTTGAAATTAATTTTTAAAATGTAAAATATAAATCGCAACTTTAATTGTATATGTACATATCTTCTAAAAATAAATTCTGCATCCAAGTTGTAAAGACTATGTATTAAGGTTAAATGATACAAGTATGCATTCTTTATAGAAAAGTTGATTAAATTGACTTCCTGATTAATGATTAAATTGACTTCCTGATTAATGATTAAAATTGACTCTTCCTGATTAGTGATTTAAATTGACATGATTTATTCCATTAATCCAAAGATTCTGTGCTCTCTGGGAGTCTCTGTAGAAGGGCAAGACAGCAAGGATTGAAACATTGCCAAGCCAATCACAGAACTCAGCCCACTTTGTCTAGAAATTAAAGTCAATAGAAAGATTCTTGAGGCTCCATGATAACACAAGAATGTATGGGTGTCATTTACGAACCAACATGTAATTAAAAAGCAGGAAGTCAATTATATATTTAGTCTCACATTTTTGGTAATTGTCTCACGTCAATAATATATTCAGTTGTGTATTGTTGGCTAATTAGTTTGTGTCAATAATATATTCTTCCTTATATTATTGTCAAATTGTTTGCTTCACATGCATCAGACATGGCATTCAGAAATGGCATTCCTAAGTAAATTGGAAACTCCTGAGGACAGGGACTATGTTTCTGTTTTGTTTACTGCTAATGAATAGCACGGGGCATGGCTGTAATGAAGTAAAATAAGGTATTTCAGAATATTTGAATATGGACCCATAATACTATTGTGAACCACTGTAACATTTTGGATTCTAAAACAGAATAGTAAATATCGACTTACACCAGTAAGATAACTTTATATTCCTATTAGAATTATTCTCAGGGATACTGTTTTTGTATAATCATGCCAGATACAAACTAGAAAGTAAAATGAGAGGATCTGACTGATTAATGATCTGTTCTTGGCTTTTACTTAAACTCAGTGAGCTCAGAGTTTCCTTACCTGGGAAATAGATAATAATTCCTACCTTGGCAACTAGTGGTGATGATTAAATTTAATAATGTTAATATCCTAGCAGTACCAGTTCTTTGGAGTGAGAACAGGTAACCCATTGTCCACTTTGTTGAAATGTGCTACAGGGAAGACAATATCTATTTCTGGCAAATTTCCTCACAAATTCTGGTTCTGAGTAGCAATATCCATCACTGATACTAAGATATGTTGAGCTTTGAAATGCTGTAATTATAAATTTCATTATATTTTTTCAAGGGTTGCCATCCTACCTAATAAAACAGTAATATGCAAATTGACCGCACCTTTGCTACGCCTAAGCCCCGCCCACAAGCCCAGTCATGCCCACCGTCCAATCAGAGTGAGTATGCAAGTAAACCCGACCAAGATGGCGGGTAATTTGCATACATAGGCCCCCAGAGCTGACCCCTGCCATCGGAGGCGGGGAGCTGGGTGTCCGCTCAGGCTCCAGGCCAAAAGCCGGTGGCGGTAGCTTTTGGCCTGGTGCATGAGCAGACCCCCTGCCATTGGAGGTGGGGAGCTGGGGGTTTCTTCAGCCTGGTGCACGAGCGGACCCCCTGCAATCGATTTCAGGGAGCTGGGAGTTGCTTCGGCCTGGTACACCAGCGGACCCCCTGTGATTGATCACCTGGGCAGGGAGCTGGGGGTCTGCTTTCAGCCTGGGCAGGAGCGGACCCCCTGCGATTGATTGTAGGGAGCTGGGGGTCTGCTCCTGCCCAAGAGGCTTTTGGTCTGGGCAGGCCTGGGCAGGGGCTGAGCCAGTGATCACAGGGAGCTGGAGGTCCCCTTCCCAGGCCTAAAGCTTCGGCCAGAGGCTTTAGGCCTGGGCAGGGCCCAGCCCTCCATTGGTGTGAACTATAGAGGAAACACCTTTTCTGATTGCACATTGGCTAAGCTTCCTGTATGCCACTGATAATATTCTTAGTAACTTGGGTAATAAGAATCCAAAAAGGTGATCTAGGGTTTTTCCACCACACTTCTGGAGAAAAAAACGAAGGTCCGCTGCTGGAGGGGCTAAGAAATATCATATCCTGCCTTACCTGGTTTGACTCAGTGGATAGAGCCTCAGCCTGCAGACAGCAGGGTCTGGGTTTGATTCTGATCAAAGGCATGTACCTAGGTTGCAGGCTTCTCCATGGTCAGGGCCCAGATCAGGGCTCATGCAGGAGGCAACCAATCAAAGTGTTTCTCTCTGTCTTTCCCTTTCTCTTCCACATTTTCTAAAAGTCATTGGAAACATACCCTCAGGTGAGGATAAAAAATAAATAAATAAATCCATATCCTATGAAAGACACGTCTTGAAAATGCCTAAAGAAAGTTGTCATTTTTTCTTGGTGAAGGGACTGGAGTCCGTATTGATGAAAACACCTTGGTGGCTGTGGTGACTGACAGTGGCCGCAGCAGTGGGGTAATGGGGCTGGTGCCTTCCCCTGACCAGCCCGGTTGCCTCCCACAAAGGGAGGCCAGACTGCGGTTTAGGTACGCTCCCTGTGGGGCGCAGGCCTAAGCCGTCAGTAGGACATCCCCTGAGGGCTCTCAGTATGTGAGAGGGGGCAGGTTGGGCTGAGGGACCTCCGATCCCCAGTGCACGAATTTTGTGCACCAGGCCCCTAGTTTATAATAAGCAAAATGTTTTATAACCCTTATCTCATTTGACCCTCACAACTGAAATAAATGCATTAAAATAATTAATTTCTTTATTGAGTCCTTAATACATGCTAATGAATACATATGCTCAATAAAACCACTGAGTACTGATGATGCTGGTAAATGCATCAGTGAAAATATTCATTATACAGATAAAAGTTTCTGCTGTTATGGAGTTCACATTTTGGTAGATTGAACTTTAAGTTCTGATATAGCTACTAGATCACTAGATGTGAGAGAAAAATGTGTTTATAGAGTTCTGGCAGAGAGCTTAGTGAGAAGTGGAGAGCAGCCTTCTCCTCTGGGCTCCTGCGGGCTCCTCCGGGCCCCTCCAGACCCTCCGGCCCCAGCTGGCGGGTGAACTGAGGGGACCGGGGACGGGCATCAGGCTCTGTCCTGCAGACCCAGAGCTCTCCCTGCAGGTGCCCACTGCCAGGTCCAAGCTCGGAAGCAGCAGTGAACCTCTCTCTCCACCCCACCTCCATCTCCGCGACCCGATGGCAGCGGCCTCCCCCAGGCGCATCCAGTAGGCCACAGGGTCTCCAGGCCTAACCCTCCGGGCCGAAGCGGATCCCACGCCAAGCTGCGAACAGCCCCAGGACGAGGCCAGCCCAGGAGGCTGCGCTGCCTTGACCAACCGGTGAGAAGAATGGCACCACTGGAGTGCACAGAGGGAGGCCCTTAGGGCCTCGGAGGCCGAGAGTCAGGTCTGCGTGGACACAGCTCGCCCACATTCAGGGCTTTGAAGCAGCCCTGATGGGCGCCAGGGGTGACTCCTCCATCCCAGTTGGAGGAGACCTCACCTCATCTTGACCACGATGGACAAAGGCCTTAAGGGACCGAAGGTGAGCAGAGTCCCATCCATGGCGGGTGGAGTGGTTAGCAGGCCTTTGGGCGTTTGGTCTTCGTTCTACTATAAACCTTGATTTCAGAAGAGAAATGGCAGAAGCACATGCCACATTTGGCTAATAGGAACTGTCCACCACCCTTTATGAAGATTTACTGGCCCTTTATAGGCACCTGTGTATATAATATGAAAAAGCTGCTCTTAACTTTCCTCCTAACCTTCCAAAGGAGAACTCTGTTACATCCAGGCCTTCTAGATGTAAAGAGGTTGCTGACATATGATGAAGTAGAGTTAGAAAATCGCACGTCTTGCAAATGCCCATTTTAAAAATATACATCAAAAGAAATGTCTTCTGGAAATGACTTTGAGATGGAATTGTCAGACTACCTCTAGAAACGGCATGCAACACCAGGAGTGATACGCATCCACATTTGCCCCGTGGGTTAGAGGTCATGGAGGAGAAGACCTTAAGGAGGAGGAAAAGAAGGTTCTATACCAGACTGGTTATATTTAGAAGACATTTTCATATTATAACCACTAGTGGCCCGGTGCATGAAATTCGTGCACGGGGGTGGGGGTCTCTCAGCCTGGCCTGCATCCTCTCCAATCTGGAACCCCTATGAGATCGGGCCTAAACCTTCAGTTGGACAAACCCCTCACAATGTGGGATTACTGGCTCCTAACCGCTCACTTGCCTGCCTGCTTGATCTCCCCTAACCACTCTGCCTGCCAACCTGCTTGCTCCCAACTGCACACCCCCGCCAGCCTGATCACCCCAACTGCCCTCCCCTCCTGGCCTGATCACCCATAACCGCTTCTGCCTCAGCCCCGCCACCATGGTTTTGTCCAGAAGGACATCTGGAAGGTCTCATGGTCTAATTAGCATATTACCCTTTTATTAATATAGTTAGGATATGACATACTGCCATAACTATAACATATCTACCAGTATTACTCTATGAGAATACATACTTCATCCAATAGGAAGGCATCTAATACATTACATTGTATATGTTGTAAGTAGTAGGAAGTACTGTATTCGTAGCAATAATATATACGCTGTGACTTCCCTTCCTGATCTGGGAATGGTTCCCCAGTTCTTTTGACGTTTCCTGGCCCCTAATGTATTTTTTTTTTTTTGTCATTCAGTGTAACTTTATTTACTGTTTATTGCACATGATTTGAGGTATTTAATTTCTAACCAGCAAAGATTCAAAAGACTATTTTTTCCATGAAGTTTAACATTAACATTAGTGAATTCATGTATTCATGTGTTTTTATTGTAAACATCTGAATTATTCACATTATCATAGATCCTGAACTCCTAAGCGTGGACCATGCACAGGCTGGCAGCAAGCCAGGAAGCCACTCTGCAAGCAAACAGATACACTACATAAGGAGAAAAGTCATAGCATAACATTTAATGTCCAACCTGAGTCACCTCAGAATGTTATATATATTGGCTTCTTAATTCATATAGTATTGGGAACTCAACTGTTTGGTTGGTGGCAGGGTTGACCTGGTTTTGGGAGGATTATTCCTGAAATAATTAAGGAAAGCAGGGCTCAATCTTTCTTCTTGGTTGCTTGCTCCTCCCCAGCACCTTCATCTTTCTTCTTGTCCTCAGCTTCTTGGGCATCTTCTCCTTCACCTTCACCTCCTTCTTCCTCCTTTGCATCCTCAAATTCTTCCTTGGCACCTTCTTCCTCTTCCTCTCCTTCCTCTTCCTCAGCCTCTTCCTTCTCCTTTTCCTCCTCTTCAGCTCCTCCTTCAGAAGGGGATTCATCCTTAGTTTCCTTGGCTTTTGCAGCCTCAATGATTTCCTCCATCTCAATCTGCTCTTCCTGGATGTAGCTGGTGTATTAAGAAGGGAAGGAGTGAGCAGACATCAAGTAGGAGCTGGTCTGTAAACCACCGTAGGCAGATCACCAAAGACCTGGGAACTCTGGGAGTAGCCGCTGGCTATGCTTCCCATGCTGGTGAAACTGAGCCGGGTCTCCTCACCTTCCAAGAGTTTCCTGTAAGCTGCAATGTCAATATCCAAAACTATCTTCACATTGAAGAGGTCTTGGTATTCTTTTAAATATCCTGCCATTTCACTCTTTGTGGTTCTCAAATCATTTTCTAATTTGTTGATTGTGTCCGCATAGCACTAAAGTTAGAGTTTTGTTTATCCTCCCGCTCTTGCAGCTGCTTTCCCAGTGCTTTGTTCATGCCCCAGCTTGCTTCAATCTCCAGGGTCTTGGCCTTGAGCAGTCGCTGGCCCGCAGCACGTAGGTGCTCTTGGCAGCGCTCTCTGTCAGCTCTTATACCATTCTTCGGCATTCTGCATGTTCTTGGCAGCCAGCTTCTCATACTGGGTGCAGATGTCCTTGAGCATAGCGGAGAGGTCGGACTTGGAGAACACGTCCATCTCCATGGAGATCTGAGCATACTGGACATCTTCAGAAAGGCGCTTTTGTCCATCAGGCTTTCCATGCACTTTTCCAGCTCAGTGCTGGCAAGAGCCGCCTCATCTGCACCTTTGCTCACCTCCATCAGCCAGCCCTCTGCATCCTCATGGTTCAGCACCTCTTCCTGGTAGCATGCCTGCAGGTTGTTCCCAGCCACTTCAGAGCCCGGGTGCCTCCTAACTACCCACTTCCCTCTCTTCTCCAGGGACAGGGCGCAGGCATCACAGTTTCATTAAAATGTTCAACCCTGGCCTGCTCCACCGCTGTCCTCAGGTGGCCCGGGGACAGACAGTGATCCCGGAGACCCTGGCCACCCCTGCCTACGGAACCTGCAGGCAAAGTCAGGCACTGACCACGCTACCTGCCCAGTCCCGATTGCACCCTGGACCCCGCGGATGACATCAGGCACTATCCATGCCGCCTGCTCGGTCCCGATAGCTCCCTGGGTCCCACAGACAGCATCAGGCGCTGCCTGCTAGAACTGCCCAGTCCCGATCGCCGCCTTCACCCTGCGGGTGACGTCAGGTGCTATCCATGCTGCCAGCCAGGTCCCGATCGCTGCGGGGACCCCGCGGGCAGCGTCAGGCGGTGTACATGTCACCTGCCCAGTCCCGATTGCCGCCTGGACCCCATGGGTAGTGCCAGCCGCTGTCCATGCCACCTGCCCGGTCCCAATCGCTGTCGGGACCCTGCGGGCAGCGTCAGGCACTGTCCATGTCGCCTGCCCAGTCCCAATCTCCCCCTGGATGCCGCGAGCGGCGTCAGGCGCTGCTTGCTGAAACTGCCCGGTCCCGATCAAAGATGGGACCCCGCAGATAAAGTCAGGCACTGTCCATGCCGCCTGCCTGGTCTCGATCGCTGCCTGGACCCCGTGGGTGACATCAGGCGCTGTCCATGCTGCCTACCCGGTCCCGATCGCCGCCTGGACTCCTCGGGCAGCGTCAGGCACTGTCCATGTCACCTGCCCAGTCCCGATTGCCCCCTGGACCCTACGGGCAGCGTAAGACGCTGTCCATGCCACTTGCCAGGTCCCGATCGCCCCTGGACCCCCTGAGCAGCGTCAGGCGATGCCTGCTAGAACTGCCCAGTCCCAGTGGCCACCTGGACACCACGGGTGATGTCAGGCACTGTCCATGCCGCCTGTCCATCCTGATCGCCCCCTGGACCCCGCGGGCAGCGTCAGGTGCTGTCCATGCCACCATGCTTGGTCCCGATGGCTTCCCGGTCCTGCAGGTGATGTCAGGCGCTGTCTGCTGGGCCTGCTCCATCCCGATTACCGCCTGGACCCCGCGGACAGCGTCAGGTGCTGTCTGCCCAGCCTGCCCGGTCACTATCATGGCCTGGACCTTGTGGGTGACATCAGGCGCTGCCCACCAGGCCTGCCAGGTCCATGGCGGCCTGGACCATGAGGGTTAAGTCAGGCAGCGCCAGCTTGTCTCCCTTCTCCCCGCCCCACCTGCTTGCCTCCCTTCTCCCCGGCCTGCCTGCTTGCCTCCCTTCTCCCCGCCCCGCCTGCTTGCCTCCCTTCTCCACCAGCCCCGCCTGCTTGCCTCCCTTCTCCCTGCCCTAGCTGCTTGCTTCTCCACAGCTTCTCTCCCTTCTGCAGCTTGGCTTCTTTCTATGCTGTCTTGATATGCAAATTAACTGCCATCTTGGTTTGGGTTAATTTGCATACTCGCCATGATTGGCTGGTGGGCATGGCTTGGGCATAGCAAAGGTTCAGTCAATTTGCATATTACCCTTTCATTAGGTAGGATTGTTTTATGTGTGCATTGTATTCCTCACTATTGTATAATAGTTGACAATGCCAAGTACTTTTTTGAAATATCTTTCTATATGTTCTGAAGTGCCTGATAAAATAGAGGTAGTAAAAAAAGACATTTTAGTAAATATCTTGATAAAATTCATATCAAATACTCTTATTTTGGGAAATGGCCAAACCACCTCTTTGACAGTACATATTTGTGCACTGGTTCAAGGGAGAAGGAAGGGCAAAGAGCTGGATGCCAGTGTGTTTCAAAATGAGGCAGATTAACCATTGTCCTTTATGTTCATGCATTTAGTTTTACTTAGCTGTGTATATAGTGCATGTAATGGACAAATGAATCCTAATTTACAACATCTAGTCTTTCTAGATGTTAAAGAGGTTGCCAGAGTATGACAAAAGTAGTTAGTAAACTATAGCATTTTGTACATTTGTGCTAAAATTTCTAGGAAAGATTGTCTTCTGAATATTTATGCATTATAGCCTACATGGTTGGTGGAGGAGGGGAAGAAGGGAAAGATGGTCTTCGGCTACAGTGTTCATATTTCAAAGACACTTTCAGATTATACCTGTTAAATATGTGCAGTTTATTCAAAACTGCTGTGTATATAGTGGACAAATTAAGTCCATTTTTGAAACATCTAGTCCATCTAGACGTTTAAAAGTGCCCAGCATATGTTAAATGTAGAGGTAGTAAAATATCACTTTTGTAAATATCTTTTTACTAAAATTCATAGGAAATACTATCTTTTTGGAATGGAATTGTTAAACCACCTCTGTGAGCAATATACTATAGTCGATATTTGTTCAGTAGTTTGGAGGAGGTGGGAGGGAAAGAATTGCAAAAGGTAATATGCTAGTGTGTTCATATTTGGACATTTTCAGATAAAACCGTTTTTATATGTTATGTGCATTTTGTTTTGCTGTGTATATAATAGACAAATAAGTCCTAAAATTGCAATAGCTAGTCTTTAGATGTTAAAGAGGTTGCCAGTATATGATGAAGTAGTTAGTAAAATTATCATATTTTGTACACTTTGTGTTGAAATTCATAGGAAAGCTTGTCTTGTGTAAATGACTTTTGGATATGAATTTGTTCAACCACCTCTAAATATTACACACACCTGTACTTGTCCACTGGATTGGTGGTGAAGAGAAGGGAGTGAGAGGGAATGGTTCAGGCTAACATGATCATATTTAGTAGATACCTCGGATTATAACCATTGTTAGTATGTGCAGTTTTAACAGTGCTGTGCACATAGTGGGCAAGTAAGTTCTTATATGAAATATCTAGTCTTTCTAGACATTTAGAAGTGCTTGATGTACTTAAAAGTAGAAGTAGTAGAATAATGCTTCCTGTAAATAGCTTTTAAAACCTGATGGAAAATATTGTCTTTAGAAATGGAATTGTTAAACCACCTCTCTGAACAGTGTATTCTATGTACTTGTTCACTACTAGGTTGAGGGAGGTGGGAGGGAAGAAATTGCAAGAAGATGTTTTGCTAGTGTGTAATAGAAAATTTTAGCTTATCCTTTGCTGCCCTCTATGTTACATGCATTTCATTTAACTTTACTATATGTATTGTGAATATACTGGACAAATATATCCTAATTTTATAATATCTAGTCCCTAGATATTAAAGAGGTTGCCAATGTATGACAAAAGTAGAGTTAGTAAACTAACACATTTTGTACACTTTGTGTTAAAATTCATCAAAAGACTGTCTTCTGAAAAGGACTTTGGAAATCAAATTGTGAAATCTACCTGTAAGTGATACATGTGCCTACTCAACCCATTGAGTTGATGGTGGTCAGGAGGAAATGAAGGGTTCCAGACTAGAATTTTCCTATATGAAAGACACTTTCAGATATAACCATTGTTACATGTGTGTAGTTTATTCAACACTACTTTGTATATAGTGGACAAACTTAAGTCCTTATTTGAAACATCTAGTCTTTCTAGATGTTTAGAAGTGCACAAAGTATGTTAAAAGTAGAGGTAGTAAAATAACACATTTTGTATATATCTTTTTGTTAAAATTCATTTCAAATACTATGTTTTGGAAATGGGATTATCAAACCACGTCTCTGAGCAGTACACTTTATTATATTTGTACTGGTTCAGGGAGGAAGGAGAAGAAAGTGCAAAGGGCTTTATACCAGTAAGTTTATAGTTAGGCAAGATTAACCATCTTCCCTTGTGCCTGTGCATTGTGTTTTACTTAGCTGTGTATATATTGTATGAGAAGGACAAACTGTTCTAATTTACAACATCTAGCCTTTTTAGATGTTACAGAGGTTCCCAGTGTATGACAGAAGTAGTTAGTAAACAAATACATGGTGTACAGTTTGTGTTAGATTCCTAAGAAGAACTGTTCTGAAAACATGAGAAGTAAAATTGTTAAAATCCTCTCTAAGCATTACAGATGGTTATTGTACTGTCCACTGTGTTGATAGAGATGAAAAGGGGAAGGGTTTTAGGCCAGAAAGTTCCTTCCTATTCAGAAGACACTTTCAGATTATAGCCTCTATGTGCAGTTTAATCAAATCCTTATTTGAGATGGCTAGTCTTTCTAGATGTTTGAAAGTGCACAACATATGTTAAAGAGTTAAAATGATACCCCTTAGTATTTTTCTGTTAATTTATAGGAATGGTGGTATTTGAGGAATGGAATTGTTAAGTTTGATGTCTTGAAGAGTATGCTGACTGTTCACAAGGGAAGGGGGAGGGAAGGAAGTATAGAAAAAAGGGTTCTGTGCCCAGATATTGCTGTGTATTTAAGGATAGTGCCCGAAGTATATTAAAAGTAGAGATAGGAAAATAATCCCTTTATAAAAGCCTTCTTGTTAGTTTTTAGGAAGGACTGTTGTCTGGGATTGTCTTTGTTAAGCCACCTCTTGTAGCCAGGTGTTCTGTATTTAGTCACTGACGTGGTGGAGGAGGGAGAAGAGCAAGGGTGAAGGGAAGGGCTCTTTGCTAATATCTCCATACCTAGAAGAAAGTTTTAGGTTATAACTATAGGTCTACAGTATTTTTGTAAAGTTCCTGTGTTTATTATGGACAAGGTTCTTTATTTTGCAACATTGGAGCTTTCTAGATGTCCTGAGGTGACAATGTCTGATAAAAAGTAGAGCTAGTGAATTAACCAATTTGTAAATATCTTTTTGTTATAATTGTTAGAAAAGAGGTCTTGGACATGGAGTTGTTGAACCACCTGAGAAATGGACATCAGGACTTGTTCATGCGAGGGGTGTGTGTGGATGTGTTCATATTCACATTGTGGTGATAACCACTGATGTGCATGCATCTCTTTAGACTGTGCTATAAGAATACGTTGTTAAGTACTTCAGTCAAAACTTTCCACCTTGCTAATATTTTAAAGTATCCTATCTAATAAAAGGGTAATTGCAAATTAACCATCACTCCGTCACAAAGATGGCGGCGCCCATAGCCACAAAATGGTGGTGCCCAGTCCTCTCTGCCTTGCTGGAGTCCCCAGTCCCGGCAGGGGGGTGGGGGGGGGGGTGGGCACTGAGAGCAGGCAGCATGAGCAGCCTGGCAAAATGTTTGCTTTGTTGCTATGATGATGAAGCAAGTGTTCCACCCCAGCCACGGATGGGCCTCTGGCCAGGCCGGGGTGCGGAATGCCTGCATCGTCGCCCAGGCGATGAGGCAAGCATTATGCACCCGGCCACGAATGGGCCTCTGGGCCACAGAGAGCCTCTGGGCAGTGGGCGCAGAGTGGCCAGGTCCCGCAGGGAGCTACTGGTGCACGGATTCGTGCGCAGGGCTACTAGTAAATCATAATTCTCTTAGAAGCATTATAATTTGTGTACTCTTGCTTTGGGTCTCATTTTTAATTGAATATTAAGGGAACACAGTATTTTAGTTGTAACTTTGTGAATATCTTTTATCTAGAGCAGTGGTTCTCAACCTTTCTAATGCCGCGACCCTTTAATACAGTTCCTCATGTTGTGGTGACCCCCAACCATAAAATTATTTTCGTTGCTACTCCATAACTGTAATTTTGCTACTGTTATGAATTGTAATGTAAATATCTGTGTTTTCCGATGGTCTTAGGCTCTACAACAGCGGTTCGCCTAAGACCATCAGAAAACACAGATATTTACATTACGATTCATAACAGTAGCAAAATTACAGTTATGAAGTAGCAATGAAAATAATTTTATGGTTGGGGGTCACCACAACATGAGGAACTGTATTAAAGGGTCACGGCATTAGAAAGGTTGAGAACCACTGATAGAGGTATGTTGCTATTTTTGTCCTTTATGAAATTTTTGTCACCAAGTAAGGCAGAATTACATTTTCTTCCAGATTGAGTTGATGTAGGGTATTCTTGGTTATCAAAATACTCATTGCTTTTGGACTTTGAAATGGTGAATATTTATGATGTGGGAGAAAGCATGATACATAACTGTACCATCTTAATTACATAAAAATGAAAGCTTAGTTGTGTAGATACACAGGACTTAGAAGGACATGTCAGACTGTAAACTGCTTGTGATTATGGATGGCTTTTTTCTTTGCTCGTGTTTTTCAGTTTCCTATATATGCACATGTTAACTTTAAAAAAATAAATGTTACTTTAAAAGCCTTAAAAAAAGAAAAAAGAAAAATGTGTTTATATTCATGTTTGCAAGTGTTCTTACCTAGATGCTTTCACAAGACACATTTTTTCAAATAGATTATTGTCTCAAACAGCATGCTGGTTTAATCCAACCCATTGTCAAAGTTTACAAAATTTGTCTAAACCAATGTCACGTCAATAAATTAAATTAAAAATAAAATAAAATTGTTTTTGTTAACTTAAAAAAATAATGCATAGAATTGCTGTCATCTGTTTGGTGGCACCTATAGGCACCATTTGGTAAAATGCCTATCTCAAGGAGGGACCTGGGGACAATTATTTACAGTGTGTTTTTGTCAGTATCTTATTTATACTTCTGCCTTTCATCTTGCTTTGTGTTTTGTTTAAATTTTGAATTTCATGCAAAGTAACGTAGAGGCTCTAAAATGTTTTCTTTCTGTTTTTTCTTTTTTCTTTTTTGTTTAGTTAACACTGTACCATCTAATTATTGCAGCTCCTTTAAAAGAATCTCAGTTAATGAAATAATTATTTTCTAAGTGTTTTTTTCACCTGTCTTTTTTAGCCTCACATTCTCCTTGGGAATTTTGGTACTGTTTTTATAATTGCTGCTTGAGAGCAGAAGGAACTGAGGTACAAAGAAAGTAAATAGCTAGGTCAATAGTTTCTGGGAGCAAAAATAAATGTGTTACTCTTAGGCTTGTGCTTTGTTCTCTACAGCAGGTTTTCCCAACTCAGCCCGAGAAAGCTGCAGATGCACTGAACTTGGAGTCAAAATACTTTGCCTCTGGTCCTAGTTGTGCCTCTTTTATTATCTTGGAAAAGCAGTTAAGCTTTCTGGGTTACTGTAAGAAGGGATAAATAAGTTTTTCTTGAAACTATCTCTTTCTCTTTAAATATCTTTATTTAAATTCTTTTCCCTGATTCTCTTTTACTCTCAGTTGTTTTTCTCCTATTTGATATCTCCCTGCCTGAGTCTTGTCCTGTCTCTTGTAGGCCCGACTGCAATCTTCTATTTTTTTACTCTTAATATTTTTAAGCCTGCCTCTCCTCCTCTTGGTATTATATTTGGCCTATGAAATATTTAGCTGATCCATTTCTTCAATCATCCTTTAATGAAGATAAAGTGAGCCTGATTTGGCATCTTTACAACAGACACAATATCTTAATTCATTACTTATGAAAAGAATATGAAATATTAGCTTGGAAGCTTGGCCGGTTTTGCTCAACGGTTGAGCATTGACCTATGAACCAGGCGGTCACTGATCAATTCCTGGTCAGAGAATATTCCTGGGTTGCAGGCTCAATCCCCAGTGTAGGGTGTGCAAGAGGCAGCTGATCAATGATTCTCTCTCATCACTGATGTGTCTATCTCTCACTCCCTTTCCCTTCCTCTCTGGAATCAATAAAAATATATTTTTAAAAAGAAAACCCTAAAGACTCAATCCAAAAATTATTAGACTTAATAAATGAATTTGTCAATGTAGCAAGATACAAAATTAAGGCCAAGAAATCTATGGCATTTTTATATACCAATAATGAACTTACAGAAAGAGAGTTTAAAAAAACAATCCCATTTATCATCGCACTAAAAAAAATTAAGATACCTAGGAATAAACTTAACTAGGAGGTAAAAGACCTGTACTCAGAAAACTACAGGACAATGAAAAATGAGATAAAGGAACACATAAAGAGATGGAAGAACATACCATGTTCATGGATTGGTAGAATCAACATTAAAATGTCCATACTACCCAAAGCAATCTACTAGTATAAATTCAATGCACTCCCCATTAAAATACCAATGGCGTATTTCACAGACCTAGAACAAATTCTCCAAAAAATTACCTGGAGTAAAAAAAGACCGCAAATAGCCACAGCAATCCTGAGAAAGAAGAAAAACTTAGGAGGGATCTGAATACCAGATATCGAGCTATATTACAAAGCCACTGTTCTCAAAACTGCCTGGTACTGGCACAAGAACAGACATATATATCAATAGAATAGAATCGAGAACCCAGAAATAGACCCAAACCACTATGCTCAATTAATATTTGACAAAGGAGGCAAGAACACACAATGGAGTCAAGACAATCTCTTCAATAAATGGTGCTGGGAAAATTGGACAGATACATACAAAAATATGAAACTAGACCACCAACTTACACCATACACAAAAATAAACTCAAAATGGATAAAGGACTTAAATGTAAGATGGGAGACCATAAAAATATTAGAGGAATACATAGGCAGCAAAATCTCAGACATGTGCTAAAGCAATATCTTCACTGATACAGCTCCTAGGGCAATGGAAACTAAAGAAAAAATAAACAAATGGGACTACATCAAAATAAAAAGCTTCTGCACAGCAAAAGAAACCACCAACAAAACAACAAGAAAGCCCACTGCATGGGAGAACATATTTGCCAATGTTATCTCTGTTAAGGGTTTACTCTCAAACATTTACAGGGAACTCATACAACTTAAGAAAAGGAAGATAAACAACCCAATCAAAAAATGGGCAATGGACCTAAATAGATACTTTTCGAAGGAGGACATAAGGAAGGCCAAGAGACATATGAAAATATGCTCAAAGTCACTAATCCTCCAAGAGTTGCAAATCAAAATGGCAATGAGGTATCATCTTACACCTGTCAGAATGGCTATCATCAAATCAACAAATGACAAGTGCTGGCGAAGATGTAGAGAAAAAGGACCCCTCGTGCACTGCTGGTGGGAATGCAGACTGGTGCAGCCACTGTGGAGAACAGTATGGAGTTTCCTCAAAAAACTAAAAATGGAACTCCCATTTGACCCAGTGATCCCACTTCTAGGAATATATCCCAAGAAACTAGAAACACCAATCAGAAAGGATATATGCACCCCTATGTTCATAGCAGCACAATTTACCATATTTAAGCTTTGGAAACAGCCTAAGTGGCCATCAGCAGATGAGTGGATTAAAAAACTGTGTTACATCTACGCAATGGAATACTATACTGTGGTAAAAAAGAAGGAATTCTTACCATTTGCAACAGCATGGACGGAACTGGAGAGCATTATGCTAAGCGAAATAAGCCAGTCAGAGAAAGATAAATATCACATGATCTCACTCATTTGTGGAATATAATGAGCAACATAAACTGATGAACAAAAACAGATACAGAGACAGAAACATCGATCAGACCATCAAACCTCAGAGGGAAGGTAGGGGAGGGTGGGGGCAAGGTAGAGAGATCAACCAAAGGACTTGTACGCATGCATATAAGCCTAACCAATGGACACAGACACCAAGGGGGTGAGGGCATGAGTGGAGAAGTGGTGGGGTTGCAATGGGGGGATAAGATATTACATATGTAATATCTTAATTAATAAAGAAGTACAACAATGATATGAAATATTAAACACAGTGAAGATTAAAGATCCTAAATAACTGGACCCTGTCAAGTGTGGCTTGATTGAGCATCTTCCTGTGCACTGAAAGGTGGCGGGTACGATTCTTGGTAAGGGCACATGCCTGAGTTGCGGGCTCAATCCCTGGTAGGGGGTGTGCAAGAAGGAGCCAATTGATGTTGCTCTCTTCTTTTCCCTTCCTTTCTCCCTAAAACAATTATTTTAATCTTAAAGAAGGGTCCTAAATAAGTAGATAAAGATCTATTTTACTTTAAGGAGCTAACAAAGAACTTTTATTTAAATACTTTTTTAATTTTTTACTTTATTTTTATTGTTGACACTAGATGTCCCCATTTACCCCCTTTGCACACCTCCACCTAGCCTCTGCCCCCTCCACTTCAATACGTTTTTAAAAGGGGCTATTAAAATGTTGCAGTTATATATTAATTCGGTATGCATGCATGTGTGTGTACAATTTTAATCGTTTGGATGTTGTTTGGATCTGATGTGTAATGTTATATGTTAAATGAGTTATTGTTATTGATTAATATTGAATACAATAGCTTCTGAGTTTTGTTACTGTTTATTGAAGCTGAATGCTAGAAATAGTGATAACATGAAACTCTACATCTTAATTACTCCCAGGGTCTGATTCTGCCTTCTATATAATCTTCACTAAATCATAGCACAATATTTTTCAGCAAATTATGACTTAAATATATTATTTCAAGGGTGGGATTAGTTGAGCCACATAAATATTCTCCTTAAAGATTTTCCCTCTCTTAATTTCAGATGGGAATTTATCACATTTCACCCAAACCGCTTACTTCCAGATTTTTCTTGATGCTTAGAAGGCAAGGGCAAGGAGTACAGAGGCTTTCTTCCTACATCATTTATAAGTTCAGCATCCTGGTATCTTGTAAGGAACAAGGGAATGCTATTACTACGTATGAGGAAGCCACAAAAGTGGGAAGCTGGTTGTATGATGCTGCTAGTCTCCTTTCCAAATTTTGGGAGGGTGAGTTAAAGAATCTAACTAGCCCACTGGCTCAGAGAGATGGCTAGGTAACAGCGCTTTGCTTAGAGGAATAGAAGATTTTTTTCTGACAGCATGTGAACTCAGACTTACCCCTTACTGCTAGTCTCCTCAATCTAGGCTATGTCATAACTGCTGCTAGCTAAGGAATAGAGCTGTAAGTAAATACCTGAAGCTGGTGAAGAGTATGGATTTATTTGTAAGATTATGCTAAATATTTAAATTGCACTTTTAACACTAGACATAAGGGAACGGTATCAATAATGAGACCCTGAAGTGAAGACAACTTCTACTTCAAGTAGGAAGCTCTTTCTTAATACACCTGTTATGGGAAGAAGCAAATTCTTTGGCACATGGCCTACAGATGGTATATGGAAAGAAAGGGAAAATGAAAGGTTAAGTCATATTGGCATATGACAATGGAAAGATAAATAGTGTAAGCCTTTTTAAAATCTTTATTGTTGAGAGTATTACAGATGTCCCCTCCTTTTATCTCCCCATTTCCTTCTTCCACACAGATCCTGCCCCACCACAGGCCTTCACCACTGTATCAACTGTGTCTACTGGTACTGTGTATATGCATATAAATTCTTTGGGTAATCTCTTCCCGCCCCCTTACCCTCCTTCGCTCTGAGATTTGTCAGTCTGTTCCATGCCTCTGGTTCTATTTTATTTATCAGTTTATTTTGTTCATTAGATTCCTTGTTCATTTATTTTGATTTTTAGAATCAATTATTGATAAATATGTATTTACTGCAATTTTGTTCATATTTTTTATCATTTTTTTCTTCTTCTTAAAGAACCTTCAACATTTCCTTTAATCCTGGTTTGGTGGTGATGAACTCCTTTAGCTTTTTCTTGTCTGTGAAGCTCTTTATCTGACCTTCAATTCTGAATGATAGCTTTGCTGGGTAGAGTAATCTTGGTTGTAGGTTCTTGCTATTCATCACTTTGAGTATTTCTTGCCACTCCCTTCTGGCCTGCATAGTTTCTGTTGAGAAATCAGCTGACAGTGGTATGGACACTCCCTTGTAGGTAACTAACTGCTTTTCTTTTCCTGCCTTTACGATTCTCTCTTTTTCTTTAACCTTTGGCATTTTAATTATGATGTGTCTTGGTGTGGGCCTCTTTAAGTTCATTTTTTGGGGGACTCTCTGTGCTTCATGGACTTGTAAGTCTATTTCTTTCACCAGGTAGGGGAAGTTTTCTGTTATTTTATTTTTTTGAATAGGTTTTCATTTTTCCAACTCTCTCTGCTCCTTCTGGCACCCCCGTGATGCAAATGTTGATATGCTTGAAGTTGTCCCAGAGGCTCCTTACACTATCTTCACATTTTTGGATTCTTTTTTCCTTTTTCTCTTCTGATTGGTGTTTTTTACTTCCTATATTCCAAATCACTGATTTGATTCTCAGCATCCTCTCCTCTACTATTGAGTCCTTGTAAATTCATTTCAGTTAGTGTATACTTAATTTTTGACTGGTCCTTTTACATGTCTTTGATGTTCTCACTAATTTCCTTGAAATTATCCCTAAATTTCTTGAAGCTCTCATTAAGTTCTTTGAGCATCCTTATAACCATTGGTTTGAATTCTGTTTATAGCATTTTGCTTACTTCCATTTCATTTAGTTCTTTTTTCTGGAGATTTCTCCCATTCTTTCATTGGTGACATATTTCTTTGTCTCCACATTTTGGCTGCTTCCTTGTGTTAGTTTCTATGTATTAAGTAGAGCTGTTATATCTCCTGGAATTGGTAGAGTGGCCTTGTATAGTCAATGTATTATAGGGCCCAGTGTTTCAGCCTCCCCAATCACCTGAACTGGGCACTCTAGGTATGCCCCTTCGTGGGCTGTGTGCACTGTCCTATAGTTGCGCCTTGATTGTTGTTGGCATTACTGGGAGGAATTGACCCCAGGCTAATTGGCTGTGAGGACCTGCTGAAACTACAGTGAAAGAGCTGCTGTGCTGAAGACACCCCTATGGAGCAGGACTTGCTTCAGTGGAGCTTTGGTGCTCACCAAGTCTGTCCCTTGGAGTTGTAATGTGGCATGGTCTAGAGCCATCCACAGGTCCACTGGCTCTGGGACCTCCTGAGAGGTACAAAGTCAGCCATTGCCTGTGCCATGCCTATGGCCACCCAGAAGAAGCTTCTTGAATGTGGATGCTACTTTTGTTGGGCTTGGAGGTGACCAGGAGTGGCCAAGCTGTGAACCGGGATGGGGGGAGATGCTGCTAATGCTGGGTCTAAGGCCACTTATTGATAGTTTTGGGGCACACTGAGTCTAGCTGCTACTTGTTTGAGAGATTTTAAGAAAGTCTGAAGCCTAAGCCAGGACAGGCCATTCATATGGAAAAGCCACTGCAAACAGCTTGGGTGGGGCTCCAAATTCTGTGAGGAGGGATCTCAGGAAATGACTAGGGACAGGTGAACAGTGTGGGCCAGGTTGTTGGAGACTCAGATATGGTGACTGTCAGCTCTGTGTGTGTGTGTGTGGGGGGGGGGCGTATCAGCAGAGGAAAAATGACCTCTGCCAGCACTTTCATCTGGGAGAAAGCTGACCCCCCGATTCTTGTCCCTATACCATACACATTAGTTCCTCTCCATATATCCCTGGATCCTTTCAAGCTGCTGCCCCAGTGCTGGAGCTCAGAAGGAGTGAGTCCAAGTAAGTCTGTGTACCAACCCTTTAAGAGGAACTGCCTGTGTCTCTAGCTGCCTCAACCACAACCTCTGCTGGTTTTTACAGCCCAAAGTTGTGGGACTTCTTTCCAGGCACTTGAACCTTGGACTGACAGTTCTGGCGTGGGGCTGGGACCCCTTGCTCCTCAGAAGAGGCTTCCTCAGCCAAGATATCCCTCCCAAATAAAAACACCCCACACGTGAGTGTCAGACCAGCCAGTTTCGCCCCTTCTGCCAGTCTCAATGTGCTTTCTTTTTAAATTCTCTAGTTGTAGGGCTTCCATTCAGCCAAATTTTACATGGTTGTGAATGACGGTTGTTCTGTATTTTAGTTGTAATGTGGTTTTGGGAGGATGCGAGTATCATGTTAATCTACACCACCATTTTGATTTGAGCAACAATGTAAGCCATATCTGGTAAGTCCTTGAATATCAGGCTTAATATATAAAATTCATTGTTTATATATATAGTTGGAGCAAGTCCTGTTGTGCTCTGGACTATAAAGGGTTAGAAAAGTGTAGCCTTGGGTTTAAACAAACCTGGCTTTGAAATTCTGTTTCTGATACTTATGATGGGGCCCTGGCTATGTTGTTACTTCTTTCATGTGCCTCATTTTTCTCATTTGTAGAATATGGGTAATATAATTTTTAATATATAGTTGTTAATATTAAATGTTATAAATATTAAGAGCAATAATGTATATAAAGGTTCATGCTGATGTCAGGAATGGTGATGTGAGAGGTTACCTTTCCCCTTAATATTACAACAATTTGAACAGCTATAATTCAACAAAAGATTCTCGCTCAACACACAAATATGTATGAGATCCACACATTGAAACATCTGAAGGTGAGCAAGTGGGAGCAAGATGAGAAGGAGAAAAGAGAGAAGATTGGAGACAAGCACCATGGGCGTAGCCCAGAGCTCTCTGTGGATCTCAGTAGAGGAAAGGAATCAGGTTGCCACCTACATCCCCATAATCCAGAAAAACAGAGATATAGTGATCTCTTTTGCAGAAATGGTTGGTATTTGCTTTGGCTGAGCCCATTGAAAGGGGTGGAGATGGAGCACAGAAATGCCACTGTGGTTGTCTAGTAGCTCCATTGCCAGCCCCCAAAACAAATACACGCAGCCAGACCGCCCCCCTTTGACCATCCAGAGCTAACAGCAGGCCCCAGAAGAAGCTGTAGAACAGTATCTGCCACTCTGAGAACTGGAGTAACAGAAACATTTTTTTCCCTGAGCAGCAGGGACATGCTGTTCTTTGTCCCAGTGATAGGGGTGGAGATACAGAGGTGAGGCAGCTCAGGACTGGCAGGTGACAAAGCCACAAAGGCACCAGCTGGCCTCTCCTAGCTCACCCTGCACCCACCCATTGTGGCTGCACTGCCAGCAGTGTCTGGTTGCAGGGAAAAGAGCTGGGATTTCACATGTTCACAACCCCATCAGCCAGCATATTGCCCTATGGGAGGTGGTGCTCTGAGACCAAGGTGACCTGGTCACAGAGGAGACACCTACCTCCCCAGGGAATAAAGGACAATTTTCACCACCCAGCAGAGATCTCAGAAGCCAGAACAGTAAAAGAAAAACCAACAAATTTGTGCTTTCCTGCCACCAACTAGAAAATGAAAGAAAGACTTATTAAACTACTGGAGAAGTGCAGTCATAAAAGAAAATAATTTCATTCCCATGCCTATACAGAGAAGGAAACCATCAGATACCATGAATACCCAAGGTAATGAGGCAGCCCAGGGAAAAAAATGGAAAATCTCCAGGAAATAAATTTAAGGACATGGAAATTTGATTTAAATATGACAAAAAATTCAAGACTGTAGTTCCAAAAAAAAAAAAAAGAAAAGAAAAGAAAAGAAAAATAACAACAAGATACAAGAAAACACAGAAAAACAGTTTAATGAATTCAATAATAAAATTAATTAACAAAATGAGTACTTTACCAAAGAGATCAAAACTTTAAAACAGAACCAAATAGAAATTCTGGCGATGAGGAACTCAATAAAAGAGATGAAGAATGAACTGATGCATTTAGGAAACAGCCAGCCACATGAAGGAAAGGATTAGTGATATCAAAGATAAAAATGTAGAAATGATTCTGGTGAAAGAAGAAACATGGGAGTAAAAATAAATGAAAGAACTCTACAAGAACTATCCAATTTCACCAGAATGAGGAATGAAAGAAAAATGGGTGTATCAGAAGGAGAATAGAGGGAGAAAGCAACAGAAAGCCTATTTAAATAAATAATGAAAACTTCCCAAACCTGTGGAAAGAGCTACATCCCCAGATCCAAGAAAAAAGCCAGATCATTTAATTATGTCAATTCTAAATGGCTGCTTCAAGGCACATTATATTATAACTGTCAAAAATTAATGACAAATAAAAAATTGTCAAGGCAGCCAGGGTAAAGGTGGTAACCTGTAAATGAAATCCCATTATATTAACATCAGATTTCTCAGCAGAAACCATACAAGCCAGAGAGAGTAGAACCAACTATTTAAACTACTGAAAGAGAGAAATAACCAGCTAAGAATAATATATCTAGTAAAATCATCCTTTAGATATAAAGGAGAAATAAAAACTTTTCCAGACAAAGAGAAGTTGAAGGAATTTACTACCAGAAGACCTCCATTACAGGAATAATTTAAGGGAGTTATTCTACTAGAAACAAAAGACAAAAGGATTCAAAACTATGAGTAAGATGACTAACAGACAGACAGAGGAAGGACCTTGTACCCCTTTCTCAGAATAGGGTGTTTATTATACACTTAAATATAGCATAAAGGATAAAATAAATAAAAGCATTTTAAAAAGAGAAGAACACAATAGCTACTGAAATTCGGAAATGAACTCACAACATAAACAAGGGTCATTTGTGACAAAACATAAAAGGGAGGGGGAAAACATTGAATTTGTAAAGGGGAAAGGAGATAAGATGCATTCAGTATAAAAGGCCTAATATATATACAAATTTTTTTCTTGAATATACCTAATAGTAAACACACAAAAAATATCCAAAATTAAGACACATAATTTTAAAAATAGAGGAAAAATCATAGACTATTAAAAACTAAAACAACTAACAGAACCACAAGGGAAAATAAACAATGGAGATACAGATCTACCAGAAAACAAAAAATAAAATGGCTATAGGAAATCCTCATACATCAATGATTTCCCTAAATGTAAATGGACTGAATTTACCAATAGAAAGGCACAGAGTAACAGCTTGGATCAAAAAACAAAAAACAAAAAACAAAACTCAACCATACCCTGCATTCAGGAGACACATCTCAGCTGCAAGGACAAATATAAACGCAAAGTGAAAGGGTCGAAATGATTCTCCAAGCAAATAGCATCCAGAGAAGAGTGGATGTAGCCATACCTAAATGTAACAAAATAGATTTCGATATTTTAAAAGGTAACAGGAGACAAAGATGGACATTTTATAATGATAAAGGAAACACTACATCAAGAAGATATAACAGTCCTAACTGGTTTGGCTCAGTGTATAGAGCGTCGGCCTGTGGACTCAAGGGTCCTGGGTTTGATTCTGGTCAAGGACACATGCTCAGGTTGAGAGCTTGGTCCCCAGTATGGGGTGTGCACCAGGCAGCCAATCAATGATTTCCTCTCATCATTGATGTTTCTATCTCTCCCTTCCTCTCCCTTCCTCTCTGAAATCAATAAAAATATATTTTTAAAAATATTTAAAAAAGAAGACTTAACACTTCTCAATATATATGCACCCAATCATGAAGCACCAAAATATATAAAAACTATTAACAGACTAAAAGTAGCAACTGAAAAAACACACAATTACAATAGGTTATCTGAATACCCATAAAGACCTGTGGATAGATAATCCAAATAGAAAATCAACAAAGATATGTTAAATGACACATAAGACCAAATGGACATAATCGACATTTACAGAGGCTTTCATCCCAAAACATCAGATTATACATTATTCTCTAGTGCACATGGAACATTCTCAATGATAGGCCATATGTTGGAACACAAAACTAACCTCAACAAATTTAAGAAGATAGAAATCATACCAAGCATATTGTCCAGTCACAAAGCTCTGAAGTTGGAAAGCAACTGCAAAAAAAGAAGCTAAAAAAACACACCAATAAGTATGTGGGGATTAAACAGCATGCTACTAAATAAATGACTAGGTCAAAGATGAAATAACAGAAGACATAGAACAATACATAGAGAGAAATGAGAATGACAATATGAAGTATAAAAATGTTAGGATGCAGCAAAAGTGGTAATAAGAAGGAAGTTTATATCATTACAGACCTATCTCATAAAACAAGAAAAGCCCCCAAAACAACATTACATCTTAAAGAACTAGAAGAACAAGAATAAATGCAGCCCAAATACAGCAGAAGGGAGGAAATAATAAAAATTAGAGCAGAGGCCTGGCCAGTGTGGCTCAGTTGCTTGGGTGTGATCCCATGTACCAGTGCGATTCCCATTCAAGCCACGTGCCCGAGTTGCAGGTTGGATCCCCAATACAGGTTGTACAGAAGGCAGCCGATCAATGTTTCACTCTCACATCGATGTTTCTCTCTCTCTCTTTAAAAATCAATAAAATATTTTTTAAAAGCCAGACTTCTTAATATTAATTTTTTAAAAATCGAGCAGAATTAAATGACCAGAAAGCAAAAAGACAATAAAAATTAATACAACAGAGAGCTTTGAAAAACTTAATAAAACTGACAGACCTATGGCTAAATTCATTAAGGAAAAAAGAGAAAAGACTCAAATAAAATCAGAAATGAAGTTAACAATGGACACCACAGAAAGACAAAGGATCATATAAGAATACTACGAAAATCATAGCCACCAAATTCAGTAACCTAGAAGAAATGGACAGGTTCTTAGAAATATATAACCTTCCTAGAATGAATCATGGAAAACTGGGAAATAGACCAATCAACAGTGAGGAAATTGAAACAAACATCAAAAATCTTCCAAAAAGTAAAAGTCCAGTACCAGAAGGCTTAACTAATGAATTCTACCAAACATTCAAAGTAGACTTAATGCTTACCCTTCTCACTCTTGCAAAAAATTGAAGAAAATGCAATACTTCATAACATATTTTATGAGGTCAACATTTCCCTGATACCAAAACCTGACAAGGATAACACACACACACACACACACACACACACAAAATGAAAACTACATACTAATATCTCAGATGAATGCAGATACAAAAATTCTGAATAAAATACTAGCAAATTGAATACAATAATACATTAAAAAGATAATATATCATGATCAAGTGGAGCACAAGGGTGGTTCACCATACATAAATCAATCAATGTGATATATCATGTTTACAAAATTAAAGATAAAAATCATATCAACAAATGTGGGAAATGAATTTGACAAAATGCAACATTCATTTATGATTAAAACACTCAATAGCCCTAGCTGGTGTTGCTCAGTGGATAGAGCGTCGGCCTGAAGACTAAAGGGTCCCGGGTTCGATTCCGGTCAAGAGCACATGCCTGGTTTGTGGGCTCAATCCCTAGTATGGGGTGTGCAAGAGGCAGCTGATCAATGATTCTCATCATTGATGTTTCTATCTCTCTCTCTCCCCTCTCCCTTACACTCTGAAATCAATAAAAATTTAAAAATGCACAATAAAATGAGTATAGAAGGAAAGTACCTCAACATAATAAAGGCCATATATGACAAACCCTAAGCTAATATCATACTCAGTGGTGGAAACTGAGAGCTTTTCCTCAAAGATCAGGAACAAGACAAGGATAAGGATGCTCACTCTCACCACTGTTATTTAACACAGTACTGGAAGTCCTAGCCAGAGCAATCAGGCAAAGAAAGAAGTAAAAGGCTTCCAAATTGGAAATGAAGAAGTAAAATTGTCACTTGTTGCAGAAGATATGATTTTTTATATAGGAAACCCTAAAGACTCCACCAAAAAAACTATTAGAAATAAACAAATACAGTAAATGTTGCAGTTGCAACAAAAATAATAAAATAATGTAGGAATAAACTTAACAAAGGATGTGAATATCCTATACACTGAAAACTATAAGACATTATTTTTGAAAAACTGAGGAAGACACACAAAATGAAAATATCTGTTTCATGGATTGGAAGAATTAACATGGTTATAATGTCCATATTACCCAAAACAATAAACAGATTTAATGCATTCCCCACTGAAATCTTAATGTCACTTTTTAAATAAATAGAATTTCAAAAATCACATTTGTATGGAACCACAAAAGACCCCAAATAGCGAAACAATCCGGATAAAAAAGAACAGAGATTTTACACTCCATGACTAAAAATTATAGTACAAAGCAACAACAATCAAAACAACATGGTTTCAGTAGAAAAACAGACACACAGACCAATGGAACAGATTTGAGAGCCCAGAAATAAATTGTCATGTAGATAGGCAAATAATCTTTCAAAATGAGCCACAAACAAACAATAGAGAAAAGAACACCTCTTCAAGAAATGGTGCTGGGAAAATAGGAAAGACATGCAAAAAGTAAAACTAGACTGCTATTTGTCACCAAAAACTAACTTAAAGTGGATCAAAGACCTGAAACAATAAATTACATAGAAGAAAACATAGGTACTAAACTTATGAGTCTTGGTCTTTTGCACAGAAAAAAAGGAAAGCTACCAACAAAACGAAGGCAACAAACTCAATGAGAGAATATATTTGCAAACAACACCTTTGATAAGGGGTTAATATCCAAAACATATAAACACATACAAATCAACAACAGCAAAATAATCCAATTAAAAATTGGCAGAGGACCTGAACCAACACTTCTTCCAAGAAGATGCTCAACTTAACTAGCTATTAGGAAAATGCAAATCAAAGCTACCTCATGCCTGTTAAAATGGCTATTATAAATGAGACAATAATAACAACTGGTGGAGAGGTTATGGGCAAAAAAGAACCCTCATAACTCTCATAACCCTCATATAGTGCTAGTGGGGATGTAAACTAGTAAAGCAACTATGAAAAAGTATGTAGGTTCCTCAAAAAATTAATAGATATTCTATATGACTCAGCAACCATCTTCTAGGTATCTACTTGAAATTTTTGAAAACATTTATTCACAAATATATTGACACTTTTATGTTTCACGTTGGCCAATACATGGAAATAACTGAGTGTCCCTCGATAGATGATTGGATAGAGTAGATGTAGTACATATGTACAATGGAATACTACTCAGCCATAAGTAAAGATGAAATGCTGCCCATTTGCTCCAACATTGATAGATCTTGAGAATATTGTGTTAAGCATATTAAGTCAGAGAGAAAAAGTCAAGAACCATATTATTTCACTCATAAGTGGGATATAAATCTGAAAACAACAAAATAACAAACAAACAAAAAAACCCTCATAGACACAGACAACATTATGGTTGTTACCAGAAATAGGGTTAGGGGAGGTTGTAAAGGTAAAGGACATCAAACACATGGTGATCAAGAAGATTTGACTTTGGGTGGTAAACACACAATGTAACATACAGATGATGTGTCATAGAATTGTACACTTGAAATTTATATAAATTATAAACCAATGTCACCCAAATTAATTTAATAAACAATAAAATGTCTTGCATATAGGATGGGGAAAGTAGGTTACAGTTATATGTATGGAAAACAATACGGTAACTAAAATTAATAATACAAGAATAAACTGTGTTTTGTATACTCACAACTGTAAACCTACTTCTGCCTTATCTTCTATTATAGTTACTCAAGGTAGCTATTTATGGGCAATCCTTGGATTTCGTATTAGAGCCCTTTGATTCCTCTTTGGTAATTGAGCTTGGATGAAGCAAATGAGGCTACTCTCTTTATAGCCATTATGTCATTTCCAATTTGTAGAGCAGTTGATAAATTTTATTTGTGTTATTTCACTTGATCTTTACAATGACCCTTAGAAGTTTTTAAGAACATTTTACACCTGAGAAAACTGAGGCCTAGATGAGAAATGGACTTCTTAAAGTGACATAATAATGTCAAAGGTAGGCCTAGAACCCATGTGTCCTAAGGCTCAATCCAATGTTATTTTATTTTTTAAATTTCTTTATTGATTAAGTTATTACATATGTGTCCTTATCCCCCCATTACCCTCCCATCGCCCCCACTCATGCCCTCACCCTCCTGTTCTCTGTGTCCATTAGTTAGGCCTATATGCATGCATACAAGTTCTTTGGTTGATCTCTCTCCCTTACCCCCACCCAACCCTACCTTCCCTATGAGGTTTGATGGTCTGATCGATGTTTCTCTGTCTCTGGATCTGTTTTTATTCATCAGTTTATGTTGCTCATTATATTCCACAAATGAGTGAGATCATGTGATATTTATCTTTCTCTGCCTGGCTTATTTCACTTAGCATAATGCTCTCCAGTTCCATCCATGCTGTTGCAAATGGTAATAATTCCTTCTTTTTTACTGCAACATACTATTCTATTGTGTAGATGTAACACAGTTTTTTAATCCACTCATCTGCTGATGGGCACCTAGGCTGTTTCCAAATCTTAGCCGTTGTAAATTGTGCTGCTATGAACATAGGGGTGCACATGTATTTTCAGATTGGTGTTTCCGATTTATTGGGTTATATTCCTAGAAGTGGGATCACTGGGTCAAAAAGGAGTTCCAATTTTAATTTTTTTAGGAAACTCCATACTGTTCTCCAAAGTGGCTGCACCAGTCTGCATTCCCACCAGCAGTGAACAAGGGTTCCTTTTGCTCCACATTCTCATCAGCACTTGCCGTTTGTTGATTTGTTGATGATAGCCATTCTGACAGGTCTGAGATAGTACCTCATTGTCATTTTGATTTGCATCTCTCAGATGATTAGTGACTTTGAGCATTCTATATATATAAAAGCATAAGGAATCAAAAGACCAGACAACTGGCCTGTAGCTATGATGCACATTGACCACCAGGGGGCAGACGCTCAATGCAGGAGCTGCCCCTTGGTGGTCTGTGTGCTTCCACAGCGAGAGTGCAGCTCAGCTGACAGACCAGCACCAGACTCCAGGCTGATGGCTGGCGAGCACAGCTGAGGCAGCAGAAGCCTCTCCTGCAGACACTCCCCCTGTGAGCCTGAGCACCAGTGGCATTGGCAGGCACAGCGGGGCCAGAATGAGTGGGAGTGGCGCGGTGCCCAGCCCGGGCTCGGGCTCCTCCCCAGCCGCCTGCTGCTTTGCGCACTACTTTGTGCTGTGCAGGATCGACATGGACAGTGGGCTAGAGCCCGATGAGCTGGCAGGTAAGGATGGGCCATGGCAGCGTGGAGGTCCACTGATCCCCACAAGTCAGGCTGAGGGACCCCACCGGTGCACAAATCTGTGCACTGGGCCTCTAGTGTTTTCATATGTCTTTTGGTCTTCTGATTGTCCACTTTTGAAAAGTGTTTATTTAGGCCCTTTGCTCATTTTTTGATTGGATTATTTATCTTCCTTTTGTTAAGATGTATGAGTTCCCTGTAAATTTTGGAGATTAAAACCTTATCGGCGATAACATTGGCAAATATGTTTTCCCATGCAGTGGGCTTTCTTCTTGTTTTGTTGATGGTTTATTTTGCTGTTCAGAAGCTTTTTATTTTGATGTAGTCCCATTTCTTTATTTTCTCCTTAGTTTCCATTGTCCTAGGAGCTGTTGCTTTGGGTTTTATATCCCACATATGCGTGAAATCATATGGTTCTTGTTCTTTTTCATCTAACTTACTTGGCTTGGTAGGGTATTCTCAATATTAAGCCATGTTGGTGCAAATGGCAGTATTTCATCCATTTTTATGGCTGAGTAGTATTCTATTGTATACTTAATGATACATGTATTTCTGCTAAGATTAGGAACAAGACAAGTATTCCACTCTCAACATTTCTGTTAAACATTTCAATTTAAATTGCTAGATGATAAGGTAAAAGAAGATAAAGGAAATAAAATATATATGGAAGAAAGAAATAAAATTATCTTTGTTCACATATGGCATGATTGTCTATATAGAAAATACGAAAGAATCAACCAAATATAACTCTCTTAGAAATGAGTGATTATAGCAAGGTTGTAGGATACTAGTTTATATACAAAAGTCAATTGCTTTCTTATATCCCAGTGATGAGCAATTAGAACATGAAATTTAAATAACAATACCCATTTATATTAACATCAAAAAATAAAATACTTGGGCACAAACTTAAAAAAATGTGTGCAATGTAAAAAGTGTGATCTATAAGACAGAACTAACAAATGTCTGATGAAATAAATTTAAAAAAAGATCTAAATAAATGGAGAGATACTCCACATACATGGATAAAAGGACTCAATATAGTCAGGATATCAGTTCTTTTCAACGTGATCTATAAATACAACCTACTCTTACTCAAATCCAAGTTATTTGGCATATATAAAAAAACCTGATTATAAAGTGTATATGGAAATGTAAAAGAAACTGTATAGAGGGGAGTCAAGATGGCATCTGGTAAGACAGCAGTGAGGGAGAGAGTGTGAGTGAGGGAGGGAGCAAAAAGGGGAGTGTGTGGACATGTGGTGTGTGTGTTTGTGTGTGTGTATGTGTGTGTGTGTGTGTGTGTGTGTGTGTGTGTGTGTGTGACAGTTAGATCCTGCAAGAGTCTTGGGGTCTGGCAGACCAGGCTCCACTAGATGGGGAGCCCCTGCTACCACTTCAAGCACTCCTGGGGCAGCCATCTTTGGCACAGAAACAAAGCCATCTTAAAGTGGAGAGCTGCTGTGACTAGGAGCCCAGCCTCACCACTATCCAGACTGGCCTCAGACACCATACCAGACCTTACAGCCACTCTGGCCAAAGACCTGCTACCTCATCTGCAGAGCCACAGACAATGGGACTCCAGCCTCTTTGGCCACAGGATCATGTGAGGCCCATAGTGTGCTCCTCTTTTGCCAAACTGCCATTTCAGCCACAGGTCCCATGCTTTCTGGAGCCTGGGCCCTCCAGTGAGTATTAGTGTGCAAAATTCTCCCACCAACCCCACCGCTTCAGACACAGGCCTCATGCTACCCAGCACCTGGGGCCTCCAATGAGTCTCAGAGTTCATGACCCTCCTGCAAGGCCCACTGCTTCAGACAGAGGCCCCACACTACTCAGTGCCTAAACCATTCAGTGAGAGCAAAAATAGGGAGAAAAAGAAACAATCCCAAAAGAAAGAAAAGGAGGAATAGCCAGAAAATGAACTAAATGAAACACCAACATGCAATATGTCGAGAAAGAATTCAGGATAAGGTACATACGGTTCATAAACTGGCTGGATGAGAAAAATCAACAACTTATGTAAGAATCAAGAGGAAATGAAGAATGACATAGCTACAATAAAAATACAATGGAATGTTTCAACAGTAGACTAGAAGAAGCAGAGGACCAAATTAGTGAGATAGAAAACAGGGCAGACTTGAGGGGAGAGGATCCAAGATGGCGGCATAGATAAACATCTGGGCTGCTGCTGCCCACAACAATTTCCAAAACTACAACTAAAAGACAGAACGTCTATCACCCAGAACCACCGGAAAGCTGGCTGAGCGGAACCTCTACAACTAGACTGAAAGAGACGGGAGCAAACAGGGCGCAAACACTGAAAAACTGAGGTACAGGGGAGTGCATGCTCCATACGAACTGGCGGCGGAGCCCAGCTGGAGGCAGGCGTTGCTTTCTTCAATCTGAATAGAGACAAGCCCCCAATCTCTCTGAAATCCAGTTTCTGGGGAGAGATGGGGCTGTCTGCCAGTGGGTCGGAGAGTGAGGGTGGCTTACTAGCAGAGCTGCGTGGAGGTAGAATTGTTGGCTGTGCCAGGGTGTGAGACTGCGGGGACATGGTTGTGGGGACGTGGTTGGAGGCGTCTCACTGCCACCCATTGCTGTTGGCCACACCCTAGCCTATTGACGCCCTGAGACTCCACCCCGCACAATCTACAAACACACCCAAGCTCCTAGCAGCAGCTTTTGCATATGAATGGCCTTCTCTATTGCAGTTTAAACTAGTAAACTTGCAACCCGGTACAGACAGCTCCAAGGCCTCCAAACTCCAAGCAGGGAGGAGAGGACAGCAGTTCTCGCTGTAGCTCCTGCAGGGTAGCCTCAGACAGCAGCTGAACTAGCCAATGCACCTAGTGGTCAGCGTGAGACACCAGATTTCAACTCCTCACATCCATAAGTGACACATTCGGGAGGTGGACTCAGTGAGCACCAAAGCCCCACTCAAACAAGCCCTGTACCACAAGTGTGTCTCCAGTGCAGCAGCGCTTCCATTATAGACACAGCAGGTCCTCACAACCAATTGGCCTGGAGGTCAATTCCTCCCAGTGTACCAATATCAATTAAGGCTTTTAACTACACCAAGATTTTCCACTCAGCCCACAAAGGGGTGTGCCAAGAGCGACCACCTAGGGTGATTGGGGAAGCTGAGCTACCGGCCCCTATAGGTCACCTACCACACAAAGCCACTCCATCAACACAGGGAGGCAACCAAAATGCGGAAACACCGAAGTATGTCACGAATAGGAGAGATGGAGGAAAGTAAACTACTGGACGACACAGTGTTCAGAACTACATTTATAAGGTCACTCAAGAATCTTCTAAAAACCTCTGGGAAACTTGAAGAGACCTTCAAGGACCTTAATGAGAATACCAAAAAAATGGAAAAGGACCAGTCAGAAATTATGCATACACTGTCTGAAATAAAGAACATACAGAAACTCAAATGTAGACCACCTTACCCGAAGAGTCAAACCAAAGATCTGGAATATGAGGAAGCAAAAAACACCCAACCAGAGAGGCGGAAAGAAAGCAGAATCCAAAAGTGTGAGGATAGCATAAGGAGCGTCTGGGATGGCTTTAAGCATACCAACATCTGAATTTTTGGGGTGCCAGAAGAAGAGAGAGAGCAAGATACTGAAAACCTATTTGAAGAAATAATGACAGAAAACTTCCCCCACCTGGTGAAAGAAATAGACTTACAAGTTCAGGAAGTACACAGAACCCCAAACAAAAGGAATCCAAAGAGGACCACACCAAGACACATCATAATTAAAATGCCAAGGGTAAAAGACAAAGAGAGAATCTTACAAGCAGCAAGAGAAAAACAGTTAGTTACCTACAAGGGAGTACCCATACAACTGTCAGCTGATTTCTCAACAGAAACTATGCAGGCCAGACGGAAGTGGCAAGAAATATTCAAAGTGATGAACAGCAAGAACCTATAACCAAGATTACTCTACCCAGCAAAGCTATCATTCAGAATTGAAGGTCAGACGAAGAGCTTCACAGACAAGAAAAAGCTAAAGGAGTTCATCACCACCAAACCAGGATTTCATGAAATGCTGAAGGGTATTCTTTAAGAAGAGGAAGAAGAAAAAAATGGTAAAAGTAAAAATTATGATCAACAAAAAGACATCAAATACATACCTACCAACAAGTGAATCTAAAAATCAAGTGAATAAAAAATCTGAAGAACAGAATGGACAATAGAATCAGGGACATAGAAAGGGAGGGGACAGACAATTATCAGGGGGAAGGGGGTCTGAGGGGTGCAGGAAGAGATTGGACAAAAATCTTACACCTATGGATGAAGACTGTGGCGGCGGGTAAGGGCATGGGGTGGGGTGGGGAATCAGGTGGAGGGGAGCTATGAGGGGGAGGGGAAAGAGGAACACCTGTAATAATTTGAACAATAAAGATTTATTTAAAAAAAAAGAAAAAGAAAACAGGGCAGAACAAAAACCCCACCCAATTTGAACAACAATTTGAGAAAATAATCAGAATGTAGGAGGAGAGCCTAAGGAAGCTTTGGGAAAACCAGAAATGAAGTAACAACTGTATAATAGGGGTGCCAGAAGGACAAGAAGAGGAGCAAGACTTAGAAAAAATCTATTTGAAGAAATAATGACAGAAGACTTCCCTAATTTGGGGAAGAAAAAAGTCACACAAGTACAGAGAGTCCCAAACAAGAAGAACCCAAAAAGACCCACACCAAGACACCTCGTAATTAAAATGGCAAACATTAATGACAAAGAAAGAATCTAAAGGCTGCAAAAGAGAGATAGAGTTACCTATAAGAGATCTATTATATTATAAAATGATTTATCAACAGAAACACATCAGACCATAAGGGAATGCAATGAAGTATACAAAGTGATGCAAAGAAAGGGACTGAATCCAAGAATACTCTCTCCAGCAAGGCCATCATTCAAAATTGAAGTGGAAATCAGGAACTCCCCCCCCCCAAAAAAAAAAAAAAAAAAAAAAAACAGGCTAAGGAAGTTTATCACTACCAAGCCAGCAATGCAAGAAATGCTAAAGTGACTGTTGTAAAAAGAAGAAGTAGAAAGGGAAGAAGGAACACAGACATAAAGAATAAAAATGGCTGCCAACAAGTACCTATTAATAATAACCTTAAACATAAATGTATTAAATGTTCCAATCAAAAGACATCAAGTGGATGAATGGATAAGAAAACATGACCCATATATACATGCTGTCTGCAAGAGATCCACCTCAGAACAAGGGACTCAAACTGAAAGTGAAGGGATGGAAAAATATTTCTCATGCAAATGGAAATGAAAAAAAGCTGGGGTAGCAATACTTATATCTGGCAAAATATAATATGGTCATAACAAGAGATAAGGAAGGCCACTTCATAATACTAAAGGGACCAATACAACAAGAGGATATAACCCTGGTAAACATATGCACCCAATGCAGGAGCACCAAAATACATTTAAAAAAACTTCTGGAAGATATCAAGGGTGAGATAGATAGCAATGCAATCATAGTAGGGGACTTTAGTACCCATTGACATCACTAGATAAATTCTCTTAACAAAAAATCAACAAAGAAACAGCAATCCTAAAAGGCTCACTAGATAAAATGGAACTAATTCACATCTTCAGAATATTTCACCCCAAAGCTACAGAATATACATTCTTTTCAAGTGCACATGGGACATTTTCAAAGATAGATCACATATTGGGACACAGGAAAAGTATCATCAAGTTCAAGAAGATTGAAATAATACCAATCATCTTCTCAGATCACAATGGCATAATATTAGAAATTAACTAAAATAAAAACAATAAAAAAATTCAAACATTTGGAGGTTAAATAGCATGTTATTAAAAAATGATTGGGTTACCAAAGAGATCAAAGAATAAAATAAATACAACCTGGAAACAAATGACAATGAAAAAACAACAATCCGAAATCTATAGGACACAGTGAAAGTAGTCCTGAGAGGTAAATAAAATAAAATGAAATAAAATAAAATAAAATAAAATAATTAAAAATTAAAAATAAAACAAGAAAAAATGGTAACAAGTCATCTAATTCTACAACTTAAATAACTACAAAGAGAACAAGAAAATCCCAGTGCGAGCAGAAGGAAGGAAATAATAAAGATCAGAGTGGAAATAAATGACATAGAGACCAGAAAAACCCACAAAACAATATAAAAGATAATAATAGAACCAATAGCTGGTTCTTTGAAAGTATAAACAAGATTGATGAACCTCTAGACAAGCTCACCAAGAAGCAAAGAGAGAAGACATGAATGAACAAAATCAGAAATTAAAGAGGTGAAATAACAACAGAATCCACAGAAATACTTAGGATTTTTTAAAAAAATACTATGAACAACTCTATTACAACAAATTGGTCAACCTAGAAGAAATGGACATATTCCTAGAAAAATACGAACTTCCATAACTCAATCAGGAAGAAAAAAATCTGAATAGGCCTATTATTATGATGGAAAATAGAAGCAGTAATAAAAAAAAAATACTTCCAGCAAACAAAAGCCCTGGGCCAGAAGGCTACACAGGGGAGTTTTATCAAACATTCAAAGAAGAACTAAAACCTATCCCCCTCAACCTATTTCAAAAAACACAAGAGGAAGGAACACTTTTTAAAAAAATACATTTTATTGATTTTTTTACAGAGAGAAAGGGAGAGGGATAGACAGAAACATCGATCAGCTGCCTCCTGCACACCTCCTACTGGGGATGTGCCCACAACCAAGTTACGTGCCCTTGACCAGAATCGAACCTGGGACCTTTCAGTCCGCAGGCTGACACTCTATCCACTGAGCCAAACCGGTTTCGGCAAAAGGAACACTTTCAAGCTCTTTCTATGAAGCCAGCATTACCCTAATCCCAGAAACAGATAAAGACACTACAAAGAAAGACAATTACATGCCAATATCCCTGATGAACACAGATGCTAAAATCCTCAACAAAATTCTAGCAAATTGGATTCAGCATTACATTAGAAAAATCATACACCATGACCAAGTGGGATTTATTCCGGGAATGCAAGGATGGTACAATATCTACAAATCAGTAAGCTTGATACATCACATTAACAAATTGAGAGACAAAAATCACATAATCATATCAATCGATGCAGAAAAAGCATTTGACAAAATTCAACACACTTTCTTGATAAAAACTCTCATAAAGTAGGAATAGAGGGATCATACCTCAATGTAATAAAAGCCTTATATGACAATGGGGGGAAAGGGGCATATATGTAATACCTTAAACAATAAAAAAAAAATGTTTTAAATACAACAAGAAAGCCCACTGCATGGGAGAATACATTTGCCAATGTTATCTCCAATAAGGGTTTAATCTCCAACATTTATAGGGAACTCATACATCTTAACAAAAGGAAGATAAATAATCCAACAAAAAATGGACAAAGGACCTAAATAGACCCCTTTCAAAAGAGGACAAACAGAAAGCCAAGAGACATATGAAAACATGCTCAAAGTTACTAATCATCCGAGAGATGCAAATCAAAATGACAATGAAGTACCATCTCACACCTGTCAGAATGGCTATCATCAACAAATCAACAAACAACAAGTGCTGGGGAGGATGTGGAGAGAAAGGAGCCCTCATGAACTGCTGGTGGGAATGCAGACTGATGCAGCCACTGTGGAGAACAGTATGGAGTTTACTCAAAAAATTAAAAAAATGGAATTCCCATTTTACCCAGTGGTCCAACTTCTAGGAATATATCCCAAGAAATCAGAAACACCAATCAGAAAGGATGTATGCACCCCTATGTTCATTAGAAGCACAATTTACAATTGCTATGATTTGGAAACAACCTACATGACCATCTGCCGATGAGTGGATTAAAAAACAGTGGTACATTTACACAATGGAATACTACACTGCTGTAAACAAAGAATAAATCTTACCATTTGCAACAGCATGGATGGGTATGGAGAGCATTATGCTAAGTGAAGTAAGCCAGTCAGAGAAAGATAAATATCACATGATCTCACTCATTTGTGGAATATAATAAACAACATATTCTGATGAACAAAAATAGATCCAGAGACAGAGAAACATTGATCAGACTGTCCAACCTCAGTGGGAGTGCAGGGGAAGGTGTGCGGGGGTCAGAGATCAACCAAAGGACTTTCATGCATGCATTGCAAGCATAACCAATGAACGCAGGCACTAGGGGTGTAAGACCATGTGCTGGGGGTGTTCATGCCTGGGGAGAGGTCAATGGGGGGAAAAGGAGACTTATGTAACACTTTAAACAATAAAGAATTTAATAAAAAGACACAGTATCACCAACACAATACTGAAGGAGCAAAACAAAGGTAGAGAACTGACATTATTCAACTTCAAGACCTACTACAGCTTTAGCTACAGTAAACAATACAATGTGATACTAACAAAAGAATACACAAATAGATCAATGTAACAGGATACAGACACAAAAATATAACCAACTGAATTTTATCCTATCTAATAAAAGAGTAATATGCAATTTGTCCATCACTTCAAAACACAAGATGGGTGCCCCCATGTGGTCAAAGATGGCTGCCCCCATGTGGACACAAGATGGCCACCACAAGATGGCCTTCAGGGTAGTGCAGTTGTGGGCAATCAGGCCAGCATGGAAGGGCAGTTAGGGGTGACCGGGCCAGCAGAGGAGGGCAGTTGGGGGAGACCAGGCCTGCAGGGGAGGGCAGTTGGCAGAGACCAGGCCTGCAGGGGAGGGCAGTTGGGTGGGACCAGGCCTGCAGGGGAGGGCAGTTAGGGGCTACTGGGCCAGCAGGGGAGGGTAGTTGGGGCGACCAGGCTGCAGGGGGGGCAGTTAGGAGCAATTGGGCCATCAGGGGAGCAGTTAGGCATTGATCAGGCTGGCAGGAGAGTGGTTAGGTGTGATCAGGCTGGCAGGCAGAAACGGTTAGGGGTAATCAAGCAGGCAGGCAGGTGAGCAGTTAGGAGCCAGCAGTCCTGGATTGTGAGAAGGATGTCCCATATTGGAGAGGGTGCAGGCTGGGCTGAGGGACAAACACCTCGCTCCCCGTGCACGAATTGCATACACCAGGCCTCTAGTATAGAATAAAAGGCTATTCGATGGAGAAAAGATAGTCTTTTTAACAAATATTTGTTAAATAATTGCACAACCACATGCAAATAAATTGAATCTAGATGCAGAATTCACAGGATATAAAACTATACTATAAAGCCATTGTAATAAAAACAGTCTGATACTGGCACAGGAACAGACATATATACCAGTGAAAGAGAACAGAGACCCTAGAAATCAAACCACGACATTATGGTCAATTAATTTTTGAAAAAGGAGGCAAGAGCATATAATGAAGGAAAGACAGTTTCTTCAATAAATGGTATTGAGAAAATTGGACAGGTACATGCAAAAACATGAAACTAGACCACCAACTTATACCATAAACAAGAGTAAACTCAAAATGGATAAAAGACTTAAATGTAACTTGTGAAACATAAAAGTCACAGAAGAAAACATAGACAGTAAAATGTCAGACATCTCACATAGCAGAATTTTCACCTATACATCTCCTAGGGCAGGAGAAAAAAAGGAAAAAATAAACAAATGGGACCACATCAAAATAGAAAGCTTTTGCACAGCAAAAGAAACCATCAACATAATGAAAAGGGAATCCATGGTACAGGAGAACATATTCACCAATGATACATCTGACAAGGGGTTAATTTCCAAAATATATAAAGAACTCATACAACTCAACAAAAGAGAGACAAACAACCCAATTAAAAAATGGGTAAAGGACCTGAATAGATACTTCTCCAATGAGGACATAGAGATGGCCAATAAACATATGAAAAAAAATTTTAAATATCACTAATGATCAGAGAGATGCAAATTAAAACTACAATGAGGTATCACTTCACACCTGCCAAAATGGCTACCATCAATAAATCAACAACCAGTGTTGCCGAGGACATGGAGATATAAGAACCCTAGTGCACTGCTGGTAGGAATGCAGACTGTTGAAGCCACTGTGGAAACAGTATGAAGTTTCCTCAAAAAATTAAAAATGGAATTGTCATTTGACCCAGCAATTCCACTTCTGTGAAAAAATTATAAGAATCTGAAAACACCTATCAGAAAGAATATTTGCACCCCTATGTCCATAACAGCATTATTTACAAGATGTAGAAACAGTCCAAATGGCCATTAATAGATGAAAGGATAAAGAAACTGTGGTACATTTACTCAATGGAATACGATGCAGCTGTAAAAAAGAAGGTTCTCTTACTGTTTGTAACAGCATGAATGGACCTGGAGACCATTATGCTAAGTGAAATGAACCTGAGAGAGAAAGACAAATATCATAGGATCTCATTTATATGTGGAATCTAATGAACAAAGTAAACTAATGAACAAAATAGGTCCAGTGGTATAGAGGCATGTAACAGACTGACAGATCTCAGAGGGGAAAGGGGTTAGGGCATGGGAAGAAATTCACCAAAAACTTATATGCATAGCCCAAAGACACATTCAATAGTGTGGTGAAGGCCTGGAGTGGGACAGAGCCTCCGTGGATGGAGGAAGTGGGCAGGAAATAGAGGACATCTGTAATAATGTCAAAAATAAAAAATAAATTTAAAAAAGATGCTCCAATGAACAAATGATAACAATGTCAAAAATACGCTTATTTCAGTTTAAGCAAATTAACATTTTGTGTTAAATGTACTAAAATTTGTGCTTACATAGAAATGAATCATTTTTGTCTTTGTTTTTCTAAGTAGAAAACATTGACCAAGGGGAAAACACACACACTTCACTATTTAATCTGATTTCTTTTCTCTTATAGTCACCTATAGTGAGAGTTTAAATAGTTACGAATAGTTCCTAAAATAAAAATCCTTATTATGAAAAACATTTTTAACTCTTTTTTTTTTCTTTTTGCTCAATCCCTTCACCCCCAAACAGACTTTCTGCCCACCTGACAGCTGTAAGCTTGCTCTCTGGCTATCAGTGTGTCTCTCTCTTTTGCTTGTTAGTTCATTTTGTTCATTAGATTCCAGATATGAGTGAAATCATATGATACTTGTCTTTCACTGACTGGCTTATTCCACTTAGCATGAAGCTCTCCAGGTCCATCCATGCTGTTACAAAGGGTATGATTTCCTGCTGTTTTAATGGCTGAGTAGAATTCCATTGTGTAAATGCACTACAGCTTTTTATCCACTTATCTATCAAGATTTAGGCTGCTTCTAAATCTTGACTATTGTAAATAACGCTGCAATGAACATAAGGGTGCATATATTCTTTCAAATTAGTGTTTTGGGTTCCTTTGGATAAATTCCCAGAAGTAGAATCACTGGATCATAATGCAGAAACCTGTATAATTTTTAACCAGTGTCACCCCAAGAAATTCAATTTAAAAATAAAATATATACATTTACATAGCAAAAAAAGGTAAGTTTATTAAATTAAAAGGGTTCTCTTCTCTTTATTTTGAGATTTTTCTTATAGCTCTACTAGTCCACAAAACCATTTGGTCAATGATATCTAAAAATGTATGACCAATGGGTAGAAAAATATGCTTTTATTTCTTTGCTTTTATCTTGTTGTGTAAGAGAAAAAAAAGTTCTGGAAAAAATTTTAACTCAAAATGAATCATAAACCAAAATGTAAAATGTAAACTATTAAACTTCTATTTGATAACAAGAGAAAATGTGACATTCAGTTTGCTGATAACTTTTTAGATATAACACCAAAAGCATGACTCATGAAAAAAAATTCCTAACTTGGATTTCATTAAAATTTAAAGTGTCTGCTCTGTAAAAGACACTGGTAGGAAAATAAAAAGACAAATTTAAAAAGATAAGGACTGGGAAGTAATATTTGCAAAACACATATCTGATAAAGAACAGGTGTCCAAACTATATAAAGAACTTTTAAAACAAAATAAAAGAAAACACATAACTCAAAAATAAGCAAAATGTATAAACAGAAGATATACAGTATAAATGGAAAATAGTTATGTGAAAAGATATGGAACATCTTACATAATCAGTAAATTGCAAAATAAAATATCAATATGCATGCTTATGTTCATAACAGTACTATTCACAATAGCCAAAAGGTGGAAGCAATCCAAATATACATTGATGGATAAATGGATTTTAAAAATGTGGTATATACATGTAATGGAGTACTAAGCAGCCTATAAAAGGAAGGAAATCTGATCACATGCTACAACATGGGTGAACCTTGAGGACATTATGTTAAGTGAAATAATCCAGTCATAAAAGGACAAATATTATGAGTTAACTTCCATGAAGTATCTACAGTAGTTATTTTTGTAGATATATGCATTAGAATGGTGATTACCAAGGGTTAGGGTGAGGCAAAAATGAGAAGTGGTTGTTTAATCAGTCTAGTATTTCAGTTCTGCAAGATGAGAAGGTTCTGAAAATCTGTTTCACAACCATATAAAAATACTTAACACTACTGAACCACACACTTAAAATGGTTAGATGGTAAATTTTATGATATGTGTTTTTTACCACATTAAAAAATGATCAGCTGTTGGATGCAAGATAGCAGTGGAGTAGCTGGAAGCTACACTTACCCCTCCCATGACTAAACTGGAATTACAACTAAAATGTATAGCAATCAACCTGAACAACCAACTAAAGACTAGCTGAAGAGTAGTCTTGTAACCAAGGATTTACAGAAGGAGCCACATCAAGACTGGTAAGAAGGGCAGAGATGCAAAAAGGGCTGGCCCTGCTCCCACAGGTGGCAGCTGAGATTCCAGGGGGATATCTCAGCTGCAAAGGTTCCCCCTGAGAAGAGTGGGATCTCAACCCCATGCCAGGCTCCCTAGCACAGAGCACCAGAACCAGGAAGAGGCATACATATAACATCTGGCTCTGAAAATCTGTGGGAATTCTGTCAGCCAGGCAGAGACAGGAGTCTGCTAGAGACACAGGTGCCCCCTTAAATGGTCAATGCACAAAATTTCATTCTCAGCACATCACCCTCAGCTCTGTCAGAAGGAGGGCAGAGTGGACTAGAGTCACATGAAAAGAGACTGTGGTTTGTGACTCTGGGAGAGAGCCATGCCAAATTCCTCTCCCACATGACAGATGCCACATTTCTTGGTTGACACAGTCCCTTCCATATAGCATCATTCTGGGGGAATGCAGTTGCCCCACCCAATGGACTTCCTGTTGACCCACTTGTGGAACTTTCACCCTGCTGAGGAGTTAGCTGCCTGGGTGAGGGTTTAGGGATCTAGGTCTACTCAGGGGATGTCAGAGACTGCATGGTGTGGCTTTGGGTTGGCAGCCATTTCTCCCACTTTCCCATGTACCAGACAGGTGCCTTCCACTCACGGGAGGTACACTAGCTCCATCCTCCCAAATCCAGGCCACTCTGCTTTGATGAGGTCAGGCTCCTGGCAGAATCTAGGACACACTGAGTTGGATGGCTCTAGGATTGGGGTCATTTTTCCCTGGCATGCATAACCAGTGAAGAGTCCTCCTTTCGCCTGGCCGATTCTTGGTCTGTTTGGGCCTGATAAACTCTGCTGTCCTAACTCTGATGACTCCCTGAAACCCTGCCCCACCACAAAGGCTTGTGAGCACCCAGTGGTGACAGCTAAACTTGGTATACCATGGGGCATTTGCTGAGTGGTTCTGACTCAGCATTGGCAACAAGTCTGAACCTGTTTCAATCTGATGAAAATCACTCTCCCCTATCTAAGGACTCACTGAGAACCTACCTTATGTAACTGGAGCATGACCAGAAGCTCTTGCACTGATTGAATTTAACAGGCAGCCAACAGATATAGGGAGGTGGAGGCGGATCTTGGTGTGTCTTGGGTCTTTACTTGACCTGTCTATGAGCTCTATGCTGGTAAAAGCCATCCTTGGTATGCAGCTTCATCCTTCCTGTGCACACCAAGGCCCAGCAGAGGCAACCACAAACTGTGGATCACTTTATAGCCCCTAACAAGTTGCCTGGGGCCAGGATCAGGCATCATCTGATATTGGACTGCACGAGAGTCCCTTCCAAGATGTCCTAGAACCAACACACTCAGTGGCCAGCTTTAGACATCAGGGTGGGATCCAGTTAACTTCACAAGCTGCATATCCAAAGGGAGATCTCAGAAGTTCCCAGATGTTTCTGAGGCAAATTCTGATTCATGTGGTCAGCACTTGCATAGCAGCTTGTATACTATGCCTGGGATCAATTGTCACAATTAGCCAGCCTGAGGGTCAATAGAAATCAAGACTCAACTACAACAGGAGGGCCTACATAACCCACACAAGGGGCATTCCTGGAGCACCTAGCTCAGGTGTTCAAGGCGACTGAGCCACTGGGTCCCACAGAGCACCTACAATATAAGGCCACCCTACCAAGACTGGGAGTCATGACAGATCCACTTAATGCATAGAAACAAACACAAAACCTCATCCCAAATGGGGAGACAAAGAAACATTCCCCAAATAAAAGAAGAGGAGAAATCTGCAGAAAATGAGTTAAATGAAATGGAGGCAAGCAATTTACCAGATATAGAGTTCAAAACAATGGTTATAAGGATGCTGAAGGAATTTACTTAGAACTACAAGGACTTAGTGAGAATGACAATAGTGTAAAAATGAACAGAATCAATAAAAAAGAACCAGTCAAAAATAAGAATACAATATCTGAAATGCAAAATACACTAGAAGGAAGAATACATTAGTAGGTTGGATGAAGCAGAGGATTTAATCAGCAATTTGGAAGATAGCAGAAAATACCCAATTATAGAAAAGAAAAAAGAAAGAATATTTTAAAAATTGGAATAATTTAATGGACTTTTGGGACAACAGGAAGCATAACATTCAAATCATAAGGGTACAAGAAAGAGAAAGGAGAGAACAAGGGATCGATAACGTATTTAAAGAAATAATGACCCCTAACCTGGTGAAGGAAACAAACAAACAAATAAGTACAGGAAGTTCAAAGTCCCAAACAAGGTAAACTCAAAAAGGCCTACAAAAAGACACATCAAAATTAAAATTGCAAAGGTTAAAGACAAAGAGAGAACCTTAAGAGCAGCAACAGAAAGAGAGTTAGTTAACTACAAGGGAGCTTCCATAAGACTGTTGGTGATTTCTCAACAGAAACATTTCAGGCCAGAAATTATTGGCATGAAATATTCAAAGTGATGAAAAGAAAGGACCTACAACCAAGAAATAAAGAGCTTCCCAGACAAGAAAAGCAAATGAGTCTGTTAACAACAAATCAGTATTACAAGAAATATTAAATAGTTTTCTTTAAGAAAAGAATAAGAAAAAAAGAGGAACACAGTTAAAAGAATAAAATTACAATAAGTATGTACCTATTAATAATCACTTTAAATGTAAATTATTTAAATGCTCCTATAAAAAACATTGGAGACTTCCTTTCAAAATGGCTGTGTAAGTAATCACAGTATTTGTATCCTCTCACAACCATATCAAAACTATAAGTAAACTACAAAACAACCACCATTCAGAGCCACCTGAAACTGAATAGAAGTCCTACAACTGGTGATTTAAAGAAGAAGCCATGTTGAGACTAGTAGGAGGCACCGAGACATAGAATGAGCTGGTCCCATAACAATGAGTGTAGGATAAAATACTACACAGTGAAAGTCACTTATCTAGTGCAATTTTATGAGTTTTGATAAACACTGACAATTAAAATAGAGAAGAGTCCATCATCACAGAAATTCCATTGTGCTCCCCCTTTGGAGGCAATCTCTACCCAAGTTCCTAGTAACAACTGATCTGTTTTCTGTCTCTATAGTTTTGCCTTTTCTGAATTGTCTCAACATTTTTTATAGACAAAAAATATTTATTGTATGGATAAATCTTAAAATAGAATTTATTTAGCTAGTCCCTCACTGATGGACATATCTGTTGTTTCTAATCTTTTACTTCAAAGTCTAACAGACACTGAACATTAACAATGTGCCAGGCTCTATGCTAAAACTCTTTTATTCATTACTAAAGATAAGTAGGGTCAATACTATCATTAATGAAGATAAATAATATTTTATGTAGTTTTTCTACTTTTTTATGAGTCAATGTTGGTATATTATTAACTAAAGTCCATAGTTTACATTAGGGTACACTTTTTGTACTATATATTCTATGAGATTTGGCAAACATATGTATCATTTTATCTAATAAAAGAGTAATATGCAGATTGACCATCACTCCAACACACAAGATGGCTGCCCCCATGTGGTCAAAGATCCTGCCCCCATGTGGACACAAGATGGCCACCACAAGATGGTCAGCAGGGGAGGGCAGTTAAGGGTGACCAGGGCTGCAGGGGAGGGCAGTTAGGGGTGACCAGGCCTGCAGGAGAGGGCAGTTAGGGGCAAACAGGCTGGCAGGGGAGCAGTTAGGCATCAATCAGGCTGGCAGGGGAGTGGTTAGGGGGTGATCAGGCTGGCAGGGAGAAGCGGTTAGGGGCAATCAGGAAGGCAGGTAGATGAGCAATTGGGAGCCAGCAGTCCTGGATTGTGACAGGGATGTCCGACTGCCCGTTTAGGCCCGATCCCACCCGGGCCTAAACGGGCAGTCGGACATCCCTCAAGGGGTCCCAGATTGGAGAGGGTGCAGGCTGTGCTGAGGGACACCCCCACCCATGCACGAATTTCATGCACCAGGCCTCTAGTCCTATATAATAAAGAGGTAATATGCAAATTGACCCTCATACCCTCACACAAGATGGCCACCCCCATGTGGTCAAAGATGGCTGCCATAAGATGGCCTGCAGGGGAGGATAGTTGTGGGCAATCAGGCCAGCAGGGGAAGGCAGTTAGAGGTGACCAGGCTGGCAGGGGAGGGCAGTTGGGGGGGACCAGGCCTTCAGGGGAGGGCAGTTGGGAGGGACCAGGCCAGCATGCGAGGGCAGTTGCGGGGGACCAGGCCTGCAGGGGAGGATAGTTGGGGGTTACCAGGCCAGCAGGGTAGGGCAGTTTGGGGGGACCAGGCCTGCAGGGGAGAGCAGTTGGGTGTGACCAGGCCTGCAGGGGAGGGCAGTTGGGGGGAACCAGGCCTGCAGGGGAGGGCAGTTGGGGGCAACCGGGCCTGCAGGGGAGAGCAGTTGTGGGGGACCAGGCCTGCAGAGGAGGGAAGTTGGGGGGGGACCAGACCTGCAGGGGAGGTCAGTTGGGGGTGACCAGGCCTGCAGGGGAGGGCAGTTGGGGGCAATTGGGTCAGCAGCGGAGCAGTTATGCGTCAATCAGGCTGGCAGGGGAATGGTTAGGGGGTGATCAGGCTGGTAGGTAGGCAAGTGGTTGGGAGCCAGCAGTCCCAGATTGTAAGAGGGATGTCCGACTGCTGGTTTAGGCCTGATCCCACAGTTGGACATCCCCCTGAGGGGTCCCAGATTAGAGAGGGTGCAGGCTGGGCTGAGGGACAACCCCCCAGTGCATGAAATTCATGCACTGGGCCTCTAGTGAAAGTATAATACAGAGTAGTTTCACTGCCCTAGAAATGTTCTGTGCTGTACCTATTCATTCTTCCCTTCTTCCTTTTGAACCCTTGGCAATCACTTTTTTTTTACTTTTTCATAGTTTTGACTTTTCCAGAGTGTCATGTAGTTGGAATCTTATACTATGTAGCTGTTTCATACTGGCTTCTTTCACTTAGTAATATGAATTTAAGGGATTTTCTAAGGAATTTATGAGTTGTCCTTATAGACCTGATGAATAAATCTCAAGTAGTCAAAAAAAAAAAAAAAGCGAGCGAGAGAGAGAGAGATGTACTACTATTTGTAATACTTTAAACAATAAAATAAATTTTAAAATATCTCAAGTAATCAGATTACGTAAGTGTCCTCAGAAATATTTCTTCCTTTGAGATAATTAAATCTTTGGTTAATCATTCTTACTTTCACCCCTCTAGTATTTGATATGGAAGTTCCCTTTATTCTTTAATTTAATATTCAGTAATTTCCTTTTTTATTTTATTTATTTTTATTGATTAAGATATTAGAAATTTGTGATTATCCTCCCATTGCCCCCCCCAACCCTCCAAATCCTTCCCTCACTCTCACCCTCTGTTGTCTGCTTCCATTCAATATGCTTATATTCATGCATACAAGTCTCTTGGTTGATCTCTCCCCCTTACCTCCACCCTCCCCTACCTTCCCTCTGAGGTTTGAGCATCTTACCAATGCTTCTCCATCTCTGGATCTGTTTTTGTTCATCAGTTTATGTTGTTCATTATAATCCATAAATGAGTGAGATCATGTGATGTTTATCTTTCTCTGACTGGCTTATTTAACTTAGCATAATGCTCTCCAGCTCCATCCATTCTGTTGCAAATGGTAGGAGTTCCTTCCTTTTTACAGCAACATAATTTTCATTGTGTATATGTAACACAGTTTTTAATCCACTCATATGCTGATGGGCACTTAGGCTGTTTCCAAATGTTAGCTATTGTAAATTGTGCTGCTATGAACATAGGGGTACATATATCCTTTCTGATTGGTGTTTCTAGTTTTTTGGGATATATTCCTAGGAGTGGGATTGCTGGGTCAAATGGGAGTTCCATTTTTAGTTTTTGAGGAAACTCCATACTGTTCTCCACAGTGGCTGCACCAGTCTGCATTCCCACCAGCAGTACATGAGGGTTCCTTTTTCTCTACATCCTCGCAAGCACTTTTCATTTGTTGATTTGTTGATGATAGCCATTCTGACAGGTGTGCAATGGTACCTCATTGTCGGGTTTTTTTTTAACATTTTTAAAATATATATTGATTTTTTTACAGAGAGAGGAAGGGAGAGGGACAGAGAGTTAGAAACATTGATGAGAGAGAAACATCCATCAGCTGCCTCTTGCACAACTCCACTGGGGATGTGCCGGCAACCAAGGTACATTCCCTTGACTGGAATCGAACCTGGGACCCTTGAGTCTGAAGGCCGACACTCTATCCACTGAGCCAAACTGGTTAGGGCTCATTGTTGTTTTGATTTGCATTTCTCTGATGATTAGTGATTTTGAGCATGTTTTCATATGTCTCTTGGCCTTCTTATGTCCACTTTCGAAAAGTATCTATTTAGGTCCATTGCCCATTTTTTTATTGGGTTGTTTAACTTCCTTTTGTTGAGTTGTATGAGTTCCCTGTAAATGTTGGAGATTAAACCCTTATCAGTGATAACATTGGAAAATATGTTTTCCCATGCAGTGGGCTTTCTTGTTGTTTTGTTGATGGTTTCTTTGGCTGTACAAAAGCTTTTTATTTTGATGTAGTCCCATTTGTTTATTTTTTCTTTAGTTTCCATTGCCCTAGGAGCTATAACAGTGAAGAAATTCCTTCAGCATATGTCTGAGATTTTGTTGCCTTTGGATTCCTCTAGTATTTTTATGGTTTCCCCTTACATTTAAGTCCTTTATCCACTTTGAGTTTAATTTTGTGTATGTTGTAACTTGGTGGTCTAGTTTCTTTTTCTTTTGTTATTTTGCATGTATCTGTTCAATTTTCTCAACACCACTTATTGAAGAGATTGTCTTGCCTCCATTGTATGTTCTTTCCTCCTTTGTCAAATATTAATTGAGCATAGTGGTTCGGGTCGATTTCTGGGTTCTCTATTCTATTCCATTGATCTATATGTCTGTTCTTGTGCCAATACCAGGCAGTTTTCCCTGATGAACATAGATGCTAAAATCCTCAACAAAATTCTAGCAAACTGGATCCAGCATTACATTAGAAAGATCATACACCATGACCAAGTGGGATTTATTCCAGGGATGCAAGGATGATACAATATCCGCTAATCAATAAAAGTGATACATCATATAAACAAATTGAGAGATAAAAATCACATAATCATATAAATTGATGCAGAAAAGGCAGTTGACAAAGTCCAGCACCCTTTTCTGATAAAAACACTCAGCGAAGTGGGAATAGAAGAATGATACCTCAGCATAATAAAAGCTTTATATGACAGACTTACAGCCAACATCATACTCAATGGGCAAAAACTAAAACCATTTCCTTAAGAACAGGAACAAGACAGGGATGCCCACTTTCACCACTCCTTCACATATCAAAGGAATATAGCCAAACACTGTAATAACTATGTATAGTGTCTGAAGGGTACTACAGTTATCAGGACAACCACTTAGTAAGTTATATAATGTCTAATCACTGAGGACAAACTGGGTTAGCAATACTTACATCTGACAAAATAGACCTAATCAGATGTAATTTGTGTGTGTGCAATGGTCAATGGGATTGTTTTTTTAATCTCATCTTTGTGATGGAGTGGCAGTAAATTTGCATATTACATTTTATTAGATAGGATAAAAAGAAATAAGCCATCAAGCAATGAAAATTACTGAATATTTGAGAACAGTGGCTTTGATATATGATGGCATTTTTATCCACCAACATTAAAAATTGATGGCATTTTTATCCACCAACAGTGAACTTATAGAAAGCTTGATATCTGGTATTGAGATCCCTCCTACTTTGTTCTTTTTCAGGATCGCTGCAGCTATTCAGGGTCTTTTTTATTCCAGATAAATTTTTGGAAAGTTCGTTCTAGGTCTGTGAAATATTGCCGTTGGTATTTTAATGGGGAGTGCATTGAATCTATAGATTGCTTTGGGTAGTATGGACATTTTAACGATGTTGATTCTACCAATCCATGAACATGGTATGTTCTTCTGTATGTTTATGTCTTCCTCTATCTCCTTTTTCAATGTCTTGTAGTTTTCTGAGTATAGGTCTTTTACCTCCTTAGTTAAGTTTATTCCTAGGTATCTTATTTTTTTGTGTGTGTGCAATGGTCAATGGGGTTGTTTTTTTAATCTCTCTTTCTATAAGTTCACTGTTGGTAGATAAAAATGCCATCAATTTTTAATGTTGGTGGATAAAAATGCCATCATATATCAAAGCCACTGTTCTCAAATATTCAGTAATTTTCATTGCTTGATGGCTTATTTCTTTTTATCCTATCTAATAAAATGTAATATGCAAATTTACTGCCACTCCATCACAAAGATGGCAGCGCCCATAGTGGCCAGGGATCTGGTCGCTGGCAGTGGCACCCTGGCGACCGGCTCCAGCATCCCTCCAGCATCCTGCTCACCCTGGCCCATGGAGGAAGGTAGGTCTGGCAGGTGGGCCTCTGGCCAGAGGCCAGCTGGGATGTCCCTTCATTGCAGACCAGGCTTAGGGACCCCCCCCATGCATGAATTTCATGCACCGGGCCTCTAGTTGTTAAATAATATCCTATTGTGTGGATATAAAACAGTATCCTTATTCTACACCTATTGAAGGACATCTTGGTTATTGTGAAGTTTTAGTAATTATAAATAAAGCTGATATAAACACTTATATAAAGGTTTTGTTTGGATATAAGTTTTCAACTCATTTGGATAAATATAAAGGTGCACAATTACTGGTAACATTATGTTTAAGTTTGTAAGAAACTTTCAAGCTATCTGCCAAATTGTCTGTGTCATTTTTCAGTCCCACCAACAATGAGTTCCTGTTGCTCCATATTCTCACCAGCATTTGGCATTGTCCATGCTTTGGATTTTTGCCATACTAATAGGTATATCTATTATATAATGGTACCTCATTGCTGCTTTTTTAATAGTTGTCATGTTTTCATTTTCATTTGTTTCAAGGTATCTTTTTAGTCTTCCTTGATTTCATTGTTAACCCATTCATTGTTCAGTCACCTGTTATTTAGCCTCCATGTCTTTGTGTGTTTCAGTTTTGTTCTTATGATTGATTTCTAGATTCATACCATTATTGTCAGAGAATATTCTTCATATAATTTCAATCTTCTTAAATTTGTTGAGACCTGTTTTGTGTCCTAACATGTGGTATGTCCTATAAAGTGTTCTATGTGCATAAATAATATATATTATTGTTTTTAGATGAAATGCTCTGAAGATACTAATTAAATCTATCCAATCTAGTATGCCATTTAAGGTTGCTGTTTCCTTATTGATCTTCTGTCTGGAAGATCTATCCATTGATGTCAAAGGGGTGTTAAAATCCCCTACTATGACTGTATTACAGTCAATCTCTTTCTTAATGTTCATCATGACTTGCTTTATATATTTAGTTGCTCCTATTTTGGGTGCATACATGTTTATAAGGGTTATATTCTCTTGTTGGACTGATCCCTTTATCATTATGTAATGTTCTGTGTCCTTCTTTATCTCTTACCATAGCATTTGTTTTAAAGTTTTTAAAAAATTTTTTTCTTTATTGATTACAGTATTACATATGTGTCCTCATCCTCCTATTGCCCCCCACCCCCCTCTCATGCCTTCATGCCCCTGGTGTCTGTGTCCATTGATAAAGTTTATTTTGTCAGATGTAAGTATTGCTACCCCAGCTTTTTTTTTTTTTTTACATTCCAATTAACTCAAAATATCTTTTTTCATTTCTTTACTTTTAGTTTGTCTGGGTCTTTCATTCTCAGGTGGGTCTCTTGTTTTCTTGTCTTTTCAGCTACGCTATGTCTTTTTATTATTCTATTTTAAAATGTAAATGTTTTTATGTTTCCAGTACCCTTGACATTAGTTATATTATATTCAGGTGTACTCCTCAGTGATTAGACATTATATAACTTACTAAGTGATTGTCCTGATAACTGTAGTACCCATCAGACACCATACATAGTTATTACAGTGTTTGACTATATTCCTTATGCTATACTTTACATCCCCATGACTATTCTGTAATAACCAATTTGTACTCCTTAATTTCATCACCTTTTACACCCATTCCCACATTCACCCTCTCATCTAGCAACCATTAGTCTGTTCCATGTATCTATCATTCTGTTTCTGTTCTGATTATTTGTTTATTTTGTTTTTTACTTCTTGTTGGATTGCTTCCTTTAGTATTATGAAGTGGCCTTCATTATCTCTTGTTATGTCCTTCACTTTGAGATCTAATTTGTCGGATATAAGTATTGCTACCCCAGCTTTCTTTTCATTTCCATTCACCTGGAAAACCTTTTTCCATCCCTTCATTCTCAGTCTGTATGCGTCTTTTTTTCTGAGGTGGGTTTCCTGTAGACAGCAGATATATGGGTTTTGTTTTCTTATCCAGTCAGTTATCCTGTGTCTTTTGATTGGGGCATTCAATCCATTTACATTTAAAGTTATTATTGATAGGTACTTATTTGCCGTCATTTTTATTCTATACCCCTGTGTTCCTTCTTTGCTTCCTATTTCTTTTCTTTTCTTTTTACAGCAGATCCTTTAGCATTTCTTGCATTGCTGGTTTGGTGGTGATAAACTCCCTTAGTCCTTTTTTGTCTGTGAAGCTCCTGATTTCACCTTCAATTTTGATTGATAGCCTTGCTGGGTACAGTATTCTTGGATTCAGACCCTTCCTTTGCATGACTTTGTATATTTTATTCCATTCCCTTCTGGCCTGATGAGTTTCTGTTGAGAAATCAGTTGCTAGTCTGATAGGGGTTCCTTTGTATGTAACTTTCTGTCTCTCTCTGGCCGCTTTAAGATTCTTATTTTGTCATTGGTGTTTGCCAATTTAATTATAATGTGCCTTGACGTCGGTCTTTTGGGGTTCATTTTGCTTGGGACTCTGTGAGCTTCTTGGATTTGTGTGGGTTTTTTCTTCCCTATATCAGGGAATTTTTCTGTTATTATTTCTTCAAACAGGTTTTCTATTCCTTGCTCAGTTTCCATTCCTTCTGGTACCCCTATTATTCGGATGTTGTTTTGTTTCGTGTTATCCTGAAGTTCCCTTAGGCTCTCCTCTTGCTTTATAATTTTTTTTTTTCTAGAAGCTGTTCTATTTGGGTTTTTTATTCCATCTTGTCTTCTAGCTCACTTATACGGTCCTCTGCTTCTTCTAGTCTACTCTTGATGCTTTCTATTGAGTTCTTTATAGCAGCGATGTCATTTCTGATTTCTTCTTGGTTCTTCTTCATTTCCTCTTGGTTCTTACTCATATTGTCGAATTTGTCTTCCATTCTTTTCAGCCACCTTATGACCATTTCTCTGAATTCTTTCTCTGATAAGTTGCTTGCCTCTAATTCGTTTACTTCCTTTTCTGGTGATGCCTGCTTTTCTTTCTTGTGGGGGCTGTTTCTTTGTCTCCCCACGGTCTCTCTTCTCCGGATGTCTGGTTATATAGTTCTCTCTCTCCTTTTCTTGGTGCAGTTAAGAGTTCCTTTGAATCCATGTGTTTGCGCAGATTGGGGGCCGGTGTTCTGGTGCTCACAGCTGTTCAGTGTTCGCCGTTGTCGCGGAAAGTCAGGCCTCCAATAAAACCCTCCTTTCCTTGCAAGATGGCGAGTTTTCCTCCTCTCTGTTTATTTTGTTTTTTAGATTTATTTGTTGATAGGTATGTATTTATTGCCATTTTATTTTTCATATTTTTTATCTTTTTCTTCTTCTTCTTCTTAAAGAAGAGCCTTTAACATTTCATGTAATACTTGTTTGGTGGGGATGAACTCCTTTAGTTTTTCCTTGTCTAGGAGCTCTTTATCTGCCCTTTGATTCTAAATGTTAGTTTAGGTCCTTGCTTTTCAAACTTTGAATATGTCTTGCCACTCCTTTCTGGCCTGCAAAGGTTTTGCTGAGAAATCAGCTGACAGTCATATGGGCTCTCCCTTGTAAGTAATTTGCTGCTTTTCTCTTGCTGGCTTTAAGATTTTCTCTTTGTCATTAATGTTTGGCATTTTAATTATGATGTGTCTTGGTTTGGGCCTGTTTGGGTTCAGCTTGTTTGGGACTCTATGCTTCCTCGATTTGCATGTCTATTTCCTTCACTAGTTTAAAAAAGTTTTCTGTTATTATTTTTCTAATTGATTTTCAATTTCTTGCTCTCTCTCTTCTTTATCTGATGCCCCCATTATGTTAATGTTGGTACACTTAAAGTTGTCCCAGAGGCTCTTTATCTTCATTTTTGTTTGTATTCTTTTTTTTCTTTTTACTGTCCTGGTTGGGTGTTTTCTGCTTCCTTATCTTCCAATTTGCTGATTTGATTCTCAGCTTCACCTACTATACTATTGATTTCCTGTATATTATCCTTCATTTCAGTTAGTATATTCTTCATTTCTGACCAGTTCTTTTTAATGGTTTCTATGTCCTTTTTTTATGCTATTGAAGTTCTAAGTTCAACTACTCTTTACATCCCCTTGGTAGAGTGATCTAATTTAATAAATGTCCTGTAGGGCAGTGGTACAGCCTCCCTGATCACCCAAGTTGGGTACTTCAGGTGTACCCACTACTTGTAAGCTCTGTACACCCTCCTGTTGTAGTTGAGCCTGATTGCTGTTAGCACTTCAATGGGATGGATTTAGTCCCAGGCCAATTGTCTACAAGGACTGGCTGTGACTGCTAACTGGAGTGGAGGGTGTGCAGCGGCCTGTATCACAGAGAAGGTCTTACTAAAGTGGGGCTCTGGTGTCCACTGAGTCCACCCCTTGAGTGTGCCATTGTGGAGATGGTTTGGCAGTGCTTCAACGTGGTCTGAAGCTGTACACTGGATATGCTGGCTCTGAGGACTCCCGGGAGGTGTAGACCAAAGTCAGCCACTACCTGTATTCTTCCCTGTGCCACCCAGATTGAGCTACAAAGTGATCTGTACCTGCCTGCTATTTGTGCTGTGCTTTGAGGTGTTCAGGTGAGGCCAAGCTGTGAGCCAAGGCTGGCCACCGCAAGTGCAAGGCCTGCGGTCACTTAGCAAGAAGTATGGGGCATAGACAATAGGGTGGTGAAGTCCTGGGGTGGGGGTTTGAGGTGGACTAGAAGGGGTCAATGGGGGGGGAATTGGGGCATATGTAATACTTTCAACGATAAAGATTTAATTTAAAAACTGGATGTGGAATAAAAGGAAACCTAGTATGGTACTGGTGGGAATGCAGACTGGTGGAGCCACTATGGAAAACATTGTGGAGTTTTCTCAAAAAATTAAAAATGGAAATGCCATTTGAACCAGTAATCCCACTACTGGGAATATCTCCAAAGAATTCCAAAACACCAACCAGAAAGAATATATGAACCCCTGTGTTCATATCAGCATTATTTATAATAGTTAAGATTTGGAAACAGCCCAAGTGCCCATCAGTAGATGAATTTATAAAAAAGATGTGGTACATTTACACAATTGAATACTATGCAGCTGTAAAAAAGATGGAATCTATTACCCTTTGAGACATCATAGAGAGACCTGGAGATAATTATGCTGAGTGAAATAATCCAGTCACAGAAAGACAAATATTATACAATCTCACTAATATGTGGAATCTAATGAACATAATAAACTGTTGAATAAAATAGAACCAGATGTGTGGAAACATGAAAAAGACTGGCAAATCTGAGAGGGAAGGGGGGAAGGAGGGACAGGAAGAGATTAACCAAATAATGTATATACATATATGCATTGCCCATGAACACAGACGATAGGGTGGTGAAGTCCTGGTGTGGGGTGGGAACTGGGTACGGGGAGAGGGGTAAAAAGCAGGGAATATTTGTAATACTCTCAAAAATAAAGATAAAAAATAAAATTTTTTTAAAAATGAAAACATAATAAAAATAACTAAATAAATAAAATGGTGGTAAAATTCACCATTTTAACCATTTCAAAGTATACAACTCTGTGGCATTTAGTACATTCACAGTGTTGTGTAACTATCACCAGTCTCTAATTCCAGACATTTTTATCATCTCAGAATGAATCCCCATACTCATTAAGCAGTCACTCCTCATTCCCCTTTCCCCTCAGCCTTTGGAAACCATTAATCTGCTTTCTGTATCTCTATATTTCCTTATTTTGGATACTTCATCTATATATATATATATATATACACACACATATATATATCCTATATAATAAAAGGCAAATATGCAAATTGTCCCCTCGACCAGGAGTTCAACCAGCAGGCAGGCCAGCCAACCACCCATGTCCCCTCCCCCTGGCCAGGCTGGCTGGACCCCACTCATGCACGAATTTATGCACTGGGCCTCTAATAAATAAATAAATAAATATATATATATATATATATATATATATATATATATATATATATATATATATATATATAGTGGCCAGATTATTATGCGTTCAGAGATCATAATAATCTGGCCACTCAGTATATATATATATATATATATATATATATATATATATATATATATAATCATAAAACAAACAATATTTGAGCTCTGGCTTTTGTTTTGGTTTTTCTTTTTTGTATACATCTAGGAGTGGAATTGTGTAGTTCTACGTTTAAATTTTGAGGAATGACCAAAGTGTTTTATACAATGACTGCAACATCTTACTTCCCTAACAGCAATGTGTCAACAGTTTAATTTCTCCAAATCATCCCTATCACTTACTATTTTCCTTTTTTAAATTATAGCCATCCAGTAGGTAGAAGTGGTATCTCATTGTAATTTTCATTAATATTTTTTGTTTTTAAATTTCTTTATTGATTAAGGTATTACATATGTGTCCTTATCTCCCCATTGCCCCCCAACCCCTACTCATGCCCTCAACCCCCTGTTGTCTGTGTCCATTGGTTAGGCTTATATCATGCATACAAGTCCTTTGGTTGATCTCTCTACCTTGCCCCCACCCTCCCCTACCTTCCCTCTGAGATTTGACGGTCTGATCAATGATTCTCTGTCTCTGGATCTGTTTTTGTTCATCAGTTTATGTTGTTCATTATAATCCATAAATGAGTGAGATCATGTGATATTTATCTTTCTCTGACTGGCTTATTTTACTTAGCATAATGCTCTCCAGTTCCATCCATGCTGTTGCAAATGGTTAGAATTCCTTCTTTTTTACCACAGTGTAGTATTCCATTGTGTAGATATACCACAGTTTTTTAATCCACTCATATGCTCATGGGCACTCAGGCTGATTCCAAATGTTAGCTATGGTGAATTGTGCTGCTATGAACATAGAGGTGCATATATCCTTTCTGATTGGTATTTCTAGTTTCTTGGGATATATTCCTAGAAGTGGGATCACTGGGTCAAATGGGAGTTCCATTTTTAGTTTTTTGAGGAAACTCCATACTGTTCTCCACAGTGGCTGCACCAGTCTGCATTCCCACCAGCAGTGCACGAGGGTTCCTTTTTCTCTGCATCCTCGCCAGCACTTGTCATTTGTTGATCATCCATATTTTTAAAATGATTAATATCATTGAGCATCCTGTCATGTGCTTATTGACCATTTGTATGTCTTCTTGTGGGAAAAGTCTATCTGAGTCTTTTACCGAGGGTTATTTATCATTTTGTTAGGTAGTTGTAAAAGTTCTTTATGTGTTTTGGATACCAGATCCGATATAAGATTTGTAGATATTTTCTCTCATTTTGTGGATTGTAGTTTCACTATCTTCATAGTGTTCTTTGAGGCCCAAAAGTTTTTAATTTTTATGAAGTTCAATACATTCATTGTTTCTTTCATTTTTTGTACTTTTGATGTCATGTATAAGAAACAATTGTTAAACCTGAGGTCATGAAGATTTACACCTATGTTTTTCATTTAACAGTTTTATATTTAATATTTTTAGCCCTTTTCAATACATTTTTCTATATGGTATGAGGTAAAGGTAAATCATTCTTTTGCACATTGGTATTCACTTGTCCCAGAAGCATTTGTTGAAGAAACTATTCTTACCACTCAGCATGGCTGTTGAACAAAATTAATCATAGATCTATGGATTTATTTATTCAATCTCAGTTATGTTCCATTAATCTATATTTCCAGCCCATGATAGCCCCACACTGTTTTGTATACTGTAGTTGTACAGTAAGTTTAGAAATTGGGAATGGTGAGTCCTGCAAAATTTGTTTTCAAGATTTTATGGGTTATTTTGAGTTGCTTTCAATTTAATATGAATTGTAAGAATAGTTTTTCTATTTCTGCAAAAAGGCCACTGGGATTTTGAAAGGTATTGAATGAATCTATAGATCACTGTTGGAGTATGGCTATCTTAACAATGTTAAGTCTTTGCATACATGTACACAGACATCTTTCCATTTACTTAGGTCTCGTTTCATTTCTTTTTACAATACTTTGTAGTATGCAGTGTATGAGTCTTGCACCTCCTTGGTTAAATTTGTCCATAAGTATTTTATTTGTTTGGAATACTATTTTAAATAGAATACAAGGTTGAGAAAATACATAATCAAAGCATTGAAAAGAAAAAATAATTTAAAAGAATGAGGGTGGTTTAAGGGAATATTGGGACACCATGAAATATAATAGTATTGATATCATAGGGGTACAAGAAGGAGAAGAAAGTGAGCAAGGGATAGATAATTTGTTTGAGGAAATAATGAAGAAAAAATCCCTAACCTGGTGAAGGAAAAGGTCACACAAGCTCAGGAAGCCCAGATAGTCCTAATAAATATGAACCCAAAAAGACCCACACCGAGACACATAATAATTAAACTGGCAAAGGTTAAAAATAAAGAGAGAGAAGAGAATGCACCATCTTGAAGGGGAGACTCGCTGTGATTGGAAGCCCAGCATTACCTTCAACTGGGGAGACCTAGGATACCTCCTGGGACCCTACAAACACAATACCCAGGGACCATCTGCCTCAGCTGCTAAACCACGAACACTGAGACTCTAGCCTCCCTGACTGCGGGCACCTAAAAAGTCTGTCCAGGGGGAGAAAAAGCAGCACTGAATACGCGGATGCACCCTGCACCTTCTCACAGAGCAGGTAGAAGGAACAGCTGATTTGAACAGCACCCATCCGGAATTGGCGAATTAAACACAGCTGGTGAGGCTATTCATGGATGGAAAGGTCAGATATCACCTAGAGAAAGCTCTGCCACCTCAGACTCATCTGGGTGTTTGTTGTTTGCATTTTTTGGATTAGCTGTTGTTTGTTGTTTCCATTCACCTCTGGGTGTTTGTTGCTTGCATTTTTTTGGATTAGTTGTTGTTTCTTGTTTGCATTTTTTTGATTAGTTCGGGTTTTTTTTCTCCCCCTTCTTCTTTCTTCTCTTTCTTTTCTCTCTTACATTTATTTCTTTTCTCAATATCATTTTTGCACTCTTTTCTATCCGCTAATACTCTTTTCTCTGGTGGTCACCTTTATTTGGGGTTATTAGTATTGTGAATACATTTGTGTTTGGTGCCCTGTGCATTGTGCCTTTCTGTGTTGTATTTTGTGCCTTTAACTCAATGCAGGAGAGACAGAGTTACATAAGCAAACACCCTGAGAGGAGCAATCAAAGGGAGAGAAAGAAACAGCCCACATACGAAAGAAAAGGAGGAATCACTGGAGAAGGAAGTAAACGAAATGGAGGCAAGCAATATGTCAGAGAAAGAATTCAGAGGAATGGTCATAAGGACGCTGAAAAGGATGGAAGACAAATTCAACAATATGGGTAAGAAACAAGAGGAAATGAAGAAGAACCAAGAAGAAATGAAAAATGACATCACTACAATAAAGAACTCAATAGGAAGTATCAACAGTAGACAAAAAGAAGCAGATGACCACATCAGTGAGCAAAAGACAAGGTAGGAAAAAATACCCAAGCAGAGCAGCATCTAGAAAAAAAAACTTAAAAAAACAGGAGGAGAGCCTAAGGGAACTTTGGGACAACATGAAACAAAACAACACATCTGCATAATAAGGGATCCAGAAGGAGAAGAAAGTGAGCAAAGAATAGAAAACCTATTTGAAGAAATAATAACAGAAAACTTCCCTGATATTGGGAAGAAAAAGTCACACAACTCCAAGAAGCTCACAGAGTCCCAAACAAGATGAACCCCAAAGGACCGACACCAAGACACATTATAATTAAATTGGCAAACACCAACGACAAAGTAAGAATCTTAAAGGCTGCCAGAGAGAGACAGAAAGTTACCTTCAAAGGATCTCCCATCAGACCATCAACTGGTTTCTCAACAGAAACACATCAGGCCAGAAGGGAATAAAATGAAATATACAACGTCATGCAAAGCAAGGATCTGAATCCAAGAATACTGTACCCAGCAAGGCTATCAATCAAAGTAGAGGGTGAATAATGGAGGGATAAAGACACATATGTAATACCTTAATCAATAAAGAAAATTAAAAAAACCCTGAATATGTTGATAAATACTGAAGAATTGAAGCAGCAATAAAAAAATCTTCCACCAAACAAATGCCCTGGTCTGGATGGCTTTACAGGTGAGTTCTACCAAGTATTCAAAGAAGAACTAAAACCCATTCTCCTCAGACAATTCCAAAAAATTCAAGAGGAAGGCACACTTCCAAGCTCTTTTTATGATGCCATCATTACCCTATCCCAAAACCAGATAAAGACACTACAAAAAAAAGAGAACTACAGGCCAATATCCTTGATGAACATAGATGCTAAAATCCTCAACAAAATTCTAGAAAATTGGATTCAACATTACATTAGAAAGATCATACACCATGACCAAGTGGAAGTTATTCTGGGGATGCAAGGATGGTACAATATCTGCATATTAATAAATGTGATAAATTACATAAACAAATTGAGAGACTAAAATCACATAGTCATGTCAATCAATGCAGAAAAAGCAATTGACAAAATCCAACATCTTTTCTTGATAAAAATGCTCAGCAAAGTGGGAATAGAGGGATCATACCTCAATATAATAAAAGCCTTATATGACAAACCTACAGCCAACATCATACTCAATGGTCAAAAACTAAACTCATTTCCCCCTAAAAAGAGGAACAAGACAGGGATGCCCACTTTCACCACTCCTGTTTGATATAGTACTGGAAGTGCTAGCCATAACAATCAGACAAGAAGACGAAATAAAAAGCATTCAAATTGGAAAAGAAGAAGTAATACTGTCTTTATTCGCAGATGACATGATACTATACATAGAAAACCTTAAAGACTCCATCAAAAAACTACTAGACCTAATAAATGAATTTGGTAATGTAGCAGAATACAAAATTAACGCCCAGAAATCTACGGCCTTTTTATACACCAATAATGAACTCACAGAAAGAGAAATGAAAAAAATATCACATTTACCATTGAACCAAAAAAATTAAAACAGATCTTTACTCAGAAAATTATAGAACACTGAAAAAAAATTGATAGAGGAAGACATAAACAAATGGAAGAACATACCATGTGCATGGATTGGTAGAATCAACATCATTAAAATGTCCATACTACCGAAAGCAATTTATAGTTTCAATACAAACCCTATTAAAATACCAATGGTGTATTTCAAAGATCTAGAACAAACTCTCCAAAAATTCATCTGGAATGAAAAAAGAGACCCCGAATAGCCACAGCAATCCTGAAAAAGAAGAACAAAGTTGGAGCGATACCAGATATCAAGCTATATTACCAAGCCACAGTTCTCAAAACTGCCTGGTACTGGCACAAGAACAGACATATAGACCAATGGAACAGAACATATAACCCAGAAATAGACACAAGCCATTATGCTCAATTAATATTTGACAAAGGAGGCGAGAACATACAATGGAGTCAAGACAGTCTCTTCAATAAATGGTGCTGGGAAGTTTGGTCAGATACATGCAAAAAAATGAAACTAGATCACCAACTTACACCATACATAAAAACAAACTCAAAATGGCTAAAGGACTTAAATGTAAGATAGCAACCATAAAAATCCTACAAGACTCCATAAGCAGCAAAATACCAGACATATGTTGTAACAATATCTTTACAGACACAGCTCCTAGGGCAATGGAGACTAAGGAGAAAATAAAAAAATAGAACTACATCAAAATAAAAAGCTTCTGCACAGCAAAAGAAACCATCAGCAAAACAACAAGAAGGCACACTGCATGCGAAAACATTTTTGACAATGATATTTTACATAAGGGTTTAATCTCCAAAATTTACAGAGAACTCATACAACTTAACAAAAGGAAGATAAACGATCCAATCCAAAATGGGCAAATGATCTAAATAGACACTTTTTGAAAGTGGACATACAGAAGGCCCAGAAGCATATGAAAACATGCTCAAAGTCACTAATCATCTGAGAGATGCAAATCAAAACAACAATGAGGTACCTTCTCACACCTGTCAGAATGGCTATCGTCAAAAAATCAATAAATGAGAAGTGCTGGAGAGGATGTGGAGAAAAAAGAACCTTCCTGCACTGCTGGTGGGAATCCAGAGTATTGAGTTTCCTCAAAAAGTTAAAAATGGAACTCCTATTTGACCAAGTAATCCCAATTCTAGGACTATATCCCAAGAAACTAGAAACACCAATCAGAAAGGTTATATGCACCTCTATGTTCATAGCAGGACAATTTACAATAGCTAACATTTGGAAACAGCCTAAGTGCCCATCAGCAGATGAGTGGATTAGAAAACTGTGGTACATCTACACAATGGAATACTATGCTGCTATAAAAAAGAAGGTACTTTCAGCAGCATGGATGGAACTGGAGAGCATTATGCTAGGCAAAATAAGCCAGTCGGAGAAAGATAAATATCACATGATCTCACTCATATGTGGGATATAATGATCAACATAATTTGATAACAAGAATAGATCCAGAGACAAATAGCAGGGGAGGGGGGTGGTTAGAGAGCAACCAAAGGACTTGTATGCATGCGTATTAGCATAACTAATGGACACAGACACAGGGGCAGTGGGGGCTTGACCGGGGTGGGAATGGATTGGGAGGGCCAATTGGTGAAAAAGGAGACATATGTAAAACTTTAGATAATAAAAAATAAATAAATAAGGAGAGAATTTTAAAGGCAGCAAGAGAAAAACAGTTGCCTTCAAGGGAGTTCCCATAGGACTGTCAGCTTATTTCTCATGAAAAACGCTTTAGGACAGAAGGGATTGGAATGAATTATTCAAAGAAATGAAAAGCATGGAGCTGCAACCAGGACTACTTTATCCGGCAAGGATATAATTTAAAATTGAAGATGAAATAAAGAGCTTCACACAGACAAAAAAAAAAAAAGAAAAAGAAAGAAAAGAAACTTAGAGGGGTTTATTACCCCCAAACCAGCCTGGTACTGGCATAAGAACAAGCACATAGATCAATAGAACTGAACAGAGCGACCAGAAATCAATCCATGTCTTTATGGTCAAGTCATTTTTGACAAAGGAGGCAATGGAGTAATGATAGTCTCTTCAATAAATGGTACTGGGAAAATTGGACAGGTACAAGCAAAAAAATAAAAATAAAAAATAAAAAACTGGACCACCAGCTTACAAAATACACAAGAATAAACTGAAATGGAAAAAAGTCTTAAATGTAAGTTGTGAAACTATAAAAAATCCTAGAAGAATAGGTAGGCAGCAAAATTTCTGACATATTTTATAGCAATATGTTTGTTGATATATTTCTTAGGGCAAGAGGAAAGATAAACAAATGGAACTATATCAAACTAAAAAGCTTCTGCACAGCAAATTAAACCATCAACAAAATGTAAAAGGTACCCAGTATATGGGAGAACATATTTGCCAATGACACATCTGATAAGGGATTAATTTCCAAAATATATAAAGAACTTTAAACTCCACAATAGGAAGACAAACAATCTACTAGTAATTAAAAAATGGGCAAGGGATCTGAATAGACACTTCTCAAAAGAGAACATACAGATGGCCAAGAGACATATGAAAAAATCCTCAATGTCACTAATCATCAAAGAGATGCAAATTAAAACTACAATGAGATATCACCTCACACCTGCCAGAATGGCTACCATCAATAAGTCAACAAACAACAAGTGCTGGCAAGGATGTGGAGAAAAGGGTGGGGTTTCAGAGTGGTGCAGCCACTGTGGAAAACTGTATGGAGTTTCCTCAAAAATTAAAAATGGAACTGCCATTTGAACCAGCGATACTACTTCTGGGAATATATCCTAAGAAACCCCAAACAACTATCAGAAAGAATGTGTGCACCCTATGTTTATAGCAACACAATTTACAATAGCTAAGATCTGTAAACAGCCTAAGTGCCCATTAGTAAATGAGTGGATAAAAAACTGTGGTACATTTACACAATGAAATACTAAATGGCTATAAAAAAAGAAGGAACTCTTACCTTTTGCGACAGCATGGATGGACCGACCCAGAGATTATTATGCTAAGCAAAACAAGCCAGTCAGAGAAAGACACATATCATATGATCTCACTTATATGTGGAATCTAATGAACAAAATAAACTTATGAACAAAATAGAACCAGATGACCTAAGATGTCAGAGGGGAGGGATGTGGAGGGTACTGAATGAAAGACGGTAAAGAGATTAGCCAAAGAACATATATACATAGCCCATGGACACAAACAACAATGTGGTGATGGCCAGAGGTAGGGAGGTTTGGGTGGATGTGGGCAAAGGGAGGGGAGAACGGGAACATCTGTATTATTGTCATTCATTACAAAAATTAGTTCAAAGGTTTTTTAAAAAATTAAATGTTATTATAAATGCATTGTTTCTTTTTTCTTTTCACAGTGCTCTTTTTAAAAATTGGAACTAGTTATTCTGTTATAAGGAATAATTATTTTTTCTAAGAAACTTAATGACAGGAAGAAGATCTCTTGGGGTATTCATAACTGCAAAGTCTTTAGATACAATAAAATAACAATTTAAGAAATGCATGTATTCTTTCAATGAATAAAATTAATTAAACATGAAAGTTTTTTAACTTTTTTAGGTTGCTTGTTGCCAGTGTATAGGGATACAACTGATTTTACTATGTTGATTTTGTGTTCCATAACTCTGCTGAATTTTTTGTACTAGCTATAATAGTGTTTTTGAAGATTATTAGGATTTTCTTATATAAAGGATCATTATCTGTCAGTAAGATTAGTTTTACTTTTTTTTCTAGCTTAGATGCCTTTTCTAGCTTAGATGCCTTTTTTTTCTCACTTAATTTTTTTGGTTAAAACTTTCAGTACAATGTTAAATAGAAGTTGTGAAAGTGAGTGTCCTTCTCTTGTTCCTCTTCTTAGGGGGAGATCTTTCACTCTTTCACCATTGAGTTTGATGTTAGCTATAGGGTTTTTATAAATGTCCTTTGTCATGTTGAATAAATTCTCTTCTATTCCAATTTTGTTAAGTGTTTTTATCATAAAAGCTTGCTGAATTTTGCCAAATGATTTTTGGAGCATCAATTGACAAGATTATGTGATCTTTTCTCCTTTCATTTTATTAATGTGGTCTATTACACTGATAGATTTTGATATGTTGAACTACCTTTCATTCCTGGGATAAATCATACTTAGTCATGGAGTATAATCCTTTATAATATGCTGCTGGATTCTATTTGCTATTATTTTGTTGAGGATTTTTGAATATATATTTATAAGAGATGTTGGTCTATAGTTTTCTTGATGTCTTTATCTGGCTTTGATATCAGGGTAATGCTGGCCCCATAAAATGATTTAGGAAATGTTTTTGGAAGATTTGGGGGATAATTGACAGTAATTCTTCTTAAAACATTTGATATAATTTATCAGTGAAACTACCTGGTTTTGCAGTTTTCTCTGTTAGGAGGGTTGTGGTTTTGTTTGTTTTATTTTTGTCTGTTTATTTGTTGTTGTTTTTTAACAATTCTACCTGTTTACAAAAGTAAACTTTTTAAAATATATTTTTATGGTTGATAATATTACAGATATCTCCCCTTTTCTCCCCTTTCCCCTTTCCTCCCAGCCTCTATCCACCCTCCCCCCATAGGTTTTCACTACCCTATTTCCTGTGTCCATGGGCTATGCATATCTACGTAATAAAAGCCTAAGTGACCGTTACGGCAGAACAGCTGGAACAACCGGTCACTATGATGTGCACTGACCACCAGGGGGTAGACGCTCAATGCAAGAGCTGCCCCCTGGTGGTCAGTGCGCTCCCACAGGAGGAGCACCACTCAGCCAGAAGCCAGGCTCATGGCTGGCGAGCACAACGGCAGTGTCAGGAGCCTCTCCCACCTCCGCAGCAGTGCTAAGGAGCAGTGAGCAGGCGGGTGGTAAGGAGTGAGGGCTCCTGGACTGTGAGAGGAATGTCTGCCTGCCAGCTTAGGCTCACTCCCCGTGACAGGTGGACATCCCCCAAGGGGTCCTGGACTGCGAGAGGGCGCAGGTCAGGCTGAGGGACCTGCCCACCCCTGTGCATGAATTTCATGCACAAGGCCTCTAGTAAGTATATAAATTCTTTGGTTTATCTCTTCTCGTCCTCCCAATTCCACATTGAGGTGTGTCAGTCTGTTCCATGCCTCCATGCTTCGGGTCTTATTTTGTTGGTTAATATATTTTGTTCATTTGATTCCACAAATAAGTGAGATCATGTGATATTTGTCTTCCTCAGTTTGGCTAATTTCACTTAGCATAATATTTTCCAGGTCCATTCATGCTGTCCCAAAAGGTAAAAGATTCCTCATTTTTACAGCTGCATTGTATTCTATGGTGTAAATGTCCAACATCTTTTTTATAGATTCATCTACTGATGGGCATTTGGGCTGTTTCTATATCTTAACTATTGTAAATAATGCTGCTATGAACATCGGGGTATACATATTGTTTCTGATTGGTGTTTGGGTTTTTTTAATGACATTTCCAGAAGTGGGATCACTGGGTCAAAGGGAAGTTCCATTTTGACTTTTTTTAGGAAACGCCATATTGTTTTCCATAGTGGCTGCACCAACTGTTCCCCCCCTTTTTTTGGGTTAATATTTTTTTCTTTATTGATTAAGATATTAAAAATGTGTCCTTATTCCCCCATTGTCAGCCCCCCAAGTCCTGCCTTCACCCTCACCCCCTGTTGTCTGTGTCCATCGCTTATGCTTATATGCATGCATACAAGTCCTTTGGTTGATCTCTCCCCCTTTACCCCCACCCTCCCCTACTTTCCCTCTGAGGTTTGAGCATCTGATCAATGCTTCTCTGTCCCTTTTCCCCACATCCTTGCCAGCACTTGTTTTTTGTGTGTGGTTTTTTTTATGATAGCCATTCTGACAGAGGTGAGGTGATATCTCATTGTGGTTTTAATTTGCATTTCTAGATGATTAGTTACTTTGAGCATTTTTTTCATGTGTTTCTTGGCCATTTCTCTGTTCTCTTTGGAGAAATGTCTATTAAGGTCTCCTGCCTATTTTTAATTGGATTGTTTGTCTTCTTTGTGTTGAGTTGTATGAGTACTTTATATATTTTTATAGTAATCCCTTATCAGTTGTATCATTGGCCAATATGTCCTCCCATTCAGTGGGTTCCCTTTTCATTTTGATGGTGGTTTCTTTTCCTGTTCTTGCCCCCTTTGTCAAATATTAATTGACCGTGACGGTGTGGTTCAATTTCTGGGTTCTCTGTTCTGATCCATTGGTCAATATGCCTGTTCTTGTACCAGTGCCAGGGTGTTTTGGTTATAATGGTTTTGTATCATATTTTGAAATACAGTATTATTATCCCTCCAACTTTGTTCTTTCTTCTGAAGATTGTTGTAGCAATTTGGTATCTTTTATGGTTCCATATAAATTTTTGGAATATATGTTCTAGTTCTGTGAAGTATGTCATTGGTATTTTAATAGGGATTGCATTGAATCTGTAGTACAAACATTTTAATTATGTTATTTCCTCCAATCCATGAACATGGTATACACTTCCATTTGTTTGTATCATCTATTTCTTTTTTCAATGTCCTATAGTTTTCCAAGTATAGTCTTTTACCTCCTTGGTTAAGTTTATTCCTAGGTATCTTCTTTTTTTGTTGTTGCAATGGTAAATGGGATTTCTTTTTTAGATTCTGTTTCTGAGAGTTCATTTTCTTTATATATAAAAGCCTAAGTGACTGAACAACTGGTCGCTATAAAGTGCACTGACCACCAGGGGGCAGATGCTTAATGCAGGAGCTGCCCCCTGGGGGTCAGTGTGCTCACACAGCCAACCTCCCACAGCTGGCCAACCTCCCATGGCTCCAATTGGCCCCAATTGCTGGCCAGGCCGAGTGACCCCCACCAGTGCACAAATTCATGAACCAGGCTTATAGTTGGTATAAAAAAATGCCATCAATTTCTGGATGTTTGTTTTGTATCCTACTACCTTCCTGAATTCATTGATTAAGTCTTGTAGTTTCCAGGTGAAGTCTTTAAAGTTTTCCATATACAATATCATGTCATCTGCGAATAATGAGAGTTTTACTTCCTCCTTTCCAATTTGGACTTTAAGGGAGTCCAAATTGTTGTCTCTTCTTGTTGTCTGGTTGCTGTGGCTAGGACTTCCAGTACTATGTTGAATAAGAGTGGTGAAAGTGGACATCCTTGCATTGTTCCTATTCTTAAAGGAAATGCTTTTAGTTTTTACCCATTCATTATTATGCACTGAGTGGCCAGATTATTATGATCTCTGAACACATAATAATCTGACCACTCAGTGTATATCCTATATAATAAAAGGCTAATATGCAAATTGTCCCCTCTACCAGGAGTTCGACCAGCAGGCAGGCCTGCCAACTGCCCATGTCCCCTCCCCCTGGCCAGGCTGGCTGGACCCCACCCATGCACGAATTCATGCACCGGGCCTCTAATATATATACTGAGTGGCCAGATTATTATGCGTTCAGAGATCATAATAATCTGGCCACTCAGTGTATTGGCTGTAAGCATGTCATATATGTCCTTTATTATGTTGAAGTGTGATCCCCTTACTCCCATTTTGCAGAGAGTTTTTATCAAAAAAAAGTGCTGGATTTTGTCGAATTCTTTTTCTGCATCTACTGATATGATCATGTAGTTTTTAATCTTTCAATTTGTTTATGTGATGTATCACATTTATTTATTTGCAAATATTGTACCACCCTTGCATCTCCAGAATAAATCTAACTTGATCTTTTTAATATATTGCTGAATCTGATTTGTTAATATTTTGTTGAGAATTTTAGCATCTGTGTTCAGAGATATTGGCCTATTATTCTCTTTCTTTGTAGTGTCTTTATCTTGTTTTTAATTAGGATAATACTGGCTTCATAAAAAGAGCTTGGAAGTGTTCCTGCCTCTTGATTCTTTTGGAATAATTTGAGATGGATAGGTGTTAGTTCTTCTTTGAATGTTTGGTGAAATTCACCTGTATATCCATCCAGTCCAGGACTTTTGTTTGCTGCAAGTTTTAAAATTACTTCTTCAATTTCATCAGTTGTTATTAGCCTACTAAGGTTTTCTGGTTCTTCCTGATTGAGTTTTTGAAGATTGTATGTTTATAGGAATTTGTCCATTTCTCCCAGGTTGCCCAGTTGGTTGGCATATAATTGTTTATATTATTTGCTTACAATCCTTTGTATTTCTGTGGTGTCTGTTGTTATATCACTTCTTTCGTTTCTGATTTTGTTTATTTGGCTACTCTCTGTTTTTTGATGAGTCTGGCTAGGGGTTCATCAATCTTGTTTATCTTCTCATATAACCAGCTCTTGTATTTATTGATCTTTTGTACTGTGTTTTTTTGTTTGTTTGATTTGTTTTGTTTTTAGTCTCTTTGCCATTTATTTTTGCTCTGGTCTGTATTATTCCCTTCCTTCTATTTCCTCTGGGCTTTTCTTGCTGTTCTCTTTCTAATTCATTTAATTATATGTATTGACAGTTTATTAGCCTTTTTTCTTGTTTCTTGAGGTAGGCCTGTAGTGATATGAACTTCCCTCTCAAGACTACTTTTGCTGTGTCCCATAGGGTTTGGATGGTTGTGTGTTCATTTTCATTTGTTTCCAGGACGTTTTTAATGTCTTGATTGATCTCATTGGTAACCCATTCATCTATAATAATAAAAGGGTAATATGCTAATTAGACCAGACGTCATTCCGGATATCATTCCAGATGTCCTTCCAGACAAAGCTTGTGGTTAGAGGGAAGCCCGGGTCCTGGGTGCCAGAGGGAAGCCCATGTCAACAGCCGGGGGAAGGAAGGCATACTCTTGCATGAATTTCGTGCATTGGGCCTCTAATTGTTTCATAGCATGCTAGTTAGCCTACATGTATTTGAATGTTTTTGAGTTTTTTTTAAAAAATTGTAGTTGACTTATAACTTCATGCCATCGTGATCCAAGAAGATGCTTGGTATTATATCAATCTTCTTGAATTCGTATAGACTTGTTTTGTGCCCTAACATGTAGTCTATCTTTGACAATGTCCCATGTGCACTTGAGAAGAATGTATATTCTGTTGCTTTGGGGTTCTATAAATATCAGTTCAATCCATCTGATCTAGTGTATCATTTAAGGCTGCTGTTTCCTTACTAATTTTTTTTGTCTATAAGATCTATCCAGTGATGTCATTGGGGTGTTAAAGTCCCCTATTGGACTGTATTGCTGCCAATCTCTCCCTTAAAGTCCCCCAAAGGTGTTTTTTTAATGTACTTGCATGCTCCTATATTGGGTGCATATATGTTAACAAGAGTTATATTTTCTTGTTGATTCATTCCATTTAGCATTATGAGTTGACCTTCTTTGTCTCTTCTTGTGGCCTTTGTTTTGAAGTCTATTTTGTCTGATATGAGTATTGCTACCCCAGCTTTTTTCCCCTTTCCATTTGCATGGAATATATTTTTCCATCCCTTCACTCTCAGTCTGTGTGTAACTTTTGTTCTGAGGTGAGTTTCTTATAGACAGCATATATATAGGTCATGTTTTCTTATCTATTCAGTCACCCTATGTCTTTTAAATGGAACATTTAGTCCATTTTCATTTAAGATTATTATTGATAGGTATTTATTTATTGCCATTTTTATTTTCCTTATGCATATGATCCTCTCTATCCTTTTCTTCTTAAAGCAGTACCTTTAACATTTCTTGCATTCTGGTTTGGTGGTAAGGTACTCTTAACTTTCTTTTTTGGTCTGGAAAGCTTGTTATTTCTCCTTCAGTTTTAAATGATAGCTGTGCTGGATACTGTAGTCTTGGATTTAGTCCCTTGCTTTTCATTACTTCGAATACTTCATGCCACTCCTTTTTGGCCTTAAGTGTTTCTATTGAGAAGTCAGTTGACATTGTAATGGTAACTCCTTTGTAGATAATTTTCTGTCTCTCTCTTGCTGCCTTTAAGATTCTTTCTTTGATTTTAACATTTGCCACTTTAATTATGATGTGTCTAGGTGTGGGTCTCTTTGGGTTCATCTAGACTGGGACTCTCTGTGCCTCTGGAACTTGTGTGATATTTTCCTTCACCAGGTTGGGGAAGTTTTATGTCATTATTTCTTTAAACAGTTTCTCTGTTCCTTGTTCATCCTCTTTCTCTTCTGCTATTCTCATAATGTGGATGTTATGTTTCATGTTGTCCCAGAGCTCCCTTAAGCTATATTCCTGCTTTTAAAATCTTTTTTCTGTTTGTTACTTTAATTGGGTATTTATTTCTACCTTGTCTTCCAAATAACTGATTCGATCCTCTGCTTCATCCAATCTATTTTTAATACCGTCCAGTGTGTTCTTAATGTCAGATATATTATTCTTCATTTCTGTCTGATTCTCATCCATGACCTCTATTTCCCCTTTCATGCTGTTGTAGTTTTCAATAAGTTCCTTAAGCATCTTTATAGTCATTGCTTTGAACTCAATGTCTGATAAGTTGTTTGCCTCATCTCATTTAGTTATTTTTTCTGGACATTCTTTCGTTTCTCTCATTTGGGGATTGTTTCTTTGTATCCCCATTTTAGCTATCTCTTTATATTTCCTTCTATGTATTAGATAGAACTGCTATGCCTCCCAGTCTTTGTGGGATGGCCTTATGTAGAAAGTGTCTTGAGGGGTCCAGTGGTATAGTCTCTTTGTTCACGAGCTGGACTCTCTAGTAATGCCCCTTATGTGTGTTGTTTGGGCTCTCCTGTTGTAATTAGGTCTTGATTTTTGATATCCAATTTGTGGGAGGAATCTCCCCTCCCACTTGCTGCCAGTGAGGCTCAACCCCAGTGTCATTGAGCCAGATATTATACAGATGCTTTGGATCCACTATTTGTGAGGCTCACTGGATTTTGCTCTGATGTTTATGAATCTTGCCCCTTGGTGTGTCTCTCCTGGGCCTCCTGGGAGCTTCTCTAGTACAGGTGATTGTGAGTCACTGTCCCTTTCTAGCCCTGGGCAACCTGATTGAGGGCTAAGAGATTGAATCCCCTCATAGTCCAGTGGTAAGTGACTCCTTAGCCCAGATGTTCTGTCTGCCTTTTGTATCATACCTTGATTGACCCTGCTCTGAGCTATATTCTTTTCCCCCATGGTGCTGGTCTCACTGGTGTCAGCTACAGGAGCTTGGGGTCCTGCTGTCTTTTGCCTCATTGAGCAGTCACAGTTGGTGTCTGTTCCAGGGACCCAAACTGATGTTTCTGACTAATTAGATCAGGCAAGTCTCAAAGCCCCCGAGATCCACCTCTGCCTGCAGACTGATTGGATTCAGTCTGGAGTAGCCTCAAACAATCATCCACAGGTGAGGTAAAAGATTTTCCAACAGGGTGAGGCAATTGCTTCTGCCTGGGTGCTAATGGTTATTCTCAGTCTCTTAATGGGCCTCAGAAACTCCACAGGGTGGGGCAAGGGATTTTCCAATAGGATGGGTCAACTGTCTTCCCCACAAGCAAGAAATCACAAGATAGAAAAGGTTTGCCTGAGAAAGATGACCTCTGCACTATGAGGAATGACTCAGCACAGGAAACCAGGGTGTCTGCCTTCCGAGTTCTAACCCTAGGTCCCACAACCCTGGTTTATGTTTATACAGCTCCAATCCATTCTGCCCCCACTCTGCTGGATCCCAAGGTGAGTGGCACTTGAAATTTTGTTTGTTAGCCCTTTAATAGGGTGCCTGCATTTCCAGCCATCTCTCCTAGGCAGACAGCAACCCTGCTGCTTTTCATAGCCAGATGTTATGTGGGCACCTTTATCAGTTCTGGTGCTCTCTGCTAGGGGGCTCAGCTTGGGGATTAGACCACAGAGTTCTCATTGGCAACCCCCACACAGCTAAGATATCTCTCCAGAACTTCAGCTGCTGTCTGTGGGTGTCTGGCCAGTCCTTTCGTGCCTCTGCCCTTCCTACCAGTCTCTATGCAGTCTCCACTTTCCATCCTTAGTTTCAGGTTCTCTCCATCTAGTCTTCAGTTGATTATTCGGAGTATTTTGTTTTGTTTTGTATTTTAGTTGTAATTCCATTTTCCTCCTTGGAGCATGTCTGTGAGGTTCCACTTACTCTGCTGCCATTTTTAATCTCCTGTTAGGAGGGTTTTGATTACTGATTCAATCGCTGCATTTGTTATAGGTCTGTTCAGATTTTCTATTTCTAATTGAGTCAATTTTGGTAGTTTGTGTGTTTTTTTTGTTGTTGTTTTTTTGGAATCTGTCCATTTCATCTATCTCACCTACTTTGTTAGCACACAATTGTTTACAACATTCTCTTATATTCCTTTTTATTTTTATAAGGTTGTTAGTAATGTTTTCACTTTCACTTATGACTTGAGTTTTATCTTTTTTTCCTAATTGGTCTAGCTAATGATTTCTAAATTTGTTGATCTTTTCAAAGAATAAACTTAGAATTTTATTATCGCTATTGTTTTTCTATTTTCTATTTAATTTACCTGCACTCTGACATAGTATTATTATTCCGTCTGCTTTCTTTGGGCTTAGTTTGCTTCTTTTTCTAGTTCCTTAAGTTATAAATTTAACTTATTGATTTGAAATCTTCCTTCTTTTTATTTTTATTCAATTAGAGTTTACATTCAATATTATTCTGTATTACTTTCAGATGTACAGCATAGCTAGACTATTATTTACTTTACAGAGTGGTCCCCCTATATTTCAAGTACCCACCTGGCAACATACATAGGTATTATGATATTATTGACTATATTCCCTATGTTGTAATTTATATCTCTGTGAATATTCTATAACTACTTCTTAATTCCATTGCCTTTTTCACCCAGCCCTCCCCAACCCACTTCTACTCTGTCAACTGTCAGCCTATAAATTTCCTTGCTGAGCACCTCTTTCACCAAATTTCATAACATTACTATGTTGTTTCTTTTTCATCTCCAATTATTTTTTAATTTACCTTGTGATTTCTTCTTTGACCATTGATTGTTTAAGAGTATGTTGATTATATTAAGTCAAAAAAAAAAAAAAAAAAAAGAGTATGTTGATTAATTTCCACATATTTGGGAGTTACTCGATTTCTATTTTTGATTTCTACTTTTTAAAAGGTACTTTGTATGATTTCAAACTTTTTGAGTTAATTGAGACTTGTTTTGTGGTCCAACATATGGTCTGTTCTGGATGTTCCATGTGCTGTCATTGGCTCTAGTGTTCTCTATATTACTGTTATCTTGTTGATTTATGGTGTTGTTCAAGTCCTCTATTTCCTCACTCATCTTTTTATTATTATTATTGATTAAGGTATTACATATGTGTCCTTATCTCCCCATTGCTCCCCCACCCTCCCAATCATGCCCTCAGCCTCACCCCCTGTTGTCTGTGTCCATTGATTATGCTTATATGCATGCACACAAGTTCTTTGGTTGATCTCTCCCCCTTACCCCCACTCACTCATCTTCTGTTTAGTTGTTCTATCCATTATTGAAAGTGGGATATCCTATATAATAAAAGCCTGGGTGGCATCACTCCCTCGTGCGATGTCATCACAAGATGGCTGCCACAAGATGGCCACCACAAGATGGCCGGCAGGGGAGGGCAGTTGGGGGCCATCAGGCTGGCAGGGGAGCTGTTAGGAGGCAATCAGGCTGGCAGGCAGAAGCAGTTAGAGGCAATCAGGCAGGCAGGCAGGCAAGCGGTTAGGAGCCAGCAGTCCCAGATTGTGAGAGGGGTGTTGGACATCCCCCAAGGGGTCCCAGATTGGAGAGTGTGCAGGCTGGGCTGAGGGACACCCCTCCGCCATGCACGAATTTCATGCACTGGGCCTCTAGTTATTATAGAATCATCTATTTCTCTCTTCAATTCTGTCAGTGTTTGTTTCATGTATTTGGAGGCTCTGATGTTGGTGTTTATGTTTATTATTGTTATATTTTATTGATAAACTAGAGGCCTGGTGCACAAATTCATGCACCAGTGGGGTCCCTCGGCTTGGCCTGCAGGATCAGGCCGAAACTGGCTCTCCGACATCCCCTGAGGGGTCCCGGATTGCGAGATTACGCAGGCCAGGCCAAGGGACCCCGCCAGTGCATGATTGGGGCCAGGGAGGGACATGGGAGGTTGGCCAGCTGGGGAGGGACTGCAGGAGGGCTCCAGGGCATGTCCAGCCCATCTCACTCAGTCTTGATTGGCCGGACCTCAGCAGCAAGCTAACTTACTGGTCAGAGCATCTGCCCCCTGGTGGTCGGTGCACGTCATAGCAAGCAGTTGAGCAGCCTTAGCATATCATCAGCATATTACACTTTGATTGGTTGATTGGCCAACTGGTCAACCAGACACTTAGCATATTAGGCTTTTATTATATAGGATTGACTCTTTTATTGATATATAATGTTTTTACTGTTTTTTTCTTATTGTTAACACTATTACAGATGTTCCCTATTCTCCCCTCCCCCCTTTACTCACCTCCACCTAGCCCTTGGCCACCTCTTCCCTATGGTCATCACCACACTGCTGTCTCTGTCCATGGGTTATGCATATATGTTCTTTGGCTAATCCCTTCACCTTATTTCATTTAGTCTCATCCTCCCCTCTGACATCTGTCAGTCTGTTCCATGTATCTATGTCTCTGTTTCTATTTTGTTCATTAATTTCCATGTTTTACTGGGTTTTGAGACTTTGCTATTGTTCTTGGACCAGCTAAATCTCTTGATTTAAGGAAGCGCATGTGTGCATGGCTGGTGGGGTAAATAGCAAGGAGAAATAAGGCTACTTGATCTTTATTTACATGTGAGGTTAGAAGCATTTTTTGCTGCTGACAACTCTGAAACCAGCACAAATTTGGATCATTACCTCCCTATTCTAGTAAGATCCTATAGCTGGATTGAGAATTAGTTAGTAGAATCATTGTGAAAGAGAGACATGCCTTCATTGAGGCCTTTGCAAAAGTCTTCCTCTACACACGAATAGCAATTGGAATCCAATCTATTCCACACTCACCAACAAATATTATTTAGGTTTACAGTATCACAACTCAAAATTTAAAAGCAGTGACAATTTGATTCTTTTCTTAATTTCTTTATTTCACTTTCATCTTTTTCTTTTACTTCTTTCTCTTCCTCTGTTTATTTCTAATTGTTTTAGTTTCCCTTATTTCTTTTCAGCTTTACTTTTTCCTTCCGTATTTCCCCTTGTTTTGTTCTTCTTTCCCATGCATCTTTCTTTCTGATGTCTCCTTTTGTATTATTGCAAACTGCCTATGTTAATAGAAGGGGAATAGGCATAAAATTGAAATAAAAACCTTACTCTATCATTATCTAACTGGAACTTCTGTGTTGACAGCAAATGTACAGAAAAAAAGGTAAAAAATTTTAGGAACGTGGTGAGAAAATTATAGTACCTGGGCCCAAATGTTCACCTTTGCTCACTATGGAAATTATATAAATACAAAGATGGAAATAAGACTCTACGCTAAAAATACCTTCTGCAGAAAACCGCTTTGATTTCAAAGCCATGAACTTCAGGCAAAAGCTAGAGTTTTTCAGGTTGTCTGTCACACAGACAGTTGGGCCTGTTGTAAATCCTGATTAAGGGAAGAGGGAAATATAAAAGTAGCTATTTGGTTTAAGCACAGCTAAATGTGATGGAGGTAGCAATAGTTTTATGTTTTCTTTCTGAGTGAGGCATTCCTTAATTTTTTTGCAAGTTGATAAGACTCAGTAATATCCACTGAATTGTAGGTTTAATTTCACCTCTATTATTTTAATTTTCCCTTAGGATATAGGCAGGCTGAAAAGGACAAGGAAGACTTTTGGTGACTTAAATCTTTTTTTTTTTTTAAATTTATCTTTACTGTTGAAAGTATTACAAAGGTCCCCTATTTTTATGCCATTGGCCTGTCCACCCTGCCCTGCCCCTCCCCATGCCTTCACCACATGATTTTCTGTGTCAATGGAATATGCATAAAAGTTCTTTGGTTAATCTCTTCCCCCAATGCCCCTGGAGATTCGTAAGTCTACTGTATGCTTCCATATCTCTAGATCTGTTTTATTCATAAGTATATTTTATTCATTAGATTCCACATATAAGTGATATTGTGTGATACTTACCTTTCTCTGACTGGCTTATTTCACTTAGCATAATACTCTCCAAGATCCTCCATACTGTCTCAAAGGGTAAGAGATCCCTCTTTTTTATATCTGCATAGTATTCCATTGTGTAATTGTACTACAGCTTTTTGTCCATTCTTTTTTTAAAATTTTTTTATTAAGGTATTACATAGGTGTCCATATCTCTCCATTGTCACCCCACCCCAATCCCATACATGCCCTCACCCCCAGCTGTCTCTGTCCATTGGTTATGCTTATATGCATGCATTCAAGTCTTTTGGTTGATCTCTCCCCCTTAACTCCACCCTCCTCTTCCTTCCCTCTGAGGTTTGAGCATCTAATCGATGCTTCTCTGACTCTAGCTCTGTTTTTGTTCATTAGTTTATGTTGTTCATTATAATCTGGAAATTAGTGAGATCATGTGATATTTATCTTTCTCTGACTGACTTATTTAACTTAGCATAATGCTCTCCAGTTCAATCCATGCTGCTGCAAATGGTAGTTCCTTCCTTTTAACAGCAGCATAGTATTCCATTGTGTAGGTGTACCATAGTTTTCTAATCCACTCATTTGCTGATGGGAACATAGGCTGTTTCCAAATCTCAGCTATTGTAAATTGTGCTGCTATGAACATAGGGGTGCATATATCCTTTCTGATGGGTGTTTCTAGTTTCTTGGGATATATTCCTAGAAGTGGGATCACTGGGTCAAATGGGAGTTCCATTTTTAGTTTTTTTAAGAAACTCCATACTGTTCTCCACAGTGGCTGCACCAGTCTGCATTCCCACCAGCAGTGCACGACGGTTCCTTTTTCTCCACATCCTCACCAGCACTTGTCATTTGTTCATTTGTTGATGATAGCCATTCTGACAGGTGTGAGATGGTACCTCATTGTCATTTTGATTTGTATCTCTTGGATGATTAGTGACTTTGAGCATGTTTTCACATGTCTCTTGGCCTTCCTTATGTCCTCTTTCAAAAAATAGCTATTTAGCTCCATTGCCCATTTTTTGATTGGGGTGTTTATTTTCCTTTCGTTGAGTTGTATGAGTTCCCTGTAAATGTTGGAGATTAAACCCTTATCAGTGATAACATTGGCAAATATGTTCTCCCATGCAGTGGGCTTTCTTGTTGTTTTGTTCATGGTTTCTTTGGCTGTACAAAAGCTTTTTATTTTGATTTAGTCCCATTTGTTTATTTTCTCTTTAGTTTCCATGGCCCTAGTAGCTGTATTGGTGAAGATATTGCTTCAGCATATGTGTGAGATTTTGCTGCCTGTGGATTCCTCTAATATTTTTATGATTTCCTGTCTTACATTTAAGTCCTTTATCCATTTTAAGTTTATTTTTGTGTATGGTGTAATATTGTGTTCTAGTTTCATTTTTTTGCATGTATCTGTCAAATTTTCCCTACACCATTTATTCAAGTGACTGTCTTGAATCCATTGTATGCTCTTGCCTCCTTTGTCAAATATTAACTGAGCATAGTGTTTTGGGTCGATTTCTAAGTTCTCTATTATATTCCATTGGTCTATATGTCTGTTCTTGTGCCAGTACCAGGAAGTTTTGAGAACAGTGGCTTTGTAACACAACTTGAAATCTGGTATTGAGATCCCACCTATTTTGTTCTTCTTTCTCAGGATTTCTGTGGCTATTCGGGGTCTTTTTTATTCCAGATGAATTTTTGGAGAGTTTGTTCTAGATCTTTGAAATACACCATTGGTATTTTATTTATTTATTTATTTATTTTTTTATTGATTATGGTATCACATAATTGTCCTCATCCCCCCATTCCCACCCTAAACCCCTCCCCACGTATGCCACCACCCCCCTGTTGTCTCTGACCACTGGTTAGGCTTATATGCATGCATACAAGTCCTTTGGTTGATCTCTCCCCCTTCCCCCCACCCTCCCCTACCTTCCCTCTGAGGTTTGACAGTTTGATCAATGCTTCCCTGTCTCCGGGTCTGTTTTTGTTCATCAGTTTATGTTGTTCATTATTTCCCCTAGATGCGTGAGATCATATGATACAAGAAATACACTTATAAGAACCGAAAATGAAACCCGCCATAATGGTTATGCTGAGAGGCAAATGAGTCAGTCTGTAGTGAGTTTCTTTCTGGGCCAACAGTTCTTTTGAGTCCTAATTTCAATGTCAAACAGTTCCTTATGTGTACATGTCAGCAATGATATTTCAGTTCTGGATGGTGGACAAATGGTGGTGATGCAGGTCTGACCCTCTCTGGTTTGGTCCTGGGCATCCTTCAGTGATGCACAGCTGCTGTCTGCTAGTATGGCAAGGCGTTGTCAGCCATATTAGAGGAATCCACAGGCAGCAAAATCTCACACATATGCTGAAGCAATATCTTCACCAATACAGCTACTAGGGCCATGGAAACTAAAGAGAAAATAAACAACTCCATCTCTGGACTGTTTCTCTTCTGTCTTCATGCCTGGAGCAGTCCTGTCAATTCCTCTCTGTTGCAGGAATCCACATGGTCCTGGAGTTGTTTTCTGAAAATATACAAACATATTCTCGACCAAAAGTTAATAACGGAATATTTTCTATAAATTTGACTTGGGATCCCTTTTCATTTTTTGCCAAAATGATTTTCCTCTAGCTTGTTTTGACACCGTGTGTGTTTTTCATCGGTGTCTTGCTGTTAGCATTACAAATGAAAGTTAATTTTGTAAAGTACAAATTTTCTAGATGTAATTTACTTACAGGATATTTGTTTTAATAGGGCTTGTATTGAAACTGTAAATTGCTTTCGGTAGTATGGACATTTTAATGATGTTGATTCTACTAATCCATGAACATGGTATGTTCTTCCATCTGTTTACATCTTCCTCTATCTCTTTTTTCAGTGTCCTGTAGTTTTCCACATATAGGTCTTTTACCTCTTTAGTTAAGTTTATTCCTGGGTATCTTATTATTTTTGGTGCGATGGTAAATGGGATTGCTTTTTTAGTCTCTCTTTCTATAAGTTCACTATTGGTGTATAGAAATGCCATAGATTTCTTGGCATTAATTTTGTACCCTGCTACATTGCCAAATTCATTTACTAAGTCTGATATATTTTTGATGGAGTCTTTAGGGTTTTTTATTTACAATGTCATGTCATCTGCGAAAAAGGACAGTTTTACTTCTTTTCCAATTTGGATGCCTTTTATTTCTTCTTCTTGTCTGATCGCAATGGCTAGTACTTCCAGTACTATGTCAAACAGGAGTGGTGAGAGTGGGCATCCCTGTCTTGTTCCTGTTCTTAGGGGAAATGGTTCTAGTTTTTGCCCATTGCATATGATGTTGGCTGTGGGTTTGTCATATATAGCTTTTATTATGTTGAGGTATGATCCTTCTATTTCCACCTTGCTTAGAGTTTTTATCAAAAATGGGTGTTGGATTTTGTCAAATGCTTTTTCTGCATCAATTGATAAGACTATGTGGTTTTTATCTCTCAATTTGTTTATGTGATGTATCACGTTTATTGATTTGCAGATATTATGCCATCCTTGCATCCCTGGGATAAATCCTACTTGGTCATGGTGTATGATCTTTCTGATGTACTGCTGGATCCAATTTGCTAGAATTTTGTTGAGAATTTTTGCATCTATGTTCATGAGGGATATTAGCCTGTAATTCTCTTTCTTTATGGTATCTTTATCTGATTTTGGGATTAGGGTATGCTTGCTTCATAGAAAGAGTTTGGAAGTGTGCATTCCTCTCGAATTTTTTGGAATAGTCTGAGAAGGATTAGTTTTAGTCCTTTGAATGTTCGGTAAAACTCCTCTGTTAAGCCATCTGGTCCAGGGATTTTGTTTGTTGGGAGCTCTTTGGTTACTGTTTTAATTTCATCAGTAGTTATTCGCCTATTCAGGTGTTTTTTAATCTACCTAATGGTGTTTTAGAAGCTTGAATTTTTTTTTGGAATGTGTCATTTTTCATGGCGATTGTCCAGTTTGTTGGAATGGAGTTGTTCATAGTATTTTTTTTTTACAATCCTTTGTATATCGGTGGGGTCATTTGTTACTTCACCTCTTTCATTTCTGATTTTGTTTATTTGGGTTCTCTCTCTTTGTTTCTTGGTGAGCCTGGCTCGAGGTTCATCAATCTTGTTTATCCTTTCAAAGAACCAGCTCTTGATTTCATTGATCTTATGTGGGTTTTTTTTTGTTTTGTTTTTTTGGTTTCTGTCATTTATTTCTGCTCTGATCTTTATTATCTCCTTCCTTCTGGTTACTGTGGATCTTTCTCTTTGCTCTCTTTCTAGTTCCTTAAGTTGCAATGTTAGGTAATTTATTACCATTTTTTCTTGTTGTTGTTGTTGTTTTTTTAGTTAGGCCTGTATAGCTATGAACCTCCCTCTCAGCACTGCTTTCATTGTGTCCCATAGATTTTGGATTGTTGTGTTTTCATTGTCATTTGTTTCCAGGATGCTTTTTATTTCTTCTTTGATCTCTTTGGTAACCCAATCATTGTTTAATAGCATGCTATATAGCCTCCAAGTGTTTGATTTTATTTCATTGTTTATATTGTAGTTGATTTCTAGTTTTATGCCATTATGATCTGAGAAGATGCTTGTTATGATTTTTATCTTCTTGAATTTGAAGAGACTTTGCCTGTGTCCTAATATGTGGTCTACCTTTGAAAATGTTCCATATGCACTGGAGAAGAATGTATATTCTGTAGCTTTGGGGTGAAATATTCTGGAGATGTCAATTAAGTTCATCTGATCTAGTGAGTCATTTAGGATTGCTGTTTCTTTGCTGATTTTTGTTTAGAGCATTTGTTCAGTGGTGTCAATGGGGTATTAAAGTCCCCTACTATGACTGCATTGCTATCGATCTCTCCCTTGATATCTTCCAGAAGTTGTTTTATGTATTTGGGTGCTCCTGTATTGGGTGCATATATGTTTACCAGAGTGATATCCTCTTTTTGAATTGCTCCCTTTATTATTATGGAGTGGCCTTCCTTATCTCCTGTTATGGCCTTTCCTTTGAGGTCTATTTTGTCAGATATAAGTATTGCAACCCCCGCTTTTTTCTCATTTCCATTTGCCTGAAAAAATTTTTTTTCCATCCCTTCACTATCAGTCTGTGTGAATCTTTTGTTCTGAGGTGGGTATCTTGCAGACAGCAAATATATGGTTCATGTTTTCTTATCCATTGAGCTACCCTATGTCTTTTGATTGGAGCATTTAGTCCATTTACATTTAATGTTATTAATGATAAGTACTTGTTTTTCATCATTTTGATTCTTAAAGTTTGTGTTCCTTCTTGCCTTTCTGTTTCTTCTTTTTACAGCAGTCCCTTTAGCATTTCTTGCATTGCTGGTTTGGTGGTAATAAACTCTCTTAGCCCTTTTTTGTCTGTGAAACTCCTGATTCCACCTTCAATTTTGAATGATAGCCTTGCTGGGTATAGTATTCTTGGATTCAGTCCCTTGCTTTGCATCACTTTGTATATTTCATTCCATTCCCTTCTGGCCTGGTGTGTTTCTGTTGATAAATCAGTTAATATTCTAATGGGTGATCCCTTGTAGGTAACTTTCTGTCTCTCTCTGACAGCCTTTAAGATACTTACTTTGTCATTGATGTTTACCTATGTGCTTCTTGGACTTGAGTGGTTTTTTTCTTACCAATATCAGGAAAGTTTTCTGTCATTATTTCTTCAAACTGGCTTTCTATTCCTTGCTCAGTTTCCTCTCCTTCTGGCACCCCTATTATGTGGATGTTGTTTTGTTTTCATTGTCCCAAAGCTCCCTTAGGCTCTCCACTTGCTTTTTACGTTTTCTTTCCAGTTGTTGCTGTGTTTGTATGTTTTTTCTTACCTTGTCTCCTAATTCGCTGATGCAGTCCTCAGCCTCTTCTAGTCTACTCTTTAAGCCGTCTGTTCTGTTCTTTATTGGAGCTATGTCATTCTTCATTTCCTCTTGTTTCCTTTTCATTTTGGTGACATTCTCATTCAGCTCCTTATAATTCTCATTGAATTGTGTGTATTTGTCATCCAGCTCTTTGAGCATTCTTATATCCATTACTCTGAATTCTTTCTCTGACCTGTTGCTTGCCTCCATTTCATTTAATTCCCTTTCTGGTGATTCCTCCTTTTTTTTTTTTTCCTTTTGGGATTGTTTTTTTGTCTCCCCATTTTTTGCTGTAACATTTTAATTATTTCTGTTTCTTAGATCCAACTGCTTCGCTACCCAAGATCTTTTGGGGGTGGTGCTAGAGGTGCGATCTCTCAGGTATCCTGGGCTTGGTGATCTAGCAGAGCTCCTTACTTGAGCTATTTGGATTCTCTTGATGTAGTTGGATCTTGAATGTTACTTTCTTATTCGTGGATGAATTCTCATCTAGGGTTGGCAATGTGACTCACCCCCAGCTTCGTTGTGCCCACTGTTTTGGATGTAATTGTGGTTCCGGCTCTTGTAGAACAGGTTGTCTAAGTTCTCGCTGGTATGTTCTCACTGTGTGTTCCCAGAGTCCACAGCTAAGAGGAAGGAGTCTCAGGGCCTGAGGCTCAGGTACTGTGACTTTGGCCAGTGTGGTATGACTCTTGCTGGATTAGCATCACTCTGAAACTCACTACGAGGAGCCCTGAGACCGTGACAGTGGGAGGCGGGTGTCTCATAGTCTCTGGTTTAGGCATAGGAACTCTGACCAAAGTGATTTCCCTCTCTGAATCACGAGGGGGAGTGATCAGGATCCAGTCACTGGGGATGTGGGAATCTCAGGGTCTGTGGCTGAAATAATGTGACCTTGTTCAGGGAGGCAAGTCCTCAGTAATTCACCAAGCTGTCCACAGGAAGGCAGCAGGGAGAGGGATTTCATGGATCCTACTGAGGGAGCCATGCACCCCTGTTTGGAGAGGCACTCTCCCAGTGGCAGCACACAGAGCGACCCAGGCACCTTCTGCTGGGGGTGTGAGCTCCTTAGGCCCACACACTGTATCAGAGCGATTGTGGAGTGCCACTGGCCCCGTGGAGGGAGAAGTTCCGGTTTCTGCTTTGGGGGATGTTCACCCTTGGTTCGATATGCATGCCCAATGGCTGCTTACAGAGGTGCCCAGGAGCCGTCTGCTGGGGCAGTGGGCTCAGGAGGCCCTTGTGCTGGAGCGGCACTACTGCAGGGACTGGATGCCAGCAGCTGGGGTTGTGCCTTGTGGCAGTTCAGAGAAACACCTGGGGGTCGCCTGCCAGGGGAGTGGTCTCAAGGGGTTTGCGCACTGGATCAGTGCGACTGCAGTGACCAGAGGTCGGCAGCTGAGGAATGGGAGTCCAAGTTTCTGCTGTGAGGCCTTGAGCCTTTGGTTGGATACAAGTGCACCTAGTGGCAGCTCACAGATGCACTCAGGAGTTGCCTGCTGAGGCAGTGTCCTCAGGGGGCCTGCGTGCTGAAACCACACAATGTGATGTCTGATGTCTGTGTTTGGCAGCTGGGAAGGGTGAAGTCCAAATTTCGACTGCCAAGGCCGTGTGCCCTTGTATGGATATGAGCACGCTGATCTGGGGCTCAAGGAGGCAACCAAGAGCTTCCTATAGGGGCAACATGCTCAATAGGCCTGCATGCTGGAAAGGTGCAACTGCGGTGTCCAGAGGTGAGCAGCTAGGGAGGGGAAAGTCCCAATTTTGCTGCCTTGTACTCTTGGTTGAAATCACGCATGCCCAGCAAGGGCTCTCAGAGACATCCAGGAGCTGTCTGTCGGGGTGGTGGGGCTCAGGAGGCCTGTGCTCTGGAAAGGCGTGACTATGGTGCCCTGAGGTTGGCATCTGTGGTGTGGGAAGACTCAGTTTTTTCTTCCAAGGCCTTGTGCCCTTGGTTGGATTCATGCACACCCAGCGGTTGCTCACAGAGGCACCCGGGAGCCATTTTCCAGGGCAGCACACTCAGCGTGGCTCTTGTGTTGAAGCCGCATGACCAAGGTGTCTATGGGCAGGCAGCCAGAAGTGGGGGGCGACTAAATTTCTATTGTCAGGGCTGTGCACCCTTGTTTGGATACAAGTGTGCCCCAGAAGGGCTCACAGAGGCACCCAAGAGCTGCCTTTGGGGCAGTTGGCTCAGGATGCCTGCGCCCTGAAAAAGCACGACTGTGGTGTCCAGGGGTCAGCAGCTGTGAATTGGGTAGACTCAGTTTTTGCTGCTGCGCCCTTGTTTGAATTTGCATGCACCCAGTGGTGGCTCACAGAGGTACCCCAGGGCTGTTTGCCAGGGCGGTGCACTCAGAGAGGCCCTTGCGTTGAAGCTGTGTGACTGAGGTGTCTCTGGGTAGGAAGCGTGGAGTGGGGTAAATCCAAATTTCTACTCCTGGGGGCCTTGTACCCTTGGTTGGGTTTGTGCACACCCACTGGCAACTCACAGAGGCACCTGGGAGCCATTTGCCAGCACAGTGCACTCAGCATGGCCTTCGCGTTGAAGTCGTGTGATCAAGGAGTCTGTGGGCAGGTATCCTGAAAGGAGGAACTCAGAATTTCTATTGCTAGGGCAGTGAGCCCTTGTTTGGATAAGAGCATGCCCAGCGGGGGCTCATAAAGACACCCAGGAGCTGCCTTTGCAGCCTTGGGCTCAGCAGGCCTGTGCATGCGCTGGATAAGCGCAGCTGTGGTGTCCAGAGGTCGGCAGCTGTGAAGTGAGGAAACTCAATTTTTTGCTGCTGTGGCCTTGGTTGAATTCGTGCTCGCCCAGTGGTGGCTCACAGGGGTACCCTGGGGCCGATAGCCAGTGCGGTGCACTCAGGTAGGCCCTTGAGCTGAGGCCACGTGACTGAGGTGTCTCTAGGCAGGCAGCCAGGAGTGGGGGAAGTCCGTATTTCTACTGCCTGGGGCCTTATGCCCTTGATTCGGTTTGCACATGCCCAGTGGCAGTGCACTCAGGCACCCAGAGGAGCCCTGGCCCTGAATCCACACAACCGAGGTGGCTGCAGGGAGGTATCCAGGAAGGGGGAATCCAGAATTTCTACTGCCAGGCCAATGGACCCTTATCTGGGTAAGAGTGTGCCCCGAGGTGGCACCCACTAGCAGCCTGTGGAGTGGTGGGCTCAGGCAGCCTGTGCCCTTGAAAAGCGGGACTATGGGACTATGACACTGGAGAAGTGCCACTGTGGCTTCAGGAGTTCAGCCGCTGGGGAGGGGGAAGTTGCACTTACTGCTGCAGGAGTGTGCACCCTTGGAGGTGGAGGTCCCAGGGTCTGCGGGTCTGCGGGTGGGACAGCAGGATTTTGGCTGGAGTGGCTGCCAGGTCGTGGGCAGTGTCCAAGGACTGTCTGGGTGGTGGTATTGATGAGTTCCTAGACGAGGCCGCTCTCCCCTTCAAGATGGCGTGGGCACCGTGCCTGAATCCCACAGCCCTGGGAGTGTCCGCAGCAATGGTAGGTGATCCCTGTTCAGGAGAGTCTGGTCTGCCAGCCCCTGCTACTCCTGCCAGATTTAACTGTCCCTCACTCACACATACATCCACACACTCTCCTTTCACCCCCTCACTCACTAACATCCTCTCCCTCACCTCTGTCTTGCCCACCACCATCTTCCGACTCTCTGTACTACAGCTTTTTAATCCACTCATCGGCTGATGGCCACTTGCATGGTTTCCAGAATTCAGCTATTGCAAATAGCTCTTTTATGAATGTAGGAGTGCATATATTCTTTCTGATTGCTGTTTTGAGTTTCTTAGGATATATTGCTAGAGATGGAATCACTGGGTCAAATGGCAGTTCCATTTTTAATTTTTAAAGGAAACTCCATATTGTTTTCCATAATGGTTGCACCAGTCTTCATTCCCACCAGCAGTGTACTAGGTTTCGCTTTTCTCCATATCCTGGACAGCATTTGTCATTTGTTTATTGATTTATTGATGGCAGCCATTTTGACAGGTGTGAAGTGATACCTCACTGTTGTTTTAATTTGTATCTCTCTGATGGTCGTCACTTTGAGAATATTTTCATATGTCTTGGCCATCTGTATGTCCTCTTTGGAGAAGTGTCTATTCAGATCCTTTGCCTATTTTTTAATCAGGTTGTTTGTCTTCCTTTTGTTAAGTTGTATGATTTCTTCTTTTTATTATTGTTTAAAGTATTACATATAGTATTACATATCTCTCCTTTTTCACTCATTGACCCTCCAATCCACCCCCACACCTGAGCGTATGCCCTCACCCTCCTAAGTGTCTGTGACTATTTGTTATGCTTATATGCATGCATATAAGTCCTTTGGTTGATCTCTTACCCCCACCCCCGCCTTTCCAATGAAGGTTGACAGTCTGTTTGATGCTTCCCTGTCTCTGTATGTATTTTTGTTCATTGCTTTATGTTGCTCATTATTCCACAAATGAGTGAGATCATGTGATGTTTATCTTTCTCTGATTGGCTTATTTAGCTTAGCATAATGCTTTCCAGTTCCATCCATGTTGCTGCAAATGGTAAGAATTCCTTCTTTTTTATAGCAGTGTAGTATTCCATTATGTAGATGTACCCTAGTTTTTCAATCCAATCATCTGCTGATGGGCATTTAGGATGTTTCCAAATCTTAGCTAATGTAAATTGTGCTGCTATGAACATAGGGGTGCATATGTCCTTTCTGATTGGTATCTCTGGTTTCTTGGGGTGTAGTCCTAGAAGTGGTATTACTGGGTCAAAGGACAGTTACATTTTTAATTTTTTGAGGAAACTCCATATTGTTTTCCAAAGTGGCTGCACAAACCTGCCATCCCACCAGCAGTGCATGAGGGTTTCTTTTTCTCCACATCCTCACCAGCACTTGTCATTTGTTGATTTGTTGATGATAGCCATTCTGACAGGTGTGAGATGGTATCTCATTGACGTTTTGATTTGCATCTCACCGATGATTAGTGACTTAGTGCATGTTTTCATATGTCTCTTGGCCTTCTGTATGTCCACTTTTGAAAGGGGTCTGTTTAGGTCCTTTGCCCATTTTTTTATTGGTTTGTTCATCTTCTTTTTATTAAGATGTATGAGTTCCCTATAAATTTTGGAGATTAGGCCCTTATTAGATGTAACATTGGCAAATATGTTCTCCCATGCAGTGGACATTCTTGTTGTTTTATTGATGGCTTATTTTACTGCAGAGAAGCTTTTTATTTTGATGTAGTCCCATTTGTTTATTTTCTCCTTAGTTTCCATTGCCCTGGGAGCTGTGTCGGTAAAGATATTGCTATGATATATGTCTTAGATTTTGCTACCTATGGATTCCTCTAATATTTGTATGGTTTCCCATCTTATTTTGGGCTTATTTTTTGTGTATGGTGTAAGTTGATGGTCTAGTTTCATTTTTTTGCATGTATCTGTCCAATTTTCCCAACACCATTTATTGAAGAGACTGTCTTGTCTCCATTGTATGTTCTTGCCTCCTTTGTCAAATATTAATTGAGCATAGTGGTTTGGGTCGATTTCTGGGTTCTCTATTCTATTCCATTGGTCTATATGTCTGTTCATGTGCCAGTACCAGGCAGTTTTGAGAACACTGACTTTGTAATATCACTTGATATCTGGTATTGTGATCCCTCCTACTTTGTTATTCTTTCTCAAGATTGCTGCAGCTAATCAGGGTCTGTTTTTATTCCAGATGAATTTTTGGAGAGTTTGTTCTAGCTCTGTGAAATATTCTGTCAGTATCTTGATCGGGACTGCATTGAATCTACAGATTGCTTTGGTTAGTATGGGCATTTTAATTATGTTGATTCTACCAATCCATGAACACCGTATATTCTTTCTTTTGTTAATGTTTTCCTCTATCTCTTTTTTCAATGTCCTGTAGTTTTCTCTGTACAGGTTTTTATCTCCTTAGTTAAGTTTATTCTTAGTTATCTTAGTCTTTTTGGTGCAATGGTAAATGGGATTGGTTGTTTTTTTTTCTCATTCTGTGAGTTCATTATTGGTGTATAAAAAAGCCATAGTTTCCTATGCGTTAATTTTATGTCCTACTACATTGCCAAATTCATTTATTAAATCTAGTTTTATGATGGAGTCTTTAAGTTTTTCTAGGTACAAAATCATGTCATCTGCTAATAATGAAGTTTTACTTCTTCTTTTCCAATTTGGATGCCTTTTATTTCTTCTTGTCTAATTACTGTGGCTAGCACTTCCAGTACTTTGTTGAACAGGAGTGGTGAGAGTGGGCATCCCTGTCTTGTTCCTGTTCTTAGGGGAAATTGTTTTTGTTTTTGCCCATTGAGTATGATGTTGGCTGTAGGTTTGTCATATATGGCTTTTGTTATGTTGAGGTATAATCCCTCTAGTCCCATCTTGGTGAGAGGTTTTATCAAGAAAGTGTGTTGGATTTTTTAAAAATGCTTTTTCTGCATCAATTAATGTGATATATGGTTGTTATCTCTCAATTTGTTTATGTGATGTATCACGTTTATTGAATTGTGGATATTGTACCATCCTTGCATCCCTGGAGTAAATCCCACTTGGTCATGCTGTATGATCTTTCTAATATAATGCTAGATCTTATTTTCTTGGATTTTGTTGAGGATTGTAGCATCTATGTTCATTGGCCTGCAATTCTCTTTATTTGTAATGTTTTTATCTGGTTTTGGGATTAGGGTAATGCTGGTTTCATAGAAAGAGCTTGGAAGTGTTCCTTACTCTTGAATTTTTTGGAATACACTGAGGAGGAGAGGTTTTAGTTCTTTGAATATTTGGTAAAACTCCCCTGTGAAGCCATCTGGTCCAGAGCTTTGTTTGCCAGAAGTTTTTGATGACTGCTTCAATTTCCTCCATAGTTATCAGCCTATTCAGATATTTTGTTTCTTCTTGATTGAGGTTTGGAAGGTCATATTTTTCTAGGAATATGTCCATTTCTTCTAGGTTGACCAGTTTGTTAGAATAGACTTGCTCATAGTGTCTTTTTAAAGTTCTTTGTATTTCTCTGGGGTCTGTTGTTATTTCGTCTCTTGCATTTCTGATTTTGTTAATTTGGGTCCTCTCTCTTTGCTTCATAGTGAGTCTGGCTAGGGGTTCATCAATCTTGTTATTCCTTTCAAAGAACCAGCTCTTGGTTTCATTGATCTTTTGTATTGTTGTGGGGTTTGTTTGTTTGTTTTTTTGTTTGTTTTGTTTTGTTTTGTTTTGTTTTTGGTCTCTCTGTCATTTATTTCCCCTCTGATCTTTATTTCCTTCTGCTCACTCTGGGATTTTCTTGTTGTTCTTTTTCTAATTCTTTAAGTTGTAGGGTTAGATAATTTATAACCAGTTTTTAGAGGTAGGCCTGTAATGCTATGAATTTCCCTCTCAGGACTTCCTTCACTGTGTCCCACAGATTTTGGGTTGCTGTGTTTTCATTGTCTTTTGTTTCCAGGATTTTTTTTATTTCTTCTTTGATCTCTTTGATAACCCAATCATTGTTTTTTTTTGTGTTTTTTGTTTTTATATTTTATTGATTTTTACAGGGAGGAAGGGAGAGGGATAGAGAGCTAGAAACGTCGATGAGAGAGAAACATCGACCAGCTGCCTCCTGCACACACCCCACTGGGGATGTGCCCACAACCAAGGTACATGCCCTTGACCGGACTCGAACCTGGGACCTTCCAGTCCACAGGCCAACGCTCTATCCACTGAGCCAAACCGGTTTCAGCCCAATCATTGTTTAATAGCATGCTATTTAGCCTTCAAGTGCTTAACTTTTTGTGATTGTTTTTATTTTAGTTGATTTCTAATATTGTGCCATTGTGATCTGAGAAGGTGCTAGATATGATTTCAATCCTCTTGAATTTAGAGAGACTTTGCCTGTGACCCAAAATGTGGTCTATCTTTGAAAATGTCCCATGTGCTCTTGAGAAGAATGTATATTCTGTAGCTTTGGGGTGGAATGTTCTGAAGATGTCAATTAAGTCCATCTGATCTAGTGAGTTGTTTAGGATTGCTGTTTCTTTGCTGATGTTGTAGGATTTCTTTATATATTTTGGAAATTAACTTCTTATCAGATATATCATTGGCAAATGTGTTCTCCCATACAGTGGGATCCCTTTTCATTTTGTTGATTTTTTTTCTGTACAGAGCTTTTTAGTTTGGTGTAGTCCCATTTGTTAATTTTTCCTTTGTTTCCCTTAGAAACAACAAGCTTGCAAGTCTTCCTTCCTTTGAATTTTTGGGAATAATTTGAGGAAGATAGGTGTTAGTTCTTCTTTGAGTATTTTGTAAAACTCCCCTGTGAAGTCATCTGGTCCAGGACTTTTGTTTGCTGGGAATTTTTTTTATTACTTCTTCAATTTTATAGTTGTTATTGGTCTATTCAGGTTTTTTGATTCTTCTTGATTTACTTTTGGAAGATTGTATGTTTATAGAATTTGTTAGTTTTGCCCTGGTTGTCTAATTCGTTAGAATATAATTGTAACATTTTCTTAATTTTTTTTTTATTTCTGTGGTGCCAGTTGTTACTTTATCTCTTTTGTTTCGATTTTATTTATTGCATCCTTTTTCTTTGTTTCTTGATGAGTCTGGCTAAAAGTTAATCAATCTTATTTATTTTTTCCATTGGCTTCATTGATATTTTTATTGTTTTTCTAGTCGCTGTGCCATTTATTTCTGTTTTGATCTTTAATATTTCCTTCCTTCTACTTTTTCTGGGTGTTTTTTTTTTTTTTTTTTTTTTTTTGCTAAACTCTTCCTAATTCTTTTCATTGTAGGATTATAAGTTTATTAGAGATATTTCTTATTTCTTGAGGTAGGCCTGTAGTGCTATGAACTTCCCTCTAAGGACTGCTTTTGCTGTGTCCCTGAGTATTTGGGTTGTTGTGTGTTCATTTTTATTTGTTTCCAAAATTTTTAAATTTCTTCTTTGATCTCCTTGGTAACCCATTAATTGGTTAATATCGTGCTATTTAGCCTCCATGTGTTTGAATGTTTTTTATGGTTTTTATTGTAGTTGATGTCTATTTTCATGCCATTGTGATTTGAGAAGATGCTTGCTATGATTTCAATATTCTTGAACTTGTAAGGACTAGGTTTGTGTCCCAACATGTGGTCTATCTTTGAGAATGTCTTGTGTCCACTTGAGAAGAATTTATATTCCACTGCTTTGGGGTGAAATGTTCTATGTCAATTAATTCTATCTGACCTAGTGTGTCATTTAGGGTCACTGTTTCCTTTTCTAATTTTTTGTCTTGAAGATCTATCCAGTAAAGTCAGTGGGGTGTTGAAGTCCCCTACTATGATTGTATTGTTATCTATCTCTCCCTTAATCCCCTCAAAGAGTTTTTAAAATATATTTAGGTACTCCTATATTGAGTGCATATATGTTTACCAGGGTTATATCTTCTTGCTGGATTGATCTCTTTAGTATTATGTAGAGAACTTCTTTGTCTTTTGTGATGGCTTTTGTTTTAAATTCTCTTTTGTCAGAGACAAGTATTGCTACCCCCATCTTTTTTATTTCTATTTGCATGGACAGTTTTTTCCATCTCTTCACTTTCATCCTATGTGAGTATTTTGTTTTGAAGTGGGTCTCTTGTAGACAGCACTTAAACCTTTTACAAGATGGTGATTCAGCCCTTTAGTTTTGAGATTGGTGTACTATGTGTGAGAATATATGTTTATCACCCACAGTGTCTATATTCTAAAGTGAGGGTGAACATCTTTCTCAGCTATGTTCTTTTGATAAAGCCATTAAAGTAATATCAAGTTCTGAAGCTAGCACATCCTGATTCTAGGGAGTCAAGGGTTATTTCCTTGAAGGGTTTGGCCTGACAAAAGACCTTCAAGTATAGGGAGTAATATTAATAATAATGATTGCCCCAAATGGCCCCATCTCTTCCCTGGGAGTTAGGCATTATTTACTCTCAAATATTAGTTAACCATATATGTGGTGAACAGAAAGACTGACACTTTGACTTACTAGCAATGTGTTCTTGTTTAGCCCGTGTGTTTGAGCGGGCATGACTCAGCAAAAACCAACATGAATCTTAACCATAAAAATCCAAGTTTTGGTTCATTTTCCCTTCTTCTTAAACCTCACATATAGATGTCTTTTACATGGTTCTCAGTTATTAGAGAACACAGAAGTCTGTTCAGAAAGGAGGGTTATAGCATGCAAAGTTCCATTCTACTTCTTACTGAACCCATCTCTTTGGGATTGCTGGCAATTGGAACTCACATGGAACATTCTGCTTTGAGCTTGTGTTGATAAAACAGCTGATAATAAGCAAACCCAAAGAAAACTTTTTGTCTCTGCCCCTGCCTCCCAGACAGCTAAAAAGTAACCCAGACTCAGTAGATCTTTAAGGACCTTTGGAGACCATCTGATTCAACCCTTCATAATATATATGGAAAATTCAAGCCCAGAGTTGCAAAAAGGAATTTGCTCAAGATTGCACAGTGAAATACTGGTGGACCTCTACCTTTAGAAGGCTGTTCTTTCTCCTTAGTTCTATGTTAAGGAGAAATCTGGTAGATGCATCTGTTCAAACTAATTATATGTGTGTGTTTGTCAATATTTCCACATATTTCATATAGTTTACCTTTTAAATAAAACTTTATTTTAGATTAATATTGTATTTACACAAAAGTTGTAAAAATAGTACATAGAATTATCATAAACTTTTCACCCAGTTATCACCTTACATTAGTATGGTATATTTACCAAAACTAAGAAACCAGGGGAGAACCAAGATGGTGGCATAGGTAAATGCCTGTACACACTGCCTCCCACAACCACATCAAAATTACAATTAAATACAGAACAACCATCATCCAGAACTGCCAGAAAGCTGGCTGAATGAACTTAATACAACTACAGAAGTAAAGAAGAAAGCACACTGAGACTGGTAGGATATGTGGAGGCACAGATAGGGCTAGTCAGGCACCCAGGTGTGCTGCTTTTTTATCGGGAGGGAGATTGCCTCTGCAGAGGCTGCCAATAGGAGCAAGGGGTCCAAGCCCCACACCAGGCCCCCAGTTCAGTGTTCCAGAGCTCGGGAAAGGAAACCCTACAGCCAGTAAGAAATACATGCTGTAAAAACTAGTGCAGATTGGGGCTGAGTGACACAGAGGCTGCTGAAGACCCAGCCGCTCCTCTAAAAAGGCCGGCAGCACAAACTGAATTTACAAGCTTCCACTTCCTCTGAGCTCCAATGCTGGGTGAGGCTCTGGGAGATCCAGACACATATGGGGAGAACTTGGGGGTGGCTTTCTTCCAAACGGAGGTGCTCGCATTGTTCCCGTGCTGGGTCCTCCCCTGTTTTAGAGTTGACTGGAAGCCATTTCTGTTTGCTCTGCCCTGGTGATTCCCTGAGACACCACCCCACCTAATTTACAACCCAACCCAAGCTGTGATCAGTGGCTTTTGCATATGAATGGCCAGTCCTCTCTCAGGCTAAAAACCTGTCAAGCTGCAGCTGGGTCAAGGAGACCCAAACCTATAAAAAAAAGGCCCAAGACCCAGCACCAGCATCAGCCTGCCTTGCTTCACAGCTGGGCCTTATCTGGGCACTTCCAAACCCCATAAAAAGAGGAGGAATCTGCAGATCTTTCTGTAGTTCTTGCTGGGTGGCCCTAGGCCACGGCTGACTTTGCACCTCCCTGGAGACCCAAGAGCCAGTACACACAGTGGTCAGTGTGAGACCATACCAGATTAAAATTCTTCACATCCATAAGCAACATACCCAAGGGGCAGACTCAGTGAGTACCAAAACCCCACTGAAGCAAGTCCTCCATAGGTGTATCTCCTGCACAGCAGCTCTCCCACTATAGTCACAGCTGGTCCTCACAGCCAATTGGCCTGGAGGTCAATTCCTCCCAGTCACACCAACAGCAATTAAGGCTCAACTACAATAACACTGTGCACATAAAACCCACATAGGGGTTCACCAAGAGTGTCTACCTCAGGTGACTGGGGATGCTAAGCCACTGGGCCCTATAGGACACCTACTACACAAGGCCACTCTAACAACTCAAGGAGACTTATCAGCTACCCAATACATAGAAACAAACACCGAAAAGCAACTAAAATGTAGGGACAAAGAAACATGTCACAGATGAAAGAAATGGAAGAAAGCAAACTACTGCATATAGAGTTCAAAACCATGGTTATAAGGCTACTTAAGAATCTTCTAGAATCCTCCAAGGTACTTAGTGAGAGTTTTAAGGATGTTAGTGAGAATGCCAAAAAAAAAAAAAAATGAACAGGACCAGTCAAAAATTAAGCATACACTGACTGAAATAAAGAATAACATAGAGGGATTCAACAGTAGAGGATTCTGAGAATCAAATCAACAATTTGAAATATGAAGAAACAAAAAACACCCAACCAGAAGAGCAAGAAGAAATAAGAATTCAAAAATATGAAGATGGTGTAAGGAGCCTCTGGGACAATGTCAAGTGTACCAACATCCACATGATGGGGGTGCCAGAAGAATAGACAGAGTAAGATACTGAAAACCTATTTGAAGAAATAATGACAGAAAACTTCCCCTACCTGGTGGAAGAAATAGACTTACAAGTCCAGGAAGCACAGAGAGTCCCAAATAAGAGGAACCCAAAGAGGACCATACCAAGGCACATCATAATTAAAATGCCAAGGGCTAAAAACAAAGAGAGAATCTTAAAAGCAGCAAGAGAAAAACAGTTAGTTACCTATAAGGGAGTACCCATAGGACTGTCAGCTGATTTCTCAACAGAAACTATGCAGGCCAGATGGGAGTGGCAAGAAATATTCAAAGTGATGAACAGCAAGAACCTACAACCAAGATTACTCTACCCAGCAAAGCTATCACTCAGAATTGAAGGTCAGATAAAGAGCTTCACAGGCAAGAAAAAGCTAAAGGAGTTCATCACCACCAAACCAGGATTTCATGGAATGCTGAAGGGTATTCTTTAAGAAGAGGAAGAAGAAGACAAAGGTAAAGATAAAAAACAAAGTGACATTAAACAACGTGTGTGAACAAAAACGTGACAACAAATACATATCTATCAACAGGTGAATCTAAAAATCAAATGAATAAAAAAATCTGATGAACAGAATTAACTGGTGAATGGAATAGAATCAGGGGCATGGAAATGGAACAGACTGACGATTCTCAAAGTGAAGGGAGTGTGGGGGGTGTGGGAAGAGATTAGACAAACATCTTCTATGTATGTATGCATTACATATGAACATAGCCAATAGGGTGGCAAGGGCCTAGGTGGGGTAGGAACCTGGTGGAGGGGAGCTATTGGGGGGAAAAAAAGGGACATCTATAATAATATTAACAATAAAAATTAATTTTAAAAAAGCAAAACAAACAAAAAAAACAACTAAGAAACCAACATTGGTATATTACTATGAACTAAGCTCCAAACTTCATTTATATGTCACCAATTTTTCCAGTAATGTCTTTTGGTTAAATGCCAGGATTCAATCCAGGGTACCACATTGCATTTAATCATCATATGTATTTAGTCTTCTCTTGTCTGTGATGATTTCCCAGTTTTTCCTAAAGGAGTTCATCACCACCAAACCAGTATTATATGAAATGCTGAAGGGTATTCTTTAAGAAGAGGAAGAAGAAGAAAAAGGTAAAGATAAAAAATATGAAATATAAAGTTTTTCATAACTTTAACATTTTTGTAGAGTACAAAATATTTTGCAGAATGTCCCTTAATTTGTGTTAGCCTGATGTATTTCTAATGATTACACGTGGATTATTGGTTTTGAAGAATACTACAGAGATTAAGTGCTATTTTTATTCACATTATATCAAGAGATACATGATATCCATAAAGCATCACTAGTAACTATCACTACTTAATTTTGATCTCTTTGTTAATGTAGTGTTTGTCATGTTTGTCCACTGTAAAGTTAATATTTTTTTATTTTCCATTCTTTATTCTTTGAGAACAAGTCACTAACTTGCCCTCCCAGAAAGGGAAAATCTACATATATTATTTGGAACAATCTGTAAGAAAGATCTGTCTCTTCTTCACCATTTATTTATTTATTCAATTATTTATTTACTAGAGGCCCGGTGCACAAAATTCGTGCACTGGGGGGGGGAGGGTGGTACCTCAACCCAGCCTGCACCCTCTCCAATCTAGGACCCCTCGAGGGTTGTTCGACTGCCTGTTTACAGGGATCAGGCCATGGGGGTGTGGCCAGCTTAAGTGAGGGGCTGAGGGCTGTTTTCAGGCTGGCCACACCCCCTTCAGGGTGGGGGGTCCCACTGGGGTGCCTGGCCAGCTTGGGTGAGGGGCTGATGGCTGTTTGCAGTCTGGCCACACACCCCGGTGACCCAAGATCCCAGACCCTCCTTTTTTATTTATTTATTTTTTTTAGTGCCTCCTTGAACAGAGGCCAGGGCCGGCTGGAAGCAGGTATCTGGGATTTATTTATCTTCTATAATTGAAACTTTGTAGCCTTGAGCAGAGGCCAGGGCTGGCCAGGGCGGGCGGGAAGCTTGGCTTCCTCCATCACCAGGGGAAACCCAAGCCTCCTGCTCGCTCCAGCTCTGTGGCCACCGCCATCTTTGTTGGGTTAATTTGCATACTCGCTCCTGATTGGCTGGTGGGTGTAGCAAAGTGATGGTCAATTTGGATGTTTCTCTTTTATTAGTGTAGATATGTGTATAGACTCACATTACATTCAAGTGCTGAATAATGATGTTTCAGTCAATGACAGATTATATATAAAACAGTGGTTCGATAAGATTATTTACTAGTATAATGGAGCTGAAAAATTCCTATTGCCTAATGACTATCCTAGTAGCTGTCATAACATCCTAGCAAAACTGCATTACTCATGTATTTTTGGTGATACTGGTGTAAACAAACCCACTGCACTACCAGTGATATAAAAGTATAACACAAAAAATTATGTACAGTATATAATACTTCATAATATTATATGATTGTGTTACTGGTTTATGCATTTCCTATACTATATTTTTTAATTGTGCACACTTTCTAATTATTAAAGAAAAGCTTGCTGTAAAATAATATGCTGTCTTTCACTGGCAGCAGCCTCATACATCTTTGTGATTACATTTCTTGATTGCACCGTTTTCTCTTGTGCTTGATTTAATCTCATGTTGTTTTGTTCATTATGGCCCCTAAGCATACAAATTCACTGCTAATGTTGCCAGTTAAGAGGCCACATCAAGTTATTGACCTGAAAACAAAATTAAAAGTGGTTAAGGACTACAAGGGTAGGAAATTAGTGATGGTTATTGTTTACCAGTCAGACATGTCCCATTTCACCATAGCTTGATATTGAAAATCAAAAACAAAATGACAGGAGTTGTTAAAGGATATGCTTCATTGAAGGAAATGAGATTAACAATAACTTCAGAAAGGTGTATATCAGACACACAAAGAAGCTTCTAGTGACCTGGATTAAAGACCAGACACATGAAGCATATCCCTCTCAGCACTATGACAATCATAGCCAGAGCAAAATTTTGTTTGTGATGTTGAAAGAAAAAGACTGCACCAGACTATTATGTTGAATTCACTGCTAGCTCTAGGTTTTTTAAATGATTCAAGAATTGTTATTCAGTTCATAATGTGAAAGAGGGTGGTGAATTTCTGAGTGCTAACGTGAAGGCAGTTGAAAAAAATTTGGAAACTTTAGATAAACTGATTATAGAGGAAAATTACTTGCCAGAGGAAATATTCAATGTGGATGATGCATCTATATTCTGAAAATGGATGCCTGAAAGTTCTTTTATGTATAAGGAGGCCAGTCAATGCCAGGTTTTAAGGCTTTTAAGGACAGGGTAACAATTTTGCTTGTGGGCAATGTTGTAGGCTACAAATTGAAACCCTTTGTTATCTAGCACGGTGAGAACACCAGGGCCTTCAAGCCTATCAATAAACACTCACGGTCAGTGTACTACAGGAACAATAAGAAGCCATGGATGATTCAGCTCTTCCTCTAAGATGCTCTCCAGAATTGCTATGCCAGTGAAATGGGGAAGCACTGTTAGAATAACATACCTTTCAATGTATTTGCTTATTGTTGATAATGCTTCCAGACATCCTCCTTTACTTGGTAATCATCCTAATATCAAAGTGGCTGTATCTCCCTCCAAGCACCTTTTTGATCCAACCAGTGGATCAAGGAATTACAGCAGTTTTAAAGCCTACAACCTGAGAGGTACCTTTACCCAAGTTATTGCTGCAAATGAGGAAGACACTGATGCAATCCTGAAAAGATTACATCTATGACTGCATTAAGAACTTGCTTGGGATTGGAGTAGTGTTACCAAGGAGTATATGAATGACATCTGGAAGAATACGCTCAAGAGGTTCATCCATGACTTCAAAGGAATTGCCAAGGATGAGAAGGTTACAAAAATCAACAAGGATATGGTTGAGATGGCAAATAACTTTAACCTGTGTGCAGATGAGGATGACACTGAGGAGCTACTAGGGATGGGTTCCAAGGAACTGACTAATGAGGAGTTGTTGGAACTGGAACAGAAATGCATAACTAAAGGAGAGGCAACAGAAAAGGAAACTGCGGGACAAGAAAGAAAAGAACCATTAAGAAAATTCACAAGCTCCTTAAAAAGTTTGAAACTATGAAACCCAACTCTGAAATATTTTCATTAATATAGAGGAATATTCATGGTGCATTATCTGCTTACAAGCAAATCTATGATAAAAAACAAACAAACCAAGAAAATCACCTTGCACATATTTTTAAAAAGATTGACAGCTCCTCAAGAAGAGCCTCAGGCAGGTCCTTCGGGAGGATATTCCATAAGAAGGCATTATTGTAGGAGATAACAGCTCCATGTATATTATTATCCCAGAAGACCTTCCAGTGGAACAAGATATGGAAGTGGAAAACAGTGATCCTGATGATCCTGATCCTTTGTGGTCCTAGGTTAATGTGTGTTTGTGTCTTAATTTTTAACAAATATGTTATAAAAGTAAAAAAAAAATCAAGATGGAAAAAAGCTTATAGAATAAAGATATAAAGAAAAAATATTTTGTACAGCTATACAATGTGTTTGTATTTTAAGCTGTACTATTACAAAAGAACCAAATTTTTTTAATTTAAAGTTTATAAAGTAAACAAGTTACACCAAGCTAAGGTTAATTTCTTATTCAAGAAAGAAAAATATGTTTTATAAATTTAGTGTAACCTACATATACAATGTTTTTAAAGTCTACAGTAGTGGACAGTAATGCCCTAGGCTTTCACATTCACTCACCACTCACTCACTCACTCACCCAGAGCAATTTCCAGTCATGCAAGCTCCATTCCTGGTAAGTAGCCTATAGAGATGTACCATTTTAATCTTTTACTAGGGGCCCAGTGCACGGATTTGTGCACCTTGAAAGGAACTGTGAGTCGCGAGGTTGTGGTAGGCACAGGGGCGGGTCTCAGCCCATCCTCCACGCCCCTGCCTGGACCCTCCCACCATGGTCCCTGGTCCCCTGTCTGCCAGCAGCCCAGCTCCCGTCGCTGCTGCTCCCACATGCTGATGGCACCCGGAGTGATTGGGGCTGGCACCAGCAGCAGGTGAAAGTGGGGCCAGTGCCGTCAGCAGTGCAAGTGGCAGCTGCTGCCCTGATCGCCCCTCAGGAGCAGAGGGAGGTGGAGAAGCCCTCAGGGGCAATCGGGCCAGTAGTCGCCGCTCACACCCACTAATCGTGCCGAGTGATCGAGACAGGTGCTGGGCACCGGCAGTGGGTGCAAGCGGTGGCTGCCAGCCCTGATCTCCCCTCAGGAGCAAAGGGAGGTGAAGAAGCCCTGAGGGGTGATTGGGGCCAGAAGCACCTGCTGATGGCGCTGAGTGATCAGGGCCAGCGCCAGGTGCCAGCATTTTGTGTGAGCAGCGGCTCCAGCACCGGCAGCAGGTGCGAGTGGGGCTGATGCCAGCAGCAGGTGTGAGCACTGGGCGGGACCATGGCACGTGAAAGCAAAGAATTTTCAGTAACCACCACAGGCTCACCTCAATGACAACGACTGGTGCCCCGCCTTGGTCTGGCACCCCCGCTCACCTGCTCCATCATCCCACCGTGTTCCGTGCAAGCCCCCTGGTGGTTAGCGCACATCATAGCCACCAGTTGCTCGGTTGTTCGGTTGTTCCACCGTTCGGGCTATTTGCATATTAGCCTTTTATTATATAGGATACCATATTTTACTGTACCTTTTCTATGTTCAGATACACAAATAGTTACCATTGTGTTACAATTACCTACAGTATTCAGTACAGTAGCATGTCATACAGGTGTGTAGCCTAGGAGCCATAGGCTGTATTATATAGCTTAGGTGTGTAGTAGGGTTTACCATCCAGGTTTGAGTTAAGTGCACTCCATGATGTTTGCACAATGATGAAATCACCTAATGAACCATTTCTAAAAACATCCCTGTCATTAAGGGACACATGATTGAATTTTATACTTTAAGTTTTAATCTGATACTACTTCACTTATTTTCTTGCTCAAATTTTTCCAACTTTGACCATTGAGAATTTTTCAGATTGGCCCCTGTGGCCTTCAAAAGGCCCCCTTCTTTTTATCTTTTCAGTGCTTTCTTACTTCTGGTACTACATGATACTCTAGACTCACCTTCCCTAGTCTTAGAATCAGCCATTTCTTCAAGGAACCCTGGTTCCTTTTATTGGAGAGTTATATTTAGAAACCAAGATCTAGCCTGTCATTGTTTCTAGGCTTTCTGAGTGAACAGAATTAGGTAATATATGTGTATATACTAACCCATATCTATAATTGTTTCTGTGTCTCTATCTATTCATTTGTATATATATGCCTAATATGCAAATTGTCCCTGTGGGAATTTGACCAGGAGACCAAGCGCTCACTATGACGTGAGCTGACCACCAGGGGGTTGCACGAAATGAAGGAAGGCCCCAATTGGCCCTGACTGCAGGCCAGGCCTAGGGACCATACATATGCACAAATTTCGTGCACTGGGCCTCTAGTGTGTGTGTGTGTGTGTGTGTGTGTGTGTGTATAAATTAGGCTAAATATGAGTTGATACTTATGTCTCCAACTTTAATTCAGTATTACAGGTTCATTCTAATATTTTTCCTTTTTATTGATAACTTCCATCTCTATCAGTGAGCAACCTGGCTTTCACTCTTCACCATCCATTTACTTATTTGTTCAACACCAATATACATGTAGTTTCCGAATTGTTCACTTATATCATGAGAAACAAATTTATCAACTAGAGTACTGTGTAATGCATGCTTCTTTTTAAAAATTTTTATTGAATTATTGATTTTAAATAGAAATAGAGAGAGAGAGAGAAATGGATTTGTTGTTCCACTTATTTATGCATTCATTGGTTGATTCTTATATGTGCCTTGACCAGGGATCAAACCCACAACCTTGGTGTATTGGGACAATGCTCTGAACAACTGAGATACCCAGACAGAGCTGCTTCTCTTGTCTTTACCCTTAGTTTCCAGGCAAAGGACAATTTTCCAAAGTTAAGTCAACTTCATACCCACACCCAGTGCAGTTCTGTAATCTAGTTAGATTCATTTGTCACAGTCAGCATTCCATCCTGGATCCCTTTACATCCTGGTTGATTTTTTAATTTGCATACACTAAAGCTAATCTCTGTAAATTATAGCTCTATGTGTTTTGACAAATGCATAGTATACTGTACTCACCACAGAAGAGTTTTCTCTCTCTCTCAAAATTCCTCTATGTATCCTCTTTGTTTTTCACTAGCCCCCTATCCTTGCAACAGCTGGAAAGTACTGATGGGAATTCTATCTCTATGTCTTTGCTTATTCCATGGTGTTTTATGAATAGAATAATACAATATATAGCCTTTTGTCCATGGCTTTTGCCTCTAAGCAAAATGTACTTAAGACTTATTCATGTTGTTGTATAAATTGTTAGCTCGTTCAAGTTTTCTTTTTATTACTGAATAATATTCCATTGTAAAGATGTTTATCTATTCTCCTGTTGAATTACATATTGATTGTGTATAGCTTTTGAAAATTATAAATAAAGTTTCTGTCAACATCTACATTCAGGTTTTTGTGTAAAAATAAGTTTTCAATTCACTTGGGTTCACTAGATGGATTGTATGGTACATCTATGTTTAAACTACTAACTGTTTTTACAAGTATAAGTTCTGAGTTATTCATTTATTTGACATTCACATTTCACTGAAAATCGTGTTTGTTTTAATTTAAATTCTTTATTGTTTAAAGTATTACATAAGTCTCCTTTTCCCCCCCCCCCATTGACCAATCCCCAGCCACCACCAACCCCCAGCACATGCCCTCAGTCCCCTACGGTCTGTGTCCTTTGGTTATGTTCAGATGCATGCATACAAGTCCTTTGGTTGAGCTCTTACCCCAGCTTTCCCTCATAGGTTTGACAGTCTGATCGATGCTTCTATGACTCTGGTTCTATTTTTGTTCATCAGTTTATGTTGTTCATTATATTCCACAAATGAGTGAGATCATGTGATATTTATCTTTCTCTGACTGGTATGTTTGACTTAGCATAATGCTCTCCATTTCCATCCTTCTTGTTGCAAATGGTAAGAATTCCTTTCTTTTACAGCAGCATAGTATTCTATTGTGTAGATGTAGCACAGTTTTTTAATCCACTCATCTGCTGATGGGCACTTGTTTCCAAATCTTAGCTATTGTAAATTGTGCTGCTATGAGCATATATCCTTTCTGATTGATGTTTCTGTTTTCTTGGGATATATTTCTAAAAGTAGGATTACTGGGTCAAACGGGAGTTCCATTTTTAGTTTTTTGAGGAAACTCCATACTGTTCTCCACAGTGGCTGCACCAGTCTGCATTCCCACCAGCAGTGGAAGAGGGTTCCTTTTTCCCGCATCCTCTCCAGCACTAACTGATGATTGATTTGTTGATAGTAGCCATTCTGACAGGTGTGAGATGGTACCTCGTTGTTGTTTTGATTTGCATCTCTCCGAAGATTAGTGACTTTGAGCATGTTTTCATATCTCTCTTGGCCTTCTGTATGTCTTCTTTCAAAAAGTGGCTATTTAGGTCCTATGCCCATTTTTGGGTTGAATTGTTTATTTTCCTTTTGTTAAGTTGTATGAGATACCTGTAAATTTTGGAGATTAAACCCTTATCAGTGATAACATTGGCAAATATATTCTCCCATGCAGTGGGCTTTCTTGTTGTTTTGTTGATGGTTTATTTTGCTGTGCAGAAGCTTTTTATTTTGATGTAGTCCCATTTGTTTATTTTCTCCTTAGTTTCTATTGCCCTGGGAGCTGTATCAGTAAATATATTGCTACAACAAATGTCTGCTATTTTGCTGCCGATGGCTTCTTCTAGAATTTTTATGGTTTCCCATCTTATGTTTAAGTCCTTTATGCATTGTTTGTTTGATTTTGTGTATGGTGTAATTTCATGGTCTAGTTTCTTTTTTTGCATATATATGTCTAATTTTTCCAGAACCATTTATTGAAGAGACTGTCTTGAGTCTATTGTATGCTCTTGCCTCCTTTGTCAAATATTAATTGAGCATAATGGCTTGGGTCGATTTCTGGGTTCTCTGTTCTGTTCCACTGTTCTTGTGCCAGTACCAGGCAGTTTTGAGATCAGTGGCTTTGTAGTATAGCTTGATATCTGGTATTGTGATCCCTCCAACTTTGTTCTTCTTTCTCAAGATTGCTGTGGCTATTAGGGGTCTTATTTTATTCTAGATGAATTTTTGGAGAGTTTGTTCTAGGTTTTTGAAGTATGCCATTGGTATTTTAATGGGGATTGCATTGAATCTATGGATTGCTGATAAAAACTCTCAGCAAAGTAGGAATAGAGGGATCATACCTCAACATAATAAAAGCCTTATATGAAAAACCTACAATCAACATCATATTCAATGGGCCAAAACTGAACCATTTCACCTAAGAACAGGAGCAAGAAAGGGATGCCCACTTTCACCACTCCTGTTCGACATAGTACTGGAAGTGCTAACCATAGGGATCAGACAAGAAGCAGAAATAAAAGTCATCCAAATTGGAAAAGAAGAAGTAAAGTTTTCATTATTCGCAGATGACATGATATTGTACATAGAAAACCCTGAAGACTCTATCAAAAAACTACTAGAACTAACAAATGAATTTGGCAATGTAGCAGGATGCAAAATTAACACCCAGAAATCTATGGCTTTTTTATACAACAATAATGAACTTACAGAAAGAGAAACTAAAAAGAAAAAAAATCCCATTTACCATTGCAAAAAACAATTAAGATACCTAGGAATAAATTTAATCAATGAGGTAAAGGACCTATACTCAGAAAATTACAGGATGCTGAAAAAAGAGATAGAGGAAAATGTAAACAAATGGAAGACTATACCATGTTCATGGATTGGAAGAATCAACATCATTAAAATGTCCATAACCCAAAACAATCTAAACTACTAACTTATAACACAATCCTTTCCAAGAAGTCTTGCTTGAAAATGTGTGTATAGTGTAGTGGGATATCTGCCACATAGCTTGATTCAAATAGAGATCACTTTCATACCATATATATATACAATGAGTGGCCAGATTATTATGATCTCTGAAATCATAATAATCTGGCCACTCAAAAAAAAAAATATATATATATATATATATCTACACTAATAAAAGAGAAAAATGCTAATTGACTGTACCTTCGCTATGCCCACAGCCAATCAGGAGTGATATGTAAATTAAGCCAACAAAGATGGAGGGTAAATTTGCATATGCAGGAGGGGCGGGCTGCGCCTGACGCCACCAGCTGGGACCAGGCCGCCACCGGAGACCAGGCAGGCCAGGTGGGCAGTGCCTGATGCCACCCTCAGGGTCCAGTCCACCATTGGGGACTGGGCAGGCCAGGCAGGCAGCACCTGACATCGTCTGCAGGGTCGAGCTGATAGGTAAGCGGGCGAGGGCGGGGGGAGTGCCTGACACTGCCTGTGGGGTCCAGGCCACCATCGGGGTCCAGCCCACCATCGGGGACCAGGCAGGCCGGGAGGGCAGTGCCTGACTCCACCTGCAGGGTCCAGGCAGCCATCGGGGACCAGGCAGGCTGGGTGGGCAGCACCTGACGCTGCCCGCTGGGTCTGGGCAGCCATTGGGGTCGGGCAGGCCTGGCGGGCAGTGCCTGATGCAGCCCGCAGTGTCCAGGCCACCATCAGGGACCAGGCAGGCTGGGCGGGCAGCGCCTGACGTCGCCCGCGGTGTCCAGTCACCATGTGGTACCAGGAAGGCCAGGCGGGCAGCGCCTGACGCCGCCTGCTGGGTCGAGGCCACGATAGGTAACCATGCAGTGGGGCAGGGGCAGCGCCATACGCTGCCCGCGGTGTCCAGACTGCCATCGGGGACCAGGCAGGCCAGGCGGGCAGAGCCTGATGTCGCTTAATGGGTCGAGGCTGCGATAGGTAACCGGTCAAGGGGGCGTGCAGCGCTTGATGCCACCCACGGTGTCCAGGCAGCCATTGGAACCCTGGGTAGGCTGGGGTGGCCAGGGTCTCTGGGATCACTGTCTGCCCCCAGGCCGCCTGTGGACACCGGTGGAGCAGGCCGGGGTTGAACATTTTAATGAAAATGGGATGCTTGTGCCCCAGCCCACCACGCCGGTCCCTGGCGAGGAGAGGGCAGTGGGCAGTTAGCAGGCACCAGAGCTTGGAAGGGACTGGGAGAAACCTGCAGGCATGCTACCAGGAAGAGGTGCTGAACCATGATGACACAGAGGGCTGGCTGATGGAGGCACACAAGGGGCAGATGAGGTGGCTCTCGCTGGCACTGAGCTTGAAAAGCCCAACAGCCTGATGAACTAAATCGCCTTTCTGAAGAAGGTGCATGAAGAGGAGATCTCTGAGCTGCAGGCGCAGATCCAGTATGCTCAGATCTCCGTGGAGATGGACATGTTTTCCAAGTCTGACCTCTCTGCCATGCTCAAGGACATCCACGCCCAGTACGAGAAGCTGGCTGCCAAGAACATGCAGAATGCAGAAGAATGGTACAAGAGCCGCTTCACCATGCTGACCGAGAGCACTGCCAAGAACACCTACGGGATGCGCGCCACCAAGGAGGAGGTGTCTGAAAGCCGCCACCTGCTCAAGGCCAAGACCCTGGAGATGAAAGCATGCCAGGGCCTGAACTAAGCTCTGGGAAAGCAGCTGCGAGAGCTGGAGGATAAGCAGAACTCTGATGTTAGTGCTATGCAGGACACAATCAACAAATTAGAAAATGAGTTGAGAACTACAAAGAGTGAAATGGCATGATATTTAAAAGAATACCAGGACCTCCTCAATTTGGCTTTGGACATTGACATTGCAGCTTATAGGAAACTCTTGGAAGGTGAGGAGACCCAGCTCAGTTTCACCAGCGTGGGAAGCATAGCCAGTGGCTATTCCCAGAGTTCCCAGATCTTTGGTTGATCTGCCTAAGGTGGTTTACAGACTAGCTCCTACTTGATGTCCTCTCGCTCCTTCCCTTCTTAATACACCAGCCACGTCCAGGAGGAGCAGATTGAGGTGGAGGAGACCATTGAGGCTGCAAAAGCCGAGGAAGCTAAGGATGAACACCCCTCTGAAGGAGAAGCTGAAGAGGAGAAGGAGAAGGAAGTGGCTGATGAAGAGGAAGGAGAGGAAGAGGAAGAAGGTGCCAAGGAAGAATTTGAGGATGCAAAGGAGGAAGAAAAAGGAGGTGAAGGTGAAGGAGAAGATGCCCAAGAAGCTGAGGATGAGAAGAAAGATGAATGTGCTGGGGAGGAGCAAGCAACCAAGAAAAGATTGAGCCCCCCTTTCCTTAATTATTTGAGGAATAATCCTCCCAAAACCAGGTCAACCCTGTCACCAACCAAGCAGTTGAGTTTCCGATACTATATGAATTAAGAAGTCAATATATGCAACATTCTGAGGTGACTCAGGTTTACCAGCCTGTGCATGGTCCATGCTTATGAGTTCAGGATCTATGACAATGTGAATAATTCAGATGTTTACAATAAAAACACATGAATACATGAATTCACTGATGTTAATGTTAAACTTCATGGAAACAAATAGTCCTTTGAGTCTTTGGTGGTTAGAAATTAAAGACCTCAAATCATGTGTGATAAACAGTAAATAAAGTTACACTGAATGACAAAAAAAAAAAATACATTAAGGGCCAGGAAACGGTCAAAGAACTGGGGAACCATTCCGAAATCAGGAAGGGAAGTCACAGGGTGTATATTATTGCTATGAATACAGTATTTCCTACTACTTACAATATATACAATGTAATGTATTAGATGCCTTCCTATTGCATGAAGTATGTATTCTCATAGAGTAATACTGTTACATATGTTATAGTTATGGCATTATGTCATATCCTATCTATATTAATAAAAGGGTAATATGCTAATTAGACCATGAGACCTTCCAGAAGTCCTTCCAGACAAAACCATGGTGGTGGGGCCAAGGCAGAGGCGGTTAGGAGTGATCAGGCCAGGAGGGGAAGGCAATTGGGGGTGATCAGGCCAGGAGGGGAGGGCAGTTCGGGGTGATCAGGCTGGTGGAGGGGGGCAGTTGGGAGTGAGCAGGCCAGCAGAGGGGACCAGTTGGGAGTGAGCAGGCCGGCAGGGGGGTGCAGTTGGGGGCAATCAGGCCAGCAGGCAGAGTGGTTAGGGGTGATTAAGCAGGCAGGCAGATGAGTGGTTAGGAGCCAGCAGTCCTGGATTGTGAGGGGGTTGTCCAACTGCCAGTTTAGGCCCAATCCCACAGGGGTCTCAGATTGGAGAGGATGCAGGCTGGGCTGAGAGACACCTCCCCTGCCCACCCCCCATGCACAAATTTCATGCACCGGGCCACTAGTATATATATATATATATACTAGTGGCCTGCCTGGTGCATGAATTCGTGCATGGGTGGGGTCTGGCCAGCCTGGCCAGAGGGAGGAGACATGGCCTGTTGGCCGGCCTGCCTGCTGGTCGAACTCCTGCTCAAGGGAACAATTTGCATATTAGCCTTTTATTATATAGGATATTCACTGAGTGGCCAGATTATTATGTGTTCGGAGATCATCATAATCTGGCCACTCAGTGTATAAAAGCCCAATATGCTAAGTGTCCAACCATTTGACCAGTCACTATGATGCGCACTGACCACCACGGGGCAGGCTTCGACAGGTAGGTTAGCTTTCTGCTGTAGTCCTGCAAATCGGAACTGGGCGAGATGGGCCAGACATGCCCTGGAGCCCTCCAGTTGTCTCTCCCCAGCCAGCCAACCTTCCAAGGTCCTTCCCAGGCCCTGATCATGCATCAGTGGGGCCCCCCAGGCTGGCTTGCACCCTCTTGCAATTCGGGACCCTTTGGGGGATGCCAGAGAGCCTGTTTCTGCCCAATCCCCACATGCCAGACTGTGGAACCCCACTGGTGCATGAATCCATGCACCAGGCCTCTAGTATTCCATATGGATGGAAAATGGAACATCCATAAGATGTCTCCTCCCATAGATAGCAGGAAGATGACATTTCTGAAAATGATGGCAAGATTGCAGGGCACTTGCTGGCACCCTGGGGAGTGAAAATCTTTGGAAGATTCTGGAAGACTATTAAAATTTTATCATCATTCCCTTTTCTCTTTTCTTGGTAAAGGGATATTTGACACAATATCTGGAAATAGAATATAAAATTTCTGGCTCCTAACATGTACCTCCCTGATGATTCAGGAAGTTAGCCTTGGGTTTCATGTTGGCAAGCATTCCAACAGATAAAGTTGTGTGATGGTAAACTTTGAGTTAGATAACAACTTTTGACCTGGAATGGGGTATACAACATAACTTCATGTTTGTGTCCCTTGAAGACCTCACATCAAAGTAGAAGAAGCTTGGAACCATGATGCTTGGATTCTAATGCAAGCTATCTAGTGCAACTTCTTTAGCCTCTTATTCATCATCTGTAAAATAGGAATAATAACATATGCCCATTCACACTCACAGAATTGCTGGCAGAGATCAACATAAAATAAATAATAAGAAATATATTAAAGTACTTTATAAATTTAACATCACACAAACGTGAATTATTAATGATCAAATCAGGCAGAATATAAAATGATACATATCTTAGATAGCATCATACATTAATAAATCAGTCTTGAAGATACAATCTATTTTCCCACCAGGAAAAGTAGATATTTAGTTTTTTTATAGATTATATATTTTAGTTATTCATTCATTCATTCATTTATTTTATTTTATTATTTATTTTTATTTTATTTTATTTTTTTTGCTGGGTATGTTGTTAGTTTTTAATAAATAGAAACCACATCACCTCATTTGTTACAGTGAGTAAGAGATGGGAGGTAACCGTGTCTGAGGGCCCCAGCAAGCTTTTTCACCCACCAAACAACAGAAAGGACAAGCACCTTCACCACCAAAACCTTTGGTTCACTTCTTCTTTGGATCTCTGTTCTCCCACCACATCAGCCTGCTGCTTCCAGAATGGAACTCTGCCTTTGATTGGATTCTAGTTGGGATGCTTGTCTATCAGCTTGCCTAAATAACAGAATGGAGTTCCCTAACTTAGCTGAGGAGCCTGGACAAGTCTTCTTTGATCTCAGCCTCATCCCAAGGCCCATAAATGTTTTCTTTAAAAAGCTGTAGGCGAATGAAGTAAAAGGGCAGAGGCAGGAGATAGACACCAGCAGAAGTGCAAAGAGGGTGGCTCCCACCACACTAATGGACAACAGGCCCCCCAAGGCTGATAATGAAAAGAGCAGTGTGACTCCCACATAGTTGCAGGGAATACATGCCTTCAGTTTCTTCTGTAACATGGGCCACAGGGCAAAAATCTGGATGGCAAATGTCACCATAATGAAGTCATGCAGGGTCCGGGGCAGGTGTGAGGCCAGGCAGACAGAAGCAAAGATGGCCATGTTCAAGGACAGGGTGCTGGACACAATGGCAACATTGGCACCATAGTCGAAGAAGATGAGGTGGCCTAAGAGCATAAAGATTGACATGGCGTAGATGGTGTCAGTGCTGACAGACTCTGTCAGGGTCTTCAGCACAGGTGAAAAACCGTATGTGAAAGTAATAAAGACCAGGGCGCTCTTGAGGTCAGCCCACTGGGTCCACCCACTCTTCCTCCATCCTTCACCTCCATCAAGGAGATTGAACAAAACATAGCTAATCAGTGACAAAGCCAGGCCAGTCCCTAAAAGCCAATGAGGGGCCAGAAGACCTTCATCCATATATCACCAGATGACCCCAAAAACGCAGACCCTGAACAGCTGCTGTGTCACCACGCTGGATTCAAATACCACAGCCCAATACTGGTATTTCTGGGCATGAATATTCTTCCAGAGTTCTTCCAGGAACCGCTGGTCCATGTAGTTATCAGGAAAGGGCTGTCGCTCATATGAGACTTTCTGCCACCTGATCTCCGTGGTGTTAGTTACAGGTTGGGAACACAATATCTTTCCCCTCAGACTCAGGCCAGTTCAATTTCCCATGCAGAAGTCCATGTGGTTCTTGTTCTTTATAAAGTCTTGAAATAAGACCTCTCCGGAAATCCCATGCTGTGTTGTAGTGCCGACCTTCCCTTGTTTGCAAAGGCTGCAACCCAGGAAATGCCTGTAAGAGGAGTTTCTTCTCTGAGGCAGGACAACACAGCCAAGTTCCTGCCTACCAGTTCATAGGGAACCACGGCTGGGGGGACCAATGCCCACCTCCTTCCCTATCCGGGGTGCCGGGGGCATTTATTTTATTTTTTAATCATATTTTATTTTTCAATTACAGTTGACATCCAATATTATATTAGTTTCAGGTGTACACCCAAAACTAATAATAGTGATTATCCTATATAATAAAAGCATAATATGCTAAGTAAGTGTCTGGTGCCAGGTAGTCTGTTCAACCAATCAAAGCATAATATGCTAATGATATGCTAAGGCCACTCAACTGCTTGCTATGATGTACGCTGACCACCAGGGGGCAGACAGTTGACTGGTCGACCAGTCGCTATGACGTGCACTGACCACCAGGGGGCAGATGCTCTGACTGGTAGCTTGCTGCTGTGCTCTGGTGAACTGAGCAAGATGAGCCAGACAAACCCTGAAGCCCACCTGCGGTCTCTCCCCAGCCTGGCCTGTGCCCTCTTGCAACTCGGGACCCCTCAGGGGATGTCAGAGAGCTGGTTTTGGCCCGATTCCGCAGGCGAGGCTGAGGGACCCCACTGGTGCACGAATTCGTGCACTGGGCCTCTAGTCTATATATATAAAAGCCTAAGCAACTGGCTGACCAGCTATGATGCATACTGACCACCAGGGGGCAGATGCTCAATGCACAGGCATGGAAACATGGAACAGACTGATGAATCTCAGAAGGAAAGGGGGAGGGGGGAGAGCAGGAAGAGATTAACCAAAGATCTTATATGCATACTTGGGGTCTCTCTGCCTAGCCTGCAGGGATCAGGCTGAAACCGGCTCTGCAACATCCCCTGAGGGTTCCCAGATTGCAAGAGGGCACAGGCCAGGCAGAAGGACCCCACTGGTGCATGAATCCATGCACTGGGCCTCTAGTATATTATATAACTTAGTGATTATCCCAATAAATCTCACACCCACTTCACATCATACATAGTTATTAGAATATTATTGACTATATTCTCTACTAGAGGCCCAGTGCATGATTGAATCATGCACGTGTAGGGTCCCCTACACGCTTTCGCTTTCGATCGCGGTGGAGCTGGGTGCCTGTCTGCTGGTGCACCAGGCCTTTCAGAAGCCTCTGGCGTGGCGGAGGCTTCTGAAAGGCCTGGTGCCGGAGCAGACAGGCACCCAGCTCCCCCGCTTTTGATGGTCCTTGGGGGGACGTGAGCTCGCTGCCCCAGAGGCCCCTTCTGTTCCGCAGCACAGCCATGGCGCAGACTCTGAGCTCACGCCGCCACTGACGACGCGAGCTCAGCATCCTGCCGGTCCAATCGGCTATCCCAGCCACCCCGAGACCCCCCCCACCTGTGCCTCCCTCTGGCTCAATCGTGGGCGTAGCGGAGTGATGGTAATTTACATATTACCATTTTATTAGGTAGGATGCTGTACTTTACATCCCCATGACTATTCTGTAACAACCAATTTGTACTTCTTAATCCCTTCACTGTTTCCACCTACTCCCCCAATCCCCTACTAGCTGGCAGCTATCAAAATATTTTTGTATCTATGAGTCTGTTTCTGTTCTGCTTGTTTATTTTGTTTTTTAGATTCAACTGTTGCTAGATATGCATTTATTGCCATTTTATTTTTCATGTCTTTTATCTTTTTTCCTCTTCTTATTCTTTAACATTTCATGTAATACTGGTTTATCTATTCTCCCTTGTCTGGGAAGCTCTTTATATGTCCTTTGATTCTAAATGATAGCTTTTCTTGGTAGAGTAATCTTGGTTGTAGGTCCTTGCTTTTCATCACTTTAAATATTTCTTGTCAATCCATTCTGGCCTGCAAAGTTTCTGTTGAGAAATCAGCTTATAGTCTTATGGGAGTTCCCTTGTAAGTAACTAACTGCTTTTCTCACACTGCTTTTAAAATTCTCTCTTTGTCTTTAATCTTTTGCATTTTAATTATGATGTGTCTTGGTGTGGGCATCTTTGACTTCATCTTGTTTGGGGCTCTCTGTGATTCCTGGACTTGTATGTCTATTTCCTTAACCAGGTTAAGGAAGTTTCCTGGCATTATTTTTTCAAATGGGTTTTCAATTTATTGTTTTGACTCTTCTCCTTTTGGTACCACCATGAGGCAAATGTTGGTAATTTTGAAGTTGTCCCAGTGCTCCTTCCACTATCATCATTTTTTGGATGCTTTTCTATTTTTGCTGTTCTGATTGGGTGCTTTTTGCTTTCTTATATTCCAAATTGCTAATTTGATTATTAACTTCATCTACTCTATTGTTTATTCCCTGTAAATTATTCTTCATTTCAGTAGTATCATCCTACATAATAAAAGCCTAATATGCAAATTGTCCCTCAGGTGGTCGTTCGACTGCTCACTATGATGTGCACTGACCACCAGAGGGTGGTGCGGAACATGGCGAGCATTGGCAACACAGCACTGGCAGTGGGTGGCAATGGAGGCACTGCTGGCCCTTATAGGCCCCGATGAGAGTGGGACTGGGACAGGATGGTGGAGCAGGTGAGTGGGCGGCGCCAAGCCGAGGCTCTCCGACATCCCCGACAGGGGACCTATTGCCCCGCAGACAGTGACCAGCAGTGGCGACAGGGGGGTGAGGCCGCTGCCTGGCTCCCAGGCACTGAGGGATCTGAGCAGGGGGCCTGGCCCCAATCAATCAGCCCACAGGCAGGATGGTGAAGTAGGTGAGGGGGAGGTGCCAGCCCAAGGTGGATGACAGGTGGGGCTGTGGGGCTGCGAGGTTGGGGGCACAAGCTGAGGCCCAATCTCTGCAGGCCACCCTGAGGGACCCCACCTGTGCACAAATTCATGCACTGGAATTCTAGTACATTAATAAATCAGTCTTAAAGATACAATCTATTGTCCCACCAGGAAAAGTAGATATTTATGTTTTTTTATAGTTAGTGTATGCTTCATTTATTACTGTTTTTTATGATTCCTATGTCCTTTTTAATGCTTTTGAAGTTCTAACTAATTTCCTTGAGTATCCTTATAACCATTGTTTTGAACTCTGTATCTAGCAGTTTACTTGCTTCCATCTCATTTATTTATTTTTTCTGGAGATTTCTCCAGTTTGCTCATTTCTTTGTCTCATTTTGGCTGCCTCCATGTTTTGTTTCCATGTATTAGGTAGAATGCTATGACTCCCAGACTTGATATAGTGGCCTTGTGTAGTAGGTGTCCTGTACATCCCAGTGGCTCAGCCTCCCCAGTCACCTGAGCTGGGCACTCTAAATATACCCCCTTTGTGGGCTGTGTGCACTTTCCTGTTTTAGTTGAGCCTTGATTGCTGTTAGTGTCACTGGGATTAATTGACCTCCAGGCTAATTGGTTATGAAGACCTGCTGCAACTACAGTGGAAGAGCTTCTGTGCAGGAGACACCCCTATGGAGCAGGACTTCCTTCAGAGGGGCTTTGGTATTCACCAAGTCCATCCCTTGTGTGTGTCACTTATGGAGATAGTAGAGTTTTAATCTGGCTTAGTCTGAAGCTGTCTACCCAGTGCACAGGCTCTGGGGCCTCCAGGGAAGTACAAGGTCAGCCATTGCCTGTGCCCTGCCTAGGGCCACCTTGCAGGAGCTACAGAGTTATCTGCACATGGCTCCTATTTGTGCTTGGATTGGAATTTCCCTGGGAGAGGCCAGGCTCTGAACCAAGGCTGGCTGCTGCTAGTGCTGGGCCCAAGGCCAGTTAGCAAGAGGTATGGGACTCATTAAGGCCAGATGCTGCTTATTTGAGAGATTTTTTAAAAGTCTGAGGCATGAGGCAAGATAGGCCATTTGTATTTAAAAACCAACTTGGGTTGGCCTGTAAGTAGGGGTAGAGATGCAGAATGGGCTGATCCCACACCTGATTTTTGTAGTTAAAAATCAGGAGGAATATTGTGGCTATGTAGGGGTTCCAGTCCCACAGCACTCTCTTTAGCCTAAGCTTCCAATGCCAGAAAAAGAAGTCCCCATAACTTCTGGCTGTAAAAACCATAAGGGATTAAGGCTGAGAGAGACAGAGGCTGCTGGAATACCAGACAGTTCCTCTTAAAGGACTTGCACATGAACTTACTCGGACTCACTTCCTCTGAGTTCCAGCACTGGGACAGAAGCTTTAAAGTGCACCATAGACATATGAGGAGGAACTCAATTGTATGGCTTCAGGATGAGGGCTAGAGGGGCAGATTATTCCCAGACAGAAGTACTTGAAGAGACCATTGTTTCTTTTCTGAGCCCTCCCCACAAAAAGCCAGCAGGTGGCACCAAATCAATGTCTCTATCAACATGGCTAACACTTTTTGATCTGCTCACAATTCTCTGAGACCCTGCTTCCACCTAACTTGCAGCCCCACTCAAGTCACTTTCAGTGGCTTTTCCATACAAAGAGACTGTCTTGGCTCATGGTGCAGACTTTTCCAAAATCTCTCAAAGGTTCACAAAACCCAAACAAGCAGGATCTGGTCTCAACATGCCCCATACCTCTTGCTAAGTAGCCCCAAGCCCAGCACTAGTGGCAGCCAGGCTCATTTTCCAGCTTAGCCTCTCCAAGACACCCCCAAGACCAGCACAGTGGCAACCACCTATATATCTCTTCGTAGCCCATACCAAGTGGCCCCAAGCAGGGCACATACAGTGGCAGACTTTGGCCAGCACCTTCTCTTAAGAGGAACTAAAACCAAAACAAGCAGTGCCCAGCTTCAGACCACACCAAAGCACCACCCAACCACCTCCACAAATGACACACACAAACAGCAGATTTGGCAGGTATCAGAGCCCACTAAAGTGAATCTTGCTACATAGGACCAGACCCTACACAACAGCTCTTCCTTGTAGTCACAGCCAGTCCTCACAACCAACCATCTGGAGGATAAATTCTTCCCACTGATGTACCAACAGCAATCAAGGCTCAACTACAATAGGAGGGCACACACATCAGGTTCAAGGGACACACTTGGAGCACCTGGCTCAGGTGACCAGGGAGACTGTGCCACTGCACCCCATGGGATACATACTACATAAGTCTACTTTACCAAAACTGGGAGAGGTAGCAGCTCTACCTAATACTTAGAAAAGCAAACTGTCCCAATTTCTCCTTCAGGGGTGTAAGCACAGGTGACCAAGGGTGCCTCAGCCAGTCTCTAAACAGACACTGACACGTATGACCCAAGGTACTTACTTAATATTGATCGAGCATAAATTACACAGGAGACAGACATGCAATGCCCGAATCACACACGGTTTATTTACCAGAGTCCTGGTGGTTTCCAGACCTCGGCAGGCCACCCGGGGATCCGCGCCAACAGACACACACACTGGACATTGGACTTTGCAGCTGCGGCTCGGTGTCTTGTTTGAGGCCTCAGTTTCCAGCTCACTGTTTGGACTCACAGTCCACGGCAGAGCTTGGGCAGATTGCAGGAAGGGGGGTGGAGAGTGACCGTCTACGGAGGAGCAGAGCAGTCCTCTCTGATCTTCCTCTGGTGCTTCCTCTTTTTATGTGCCTAGCTGGGCGTCTTCAGTGTGTCTTATCAGCGGGTCCCAGGAGCCTTGCATATCTGGTTTTACATATGGGGAATAGATCACTTTATCTATTTTCTACATACAGGCCACTCAGGGGTGTTTATCAACCTGTTTACATTACATTCAATACTTTTTAACATCACACTTTAATATCACACTGTAATTCCACACTTTGATACTTATTCTATATTATTCTTATCACTATTACTATAACACAAACACATGGAGGCAGCCAAAATGAGGAGACAAAGAAACATGTCCCAAATGAAAGAACAGAACAAAACTCCAGAAAAATAGCTAAATAAAATGGAGATAAAAATCTACCAGATGCAGAGTTCAAAACACTGGTTATAAGGAGGCTCATCTATCTTAGTGAGAACTTTAACAAAGAGGTAGGAAGTATAAAAATGGATATAGAAACCATTAAAAATGATCCAGTCAGAAATGAAGAATACAATAACTGAAAAGAAGAATACATTAGAGGAAATCAGCAGGTTAGATGGAACAAAGGGTTGAATCAGCAATTTGGAAGGTAAGATAGCAGAAAACACCCAATCAGAATAGCAAAAAGAAAATAAGTCTCAAAAAATGAGTATGGGGGGAGAAACCAAGATGGCGGCAAAGGTAAACAACTAAGCTGCCGCCTCGCACAACAATTTCAAAACTACAACTAAAAGACAAAACGTCTACCACCCAGAACCACGGGAAAGCTGGCTGACGAAGCTTTACAGCTGAGGGGGAAAGAGAAAAGAGCACAAACGCTGAGATTCTGAGGTGCGGAGGCATGCGAATCGGGCTGGTGGCGGGCGACTGGGCACGCGGCTTTTTTCAACCCGAAGGGAAACAGGCCCCCAATTCGCTCTCAGGTCCAGTTTCTGGGGACACGTGGGGGACCCAGACGCCTACAGGGAAAAGCTGGGCTGACGGCCATCAGGTTGGAAAGTGAGAGTGACTTTTTTGCAGAGGTGCGCCAAGCAATCATTGTTTGCTGCACTGGAGCACGGGACACGGGGACTTGGAGACATGGAAAGGCAGAGTCGGCAGATGGCAGCCATCGCTGTTTGCCACGCCCTAGCCTAGTGACGCCCTGAGATCCCGCCCCACACTTCTACAAACCCACCCAGGCTCCACACAGCGGCTTTTGCATATAAATGGCCTGTTCTGTGGAAGCATAACCAAATAAACTGCAGCTCCAGTCAGACTGCTCCAAAACTGCCAAACCCCAAGCAAACAGTAGAAAACTGCAGTTCTTGCTGTAGCTCCTGATGGGTGGCCTCAGACAGTAGCTGACCTGCACCCCATTGGAGATCCAGAAATTAGTGCATCTAGTAATCGGTGTGAGACGACACCAGATTTCAACTACTCTCATAAGGGACACATTCAAGAGGCAGACTCAGTGAGCACCAAAGCCCTACTGGAACAAGTCCTGGCCCATAAACGTGTCTCCAGCACAGCAATTCTTCTGTTATAGACACAGCGGGTCCTCATAGCCAATTGGCCTGGAGGTCAATTTCTCCCAGTGACACCAACAACAATTAAGACTTAACTACAACAAGGCTGTACACACAGTCCATAAAGGGGTGCACCAAGAGTGTCCACCTCAGGTAACTGGGAGGCTGACCCATTGAACCAATAGGACACCTAGTACACAAACCTACCCTACCAACTCAGGGAAGCAGCGAAAATGAGGAGGCAAGGAAACAGATCACAAATGAAAGAAATGGAGGAGAACAAACGAATGGACATAGAGTTCAAAACCACGGTTATAAGGTTTTTCAAGAATTTCATGGAAAAGGCCTATAAATTTAATGAGACCCTTGAGGATATGAAAAAGGACCAACTAGAAATTAAACATACACTGACTGAAATAAAAAATATTATACAGAGACCCAACAGCAGACTAGAGGAACGCAGGAATCAAGTCAAAGATTTGGAATACAAAGAGGCAAAGGACACTCCTCCTGAGAAGCAAAAAGAGAAGAGAATCCAGAAAGTTGAAGATAGTGTAAGAAGCCTCTGGGACAACTTTAAGAGTACCAACATCTGAATTATGGGGGTGCCAGAAGAAGAGAGAGAGCAAGACACTGATAACCTATTTGAAGAAATAATGACCGAAAACTTCCCCTACCTGGTGAAAGAAATAGACTGACAAGTCCAGGAAGCGCACAGAACCCCAAACAAAAGGAATCCAAAGAGGACCACACAAAGACACATCATAATTAAAATGCCAAGGGCAAAAGACAAAGAGAGAATATTAGAAGCAGCAAGAGAAAAACAGTTAGTTACCTACAAGGGAGCACCCATACGATTATCAGCCGATTTCTCAACAGAAACTATGCAGGCCAGACGGGAGTGGCAAGAAATATTCAAAGTGATGAATAGCAAGAACATACAACCAAGAGTACTCTACCCAGCAAAGTTATCATTCAGAATTGAAGGGCAGATAAAGAGCTTCACAGATAAGAAAAAGCTAAAGGAGTTCATCACCACCAAACCAGTATCATATGAAATGCTGAAAGGTATTCTTGAAAAAGAGGAAAAAGAAGAAAAAAGTAAAGATAAAAATTATGAACAACAAATACATATCTATCAACAAGTGAATCTAAAAGTCAAGTGAATTAAAAATCTGAGGAACAGAATAAACTGGTGAATATAATAGAATCAGGGGCATAGAATGGGAGTGGATTGATAATTATCAGGGGGAAAGGGGTGTCTGTGAGGGGGGGTACGGGAAAAGACTGGACAAAAATCATAGACTTATGGATGAGGACAGCAGTGGGGAGGTAAGGGCAGGGGGGTTGGGAACCGGGTGGAGTGGAAATATGGGGGGAAAAAAGGAGAAACAGTTGTAATAATCTGATCAATAAAGATTTATCAAATTAAAAAAAAAAGAGTATGGTTTAAAGGGCCTCTGTGACATCAAGTATGCCAATATTCACATCAAAAGCGTACCAGAAGGAGAAGAGAAGGCAAGGAATTGAAAACCTATTTGAAGAAATAATGACTAAAAATTTCTCTAACTTAGTGAGGAAAATAGACATACAAGTATAGGAAGTACAGAGAGTCCCAAACAAATGAACCCAAAGAGGACCACACCAAGACACATCATAATTAAAATGCCAAAGTTTAAAGACAAAGAGAGAATTTTAAAAGCAGCAAGAAAAAAGCAATTAGTTAACTACAAGGGTGCTACCATAAGACTATCAGATGATTTCTCAACAGAATGTTGTAGGCCAGGAGGAATTGGAATAAAATAATTAAAGTGATGAAAAGTAAGGATGTACAACCAAGATTACCCAGCAAAGCTATCATTTACAATCAAAGGCAGATATCTAGCTTCCCAGATAAGAAAAAGCTAAAGAAGTTCATTGCCACCAAAATAGCATTACAAGAAATGTTAAAGAGACTTCTTTAGAAGATGATAAAATAAAAATGTATGAATAATAAAATATTAATAACTACATATCTATCAACAAATACATTAAACATAAATTAATTAAATGCTCTATTCAAAAGACATATGGTGGCTGAATGGATAAGAAAACAGACACTTATTTATACTGTCTACAAGAGACTCACTTCAGACTGAAAGGCACACACAAACTGAAAGTAAAGGGATGGAAAAAGACATATCATGAAAATGGAACAAAAATTTGGATAACAATATTTATACCAAACAAAACAGACTTTAAAACAAAGGCTATAACAAAAAACAAAGAAGGACCCTGTAATACCACTTCTTGGTATCTACACTAATAAAAGAGAAAGATGAAAATTGACCATACCTTCGTGACACCCACTAGCCAATCAGAAGTGAATATGCAAATTAACCCAACAAAGATAGCAGGTTAATTTGCACACACAGGTGCTGAGTGGCCGGGGGCCGAATGCTTGTGTCATTGCCGTGGATACAGAGAACAAACTGAGTCTTGCCAAATGGGAGAGCAGTTGAAGGACTGGTTGAAAAACATGACAGAATTAAGTACAAATTGGTACAGAATAGTCATGGGGATGTAAAGTACAGCACAGGGAATATAGTCAACTAGAGGCCCAGTGCACGATTCATGCACGGGTAGTGTCCAGCTGGCCCACCCCAATCTGGGCCAATCGGGCAAGGCCAGCTAGGGGAAGAGGCCATGGGCAGTTGGCTGGCCAGTCCTGCCCCCTGGTCAAACTCCCAGTTGAGGGGACACTTTGCATATTAGCCTTTTATTATATAGGATAACATTGTAATAACTGTGTATGGTGTCAGGTAGGTACAAAAGTTATCTGGGTGATCACTTTGTAGGTTATGTAATGTCTAATCACAGGGTTGCACACCTGACACTAATATAATACTGTATGTCAACTGTAATTGAAAAAAAATTTATTGTTTAAAGTATAATGTATGTCTCCTTTTTCCCTGATTGACAGCCCTCCCACCACTCCTGCCTCACAAGACAAGCCCCCACTGCCCCAGTGTCTGTGCCCATTGGTTATGCTAATATGCATGCATACAATTCCTTTGGTTAATCTCTTACCCCCCCTCCCCTGCCTTCTCTCTGAGGTTGGGCAGTCTGTTCAGTGTTTCTTTGTCTCTGGATCTATTTTTGTTCATCAGTTTATGTTGTTCATTATATTCCACATATGAGTGAGATCATGTGATATTTATCTTTCTCAAACTGGCTTATTTCGCTTAGCATAATGCTCTCCACTTCCATCCATGCTGCTGCAAATGGTAAAAGTTTCTTCTTTTCTATAGCAGCGTGGTATTCCATTGTGTAGATGTACCACAGTTTTTTTCATTTTTTGTTTTTTATTGATTAAGATATTACATATGTGTCCTTATACCCCCATTGCCCCCCATCCCCCAATCATGCCCTCACCATCACTCCCTGTTGTCTGAGTCCATTGGTTATGCATACAAGTCCTTTGGTTGATCCTTCCCCCTTACCCCCACCCTCCCCTACCTTCCCTCTGAGGTTTGAGCACCTGATTGGTGCTTCTATGTCTCTGGATCTGTTTTGGTTCATCAGTTTATATTGTTCATTATAATCCACAAATGAGTGAGATCATGTGATATTTATCTTTCTCTGACTGACTTACTTTGCTTAGCATAATGCTCTCCAGCTCCATCCATGCTGTTGCAAATGGTAGGAGCTCCTTCCTTTTTATGGCAACATAGTATTCCATTGTGTAGATGTACCACGGTTTTTTAACCCACTCATCTGCTGATGGGCACTTAGGCTGTTTCCAAATCTTAGCTATTATAAATAGAGCTGCTATGAACATAGGGGTGCATATGTCCTTTCTGATTGGTGTTTCTGGTTTCTTGGGATATATTCCCAGATAAGATTACTGGGTCGAAGGGGAGTTCCATTTTTACTTTTTTGAGGAATCTCCATACTGTTTTCCACAGTGGCTGCACCAGTGTGCATTCCCACCAGCAGTGCACGAGGGTTCTTTTTTCTCCACATCCTCTCCAGCACTTGTCGTTTGTTGATTTGTTGATGATAGCCATTCTGACAGGTGTGAGATGGTATCTCATTGTTGTTTTGATTTGCATCTCTCGGATGATTAGTGACTGTGAGCATGTTTTCATATATCTCTTGGCTTTCTGAATGTCCTCTCTTGTAAAGTGTCTATTTAGGTACTTTGCCCATTTTTTTATTGCATTGTTTATATTCCTTTTGTTAAGTTGTATGAGTTCCCTGTAAATTTTGGAGATTAAAACCTTATCTGAGATAGCATTGGCAAATATGTTGTCCCATGCAGTTGGAGTTCTTATTGTTTTGGTGATGATTTCTTTCGCTGTGCAGAAGCTTTTTATTTTGATGCAGTCCCATTTGTTTATTTTCTCCTTAGTCTCCATTGCCCTAGGAGCTGTGTCAGTAAAGATATTGCTACAACATAAGTCTGATATTTTGCTGACAATGGAGTCTTCTAAGACTTTTATGGTTTTCCACCTTACATTTAAGACCTTTAACCATTTTGAGTTTTTTTGTGTATGGTGTAAGTTGGTGATCTAGTTTCATATTTTTGCATGTATCTGACCAATTTTCCAGCACCATTTATTGAAGAGACTGTCTTGACTCCATTGTATGCTCTTGTCTCCTTTGTCAAATGTTAATTGATCATAATGGCTTGTGTCAGTTCCTGGGTTCTCTGTTCTGTTCCATTTGTTCTATATGTCTGTTCTTGTGCCAGTACCAGGCAGTTTTGAGAATCGTGGCTTGGTAATATAGCTTGATATCTGGTATTGTGATCCCTCCAACTTTGTTCTTCTTTCTAAGGATTGCTTTGGCTATTCAGGGTCTTTTTTTATTCTAGATGAATTTTTGGAGAGTTTGTTCTAGGTTTGTGAAATATGCAATTGGTATTTTAATGGGGATTGCACTGAATCTGCTTTGAGTAGTATGGACATTTTAATGATGTTGATTCTACCAATCCATGAGCATGGTATGTTTTTACATCTGCTTATGTCTACCTCTATCTCTTTTTTCAATGCCATGTAGTTTTCTGAGTACAGGTCTTTTACCTCCTTAGTTAAGTTTATTACTAGGTATCTTTTTTTTTTTTTGGTACAATGGTAAATGGGATTGTTTTTCATGAAAAAAAAATTTAATCACTCTCTAAGGATGAAGAAAAACACTCTCCTCATGTGAAGGGGTTCAAGGTGATTCATCCTGAGGAGGCATGCACATTCATATCTAAAACTGCTAGAAGCATTTACAAAGGGGTAGTCTGTACTATCTGAACCCAGGTGATCATGGCAGCCAGTAGCCTGGAGAACAGCTTAAGGGAGGGTGGATCATACAGATGGACAAGGCTCCAAGATGGATGTAACTTTGGTGGTGTATTGCATGTTGAATAATTTAGCTGCTGTCAGTCTCTTCCTTGGCTTTATACCCACTAGCTGCTATAGTCACACACACACACCCCCAACCCCACCACAACCTTCCATGGGTGGAACCTGAGGCAGTTGCCCTTATTCTGCATATAAGCTAAAATTAGCTCATTTGTCTTGCTGGTATGTTCCTAGAGGTATACCCTTTATCTTAGAAGTATGTGATCCATGTCAGTGGTTCTCTTCAAATCAGCCCTCTGCTGCCTAACTTATTGAGCATTTTCTGAAGCTATTTCTGAGCCCTCTGTTTCAGGTAGCCCTGAAAAGGGCTATAGCAATTACTTGAATGTAATTTGATTTCATTTTCTTTTGGTATCTTGGTGAATTCCCTAAAGAATATCCAGGAACAATTCAAGCAGAATGGCTCCAATGGAGGAAATACATTAAAAGCAATTAGTAAAATGTAATGAGCTTAGATGAAAGCTGAATATATAGTCCCTCAGCCATTTCCAAATAATAATTATATAAAATCTGTGTTCCCAAAGGAAATGGTAACAAGAATCTAGTAACCCTCTGTCCCATGCCCAGCTCTGTGCTAGATGCATGGTATAGTGGTAGATATAAAATCCTGAAAGCCTTCTTTCCAGGAGTTCAGATTCTGGTTGGGTCCACAACGCATAGAATAAGTAAGGTCTTTTTTTGTTAGTGGGCTGGGCCTTGAAAAGTGCAGCTCAGAGAGGCAGAGAGAAAAAAGGCAGGGACCTTGCTTACATTGGGATAGTAAGCATGTCAAATGCTGTGCATGGTTCTATGTAAAGCTGCTGAGGTGTGATGGAGCCAGATTATGGAAGTCCTTGAAAGCCTGGTAGAGGAGACTGGATTCAATACAATAAACAATGCTGACTCATGGGTTCTTGACCCAAGAAATTGATAAGAGAATAGTGTGTTAGGAAGCAATGTGCTGGGTGAATTAGAGTAGAGACTGGCATCTACTACCAAAAATCCATTTAGCTCCCCTTGTAGGATGTGGTGGTAGGCATGGAGAAGGACTATTGAAAAAATATATCGCTAAATAAAAGAGAACAAGATCAATTGGGGTCAGATGGTCAGGTAATGTTTTATTTAATCAGTCAGAACTCTGGCATCATAGGTGAGTTTAGTGAAAAATGTGTTTGTAAGTTTAAAATAATTAATATTAAATGGTTAGCATTAATAGGTTTAAGATATAGTGAGTTCCCAGAGTTGAATCCATGAACTCACTGCAACTGACCAGTTTTCACCAGTAAGCATGTGTAAGAATCTGTCTTCTTTATACTTTCTCAGAGGTGAAGGACCCAGAAATTATGTTAGTCTGATTAGGTTAAAATGAAAACCTCTATTGTCTCTGAAAATAAATTAAGAAAGTGACAAAGACAAACTGAACAAACCACTGACATATAAAGACTGTAAATGAAGGAGAAGATACATGGAGATGAGAAAAATATTGAATAAGCAATTTTATCTTAATTACTCAAGAAGGTACTGTTCATGTTTACACATACACGCACTTGCCTCTTCCCTCCATTAAAATTTCTGTATGTAACCTGAAGGTATTTGGACTAGTATGATGCTAGTAAGGCTGTGTGACTTTCAGCAAGTTATATGAATGCTTTTAGATTTAATTTTTTCATTTACAACATAACAATGCTAAATTCTACATACTTCACAGGGCTTTTGTAAGTGTTAAATGCAAATCAATATCAAGCTTCTAGTACATATGAAATGATAGATAAATGTTAATACCCTTATCATTAGACATCATGAGGTGGTAGGTATGCTTAGTGTTGGGACTTACTTGCATTCATCTCAAGGCAGCAAAAGTTTCCCCCATCTTTCTGTTTAAGTAGTTGCTAATATGTAGAATTTAACACTGTTTCATCAACAGCTGCTTAAATAGTAGCCTGGGTTTCAGTTCACATAACTGCCTACAATTGTGTTGGGGTTATGTTGGGGGAAGTGGTCAACAGCTGGTAAATCCAATGTATAACTTCTTTTAGGGAAATACTATATTTTTAACCTTAAATAGTTGACTTATTCATTGTAATATAAGGTGATCTGACTCTCTAGGAATAAAGTAAGCCCACTCCTAAGTATGATATGACTCCAGTTTAACTGGTTCAAAATCTACATCCCTGAATATTTCTATGAACCTTTGACTATGGTGTTGCTTCACTTGGCAGAGCTCAAGAGAGAATGAAAGATACCATATGAGAGCTGTTGATGGCAAGAGCTGTTTATTGCCATTCACCTGCAAGCTCTGTCTATGCCATCTATTCATGCATACCAGACACAGTCCATTTATCGACAGTACATGGAAAATTGATGGCATACTCATATGTTTGGAGAATTTTCCCTTTTGCTTGGATGGGTTTTCTTAGGTTCAACAAGGTCAGGATTTTATTTAAGATAGTACAAAGGCCACCAGGCCTTTTCCAGACAAAAGGCTCTATATATTTTGCCCCTTTGCCCTTGATCAAATTTCTGGATTGATTAATTAATTAATTAATTAATTGGAATGTGTTTTTAATTAGTTACAGAAAATACAAGAAAAATCACTTAGCTACACTTGTGTTTAGAAAATTTGGCTCTAAGGTACCATATAATTCTCCACAGTAATTGAGCAGGTAATATAACACTGAACCTACTGTGGCCACGCCATTGAAATGGATTCAAATCAAAATATTGATTTATCACTCCAAGCTTCTTGGTGACAACTGGTGACTGCAGAAATGTTAGTGTCAGAAACTAGAGCTGCCACCCTGAGGTGAAAGAATTGAGTCCTAGTATATTTAAACTGGGGGGCAGAAGTAAGAAATAGCAATAGATGTTGTCAAATTAATCCACCTGTATATTTTTCAACTGCCCATACCCATTGATGGGACAAATATAGCTCCTTAGTCTCCGTTCTTCATATTCCAAGTACCTAGGAATCTCTAACAGAATAAGCTAGGTATGAGCAAGACATTAACAAAATAACAGTCTCTAAACTGTTTCGGTGATGTGTTTGCAAATGGCAAAATGTCTTTTATTAGATAGCTTTAGTAGGTGTTCTGAATTGTTAATTACTTAGTCACATTTGGGAGGCCATCTTTATAATACTGGCTTTCACCTTTCAAAGGCCTGGAATTTTGGCAAAAAACACTAATTCACATTAATTTTGTGGTAGGGTGGGGGTGGGGATGCCCAATCAAAATGTGATATAATTATTTCAGAACTGTTGTAAATACTCTGGAACATTTTATGAGCAGAAGAGGTGAATAACAGAATAAAACTGGTTGAGATTAAAAGAAAAACTGGTTGAAATAAGAACATTGGAAAAATAGTTGGAGCAAAAATGAAAAGGGGTCAGGAAGTGGAGAATAAAGATAACAATCTCCTTTCTCTCTCCCGACCCCAAAATCTTCTCATAAGTGGCAAGATGTTGATGCTTGCCCATAGTTTATAGGCAGGCCTATTAGTGGACTCGTTTGATCTAAGTATATAATTGAATTTTTATCTAGGTGTATGAGTTGAGCTGATTAAACAGAATATCTCTGGCACTGGGAAAAAAACAAAATGTGTATGTTCATAGCAGCACAATTTACAATAACTAAGATTTGCAAACAACCTAAGTGCCCATCAGCAGATGAGTGGATTAAAAACTGTGATACTTCTACACAATGGAATACTATGCCACTATAAAAAAGAAGGAACTTTCACCATTTGCAACAGCATGGATGGAACTGGAGAACATCATGCTAAGCAAAATAAGGCAGTCGGAGAAAGGTAAATATCACATGATCTCACTCATTTGTGGAATATAATGAACAACATAAACTGATGAGCAAAAGTAGATCCAGAGACTAAAAAACACTGAACAGACAGTCCAACCTCAGAGAGAAGGCAGGGGGCGGAGTAAGAGATCAACCAAAGGACTTGTATCCATGCATATTAGCATAACAAATGAGCATGGACACTGGGGTGGTGGGGGCTTGTCCTGAGGGGAGGGAGTGGCGGGGGGTGGGGCGGCGTCAATCAGGGAAAAAGGAGACATATGTAATACTTTAAACAATAATAAATAAATAAAATAAAATAACCTTTAACAGCTGTGTTTAGTTGAGTAGCAAATTTAGAAAGCGAAGACACTGTTTTCTCTTGGTATTTCATCTCATATCGAATTTTTTTCCTGGCTAAAAAATCATAATTATAGTTTGATTCACCACTCTTCCCCCAAACACACACACACACACACACACACACACACACACACACACACACACACACACACACCAGCCATCCTTCCAAGAAGTAGCCATCTTTTAGAAATCTTAATAAGAAGCTGAATAAGCATTTGGAAAACATGAGAACAGTGGATGAGCTAAGGAGTTGAGGATTTTGGAATGAAAATTTTAATAAAATTTTTCAGGTCCTGTTTCTTTTATATCTTTAGGGACTGATGACTAGAGATATGACATCAAAGTTTGATTTCTCCTTGTTGCATAGCTGGGTGAGGCAATAAGCAAGATAGAAACTCGTTGAGTGAAAGACAGTAAATGGAGCAGGTGATGGAAATAGAGGGTTTTCTCTTTCCTCAAGGAGGGGAGTGAGAGGACAGGTAGCAAAGAGTTTTGTTGTTGTAAGGTTTGAGGCCCAGGAAACGGGAGTCGGAAACCAAGATATATTAAAAGGGAGGTTTATTCCGCAGTAAAGAGCGAGATTCATTACCGAGGAGGTAGAAACCAGGATTAGAGTAGGAGGAAGAGGAGGAGGGACCCAACCGGGCTGTCTCTGCAGACGGAGAAATGGAGAGAGAAGGAGAGAGGAGAGAGAGAGAGAGAGGAGAGCAGCACACGTGGAGGGGTGGAGAATCCTTTTAAGAAAAGGAAACAGGAAGGGATTGGGCCCAGGGCGGAATGGGAAGGGGTGGGCCCCAGGGCACTTGGCACGCGCTGATTGGTGGTTCAATGTCTTGGGGACTTCTCGACAGCAGACACTGGTAACGTCATAACTCCGCCCACCAGTTGTATGGAGGGAGGATCTCACAGTTGTCACCTCTGGGAGGGGGCAGAAAGAACTGGTTCTTATTCCCTCTCTCCTCTCTCTCTACCTAAAAATCCAAATGGAATCTGGATACTACCTCAGGATGTTTTGATATTTGACAGCCATGGCGGGAACTCAGTTGCCTGGAAGAAGGCATGGTTTTTCAATTTATCTTAGACTATATCCCCTCACCTTCTACAGCCACTCACCCCCCACTCAGCAATACTTTGCAGCCACTGAATAGATTATAGGAAGTTTTCCATTACCATTCCTTTTAGTACCACAAAATATAGAAATCATCAGGAAAGATGAAGGAAAGACCAGACTACCGTATTCAGGTAGTTCTCTTCTACCAACTTGTTGAGGTTTTTGAACAGCAGTTTCTGTGCTCCCTTTCTTGAACAACCCCAAGATCCTGAGTATTGCATCTCCCAATATAAGAGTATCCTGTCAGGAATGTTGTAAATGGTCATCTGGGGTAAGGAGGGAGAAGAAGATGAGATCTACCACTTTTGGGGACCTACAATGAGTCAGGTGCTGTATTACTTTATATATGTAAACTGGTTAACTCTCACAGTAATACTATGGGGTAACAATTACTTTTGTTTGACAGATGAGGAAACTGGAGCTTAGAGGGTTTAAATGATGTTCTCAGCATCACATAGCCACAAAGTGGCAGAACTAGGACTAGCAGTCAGCCTACTAACTTCTAATTAACACTGATTAATTCATTTTCCTCCACCCCTATTTATCTCCAGAGGAAGATAGCACTATTTAAATATTAGCTGTTGCCCTAACCAGTTTGGCTCAGTGGATAGAGCGTCAGCCTGCGGACTCAGGGTCCCAGGTTTGATTCTAGTCAAGGGCATGTACCTTGGTTGCAGTCACATACCCAGTAAGGAGTGTGCAGGAGGCAGCTAATCGATGTTTCTCTCCCATCGATGTTTCTAACTCTCTATCCCTCTACCTTCCTCTCTGTAAAAAAATCAACAAAATATATTTTTAAATAAATAAATAAATAAATAAATAAATAAATAAATAAATATTAGCTGTTATTATTATCATGTATCACTTGCCTCTGGAACTGAAGTAGCTGTAGAGAGAAAAAGAGAAAAAGAAATGAAACTGATATTTAGTAAACACTGTACTAGGCAATGAGGGGACATCCTATATAATAAAAGGCTAATATGCAAACGGACAAACTGGTGGAACAACCAGTTGCTATGACTCACACTGACCACCAGGGGGCAGACGCTCAACACAGGAGCTGCCCGCTGGTGGTCAGTGCACTCCCACAGGGGGAGCGCCACTCAGCCAGATGCCGGGCTCATGGCTGGCAAGTGCAGCTGCAGTGGCAGGAGTCTCTCCTGCCTCTGAGGCAGCGATAAAGACCCCTCAGGGGATGCCCGCCTGCCGGCAGTTGGACATCCCCCATGGGGGTCCCGGATTGCAAGAGGGCGCAGGCCAGGCTGAGGGGACCCGCCCCCCCAGTGCATGAATGTCATGCACCGGGCCTCTAGTATAACAATAATAGGCAGCTACTTTTGGACTACAGCCCTAAGGTTGATTTGGCATATTTAATACCACAGTCCATATTTGTTGATATAAATCTGATATGTGAAATGAAGGATTTCAAACCAAGCCAACCAATTCCAATGCTATCACCACCACCATCATGCTGGAGCCATTCCCTAGGCCACAGAGTGCCTAGGTGAGAACTGAAGATTGTGAATGGTCATGATTTACTGGGTGGCTGGGGCAAAGTACACTTATTGTCTTAGAAACTTAGAGTAGCTTTGTTCCACTAAATAAAATGTATAAAATAAACATTAAGACATTTTTATTATAATGTGCTAAAACAAATAATTTGGTAAAGATATAAAGTACGCAGATGTGGGAGATAACAGAATGTTATATAACAGGACTGGGGCTGCATTTCTAATCTAATAGCAGTTTTTTCTTTTTCTCCCTGCCTTTATTTCTAAATTGTTTCTTAGGAAGCTACTAGTTTTGTGTATTTTTTCCACAGTGTCAGCATTTGATTTTCATTTTAATTTTCAGGGCATATTGGCACTGTCACAGGTTTTCTGCATGTTTGATTATAATCTAGTCTGGGCTAGAGAAATTTCCTTCTAAAGAAATTGAAGAGTACAGCTGGCAATAAAATCCAGCCAAGTGAAGGGTGATGTCATCTGGCTTTCAACTCCAGGCAGAGTCCTAGGTAAATGTGGCAGAGCCTTCCTGGAGAAAACCTGTTTTGTTGTCATTATTTTTGTTGTTGTTGTTTAGGTTGTGAGAAATATTGTCAAGGTTCTAAGTTAGAGCCAGGTCACTCATCTACTTAGGCCAATTTACATATATCTTAATTGCTTTGGAAAAAGTGTCATGACTTTGGCTGAGAAAAATATATAGAGATTGGTTCTTACTATTTTTTTAACTAAAGCATTCCTTCAGTGCCCAAATCCCATCCTTGAGAGAATTGCTTTGTCTTTTATAAAAAGACTAGAGGCCCGGTGCACAAAATTCGTGCATGGGGGGTCCCCTCAGCCCAGCCTGGACCCTCTCCAATCCGGGACCCCTTGGGGGATGTCCAACTGCCAGTTTCGGACATCCCTCTCACAATCTGGGACTGCTGGCTCCTAACTGCTCACCTGCCTGCCTGATCACCCCTAACTGACCCCCTGCCAGCCTGATCACCCCTAACCACCTCTGCCTGCCAGCCTGATCGCCCCTACCTGCCCCCCTGCCAGCCTGGTCATCCCCAACTGCACCCCTCTGTGGGCCTGGTCACCCCTCACTGCCCCCCCTGCCAGCCTGGTCACCCCATGCAGCCTGCTGGTCAGTAGTTTGGTCATCCCTCCCTAACCCCCCTGCTGGTCTGGTCACCCCACACAGCCTGCTGTTTGGTTGTTACTGTGAGGGCGTCATGACCAACTTGCATATCACCCTTTTATTAGTATAGATGCCTCAACATGGCTTGGCAGGCGATGCTCCTTGTTGCTATGGGCCCATATATAAAGTGGTACTTGGTGTAATGTGGGAATGTCTTCTGTTATTGTCTTTCCAACACACATGGCTAGGTAGCTTGAGTGAGACACAATTTTAAAAGCTTTGCTGTATTTTCTTTTATGCCTTTTTATTTTTCATCTTTTTATTAAAGTTGATATTCAATATTGTTTTGTATTATTTTCAGGTGTACCGTATAGTGGTTAGACAATCATATAGTTTACCAAGTGCATCACCAGATATTTCCAGTACCCACCTGACACTATACATAATTATTATAGTACTAGAGGCCTGGTGCATGAAAATTCATGCACTGGAGGGGGTCCCTTAGCCCTGCCTACCCCCCCTCACAGTCCGGAAGCCCTCAGGGGCGGGAGGTGACCCAGCGATCAGGGGAAGGCGATGCCCCCATCACACCTCTGCTGCTGCCACTGCCGGCAGCACAAGCCTCAGATGGCCTTGGTTACCTGAGCCTTGGGCGGCCCTGGGCAGCTGGGCAGCCACAATCCAAGGCTTCCCTGGGTGGCTGGGGGGCTGAGGGGACTGGGGGACTTGGGAGGCAGGTGCGTAGCAAGGCCAGGCCTTGCCACATCCCTGCCACTCAGGTGGGGCTGAGGGGACTGGGCGCCGCCATCTTGTGGTTGTGGGCACCGCCATTGTTGAGGGTGTGGCAGTCAATTAGCAAATTCCCTCCTATATTCTCTGTGCTGCGCTTTATAGCCCCTTGACTATTATGTAACTACCAATCTTTACTTCTCAATCCCTTCACGTTTTTCACCCAATCCCCCAATCCCATATTTTTATTGATTTCAGAGAGGAAAGGAGAGGAATAGAGAGATAGAAACATCAATGATGAGAATCATTGATCAGCTGCCTCCTGCACGCCCCCTACTGGGGATCAAGCCCACAACCTAGGCATGTGCTCTTGACCGGAATCGAACCTGGGACCCTTCAGTCCATAGGCTGATGCTGTATCCACTGAGCCAAACTGGAAGAGCTATGAGTCTGTTTCTATTTTGTTTGTTTATTTATTTTGTTCTTAGGTTCCACACGTAAGTGAAATCATATAGTATTTGACTTATTTCACTGAGAATAATATCCTTTAGCTCTACTAGTATTCATATTGTTGCAGATGCTAAGATTTCATACTTTTTATGGCCAAATACTCCATTATATATATATATATATATATATATATATATATATATATATATATATATATATATATAACATCTTCTTTATCTATTCATCTATTGATGGCACTTGGGTTGCTTCCAGATCTTAGCTATTGTTAATAACACTGCAAAGAACATAGGGGTGCATATATCCTTTCGTATTACTATTTGGGGCTTCTTCAGATATATACCGAGAAGAGGAATGACTGAATCATAATGCAGTTGCATTTTTATCTTTTGAGGATACTCCATACTTGTTTCCATAGTGGCTGCATTAATCTTCAATACCCCCAACAGTGCACAAGGGTTCCCTTTTCTCCACATCTTCAACACTTGTTTGTTGATTTATTGATAGCCATTCTGACAGGTGTGAGGTAATATCTCATTGCAATTTTAATTTGCATTTTTCTGATGATTAGTGACATTGAGCATCTTTACATATGTCTATTGGCCATCTGAAGAAGTGTCTATTTAAGTCCTCTGCCCATTTTTAATTGTTTGGTGTGGGTTTTTTATTTTTGTTTTTGTTTTGGTGTTGAGTTGTATACGTTCTTTATAAATTTTGTATATTAATTCCTTTATCAGATGTGAATATGTTTTCTCATTCAGTGGGGGTGGCTTTTCATTTTGTTGATGGTGTCCTTTGCTGTGCAAAAACATTTTAGTTCTATGTAATCCCTTTTACTTATTTATTTATTTTGTTTCCCTTGCCCAAGGAGCTATATCAGAAAATATAATGCTACAAAAAATGTCCCAGATTTTACTTCCTGTTTTCTTTTAGGAGTTTTATGGTTTTGAGACTTACATTTAAATCTTTAATCCATATGTAATTTATTTTTGTCTATGGTGTAGAAGGTGGTCTAGTTTCATTTTTTTGCATGTATCTGCCCACATATCTCAACACCATTTATTAAAGGGACTGTCTTGACCCCATTGTGTGCTCTTGCCTCTTTTGTCATATATGAATTTTCCACATAGGTGTGAGTTTATATCTGGGATCTCCAGTCTGCCACATTGATCTATATGTCTGTTTTGATGCAAGTACCATTCTGATTTGATTGCTATAGCCTTGTAATATAGTCTGATTATCAGGGAGCATGATACCTCCAACTTTTTTTTCTCCTTTCACAAGATGGCTGTGGCTATTCGGGGTCTTTGTGATTCCATATAATTTTTGTGGATTATTATTCTAGTTCTGTGAAAAACACCTTTGGTATTTTGATAGAAATTGTGTCAAACCTATAGATTGATTTGGGTAGTACAGACATTTTAACAATGTTAATTAATCTTATACATGAGCATGGTATCTGCCTCCATTTACTTGTATCTTCTTTAATTTCTTTTTAAAAAATATATTTTATTGATTCTTTACAGAGAGGAAGGGAGAGGGATAGAGAATTAGAAACATCGATGAGAGAGAAACATCGATCAGCTGCCTCCTGCACACCTCCTACTGGGGATGTGCCCACAACCAAGGTACATGCCCTTGACCGGAATCGAACCTGGGACCTTTCAGTCCACAGGCCGACGCTCTATCCACTGAGCCAAACTGGTTAGGGTTCTTCTTTAATTTCTTTCGTCAATATCATATAATTGTCTAAGTACAAGTGTTTACTTCCTTGGTTAAATTTATTCCTAGATATTGTATTTTCGATGCAATAGCAAATGTGATTATTTTCTTAGTTTATCTTTCTTATAGTTCATAATTGGTGTATAACAATGCAACCAGTTTCTGCATATTTTTTTGTTTCCTGCTACTTTACTGAATTGAATTTTAAGTTCTAGTACTTTTTTGGCGGAATCTTTAGGGTTCATGTCATCTGCAAATAATGACAGCTTTACTTCTTCATTTCCAATTTGAATGCCTTTCATTCTTCTTCTTGTCTGGTTGCTGTGGCTAGAACTTATAGTACTATGTGAATAAACGTTGTGAAAATGGACATCCCTGCCATGTGCATTCTCTTAAGAAAAACACTTTTAGCTTTTCTGTTAATATGATACTAACTATTGGTTTGTCATGTATGGCCTTAATTATGTTGAGGTGTGGTCCTTCTGTTCCCACTTTACTGAGAGGTTTTTGTGTGTTTTACCATAATAGGGGACTGAATTTTGTCAAATGACTATCTACATCTACTGATATGATCATATTATTTTTATTGTTCATTTTGTTTATGTGGTGGATCACATTACTTGATATGAAGACATTTAACCAACAGTATTCCAGAAATAACTTTGAATTGATCATGGTGTATGATCTTTTAATGTATTGCTGAATTCAGTGTGCTAATATTTCATTGAGGATTTTTGCATCTACGTTCATCAAGGATATTGTCCTATAATTTTCTCTTTTTTTAGTGTCAGTCAGGTTTTTGGTTTAAGATACTGCTGGTCTTATAAAATAAATTGGGAGCCTTCCCTAATATTGAATGTTCTTGAATAGTTTTCTAAGGATTGGCATTAATGCTTTGAATCTTTGGACAAATTCACTTGTAAAGTCATTCAACCCAGAATTTTTGTTTGTTGGGAGCTTTTTAATTACTGTTTCTATTTCATTGATTGTAATCGGTTTGTTCAGATTTTCTGCTTCCCCTTACTTCTGTCTTGGAAAACTGTATGTTTATAGGAACTTAAACATTTCTTCCAGGTTGAGGAAATTGTTGGCATATAATGGTTCACAGTATTTTTCTTGTGATCCTTTGTGTTTCTTTGATGTAAGTTGTCACTTCTCCTTTTTCATTTCTGATCTTATTTATTTGGGTCCTCTCTCTTTTGTTCTTGATGAGACTGTTTAAAAGATTGTCAATCTTATTTAACTTTTAAAGAATCAATTCTTGGTTTCATTGATCTTTTGTTTGTTTTTTTATAACTGTTCCATTTATTTCCCCTCTAATTTTTATTATTTCCTTTCTTCTACTCACTTTGGACTTTGCTTGTTTTTCGACCTCTAGTTCCTTTCAATGTGTGGATAGATTGTTTGAATGTTCTTTTGTTTGTTTCTTGAGGTTGCCCTGTAATGCAATGAATTTTTTAAAACTTTTAATTGAATTTTGTCAAGATTAAATCTTATTAAATATTTTTTTATTTTTTTAAATTTCTTTATTGATTAAGGTGTTACGTATGTGTCCTTATTCCCCTAATACCCCTTATCCCCCCAAATCATGCCCTCACCCCCCTGTTGTCTGTGTCCATTGGTTAGGCTTATATGCATGCATACAAGTCCTTCGGTTGATCTCTCCCCTTTACCCCGATCCTCTCCTATCTTCCTGCTGAGATTTGATGGTCTGATCGATGTTTCTCTGTCCCAGGAGCTGTTTTTGTTCATAAGCTTATGTTGTTCATTATATTCCATAAATGAGTGAGATCATGTGATGTTTATTTTTCTCTGACTGGCTTCTTTCAATTAGCATAATGCTCTCCAGTTCCATCCATGCTGTTGCAAATGGTAAGAACTCCTTCTTTTTTTAGAAGCATAGTATTCCATTGTGAAGATGTACCACTGTTTTTTAATCCACTCATTTGTTAATGGACACTTAGGTTGTTTCCAAATTTTAGCTATTGTAAATTGTGTTGTTATGAACATAGGGGTGCACATATCCTTTCTAATTGGTGTTTCTACTTTCTTGGGATATATTCCTAGAAGTGGGATCACTGGGTCAAATGGGAGTTCCATTTTTAGTTTTTTGAGTAAACTCCATACTGTTCTCCACAGTGGCTGCACCAGTCTGCATTCCCACCAGCAGTGCAGGAGGGTTCCTTTGTCTCAACGTCCTTGCCAGCACTTGTTGTTTGTTGATTTGTTGATGATAGCCATTCAAACAGGTGTGAGATGATACCTCATTATCATTTTGTTTTGCATGTCTCAGATGATTAGTGACTTTGAGCATGGTTTCATATGCCTCTTGGTTTTCCTTCTGTCTTCTTTCAAAGAGTATCTATTTAGGTCCATTGCCCATTTTTAGATTGGGTTGTTTATCTTCCTTTTGTTAAGTTGTATGAGTTTCCTGTAAATGTTGGAGATTAAACCCTTATCAGTGATAACATTGGCAAATATGTTCTCCGATGCAGTGGACTTTCTTGTTGTTTTGTTTATGGTTTCTTTGTTTCTTTTTTCTTTTATTTTATTGTTTAAAGTATTACATATAGTAGTACATATCTCTCTTTCCCCCCCCCCATTGACATTCCCCCAGCCTCCCCTACCCCCTGACACATGCCCTCATCCCACCACCCCAGTGTCTTGTGTCCATTGTTTGTGCTTATATGCATGCATACAAGTCCATTGGTTGATCTCTTTCCCCCTCTCACCAACACTCCCCAGCCTTCCCGCTGTAATTTGACAGTCTGTTAGGTGCTTTACTGCCTCTGTATCTTATATTTTGTTCATCAGGTTATAATGTTCTTTATTTTCCATAAATGAGTGAGATCATGTGGTATTTTTCTTTCATTGCCTGGCTTAACATAATGCCCATTTTTTTATTGGATCATTTATCTTCCTTTTATTAAGTTGTATAAGTTCATTGTAGATGTTGGAGATTAAACCTTTATCAGTGATAACATTTGTAAATATGTTCTCCCATGCAGTGGGCTTTCTTGTTGTTTTGTTGATGGTTTATTTTGCTGTGCAAAAGCTTTTTATTTTGATGTAGTTCAATTTGTTTATTTTCTCTTTAGTTTCCATTGCCCTAGGAGCATTATCGGTGAAGAAATTGCTTCGGGCATATGTCTGAGATTTATCTGCCTGTGGATTCCTCTAGTATTTTTATGGTTACTCATCTTATGTTTAAGTCCTGTATCCATTTTGAGTTTATTTTTGTGTATGGTGTAAGTTGGTGATCAAGTTTCATTTTTTTGCATGTATCACTCCAATTTTCCCAACACCATTTATTGAAGAGACAGTCTTGACTCCTCTGTATATTCATGCCTACTTTGCCAAATATTAATTGAACATAGTTGTTTGGGTTGATATCTGGGTTCTCTATTTTATTCCATTGGTCTATACGTCTGTTCTTGTGCCAGTACCAGGCTGTTTTCAGAACAGTGGCTTTGTAATACAGCTTGATATCTTGTATTGAGATCCCACCTACTTTGTTCTTCTATCTCAGGATTGCTGCAGTTATTTGGAGTCCTTTTTTATTCCAGATGAATTTTTGGAAAGTTCATTCTAGGTCTGCGAAACATGCCATTGGTATTTTAATGGGGAGTGCATTGAATCTATAGATTGCTTTGGGTAGTATGGATATTTTAATGATATTGATTCTACCAATCCATGAACATGGTATGTTCTTCCATCTGTTTATGTCTTCCTCTACCACTTTTTTCAGTGTCCTGTAGTTGTCCGCTTATAGGGCTTTTACCTCCTTAGTTAAGTTTATTCCTAGGTATCTTTTTTTCTTTTTTCATTTTTTTATTAAGGTATTATATGTGTACATATCTTACCATTGCCCCCCCACACACTCCCATACATGCCCTCACCCACCAGAGTTTTTTGTCCATTGGTTATGCTTATATCCTTGCACACAAGTCCTTCGGTTGATCTCTTATCTCCCCCACCTCTCCCTAACCTTCCCGTTGTAATTTGACCTTCTGTTTGATGCTTTACTGTCTCTGTATCTATCTTTTTGTTCAACAGCTTATAATTTTCTTTATTATCCATAGATGAGTGAGATCATGTGGTATTTTTCTTTCATGGACTGGCTTATTTCCCTTAGCATGATGTTCTCCAATTCCATCCAGGTTGCTGCAAATGGTAGGAATTCCTTCTTTTTTATGGCAGCATAGTATTCCATTGTGTAGATGTACCATAGTTTTCTGATCCAGTCATCTGCTGACAGGCACCTTATTCCTAGGTATCTTAATTTTTTTTTTTTTGTGCAATGGTAAATGTGATTGCTTTTTTAGTCTCTCTTTCTGTAAGTTCTTTATTGGTGTATAGAAATGCCATAGATTTCTTGATGTTAATTTTGTATCTTGCTACAATGCCGAATTCATTTATTAAGTCTTATAATTTTTTGATGGAGTCTTTAGGGTTTTCTATGTACAGTATAATGTCATCTGCGAATAAGGACAGTTTTACTTCTTCTTTTCCAATTTGGATGCCTTTTATTTCTTCTTCTTGTCTGATCGCAATAGCTAGTACTTGCAATACTTTGTTGAACAGTAGTGGTGAGAGTGGGTATCCCTGTCTTATTCCTGTTCTTAGGGGAAATGGTTTTAGTTTTTGCCTATTGAGTATGATTTTGGCTGAGGGTTTGTCTTATATGGCTTTTATTATATTGAGGTATGATCCTTCTATTCCCACCTTGCTGAGAGTTTTTATCAAGAAAGGGTGATGGATTTTGTCAAATGCTTTTTCTGCATCAATTGATATTACTATGTGATTTTTATCTCTCATATTGTTTATGTGATGTGTCACGTTTATTGATTTGGGGATATTGTACCTTCCATGCATCCTCGGGACAAAACCTACTTTATCATGATGTATGATCTTTCTGATGTACTGCTGGATCTGATTTGATAGAATTTTGTTAAAGATTTTGGCATCTATGTTCATGAGGGTTATTGGCCTGTAATTCTCTTTCATTCTGTTGTCTTTATCTGATTTTGGTGTTAGGGTGATGTTGGCTTCACACAATGAGCTTGGAAGTGTTCCTTCCTCTTGAATTTTTTGGAATAGTCTGAGGAGGATAGGTTTTAGTTCTTCCTTGAATATTTTGTAAAACTCCCGTGTGAAGCCGTCTGACCCTGGGCTTTTGTTTGCTGGAAGCTTTTTGATGACTGCTTCAGTTTCTTCCATAGTTATCAGCCTATTGATATTTTTAGAATCGTCCTGATTGAGTTTTGGAAGGTTGTATTTTTCTAGAAATATGTCCATTTCCTCCAGGTTGTCTCGTTTTGTAGAATAGAGTTGTTCATAATATTTTTTTAACAATCCTTTTTATTTCTGTGGGGTCTGTTTTTATTTTGCCTCTTTAATTTCTGATTTTATTTGGGTCCGCTCTCTTTACTTCTTGGTGAGCCTGGCTAGAGGTTCATCAATCTTGTTTATCCTTTCAAAGAACCAGCTCTTGGTTTCATTGATCTTTTGTATTGTGTTTTGGTCTCTACGTCATTTCTTTCTGTTCTGATCTTTATTATCTCCTTCCTTCTGCTCACTCTGGGCTTTTCTTTTTTGCTCTCTCTAATTCTTTAAGTTGTAGAGTTAGATGATTTATTACCATTTTTTCTTGTTTTTTTGAGGTAGGCCTGTAGTGCCATAAACTTCTGTCTCAGGACTGCTTTCATTATGTCCCATAGATTTTGGATTATTGTGTTTTTATTGTCATTAACTTCTAGGATGTTTTTAATTTCTTCTTTGATCTCTTTGGTAAACCAATTACTGTTTAATAGCATGCTATTCAGCTTCCAAGTGTTTGAATTTTGGGGGCTGCTTTTATTGTAGTTTATTTCTAATATTATGCCATTGTGGTCTGAGAAAATGCTTGATATGATTTCAGTCTTCTTGAACTTGGGGTGACTTTGCTTGTGACCCAATATGTTGTATATTTTTGAAAATTTCCCATGTGCACTTGAGATGAACGTATATTCCATGGCTTTGGGGTGAAATGTTCTGAAGATGTCAATTAAGTCCATCTGATCTAGTGAGTCATTTAGGATTGCTGTTTCTCTGCTGATTTTTTGTCTAGAGGATTTATCCAGTGATGTCAGTGGTGTATTAAAGTCCCCAACTATTATTGTATTGTTGTCAATCTCTCCCTTGATATCTTCCAGGAGTTCGTTGTTGTTGTTTTTTTTTTATGTATTTGGGTGCAACTACATTGGGTGCGTATATGTTTATCAGGGTTATATCCTCTTGTTTTATCAATCCCTTTAGTATTTTGAAGTGGCCTTCCGTATCTCTTGTTATGGCCTTCACTTTGAGGTCCCTTTTGTCAGATATAAGTATTGCTACCCCAGCTTTATTTTCATTTCCATTTGCCGGAAAGATATTTTTCCATCCCTTCACTTTCAGTCTGTGTGAGTCTCTTGTTTGAGGTGGGTCTCTTGTAGACAGCATATATATGGGTTATGTTATTTTATCCATTCACTCACTCAATGTCTTTTGATTGGAGCATTTAATTCCTTTACATTTAAAGTTATTATTGAAAGGTAATTGTTTGTAGCCAATTTTATTTTTTGTGCCTGTGTTCTTTCTTACCTTTTTATTTTTTATTTTTACACCAATCCCTTTAACATTTCTTGCATTGCTTGCTTGGTAGTGATAAATTCCCTTAGCCTTTTTTTGTTTGTGAAGCTCCTTATTTCCCCTTGAATTTTGAATTTTAGCCTTGCTGGATAGAGTATTCTTGGATTCAGTCCCTTGCTTTGCATCACTTTGTATATTTCCTTCCATTCTTTTCTGGCCTGATGTGTTTCTGCTGAGAAATCATTTGATAATCTTATGGGAGTTCCCTTGTATGTAACTTTCTGTCTCTCTCTTGCAGCCTTTAAAATTCTCTCTTTGTCCTGAACATTTGCCATCATAATTACGATGTGTCTTGGTGTGGGTCTTTTCAGTTTCATCTTGTTTGGGACTTTCTGTGCTTGTGTGACTTTTTTCTTCCCCACATCAGGGAAGTTTTCTGACATTATTTCTTCAAATAGGTTTTCTAACTCTTGTTCCTCTTCCTGTTGTTCTGGCACCCCTATTATTTGTATATTGCTTCATTTCATGTTGTCCCATAGCTCCCTTAAGCTCTCCTCCTAAGCTGAATAGCATGCTATTAAACAGTAATTGGGTTACCAAAGAGATCAAAGAAGCAATTAAAAACACACCCAAACTGAACTGCAATTGGAGAAAAAAATTAAAAGACAGGAGGCTGCCCAGGTATCGGGCTCAGGTATGACTAATTCGCTAATTCAGCCCTCCGTTTCTCCTAATCTACTGTTGAAACTTTCCATGGTATTTTTTTTTATTGCAGCTATATCACTCTTCATTTCTTCTTGATTCTTACATAAGTTATTGATTTTTTTCATCCATTTTTTCTTGATTCTTACATATGTTGGTAATTTTTTCCTCCATTCAGTTTATGAAATGTATGAGCCTTATTCTGAATTCTTTTTCTGACATATGGCTTGCCTCTGTTTCACTTAGCTGCTTTTCTGGTAATTCCTCCTTTTCTTTCCTTTGTGGGTTTCTTTGGCTATCCATTTTTGGTCTCACTGACTGATCTGGATATCGAGTCGTGCAGGGGCTTCCCCTTGGGTGGCAGTGGCTCCTCGGGCTGCAGTTGCTCCTTGGGCGGTCACAGAGGAGGCTGCTCCTCAGTTGGCAGCAGCTCCTCTGGTGGGTGCTGTTCACAGCAGTGGTGTCTCCTCTGGTTGGTGGTGGAGGCTGCTCACACAGCTGCTGTTCCTTGGATGGGGGTGGGCTGCTCACGTGGCTGCTGCTCCTCATATAAGGGCAGACTGATCATGTGGCTGCTTCTCCTTGGATCTGTGTTGGCTGCACGCTGCTGCTGTTCTTTAGATGGGGTGGGCTGGTGGTGAGGCTGCTGTTTCTTGGACAGGGGCAGGTTGCTTGCCAGGCTGGTGCTCCTCATACGGGTGTGACCTCCTCACACAGCTGCTGCTCCCTGGACAGGTGATGGGCTGCTTGCATGGCTGCTGCTCCTCAGGCGGGAGTGAGCTGCACATGTGGCTCCTGCTCCTCAGATGTGGGTGGGCCGCTCACCTAGCTGCTTCTCATCAGACAGGTGCAGGCTGCATGTGGCTGCTGCTCCTTGGACCAGTGAGGGCTGCACAGGGCTGCTCCTCCTCAGACATGGGCAGTCTGCTCATGTGGCTGCTGCTCCTCAAATGGGGGCGGACTGCTTGCAGCACTGGTGTTCCTCATACGGGGGTGGGCTGCTCACACAGCTGCTGCTCCTTGGATGGAGGCAGGTTGCTCATGTAGCTGCTGCTCCTCGGACAGGTGCAGGGTGAGGGCTGCATGCAGTTGCTGCTCCTCGAATGAGGGCAGGCTGCAAGGGGCTCTTGTGGCTGCTGTTCCTCAGATGGGGCAGGCTGCTCACACTGTTTCTGCTCCTCAGACGGGGGAATGGGCCATTTATACAGCTGCTGCTCCTTGGACAGGGGCAGGCAACTTGAGGCTGCTGCTCTTAGGCCTGGGGAATTCTGCTTGTGGGGCTGCTGCTCCTTGGACAAGAGAGAGGGCCACTCACACAGCTGCTGCTCCTTGGACAGGGGCAGGCCACATGAGGATGCTACCCTTAGGACTGGGGAGGGATGCTGCTCACGTGGTTGCAGTGCCCTGTGCTAAAGCATTGGGCTGGTTTGAGTGGAGCATGCTTCAGAACTCACAAGAGCCTGTGCCCATGGTGGCTGGAGACTCGTTGACCATGGGACCACAGCCGATGTAGCAGGTCCCTGGCAGAGGTGGCTGTAGAGTCCCAGGTGTTCTCTGAGGGAACCCTGGGTGGAGTTGAGGCTGGGTTCCCAATTATAGCAGCTCTCCCCTTCAGAAAGGCTAGGCCTCTGAGAACAAGCCAGCCTCCCGGTACTCTTTGCAATGGTAGCATAGGCTGCCCAGTTAGGCGAGCCTGGTTAGCCTGCCCCTGAAGGTCCTGTGGGATCTAACTGTGCCTTACTCACACACACACACACACACACACACACACACACACACACACACACACACACACACCACATGACCACACACTCCTCTTTTGCTCCCTCTTTCACTCATGCTCTCTCCCTTACTGCCACCTTCTTCCTGCCTCTGTAGTTGTGTTGGGGTGTTATTGACCCATTCATGGATGGAGTTTTCTCTCCAGGTGTCTGGTTAATGTGGCTCGCTCTCTAGCTCCTGGCCAGACAGGATAAAATTCACCTTGACTAGACACAACACAAAGGAAACAAAGCACGAATATACTCATGACACCCGTGACTCCACTGTAACTAACCACCTAAGAAAAGAGAATTAGGGGAGAGAAAAAAGAGCACAAATGGTATCAAAGAGAGGAAAAAGATAAGAGAGAAAAGAAATAGGAAGAAAAAGGAGAATACACACACACACACACACACACACACACACATATATATATATATATATATATATATATATATATATATATATATATATATATATACACACACACATATATATATGGAAAACACCACAGAACCAATAGATAAACCAAAAAAATACCAATACCAAACACCGAGCAAACAGGGTGGGGGCAGAATCTGTAGAGGCTGAGCTTATATACAGAAAATAAGGTTAAGAATTGTATGAATATGGGGAGGTCCTCAGTTCAGTGTAGAGGAAGTAGAAAGTGAATGGGTGGATAAGAAGAAAATAATAATAATAAATTTACAAAAAAATTGATTTAAAAAATGCTATAAAAAATAAAAAAATAGCAAATAAAAATAAAATAAAATAGAGTGATGGAAAAATAATGTGAAAAGAAATAGAAAATAAAACAACAAATAAAAACAGGGAAACACAGAAAAAAGAAGAAAAAAAGAGATAAAATAATAATAAAAAAATGAAAAAGTGAAGTGTCGTTCCTTTGGCTGGCTTAAGATCCCAGTACTCTGTACTGTCTTTAGGCCAGTCCCTTTGAAGTCTCAGGGACTATTTAGATTTTTTTTTTTCTTTGTACCATTCAGGGTGGGATCTGGGTGTATTTGTTGCCTAGAAACTGGAGGGAGGGGCTATCTCTTCAGAACAAAATGGCTATCCAGGTCCCGGGCTCAAGTATGACTCAGTGCCAGACACACTGCCACTTCTCCTGGAGGCCCTCCTATCCCAGACTCCAAGAGTCTGCAACTTCTCCCTCACCTCAGCCAAGGGTAAGTGTCTGTATCCGAAAGGTCCTATGAACTAGGTTCAGTGAAGGAAGGCTCAGGCCACAGAGAGGGGAAAGACTGGGCCTCTGTGTGCTCCTCTCCTGCTGGTGCTGCTCAGTCTGGCCAACCCTTCAGGCTGCACCCTCTGGGTTCAACCTTTTGTGACTGTGGACCCAGTTCTAGAATCCCCTACAGTCCAGCAGTCCTGTGGCCCTTCTTTCCATAGTCAGATGCTGTGCCTGTCCCCAGGGACATAGCTTAGTGCTGTGCAGGTTCCCTCTGACCCTCTGGGCTCAGAGGTCTGGCAGACTCTCCTGCCCAGATCCTTGATTTTACCTTTTTCCAGGGATCCTATGCCCTTCCTGGCTGCAAATTGTCTCACCTTCTGAGTCTCCTTCGCCAGTTCGGGTTGGGTGTTATTTGTTTCAGCTGTTCTTTCTATCTGCTCCGGGACAAGGCTTGGGACAGGTCTGTCTATTCCACCACCATTTTGGAAAGTCTCCTGCAATGAATTTAATGCTTAGGATTTTGTTTACTGTGTCCCATAGATTTGGGGTTGTGTTCTCATTTTCATTTGTTTCAAGGCATCTTTTTAAAAAATAATATATATTTTTATTGTTGACAGTATTATAGATGTCTCCTATCCTACTCCCCACTTTACCCCCTTCCACCCACCCCTCCACACAGCCCTAGGTCTTCACCACCTTATTGCCTGTGCCCATGGGTTAGGCATTTAAATATATAAGTTTTTTGGTTTCTCTCTCCTCATCACCCCACCCCCACATCAAAGTATATCAGTCTGTTCCATGCCTCCATGCTTTGGGTCTTATTTTCTTGGTCAATTAATTTTGTTCATTAGATTCCACAAATAAGTGAGATCGTATGATATTTTTCTTTCTGAGATTGGCTTATTTCACTTAACATAATAGTCTCCAGGTACATCCATACTGTCCCAAACGGCAAGAAATCCCTCTTTTTTATAGCTGCGTAGTATCCCATTGTGTAAATGTCCTACAGCTTTTTTATTGATTCATCTACTAATGGGCACTTAAGCTGTCTCCAAATCTTAGCTATTATAAATAAATAATGCTACTCTGAACATAGGGGTGCATATATTCTTTCTGATTGCTGTTTAGGGTTTTTAGGATATATTTCCATAAGTGGGATTGCTGGGTCAAACGGAAGTTCCATTTTTAATGTTTTGAGGAAACGGCACACAGTTTCCCATAGTGACTACACCAATCTGCATTAACAACAATAGTGAACTAGTGTCCACCACATCCTTGCCAGCACTTGTTGGTTGTTGATTTATTGATGATAGACATTCTGACGGGTATGAGGTGATATCTCATTGTGGTTTTAATTTGCATTTCTTTGATGATTAGTGGCTTTGAGCATTTTTTCATGTGTCTCTTGGCGATCTGTATGTCCTCTTTGGAGAAATGTGTATTCAGATCCTCCAACTATTTTTTTTAACAGGATTGTTTATCATTCTTTTGTTGTGTTATGTACTTTATATATTTTCAATATTAACCCCTTATCAAATGTATTATTGCAAAATATGTCCTCCTATACAATGAGTTCACTTTTCATTTTGATGGTAGATACACTTTTTTTTCATTTTTTATTAAGGTATTATATGAGTACATATCTTACCATTGCCCCCCTGAACCCGCTCCCATACATGCCCTCACCCACCAGAGTTTTGTGTCCATTGGTTATGCTTATATGCTTGCATACAAGTCCTTCGGTTGATCTCTTATCTCCCCCACCTCTCCCTAACCTTCCTGCTGTAATTTGACCTGTTTGATGCTTTACTGTCTCTGTATCTATCTTTTTGTTCAACAGCTTATAATTTTCTTTATTATCCATAGATGAGTGAGATCATGTGGTATTTTTCTTTCATTGACTGGCTTATTTCACTTAGCATGATGTTCATCAATTCCATCCAGGTTGCTGCAAATGGTAGGAGGTCCTTTTTTATGGCAGCATAGTATTCCATTGTGTAGATGTACCATAGTTTTCTGATCCAGTCATCTGCTGAAAGGGAACCTAGGCTGTTTCCAAATCTTTGCTCTTGTAAATTGTGCTGCTATGAACATAGGGGTGCATATATCCTTTCTTATTGGTGTTTCCAGTTTCTTAGGATATATTCCTAGGAGTGGGATTACTGGGTCAAATGGGAGTTCCATTTTTAGGTTTTGAGGAAACTCCATACTGTTCTCCACAGTGGCTGCACCAGTCTACATTCCCACCAGCAGTGCACGAGTGTTCCTTTTTCTCCGCATCCTCGCCAACACTTGTCGTTTGTTGATTTGTTGATGATAGCCATTCTGGCCGGTGTGAGATGGTATCACATTATTGTTTTGATTTGCATCTCTCGGATAATTAGTGACTTTGAGAATGTTTTCATGTGTCTCTTGGCCTTCCTTCTGTCTTCTTTTGAAATAGGTCCATTGCCCATTTTTTTATTGGAACATTTATCTTCCTTTTATGAAGTTGTATAAGCTGCCTGTAGATGTTGGAGATTAAAACTTTATCAGTGATAACATTTGCAAATATGTTCTCCCATACAGTGGGCTTTCTTATTGTTTTGTTGATGGTTTCTTTTGCAGTGCAAAAGTTTTTTATTTTGATGTAGTCCCATTTGTTTATTTTCTCTTTAGCTTCCATTGCCCAAGGGGAAGTATCAGTGAAGTTCTTTCAGCATATGTCTGAGATTTTGCTGCCTGTGGATTCCTCTAGTATTTTTATGGTTTCCTGTCTTATGTTTAAGTCCTGTATCCATTTTGAGTTTATTTTTGTGTATAGTGGAAGTTGGTGATCTAGTTTCATTTTTTTGCATGTATCTGTCCAATTTTCCCAACACCATTTATTGAAGAGACTGTATTGACTCCATTGTATGTTCATGCCTCCTTTGTCAAATATTAATTGAGCATATTGGTTTGAGTTGATATCTGGATTCCCTATTCTATTCCATTCATCTATATGTCTGTTCTTGTGCCAGTACCATGCTGTTTTGAGAACAGTGGCTTTGTAATACAGCTTGAAATCTGGTATTGAGATCCCTCACACTTTATTCTTCTGTCTCAGGATTGATGTGGCTATTCAGGGTCTTTTTTCATTCCAGATGAATTTTTGGAGAGTTTTTTCTATATCTGTGAAATATGCCATTGGTATTTTAATGGGGAGTGCATTGAATCTATAGATTGCTTTGGGTAGTATGGACATTTTAATGATGTTGATTCTACCAATCCATGAACATGGTATGTTCTTCCATCTGTTTACGTCTTCCTCTATCTCTTTCTTCAGTGTCCTGTAGTTTTCCGTGTATAGGTCTTTTACCTCCTTAGTTAAGTTTATTACTAGGTATCTTAATTTTTTTGGTGCAATAGTAAATGGGGTTGCATTTTTAGTCTCTCTTTCTATAAGTTCACTATTGGTGTATAGAAAGGTCATAGATTTCTTAGCGTTAATTTTGTGTCCTGGTACATTGCTGAATTCATTTATTAAGTCTATTAGTATTTTGATGGAGTTTTTCAGGTTTTTTATGTATAATATCATGTCATCTGCAAATAAGGATAGCTTTACTTCTTCTTTTCCAATTTAGATGCCTTTTATTTCTTCTTCTTGTCTGATCGCAATGGCTAATATTTCTAGTACTATGTCAAACAGGAGTGGTGAGAGTGGACATCCTTGTCTTGTTCCTGTTCTTAGGGGAAATGGTTTTAGTTTTTGTCCATTGAGTATGATGTTTGCTGTGGGTTTATCATATATAGCTTTTATTATGTTGAGGTATGATCCTCCTATTCCCACCATGTTGAGAGTTTTTATCTAGAAAGAGTGTTGGATTTTGTCAAATGCTTTTTCTGCATCAATTGATAGGACTATATGATTTTTATCTCTTAGTTTGTTTATGTGAAGTATCACATTTATTGATTTCCGGATATTGTACCATCCTTGCATCCCTGGGATAAATCCTACTTGGTCATGGTGTATGATCTTTCTGATGTACTGCTGGAGCCGATTTGCTAGAATTTTGTTGAGGATTTTGGCATCTATGTTCATGAGGGATATTGGCCTGTAATTCCCTTTCATTGTGTTGTCTTTATCTGATTTTGGTATTAGGGTGATGCTGGCTTCACAGAAGGAACTTGGAAGTGTTCCTTCCTCTTGAATTTTTTTGAAATAGTCTGAGGAGGATAGGTTTTAGTTCTTCTTTGAATGTTTGGTAAAACTCTCCTGTGAAGCAGTCTGGCCCTGGGCTTTTGTTTGTCGGAAGCTTTTTGATGACTGCTTCAATTTCTTCCATAATTACTGGCCTATTGAACTGTTTAGATTCTTCCTGATTGAGTTTTGGAAGGTTATATTTTTCTAGGAATATGTCCATTTCCTTCAGTTTGCCCAGTTTGTTGGAATAGAGTTGTTCATAGTATTTTGAAACAATCCTTTGTATTTCAGCGGGGTCTTTTATTTCTGATTTTGTTTATTTGGGTCCTCTCTCTTTGCTTCGTGGTGAGCTTGGCTAGAGGTTCATCAATTTTGTTTATCCTTTCAAAGAACCAGCTCTTGGTTTTGTTGATCTTTTGTATTGTTTCTTTGTTCTCTATGCTGTTGATCTCTGCTCTGATCTTTATTATTTCCTTCCTTCTGCTTACACTGGGCTTTTCCTATTGCTCTCTTTCTAACTCTTTTAGTTGTAGGGTTAGGTAATTTATTACCATTGTGTTTTTTTTCCAGTAGGCTTGTAGAGCTATGAACTTCCCTCTCAAGACTGCTTTTGCTGAGTCCCATAGATTTTAGGTTGTTGTGTTTTCATTGTCATTTGTTTCCATGAAGTTTTTTATTTCTTCCTTGATGTCTCTGGTAACCCAGTCATTGTTTAATAGCATGCTGTTTAGTCTCCATGTGTTTGATTTCTTTGGATTGTTTTTATTGTAGTTGATTTCCAGTTTTATGCCACTGTGATCTGAGAAGATGCTTGATATGATCTCTATCTTCTTGAATTTGGAGAGACTTTGCCTATGTCCTAACATATGGTCTATCTTTGAAAATGACCCATGTGCACTTGAGAAGAATGTATATTCTGTGGCTTTGGGCTGAAATGTTCTGAAGATGTCAATTAATTCCATCTGGTCTAGTGAGTAATTTAGGATTGATGTTTCTTTGCTGATTTTTTGTTTAGAAGATTTGTCCAGTGGTGATAGTGGTGTATTAAAGTCTCCTACTATGATTGTATTGCTGTTAATCTCTCCCTTGATATCCTCCTAGAGTTTTTCTTATGTATTTGGGTGCTCCTGTATTGGGTGCATATATATTTACTAGAGTTATTTCTTCTTGTTGGATTGCTACCTTAAGTATTATGAAGTGGCCTTCCTTATCTCTTGTTATGTCCTTCACTTTGAGATCTAATTTGTCAGATATAAGTATTGCTACCCCAGCTTCTTTTTCATTTTCATTGCCCTGGAAAACCTTTTTCCATCCTTTCACCCTCAGTCTGTGTGCGTCTTTTTTTCTGAGTTGGGTTTCTTGTAGACAGCAGATATATGGGTCTTGTTTTCTTATCCAATCTGTTACCCTATGTCTTTTAATTGGGGCATTTAATCCATTTACATTTAAAGTTATTATTGATAGGTACTTATTTGTTGCCATTTTTATTCTATACTCCTGTGTTTCTTCTTCGCTTTCTATTTCTTTCTTTCTTTCTTTCTTTTTTTTTTACAGCAGACCCTTTAGCATTTCTTGCATTGCTGGTTTGGTAGTGATAAATTCCCTTAGCCCTTTTTTGTCTGTGAAGCTTCTGATTTCACCTTCAATTTTGATTGATAGCCTTGCTGGGTACAGTATTCTTGGATTGAGACCCTTCCTTTGCATGACTTTGTATATTTCATTCTATTCCCTTTTGGCCTGATGAGTTTCTGTTGAGAAATCAGTTGCTAGTCTGATGGGGGTTCCTTTGTATGTAACTTTCTGTCTCTCTCTGGCTGCTTTTAAGATTCTTACTTTGTCGTTGGTCTTTGCCAATTTAATTGTAATGTGCCTTGGCATCGGTCTTTTGGGTTTCATTTTGCTTGGGACTCTGTGAGCTTCTTGGATTTGTGTGGGGTTTTTCTTCCCCATATCAGGAAAGTTTTCTGCCATTATTTCTTCAAACAGGTTTTCTATTCCTTGCTCAGTTTCATTTCCTTCTGGAACCCCTATTATGTGGATGTTGTTTTGTTTTGTGTTGTCCCAAAGTTCCCTTAGGCTCTCCTCCTGCTTTTTCATTTTCTTTTCTAGAAGCTGCTTTACTTGGGTATTTTTTTCCATCTTGTCTTCTAGCTCACTCTTGCGGTCCTCTGCTTCTTCTAGTCTACTCTTGATGCTTTCTATTGAGTTCTTTACAGCAGCAATGTAATTTTTCATTTCTTCTTTGTTCTTCTTCATTTTCTCTTGGTTCTTACTCATATTGTCAAATTTGTCTTCCATTGTTTTCCACCACCTTATGATCATTTCTCTGAATTCTTTCTCTGATAGTTTGCTGGCCTATCTAATTCATTTACTTCCTTTTATGGTGATGCCTGCTTTTCTTTCTTATGCTGGCTGATTCTTTGTCTCCCCATGGTCTCTCTTCTCCGGATGTCTGGTTATGTAGTTCTCTCTCTCCTGCGTTGATTTAAAGGCACAAAATACAACACAACCAGGTACAACACACAAGGCACTGAACAGCGATGTATTCACAATATTAATAATCTCCAATAAAGGTGACCACCAGAGAAAGGCAAGTTAGGGGATAGGAGAGAAAGACGGGTAAAAAGAAAGAAAAAAAAAGGAGTGTCAAAAATGAAATTAGGGAAAGGAGAAAAAAGAATAAGAGAGACTAGAATGAGACTAAGAGAGAAAAAAAGGAGCAAACTATATATATGGGGAGAAAACTCCAATAGAACAACCACTAATCACAGCAAATGCCAGCAACAAGTACCTGGTGATTAATACAACCTACCACACCAACTAATATCAAGCAAGGTAAGGGATAACAGAAGTAAAAAACAAACAAAAACACAGCAAACAAAAAAATAGAATAAGCAAAACAATCTCACAAAAAAGCATAAAAATTCGATATAATCAACATTCAAGCAAACAACAACAAAAGGACAGAGAGAAAAACAAGTGTTTTTTTTTTTATAGTTAAGACAGCGAAGAGAGAGGTGTGTATGGACTTGGAGCAGGGGATTGGAGATTAGATATATAGGTAGAGTGAAATTTTAGCTGGGGGTAAACAGAAAGAATAGGGAAAATCTAGAGCAGGAAAGGGTTAAGATAAACAGCACACCAAAAGGGGAAAGGTTAGGCAGAGAGTGATGGCATAAAGGTAGAGTTGAGATAGAATCAAACGATGGTGAAGGAAAGGTGAAAATAGACTGTAGAACACTAATCCCAAATTAAAATAAAGAGAAAATGAAATGACACTTAAAAAAATAATAATAAAAAACCCAAAAGTAAATATAATAAAAAAGGTTAAATAGTAGTAGTAACAATGTTGATTGCAAATAAAAATGTAATAATTAAAAAGGTAAAATCAAGTGAGAAAAAAATTAAAAAGAATAGTTTCTTAAGTAAATGATGCAAAAAATGAAAATAAAAAAATTAAAAATTTATTAAAATAAAAAAAATGCGCAGTAGTTAAGGTCATTCACTTCCTCTATTGTTCTGTTTGGCAAGCCTGTTTCCCAGTCTGGACAGTATTGCAGTTCCCTGCGTTTCAGTGCTCCTCAGTGTTGTAATTCAGTCTTGATTTTTAAGCAGGGTGTGTCTTAATTTCTGGTGTTCCTTTATTTTTTATTAGACCAGAGTCAATTTGTGATTCAGCCTCTGGGTGTCAGTGTTTCTGGGTTGACTTCCAGGACTCTAAGGCCTCTCTAGCCTTTTTTCCTCTATGGCACTCAATACCAGTTTGCAGAGGATGGTGGGCAAGTTCAAGCCAACTGCACACCCTTGAATCTCCCAGGCTATCCCTGCGCGTCAGATCAAAACCGTTGCTCTTTAGAGATTCCCCCCTGTTAGCAGCTCTGAGGCCCCCTTCCACAATCACGGATCACACCGGCCCCGACAGCCAGGGACCTCTCCCAGTTCAGACCTCCCTGGTCATCCAGCTCCCACAGTGCACACGTGCGTTTCTCTCTCCGGCAGGGACTAGAACCTCACCCTATCCCTGGAGAAATCTGACCTTTCCATGGTGGAGTGAAGAGCACATTTGAGTCCAAGTGTTCGCACCTCCTGGGATCGGTGCTCTGGGGCAAACAGCTGTTGGGCGGTCGCCGCAGTTGTTGATTTTCAGACCTCGGACAAAATCCACCTTCCCTTTCAAGATGGCAAGATTTCGCCATCCATGCCGGTAGCTCTGGGAGGGGACCCAGCCTCCGTGGGGACTGCCCTGTCAGGGGAACCCCGTCCAGCAGTCCCGCACCTTCTCCTGGCATTCAGCTGTCCCTCAGCTTGCTAACAAACACTCCCAGTGCGACCCTCAGCTGTTCTCTCTTTCTGCTCCAGGACCAGGCTGGGAACACGTCTGCCTACTCTGCCGCCATTTTCTCCTCCCAGCAGTGATAGTAGATACTCTTGCTGTGCAGAAGCTTTTTATTTTTATGTAGTCCCAGTTGTTTATTTTTCTTTGTTTCTCTTACCCTGGGAAATGTATTGGCAAAAATTTGGCTACATGAGGTGTCTGATATTTTATTGCATATGTTTTCTTCTAAGATTTTAATGATTTCATGGCTTACATTTAAGTTTTTTTCCACCTTAAGTTTATTCCTGTGTATGGTGTAAGTTGGGGGGCTAGTTTCATCTTTTTAAATGTATCTACCCAGTTTTCCCAGCACCATTTGTTGAAGAGATTGTCTTTATTGTATATTCTTGTCTCCTTTGTCAAATATTAATTGACTGTGATGGTGTGGGTCAATTTCTTGAGTCTCTATTCTGTTCCATTGGTCTATATGCCTGTTCTTGGGCCAGTACCAGGCTGTTTTGATCATAATGGCTTTGTAGTATAGTTTGATATTATGTATTGCAATTCCTCCAAATTTGAATTTCTTTCTCAAGATTGCTGCAGCTATTCAAGGTTTTTATGGTTCCATATAAATATTTGGAGTATTTGTCTTAGTTATGTAAAGTATGTTGTTGGTATTTTAATAGGGATTGCATTGAATCTATATATTCTTTTGAGTCATATGGATATTATGATGATGTTAATTCTTCCAATATATGAACATGGTATACATTTCCATTTGTTTGTTTCTTCCTGTATTTCTCTTATGTATTTTCTCTTATAGTCCTATAGTTTTCCAAGTATAGGTCTCTTATTTCCTTGGTTGGGTTTATTCCTAGGTATCTTCTTTTTTTGTTGCAATGGTAAATGGGATTTTTTTTTTTAGTTTCTCTTTCTGGGAGTTCACTGTTGGTGTATAAAAATGCCATTGTTTTGTAATACCTTAATCAATAAAGGAAAGAAGAAAATGCCATTGATTCCTGAATGTTTGTTTTGTATCCTGATACTTACCAAATTAATTTATTAGGTCTAGTAGTTTCCTGGTGGAGTCTTTATGGTTTTCTATGTACAATATAATGTCATTTGCAAATAATTAGAGTTTTACTTCCTCCTTTCCAATGTGGATGCCTTTTATATCTTTTTGTCTGATTACTATGGCTAAGACTTCCAGTACTATGCTGTATAAAATTGGTGAAAGAAGACATCTTTGTCTTGTTCCTGTTCTTAAGAGAAATACTTTTAGTTTTTGTCCATTGAGTATTATGTTGGCTTCAGGTTTGTCATATATGGCCTTTATTATGTAGAGGTATAATCCCTCTATTCCCACTTTCCTGAGAGTGCTGGATTATGTTAAATGCTTTTTCTGTAACTATTGATATGATCATGGTATTTTCATTTTTCATTTTGTTTATGTGATGTATCACATTTATTGTTTTGCAAATATTGTACCAACCTTGCATCCCCAGAATAAATCTGACTTCATCATGGTGTATGATCTTTTTAATATATTGCTGGATCCGATTTTCTAATATTTTGCTGAGGATTTTAGCATGTGTTCATCAGAGATATTCGCCTGTAATTGTGTTCTTTGTAGCATCTTTATGCAGTTTAAGGATTAGGATAATGCTGGCTTCTTGAAAGAGCTTATAAGTGTTCCTTTTTCTTGAATTTATTGGAAAAGTTTGAGGATAGGTGTTAGTTCTTTGAATATTAGGTAAAATTATCCTGTAAATCTATCTGGTCCAGGACTGATTTTTGCTTGAAGTTTTTAAATTACTTCTCCAATTTCATCCATTTTTATTGGCCTATGCAGGTTTTCTGATTTTTCCTTGCTCGGGCTGACTGGCAGATCCTAAACTACGGATGAATGAATACTATAACACACAATTCTATGAAAGAGAGGGATAAGGCACTACTTGGCTATTGTTGCCAAGTAGCCCTGTTCATCTGCCTCCTTCGGCTTTTATTGTCATAACAGCTTGAACTAAAATTAACCTCTGGATACAATCAGCAGGGTAAGTATTCTTGATAAAGTATATGCTTTTACAAGGTAGGGTCTTTAAAGACTAAACATAGAGGTTCCAGCAAAACACCCGGGGGATCAGACTTGTTTGGAAAAGTCAAGGTAGGGGCTGCCACTTTCAGCAAGGTCTCCTCAGAGGCCCCCGACCTTTCAGAGAATCCTCCTTACAGACATTCCAACCAAGTCTCGTGCTTCCCCACATTTCCCTCCTTTTTGTTTTGCTGGCTGTAGAAGACAGAGGGAGGCAGCAAATTTTCTTCTTTGGAATGTTGGGGTCCATGAAGTGTGTTCACTGCTCGAGTTTTGATTTTGTAGACTATAAGAAAAACAGAGAATGACAATGATAGTAATGGTTAGCCTAATTAAGAAGACAGGGTACTTATTAAGTATTAAATCTTGCCTTCTAGCAAGGTGTAGGGGATAGGATTATAAAGGGGAAGGGGCTAGGATAAGGAATGTAGTTATGTGCAGGCCTGTGGTCTGTAGACATCAGCTATTGTTAGGCAATGAGAAGGTACTGACAAGATTATGTTGAATACTGGTGGGTCGGTCTGACCATGCTTATCAGTTCTGCCTGCTGGATTCACAGCTGAGTCACCTCCCTAATTACTTTGCACATGCCTTAAAAAGAAAACTTTAAGAAAAACTTAACCCCCTTTGAGGTTTGATGGTCTGATTGATGTTTCTCTGTCTCTGGATCTGTTTTTGTTCATCAGTTTATGTTGTTCATTATATTCCATAAATGCATGCATATAAGCCTAACCAATAGACACAGACAACAGGGGGGTGAGGGCATGAGTGGGGGGTTGAGGGAGTAACCCAACAGGGAGGTGAGGGGGGATAAGGACACATGTGTAATACGTTAATCAATAAAAAAATTTAAAAAACGAATAAAATAAAAAAGCTTAACCCTTATTCACATATCCTATATAATAAAGAGGTGATATGCAAATTGACCATCATTCTAACACAAGATGGCCGCCCCCATGTGGTCAATGATGGTCGCCCTCATGTGGACACAAGATGGCCACCACAAGATGGCCAGCAGGGGAGGGCAGTTGTGGTCAATCAGGCCAGCAGGGAAGGACAGTTGGGAGGAACCAGGCCTGCAAGGGAGGGCAGTTTGGGGTGATCAGGCCTGCAGGAGAGGGCAGTTAGGGGTGAATGGGCTGGCAGAGGAGGGCAGTTGGGGGTACCAGGCCTGCAGGGGAGGCCAGTGGGGGGGGGGACCCAGGCCTGCAGGGGAGGGCAGTTGGGGAGGACCAGGCCTGCAGGGGAGGGAAGTTGGGGGCAACCAGGCCAGCAGGGAAGAGCAGTTAGGGGCAACCAGGCCGGCAGGGGAGGGCAGTTAGGGTCGACCAGGCCTGCAGGAGAGGGCAGGTAGGGGTGACCAGGCTGGCAAGGGAGGGCAGTTAGGGTCAATCAACCAGCAGGGGAGCAGTTAGGCATCTATCAGACTGGCAGGGGAATGGTTAGGGGGTGATCAGGCTGGCAGGCAGAAGCAGTTAGGGGCAATCAAGCAGGCAGGCAGGTGAGCGGTTGGGATCCATCAGTCCTGGATTGTGAGAGGGGTCCAAGATTGGAGAGGGTGCAGGCTGGGCTGAGGGACACACCTCCCCCCCTGCATGAATTTCATGCACCAGGCCTCTAGTAAGTATATGTGTTCTAAGATTTAAAATAATATGATTACTCTTCAGATTAATTCAGGTGGCTATATCTATTAGATTTATTATTCAGGATACTTCTAATTCCTTTTAAGATTTCTTTTTATAAACCTTCTATGACCTTTATAAACATTCTTATAACTTTCACAAAGTATTCCTACTCTAATCTCCTTTCTTCCTGTTATATTCCTTTCTTTATATCTCTCCTTACAATTTTTACTTCCTCAACTCTAGTTCTTTACTTCTATAGACCCTCTGTAACTTATACATAACTTTTACAATTTATATATACTTTCTGTAACTTACACATACTTTCTGTAACTTACATATACCCTTTCAGTTTGTCTACTTCACTTTCTTTTTCCTTTATCTCTATGCCTTCTATTACACAAAAATGATAAATTCCTTCTAATTAGTTATTATTAAAGGTTAGTTCTACACAGGTTCCTCTATTCATAGCTTTAGAGTAGTTTGAGTGGTGAGAGTACGTCTCAGAATCCACTTCTTCTATAGTTGGCCTATCGTCCTTGTTCTGCTCATGTCTGTCTAACTGCCTACTATATTCCCATTAAGGATCTTGGCTCTAGAGTCTTTTAGGGAAATAGGATGATGTCTTTCTTCTGTAATTACTTCCTGCTGAGGTGGGTTGAAGGTTTCTCTCAGAGCCCAGAGGTCCTTGCTTTCTGTCAGAGGCACGATGAGGCTGGGCATAAAAGGAGGTTTTGAGGGTGCCTAGAGGTAGTATTCCCTAGGTATAAGTAGGGCTTGTAATCTGGTGGAGACAAACTGTGACTATATTATAACATTTAGTATTATTGGGTAAAAGGTAGAACAGTTTCTAATAATTTCCTGTTAAAATAATTTTTCTCCCTAAAATCATTCTCATTTTTATTAAAGATTAATTTACTTACAGTATTAAGTCTAGTTATAAGTTGGTCTGATTGTTTGTATGAACACAAGAAGAATAACAGTTGATCACAACATAGACGATAAAAAAATATGCTTTGCTGGAATCTCATGAGAAAGTTTACTCCTAGGTTCAAGAAGCCAAGCCACACAGTTGCCATCAGGCTTTGCCTGCAATACCTACAGAATTGGGGTGCATTCCTCAAGTTTAGGTCCCTACAGGTGTCTTAAGGTTTTTTTCATGTCATATCTCAGGAAAGCAACCTTCATTCCCTACCTGGAAAAACTGCCATGAACCACGTGACCAAGTAAGGTACCAGGCTATTTATACAAGGGGCTGATCAGCTTCAAAGTTAATCTTCATTCCTTAAAGTTTTCTGGTGACATCCAGAGTCCTGGCATGTCTCTCTTTCAGACATGACATTCCAGTAAAGTTTCGGTTAATAAAACTACAATTGGAAACTGACTTATGTCCTTTATGAAGAAATTAGATTCTTATTGGATTCATGCAAACAAGCACATTGCTATGAGAACAATAATTACTAAAATTACAATTATTTTTAGTTTATTTAGTCTTATAATTAAATTCTTTTTCTCCTGATTTTTCTTGCCAGTATTTCTACAAATCTAGATACTTTATAGAGTAATATAAATGACATGGAATCTTGTCCTTTTTGCAAAACACAATATTCCACAATATTATAACTTATAACAATTAGTTATAAATGATAGCATAGTAGAATCTATTTAATATGCATATATAAATAAAATATAATTATTTCCTTATTTGACAGAGCTTCCCATATACCTTAAGTATAAACTTTCCTTCATAAAGAGAGAAAGCAAATCTTAAATTCAAACCCTGGGAAAGTAGTCAAATACATTATATATTACTAGTGGCCCGGTGCACAAAATTTGTGCATGGAGGGGGGATACCCTCAGCCCAGCCTGCACCTTCTCCAATCAGGGACCCCTTGGGGGATGTCCGACTGCCAGTTTGGGGTAGTCAGACACCCCTCTCGTAATCTGGGACTGCTGGCTCCTAACCGCTCACCTGCCTGCCTGCCTGATCACCCCTAACCCCTCTGCTTGCCTGCCTTATCGCCCCCAACCGCCCTCCCCTGCCAGCCTGGTTGCCCCAATGGCCCTCCCCTGAAAGCCTCATCTCACCCCCCAATGGCTTTCCCCTGCTGGCCTGATATCACCCCCAACTGCCCTTGCTTGCCGGCATGATCTCACCCCTAAGTGCTCTCCCCTGCTGGCCTAATCACCCTTAACTGCCTCTGCCTGCCTGATTGCCCCAAACTGCCCTCCCTTGCAGGCATGATATCGCCCCCAACTGCCCTCCCTTGCAGGCATGATATCGCCCCCAATCGCCCTCCCCTGCAGGCCTGATCTTGCCCCCAACTGCCCTCCCCTGCCAGCCTGATCTTGACCCTAACTGTCCTTCCCTGCCAGCCTGATTGCCCCTAACTGCCTCTGACTCGGCCCCCACCACCATGCCTTTGTCCAGAAGGAAGTAGGACGTCCGGAAGATGGCTGGTCAACCCTGTCTAATTAGCATATTACCCTTTTATTAGTATAGATAGATTATATAGGAAAGTATTGCTTAAATGGGGGGGAAGCCTTTTTCAGCAGGAGGAGATGCTCTTGGCAGACAAAAGTAAATAATCCCTATATCTGGACGGATAGCCAGCCATACGCGCTATACTGCCAAACCAGTCATTAAAAAATTGAACCACTTTCTTACACCTTACACCAAACAGCTGTTGCCCTTAAAACCCCTCCTCAGCCCCCACCTTAGGTTCTGCCATCACAGTTCACCCAAATTAAGTTCTGATTGGTCAGTTTCTATGTCAGTCAATGTCAAAAGCTCTGCCTCTTAGGCAGCCATTGGCTCCTCTCAGTTCACCCAGATTTGTTTCTGATTGGTCAGTTTCTATGCCAGTCAGCGTCTCCAGGCCTATCTCCAGGCCTTATCAGAGAGGCAGGGCTGATCATCAGCTCCTGAGGCTGCTGGTGAGGTCTGGAGAAAGAGGCAAGGGCTGACCAACAGCTGCCACAGAGGCTGCAGATCAGACCCTGCTTCTCTCTCCAGGCCTCTGTCTGGGCCTGATCCTCAGCCCCCTCAGCAGTCAGTACTGGGTCGCCATGGCTGCAGCAGTGACAGTCAGTGCTGGGTGGTCATGGTGACCCAGCATTTACTGCAGGACTGACTTCTGCAGCGCCGACCCAGCACTGAACTGCCACGGGGGCTGTGATCAGACCCTGCTTCTCTCTCCGGGCCTCTCTCCAGACCTCATCCGCAGCCCCCTCGGCAGTCAGTGCTTCTGTCGCCACAGTGCCCACAGCATTGCAGTCATCCATTCGGTCGTTTTGGACATTACAGACCATGGCTCTTTACATATATATAGACTATTATTATTAAATGGTATTAAATAATCTATTCATTTAAAGTAATCCATTTCCTGATTAATACAACATAGTTATTTTAATAATATATATGAAACCTTTCGCCAAAACCGGTTTGGCTCAGTGGATAGAGCGTCGGCCTGTGGACTGAAGGGTCCCAGGTTCGATTCTGGTCAAGGGCATGTACCTTGGTTGCGGGCACATCCCCAGTAGGGGATGTGCAGGAGGCAGCTGATTGATGTTTCTAACTCTCTATCCCTCTCTCTTCCTCTCTGTAAAAAATCAATAAAATATATTTAAAAAAAAAAAAACCTTTGCTTCCTAGGCAAATACAGGAAAACACCTTTTTTCCCCCCTTATTTTCAGCAATAGGCTTATTTTTCTAATGGAAAACATACTTATTCTTAAGAAGCATAACAGAGATAGTGAATTCCTTAGCTGAGAAACAATTCCATTTAACTTGAAAATCCCAAGCGGGCTCCAATGACTTACTGTGCAGTTATTTTCATTTTCCTACTCTTAGTTTTTGAGAGTTCCGTTGTGTTTCATTGCATTCCTGGTTCCTCCTCACACGGGGTGGGAGGGGGGCACCATTTTTCTGGGGCTGACCAGCAGCCCCTGAGCAACAGATGAATGATTACTCTGACACACATTTCTATGAAAGAGAGGACTAAGGCACTACTTGGCTATCACTGTCAAGTAGCCCTGTTTGCCTGCCTCCTTTGGCTTTTATTGTCATAACAGCTTGAACTAAAATTAACCTCTGGATACAATTAACAGGGTAAGTATTCTTGATAAATATATGCTTTTACAAGGTCGGGTCTTTAAAGACTAAACATAGGGATTCTAGCAAAACACCTGGGGGATCAGACTTGTTTGGAAAAGTCAAGGTAGGGGCTGCTGCTTTCAGCAAGGTCCCGTCAGAGGCCCCCAACCTTTCAGAGAAGCCTCCTTACAGACATTCCAACCAAGTCCCGTGCTTCCCCACACCTCCTGATTCAGTTTTGGAAGATTGTATGTTTCTAAAACTTTGTCCATTTCTCCCAGGTTGTCCAGTTTGTTGGCATATAGTTGTTCATAGTATTTGCTTACAATCCTTTGTATTTCTGTGGTGTCCATTGTTATATCACTTTTTTCAGTTCCAACGTTATTTATTTGGGTACACTCTGTATCTTGATGAGTTTAGCTAGGAGTTCATCAAACTTGTTTATCTTTAAACGAATCAGCTCTTGATTTTTTTTAATCTTTTGTACATTTTTTAGTCTCTATGTAATACATTTCCACTCTGATCTTTATTATTTCATTCTTTCCACTTCCTCTGGGCTTTTCGTGCTGTTCCCTTTTTAATTCATTTAGCTATAGTGTTAGATAGTTTATTAGTGTTTTTTCTTATTTCTTGAGAAAGGCCTGAAATGCTATTAACATTCTTATCAGAACTGCTTTCACTCTGTTCATAGTTTTTGGGAGGTTGTGTGTTCATTTTCATTTGTTTCCAGGATGTTTTTAATATTTTGCTTGATCTCATTGGTAACCCATTCATTGGTTAATGACATGCTATTTAGGCTTCATTTATTTGAGTGTTTTTAAGTTTTTTATTTCAGTTGATTTCTAACTTCATGCCATTGTTATCTGAGAAGATGCTTCATATGATTTCAATCTTCTTGAATTTGTAGTGACTTGTTTTGTGTCCAAACAAGTGTACTACCTTTAAGAATGTTTCATGTGCACTTGAGAAGAATGCAATTCTTCTTCTTTTGTGTGTAGCGCTCTATAAATATCAGTAAGATACCTCTAATGAAGTGTGTCATTTAAAGCCTCTTTTTGGGTACTTATTTTTGTCTGGAAGATCCATCCAGTGATGTCAGTGGAGTGTTAAAGTCCCCTACTATGAATGTATAGCTGTTCATCTCTCCCTTGAAGTCTGACAAGAGTTTTTTCATGAACTTGGCTGCTCCTATATTGGGTGCATATATGTTTAGAAGGGTTATATTTTATTTTTTTAATTTTTTGTTTTTTTATTGATTAAGGTATTACATAGGTGTCCTTAACCACCCATTGCCCCGCCCCAACCCACTCCCATGCATGCCCTCACCCCCCTGGTGTCTCTGTCCATTAGTTATGCTTATATGCATGCACACAAGTACTTTGGTTGATCTCTCCCCCTTACCCCCACCATCCCCTACCTTCCCTATGAGGTTTGAGCATCTGATCAATGCTTCTCTGTCTCTTGATATGTTTTTGTTCATCAGTTTAAGTTGTTCATTATAATCCACAAATGAGTGAGATCATGTGATATTTATCGTTCTCTGACTGACTTATTTCGCTTAGCATAATGTTCTCCAGCTCCATCCATACTGTTACAACCGGTAGGAATTTCTTCCTTTTTACAGCAGCATAGTATTCCATTGTGTAGATGTAATACCATTATTTAATCTACTCATCTGCTGATGGGCACTTAGGCTATTTCCAAATCTTAGCTATTCTAAATTGTGTGGCAATGAAAATAGGGGTGCATATATCCTTTCTGATTGGTGTTTCTAGTTTTTTGGAATATATTCCTAGAAGTGGAATCACTGGGTTAAATGGGAGTTCCATTTTTAGTTTTTTGAGGAAACTCCATACTGTTCTCCACAGTGGATGCACCAGTGTGCATTCCCACCAGCAGTGCACGAGGGTTCTTTTTTCTCCACATCCTCTCCAGCACTTGTCCTTTGTTGATTTGTTGATGATAGCCATTCTGACAGGTGTGAGATGGTACCTCATTGTTGTTTTGATTTGTAACTCTTGGATGATTAATGACTTTGAGCATGTTTTCATATCTCTCTTGGCCTTCCTTATGTCCTCTTTCCAAAAGTATCTATTTAGGTCCGTTGCCCATTTTTTGATTGGGTTGATTATCTTCCTTTTGTTAAGTTGTATGAGTTCCCTGTAAAGGTTGGAGATTAAACCCTTATCGGTGATAACATTGGCAAATATGTTCTACCATGCAGTGAGCGTTCTTGTTTTGTGAATGCTTTCTTTTGCTATGCAAAAGCTGTTTATTTTGATATACTCCTATTTGTTTATTTTTTCTTTAGTTTCCATTGCCCTAGGATCTGTATTGGTGAAGATATTGCTTCGGCATATGTCTAAGATTTCTCTGCCTGTGGATTCCTCTAATGTTTTTATGGTTTCCCATCTTATGTTTAAGTCCTTTATCCATTTTGAGTTTATTTTTGTGTATGGTGTAAGTTGGTGGTCTAGTTTCATTTGTTTGCATGCATCTGTCCAATTTTCCCCACACCATTTATTGAAGAGACTATATTGACTCCATTGTATGGTCTTGCCTCCTTTGTCAAATATTAATTGAGTATAGTGTTTTGGGTCGATTTCTAAGTCCTCTATTATATTCCATTGGTCTATATGTCTGTTCTTATGCCAGTTCCAGGCAGTTTTGAGAACAGTCGCTTTGTTATACAGCTTGATATCTGGTATTGAGATCCCTCCTACGTTGCTCTTCTTTCTCAGGATTGCGGCAGCTATTGGGGGTCTTTTCTAATCCATAATAATTTTTGGAGGGTTTGTTCTTGGTCTGTGAAATATGCTGTTGGTATTTTAATGGGGAGTGCATTGAATCTATAGATTGCTTTGGGTAGTATGGACATTTTAATGATGTTGATTCTACCAATCCATAAACACGGTATGCTCTTCCATCTGTCTATGTCTTCCTCTATCTCTTTTTTCAACGTCCTAAGATTTTCTGAGTAGAGGTCTTTTACCTCCTTAGTTAAGTTTATTCCTAGGTATCTTATTATTTTTTTGTGCAATGGTAAATGGGATTGTTTTTTTAATCTCTCTTTCTGTAAGATCATATTGGTGTATAGAAATGCCATAGATTTCTTGGCTTTAATTTTGTATCATGCTACATTGCCAAATTCATTTATTAAGTCTAATGATTTTTGATGGAGTCTTTAGGATTTTCTATGTACTGTATCATGTCATCTGTGAATAATGACAATTTTACTTCTTACTTCCCAAGTTGGATGCCCTTTATTTCTTCTTGTTGTCTGATTGCTGTGGCTAGCACTTCCAATACTATGTTGAACAGAGTGATGAAAGCAGGCATCCCTGTCTTGTTCCTGTTCTTAGGGGAAATGGTTTTAGTTTTTTCCCATTGAGTATGATGTTGGCTGTAGGTTTTTCATATAAGGCTTTTATTATGTTGAGGTATTATCCTTCTATTCCCACTTTGCTGAGCGTTTTTATCAGAAAGCGGTGTTGGATTTTGTTAAATGCCTTTTCTGCATCAAATGATATGATTATGTGATCTTTATCTCTCAATTTTTTTGTGATGTATCACCTTTATTGATTTGCAGATATTGTGCCAGCCTTGCATCCCTGGAATAAATCCCACTTGGTCATGGTGTCTGATCTTTCTAATGTAATGCTGGATCCAGTTTGCTAGAATTTTGTTGAGGATTTTAGCATCTATATTCAACGGGAATATTGGCCTGTAATTCTCTTTCTCTGTGGTGTCTTTATCTGGTTTTGGGATTAGGGTAATGCTGGCTTCATAGAAAGAGTTTGGAAGTGTGCCTTACTCTTGAATTTTTTTGAATAGTATGAGACGGATTGGTTTTACTTCTTCTTTGAATGTTCGGTAAAACTTCCCTGTGAAGCCATCTAGTCCAGGTGTTGTTTTTTTCCTGGTAGCTTTTTGATTACTGTTTCAATTTCATCATTAGTTATCAGTCTTTTCAGGTTTTCTTAATAACCCTGATTGAGTTTTAGAAGCTTCTATTTTTCTAAGAATGTGTCCATTTCATTGAGGTTTTCCAGTTTGTTGGAATAGATTTGTTTGTAGTATTTTTTTTTAATATATTTTATTGATTTTTCACAGAGAGAAAGGGAGAGGGATAGAAAGCTAGAAACATCGATGAGAGAGATACATCGACCAGCTGCCTCCTGCACACCCCCCACCGGGGATGTGCCCGCAACCAATGTACATGCCCTTGACCGGAATCGAACCTGGGACCCTTCAGTCTGCAGACCGACGCTCTATCCACTGAGCCAAACCGGTTTTGGCTGTAGTACTTTTTTTACAATCTTTTGTATATCTGTGGGGTCATTTGTTACCTCTTTCATTTCTGATTTTGTTTATTTGGGTCCTCTCTTTTTGTTTCTTAGTGAGCCTGGTTAGAGTTTCATCAATCTTGTTTATCCTTTCAAAGAAGCAGGTCTTGGTTTCATTGATATTTTTTATTTTTTTATTTTTTGTCTCTATGTCATTTATTTCTGCTCTGATCCTTGTTATCTTCTTCCCTCTGGGTACTGTAGGCTTTTCTTATTGCTCTCTTTATAATCTTTAAGTTGCAAGGTTAGATAATTTATTACCAGTTGTTTTTCTCTTTGTTTATTTATTTTTGATGTAGGCCTGTAGAGCTATGAACTTCCTTCTCAGGACTGCTTTCATTGTGTCCCATAGATTTTGGATTGTTGTGTTTTTATTGTCATTTGTTTTCAGGATGCTTTTCATTTCTTCTTTGGTCTCTTTGGTAACCCAATCATTGTTTAATAGCATGCTATTTAGCCTCCAAGTGTTTGATTTTATTTCATTGTTTTTATTGTAGTTGATTCCAGTTTTATGACATTATGATCTGAGAAGATGCTTGTTATGATTTCTATCTTCTTGAATTTGAAGAGACTTTGCCTGTGTCCTAATATGTGGTCTATCTTTGAAAATGTCCTGTGTACATTTGAGGAGAATGTATATTCTGTAGCTTTGGGGTGAAATGTTCTGAAGATGTCAATTAAGTCCATCTGATCTAGTGAGTCATTTAGGATTGCTGTTTCTTTGCTGATTTTTTGTTTAGAGGATTTGTCCAGTGGTGACTGTGGGGTATTAAAGTCCCCTACTATGCCTGTATTGCTATCATTCTCTCCCTTGATATCTTCTAGAAGTTGTTTTATGTATTTGGTTGCTCCTTTATTGGGTGCATACATGTTTATGAGAGTCATATCCTCTTGTTGAATTGCTCCCTTTAGTATTAAGAAGTGACCTTCCTTATATCTTGTTATGCCCTTTACTTTAAGGTCTATTTTGTCAGATATAAGTATTGCAAACCCAGCTTTTTTCTTATTTTCATTTGCCTGAAAAAATTTTTTCCATCCCTTCACAATAAGTCTTGTGAATCCTTTTTTCTGAAGTGGGTCTCTTGCAGACAGCAAATATATGGGTCATGTTTTCTTATCCATTCAGCTACCCTATGTCTTTTGATTGGAGCATTTAATCCATTTACGATTAATACTATTATTGATAAGTACTTGTTTGTCATCATTTTTATTCTTAATGTTTGTGTTCCTTCTTGCCTTTCTGTTTGTTTGTTTGTTTTCTTTTTACAGCAGTCCCTTTAGCATTTCTTACATTGCTGGCTTGGTGGTAATAAACTCTCATAGCCCTTTTTTGTCTGTGAAGCTCCTGATTCCACCTTCAATTTTAAATGATAGCCTTGCTGGGTATAGTATTCTTGGATTCAGTCCCGTGGTTTGCATCACATTGTGTATTTCATTCCATTCCCTTCCGGCCTGGTGTGTTTCTGTTGAGAATTCAGTTGATATTCTAATGGGAGATCCCTTGTAGGTAACTTTCTGTCTCTCTATGTGAGCATTTAAGATTCTTATTTTGTCATTCATGTTTGCCAATTTTATTATGATGTGTCTCGGTGTTGGTCTTTTTGGGTTCATCTTGCTTGGGACTCTTTGTGCTTCTTGGACTTGTGTGGTTTTTTTCTTGGTATTATCAGGGAACTTTTCTGTCATTATTTCTTCAAACAGGTTTTCTATTCCTTGCTCAGTTTCCTCTCCTTCTGGTACTCCTATGATGCGGATGTTGTTTTGTTTTTTGTTGTCCCAAAGCTCCTTTAGGCTCTCCTCTTGCTTTTTAAGTTTTCTTTCCAGTTGTTGCTGTGTTTGTGTTTGTTTTCCTACCTTGTCTTCTAATTCACTGATGCAGTCCTCAGCCTCTTCTAGTCTACTCTTTAAGCCATCTGTTGTGTTCTTCGTTGCAGCTATGTCATTCTTCATTTCCTCTTGATTTCTTTTCATGTTGGTGACATTCTCATTCAGCTCCTTATAATTCTCATTGAGTTGTGTGTATTTGTCATCCAGCCATTTGAGCATCCTTATAGCCATTATTTTGAATTCTTTCTCTGACGTTGCTTGCCTCCATTTCATTTAATTCCATTTCTGGTGATACCTCTTTTTCATTCCTTTTGGGATTTTTTTTTTGTCTCCCCATTTTTTCTGTAACATTTTAATTGTTTATGTTTCTTAGATCCAACTGCTTTGCTACCCAGGTTCTTTTGGGGATGATGCTACAGGTGAAGTCTCTCAGTTCTCCTGGGCTTTGTGATCTAGTGGAGATCCCTGCTTGAGCTATTTGGATTCTCTTGATTTATTTGGATTTAGAATGTTAGTGTCTTATTCATGGATAAATTCTAGGCTCGGGTTGGCAATGTGATTCACCCTTAGTTTCATTGTGCAAGCTGTTTTGAATGTGATTGTGGTTCCTACTCTTGTGCAAAAAGTTGCCTGAGTTCTCACTGGTATGTGCTCACTGTGGGTTCCCAGAGTCCATGGCCTGTGAGGAAGGAGTTGTGGTGCCTGAGGCTCAGGTACTGTAGCTTTGGCCAGTGTGGTGTGACTCTTGCTCAGTTAGTGTCACTCTGAAACACACTACGAGGGGCCCAGTGCCCGTGACAGTGGGGGGTGGATGTCTCATAGTCTGTGTTTGAGGCAGTGAGACTCTGGCCAAAGTGATTTCCCTCTCTGAATCATGAGGGGGTTCAGGATTCAGGAACTGGAGATGTGGGAATCTCGAGGTCTGTGGCTGAAACAATGTGACCTTGTCAAGGGAACCAAGTCCTTAGTAATTCACCAAGCTGTCCAGAGGTAGTTAGCTGGGAGAGGGATGTCATTGATACTACTGAGGCAGCCATGCATTCTTGGTTGGAGAGGCACACGCCCAGTGGCAGCACACAGAGGGGCCCATGAACTGTCTGCAAGGGGTGTGTGGTCGTGGGGCCTACACGCTGGATCAGAGCGATTGTGGTGTGCCACCAGCTCCATGGAGGTCAAAGTCCCCGTTTCTGCTTTGGGGGAATGTGCACCCTTGCTTGGATGTTCAAGGCCAAAGGCTGCTTACAGAGGCACCCTGGAGCCATCTGCTGGGGCGATGGGCTTAGTGGGTTCTTGTGCTGGGGTGACACTACTGCGGGGACTGGATGCCAGTGGCCAGGGTTGTGCCTTGCAGTGGGTCAGAGAAGCACCCATGGGCTGCCTGCTGGGACAACGGGCTCAGGGAACTTGTGCACTGAATTAGTGTGACTGAAGTGACCAGGGGTCAGCAGCTGAAAAAGGGGGAGTCTGAGTTTCTGCTGTGGGGCCTTGAGCCCTTGCTTGGATCCTAGTGCACCTAATGGCAGCTCACAGAGGCACCCGGGAGTCACCTGCTGGGGTGGTGTCCTCAGGGGGCCTACATGCTGAAACCATGCAACCGCGGTGTATGTGGGTAGGCAGCTGGGAAGGGGGAAGTCCAAATTTCTACTGCTGGGGCTGTGCACCCTTGTTTGGATACGAATGCTCCCATCTGGGGCTCAAGGAGGCACCCAGGAGCTATCTATAAGGGCAGTGAGCTCCGTAGGCCTGCATGCTGGAAAGGTGCAACTGCAGTGTCCAGAGGTCAGCAGCCAGGGAGGGAGATGTCCCAATTTTTGCTGCCTTGTGCCCTTGGTTGAAATTGTGTGTGTCCAGTGGGGGATCACAGAGGCACCCAGGAGTCATCTTTCAGGGTGGTGGGGCTCAGGAGGCTTGCCCTCTGGAAAGGCATGACTACAGTGTCCAGAGGTTGGCAGCTGTGGAGTGGGAAGATTCAGTTTTTGGTGCCGAGGCCTTGTGTCCTTGGTTGGATTCATGCGCTCCCAGTGGTGCCTCACAGAGGTACCCGGGAGCAATTTGCCAGGGCAGTGCACTCAGCGTGGCCTTAGTGTTGAAGCCGTGTAACAGAGGTATCTGTGGGCAGGCAGCCATAAGGGGGGGTGATTCCGAATTTCTATTGCCGGGGCTATGCACCCTTGTTTGGATACGAGTGTGCCCCACGAGGGCTCACAGAGGCACCCAAGAGCCACCTTTGTGTCCTTATGCTCAGCAGGCCTGCACACTGGAAAAGCATGAGTGTGGTGTCCAGATGTTGGCAGCTGTGTAGTGGGAAAACTCAGCTTTTGCTGCTGCACCCTTGAATTCGCACACACCCAGTGGTGGCTCACAGGGGTGCCTCGAGGCTGATTGCCAGGGTGGTGCATTCAGATAGGCCCTTGCACTAAAGCCACGTGACTGAGGAGTCTGTTGGCAGGCAGCCGTGAGTGGGGGAAGTCTGTATTTCTACTGCCAGGGGCCTTATGCTCTTGGTTGGGTTTGCGCGTGCCCAATGGTGGTATGCTCAGGCACTCAGAGGAGTCCTCGTGCTGTATCTATGCGACCGAAGTGACTGGGGAGGTATCCAGGAAGGGGGAATTCAGAATTACTACTGCCAGGGCAGTGGGCCCCTGTTTGGATAAGAGTATGCCCAGTGGTGTCACCCACTAGCAGCCTGTGGAGTGGTGGGTTCAGGCAGCCAGTGTGCTTGAAAAGTGTGACTGTGGTGCTGGAAAAGCACAATTGTAGCATCAGAAGTTCGGCTGCTGGGGAAGGGGAAGTTGCACTTACTGCTGTGGGAGCATGCACCCTTGGAGGTGGAGGTCCTAGGGTCTGCAGATCTGTGGATGGGGCAGCAGGATTTTGGCTGGAGTGTCTGCAGGGTCACAGGCAATGTCAAAGGTCTGTCTAGGTGGTGGTATTGATGACTTCCTAGAAGAGGCCGTTCTCTCCTTCAAGATGGTGTTGACTTCATGCCCAAGTCCAACAGCCCGGGGAGTGTCTGCAGCAGTGGTAGGTGTTCCCTGTCCATGAGAGTCTGGTCTACCAGCAACCTGCGAGTCCTTCTGGGTTTATCTGTCCCTCACTCATTCACACACACTCCACACACATCCACACACACTCCTTTCACCCCCTCACTCACTCACACCCTCTCTCTCACCTCTGTCCTGCCCACCGCCATCTTCTCAAGGGTTATATTTTCTTGTTGAACCATTCCCTTTAGTATTATGTGGTAGTCTTCTTTGTGTCTTCTTATGGCCTTTGTTTTGAAGTCTATTTTGTCAGATATGGGTATTACTACCCCAACTTGTTTTTTCTTTCCATTTTCATGGAATATATTTTACCATCCCTTCAGTCTCAGTCTGTGTGTACCTTTTGTTCTGAGGTGGGTCTCCTGTGGAATATATATATATATAGTATTAATATGCATAGTGTCCCCTTGGGAGTTCGACTGGGAGACTGGGAGTTCGCTCGCTCGCTATGACATGTGCTGACCACCAGGGGGCGACGTGGAACATGGCAGGTGACCAGCAGTGGTGGCGGGGCATTGAGGGAGTGAGGGAAGGAGGAGGCGGGGAGACAGGGAAGTGGGAGGAACCATGTGGTGGTGCTGCACGGGTGGCGAGGGAAGCAGGAGACAGGGAGGCATGGAATCTGATCAGCCCTGGTCGGCCCTGATCACTGGACAGGCCAAAGGACCCTAGCAGTGCACGAATTTCATGCACCAGGCCTCTAGTGTGTGTGTGTGTGTGTGTGTGTGTGTGTGTGTGTGTGTGTGTGTGTGTGTGTATTTTTTGGGGGGGGAGAAAATCATGTTTTCTTATCCATTCAGTCACCTATTTCTTCTGACTAGAGCATTTAATCCATTTACATTTAAGGTTATTATTGATAGGTATTTATAGGCATTTTATTCTCTTTATGCTTATGATCCCCTCTCCTTCCTTTTCTTCTTCTTCTTAAGGCAGTCCCTTTAACATTCTTGCATTACTGGGTTGGTGGTCATGTCACCCTTTAACCTTTTTTTTTTGCCTGAAAAGCTTTTTATTTCACCTTCAATTTTAAAAAATAGCTTTGCTGGATACTGTAGTCTTGCACTCAGTCCCTTGCTTTTCATTAGTTTGAGTACTTCATGCCACTCCCTTCTAGCCTGAAGAGTTTCTATTGAGAAGGTCACTGACATTCTAATAGGAACCCTTTATATGTAATTTTCTTTCTCTCTCTTGATGCCTTTATGATTCTTTGTCTTTAAGATTTGCCATTTTAATTATGATGTGTCTAGGTGTGGGTGTATTTGGGTTCATCTTGATTGTGACAATCTGTGCCTCCTGAACTTGTGTGATGTTTTCCTTCACCAGGTTGGGGAAGTTTTCTGTCATTATTTCTTCAAACAGTTTCTCTGTTCCTTGCTCAACTTCTTCACCTTTTTAATTCCTATAATGCAGATGTTGTCATGTTTTGAGTTGTCCCAGAGGTTCCTAAAGCTATCATCCTGCTTTCTAATTCTTTTTTTAATTCTGTTTGCTGGTCTAATTGGGTATTTATTTCTACCCTGTATTCCAAATCAGTGATTCGATCCTCTGCTTCACCCAATGTACTTTTAATAACTTACAGTGTGTTCTTGATGCCAGAGATGTTATTCTTCATTTCTGTCTGGTTATGGTTCATGGTTTCTATTTCCTTTTGCATGCTTCTGTCATTCCCACTGAGTTCCTTAAATTTTGCGCTAAACTCCTTAAGCATCTTTATAACCATTACTTTGAACTTTATGTTAATAGGTTGTTTGACTCCATTTTATTTAGTTCTTTCTCTGGATATTCCTGCTTTTCTTTCATTTGATGTTGTTTGTCTCCCCATTTTAGCGGTCTCTTTGTATATGTTTTAATGTATTAAATAGAAATGGTAGGCCTCCCAGTCTTTGTGGGATGGCCTTATGTAGAAAGCATCCTGAGGGGTCCAGTGGTACAGTCTCTCTGGATTCTCTAGGCATGTCCCTTGTATGAGTTATTTGGGATCTCATATTGTAATTTGCACTTTATTGATATCCTGTTTGTGAGAAGGATCACCCCTCTGACTTGCTAACAGTGCGGCTCAAACCCAACCTCATTGTTCCACCTTTTATACAGTTGCTGACTGAACAGAACAAGATACAGCAAGACCAAAACAAAAAAAACAAAAAAAAAATCAAGCTACACAAAATAACAACAATAGGAGAAAGTAAGAAGGAAAAAGAAGAAAGCAAAGGAAAGAAAAAATAAAAAGGATACTAAAAGACATAGCCAAAGACTTAGAGGGGATATAAAGCAAAATGGAGAAAGATGAAGACAAAAAAATGGCTATATGTAAACAAGGAGGAAGCTATAGCACCTTGTACAGCAAGAAGAAAGAAAAGGAAACATACCTGGGTCCGGGTGAGGCCGTGCGACCCTGGGACCGGGTGAGGCTGGATCCCAGGTCCAGGTGAGGCCATGCCCCTGGGTCCGGGAGAGGCCACGTGCCCTGGGGCCCGGGTGATGCTAGGTCCTGGGTCCGGGTGAGGCAGCGCGCCCCTGAATCCAGGTGAGGCCACGCCCCTGGGTCCGGGCGAGACCAAACCAGAGGGAGTTGGACCTGCATTACCACCATTTGTCCACCATCCAGAACTGAAAAGTCAGTGCTGACATGTACACATAAGGAACTGGTGGACATTGAAATTGGGTCTCAAAAGAACTGTTGGTCCAGAAAGAAACTCACTACAGACTGATTCATTTGCCTGTCAGCATAACTATTATTGCTCATCTCACATTCGGTTCTTATAAGTATATTTCTAATAACACATGATCCCACTCATCTAGGGGAAATGATGAACAACATAGACTGATGAACAAGAACAGACCCAGAAACAAGGAGGCATCGATCGGACTGTCGGGCCTCAGAGGGAGGGTAGGGGAGGGTGGGGGTAGGGGGGAGAGATCAACCAAAGGACTTGTGTGCATGCATACGAGCCTAACCAATGGTTAAGGACAACAGGGGGGTGGGGTCATCCGTGGGGAGGGGTGTGGGATGGGAATGGGGGGATGAGGACGAATATGTGACACCTTAATCAATAAAGAAAAAAATAAATAAATATGTGCTACCAAAAAAAAAGAAAAGGAAACATAAAATAAATGAAATAATAATAGTTAATTTAAAGCATAGCAATAATGGATATATTAAGATATAGATAGGAAAAATAAAACAGAAAAAAATGAGAGAGAGAAAAATGAAATAAGAAAAATTAATAATAACAATAAAAAGAGACAAAAGTAGAATAGAATCAAAGTGAAGAGAGAAAATAGAGATATGAGAAAAAAAGAAAAGAAATACAAAAAAGGGAAAGAACAAACAAAAAACAAAACAGAGGAATGAAGATGGCAACCAGCAAGACTGCAGGGAGAGAGAGTGAGAGAGCAAAAGGGGAGTGTGTGGATGTGTGTGGTGAGTGTGTGTGTGAGCTACAGACAATTAGATCCTGCAGGACTTTTGGGGCATGGCAGACTGGGCTGTCTTAGACTGTAGGACCCAGTAGCCACTTCAAACACTCACAGGCTGCCAGCGCTGGCACAGAAACCAAACCATCATGAAAGGCAGAACTGCTGTGACTAGGATTCTAGCCTCACCACCACCCAGACTGGCATCAGATGAAAATAGGACCCTACAGCCACTCTGGACAAAGACATGCTACCACAGCTGCAGACCCAGATAAACCAAAACTGCAGACATCCTGGCTTCAGATTTCTGTGAGTCACAGAGCACATCCCCTTCCCGACCAGCCTGCTGCAGTGGCATAGGAACAGCACAACATGCAGTGCATGAGCAGGCCTCCCACCGACACAGGGCGGCTGTGCAACCTGGCCCCCCTAGCAGGCCAGGTACTCTGGTTCTTGACACGCACAAGGCCACACTGAGTGCCAGTAACTTTGATTCTCGGTGTGGACTGTTTCTCATCACATGTGCACAAGGGAACTCTGATTATTGACAGATGCATGTGCACTGATTCTCGGCACAGCACACAAGGCCACACTGAGTGCCACTGACTTTGATACTCAGTGCACACACATGGGGACTCTGTTTCTTGTCATGTGTGTACAGGAACCCTGACTCTCAGCTCACAATTAAGGCTGCACCAAGTGCCAGAGATTCTGATTCTCAATTTTCATCAGGAGAACACGGGGACTCTGATTTTTGGTGCATGCATGCAATAACTCTGTTTCTCAGGCATGCGTGCAGGGACCCTGATTCTCAGCACACACGTGAGGACACTGATTCTCAGTGCACATAACTCCCACCAACCGATTGCAGCCACAGGTCTCGGTGACGCTCAGGTGGTGCAATGCTTCTGCCACACATGGCTCAGGCCCCCACAACTCTGCACTTGAACATTCTAGTGATAGCTAGAATGGGAAGACAACAAAACAATCCCCAAAGAAAAGAAAAAGAGGAATCACCAGGGAAGTAAATGAAATGGAAGCATGCAATATGTCAGAAAAAAATTGCAGAGTAATGCAGTTGTAATTCGGATGGATGGATGAGAAAACCAACAACCTATGCTAAAATCAGGAAGAAATCAAAAGTTATATAGCTACAATAAAAAACACAATGGAAGGTTTCAAGAGGAGAGTAGGAGAAGCGGAGGACTGAATTAGTGAGTTAGAAGATAAGGCAAAGAAACAAGTCCAATCTGAACAGCAACTGGAGAAAAAAATTAAAAACCAGGAGGAGAGCCTAAGGGAGCTTTGGGACAACATAAAATGAAATAACATACATATAATAAGGGTTCCAGAAGGACAAGAAGAGTAGCAAGGATTATAGAATCTATTTGAAGAAATAATGACAAAAAAACTTCCCTGACATGGGGAAGAAAAAAGTCACACAAGTACAGAGAGTCTCAAGCAAGATGAACCCCAAAAGACCCACACCAAGACACATCGTAATGACAATGGCAAATATTAACGACAAAGAGAGAATCTTAAAGGCTGCAAGAGAGAGACAGAGAGTTACCTACAAATGATCCCCCACCAGATTATCAAATGATTTCTCAACAGAAACACATCGAGCCAGGAGGGAATGGAAGGAAGTATAAAAAGTGATGCAAAGAAAAGGACTGAATCCAAGAATACTCTATCCAGCAAGGCTATCAATCAAAATTGAAAGGGAGAAGAACCAAGATGGCAGCATAGGTAAACACCTGTACTTGCTGCCTCCCACAACCACATCAAAATTACAACTGAAATACAGAATAACTATCATCCAGAACTGTGGGAAAGCTGGCTGACTGGAAGTACTATAACTAAAGAGGAAAAGAAGAAAGTGCACTGAGACTGGTAGAACGTGCGGAGTCGCAGAATGGGCTCGTCCAGCACATGGGTGTGCCGCTTTTTTAATCAGGAGGGAGATTGTCCCTGTGGAGGCCACCTGGAGGACAAGGAGTCTGAGCCCCACACCAGACCCCCAGCCCAGGGTCCCAGAGCTGGAGAAAGATGTTCCTACAGGCCATAAGAACTACAGACTGCAAAAACCAGTGTGGATTGGGGCTGAGTGACACACAGTATGCTGCACAGCCAGCTGCTCCTCTTAAAAGGCCAGCACCATGAACTGAATTTACAATATCCCATTTCCTCTGAGTTCAAGTGCCATGTCAGGCTCTTGGGGAACAAGATACCTATGAGAGAAACTGGACTGTGTGGCATCAGGGAAGGAACGCAGAGGCGGCATTCTTCCAGATGGAGGTGCTTGCAGTGGTCCTTGTTCCTGTGCTGGGACCTTCCCAGTGCAGGGTTTAATGGTGGCCATTTCTGTTTGCTCCACCCTGGTGATTCCTTGAGACCCCACCCTATCCAATATACAACCACACCCAAGCTGTGAGCAGCGGCTTTTGCATATGAATGGTCTGTCCTTTCTCAGGCTAAAAACCTGTTAAACGAGCTCCAGCTGGATCAGGGAGCCCCAAACCTGTCAATAAAAGGCCCCAAAACCTGCACCACCAGCAGCCTTCTTTGCTTCACAGCTGGGCCTCATCTGGGCACTTCCAAACCCCAAACAAAGAGGATGAATCTTCAGATCTCTCTGTAGCTACTGCTGGGTGGCCCCAGGTAGTGGATGACTTTGCACCTTGCTGGAGACCCAAGAACCAGTGTACCCAGTGGTCAGTGTGAGACCATACCAGATTACAACTCTTCACATTCATAAGTGACACAATCAAGGGGCAGATTCAGTGAGCACCAAAGCCCAATTGAAGCAAGTCCTTCTCCACAAGGGTTTCTGCTGCACAGCTGCTCCCCAACTGTAGTCACAGCTTGTGGACACATCCACTTGGCCTGGAGGTCAATTCCTCCCAGTGACACCAACTGCAATAAATGCTCAACTACAATAACACTGTGCACACAACCCACAGAGAGGTGAACCAAGAGTGTCCACCTCAAGTGATTGGGAAGGCTGAGCCATTGGGGCCTACAGGACACCTACTACACAAAGCCACACTATCAACTGAAGGAGAATTAGAAGCTACCCAATACATACAAACAAACACAGAGGAGCAGCAAAAATGCAGAGACAATGAAACATGTCACAAATGAAAGAAATGGGAGAAAGCAAACTACTGGATATAGAGTTCAAACCCACGGTTATAAGGGTACTCAAGAATCTTATAGAAACCTCTGAGGAACTTAGTGAGACTTTCAAGGATCTTAGTGAGAATTCAAAAAAAAAAAAAAGGAAAAGGACCAGTTAGAAATTAAGCATACAATGACTGAAATTAAGAATAATATAAAGGGATTCAATAGTAGATTAGAGTATCCCGATAATCAAATCAATGATTTGAAATCTGAGGAAGCAAAAAACATGCAATCAGAAGAGCAAAAAGAAATAAGAATCCAAAAATATGAAGATAGTGTAAGGAACCTCTGGGAAAACTTCAAGTGTACCTACATCTGAATTATGGGGGTGCCAGAGGAAGAGAGATAGTAAGAGACTGAAAACCTATTTGAAGAAATAATGACAGAAAAATTCCCCTACCTGATGAAAGAAATAGACTTACAAGGCCAGGAAGTACAGAGAACACCAAACAAGAGGAATCCAAAGAGGATCACACCAAAACACATCATAATTAAAATGCCAAGGGCAAAAGACAAAGAAAAAGTCTTAAAAGCAGCAAGAGGAAAACAGTTAGTTACCTATAAGGGAATGCCCATATAACTGTCAGCTGATTTCTCAATGGAAATTATGCAGGCCTGAAGGGAGTGTCAATAAATATTCAAACTGATGAATAGCAAGAACCTACAACCAAGATTACTCTACCCAGCAAAGCTATCATTTAGAATTGAAGGTCAGATAAAAAGTTTCACAGACAAGGAAAAGCTAAAGGAGTTTATTACCACCAAAACAATATTATATGAAATGCTGAAGGGTATTTTTTTAGAAGAGAAAAAGAAAAAAAACATAAAGGTAAAAAATATGAACAACAACATGGCAACAAATACATATCTATCAACATTTGAATCTAAAAATCAAATGAATAAAAAATCTTAGGAACAGAATAAACTGGTGAATGGAATAGAATCAGGGGCATGGAAATGGCACAGACTGACGATTCCCAGAGGTAAGGGAGTGTGGGGGGTGCAGGAAGAGATTAGACAAAAATCTTATATCCATGTATGCATTACCTATGGACACAGACAATAGGGTGGTGAGGCCCTGGGGTGGGGTTGGAACCAGGTTGGGGGGGGAGCTATGGGAAGAAAAAAGAGGGACATCTGTAATAATCTCAACAATGATAATTAATTTTAAAAAATTGAAGGGTAAATAAGAAGCTTCACAGACAAAAAAAAGGGGGGCAAAGGAAGTTTATCACTACCAACCCAGCAAAGCAAAAAATACTAAAGGGAATGCTTTAAAAAGAATAAATAGAAAGGGAGAAAGGAACACAGGCATAACAAGTAGAAATGGCTACAAACAAGTACCTATCAATTATAACATTAAACATAAATTGATTAAATGCTCCAATCAAAAGATATCAAGTGACTGAATGGATAAGAAAATATGACCCATAGGGGGAGATCCAAGATGGCGGCATAGATAAACATCTGGGCTACTGCCGTCCACAACAATTTCCAAAACTACAACTAAAAGACAGAACATCTATCACCCAGAACCACGGGAAAGCTAGACCGAAAGAGATGGGCACAAACAGGGCACAAACGCTGAAAAACTGAGGTACAGGGGAGCGCACGTTCGATACGAGATGGCGGTGGAGCCCAGCTGGAGGCGGGCGTTGCTTTCTTCAATCCGAAGAAAGACAAGCCCCCAATCTCTCTGAAATCCAATTTCTGGGGAGAGACTGGGCTGTATGCCATTGGGTCAGAGTGAGGGTGGCTTACTAGCAGAGCTGCGTGGAGGTAGAATTGTTGGCTGCGACAGGGCGCGAGATGGCGGGGACACGGTTGGAGGTGGCTCACTGCCAGCCATGGCTGTTTGCCATGCCCTAGCCTAATGACGCCCTGATACTCCGCCCCGCACAATCTACAAACACACCCAAGCTCCTAGCAGCGGCTTTTGCATATGGATGGCCTTCTCTATTGCAGTTTAAACTAGTAAACTTGCAACCAGGTACAGACAGCTTCAAGGCCTCCAAGCTCCAAGCAGGGAGGAGAGGACAGCAGTTCTCGCTGTAGCTCCTGCAGGGTAGCCTCAGACAGCAGCTGAACTGCACCACATTGGAGATCCAGAAGCCAATGCACCTAGTAGTCACTGACTACTAGATTTCAACTCCTCACATCCATAAGTGACACATTCGGGAGGCTGACTCAGTGAGCACCAAAGCCCCACTCAAACAAACCCTGTACCACAAGCGTGTCTCCAGCGCAGCAGTGCTTCCATTATAGACACAGCAGTTCCTCACAGCCAATTGGCCTGGAGGTCAATTCCTCCCAGTGTACCAACAGCAATCAAGGCTTTTAACTACACCAAGACTTTCCACTCAGCCCACAAAGGGGTGTACCAAGAGCGACCACCTAGGGTGGTTGGGGAAGCTGAGCTACCGGCCCCTATAGGTCACCTACCACACAAAGCCACTCCATCAACACAGGGAGGCAGCCAAAATGCGGAGACACCGAAGTATGTCACGAATAGAAGAGATGGAGGAAAGTAAACTACTGGACGACACAGTGTTCAGAACCACATTTATAAGGTTACTCAAGAATCTTCTAAAAACCGCTGAGAAACTTGAAGAAACCTTCAAGGACCTTAATGAGAATACCAAAAAAATGGAAAAGGACCAGTCAGAAATTATGCATACACTGTCTGAAATAAAGAATATACAGAAACTCAACTGTAGATCACCGTACCCAAAGAGTCAAACCAAAGATCTGGAATATGAGGAAGCAAAAAACACCCAACCAGAGAGGCAGAAAGAAAGAAGAATCCAAAAGTGTGAGGATAGCATAAGGACCCTCTGGGATGGCTTTAAGTGTACCAACATCCGAATTTTTAGGGTGCCAGAAGAAGAGAGAGAGCAAGATACTGAAACCTATTTGAAGAAATAATGACAGAAAAACTTCCCCCACGGAATGCTTTAAAAAGAATAAATAGAAAGGGAGAAAGGAACACAGGCATAACAAGTAGAAATGGCTACAAACAAGTACCTATCAATTATAACATTAAACATAAATTGATTAAATGCTCCAATCAAAAGATATCAAGTGACTGAATGGATAAGAAAATATGACCCATAGGGGGAGATCCAAGATGGCGGCATAGATAAACATCTGGGCTACTGCCGTCCACAACAATTTTCCAAAACTACAACTAAAAGACAGAACATCTATCACCCAGAACCACGGGAAAGCTAGACCGAAAGAGATGGGCACAAACAGGGCACAAACGCTGAAAAAACTGAGGTACAGGGGAGCGCACGTTCGATACGAGATGGCGGTGGAGCCCAGCTGGAGGCGGGCGTTGCTTTCTTCAATCCGAAGAAAGACAAGCCCCCAATCTCTCTGAAATCCAATTTCTGGGGAGAGACTGGGCTGTATGCCATTGGGTCAGAGTGAGGGTGGCTTACTAGCAGAGCTGCGTGGAGGTAGAATTGTTGGCTGCGACAGGGCGCGAGATGGCGGGGACACGGTTGGAGGTGGCTCACTGCCAGCCATGGCTGTTTGCCATGCCCTAGCCTAATGACGCCCTGATACTCCGCCCCGCACAATCTACAAACACACCCAAGCTCCTAGCAGCGGCTTTTGCATATGGATGGCCTTCTCTATTGCAGTTTAAACTAGTAAACTTGCAACCAGGTACAGACAGCTTCAAGGCCTCCAAGCTCCAAGCAGGGAGGAGAGGACAGCAGTTCTCGCTGTAGCTCCTGCAGGGTAGCCTCAGACAGCAGCTGAACTGCACCACATTGGAGATCCAGAAGCCAATGCACCTAGTAGTCACTGACTACTAGATTTCAACTCCTCACATCCATAAGTGACACATTCGGGAGGCTGACTCAGTGAGCACCAAAGCCCCACTCAAACAAACCCTGTACCACAAGCGTGTCTCCAGCGCAGCAGTGCTTCCATTATAGACACAGCAGTTCCTCACAGCCAATTGGCCTGGAGGTCAATTCCTCCCAGTGTACCAACAGCAATCAAGGCTTTTAACTACACCAAGACTTTCCACTCAGCCCACAAAGGGGTGTACCAAGAGCGACCACCTAGGGTGGTTGGGGAAGCTGAGCTACCGGCCCCTATAGGTCACCTACCACACAAAGCCACTCCATCAACACAGGGAGGCAGCCAAAATGCGGAGACACCGAAGTATGTCACGAATAGAAGAGATGGAGGAAAGTAAACTACTGGACGACACAGTGTTCAGAACCACATTTATAAGGTTACTCAAGAATCTTCTAAAAACCGCTGAGAAACTTGAAGAAACCTTCAAGGACCTTAATGAGAATACCAAAAAAATGGAAAAGGACCAGTCAGAAATTATGCATACACTGTCTGAAATAAAGAATATACAGAAACTCAACTGTAGATCACCGTACCCAAAGAGTCAAACCAAAGATCTGGAATATGAGGAAGCAAAAAACACCCAACCAGAGAGGCAGAAAGAAAGAAGAATCCAAAAGTGTGAGGATAGCATAAGGACCCTCTGGGATGGCTTTAAGTGTACCAACATCCGAATTTTTAGGGTGCCAGAAGAAGAGAGAGAGCAAGATACTGAAACCTATTTGAAGAAATAATGACAGAAAACTTCCCCCACCTGGTGAAAGAAATAGACTTACAAGTTCAGGAAGAGCACAGAACCCCAAACAAGAGGAATCCAAAGAGGACCACACCAAGACACACCATAATTAAAATGCCAGGGGCAAAAGACAAAGAGAGAATCTTGAAAGCAGCAAGAGAAAAACAGTTAGTTACCTACAAGGGAGAACCCATATGACTGTCAGCTGATTTCTTAACCAAAACTATGCAGGCCAGACAGGAGTGGCAAGAAATATTCAAAGTGATGAACACCAAGAACCTACAACCAAGATTACTCTACCCAGCAAAGCTATCATTCAGAATTGAAGGTCAGATGAAGAGCTTCACAGACAAGAAAAAGCTAAAGGAGTTCATCACCACCAAACCAGGATTACACAATTATCAGGGGGAAGGGGGTCTGAGGGGTGCAGGAAGAGATTGGACAAAAATCTTACATCTATGAATGAAGACAGTGGTGCAGGGTAAGGGCATGGGGTGGGGTGGGGAATCAGGTGGAGGGGAGCTACTTGGGGGGGGAAGAGGAACACCTGTAATAATCTGAACAATAAAGATTTATTTTTAAAAAAAAGAAAAGAAAATATGACCCATATATATGCTGTCTACAAGAGACCCACCTCAGAACAAGGGACTCACACAGACTGAAAGTGAAGAGATGGAAAAATATGTTTCAGGCAAATGGAAATGAAAAAAAAAAAAAAAAGCTTGGGTACCAATATTTATATCTCACAAAATAGACCTCAAAATGAAAACCATAATATGAGACAAGGAAGGCCACTTCATAATTCTAAAGGGTTCAATACAAAAAAGGATATAAATCGTAAACATATATGCACCCAATGCAGGAACATCCAAATACATAAAAAAAATTCTAGAAGATATCAGGGGAGAGATGGACAGCAATACAATCATAGTAGGAGACTTTATTACCCCATTGACATCACTTAATAAATCCTCTAGTCAAAAAATCAGCAAAGAAACAGTAATCCTAAATGACTCACTAGATCAGATGGACTTACTCAACATCTTCAGAACATCCCACCCCAAAGCTACAGAATATATTCTTCTCAAGTGAACATGGGACATATTCAAAGATAGACCACATATTGGGATACAGGAAAAGACTCTTCAAATTCAAGAAGATTGAAAGAATATCAGGAATCTGCTCAGGTCACAAAGGCATAATATAAGAAATAAACTACAATAAGAACAATCACAAAAATTCAAACACTTAGAGGCTGAATAGCATGCTATTAAACTACTAGAGGCCCGGTGCATGAAATTCGTGCATGGGGGGTGTGTGTCCCTCAGCCCAGTCTTCACCCTCTCCAATCTGGGACCCTCGAGGGATGTCCAACTGCCCATTTAGGCCCAGGTAGGATTGGGCCTAAACAGGCAGTCGGACATCCCTCTCACAATCCAGGACTGCTGGCTCCCAACTGCTCGCCTGCCTGCCTTCCTGATTGCCCCTAACTGCTTTTGCCTGCCAGCCTGATCACCACCTAACCACTCCCTTGCCAGCCTTATTGATGCCTAACTGCTCCCCTGCCAGCCTGATTGCCCCTAACTGCCCTCCTGTGCAGGCCTGGTCCCCCCCCTACTGTTCTCCCCTGCAGGCCTGGGTCCCTCCCAACTGCCCTTCCCTGCAGTCCCGGTTGCCCCCAACTTCCCTCCTCTGCCAGCCTGGTCACTCCTAACTGCCCTCCCCTGCAGGCTTGATCACCCCTAACTGCCCTCCCTTGCAGGCCTGGTCCCTCCCAACTGCCCTCCCCTGCTGGCCTGATAGCCCACAACTGCCCTCCCTTGCAGACCTGGTCCCTCCCCTACTAGCCATCTTGTGGTGGCCATCTTTTGTCCACATGGGGCAGTCGTCTTGTGTGTTGGAGTGAGGTCAATTTGCATATTACTCTTATTAGATAGGATAGAGGCCTGGTGCATGGGTGGGGGCCGGCTTGTTTGCCCTGAAGGGTGTACCAGATCAGGGTGGGGGTTCCCTTGGGGCGTGGGGTGGCCTGGGTGAAGGGCCTGTGGTGGATTGCAGGCCAGCCACGCCCCCTGGTGATCCAAGTGGAGGCCCTAGTATCTGGGATTTATTTATCTTCTATAATTGAAACTTTGTAGCCTTGAGCGAAGGCCAAAGCAGGCCAGGAAGCCTGGCTTCCTCCATTGCTGGGGAAACCCAAGACTTCTGCTCTCTCCAGCTCCGTGGCTGCTGCCATTTTTGTTGGGATTTATTTATCTTCTATAATGGAAACTTTGTAGCCTTGAGCGGAGGCTAGGTCAGGCCAGGGTTGGGGGAAAGCTTGGCTTCCTCCATTGCCAGGGAAACCCAAGCCTTCTGCTCGCTCCGTGGCCACAGCCATCTTGGTTGGGTTAATTTGCATACTTACTCTTGATTGGCTGGTGGGCGTGGCTTGTGGGTGTAGCAGAGATATGGTCAATTTGCATATTACTCTTTTATTAGATAGGATGATTGGGTTACCAAAGAGATCCAAGAAGAAATAAAGAAGATTCTAGAAACAAAGGACAATGAAAACACAACAATCCAAAATCTATGGGACACAGGGAAAGTAGTCCTGAGAGGGAAGCTCATAGCATGACAGGCCTACCTCAAAAAAAAACAAAAAAACGAAACAAAACAGACGAAAAAACAAAACAGACCAGAAAAACTGGTAATAAACCATCTAACTCTGCAACTTCAATAATTAGAAAAAGAGTAACAAGAAAAGTCCAGAGTGAGCAGAAGGAAGGAAATAATAAAGATCAGAGAGGAAATGAATGACATAGAGACAAAATAAATAAATAAATAAATAAATAAATAAATAAATAAATAAATAAAAATAAAAAAGATCAACAAAACCAAGAGCTGGTTCTTTGAAAGAATAAACAAGATTGATGAACCTCTAGCCAGGGCCACCGAGAAGTAAAGAGAGAGGACCCACTAAACAAAATCAGAAATGAAAGAGGCAAAATAACAACAAACCCCACAGATATAAGAAGAATCATAAAAAATGTATACTATGAACAACTCTATTCCAACAAACTAGTCAACCTAGATGAAAATGGAGATATTCCTAGAAACATATGACCTTACAAAACTCAACCAGGAAGAATCAAAAAATCTGAATGGGCCAATAACTATGGAGGAAATTGAAGCAGTAATCATAAAACTTCCAACAAACAAAAACCTTGGACCAGACGGGTTTCAAGGGAGTTTTATCAAACATTCAAAGAAGAACTAAAACCTATCTTCCTCAGACTATTCCAAAAAAAATCAAGAGGAAGGAATACTTCCAAGCTCTTTCTGTGAAGCCAGCATTATCCTAATCCCAACACTGGATAAAGACAATAAAAAGAAAGAGAATTACAGGCCAATATCCCTCATGAACATAGACACCAAAATTCTAGCAAATATAATCCAGCAGTATATTAGAAAGATCATACACCATGACCAAAATTGTATTTATTCTGGGGATGCAAGGATGGTACAATATCTGCAAATCAATAAACATAATATGCCACATAAACAAATTGAGAGATAAAAACCATGTAATCATTTCCATTGATGCAAACAAAGCATTTGATAAAATCAAACACACTTTCTTGATGAAAACTCTCAGAAAGGTGGGAATAGAAGGATCATATCTCAACATAATAAAAGCCATATATGACAAACCTATACCCAACATCATACTCAATGGGCAAAAACTAAAACTATTTCCCCTAAGAACAGAAACAAGACAGGGATCCCCTCACTCACCACTCCTGTTTGACATAGTACTGGAAGCACTAGCCATGGTGATCAGAGAAGAAGAAGAAGTAAAAGGCATCCAAATTGGAAAAGAAGAAGTAAAATTGTCATTATTCACAGATGACATGATATTGTACATAGAAAACCTTAACACTACATAAAAAAACTACTAGACTTAATAAATGAATTTGCCAATGTAGCAGGACACAAAATTAACACTGGGAAGTCTATGGATTTTCTATACACCAATAGTGAACTCACATAGAGAGAAACTAAAAAAACAATCCCATTTACCATTACAACATCAAAAATTAAGATAACTAGGAATAAATTTAATCAAGGTAGTAAAGGAACTGTACTCAGAAAATTCCAGGATGCTGAAAAAAGAGATAGAGGAAGACATAAACAAGTGGAAGAATATACCATGTTCTTGGATTGGTAGAATCAACATCATTAAAATATCCATACTACACAAAGCAATCTAGCAATCAATAAATTCAATGCAATTCCCATTAAAATACCAATGGCATACTTCAAAGACGTAGAACAAACTCTCCAAAAATTGATCTGGAATATAAAAAAAAAGACCCCAAATAGCTGCAGAAATCTTGAGAAAGAAGAACAAAATTGGAAGGATCACAATACCAGATATCAAGCTATACTACAAAGCCACTGTTCTCAAAACTGCCTGGTACTGGCACAAGAACAGACATATAGACCAGTGGAACCGAACATAGAACCCAGAAATTGACACAAGCCATTATGCTCAATTAATATTTGACAAAGGAGGCAAGAGCATACAATGGAGTCAAGACAGTTTCTTCAATAAATGGAGTTGGGAAAATTGGACAGATACATGCAAAAAAATGAAACTAGATCACCATCTTACACCATACACACAAATAAATTCAAAATGGTTAAAGAACTTAAATATAAGTCAGAAATCTATAAAAATATTAGAAGAACCACTAGACACCAAAATAGCAGACATTTTTCTTAGCAATATCTTTACCAATGCAGCTCCTATGGCAATGGAAACTAAGGAGTAAATAAACAAATGAGACTACATCAAACTAAAAATATTTTGCACAGTGAAAGAAGCCATCAGCAAAACAACAAGAAAGCCCACTGCATGGGAGAACATATTTGCCAATGTTATCTCGGATAAGGGTTTAATCTCCAAAATTTACAGAGAGCTCATAAAACTTAACAAAAGGAAGATGAGTAATCCAATCAAAAAATGGGCAAAGGACCTAAATAGACACTTTTTGAAAGAGGACATACAGAAGGCCAAGAGACATATGAAAACACTAGAGGCCTGTTGCATGAAATTCGTGCACAGGTGGGGGGGGGTCCCTCAGCCCAGCCTGCATACTCTCCAATCTGGGACCCCTTGAGGGATCTCCAACCGCCCATTTAGGCCCAATCCAACCATGATCGGGCCTAAATGGGTGATCGGACATCCCTCTCACAATCCAGGACTGCTGGATCCCAACCGCTTGCCTGCCTGCCTGCCTGATTGCCCCTAACCACTTCTGCCTGCCAGCCTGATCACCCCCTAACCACTCCACTGCCAGCCTGATCAATGCCTAACTGCTCCTCGACTGGCCTGATTGCCCATAACTGCCCTCCCCTGCTGGCCTGGTCACCCCTAACTGCCCTCCCCTGCCAGTCTGGTTGCCCCTAATTGTCCTCCCCTGTAGGCCTGGTCACCCCTAACTGCCCTCGCCTGCCGGCCTGGTCACCCCTAACTGCCCTCCCCTGCCAGTCTGGTTGCCCCTAACTGTCCTCCCCTGCAGTCCTGGACACCCCTAACTGCCCTCCCCTGCAGGAATGGGTCCCCCCACAACTGTCTTCCCCAGCAGGCCTGGTCACCCCCAACTGCCCACACCTGCCCTCCCCTGCCAGCCATTTTGTGGCAGTCATCTTGTGTCCACATGGGGGCATCCATCTTTGACCACATGGGGGTGGTCATCTTGTGTCTTGGAGTGAGGGTCAATTTGCATATTACTATTTTATTAGATAGGATGCTCAAAGTCACTAATCATCTGAGAGATTAAAATCAAAACAATGAGGTACCATATCACACCTGTCAGAATGGCTCCCATCAACAAATCAACCCTAGGTTAGTGCTGGAGAGGATGTGGAGAAAAAGGAACCCTCTTACACTGCTGGTGGGAATTCAGACTTGTGCAGCCACTGTGGAAAAAAAAGTTTCCTCAGAAAATTGAAAAATGGAACTTCCATTTGACCCAGTAATCCCACTTCTAGGAATATATCCCAGAAAACCAGAAACACCAATCAGAAAGGACATATGCACCCCTATGTTCATAGCAGCACAATGTACAATAACTAAATACAGTTTGGAAACTGCCTAAATGCCCATCACCAGATAAGTAGGTTAAAAAGCTGTGGTACATCTACACAATGGAATACTAAGCTGCTGTAAAACACAAGGAATTCTTACCATTTGCAGTAGCATGGATGGAACTGGAGAGCATTATGCTAAGCAAAATAAGCCAGTCAGAGAAAGGTAAATATCACATGATCTCACTCATTTGTGGAATATAAAGAACATCATGAACTGATGAACAAAAATAGATGCAGAGACAAAGAAGAATCCAACAGACTGTCAAACTACAGTGGGAAGGCAGGGGAGGGTTGGGGTAAGAGATCAACTGAAGGACTTGTATGCATGCATATAACCATAACCAATGGACTCAGACACTGGGGCGGGGGGTTGACAGCATGTGCCGGGTTTAGGGGAGCCCAGGGGGAGGTCAATGGGGGAAAAAGGAGACAGATGTACTACTATTTGTAATACTTTAAACAATAAAAAAATAAATTAATTAAAAAACAAAGCAAAAACAAAAAAATCCACTCGCACATGCACAGACCAAAAAACAAAACCCCATACACTCACACACTGAAAAACCTTTGGGTCCTCTATTTGTGGAGCTCACTGAATATTGCTCTGATGTGGAATCTGGTCCCTTGGCTTGCCTATCCTGGGCCTCTTGGGAGTTTCTCTGGTGCAGGCCAATAGGATTCACTGTCCCTTTCTGACCCTGGGCAACCTTATTGAGGTCCAATAGCTTAAATCCCCTAGTAGTCTAATGGGCAGGGACTCCTTAGCCCAGAGGTTGGGTCTGCCTCAAGTCTCGGGCCTTAGTTGTCCTTATTCTGGGCTCTACTCCCTTCCCCCATGGAGTGGGCCTCTTTGGGGGTATCCTGGTTTTGGCCAGGATGGTTTGATCAGACTTGTGGTCAGGTAGTGCCGGCAAGTTTTTTTTGGGGGGGGTTCCTCTCCTAATGCCTCTGCTCTGCCTGGTTTGCTGGCATCTCCTCTCTGCCACCTGAAGGGGTACAGATTTCCTGCCCTGAGCTTTTTCCCCTTGTTTGAGGTCCAGTTTCAGGTCAGCTCAGAAGCAACTGTTTTGCTGGTTGGAAAGAGGGCACCTCCCCTGCATTCTAGGTGGGCAGGGCTGATCTCCCAGGTCCTACTGACCATCCCACTCTATACTCACCAGCACAAGTTCCTCCAAGAAATAGAGGGTCCCCCAGGTTCAATGTTAACTGTGTCCTTCAGACTCCTCCAGTGTAGGCTGGCCCTGAGCTCCACTGCATGGCCCTTCCCACTGATCAGGAGGAGCTTCCCAAGATGCACAATGGTGGGGTGCTAGCACTGGTCTATCCAGGCACTTCATCCCTGGGCTTCCAATGCTGCACCTACTCCCTGTCTCCACAGCCAGTGCCCTGGGGTCTCCTCTCTCAGTCCCAGGCACTCTCATCTCACCCACAGATCTGCAGCCTCTTCAGTCTCCTCAAGGCCTCAGTTATAGTAGGCCCAGGGCAGGGGTGGCTACATCTACCTTCCTGTCTTCAGTGCAGTTCCCACCCCTGATCCCTGGTGGTGTTGCTGAGCAGCTGGGTTTTAGGTAGTGGTGGCAGCACAACAGGGCAAGAGTTCTTCCAAGTCAATGGTGATCATGCTGTGGTCACACAGGGTCCAGGCTGGGTCCGCAACAAGTGCTGGTGGTGGGCCAGGTGCATGGAGGTCCCACAAGTATCTGTTGCAGGTTTGTGGGGTCCCACCAGTGTTTGCTAAGGCCCATGGTCTGGGTGGTCAAGTTATCTTTTGATTTCTCCCTTGACCTCATTGTTAACACATTCATGGTTTCAGTGCCATATTATTTACCCTCCATGTGTTTGGGGGGGGTGGTTGTTGTTGTTGTTATTTTTTTTGTGTGTGTTTAACTTCTAGTTTCTTACCATTGTGGGATATTGTAGATGCCTAATATGATTTCAGTCTTCTTAAATATATTGAGACTTATTTTGTGGCCTAAAATATGATCTATCCTGGAAAATGTTCCATGTGCACTTGAAGACAGTGTATATTCTGCTGCTTTGTGCTGAATAGCTCTGAAAATATCAATTAAAATATTCTGGCCTCATGTTTCATTTATGACAGTGTTTCCTCATTGATTTTCTGTCTAAAAGATCTATCCATTGAAGTCAATGGAGTGTTTAAGACCCCAACAATGACTACATTATAGTCTATGTCTGCTTAGTTTTGGAATATTTATTAATTTATTTATTATTGAATTCATTGCAGTGACATCTATAATAATAAAAGTGTAATATGCTAATTAGACTGGATAACCAAACGACCTTCTGGACATCATTCCGGATGTCCTTCCAGATGAAGCTGTGCTGGCAGGGGCCAGGGCAGAGGCAGTTAGGGGCAATCAGGCAGGCAGGAGAGCAGTTAGGGGTGATCAGGCAGGCAGGCAGAGTGGTTAGGAGTGATCAGGCAGGCAGGCGAGTGGTTAGGGGTGATCAGACAGTCAGGCAAGCAGTTAGGGGTGATCAGGCAGGCAGGCAAGTGTTTAGGGGCAATGAGGCAGGCAGGCGAGTGGTTAGGGGCAATCAGGCAGGCAGGTGAGCAGTTAGGGGCAATCAGGCAGGCAGGCGAGCAGTTAGGGGCAATCAGGCAGGCAGGCAGAGTGGTTAGGGGCAATGAGGCAGGCAGGCGAGTGGATAGGGGTGATCAGGCAGGCAGACAGAGTGGTTAGGGGTGATCAGGCTGGCAGGCAGAGTGGTTAGGGGTAATCAGGCAGGCAGGAAGGCAAGCAGTTAGGAGCCAGCAGTCCCGAATTGCAAGAAGGATGTCCAACTGTGGGATTGGGCCTAAACTGGCAGTCAGACATTCCCCAAGGGGTCCCGAATTGTGAGAGGGTACAGGCCAGGCTGAGGGACCCCCCTGTCCCCGTGCATGAATTTTGTGTACCAGGCTTCTAGTTAGTTAATAGAATTATATAGGTTTTGAGAGAACCATGATGGCAGCATAGGTAAGCACCAGTACTCGCCACCTCTCACAACCACATGAAAATTACAATTAAAATGCAGAATGGCCATCATTCTGAATTGCCTAAAATATGACTGAATGGAAGTCCTACAACTAGAGAAGTAAAGAAGAAAAATACATTCAGACTGGTAGGAGGGGTGGAGGTACACAACAGGCTGATCTGAAACCCACGTGTGGCTTTTTTTTAAGGGAGGGATATCTCCACTGCAGAGGCCTCCTGTGAGAAGCAAGGTCTCCCAGCCGCACACCAGACTCCAGCCAAGCATTCCAGAGCTGAGAAGAGAAGTCCCATAACTTCAGGATGTAAAAACCAATGGCGATTGTAGCTGAGTGACATGGAGGCTGCTGGAGACCCAGGCAGTTCTCTCTTAAAGGGCCAGCACAAGAAATTACTTGGGCTCACTCCTTCTGGACTCCAGCCCTGGGGTGGCAGCTTTGGGAAATCCAGGACATACGGGGGGAAACTGGAATGTCTGGCATTGGGGCAGGAACTCAAGGGCAACTTTCTCCCAAATGCGGGTGCTCTCAGGGATCATTGTTCCTGTGCTGAGACCTCCCTGTTGCAGAGCTGACTGGCACCCATACCTGAGTTTCCACCAAAGTGGCTCACACTGTTTGCTCCACACTGGCAGTTCCCTGAAACTCTGCTCTATCCAATTTACTACCCAATCCAAGCTGTTTGCAATGGCTTTTCCAAATCAATGGCCTGCCCTGGATCAGGCTTCAGACTTTCCTAAAATATCTCAAACAAGCATCAACTGGCATCAGTGTGCCCCATACCTATCAATAAGAGGCCCAAGACCTGACACTATCACTGGCCTGTCTTGCTTCATAGCTTGGCCTCACCTGGGAAATTCCAAGCCCAATACAAGTAGCAGCCATCTGCAGGTTGATCTGTAGCTCCTGCAGGGCAGCCCAGGCAGTGGCTGACTTTGTGCCTCCCAGGAGGCTCCAGAGCCAGTGCACCTGGTGGACAGCTTCATGCCATGCCAGATTACAACTCTACCACTTCCATGAATGATAAGCTAAAGGGGAAGACTTGATGAGAAACAAATCCCCACTGAAACACGTCTTGCTCCCTAGGGGAGTCTCCTGCACAGCAGCTCTTCCACTATAGTTACAGCTGGTCCTCACAGCCAATTGGTCTGGGTGGAGAGTGTCAATCACTCCTAGTGATGCCAAAAGCAATCAAGAATCAACTACAATAAGACTATGCACACAGCCTACACAGGGGAACACCTAGAGTACCCAGTTCAGGTGACTGGTGAGGCTGAGCCAGTGGGCCCTACAGGACACCTACTACACAAGTCTACTCTACCAATTGCAGGAGACATAGCGGTTCTACCTAATATATAGAAACAAATACAGGGAAGCAGCCAAAATGCAGAACCAAAGAAACATGTCACAAATGAAAGAACAGAAGAAAACGAACTAACTGAAATGGAAGCAAGCAAACTACTAGATACAGAGTTCAAAACAATGGTTATAAGGTTGCTCAAGGATCTTAATGAGAGGTTCAAGGGTCTTAGTGAGACTTTCAAAGATATGCAAAAGGACCAGTCAGGAATAAATAACTCACTAACTGAAATGAAGAATAATTTACATGTAATCAACAGTAGAGTAGAGGATTCCAAGAATCAAATCAGCAATTTGGAATATGAGGAAGAAGAAACACCTAATCAGATGAGAAAAAAATGATTTAAAAATATGAAGATAGTGTAAGAAGCCTCTGTGAAAACTTCAAACATACCAACTTTTGCATTATGTGGGTGCCAGAAGGAAAAGTATGAGAGCCAGAAATTGAAAACCTATTTGAATAAATAATGACAGAAAACTTCCCCTACCTGGTGAATGAAATAGACTTACAAGTCCAGGAAGTTCATAGAGCTCCAAACAAGAGGAACCCAAAGAGGCCCACAACAAGACACATCATAATTAAAATGCCAACGATTAAAGACAAAGAGAATCTTCAAAGCAGCAAGAGAAAAGCAGTTAGTTACCAGAAGGGAGTGTGCATATGACTCTCAGCTGACTTCTCAACAGAAACTTTGCAGGCCAGAATGGATTGGCAAGAAATATTCAAACTGATGAATATCAAGGACCTACAACCAAGATTACCCAGCAAAGCTCTCATTTAGAATTGAAGGTCAGATAAGGAGCTGCAAAGACAAGAAAAAGCTAAAGAGTTCATCACCACCAAACCAGTATTACATGAAATGTTGAAAGGTATTATGTAAGAAGAGACAGAAAAAAGAGGAAGAGGAGGAGGAGGAGGAGGAGGTGGAGGGGGGAGGAGGAGGAGGAGGAGGAGGAGGAGAAGAAGAAGAAGAAGAAGAAGAAGAAGAAGAAGATATGAACAATAAAATGGCAATAAATAACATATCAACAATTGAATCTAAAAGTCAAAATAAATGTGCATAGAATCTAATGAATAAACTACAACCAGAGGTATAGAAACATGGAACAGACTGACAAATCTTAGAGGGAAGGGGGGAGGGAGGGCGGGAAGGAATTAACCAAAGATTTTATATGCATACTAGAGGCCCGGTGCACGAAATTCGTGCATGGTGTGTGTGTGTGTCCCTCAGCCCAGCCTGCACCCTCTCCAATCTGGGACCCCTTGAGGGATGTCCGACTGCCTGTTTAGGCCCAATCCATCGGGCCTAAACAGGCAGTCGGACATCCTTCTCACAAACCTGGACTGCTGGCTCCCAACTGCTCACCTGCCTGCCTGATTGCCCCTAACTGACCTCCCTTGCCGGCCTGGTCACCCCTAACTGCCCTCGCCTGCAGGCCTGGTTGCCCCCAACTGCCCTCCCCTGCTGGCCCAGTAACCCCTGCTTTCCTTTGCCAGCCTGGTCACCCCTAACTGCCCTCCCCTGCAGGCCTGGTCCCCCCCATCTGACCTTCCCTGCAGACCTCGTCACCCATAACTGTCCTCCCCTGCAGGCCTGTTCCCCCCCAATTGCCCTCCCCTGCAGGCCTGGTTGCCCCTAACTGTCCTCCCCTGCTGGCCTGGGTCCCCTCCCCCAACTGTCCTCCCCTGCAGGCCTGGTCTCCCCCAACTGACCTCCCCTGCAGGCCTGTTCTCCCCCAACTGTCCTCCCCTGCAGGCCTAGTCTCCCCCAACTGACCTCCCCTGCAGGCCTGTTCTCCCCCAACTGCCCTCCTATGCCAGCCTGGTCACCCCTACCTACCCTCCCCTGCTGGCCTGGTCCCCCCACTTCCCTCCCCTGCTGGCTTGATCACCCACAACTGCCCTCCCCTGCCAGCCATCTTGTGGTGACCATCTTGTGTCCACATGGGGGTGACCATCTTGTGTGTTGGAGTGATGGTTAATTTGCATATTACTCTTTTATTAGATAGGATATGCGTTACCTGTGGATACAGACTATAGGGTGGTGAAGGCAGATGCTTTATCTATTGAGCCAAATTGGCTAGGACCCTGCTGGTTTTTATAGCCCGAAGTTATGGGATCTTCTCTTCCAGGCACTGAAACCTTGGGCTGACAGTTTTGGTGTGGGTCTGGATTCCCTTGCACCTCACGGGAGGACTCCTCTGCCAAGATATCCTTCCTGATTAAAAATGCACCACATGTGGTTGTTGGACCACCCATTCAGCACCTTCAACCTTCCTACCAGTCTCAGTGTGGTTTCCCTTTGAATTCTCTAGCTGTAGGGTACTCTTATGGAGAGGTATGGGGCATGCTGAGATCAAGTGCTATATTAAACCAGATTTCAGGCAGTTCTGAATGACAGTTGTTCTGTATTTTAGTATTAATTTTGATATGCTTGTGGGAGGATGTGAATACTGCATTTACCTATGCCAACATCTTGGTTCCTCTTTGTACAACTAATTTTCGTACTGTCATTTTAATTATAAAATTTTAGAGCCATCTAGTCCAGCTTTTCCATTTAATTATTCAATCTGTTTTTAATGTTGCCAAGTTGTTGCTCAGCTTCTGATTGAATACTGCTAGTGACAGGGAGCTAAATTTTTTTCCCTGTGCCTGTTCTCCAGCACCCATCTTTGTATATTGCTGTTGGTCCGTATATTGAGCTACATTATTTGTTCCTCAAGTTACTTCTTATTGTGATCTGAGTAAACAGTTTAGTTTTACTTTTTTGTGATAGCTCTTCAGGTATTTGAAGACAGAAAACACATTTCTTGAATTTTCTTCCCGAGTTTAACATAAATTTTGTTTCCCCTTGTTCTGGACTTTTTACTCTAAATGAATACCAATCTGTCTGTATCCCTTATCAAAGTTGATTAAAACATACATTTGTTCCCTTTCTGCCACCTTAATGGCATTGTGTTCCCTGCTCAATTTCTTCTTTGTATCTCTGTGGATTAATATTTTTTAAAATATTAGGTTATTAGCACTGGCAGATGATTTTAATTAAAGTATATACCTTCAACTGCTCCTTTCCATAACACTGTTCCCTCCCCAGGAGATAAGTATTCTAATTTGCTGTGACATCTGGCCTAACTGTGCCTGGCATATGATGTTCCTAAAAGGTCATCTTCTGTTGTTTTTTCTTTCTGGAATAATTCAATTAGATTCAAATTGAAGATGTTTTTGAAATCTTAAATCTCTTAAGGGATGTTTTTCATAACATCTTCAAACTGGATAATCCTATATAATAAAAGCCTAATATGCAAATCGAACGATTGGCAGAACGACCAGTCGCTATGACGTGCACTGACACCCAGGGGGCAGACACTCAATGCAAGAGCTGCCCCCAACATGCAGGCCCAGGCCAGGCAAGGCTGGTGCCCATGGGGGCCCCCTGGTTGTCCCCCACCAGTTGCCCCACAGATTGGCCCTGATCACTGGTCAGGCCTAGGGACCCTACCCATGCATGAATCTTGTGCAACAGGCCTCTAGTACTACAATAAATAAATTATGGTGCATTGGATTAAATGATTGCTTCTCTGGTGTGTCAAGTTAACAGAGAGCATGAAAGCTCCCATTAGGCCCTGGGCCTATTTGGCTATCAGTAGAGAAATCCTGTCTTAATTAGATTTTTAATCCCCACTGCTCAGTGAAAACTTTAGTCAGGAAACAACCCACCCAAATGACCTTGAGTGGCAGAAAGACAATGAAAAGGAACTATACTAAGAGTCCAACATGAACAGCAGAGATAAGGGACTTCAGAAGATAATAACCAAGTCCAGGTAATCAGTAAAAGACCAATGGAAAACCATTATTTTAAATTAAGTATAGGAAACAAACCTCATACAAGACCAGAGCCAAGCAGAAAATGGACAATAACCAATAACAGGCAAAGAGTAATATTGGTAAGTTAGACTACTAAAGGATAGGACAAGGGTATATATTCCAGGTAGTTAAGATACCCACAATAAAAGTGAGGTAACACACTCAAATTATAAGTACCTACATTTATAATTATCTTTGAAGATTTTCTGTGAAGCCAGGAACTTCTGCCAAGAGTTCAGCAAAGTGCTAGGCCAGGCATCCTGGGTGTCTATCATAATGAGAACAAATGGGTAAAATATGGTGTGTGCATACCATAGAGCATTATGCAACAGGTAATAGCAAGAGATGAAATGTATGCATAGAAGTATGACTGGGTCTTAACATGATTCATAGTAAAAATTAAAAGAATTAAATCTTAGCATACCATTTACATAATTTTAAATGTATCTTTATTGTTGAAAGTAATACAGATGTTCCCTCCCCCCATATACCCATAAAACAATATACCATTCCAAAGAATACATACAAAGATACACATTTACCTCATTGAAATGGTTACCTATGAAAGACTATAGGAATAATGGGTATATATATATATATATATATATATATATATATATATATATATATGCCTAAGCGACTGTTCTACTGGTACCAATGACACTCACTGACCACCAGGAGGCAGATTGTCTGACCAGTAGGTTAGCTTGCTGCTGGGGTCTGGCCAATTGGGACTGGACGAGACAGGCCGGACACACCCTGGAGCCCTCCCGCAGTCCCTCCCCAGCCCTGATGGTGCATCAGTGGGGTCCCTTGGTCTGGCCTGAGCCCTCTGGCAATCCAGGACCCTTCAGGGGATGTTGGAGAGCTGGTTTTGGCCTGATCCCCACAGGCAAGGCCGAGGGACCTCACTGATGCACAAATCCATGCACCAGACCTCTAGTATATCAATAATGGCAAATCTGGTCAGGATGGCAGAGTAGGTGGACACTGTGCTTCCTTCCTCCAATGATCACATCAAAATTACAACCAAATTAAAGAACAATCAACCTGGAGAGTCATCTGAAGACTAACTGAACAGAAGGCCTTTAACTAAGATAAAAGAAGAAAACACACGTAAAATCAACATCATTAAAATTTCCATACTACCTAAAGCAGTCTATAGATTCAGTGCAATCCCCATTAAAATACCAATGGCATATTTCACAGACCTAGAACAAACACTCTAAAAATTCATTTGGAATAAAAAAAACAACCCTAAATAGCCGCAGCAATCTTGAGAAAGAAGAACAAAGTTGAAGGGATCACGATACTAGATATCAAGCTATACTACAAAGCGACTGTTCTCAAAACTGCCTGGTACTGGCACAAGAACAGACATATAGACCAATGGAACAGAACAGAGAACCTAGTAATCAACCCAAGACACTATGGTCAATTAATATTTGACAAAGGAGGCAGGACAGTCTCTTCAATAAATGGTGTTGGGAAAATTGAACAGATACATGCAAAAAAATGAAACTAGACCACCAACTTACACCATACACAAAAATAAACTCAAAATGGATAAAGGACTTAAACATAAGACAGGAAGCCATAAAATTCTTAGAAGAATCCATAGGCAGCAAAATATCAGACATATGTTGGAGCAATATCTTTACTGATACAGCTCCTAGGGCAATGGAAACTAAGGAGAAAATAAACAAATGGGACTACATCAAAATAAAAAGCTTCTGCACAGCAAAAGAAACCATCAACAAAACAAAAAGAAAACCCACTGCACGGGAGAACATATTTGCCAAAGTTATATCTGACAAGGGTGTAATCTCCAATCAAGAACTGGGCAAAGGAACTAGATAGACACTTCTCAAAAGCCAACATACAGAAGGCCAAGAGACATATGACAGCATGCTCAAAGTCACTAATCATCAGAGAGATGCAAATCAAAATTATAATGGGGTACCATCTCATATCTGTCAAAATGGCTGTCATCAACAAACCAACAAACAACAAGTGCTGGATAGGATGTGGAGAAAAAGGAACCCTCATGCACTGCTGATGGGAATGCACACTGGTGAAGCCACTCTGGAAAACAGTATGGAGTTTCCTCAAAAAACTAAAAATGGAACTCCCATTTGACCCAGTAATCCCACTTATAGGAATATATCCCAAGAAATCAGAAACAACAATCTGAAAGGATATGTACACCCCTATGTTCATAGCAGCACAATTTACCATAGCTAAGATTTGAAAACAGCTTAAGTGCCCATCAACAGATAAGTGCATTAAAAATGGTATTACATCTACACAATGGAATATTACACTGCTGTAAAAAAGAAAGAACTCTTACCATTTGCAACAGCATGGATGGACACGGAGAGCATTATGTTAAGCAAAATAAGCCAGTCAGAGAAAGGTAAATATCACATGATCTCACTCATTTGTGGAATATAATGAACAACATAAGTGGATGAACAAAAATAGACCCAGAGACAGAGAAGCATTGAACAGACCATCAAATCTCAGAGAGAAGGCAGGGGTGGGGAGGGATAAGAGATGAACCAAATGACTTGTATGCATGCATATAAGCATAACTAATGGACACAGACACTAGGGGTGTGAGGGCATGTGCTGGGATGTGTAAGTGGCCAGGGAGGGGTCAATGGGGGGAATGGAGGCATCTGTAATGCTTTAAACAGTAAAGAACCTATCTATATAAAAGCCTAAGTGACCATCGCAACCAAACAGACAACCAAACAGGCTGCGTGGGGCAACCAGGCTGGCAGGGGGGTTAGTGAGGGATGACCAAACAACCAAGCAGCAGGCTGCGTGGGGTGACCAGGCTGGCTGGGGGTTTAGTGAGGGATGACCAAACGACCGAGCATCAGGCTGCGTGGGGCAACCAGGCTGGCAGGGGGCGGGCATTTGGGGGCAATCAAGCTGACAGGCAGAGGCAGTTAGGGGTGATCAGGCCATCAGGGGGGGGGCAGTTAGGGGCCACCAGGCCAGTGGGGGGGGAAAGTTAGGGGCAATCGGGCAGGCAGGCAAGTGAGCGGTTAGGAGCCAGCGGTCCAGGGATCGGGGCTAAACCAGCAGTCGGACATCCCCCAAGGGGTCCTGGATTGGAGAGGGTGCAGGCTGTGCTGAGGGGACCCTCCCCCATGCATGAATTTTGTGCACCAGACCTCTAGTTTAAAATAAAAAAATAAAAATCAATGGAGAAATATCTTTGGGTCAGAATTTAGAAGAAGGAGAAGGAGGAGGAGGAGGAGGAGGAGGAGGAGGAGGAGGAGGAGGAGGAGGAGGAGGAGAAGGAGAAGGAGAAGGAGAAGGAGAAGGAGAAGGAGAAGGAGAAGGAGAAGGAGAAGGAGAAGAAGAAGAAGAAGAAGAAGAAGAAGAAGAAGAAGAAGAAGAAGAAGAAGAAGAAGAAGGAGGAGGAGGAGGAGGAGGAGGAGGAGGAGGAGGAGGAGGAGGAGGAGGAGGAGGAGGAGGAGGAGGAGAAAACACATTGAGACTCTCAGGGGTGTCAAGATGCAAAACTGGCTGCTCCTACACTATGTGTGTTGGTTGAGAATCAGGAGGGATATCTCAGCTGTAGAGGTCTCTCCTGAGGAGCAAGAGATCCCAATCTCACACTGGGGTCCTCAGTTCAGAGTACCAGTGCTGGGAAGAGGAGCCCCTGTAACATCTGGCTGTGAAAATAAGGGAGAATTTCATTCGTCTGAATGAGACATAAGGCTCCTGGAACCAAGGTGTCCACCTAAAGGGCCTGCATACAAACTCACTTGCTTGCAGACACTCACTCTGGGATCCGGTTGCAAAACAACAGCTCAAAAACACCAGAGACATGCAGGGAGAAACTGAGTTATGTGGCATCAGGGTGAGGGAAGGGGGGACAGTCACTATTTTCCTTGTGATGAGGCCTCCCCCTGACAACCAAACCTGAATCTGCATTAGCCTGGTGAGCACCACTTTCCCTATTCTGATGACTCCCTGAGACCCATTCCACCACACAATTTGTGCACCACCAGAGGCTATTTCATAGCCAGCATGGAAGTCTTTCTTTTAAAATCATAAAAGTCTGCAGCTGGCCTAGTTGTGATCTGTGCCTTAGCTGAGTGGACAGAAACACAACACTGTCACCAAATCTTAATCTTCATTAATCTGATTAAAACAGTCACTTCATGCTGGTGACTCCCTGAGACTATCTATCACCCACCTGAAGGTCTGAGGCTCTACTAGCAGCTGAGCCTATGGGCAACCAACAGGCAGTGACAAGACTCTTGGGGTGCCCTATGCTTTTTACTAAGCAGTTCCGAGCCCAGTACTCAGCAGCTGGAATAGATATGCTGCATATCCTCTCCCATGTGCCTCTGGGCCCAAGACAGGCAGTTATCAACTGCAGATCACTTTGTAGCTCTTACCAGGTAGCCTCTAGCTGGTCATAGGCAGCAACTCATCTTGGCCTGCAATATATGCCCTGCCAAGAGGCAGCAAAACCAAAACACCTAATGGCAAGCTTCAGACCACAATAGAGCACTATCCAATTAACTCCACTGCTGGCACACCCAAAGGGAGGTATTGGCAAGCAACAAAACTTGATGGGGGGGGGTGGAATTTCACTTCATAGGGTCATTTCTCACAGTCAGCAAGCCTGAGGATAAGCCCCACCAATGGATAGCCCAACAGGAATCAAGAATCAACTACAAAAAGAGGGCTCACAGGGACACTCCCAGAGCACCCAACTCACATGATCATGGAAACAGCACCACTGATCCACACAGGACACCTACTACATAAGACCATCCTACTAAGACTAGGAGATATAGTGGATCTACCTAATACACAGAAATGCATACAGAGAGGCAAGCAAAATGTTGAGCCAAAGGAACATACCCCCCAATTAAAACACATGAGAAATATCCAGGGAAAAACTAAACCAAATGAAGGCAGGAAATCTACCAGAAACAAAGTTCAAAACAATGGTTATAAGGATGCTTAAAAAATATTTAGGGGATGAATTAATGAAATCAGTAAGAACTTTATCAAATAGATAGTAAGCGTAAAGAAGGACATAGAAACCACAAAAAAGGATCAATCAGAAATGAAAAATGCAATATATGAAATGAAGAATACATTAGAAGGAACCAATAGCAGATTAGAAGAAGCAGAGGGCCGAATCAGCAATTTGGAAGACAAGGTAGCAGAAAACATACAATCAGAGCAGCAAAAGTGAAAAATAATTTTTTTAAAGGAGGATAGTTTAAGGGACCTCAGGGACAACATCAAGTGTCATAATATCCACATCATAGGGGTATCAGAAGGAGAAGAAAGAGATAAAAGTATTGAGAAAGTATTTGAAGAAATAATGACTGGAAATGTTCTTATACTGGTGAATGAAATAGACAGACAAGTCCAAGAAGAACAGAGGCCAAAACAAGGTAAACCCAAAAAGGCCCACACCAAGATACATCATAATTAACCCTTTGCACTCGCTTGCTTTTTTCTCGATTCCTTTATTCTACTCAGGATTTAATATTTTAAATACCCCAGATTTTACATAGCGTGGCAGTAGAATAAAAAACTGGAGTTTCTTTTCATACAAACTTATTTATTTGGATTTTTTATATTTCAAATTATTGATACATTCAAAGAGTAATTTTAATTTGACATCTGAGTGCAAAAGGTTAAAATGGCAAAGTTTAAAGACAAAGAGAGATTTTCAAAACAAGCAAGAGAAAGACAGTTAGTTACCTACAAGAGAGCTTCCATAAGACTGTTAGCTGATTTCTCAATACCAACATTTCAGGCTAGAAAGGATTTGCACACAATATTAAAAGTGATGAAAAATAAGGACTTACAACCAACACTACTCTACCCAGCAAGGCTATCATTTAAAATTGAAGGAGATATAAAAAGCTTCCAGATAAGAAAAAGCTAAAGGAATTCATCAACACTAAGCCAATATATATATATTTTAATATATTTTATTGATTTTTTACAGAGAGGAAGGGAGAGGGAGAGAGAGTTAGAAACATCAATGAGAGAGAAACATCAATCAGCTGCCTCCTGCACACCCCCTACTGGGGATGTGCCTGCAACCAAGGTACATGCCCTTGACTGGAACCAAACCCAGGACCCCTGAGTCCGCAGGCCGATGCTCCATCCACTGAGCCAAACCAGTCAAGGCAACACTAAGCCAATATTATAAGAAATGTTAAAGGTCTTCTTTAAGAAGCAGGAAAAAAGAGGAACATAAATATGAATAATAAAATGGTAATAACTACATACCTATTAAGAACCATTTTAAATGTAAGTGTATTAAATGTTCCGTTAAAAAGACATAGAGTAGCAGAATGGATCAGAAAAGGTGACCTCTATATATGCTGTCTACAAGATATCCACCTAAAAACAAAAGATACACACAGACTGAAGTGAAGGGATGGAAAAAGATATTTCATGCAAATGGTAATGAAAAAAACTGGGTTAGCAATACTTATATCGGAAAAAATAGACTTTAAAATAAATGCCACAAAAAGAGACAAAGAAGGGTACTAGATGATTATTAAAGGATCAATTTAACAAGAAGACATGACCCTTATAAAAATTTATGCACTCAATATACGAATGCCTAATTATATCAAGCAATTATTGATGGATACAAAGGGAGTGATCAACAGTAATAGTCATAGTATGAGAGTTTAATGCTCCATCAAAATTACTGTATAGATCCTCCAGACAGAAAATCAACAAGGGAACAGTGACCTTAAATGACAAATTAGACCTGATGGATTTAATGAATATTTTTAGAGCATTTCACCCAAAATCAGCAGAATATACATTGTTTTCAGGTGCACATGAAACATTTTCCAGGATAAACCAAATGTTAGGACACAAAACAAGTCTCAGTAAAATTAAGAACACTGAAATCATATTAAGCATCGTCTCTGCATGGAACTACAAATCAATTACAGAAAAAAATACTATGCTACAAGGCCATAGTAATCAAAACAACATGGTACTGGCATAAAAAACAGGCATATAGATCAATGGAACAGAATAGAGAGCCCAGAAATAAATGTATGCCTATATGGTCAATTTATGTCAAAGACGACAAGAATATACAAGAGGGTAAAGACAGTCTCTTCAATAAATAGTTTTGGGAAAATTGGATTGATATGTGCAAAAAATGAAATTAGATCACCTTTTTACCTCATATGCAAGAATAAAATAAAAATGGATTAAATAATCAAAACCATAAAACTTGTAGAAGTAAACATAGGCAGTAAAATCTCTGACATTTCTCTTAGCCATATTTTTTTCTGATAGATCTCTTCAGGCAAAGAAAACAAAAGACTGAATAAACAAATGGAACTACATCAAACTAAAAAGATTTTGCATAGCTAAGGAAACCATTAGCAAAATGAAAAGACAACCTACTGAATGGGAGAAGATATTCACCAATGACACATCTGATAAGGCTTTAATACCTAAAATTTATATAGAATTCATACAAATTAACATAAAAACCGATCAAGCTGGTGGGAATGTAGATGGGTACAGCCACTGTGGAAAACAGTATGGAGTTTCCTCAAAAAATTAAAAATGGAACTGCCTTTTGACCCAGTGATCCCACTTCTAGGAATACATCCTAAGAATCCTGAAACACCAATCAGGAAGAATATATGCACTCTTATGTTCATAGCAGCATTATTTACAATAGCTAACATCTGGAAACAGCCCAAGTGCCTATCACATGATCTCACTTATATGTGGAATCTAATGAACAAAATAAACTAATGAACAACATGGAAGCATGGAACAGACTGGCATAGCTCAGAGGGAAGGGGGTTGGGGAGCTGGAAGAGATTAACCAAAGAACTTATATGCATACTAGAGTCCCGGTGCACGAAATTTGTGCACGGGTAGGGTACCTGGTGATTAAGGCCAATCTGTGGCGCGACCGGCAGGGCGACCTTGTGCGGGGGGAGCCCCCACTGGCACCCGCCTTTGCAAGCCTGGTGCCACCCATTCACTGGCTCAGCACCCCCCCCGCCCCACTGCTACCAGTCACCTCCATGGGAGACGACCGGCAGGGCTAACAGGGGGCCCCACTGGCACCCAGCTTGGCTGGCCTGGGGCCTGTGGGCTGGGGCAGCTCCTGCATTGAGCATCTGCTCCCTGGTAGTCAGTGTGCATCATAGCGACTGATTGTTCCACCAGTTGTTCCGCCATTTGGTTTATTTGCATATTAGGCTTCTATTATATAGGATATGCATAGCCCATGGACACAGACAATAGTGCGGTGAAGGCCTGGAGTGGAGGCAGCAAAGGCAGTAAAATAAGGGACATCTGTAATACTCTCAACAATAAAATATTTTTTAAGTGGGCAGAAGACCTGAATAGACACTTCTCCAAAAAGAACATACAGAGGACTAATTGACATGCATAAAGATACTCAACGTCACTAATCATTAGAGAAATGCAAAACCCCAATGAGATATCACCTCACACCAGTTAATATGGCTATCAAAAATAAATCAACAAGCAAGTGTTAGCAAGGATGTGGGGGAAAATGGAACCTTTGTGCATTGTTGGTGCAACCCCAAATTGGTGCAGTCATTACGGAAAATTTTATGGAGGTTCCTCCAAAACATAAAAATAGAACTATTTTATCACCCAGCAATTTTACTTCTGAGTATTTATCCAAAGAATATGTACCATTATGTTCATTGCAGCATTATTTACAATAGCCAAGATATGGAAATAACCAAGTGCCCATCATTAGAAAAGAGGTTATATAAGATGTGGTAAATATATACAATGGAGTAAAAAAAAAAAAAGAATGAAATCTTACCATTTGTGACAATATGGATAGACCTAGAGGGTATTATGCTAAGTGAAATTAACCAGACAGAGAAAGACAAATATGATATGATTTCACTTATATGTGGAATATAAAAAGCAATATAAATGAGCACGCAAAACAGAAACAGACTCATTGATACAGAGAACAAACTGTATGATTGCCAGATTGGATGGAGGTGTTGGAGAGCTGGGTAAAAATGGCAAAGGTATTAAGAAGTACAAATTGGTAGTTACAATTTGTCTTGGGGATGTACAATACAGTATATGGAATATAGTCAATAATATAATAACTATGTATGGCTCCAGGTGGGTAATGGATTAATTGATGGGATCAATTCATAAATTATATACATGTCTAACCATTATGCTGTACATAAAACTAATATAAAATAATATTGAATGTCTACTGTAATTGAAACATTTTAAATAAATAAATGTATAATGGCAAGAAACGTGCTTGCTTTGTTTATGATGAACTGAGGAATATGGTGACATTAACCCACTGTGACTGAGACCAAAACGGTAAATAAAATGCTAGGCCAGCCTATAAAAATATGATCAGGAGATAAGAATAACAGTACTACCTAGTGACACTTCCTTTGGTAACAAAAAAATCTTACTAATAAAAGCCTAGGTGGTCCTCACGCCATCATACCATGATGCCCTCATGCTGTCACAAGATGGCTGCGTGCACAGCAGAAGTGGGGCCCGGTGGCTGCTCCGCATGGCTTCTGCCGGGGTTCCCACAGCCCCCATGCCTGTCACGGAGGCAGGACCCCCAGCTACGGCCTACATCCTTGGGACAATCCATTGCGGAACCCTGGATGGGGTGGGCGGGGCCTACCTCTTTGGGGCTATCGATCGTGGGGCTTCCACACGTGAGAGGGCATAGGCAAGGCTTGGGGAGCCCCCCCAGTGCACGAATTTCATGCACCGGGCCTCTAGTGGATTATATCTGTGCTGTCCAATATGGTAACCACTGGCCACATGTGATTACTTAGCCCTTGAAATATGACTAGTGTGACTGAGGAACTGAAATTTTATTTAATTTTAACTAATTTATATTTAAATTTAAACAGATACATGTGACTAGTGGCTACTCTGTTAGTGCAGGTTAGAAGTTGCAACTGAGCCCATATATGGCATTGAAATGGTAAATAGATGCTGTAGTTGCAGACAACACTTCTAAGAAACACTTGGAACTACCAGTAGATAAGAAAATAGAAAAGGAACTTAAGAAAACCAGGATCACTAGGAAAGCACAGCACTCATCCTTGCCTTCTCCAGGACCTGTTTTGCCCATCACTGGGTGAAACGCTAGAAGCCTGGCTCTGAGAAGTTCCTCCCTCCTGTGGACTTGGCTGCTGGAATTGGTAAGAGTTCTACAGAGCCAACTGCTGCTGCTCGGGAAATGTGAGCTTTGCAACTGAACTTGCAATGGGTGTTTCCTGTATAGACTTTAATGAGTTCAGGGCCCCAGAGTGCCATATGTATGGCTTTGGGCATCAGCCAAGATTGTCTTGTGCAGGTGTTAGAAAAGATAACCCAAGGAGCTATTTCAGAGATTCTGGTGACACAAGGGCATTTTTGCTGCCTTGGCTATGGGTAACAGTAATGAATTTTCAGAGGTCAGACTAGAGAGATAATAGTAATAGGTGATTGCTGAGGTATTGCATAATTCGAACTAGAATAGCAGCATCTATTTTTAGGCCCAACCTCTCTTCTTTTCTGATGTCTCTCCACCTTGTACCCCTAACCTTAACATTGTTCCTGGATAGTCATTCTTGTCCCATGAAGAAAATTAAAGAAATATGATAAAAATTCTTCTGATGGGAGGGAGGGGTGCATGACCCTGTGGATATATAGCTTTGGGTTCCTAGGTTTTTGGGGGGTTATTGGAATTTTCCTTTCCTGTGTTGAATAAACTTCTATAGCAGTTTAAGTAGTATTTTTGTAAATGTTCAAACTCATCTTAAAGTATTTTTCTCTACTTGTAAGTAGCTACAGTAAGAGATACCTTAGTGGATATCCGGGCCCAGTGACCTTTGGCAGTGACAGATGTGCTGGTTGTAAAAAGGTTCAGGCATCTACCAGCATATTAGTTGAAGAGTGAATGCTGTACTCTATACAAGTATACCTGCAAAAGGAGTATGATAAGGGTGGGATGTGATCTGAATCAGTAGTCTCACCACTTGCCAGGAGTTGCCTAGTAGCAAGTCCAGAGTCAAGTAGTAAGTTGTACTTGTCTTCATGTAGTGATAAAAAATGTATGCATTTTTCTAAGCCTTGGGAATATGAATTAGAGGGATTATTTTCTTTAATGAAAGAAATCTTAGTTGGTCCAGTATCCGGAAGAACTTTCCTGGATATTGACAAGGCTAGAATAATTTGAAAATAAAATAAAAATATTGAAATAATTATCTGAGCCAATCTAAAACTTAATCATACTGAGAGATACCTGCCTCTCCCTAGACTATAAGTCTTTGGCAATAAAGCTTGTCTTTTTCACTTCTGTTTTCTTCATGGCATATAAAACATTCACTAATTGTGGACATAGTTAATGTACATCCGTACTCATTTGACAATACCAGCCTTCCAACCAGCTAGTTTCCACATAAACAAGAGAGGTAAGGAAGTGGGACACTCAACTAACCCCTAAATTCAAATATCCTCATCAGTGTTGAAATATGCTGTTCTTCACTGCTTAGAACAGGATAGGTACCTCTCTTGCAAGTACACATGCTAGGTAAGCCTTAACAGCTGTCTCTAAAATTACAAAGGCCACAGATTTTACAAATGGTAGAACTGAGGTCCCCAGTTAGCTGTAACAACTTGCTCCACATCTCATTGGAAGACTGCAGTAGGGCCAAGACTGATCCCAAATTCCTGAGCCAACCTAATCGTATCACTTTTGCTCATGGAATGTTTTGTGTTTGGTTTTGTGTTGTCTTCAATTTACTTGAAACCATTTACAGATTACTCTTGTCTACTTACCTAAAAATAGCTGATCTATAAGAAAATAAGTAGATATGTCTGAAATTCTTTAGGGGTTCAAAATAAATTAATTTATTTGATGTGTATCTTCTTATATTGTTTCCTGCTTTGGTGGTTAGAATAAAATAAGAGATAACTAAAAGGCTATTTTAAAAAAAAACTACTATGCTCACTTAGGACTTTATCCAAAGCTTTTACTTATGGTATCCCTGGACCTTCCATCTCCCATCTGAAATTTCAAGTGGGGTTTTAACTAGGCATTATTAAATAGTTTAATTCATTTTAGCATTTTCAGATCAAATGACCTCCCAGCTCCACCTATCTTCCAACTCTGACTCAATATGCAGGAAACTGCTTCTACAATGAAAGGAGAAATACACCATGATTTTTTAAGTGTATATGAACATAAAATGTGTGTGGAATAAAGAAAGATTGTGCTTAGACTGGTATGCCTCAGGTTGACAAAACCCAGGTCTAGAGTCCAGAGGCTGGGAAGAACAGTATCTCCTTCCTAGATGGATTTGGGGTTTGGTTTTTTATTTACTACCTTCCACTCCTCCTCTCAAGATAAGCCAAGATATTTTTCATGTGACACTGTTTACTCCAATAAAAACAAACAAAAAGTTAGAAGCCCTCTGATTAGTGGTTATTTTTTATATGTAACTTGGTGCCATGGAGTTATTAACAAGGATATGTATATGTTACCAACACACTACGTGACATTGGGCAAGTAGTTTCTCCTTTCTTGGACTTATTTACCCAGTTGTAAAATAGGAAGTTTGGGAGTAGACTATCTTCCAAGATCCTTCTAGCCCTATAGTTCAGTGATTATATTGCTGAAAAGAATTTAAAAACATTTTTTAAAACGTTATTGTTGAAAGTATTACACATGTCCCATTTTTCCCCCATTGACCCCTTCTAACCTGCCCCTCACCTCAGAAATTCACCATGGATTATGCATATATGCATATAAGATCCTTATCCATGGATTATGCATATATGCATACAAGATCTTTTGTTTATCTCTTCCCACCCACCCCTGCCTTCCCTCTAAGATTCAACAGTCTGTTCCATGCTTCTATGTCTCTGGATCTATTTTGTTCAACAGTTTATTTTGTACAATATATTTCACATATGAGTGAGATCATGTGATACTGCCTGCCTTATTTAGCCTAACATAATACTCTCCAGGTCCTTCCATGCTGTCTCAAAGGGTAAGATATCCTTATTTATTATTGCTGCATAGTATTCCATGGTATAAATGAACCACAGCATTTTTATTCACTCACTAGAGGCCTGATGCACAAAATTCATGCACGGAGCTCAGCCCTCGTGGCCCAGGCTGCCTTGCAGCCCCAGCTGCCTCCTGACCCTGCCCCCTCCCACTGGCCATTCCGGAAGGTCATTCCAGAAGGTTGTTCTACCGTCCAGTCTAATTACCATATTAGCTCTTTATTATATAGGATTTACTGATGGGCATTGGGCTGTTTCCGGATCTTAGCTATTGTAAATTGTGCTGCTGTGAACACAGGGGTGCATACATTCTTTCTGATGGGTGTTTCAGGTCTCTTAGAATATATTCCTAGAAGTGGGATCACTGGGTCAAATGGCAGTTCCATATTTAATTTTTTGAGGAAACTTTATACTGTTTTCATAATGGCTGCACAATCTGCATTCCCACCAGCAGTGTACTAGTATTTCTTTTGCTCCACATCCTCACCAGCACTTGTCATTTGTTGATTTATTGATGGTAGCCATTCTGAAAGGTGTGAAGTGATACCTCATTGTCATTTTAATTTGCATCTCTCTGATGATCAGTGACTTTTAGCATTTTTTCACATTCTCCTGGCCATCTGTATGTCCTCTTTAGAGAAGTGTCTATTTAGGTCCTTGGCCCATTTTTAAATTGGATTGTTTGTCTTCTTTTATTAAGTTGTATGAGTTCCTTATATATTTTGAATATTAACTCCTTATCAGATGTATCATTGACAAATATGTTCTCCCATACAGTGGGCTCCCTTTTCATTTTGTTGATGGTTTCTTTTGCTGTACAGAAGCTATTTATTTTGATGTAGTTCCATTTATTTTCTCCTTAGTTTCCTTTGCCCTAGGAGATGTATCTGTAAATATATTGTCTGAGATTTTTCTGCCTATGGTTTCTTCCAGGATTTTTATGGTTTCCCAATTTACATTTAAGTTTTTATCTATTTTGAGTTTATTCTTATTTATGGGGTAAATTGGTGGTCTAGTTTAATTTTTTTCCATGTATCTGTCAAATTTTCCCAACACCATTTATTGAAGAGACAGTCTTGACTCCATTATATGTTCTTGCCTCCTTTATCAAATATTAATTCAGTGTAATGACTTGGGATTATTTCTGGGGTCTCTGTTCTATTCTATTGATTTACCATTATATGTCTGTTATTATGCCAGTACCAGGCTACTTTGATTACAGTGGCTTTATAGTAAAACTTGATATATGGTATTGTGATTCCTCCAATGTTGTTCTGCTTTCTCAAGATTACTGTAGCTATTAGGGTTTCTTTTTTGTTCCATATAAAAATTTTGGAGCATTTGTTCTAGATCTGTGAAATATGCAGCTGGTATTTTAATAGGAATTGCATTGAATCTGTAGATTGCTTTGCTTAGTATGGACATTTTAATTATGTAATTTTACCAACCCATGAACACAGTATATTATTCCACTTGTTTATATATTCCTCTATCTCTTTTTTCAATGTCCTGTGGATTTCCAAGTACAAGCCTTTTACCTCCTTGGTTAAGTTTATTCCTAAGTATCTTAATTTTTTGTTGCAATTGGAAATGGGGTGTTTGTTTAGTTTCTCTTTCTGATAATTCATTATTGGTGTATAAAAAAGCCATCAATTTTGGGGTGTTAATTCATATCCTGCTACATTGCCAAACTCGTTTATTAAATCTAGTAGTTTTTTGGTGGAGTCTTTAGGGTTTTCTATGTACAATATCATGACATCTGAGAATAATGACAGTTTTACTTCCTTCTTTCCCATTTTGATGCTTTTTATTTCTTTTTCTTGTCTGATCACTGTGGCTAGGATTTCCAGTACTATGATGAATAAGAGTGGTGAAAGTGGACATCCCTGTCATGTTCCTGTTCTTAGGGGAAATGTTTTTAGTTTTTGCCCAGTGAGTATGATGTTTGCTATAGGTTTGTCATATATGGCCTTTATTATGTTGAGATATGATCCCTCTATTCCCACTTTCCTGACAGTTTTTATCAAAAATGGGTGTTAGATTTTGTCAAATGCTTTTCCTGTGTCAATTGATATGATCATGAGATTTTTGTATTTCAGTTTGTTTATGTGATGTATAACATGTATTGATTTGCAAATATTGTATCAGTCTTGCATCCCTGGAATAAATCCCACTTGGTCATGTTGTACAATCTTTATAATATACTGCTGGATCCAATTTGCTAATATTTTGTTGAGGATTTTAGCATCTATGTTAATCAGGGATATTGGCCTGTAATTGTCTTCCTTTGTAGTGTCTTTATCTGGTTTTGGAATTAGGGTAAAGCTGGCTTCAATAAAAAGAGTATGGAAGTGTTTCTTCCTCTTGGATTTTTTTTGAATAGTTTGAGGAGGATAGGCGTTAGCTCTTCTTTGAAAGTTTGGTAAAACTCCCCTATGAAGCCATCGGAACCAGGGCTTTTGTTTGCTCTGAGTTATTTTTATTATTACTTCTATTTCCTCAGTTGTTATTTGCCTATTCAGGTTTTCTGCATCTTTCCTGATTCAGTTTTGGGAGATTGAATTTTTCTAGGAATTTGTCCATTTCATCCACATGTGCAGCTTGTTGGCATATAGTTTTTTATACTATCTATATATATAAAAGCCTAAGAGACTGTTACAACCAAACAACTGGAACGACGGGTTGACCAGTTGCTATGACGCACACTGACCATTTTATCACAAAGCAGCTCAATGCAAAAGCTGCCCCCTGGTGGTCAATGCGCTCCCACAGCCAACCTCCCATGGCCCCTCCCCCTGGCCGCCCCCCCCCATAGGCCCCAATTGGGGGGCCGGTCGGCCAACCTTCCGGGATCCCTCCCCCCAGCCAGCTGGCCCCCTGATAGGCCTTGATCACCGGCCAGGCCAAGAGACCCTACTCATGCACAAATTCGTTCACCAGGCCTCTAGTTTTCTTATAATCCCTTGTATTTCTGTGGTGTCACTTGTTACCTTTCTGCTTTCATTTCTGATTTTATTTATTTGAGTCCTCTCTCTTTTTTGTTTTTTTGATGAGTCTGGCTAATGGTTCATTAATCTTGTTTATCTTTTCAAAGAACCAGCTCTTGGTTTCATTGATTTTTGTATTTATTTTTTAGTTTCTATGTCATTTGTTTCTGCTCTAATCTTTATTATTTCCTTCTTTCTACTTAACTCTGGGCTTTTCTTGTAGTCTTGTTTGTTTGTTTTTTCTGAATCGGATGGATTTAATGGATACCTACAGAGCATTTTATCACAAAGCAGCAGAATATATGCACATTCTTCTCAATTGTCCATGCAACACTTTCAAAGATAGACCACATGTTAGGACACAAAACAAGTCTCTACAAGTTCAAGAAGTTTGAAAGCACACCAAGCATCTTCTCGGATCACAATGGTATGAAACTAGAAATTAATTAATTTAAACCTGAAAATCATTCAAACTCATGGAGGCTAAATAGCATATTATTAAACAATGAATGGATTAACAGTGAGATCAGGGAAGAAATAAAAAATTACCTGGAATCAAATGAAAATAAACACACAATAACCCAAAACTCTATGGGGCACAGTGAAAACAATACTGAGAGGGAAGTTCACAGCACAACAGGCTTACCTCAAAAAACAAGAAAAAAAACAACCAAATAAACCATCTAACCCTATATATAAAATAGCTACAAAAAGAACAACAGACAAAGTCCAGAGTAAGTAAAAGGAAGGAAGTAATAAAGATCAGAGTGGAAATATATGACATAGAGACTAAAAAAATAAAATACAAAAAATTAATGAAACTAAAAGCTGGTTCTTTGAAAAGATAAATACAGTTGACAAACTTTTAACCAGACTCATCAGAGAGAGAGAGAGAGAGAGAGAGAGAGAGAGAGAGCCCAAATAAATCCAAATGAAATAGAAGTAATAATTGACATTACATAAATACAAAGAATTGTAAAAAAAAATACTACGAACAGCTATATGCCAACAAATTGGATAACCTGGATGAAATAGATAAATTCCCAGAAACATACAATATTCCAAAACTCAATTAGGAAGAATCAGAAAACCTGAAGAGACCAATAACAACTAATGAAATTGAAGCAGTAATTTAAAAAAAAAATCTCAGCAAACAAAAGTTCTGGACCAGATGGCTTCATAGGCGAGTTCTACCAAACATTCAAAGGAGAATCAATACCTATCCCTTTGAAACTTTTCCCAAAAATTCAAGGGGAAGAGATACTCAAGCTCATCTTATGAGGCCAGCATTATTCTAATTCCAAAACTAGATAAAGACACTACAAAGAAATAAAATGATAGGCCAATAACCCTGATGAACACAGATGCCTTTAAGTTGTAGGGTTAAATAGTTTATTATTAATTTTCTTGGGGTTATTTTTTGTTTGTTTGTTTTTTTAAGGTAGGCCTGTAGTGCCATGAACTTACCTTTCAGGACTGATTTTGCTATGTCCCAGATATTGTGTTCATTTTCACTTATTTCTTGGAAGATTTTTATTTCTTTCTTGATTTCATTGGTAACCCATTCATTGTTTAATCACATGCTATTTAGCCTCCATGTGTTTGAATGATTTTCAGGTTTATTTATTGTAATTGTTTCTAGTTTCATGCCATTGTGATCTGAGAAGATGCTTGGTGTGATTTCAAACTTCTTGAATTTGTAAAGACTTGTTTTGTGTCCTAACATTTGGTCTATCTTTGAAAGTGTTGCATGGGCACTTGAGAAGAATGTATATTTTGCTGCTTTGTAAGTAGTAAGAGAGAGGTTAGAACCCATATGGGAAAAGTCAAAAGATAATTCAGCCTACAGTTATTGTACTCAACCATTAAATGTAACTTAGTGCTACCTGGAAACAAAGGCACTCTGTGATTAGGCTGTTTCCAAATCTTAGCTATTGTAAATTGTGCTGCTATGAATACAGGGGTGCATGTATTCTTTCTGATTGGTATTTCTGATTTCTTGGGATATATTCCTAGAAGTGGGATTACTGGGTCAAATGGGTGTTTCATTTTTAATTTTTGAGGGAATGCCATACTGTTTTCCACAGTGGCTGCACCAGTCTGCATTTCCACCAGCAGTGTACGAAGGTTCCTTTTTCTCCACATCCTCACCAGCACTTGTCATTTGTTGGCTTTAATTTTTGGCATTTTAATTATGATGTGTCTGGGTGTGGGCCTGTTTGGATTCTTCTTGATTGGAACTCTCTGAGCCTCCTAGACTTGTGTGACTTTTTCCTTCACCAGGCTAGGGAAGTTTTCTGCCATTATTTCTCCAAACACATTCTGTCCCTAGTTCACTTTCTTCTACTTTAGACCCACCTATTTTGTGAATATTGTTATGTTTCATGTTGTGCCACAGTTCTCTTAAGCTGTCCTCTTGTTTTTTAATCATTTTTCTTTTCTTTTTGGTTCTCTGATTGAGTGATTTTTTTTCTACCCTCTCTTCTAATTTACTGATCCTACCCTTGGCTTCCCCTAATGTGCTATGTGTTCCTTCCACTGTTTTCTTTATTAGTTCTATGTCAGTCTTCATATTTTCTGTGTCTTTTCTCATGCTCCTGAGCATCTTTGCCATCATTATTCTGAACTCTATGTCTGATAAATTTCTTATATTCATTTTCTTTAGCTCTTCTTCTGAATAATTCTCTTATTCTTTCATTTGGGAGTTGTTTTCTGGCTGCCTGTTTGGGTTTGTGACTATGTATTAGGTAGATCTGCTATGCCTCCCAACCTCCAGTGCAAGGACAGTGTCACATGCTATTTATGACTGGCCCTGAGTACATTGTTTGGAGCTATCAGCATTCCAAATCTTGTGGCTCCCTCTAATGGGGCTGGGTGACTTTGGAATGGATCAAGATGTGCACCAAGGTCTACTTTTCCTAGCCCTGGGCCCTGAATTAGATCAGGAAAAGACTCAAAGCCTCCAGAGACCTGCCTCTGCCTGCAGTGTGATTGTATTTAGTCTTGATTAGCTTCAGGCTATCAACCAGAGTGGCAAGAGGTTTTCCAACAGGGTGGTGCAGTTGCTTCTCCCTGCAGCTGATTGATATTCTCACTCACTTAAGGGGCCTCAGAGACTCCACAGGGTGGGACAAGGGGTTTTCCAGTAGGTGAGGCTTCTGCCTTTCCCCCAGGCAAAACCACCTGAATAACCAAGGTCTACCAGTCAAATATGTCCTCTGCAGCGTGAGGGAATGACTCTGCACAGGAAACCAGGGTGCCTGCCTTACAAGGTCTATGCTCAGAGCTCCCAGCCTTGACTTCTGCTTAGACGGCTCTAGTCCACTCTACCCTCCCTCTTTGGGACCCAAGGTGAGTGGCTGCACATGAAATTTTGTGTTGGCCCTTTAAGAGGGTGCCTGTATTTTCAGCCATCTCTCCCTCACAAACAGCAATCCTGCTGCTTTTCCCAGCCAGATGTTATGTGGACACCTTTCTCATTTCTGGTGCTCTGGCCTGGGGAGCCCCGCTTGGGGTTTAGACCCTAGAGTTCTCAGTGGTAACCACCCTAGGGCTGAGAAATCCCTCCAAAACTTTAGCTGCTGTCTGTGGGTGCCTGGCCAGCCCTTTCACACCTCCACACTTCCTACCAGTCTCTATGCATTCTCCACTTTCCATCCCTGGTTATCCTGGTTCTCTCCAGCTAGTCCTCAGTTGATTATTCAGGATGGGTTTGTTTGCTTGTTTGTATTTAATTGTAACTCCAGTTTGGTACTGGGAGCATCAGTGTAGCTTCCACTTACTCTACCATTTTGGAATTCTGAATTTAATAACATTTTAAAAATACAATTAACAGGATAGATTAATAGTAAGAGAGAGGCTAGAACCCATATGGGAAAAGTCAAAAGATAATTCAGCCTACAGTTATTGTACTCAACCATTAAATGTAACTTAGTGCTACCTAGAAACAAAGGTACTCTGTGATTAGGACACAATCCTTTTTTAAACTTATTCTTACAAGGTGCCATGCTACAGTAGCACAGTCCTTCCAAGTACTCACCATCTTGGACACATCAATGGGTGTTCCAGGTTGTTCCTTCTATGCTTAATGTGTCATTATACTGCCCATATGGGTCTGGTGACAAGAAGAAAGAGATTCTTTTTGGAAATAAGTGCAGTGGTCGGCAAACCATTTTTTACCTGAAAAACAGTGATTGGATTTTTCTAATACTTGTTCCTTGGACTTGAAAAAAAATCAGGCTGGAGAAGTACCCAAAATAAAAGTATTTTGTAAAGGCAAAGGAATTCAGATATTCCAGTAAAGTTGAGCTACTTATGGTCCACAATTTTAGAAATTAAGGCTAGAGGCTGGCTATTCCTGACTTGAGCCCATGAGTGCCTCTGCTTGTTTCTTTCTACCCCATATTCATGTTTTATTGAATAGTTGCCTTTCTAGCATTTTTATAGTGCTTTAACATAGACATTGCATTTTTGCATACTTTCTCATTGGTTTATGGCCTTATGCACTTGACCTTTCTGGAAATCTCTTTAAGGTGGTGTCACAAAGGATGGTACAATTCAGAATGGTGTGGGAAGGGAGGAAAGAAGAGGAAGTGAGAGCCAAATGTTGAGCCACTGAGTTCACATGAGACACAAATGCAGCCATTATAGCTGCTACCCAGGAACCTGTTACACACACACACACACACACACACACACACACACACACACATACACACACATTCTCTCTCTCTCTCTCTCTCTCTCTCTCTCTCACACACACACACACACATTCTCTCTCTCTCTCTCTCTCTCTCTCTCTCTCTCTCGTGCGCGCTCTCTCTCTCTCTCTCACACACACACACACACACACACCCACCATTTTAGACTGGTTGCCAAAAATGAAAGCAGGTGAAACATACAGAACCCTGACATCAACAGCAATACCCCATTTGCTGTTTCTGACAGGAACTGGGTAAGAATACACTAGTACAGTGGTCGGCAAACCGCGGCACAAGAGCCACATGCAGCTCTTTGGCCCCTTGAGTGTTTTAACGCCACTTCTTAAAAATAGACTCGCCCAGGCCGAAAACCGACTTCTGTGCATGGGCCACAAAGTTTCAATCGCATTGTACGTGCGCGCCCGCACATGGTATTTTGTGGAAGAGCCACACTCAAGAAGCCAAAGAGCTGCATGTGGCTCGCAAGCCGTGGTTTGCCGACCACTGCACTAGTACAATAATCATAGGAATAGAGGAAGGGACATAATATGGAAGAGAGTAAGGAATTCCCTCAAGTGTAGATCTTAGGTTCATCTCAGTATCACACAAAAGTTGAATCAGAACCCTTCATATATGTGATTTCTTCCTTGTACTTGTAATTTCAATTTTTAATGAAAAAAGGGATTATATGGCTCAAAAATGAATTACATGAATTTTAGCTTAAAAAGCCTTTACATATAATTGACTTCAATTCTCCTATTGCATAACAAATAAAACTTGGGACCAGAGAGGATAAGGAGCTTTTCTGAGGACACCCAGCTAGTTAGTGGTTGTACTCTGTCCTTTATATGATATCACTTCTTCTATATGAGTTTTATGTGCATCTTTTGAGTTTTAGAATCTTTATCATGAGAGATGAAATAGATTCATAGCATACTTTTGAGAGCTATAGGATTATTTTATTTTACTGTGATATCTCTTTTTGATGTCTCTCTGGCCCTTAATATTTTAAAAATTATATGGCTCCTCATTTAAGCATGTTTTCTGTACTTTAAAGCATAATACTGTTACAGAAGGCCGGAGAAAAACCAAGCCACACTTAGAGGAAGGGAGTTACATTTTAATTATAAATTCTGCTCAGGCCCAGAGAAAAATGTGTCTTTCAAATTCTGGGGCCCCCCAACATGGAGGAAACTTTTTCTATTTATACTTTTGCTAGCTCTTTGTCTCACAAATTTGGAAACTTCCGAGCCTTCTGAGAAAGAAGGCCTGCGTGCTGGGAAGGAGCCATGAGACCATATCTCAAGACCTGGCCTGGTGCCAGCACTGACAACTCTGTCTGGGCATAGTTTTATGGCCTCTCTGGAATGGAAGTAGTCTTATCTTCCTTATTATTTAAGCAAGCAAGCGTTTACAGAAGCCAAAATAGCAGGGTTAAAATTTCAAACAGCAGTTTTTATATAAGGTGGATGCTTCAATACCACAATATTTCTAACATGGTATCTTGAAATTCTGGTGGATATTAGAAAATGGAATTAGCCAACCAGCATTATGGATAAAAAATGTGTTCTCTTACTATTGTTGATTTCGTTATTCACCATACTGACTGCAGTTGAACTGGGAAAAATCAGACTAGACAAAACTTGGCTCGGCTTGCCTGGAAACCTTCTGTGGACCTGTTTGCTACAGCATCCCCATCTGCTTGCTCCATTTAAGCCCCAATCTATCCTGTAGATTTTCCATCTATGACAGCTTGTTAGTCTGTTGCCTCCTTACAAGAATGACAGCTTAAGTTTCATTATCCATGTTAGACCAAAAATTGGGCTTATTACTCACCTTGCTTTAATCTCGTGAAGATCCTGGCACCTGTATTACTGAGGCTACTCTGGTTTGGAATCCAACCACCTTAAATGCTCCTTTCATAACAATCTATTAAATCCCTGATCTCTCTCTCTTCTCTCCTTATGCTGACTCCTGCTCCATTACCTGGCATATCTAAATTGTTTTCCAAGTCTATACAGCACACCTCTACAGTTCTCTTTAAATCTAACATCTTTCTATTTCTATTTGTTCCTCCCTAATCTTGACTTCTCACACCTGAACATTGTCTCCTAATCTGTTTTTCTACCTCTGATTATTCCACTCTCACTGGTCCGAATGTTCTAATCATAGCATTCCTCTGATCAAAACCCTTCAGTGTCTTTCTGAATTAAGATTTGGATGATCTCCACAGTATAGCTCTTACCTTATTAGTCATATCTTCTTGTGTGTACCTGCTATTATAGCCAAACACCTACTGTTCTGTGAATTCTCCCCCATATTACCTTACCATTCAACATCATTGTCTGATCAACTTTTACAGAGTACATATCATATTTTAAGCACTCTGTGAGGTAGGCCTTGTGGAGATGGATAATACTATGCTTTTTGAAGTCATCAGATATAAAGAAGTAATATTTATATAAGGTGATAAACACAGAGGAGTTCAAAATTCTTTGGAAACACAGATATGGGAAGAAACTAATTTTGTTTGAATCAATGAATGTGTTGATTAAAAATTGAGGGAATAGGAGGAAGAGGTGAAAGGGAGGCTGTAAAGGGGAGAAAAGAAAGGAATAGGGCGAAGGGATGAGGTTGGGGAAAGCATTCCAGGCAGAGAGACTATGAGTTCAATATGCTTAAAAGCAAAAAAAAAAAAAAAATGGTCTAGCACATTAAGGGAAGAGACAAGGTTAGAATATTTGGTAGTATGGGGAGGCAAACAGAATGAAAGAGGAAAAAAAGAGAATACAACTTGAGAGGTTGAAAATTGATTGAGACGGGTGTTACATGCCAGCCAAAACAGAAATGTTTAAAGCAAGTTCTCAGGCTTATGATTCTGTAGCATTTTTTTAGAGAATAGACAGGTGTGGGGAGAGACTTATGGCATCTCTTGAAGTTCCCTTAGTCTGGAATGCCTTTCTTTCCTCTATATTTCCCCATATCCACTTCCTGAAGTAACAACCTTTAAGGTTATCTCTAATGTTGCTGCTACTACTAAAGCCTTCCATGATCTCCCTCTTTTCTAAGAGTGGAATAATTTCTCTTCATTTTGGAACTGCTATACAAACATTTTGCCCCTCTTTCACTTTATTATGCATTTGGTGGAATTTGTCTATGACTTGCTTTTCCCAATATATTCTGAGCACCTTGAGAACATGGATCTAGTCTCATTCACCTGTCTTTTTCACTACAGTGACTGGTACTAATGTGATAAAAGTAGAACATAGTTCATTATTGAATTAATTTAAACTGGTATCCCAGAGATCAGCACTATTCAAATCCCAAAGACTATGTTGTCACAGATCCAAAGACAGAAAAATGATTTATTTTTACTCCTTGCTTTTTTTCTGTTGGTAAAAGCCAAGTATAGCCCCCAACAAATGTTGGTGTGGGTCATCCAGACTCTGAAACCTGATGCTTACAGGTCCTTGGGGAAAAGCATAGCAACATACTGGGACAGGAGCTATTAGCCCTCCTCAGGCCCAACCAAGAGTGAGGACAGGTAAAAGGGGTTGCTTTTCTGGTTTAACTGAGTATTTCTTGGCCTCAAAATACCCATCTACATGTTAATGTTACTTCAAAGTCATTACACTGCATAATTGACCATGAGCAACACAGCAATTTGTTGTCCTTTATTCAAAAAGTGCTAATCAATTTTAGCTCACAATAGATTTTAAAACCTCCACAAAAGTTATCCTAAAATGCTGACTGGTGGAAGAAAGCTAAAGCAAACCCAGAGTTGGACTTGCTTTTTAAAAAAATATATGCACCGAATACAGGAGCACCCAAATACATAAAACAACTTCTAGATGATATCAAGGGAGAGATGGATAGCAAAACAATCATAATAGGGGACTTCATTTTTTTCACAAATGGAAATGAAAAAAAAGCTGGGGTTGCAATACTTATATCTGACAAAATAGACCTCAAAGGAAAGGCCATAACAAGAGATAAGGAAGGCCACTACATAATACTACAGGGAGCAATTCAACAAGAGGATATAACTCTGGTAAACATATATACACCCAATACAGGAATACCAAAATACATAAAACAACTTCTGGAAGATAGCAAGGGAGAGATCGATAGCAATACAGTCATAGTAGTGGACTTTAATACCCCACTACACCACTGGATAAATCCTCTAAACAAAAAATCAACAAAGAAACAACAATCTTAAATGACTCAATAGATCAGATGGACTTATTTGACATCTTCAGAACATTTTACCCCATTGCTACAGAATATACATTCTTCTCAAGTGCACATGGGACATTTTCAAAGATAGACCACACATTAGGACGCAGGCAAAGTCTCTTCAAATTCAAGAAGATAGAAATCAAAACAAGCATCTTCACAGGTCTCAATGGCAAAAAACTAGAAATCAACTACAATAAAAACAATGAAATAAAATCAAACACTTGGAGGCTAAATAGCATGCTATTAAACAATGATTGGGTTATCAAAGAGATCAAAGAAGAAATAAAAAGCATCCTAGAAACAAATGACAATGAAAACACAACACTCCAAAACCTATGGGACACAATTAAAGCAATCCTGAGAGGGACTTTCAGAGCTCTACAGGCCTACCTCAAAAAACAAGAAAAAAATGGTAATAAATTTTCTAACCTTTAAACTTAAATAATTAGAAAGAGAGCAACAAGACAAGCCCACATAACCAGAAGGAAGGAGATAATAAAGATCAGAGCAGATAAATGACATAGAGACCAAAAAAAAAAAAAAAAAAAAAAAAAAAACCCCAAAACAAAAAAACAACAATACAAATGATCAATGAAACCAAGAGCTGGTTCTTTGAAAGGATAAACAAGATTGATGAAACTCTAGCCAGGCTCACCAAGAAACAAAGAGAGAGGACCCAAATAAACAAAATTAGAAATGAAAGAGGTGAAGTAACAACTTAGCGCACTGATGTACAAAGGATTGTAAAAAAAATACTATGAACAACTCTACTCCAACAAACTGGACAACCTCAACGAAATGGACACATTCCTAGAAAAATACAAGCTTTCAAAACTCAATCGGGAAGACTCAAAAAACCTGAATAGGCTGATAACTACTGATGAAATTGAAACAGTAACCTAAAAGCTTCCAGCAAACAAAAGCCCTGGACAAGATGGCTTCACAGGGGAGTTATCAAACATTCAAGAATAACTAAAACCAATCCTCCTCAGACTATTCCAAAAAATGCGAGAGGAAGAAACACTTCCAAGCTCTTTCTATGAAGCCAGCATTATCCTAATCCCAAAACCAGATAAAGACACCAAAAAGAAAGAGAATTGCAGGCCAATATCTCAGATGAACATAGATGCTAAAATCCTCAACAAAATTCTAGCAAACCGGATCCAGCATTACATTAGAAAGATAATATCCCATGACCAAGTGGGATTCATTCCAGGAATGCAAGGCTAGTACAATATCCACAAATCAATAAATGCTATTTATCACATAAACAAATTGAGAGGCAATAATCACATAATCATATCAATTGATGAAGAAAAGGCATTTGACAAAGTCCAACACCCTTTTCTGATAAAAACACTCAGCAAAGTGGGAACAGAAGTATCATACCTCAACAAAATAAAAGCCTTATATGACAAACCTACAGCCAACATCATACTCAATGGGCAAAAACTAAAACTATTTCCCCTAAGAACAGGAACAAGACAGGGATGCCCGCTTTCACCACTCTGGTTCTACATAGTATTGGAAGTGCTAGCAACAGTGATCAGACAAGAAGAAGAAATAAATGGCATCCAAATTGGAAAAGAAGTAACACTGTCATTATTCTCAGATGACATGATACTGTACATAGAAAACCCTAAAGACTCCATTAAAAAATTATTAGACTTAATAAATGAATTCAGCAATGTAGCAAGATACAAAATTAATGCCAAGAAATCTATGGTATTTTTATACACCAATAGTGAACTTACAGAAAGAGAGAATAAAAAAACAATCCGATTTACCATTGCACACAAAAAATTAAGATACATAGGAATAAAGTTAACTAGAGGTAAAAGACCTCTTCTCAGAAAAATAAAGGATGTTGAAAAAAGGGAGAGAGGAAGACATAAACAGATGGAAGAACATACTGTGTTCATGGATTGGTAGAATCAACATCATGAAAATATCCATACTACCCAAAGCAATCTATAGATCAATGCACTCCCCATTAAAATACCAACAGCATATTTCACAGACCTAGAATGAACTCTCCAAAAATTCATCTAGAATAAAAAATACCCCAAATAGCTGCAGCAATCCTGAGAAAGAAGAACAAAGTAGGTGGGATCTCAATACCAGATTTCAAGCTGTATTACAAGGCCACTGTTCTCAAAACTGCCTGGTACTGGCACAAGAACAGACATATAGATCAATGAAACCGAACAGAAAACCCAGAAATAAACCCAAACACTATGTTTAATTAATATTTGACAAAGGAGGCAAGAGCATACAATGGAGTCAAGACAGTCTCTTCAATAAATGGTATTGGGAAAATTGGACAGATACATGCAAAAAATGAAACTAGACTACCAACTTACACCATACACAAAAATAAACTCAAAATGCATCAAGGACTTAAATATAAGATGGGAAACCATAAAAATACTAGAGGAATCCATAGGCAGCAAAATCTCAGACATATGCTGAAGCAATTTCTTCACTGATACCGCTCCTAGGGCAATGGAAACTAAAGAGAAAATAAACAAATGGGACTACATCAAAATAAAAAGCTTTTGCACAGCAAAAGAAACCATCAACAAAACAACAGGAAAACCCACTGCATGGGAGAACACATTTGCCAATGTATCTCCGATAAGGGTGTAATCGCCAACATTTACAAGGAACTCATACAAATTAAGAAAAGGAAGATGAACAACCCAATCAAAAAATGGGCAATGGACCTAAATAGATACTTTTCGAAAGAGGACATAAGGAAGGCAAAGAGACAAATGAAAACATGCTCAAAGTAACTAATCATCAGAAAGATGCAAATCAAAACCACAATGAGGTAACACCTCACACCTGTTAGACTGGCTATTATCAACAAATCAACAAACAGCAAGTGCTGGTGAGGATGTGAAGAACAGGGAACCCTCATGCACTGCAGGTGGGAATGCCGATGGGTGCAGCCACTATGGAGAACAGTATGGAGTGTCCTCAAAAAACTAAACATGGAATTCCCATTTGACCCAGTCATCCCACTTCTAGGAATATATCTTAAGAAACTAGAAACACCAATCAGAAAGGATATATGCACCCCTATGTTCATAGCAGCACAATTTACAATAGCTGAAAGAGAGACAAAATGGTGGCAGAATAGACATATGTGTCCTGAGTCTTGTCCCAGAGCAGATAGAAGGAACAGCTGAAATGAGTAACATCCAACCTGAATTGGCGAAGGAGACTCGGAGGGTGAGACAGTTTGCATCCGGGAATGGCATAGGATCCCTGGAAAAGGCCCAGGGCACTGCAACCACGTGACCAGCAGACACATGAGCAGCCTGCTCCTGTCTAAGGAGCAGCAGCCCCACGAGCAGCCCACCCCAGGCCTAAGAGCAGCAGCCTCACATGGCCTGTCCAAGGAGCAGCAGCTATGTGAGTGGCCCACACCCAGTCCAAGGAGCAGCATCCCCATGAGCAGCCCACACCAGGCCTAAGAGCAGCAGCCTCATATGGCTGGCCCCTGTCCAAGGAGCAGCAGCTGCATAAGTGGCTCACTCCCCTGTCTGAGGAGCAACAATGACGCTAGCAGCCCGCCCCATCTGAGGAGCAGCAGCCGCAAGAGCAGCCTGCCCACATTTGAAGAGCAGCAGCCCCGTGAAGCCCGCCCCCATCCGAGGAGCAGCAGCTGCACACAGCCCGCACCCTGTACCTGTCCGAGGAGCAGCAGCCGCGTGAGCAGCCTGACCCCATCTGAGGAGCAGGAGCTGTGTGAGCAGCCTGCCCACGTATGAGAAACAGCAGCACCGTAAGCAGCCCAGACCCATTTGAGGAGCAGCAGCCACCCGAACAGCCCACCCCAGACTAAGGAGCAGCAGCCACATGAGCAGACCACACATGTCCAAGGAGCAGCAGCCCTGCGCAGCCCACATTGGTCCGAGGAGCAGCAGTCACATGCAGCCTGAACAGGTCTGACGAGGAGCTGCTGGGTGAGCTGCCCACCCCCAGCCAAGGAGCAGCAGCTGCACATGCAGCTCATTCCCGCCCAAGGAGAAGCAGCCAAGCAAGCAGCCCATCCCTTATCCAAGGAGCAGCAGCTGTGTGAACAGCTCATCCCTATACGAGGAACAGCAGTGCCACAAGCAGCCTGCCCCCATTCGAGGAGCAGCAGCTGCCCGAGCAGTCCACGCAAGACCAAGGAGCAGCAGCCACATGAGCAGACAGCCCATGTCTGAGGAGCAGCAGTCCTGCGCAGCCTGAACTGGTCCAAGGAGCAGCAGCCACATGCAGCCTACACCTAACCAATGAGCAGCAGCTGGGTGAGAGGCCCACCCCCATCCGAGGAGCAGCAGTCGCATGTCATCTCACTCCTGGCTGAGGAGCAGCAGCCACACAAGCAGCCTGTCTCCCATCTGAAGAGCAGCAGCTGCACGAGGAGCCCGGACCCATATGAGGAGCACCAACCTGGCAAGCAACCTGCTCCTGTCCAACAAACAGCAGCCTCATGAGCAGCCTGCCCCATCTGAGGAACAGTATCTGCGTGCAGCCAGCCCTGATCTGAGGAGCAGCAGCCACGTGAGCAGTCCACCCCTGTCTGAGGAGCAGCAGCCACGTGAGCAGCCCACCCCCACCAGCCAGAGGAAACACCACTGCTGCAAACAACATCCACCAGAGGAGCAGCTGCCAACTGAGGAGCAGCCACTTCAGTGACCGCCTGAAGAGCAACCGCAGACCAAGGAGCCACTGCCACCCAAGAGGCAGCCCCAGCACTACTCAACATGTAGATCAGTCAGTGAGATAAAAAATGGGTAGACAAAGAAATTCCCAAAGGAAAGAAAAGGAGGAATTGCCAGAAAAACAGCTAAGCAAAACAGAGGCAAGCAATATGTCAGAAAAAGAATTCAGAATAAGGGTCATACAGTTCATAAAACGGATGGAGGAAAAATATCAACAACTTATGTAAGAATCAAGAAGAAATGAAGAGTGATATAGCTGCAATAAAAAACACCATGGAAAGTTTCAACAGTAGACTAGGAGAAGCAGAGGAACAAATTAGCAAATTAGAATACAGGGAAGCAAAACGCACCCAAACTAAACTGCAATTGGAGAAAAAAATTGAAAGACAGGAGGAGAGGCTAAGAGAGCTATGGGGCAACATGAAACGAAGCAACATATGAGTAATAGGGGGTGCCAGAACAACAGGAAGAGGAACAAGGGTTAGAAAACCTATTTGAAGAAATAATGTCAGAAAACTTCCTTGATGTGGGGAAGAAAAAAATCACACAAGCACAGAGAGTCCCAAACAAGATGAACCTGAAAAGACCCACACCAAGACACATCATAATTACGATGGCAAATATTCAGAACAAAGAGAGAGTCTTAAAGGTTGCAAAAGAGAGACAGAAAGTTACATACAAGGGAACTCCCATTAGATTATCAAATGATTTCTCAACAGAAACACATAAGGTCAGAAAAGAATGGAAAGAAATTTACAAAGTGATGCAAAGCAAGGGACTGAATCCAAGAATACTCTATTCAGCAAGGCTATCATTCAAAATTGAAGGGGAAATAAGGAGCTTCACTGACAACAAAAAGGCTAAGGGAATTTATCATTACAAGCCAGCAATGCAAGAAATGCTAAAAGAACTGGTGTAAACAGAAGAAATAAAAAGGTAAGAAAGAACACAGGCACAAAAAATAAAAATGGCTACAAACAAGTACCTTTCAATAATAACTTTAAACGTAAATGGACTATATGCTCCAATCAAAAGACATCAAGTGAGTGAATGGATAAAAAAACATGACCCATATATATGCTGTCTACAAGAGACCCACCTCAGAACAAGGGACTCACACAGACTGAAAGTGAAGGGATGGAAAAATATCTTTCAGGCAAATGGAAATGAAAAAAAAAAAAGCTGGGGTAGCAATACTTATATCTGACAAAATAGACCTCAAAGTGCAGACCATAACAAGAGATAAGGAAGGCCACTTCATAATACTAAAGGGATTGATAAAACAAGAGGATATAACCCTGATAAACATATATGCACCCAATGTAGGAGCACCCAAATACATAAAAAATTCCTGGAAGATATCAAGGGAGAGATTGACAACAATACAATCATAGTAGGGGACTTTAATATACCACTGACATCACTGGATAAATCCTCTAGACAAAAAAACAGCAAAGAAACAGCAATCCTGAATGACTCACTAGATCAGATGGACTTAATTGAAATCTTCAGAACATTTCACCCCAAAGCCATGGAATATATGTTCTTCTCAAGTGCACATTGGACATTTTCAAAAATAGACCACATATTGGGTCACAAGCAAAATCTCTCCAAATTCAAGAAGATTGAAATCATATCAAGCATTTTCTCAGACCACAATGGCATAATATTAGAAATAAACTACAATAAAAATAGCCCCCAAAATTCAAATACTTGGAAGCTGAATTGCATGCTATTAAACAGTGATTGGGTTACCAAAGAGATCAAAGAAGAAATTAAAACCATCCTGGAATCTTATGACAATAAAAACACAACAATCCAAAATCTGTGGGACACAATAAAAGCAGTCCTGAGAGGGAAGTTTATACAGGCCTACCTCAAAAAACAAGAAAAAATGGTAATTATCTAACTCTACAACTTAAAGAATTACAAAGAGAGCAACAAGAAAAGCCCAGAGGAAACCAAGATGGCAGCATAAGGTATACACCTGTATGTGCTGCCTCTCACAACCACACCAAAACTACAACTAAGAGACAAAATGTTTATCACCTAAAACCACAGGAAAGTCAGTGGAGGAGAAGTTCTAAAGCTAGAAGGAAAGAGAAAAGGGCATTGAGACCTGGTAGGACATGCACAGGTGCAGAAAAGCAGAGGTACAGAGGCGTGCGAATCCGGCTGGTGACTGGGTATGCTGTTTTTTTTCAATCCGAAGGGAGATAAAAGCTCCCGACTGCTCTGAACTCCAGTTTCCGGTGAGACTCTGGGGACCCAGACTCCTACAGGAAAAAGCTGGACTGTCTGCCATCGGGTTGGAAAGTGAGGGTGGCTTTCTTGCAGAGGTGCACGCAGGAATCATTGTTTACTGTGCTGGGGAACGGGGTGTGGAGACACAGAGACACCAAGATAGCTGGCTGGCAGCCATCACTGTTTGCTAAGCCCTGGTGATTCCCTGTGACCCCGCTCCACCAAATTTAAAAATCCACCCAAACTGTGCGCAGCGGCTTTTGCATATGAATGGCCATCCCTTTCCCAGCTTAAACTAACAAACTGCAGCTGGCTCAGACAGATTCAAAACTTCCAAACCCCAAGCAAAGAGGAGAAATCTGCATATCTCACTGTAGCTCCTGCTGGGTGGCCTCAGACAGTAGCTGACCTGCACATCCTTGGAGATCCAGGAGCCAGTGTACCTAGTGGTCAGTGTGAGATGACACCAGATTTCAACTCCTCACATCCATAAGTGACAAACTCAAGAGGCAGACTCAGTGAGCACCAAAGCCACACTGAAACAAGTCCTGCCCCATAAGGGTGTGTCCAGCACAGCAGTTCTTCCATTATAGACACAGCAGGTCCTCACAGCCAATTGGCCTGGAGGTCAATTCCTCCCAGTGTACCAACAGCAATCAAGGCTTAACTACAACAAGACTGTGCACTCAGCCCACAAAGGGGTGCACCAAGAGTGTCCACCTCAGGTGATTGGGGAGGCTGAACCACTGGGCCCTATAGGTCACCTACCACACAAAGCCACTCCAGCCACACAGGAAAGCAGCCAAAATGCAGAGACAAAGAAACATGTCATGAATGAAAGAAATGGAGGAAAGCAAACTACTGGATATAGAGTTCAAAACCACAGTTATAAGGTTACTCAAGAATCTTCTAGAAACCTCCAAGGAACTTAGTGAGACCTTTAAGGTTCATAATGAGAATGCCAAAAAAATGGAAAAGGACCAGTCAGAAATTAAGCATACACTGTCTGAAATAAAGAATAATATACAGAAATTCAACAGTAGACCAAAGGACCCCAAGAATCAAACCAAAGATTTGAAATATGAGGAAGCAAAAAACACCCAATCAGAAAAACAAAAAGAAAAAAGAATAAAAAAATATGAAGATAGTGTAAGGAGCCTCTGGGACAACTTCAAGCACACCAACATCTGAATTATGGGGCTGCCAGAAGAAGAGAGAGAGCAAAATATTGAAAACCTATTAGAAGAAATAATGACAGAAAACTTTCCCTACCTGGTGAAAGAAATAGAATTACAAGTCCAGAAAGCGGAGAGAACCCCAAACAAGAGGAATACAAAGAAGACCACACCAAGACACATCATAATTAAAATGCCAAGGGCAAAAGACAAAGAGAGAATCTTGAAAGCAGCAAGAGAAAAACAGTTAGTTACCTACAAGGGAGTACTCATTTAACTGTCAGCTGATTTCTCAACAGAAACTATGCAGGCCAGAAGGGAGTGGCAAGAAATATTCAAAGGAATGAACAGCAAGAACCTACAACCAAGATTACTCTACCCAGCAAAGCTATCATTTAGAATTTAATGTCAGATAAAGAACTTCACAGACAAGAAAAAGCTAAAGGAGTTCATCACCACCAAACCAGTATTATATGAAATGCTGAAGGATATTCTTTAAGAAGAGGAAGAAGAAGAAAAAGATAAGGATAAAAATTATGAACAACAAAGTGACAACAAATACATATCTATCAACAAGTGAATCTAAAAATCAAGTGAATAAAAAATCTGATGAACAGAATAAACTTGTGAATATAATAGAATCAGGGGCATAGAAAGGGAGTGGACTGACAATTCTCGGGGGGAAGGGGGTGTGAGAGGTGCGGGAAGAGATTGGACAAAAATCTTAAACCTATGGATGAGGACAGTGGTGGGGAGTAAGGGGATGGGGTGGGGGTGGGGAATCTGGTGAAGCAGAGCTATGGGGGGGGGAGGAAGAGGAACATCTGTAATAATCTGAACAATAAATATTTATTTTTAAAAAAAGAAAAGAAAAGAAAAGCTAGTGCCAGCATTTAGAGGCAGAAACCAGCTAGTTATCTCAGATGAAGGCTTATTAAACCAAGACACAAAATGTGTTTTGGGTAGTTCTGTGGAGGCCCTGTACATTTGGAAGCTGAGGGGCCCTGCCTGCAAAATACAGTCACGTATAAGAACTAGAATAAACAGGACAAATACTGTTGCCCATATAGATTGCTTTGGTGATGTTCTTACAGACCAACGATAGGTTTATTTGTGCTTCTCTCTGCAGTAATAACATATAGTATATATTAAAATTCCACAACAAATTTGATGTTCTCTAATAGGAACAATGAGCTATATGTAAAACCTGCATTAAAAATATGCTATATGATATTTACAGATAATACACCTGTTTTAGGAGGAAATAATTTTTTTTCTAGTCTCATTTATACCCAAAACCAAGCAAACAAACAAAACTCAGTGTTCTATTGTACCTACAACTCTATACAAAGAGAGCTCTATAAGGTTCAGTCCCTCTTCTCAAAAGATAGTCTAAACAAAGTGCTTTTCTTCTCCCCAAATTGAAAACAGCCAACACCTGAATAATGTTATCATCCAAACTGTTTCAGATCATATATGATTTCTACCAGATTATAGGGTCTGAGTTTCCTAACTGTAGAAAACCTCCTGGCAGTGACATCAGGTGAAACTATGGCAACCTTTGAGGAAAAGTGGAATCCAAAAGCCAGGTAGAGGGCTGGAAGCTAGAAAGAGAGTGGTGGGCAATATCCCTGCCTATTTACTGAAGTGGTTACAGGGTTCTCTTCTGAAGAACAGCTAAGGAAAACTTGTTCAGATGTTTTTGCCTTTTGAGATTCTATGCAGGGAGTAACAATTCCATACTCCCCTCCCTCCCAACAGTTCACTTGTTCTTCCCAAATCGGGGTACACACAAAGACTGTTTAAGGTGAAGAATAAAATGTTACAACTTCTGTTTCAAAAAATAAATAAATAAAAGAAAGAAAAGAAAAACCCACAGTGAGTAGAAGGAAGGAAATAGTAAAGATCAGAGCAGAAATAAATGACATAGAGACCAAAGAAACAATACAAAAGACCAATGAAACCAAGAGCTGGTTCTTTGAAAGGATAAACAAAATTGATGAAACTGTAGCCAGGCTCACCAAGAAGCAAAGTGAGAGGACCTGAATAAACAAAAACAGAAATGAAAGAGGTGAAATAACAACAGACCCCACAGAAATATAAAGGATTGTTAAAAAATACTATGAACAACTCTATTCTAACAAACTGGAAAATCTGGAGGAAATGGACATATTACTAGAAAAATACAACCTTCCAAAACTCAATCAGGAAGAATCTAAAAATCTCAATAAGCCAATAACTATGGAAGAAATTGAAGCAGTCATCAAAAAGCTTCCAGCAAACAAAAGCCCAGGGCCAGACGGCTTCACACGGAAGTTTTACAAAACATTCAAGGAAGAACTAAAACCTGTCCTCCTCAGACTATTCTAAAAAATTCAAGAGGAAGGAACACTTCCAAGGTCATTCCATGAAGCCAGCATCACCCTAATACCAAAACCAGATAAAGACAACTGAATGAAAGAGAATTACAGGCCAATAACCCTCATGAACATAGATGCCAAAATCTTTAACAAAATTCTATCAAATCAGATCCAGCAGTATATCAGAAAGATCATACACCATGACCAAGTAGGATTTATCCCGGGGATGCAAGGATGGTACAATATCCGCAAATCAATAAACATGATACATCACATAAACAAATTGAGAGATAAAAACCACATAGTCATATCAATTGATGCAGAAAAAGATTTGACAAAATGCAACACCCTTTCTTGATAAAAAACTCTCAGCAAGGTGGGAATAGAAGGATCAAACCTCAACACAATAAAAGCCATATATGACAAACCCACAGCCAACATCATACTCAATGGGCAAAAACTAAAAGCATTTCCCCTAAGAACAGGAACAAGTCAGGGATGCCCACTCTCACCACTCCTGTTCGAAATAGTACTGGAAGTATTAGCCACAGCAATCAGACAAAAAGAAGAAATAAAAAGCATCCAAATTGGAAAAGAAGAAGTAAAACTGTCCTTATTCGCAGATGACATTATACTGTACATAGAAAACCCTAAGGACTCCATCAAAAAATTATTAGACTTAATAAATGAATTCGGCAATGCAGAAGGATACAAAATTAACACCAAGAAATCTATGGCATTTCTATACACCAATAATGAACTTACAGAAAGAGAGACTATAAAAGCAATCCCATTTACCATTGCACCAAAAAAATTAAGATACCTAGTAATAAACTTAACTAAGGAGGTAAAAGACCTATATGCGGAAAACTACATGACACTGAAAAAAAAGATAGAGGAAGACATAAACAGATGGAAGAACATACCGTGTTCATGGATTGGTAGAATCAACATCATCAAAATGTCCATACTACCCAAAGCAATCTATAGATTCAATGCACTCCCCATTAAAATACCAATGGCGTATTTCACAGACCTAGAACAAACTTTCCAAAAATTCATCTGGAATAAAAAAAAGACCCCGAATAGCTGCAGCAATCCTGAGAAATAAGAACAAAATAAGTGGGATCTCAATACCAGATATCAAGCTGTATTACAAAGCCACTGTTCTGAAAACAGCCTGGTACTGGCACAAGAACAGACATATAGATCAATGGAATAGAATAGAGAACCCAGAAATCGAACCAAGCCACTTTGCTCAATTAATATTTGACAAAGGAGGCATGAGCATACAATGGAGTCAAGACAGTCTCTTCCATGAATGGTGTTGGGGAAATTGGACAGATACATGCAAAAAAAAGAAACTAGACCACCAAGTTACACCATACACAAAAATAAACTCAAAATTGATAAAGGACTTAAACATAAGATGGGAAACCATAAAAATACTAGAGGAATCCATAGGCAGCAAAATCTCAGACATATGCTGAAGCAATTTCTTCACTGATACTGCTCCTAGGGCAATGGAAAGTAAAGAGAAAATAAACAAATGGGACTACATCAAAATAAAAAGATTTTGTACAGCCAAAGAAACCATCAACAAAACAACAAGAAAGCTCACTGCGTGGGAGAACATATTTGCCTATGTTATCACCAATAAGGGCTTAATCTCCAACATTTACAGGGAACTCATACAACTTAACCAAAGGAAGATAAACAACCCAATCAAAAAACGGGCAAGGACCTAAATAGATACTTTTGAAAGAAGACAGAAGGAAGGCCAAGAGACAAATGAAAACATGCTCAAAGTCACTAATCATCAGAGAGATGCAAATCAAAACCACAATGAGGTACCACCTCACACCTGTCAGAATGGCTATCATCTCCAAATCAACGAAGGACAAGTGCTGGCGAGGATGCAGAGAAAAAGGAACCATCGTGCACTGCTGGTGGGAATGCAGACTGGTGCAGCCACTGTAGAGAACAGTATGGAGTTTCCTCAAAAAACTAAAAATGGAACTCCCATTTAACCCAGTGATCCCACTCTAGGAATATATCCCAAGAAACTAGAAACACCAATTAGAAAGGACATATGAACCCCTATGTTCATAGCAGCACAATTTACAATAGTTAAGATTTGGAAACAGCCTAAGTGCCCAACAGCAGACGAGTGGATTAAAAAAACTGTTGTACAAACCAGTGGTCGGCAAACTCATTAGTCAACAGAGCCAAATATCAACAGTAGAACGATTGAAATTTCTTTTGAGAGCCAAATTTTTTAAACTCAAACTTCTTCTAACACCACTTCTTCAAAATAGACTCGCCCAGGCCATGATATTTTGTGGAAGAGCCACACACAAGGGACCAAAGAGCCGCATGTGGCTCGTTAGCCACAGTTTGCCGACTACGGATTTACACAATGGAATACTACACTGGGGTAAAAAAGAAGGAGTTCTTACCATTTGCAACAGCATGAATGGAACTGGAGAGCATTATGCTAAGTGAAATAAGCCAGGCAGAGAATGATAAATATCACATGATCTCACTCATTTATGGAATATAATGAACAACATAAACTGATGAACAAAAATAGATCAAGAGACAGAGAAACATCGATCAAACCATTAAACCTCAGAGGGAAGGTAGGGGAGGGTGGGGGCAAGGGAGAGAGATCAACCAAAGACTTGTATGCATGCATATAAGTCTAACCAATGGACACAGACAACAGGGGTTTGAGGGCTTGGGGGTGGGGGGTAGCGGATGTAATGGGGGAATAAGGACATGTATGTAACACCGTAATCAATAAAGAAATTTAAAAAAAAAGAAAAAACAATTTACAATATCTAAGATTTGGAAACAGCCTAAGTGCCCATCAGTAGATGAGAGAATTAAACTGGTACATCTACACCAGTGATGGGCAACGTTTTGAGCTTGGTGTGTCAAACTTCGCCAAAAAACTGAGCATAACTTGGGTAGTGTGTCACTTTGAGGAAAAAACTAACTCCAAGACACTAGTTGCAAATGTTTCATCCTCAGGAGCAGCAAATGTTTCATCCTCGGCATGCGGCCGCGTGTCATCAGAAATGGCTATGCGTGTCAGTGCTGACACGCGTGTCATAGGTTCGCCATCACTGATCTACACAATGGGATCTTAAGCTGCTGTAAAAAGGAAGGAACTCCAACCATTTGCAACAGCATGGATGGAGCTGGAGAGCATTATGCTAAGTGAAATAAATCAGTCAGAGAAAGATAAATATCACATGATCTCACTCATTTGTGGATTATAATGAACAACATAAACTGATGAACCAAAACAGATCCAGATATGGAGAAGCATTGATCAGATGCTCAAACCTCAGAGGGAATGTAGAGGAGGGTGGAGGTAATGGGGAGAGATCAACCTATGGACTTGTATGCATATAAGCATATAAGCATGTAAGCATAACCAATGGACTCAGACACCAGGGGGATGAAGGCATGAACGTGAGTGGGGGGGGGGGGCAATGGGGGATAAGGACACATATGTAATACCTTAATCAATAAAGAAATAAAAAATATTTTTATTGATTTCAGAAACGAAGTGAAAGGGAGAGAGAGATAGAAACATCAATAATGAGAGAGAATCATTGATCAGCTGCCTCCTGCAACCCCATACTGGGGATCGAGCCCAATACTGGGGCATATGCCCTGACCAGGAATTGAACAATGACCTCCTGGTTCATAGGTCAACACTCAACCACTGAGTCATACTAGCCGGGCTGGTTTTGTATTATAGCTATAAAAATTATAATCCCTCTCCCAAATTATTTTATAAATAGCTAAGTTATAAATAGATGAAAATGTGGAAAATATATACTTTTATATTGTTTCATTTATAGCTGAAATTTGAAAAGTCATAGGAAAGAACTAAAGGATTACCTTCTAATTTTGTAATACAAGGGCCCAAATAATTGATCAAATTAAGCTAACACCTATGATACTCAGTTTTCCCTTTGAAAAAAAAAAAATGGGAACCTAGTAGAGCCAACCACACACAGTGATTATAAGTACGAAATGAGATAACTTCTGCAATTTTACCCAGCCTATCACCTAGTGGATGTATTCATTCCCTTTTTCACCTCTTTCCAACACAAACTCCCATACCCTTCTGCACCTCTTCTTTATCTCTTACTAAAGTATATTCCCTCTATTACCAATCCTGTTAGATTCCCTTTATTTCAAAGCCATAAATCCTGAGTGCTTGATCAGATTTTCTATTAAAGGAAATGTAAGTTCTTATGGCAATAACATCCCAGAGTAAAGTTATAATAGCACTAACATACCCTGACATCGTGTCCTTATCCTATTTTACAAGACTGAATAATTCTTTTTTTGTGTGTGTGTGTGTTTATTTTATTTTATTTTAATTTCTTTATTGATTAAGGTATCACATATTTGTCCTCACCCCCCATTCCCATCCCAAACCCCTCCCCACGCATGCCCTCACCCCCCTGTTGTCCGTGACCACTGGTTAGGCTCATATGGATGCACGCAAGTCCTTTGGTTGTTCTCTCCCCCCTATTCCCACCCTCCCCTACCTTCCCTCTGAGGTCCAACAGTATGGTCTATGCTTCCTTGTCTCCGGGTCTGTTCTTGTTCATCAGTCTATGTTGTTCATCATTTCCCCTAGATGAGTGAGATCATGTGCTACTAGAAATACATTTATAAGAAGCGAAAATGAGACAAACAATAATGGTTATGCTGAAAGGCAAATGAATCAGTCTGTAATGAGTTTCTTTCTGGGCCAACAGTTCTTTTGAGTCCCAATTTCAATGTCAAACAGTTCCTTATGTGTACATGTCAGCAATGATATTCAGTTCTGGATGGTGGACAAATGGTGGTAATGCAGTTCTGACCCTCTCTGGTTTGGTCCTGGGCAACCTGCAGTGACGCACAGCTGCTGACTGCTAGTATGGCAAGGTGTCGTCAGCGTCTTCCATCTCTGGACTGCTTCTCTTCTGTCTTCATGGCTGGAGCACTCCTGTAAATTCCTCTCTGTTGCAGGAATCCACATGGTCTCGGAGGTGTTTTCTGAAAATATACGAAGATATTCTTGACCAAAAGTTAATAAAGGAATCTTTTCTATAATTTTGACTTGCGATCCTTTTTCATTTTTTGCCCAAATGATTTTCCTTTGGCTTGTTTTGACCCCATGTATGTTTTACATGGGTGTCTTGCTGTTAGCATTACAAATGAAAGTTAATTTTCTAAAGTACAAATTTTCCAGATGTAATTTACTTACAGGATATTTTTCCTTACATGATATTCTTCTGCTATCCCCCCTTTTTTATTTAAATATTAGGAGGCTTTTGAAAATTTTATAATGTAGTCTTGATAGCTTTTAAATTTTAATTTTTGCACTATAATATGACTGCTTTAGGTTCATTACATGTTATGCAATTTTACCATGAGATGAACTACCAATAAAAATTTTAGTTAACACTTTAGGAACAGCTTTTTGTCCAGTACAATTAATTTTTCTACAATATTAGCTTATTTCAATTAGCCAATTTAAATTAGCCTGAAAACTTGACTACTATTTTACTGTCAAATTTAATACTCTTACAACAATCTTATTTTACCCTGTAAATACTAGTGGAAAGGATTATTTGCCTTCTTGAGTAGACCCTGAGCATTCCCAGTGCTAGGCTGGATTTAGATATCAAAAACTCACTTCCCCACACAATGGGTACAAGACAACTCAAACAAGTCTTGTTGCAGTGAGAGGGCAGCTGCTGTCGACCAAGTCTCTGTCTGTTACCCGGGTCCCGATTTGAGCTGGGAATGGGAAGTTAAGCAGCCATGGGGGCAGAAGACCTCCCTCAGAAGGGGTAAGGGTTCAGGCCCCTGCAAAGTTGGGGGGGTGAGGGTCTGTGCCCCACCTCTGTTGACCCTCAAGTTCTCTCCTGATGTCCCCTCTGCGACTGTGCCTGAAGTTCAGTTCTGTCTCCTTGGTAGCCTATGCTCCCCTGGCCTCCACGCTCAGCATCTGCCTTGGGATCCTCTCGCCTGCTGACGGGGCCCCAGTACTGATCACATATCTTGGGGAACCCGGGTTTCTTCTCCAGGGAGGGCCCAGCTCACCCCACTGGGCGAGAGACAGATCCATGGTGCCAGTCATCACGAGACTTCAACCTCGGCATGAACAGAAAGCTCAGGCAACAGCGGTGGGCAATTGGATTGTGAGAAGAGGGTCCCTCTTGGCCAAAAGGGCAAGAGGGACCAATATAGAATGTTCAGGTGCCTTCCCACAGGGCCCTCTACACAGTTGAAGGAATTAAATCCTTTCATGTCCTTTTTAAATTGCTGCCAGACATTCAAAGAATTAGTTTGTAAGTTTGTTTGGGATAATTGTAACTTACGCTGTTGTAATTCTAAAATATCAAGAGATGTGTTACCTTTGTCTCCAAGCACCAAAAAGATGATTTTTTATTTATCCCCAAGGGTGCGAGGAACTATTATAGGTAATGGGGGTAACACAAATCTGGGAAAAATTATAATGGCATTGTAGAATAATATCATGTAAGGATATTCTTTGCTCTAGGCCATGGCAATTCCATTTCAAACTGGCTGTTAATTTCTTTTTGTATAGACAAGGTCTTAGTTACATTTTATGCACCTCTCCCAGGGGCAAATAGTGATAGTCCCTTTCTTTGGTGTTCACACAAGCCAGAAACCTCTCTTTAATTTTACACACAAAGGGGCAGTGGTTTGATTTTGTGTCATACAAAAGGGAAGCTTGGTGGAGACCCCTGTGTAATTACACATTCTTGCCCCACCCATGGTCCTCCTGGATGACTAAGGTGTTTGGTATTATTGGTGACTACATTAGGCAAGAGATCAGCCCAGGTAAGGGGTCTTACCCATGAATGGTCAGGAGCATAAGTCCAAAATACTTCCCCATTTGCCCCAGGTAATATTACCGTACAGCAGATGATTGCTAACATGGCTAGAAAGACGTTCTCAGGCATTCTTAGGTTTCTGGTTACCTCAAAATTTCTTCCCTGAGGTTTGACATTCTGATTGATGTTTCTCTGTCTCTGGATCTATTTTTTCCATCAGTTTATGTTGTTCATTATATTCCACAAATGAGTGAGATAATGTGATAGTTATCTTTCTCTGCCTGGCTTATTTCACTAAGCATAATGTTCTCCATCTCCATCCATGTTGTTGCAAATGGTAAGAGCTCCTTCTTTTTTACCGCGGCACAGTATTCCATTGTGTAGATGTACCATAGTTTTTAATCCACTCATCTGCTGATGAGCACTTAGGCTGTTTCCAAATCTTAGCTATGGTGAATTGTGCTGCTATGAACATAGGGGTGCATATATCCTTTCTGATTGATGTTTCTAGTTTCTTGAGATATACTCCTAGAAGTGGGATCACTGGGCCAAATGGGATTTCCATTTTTATTTTTTAAGGAAACTCCATACTGTTCTCCACAGTGGCTACACCAGTCTGCATTCCCACCAGCAGTGCACGGGGGTTCCTTTTACTCTGCATCCTCGCCAGCACTTGACATTTGTTGACTTGTTGATAATAGCCATTCTGACAGGTGTGAGATGGTACCGGATTGTGGTTTTGATTTGCATCTCTCTGATATTAGTGACTTTGAGCATGTTTTCATATGTCTCTTGGCCTTCCTTCTGTCTTCTTTCAAAAGTGTCTATTTAGATCAGCTGCCCATTTTTTTATTGGGTTGTTTATCTTCTTTTTGTTAAGCTGCATGAGTTTCCTGTAAATGTTGGAGATTAAACCCTTATCGTTGATATCATTGGCAAATATATTCTCCCATGCAGTGGACTTTCTTTTTGTTTTATTGATGGTTTCCTTTGCTGTACAAAAGCTTTTTATTTTGATGTAGTCCCATTTGTTTATTTTCTCTTTAATTTCCATTGCCCTAGGAGCAGTATCAGTGAAGAAATTACTTTGGCATATGTCAGAGATTTTGCTGCCTATGGATTCCTCTAGTATTTTTATGGTTTCCCGTCTTATGTTTAAGTCCTTGATCTATTTTGAGTTTATTTTTGTGTATGGTATAATTTAGTGGTCTAGCTTCATTTTTTTTGCATGTATATGCCCAATTTTCCCAATACCATTTATTGAAGAGACTGTCTTGACTCCATTGTATGTTCATGCCTCCTTTGTCAAATATTAATTGAACATAGCAATTTGGGAAATTTCTGGGTTCTCTATTCTATTCCATTGATCTATATATCTGTTCTTGTGCCGATACCAGGCAGTTTTGAGAACAGTGGCTTTGTAATATAGCTTGATATCTGGTATTGAAATCCCTCCTACTTTGTTCTTCTTTCTCAGTATTGCTGTAGCTATTCGGGGTCTTTTTTTATTCCAGGTGAATTTTTGGAAAGTTCGTTCTAGGTCTGTGAAATATGCCGTTGGTATTTTAATGGGAAGTGCATTAAATTCATAGATTGCTTTGGGTAGTATGGACATTTTGATGATGTTGATACTACCAATCCATGAACATGGTATGTTCTTCCATCTGTTTATGTCTTCCTCTATCTCTTTTTTCAGTGTCATGTAGTTTTCCGCATATAGGTCTTTTACCTCCTTAGTTAAGTTTATTCCTAGGTATCTAATTTTTTTGGTGTGATGGTAAATGGGATTGCTTTTATAGTCTCTCTTTCTGTAAGTTCATTATTGGTGTAGAAATTCCATAGATTTCTTGGTATTAATTTTGTATCCTGCTACATTGCTGAATTCATTTATTAAGTCTAATAATTTTTTGATCGAGTCTTTAGGATTTTCTATGTACAGTATCATGTCATCTGCAAATAAGGACAGTTTTACTTCTTCTTTTCCAATTTGGATGCCTTTTATTTCTTCTTCTCCTTCTTCTTTTTCTAAAAAAAATATATTTTATTTATTTTTACAGAGAAGAAGGGAGAGGGATAGAGAGCTAGAAACATTGATGAGAGAGAAACATCGATCAGCTGCCTCCAGCACACCCCCCACTGGGGATGTACCTGGTACATGCCCTTGACCAGAATCGAACCTGGGACCCTTCAGTCCACAGGCCGACAATCTTATCCACTGAGCCAAACCGATCAGGGCTATTTCTTCTTCTTGTCTGATTGCAATGGCTAGTACTTCCAGCACTATGTCGAACAGGAGTGGTGAGAGTGGGCATCCCTGTCTTGTTCCTGTCCTTAGGGGAAATGCTTTTAGTTTTTGCCCATTGAGTATGATGTTGGCTGCGGGTTTGTCATATATGGCTTTTATTATGTTGAGGTATGATCCTTCTATTCCAACCTTGCTGAGAGTTTTTATCAAGAATGGCGTTGGATTTTGTCAAGTGCTTTTTCTGCATCAATTGATAGGACTATGTGATTTTTATCTCTCAATTTGTTTATGTGATGTGTCAGGTTTATTGATTTGCGAATATTGTACTATCCTTGCATCCCTGGGATAAATCCTACTTGGTCATGGTGTGTTATCTTTCTGATGTACTGCTGGAGCCGATTTGCTAGAATTTTGTTGAGGATTTTGGCATCTATGTTCATGAAGGATATTGGCCTATAATTCTCTTTCATTGTGTTATCTTTATCTGGCTTTGTTATTAGGGTGATGTTGGCTTCATAGAAGGAGCTTGGACGTGTTCCTTCCTCTTGAATTTTCTGGAATAGTCTGGGGAGGATGGTTTTAGTTCTTACCTGAATGTTTGGTAAAACTCCCCTGTGAAGCCATCTGGCCCCGGGCTTTTGTTTGCTGGAAGCTTTTTGATGACTGTTTCAATTTCTTCCATAGTTATCAGCCTATTGAGATATTTAGTATCTTCCTGAGTAAGTTTTGGAAGGTTGTATTTTTCTAGGAATATGTCCATTTCCTCCACATTGTCTAGTTTGTTAGAATAGAGTTGTTCATAGTAGTTTTTAATAATCCTTTGTATTCCTGTGGGGTCTGTTGTTATTTCTCCTCTTTCATTTCTGATTTTGTTTATTTGGGTCCTCTCTTTGCTTTTTGGTGAGCCTGGCTACAGGTTCATCAATCTTGTTTATCCTTTCAAAGAACCAGCTCTTGGTTTTATTGATCTTTTGTATTGTTTTTTTGGTCTCTATGTCATTCATTTCTGCTCTGATCTTTATTATTTCCTTCCTTCTGCTCACTGTGGGCTTTTCTTGATGCTCTCTTTCTAATTCTTTGAGTTGTTGAGTTAGATGATTTATTACCATTTTTTCTTTTTTTTTTTAGGTATGCCTGTAGAGCTATAAATTTTCCTCTCAGGACTGCTTTCATTGTGTCCCATAGTATTTGCATTGTTGTGTTTTTATTGTCATTAGTCTCCAGGATGTTTTTAATTTCTTCTTTGATCTCATTGTTAACCCAATCATTGTTTAATAGCATGCTATTCAGCTTCCAAGTGTTTGAATTTTTGGGATGTTTTTATTGCAGTTTATTTCTAATATTATGCCATTGTGGTCTGAGAAAATGCTTGATATGATTTCAATCTTTTTGAATTTGGGGAGACTTATTTTGTGACCCAATATATGGTCTATTTTTGCAAATGTCCCATGTGTACTTGAGAAGAATGTATATTCTGTGGCTTTGGGGTGAAATGCTCTGAAGATGTCAATTAGGTCCATCTGATCTAGTGAGTCATTTAGAATTGCTCTTTCTTTGCTGCTTTTTTGTCTAGATGATTTATCCAGTGATGTCAGTGGTTTATTAAAGTCCCCTACTATGATTGTATTGATGTTGATCTCTCCCTTGATATCTTTCAGGAGTTTTTTTTTTTATGTATTTGGGTGCTCCTGCATTGGGTGCATATATGTTTATCAGGGTTATATCCTCTTGTTGTATCAATCCCTTTATTATTATGAAGTGGCCTTCCTTACCTCTTGTTATGGCCTTTACTTTGAGGTCTATTTTGTCAGAAATAACTACTGCTACCCCAGCTTTTTTTTCATTTCCATTTGCCTGCATGATGTTTTTCCATCCCTTCACTTTCAATATGTATGAGTCCTTTTTTCCGAGGTGGGTCTCTTGTAGACAGCATATATATGGGTCATGTTTTTTTACCCATTCAGCCACTCGATGTCTTTTGATTGGAGCATTTAGTCCATTTATGTTTAAAGTTATTATTGAAAGGTACTTGTTTGTAGCCATTTTTATTTTTTGTGTCTGTGTTCCTTCTTACCTTTTCATTTCTTCTGTTTACACCAGTCCCTTTAGCATTTCTTGCATTGCTAGCTTGGTAGTGATAAACTCCCTTAGCATTTTTTTTCTGTGAAGCTCCTTATTTCCCCTTCAATTTTGAATGATAGCCTTGCTGGATAGAGTATTCTTGGATTCAGTCCCTTGGATTGCATTACTTTGTAGATTTCCTTCCATTCTTTTCTGGCCTGATGTGTTTCTGTTGAGAAATCATTTGATAATCTAATGGGAGTTCCCTTGTATGTAACTTTCTGTCTCTCTTTTGCAACCTTTAAGACTCTCTCTTTGTTCTGAATATTTGCCATCGTAATTATGATGTGTCTTGGTGTGGGTCTTTTCAGGTTCATCTTGTTTGGGACTCTCTGTGCATGTGTGATTTTTTTCTTTGCCACATCAAGGAAGTTTTCTGACATTATTTCTTCAAATAGTTCTTCTAACCCTTGTTCCTCTTCTTCTTGTTCTGGCACCCCTATTATTCGTATGTTGCTTCGTTTCATGTTGTCCCATAGCTCCTTTAGGCTCTCCTCCTGTCTTTTAATTTTTTTTCTCCAATTGCAATTCAGTTTGGCTGTGTTTTGCTTCCCTGTCTTCTAGTTCACTAATTCGGTCCTCCACTTCTCCTAGTCTACTGTTGAAACTTTCCATGGTGTTTTTTATTGCAGCTATATCACTCTTCATTTCTTCTTGATTCTTACATAAGTTGTTGATTTTTTCATCCATTTCTTCTTGATTCTTACATAAGGTGTTAATTTTTCTTCCATTTGATTTATGAACTCTATGACCCTTATTCTGAATTCATTTTCTGACATATTGCATACCTCTGTTTCACTTAGCTGCTTTTCTGGCGCTTCCTCCTTTTCTTTCCTTTGGGGGTATCTTTGTCTACCCATTTTTGGTCTCACTGACTGATTTAGATGTCGAGCTGTGCAGAGGCTTCTCCTTGGGTGGCAGTGGCTTCTCTGGCTGCAGTTGCTCCTTGGGCAGTTACAGTAGCAGCTGCTTCTCAGTTGTCAGTGGTTCCTCTGGTGGGTACTATTCGCAGCAGTGGTGCCTCCTCTAGCTGGTGGGGGAGGCTGCTCATATAGCTGCTGTTCCTTGGACAGGGGTGGGCTGATTATGAGGTTGCTGTGGAACTGGCTGCTCACACAGCTGCTGCTCCTTGGACAGGGGCATGCCACGTGAAGCTGCTGCTCTTAGGCCTGTGGCGGGTTGCTCGCGGGGCTGCTGCTCCTTGGACAGGAGTAGGCTGTTCACGTGTCTGCTGTTTACATGGTTGCAGTGCCCTGGGCTAAAGCGTTGGGCCAGTCAGAGGGGAACCTGCTTCCGAACTCACAGGAGCCTGCACCCATGGAAGCTGGAGACTCCTTGACCATGGGATTACAGCCTAGGTAGCGTGTCCCTGGCAGGGGTGGCTGTAGAGTCCCAGGTGTTATCTGACGGCACTCTGGGTGGAGTTGAGGCTGGGAACCTGGTTACAGCAGCTCTCCCCTTCAGAAAGTCTAGGCCCCTAAGGACAAGCTGGCCTCCAGGTACTGTTTTCAATGGTAGCAGAAGCTTCCTAATTAGGCGAGCCTGATTAGCCTGCCCCTGAAGGTCCTGTGGGATCTAACTGTGCCTCACTCACACACACACACACACACACAGACACACACACACACACACCACATGACCACACGCTCCTCTTTTACTCCCTTACTCACTCATGCTCTTTCCATCACTGCCACATTCTTCCTGCCTCTGTAGTTGGGTCTGGGGTGTTATTGACCCTTTCGTGGATGGAGTTTCCTTTCCAGGTTTCTGGTTATGTGGCTTGCTCTCAAGCCCCTTGGCCTGAGCAGATAAAATTCACCTGAACAAGACACAACACTGAGGAAACTAAGCACAAATGTACTCACGACACCAATAACCCCAATATAAGTGACCACCTGAGAAAAGAGAGATAGTGCAGAGAAAAGAGAGCACAAATGTTATGGAAGAGAGAGAAAAAGATATGGGATAAAAGACAAAGGAATAAGAGGATTGCGGCAGAATCTGTAGAGGCTGAGCTTATATAGTGAAAATAAGATTAAGAATTGCATGAATATGGGGAGGACCTCAATTTAGTATTGAGGAAGTAGAAAGGGAATAAGTGGATTAGACGAAAGAGAATGAGAAGAAAAAATAATAAATTTACAAAAAAATCGATTTCAAAAATGGTATAAAAAATTAAAAATAGCAAATAAAAAATAGTGATGAAAAATAATGCGACCAGAAATTTAAAAAAAAAAAAAACACAGGAAAACAAAGAAGAAAATAAGAATAAAAAAGAAAGAAAAAAGGGATAATAAAAATAAAAGTGAAAAAAAGTGGAGTGTCGTTCCTTTGGCTGGCTTATGATTCCATTCATCTGTACTGTACTGTTTCTCAGTTTCCGGTTGCTGGGGCTAAAGATTACTCTTTAGGCCCGTTCCTATGTCCTCAGGGAGTATTCAGATTCATTGTATTATTCAGGGTGTGATCTGGGTGTGGCTATATTGGTTGCCTGGAGACTGGAGGGAGGGGCTATCTCTCAGGAGAAAATGGCCACTAGAGCTTAGATATGACTCAGCACAAGACTAGCTACCACCTCTCCTGGACCACAGCCTACTCTCCCCAGATTCCACAAGCCCACACCTTCTCCCGCACCTCAGCCACGGGTAAGTGTCTGTATCCGAAAGGTCCTACGAACTAGGTTCAGTGGAGAAAGGCACAGGCCCCAGCACGAGGAGGGACTGCGTCTCTGCGAGCTCCTCTCTTGCCGGCACTACGCGGTCCGGTCAGCCTTTCAGGGCTACCTCTGAGCTCAGATTCAAACTCCAGACTCCAGGTTCCAAAATCCCCTACCTCCTGCAGTCCCGTCATCCCTTTTTTTTTTTTTTCCCACAGACAGATGCTTTGCCTGTCCTCAGGGACGTGGCTTGGCACCCTGTAGTTTCTCCCTGACCCTCTGGGCACAGAGACCCGGCAGACTCTCCTGCTTAGATCCTTGATTTTACCTTTATCCAAGGGACCTCTGCACTTCCCGGCTGCAAACTATCTCACCAGCTGCGTCTCCTCGCCAAATTCAGGCTGAATTCTACTCGTTTCAGCTGCTCACTCTACTTGCTCCGGGACAAGGCTCAGGACACGTCTGTCTATTCCGCCGCCATTTTGTCTCTCTCTTGGATAATTCTTGATACTTAAATGCTATATATATAATTAAATATATATATATATATATATATAAATTTCTACTAAAAATCAATATTTTCTGAGGCAGTTGTTGTTTATTTCATTCTCTGAAAGGAGCTGGAAATATAGATCAGTAATGTGGAAATTTATATTTCTGCAGGCTTTTTTGGGCCAGGGGTTGTACAGTAAATGCTAAAAATTATAGAGAAAGCACATTGTGTTTTAAGAAAAAATACCTAGTCTTTTGGTCAGGAGACTTGGGTTCCTTTCATAGATTGTTATTTTGTCACATTATTTTTGTTTGTTTCTCTGTGCCTTGGTCTTCCTGGTGATAACTAACGGGCTTTCTTGCAGTTAACTTTACACAGAAGGGACGAGAAGACACTAAATTATTGAACTCTACAAATAATTTCCCCTTATCAACTCCCTGCCAAGATAAAATTAGTGGAGGGGTTAAAGAGGAGTAAAATGATACCTGAAGTTCTATGGAGTTTCTTAAAAAGAAAGATGCACAGAGCAATCCATGATGTCAGTATGATTCCATCTGATCCATAGGGTCCTCTCAGAAGCAGATGCTCAGCTATCTGATCTGCTCATTTAGTTCTATCACAGATGAACCCTTCTTGCCAAGGGATGGGGACTTTAACATTACTAGAATTTCTTTCTACCTTTAGAAGTCTCCAGTTCTTCTTTCTGTGTAAATACAAGTAAGCATCTCTTTCTCTCTTTCCCTGGCACCTGTGGTTTATTGACTACTCTCCAGTCATATCTTGTATAAAATGAGAAAAAAAATGGCAAGTCTGATATGTGAATGTTAGGGGAAATTTTGGATCATCTAACTTTTTTTAACCCTTTGCATTCTCTTGCTTTTTTCTCGATTCCTTTATTCTAATGCTAACCGTGTCAAGTCACACTCGACATCCGAGTGCAAAAGGTTAAAACTAGATGATTGCCTAATATAGACTTCTTATTTTACAGATAAGGAAATAAGCCTAGATAGGTAAAATATCACATAGATTGAACCATGTAAAACTAAATATGCTTACTGCTTTTTGTTCCCTTAATGCTGGACTACCTTTTATGGTATATGTATGCATTAGGATAAGTGAGTATACAATTGAAATTCTTGTAATAGCTGCTTGACCATTAGTGGTCTGTGCTTCTTAATGCAGAAACTAATACTTAGCTGAGGAAAAGGTCTAGGAAAAGGAGGATTGAAAGAATAGGGATTTATAGATGTTGTAAGGGAACACAGTAGACACCTCATTTAGGATAACCTTGACTCTTATCATTTTGCATATACCTACCACCCAGGTAGATGAACAGGAGATAAGGGGCTATAGATACATGTTGTATGCCCTAAAATATTAGATGATGCTGAGACTTTTCCATAAATTTCAGATATTCTTTGTAGTCACATCTTAAAATCTTGATGTGGGCTGAGGTGATACTTGTTAATACCAGAGATAAGATTATGAAAGTCAAGAAACCAAAGAATTAATTATCTACCTCTTTCATCCTCAGCTGTCAAATCTTAATGCAGAGAGAAAAAATATCTGAGTGTGATGTATATATGTGTGTATATGTGCGGATTGGCTTGTTTTTGAAGAGCTTCAGATCATCTTAAGTAGAAATGAGGCAAACAGAAATAAAGCCAAACTCCACAAGAGCACACACCTTGACTCCAGGTTACTCTGGACTCCACTTTGCATCCTTCCTAATTGGATGACCATGAGTAAGTGAAATGTCTTACTATATGTCTTAAATTTTAGAAGAAGGTGTAAGTTTGCCACTTCCTTAGATTTCACTTTTGAAAAGTCTGGTGGCTTAGAAGAGATAGAAAGATCTAGGATGTATGAATGCAATATGAGTTTCCAAATTGACTTATATGGTAGATATATACTATGAAACAATAACAATAGCAGCAATGAAGCCACTCTGGAAACAGGTAAAATCCAGTGATATTTTAAAGACCTCTTTAGCTGAAATAACCTTAAAACAGATAAAAAACAAGCTTAATGACTAATATATATTTGAAATGTGCAGGTTGAACAGCATTTGGACTTGGAATGAAACACTAAGAGGTTACATTCATGGATAACCAACAAGATAAGGCTGTTGTTGCCTCAGCCAATGGAGAAAACACTCTGAATAATGGGGTCAAAGAAAATGGTAAGGGAATTTAATTATAATACATAATATCTCTCCCAGTATTCCTTTGTTATTATTTTTCTATCCATAATGCTTGGGCAGGTTAAGTCTAGAATACCTCTGATATTGATGTTAATCCTAAATTTTATTCCACCAAATCTAACTGGGCTAGAAGGGTCTCTAAGACATATCTAATCCAAACCCTTTGCTCTTCCAAATCATTTCTCTCAAATGAATACTTAAGTTCCTCAAAATCCCTAGTGAATTAGAAATATGCTCTGATTTGAGGCTTGGAACATCTAGATTCAGAATGAGCTTCCAGAACAGAGGTCTGAAGAATAGGACTGGGCCTCATAGCTTAAAACAATGAATATCCTACCTGAGCATTTTGTTACCCTGAAAGCCTTGACTTTCCAATTAATTGAGCAGTCAGCCTACTTCTTTTCTACTTCTGAGGAAAGTCTCTGAAGGAAAAGCTGAATATAAAGAAATAATGTATTTTATTCACATGAATATTCAATATAAAATCAGGGTTGGTCTTTAACTTTGTAATTTCTTATTCTAAAGCTAAAGAAACTGAAGCTGAGTTTATATAATAAGATCAAGTACCAGAAACTGACCAAGGGAAAGAGAATTGATGAGTTTGGTCTAAAACCTTTAATTTTATTCCTGTCATGTTTTTTTTCCTTGTCTCTAGACTCAGAGAACCAGGATATGGCAATGAAGTCATTTGCAGCTCTAGAGGCTGCTGCACCTGTCCAGCCTATACCAATGGTTCAAAAAGAGACCCTGATGTATCCCAAGGGTCTCTTGCCTCTGCCCTCCAAGAAACCCTGTATGCAGAGCCCTCCCTCTCCTTTGGACCTGATTGAAGCACCTGAGCATGCTGCTAATAGTGCTTCTGTGAATGCCATCTCCCTTACATCTGGTGTTGGAAAAGGCCTAAACACATGGTCGCTGCCTAATGAGTGTGAGAAAGCTTCATTTGCCATAATGGAGCCTGCAGGCTTGTCAGCTCTGAATGGGGACTGCCTCATGCAGCCAAGCCGGACTTGCTTGGGCTGCTTCATGGAATCTAAGGATGCAGTAGATCCTGAGCCAGGGATCAGTCTAAAAGTTGGTGATCTAAATAGGGATTATGAAACTTGTGCAGTCTCTGATATAGGGATTCAGTGTATTAATGCTGGAGAAAATATGAAATACGGAGAGCAGCTGCTCTCAGACCAGCTTCTCGGCTTCCCCCTACACAAATCAAGGGCAGGAGATAGACGAGAAGCTGAGAAACCTGACATCGACTTGGAGGATCCAGCTCAGAAAAGTTATTACGAGGCATTACTGTTAGATAAGTGCAACACGGAGGAAGCTTTGCTGGCAAATTCCAATCAGGATTGGGGTTACTTTGAGACTTTTATTAGTGAGAGTAAGATTGAACTTCTTGACCTATGTTCCAAGAATGAGCTGTCTGTCAACCTATTCTCTGAAGAAGATGTGGATAACTACATGTTTGATGATGATGAGTCAACACTGGGCAGTGATGTCTGCTCTCTGAAAATTCGATATGAGTCCTTCCAGGACAATGTTCGAGACAAGACCACCCTTCTGATGCAGGAGGATGCACAATTCAACTTTTTCCCCAGTGTATTTACTACCTGCTCCAAGCGGGAGTGTAAAAGTGGGGCCCTGAAGCAAAACAGCGATCTTTCCCAATTCAAGGTCCCTGATGTGAGCATCATCTGGGGAGAGGAAGATAAAAATCTAGACAAAAAGAAAGGCAAAGAAGAAGGGCAGGAAGACAACGATGTAGAGAAAAAAGATGGAAAGGAAAATGGAGAAAAATCTGCCTTAAATAAACCATGCAGTGGGACTGAGGAAGGGCAATTTAAGAATACAAAACAAGACCATCTTGCCAATTCCTTGGAGTCATCAGGGAATTTCAGTGATGACAGTTCCTTCATTGAAGTCTCTTATGATGCCATAGGAGAGATCAAAGACTGTAGCCGCTATATGGCTCGGGACAATAATTCTGGTGGCTCCTCCACCCAGCAGAACTATGGGCTGCGAGTAAAGAGAAAAGTCAGGTACAGTGAAGATTATCTATATGATGTTGACTCACTAGAGGGTGAAAAAGTAAATGAGAGGAAGGAATGGATTCCAGGTGGTTCCAAAGAGGAAGATGATGATGAATGGTGTCCCAAAAAGAGAAGAAAAGTAACCCGGAAAGAGCCCCCTGTTATTATCAAATACATTATCATCAATCGCTTTAAAGGTGAGAAGAACATGCTGGTGAAGTTGAGTAGGGTGGATGCTAGTGAGACAACAGTGAATTTGAGTGAACATCAGCTAAACAAATATGCCAAGCTGGCACCCTTGAAGGGCTTCTGGCAGAAGAAGAAGAAGCAGAGAAACAGCAGCACAGACTCCAACAAGACAAACTTATGCCCAAAGCAAATCTTTGAATCAGGTAGCTTTGAGGTGTCATTCCTGCCACCTGCTCGTAAACGAAAATGTAAACTTGGAAACAGGCACAGGATTCAAAGAATCCCATCCATGGAAACTTCAGCAAGTGCAAAGCAAGTTTCATTCTACAATGATCAGAGGCAAGCTAGTAGTCTTAAAGAAGAGGGAAGCCTGAACCATGCGCGGAAATCACCCCCTCTGGCTGCTCCCAGCTGTGCAAATGGATCACATTTAAATAACATCACAAGCCCTGACTCAATGAAATTTAAAGCCCAAGATGCAGAATTTAAGGGGCCAGAGAGGAAAGTGCTCAACAAAATCAAATTTAAAAGTGAAGCCAGATTAAAATCTAAGAAAATCAAAGCTGGGCAAGAAGGCAAGCCAGTTGTTCAAATGAGTCCACTTTTGGAAGACAGATCCTCCAAGACTAATTTAAATAATGAAGCTATTCCTGGGACTTCAAACAGTTCTCATCTATCTGAATTTCATGAGGCAAAGGTTGCTAAGAATTCTACTTTCCTACCAACAACCTGCTCTTCTGAAATGCCTCTATCATCTGCTAATGTTACCACCAATATACCTGTTATCCCTGGAGGGTATCTACAGACATTGTTAGATGCTTCTGACTTGTCAAATAATAGTGCTATCTCATACTTCACTCACCATTCTCCAGAACAAAATGAAGGCAGCCTCACTGATACAGACAAATCATTTGTACCTCTCCAACCTGCCCAGGACTGTGTGCTTTCCTCACCTTCTGAGTCTGAGCTACAGCAGTCATCCCAAAACTTCAAAATGGAATCAAGTGACTATGGAAATGTGTGGCCCAACAAGCCTACTTCTGGTCCCCAGGAATTCATGGCTGAAGTCTCAAGGGAGAGAGCCCCAACCCAATCCAGTGAATTTGGAGTCTCCCAGGTAGTGTCCATGGAAAATAACCTCACAGCTGTGACATACAATCCAACCTGCCTCAATAGCAGTGATGGTGGTTGCAACAAGGTCCTATATGCCTCTGTGCAAGACACCCATCTTCCATCTGATGAGTCTTATCAATTATGTCACTTTAATAATGGAGAGATATGCTTTCCTTTCCAGCAAGACCCAGTCAATATAGATGATAGTCGACTATTTAGCTTTGATTCCATGGCCCCACTCTCTGTCAATTCAAGCAATTATTGCTCCTTACGCTTGAAATCCTGTGAAAAGGATGCTGATGAGGATATCACTGATGACTTCCTGGCCCATTGTAGCCCCAAGCTGGTGATCCAGCAAACCATTGATGAAATAGCACCACTAAAGGAATCCACTGACCTCCTGGATATCTCCAACTTCACTCCTGACAAATTCCGCCACTCTTCCCTCTCAGAGATGTCCCCACCTGACACCCCCAGTATTTCCCCTCAAATTACCAGATGTGAGAGTAGAAAGACACTAGGAACACTGAAGGGATTTCAAGAGGGTGTCCCAGGATCACTGGGCAATATGGACAAGATCAAGTGGGACTGCACTACCCTTCCACAGCAAGTCCAAGTGGAGGATGGATTTTCTTTAAATAGTCATCAGTTTCAGTTCCATATGTTCAATGATGATGATTCTGTCAGCCTGCTCCAAAAAAATCCTTGCTTATCAATATTTGATGATCCATCTGATAAAATGAATGCCAACAACAAAGTGTTGAAATCAAGAAAGAAAAGTTTTCCCAACAAGAGTGGGTCTGTGAACCAAAGCTCTTCTCAGAAAAATACCAGGAAAAAATCCCCCAAAACCACCAACAAAGGGATTGAAAAGCCATCTGGCAAAACCTTCCGCCAGGTCCCTAAGTCAATAAAGAAAGGGAAATACATAGCTGCAATCAATGGAGAGAAAATGCAAATTGGCATTGGCCATGAGAGAGGTCAAATCAACAGCCTACCCTCCACAGGGAAGACACTGACCGAATGTATCCAACATGGTGGTCTTGGTGCCTCTATGAAGATGCCAAGTCAGAAGGGACTTTCTAGAGATTGGGCTTTGGGTAAAGACAGCAGCCCAGGCTGGAACAACATGAGCATGGGCACCAACACTAACAACCTCCTAGATGATGACCAGCGGGAGTTTCAGGAGCCTTCTTATATCTTGTCTAACATTGCCTCTGGTATGGCAGATGTGCAGAGGTTCATGATGGCCTCCATAGAGCCCCTTTGGGAGCCCATGCAGCACCATGGGGACCCCAAAATATTCTATTCCCCTGAGTCCAATAGTCTAAAATTAAAAACCCTCAAAATACTGGCTGGGACACCACAGGAATCTAAGAAAAAAGTCAACAGTGGGTCACCAGGAGCCACTAAGAACCACAGATCTATCAAGGGTGTGAGTAAAAGCAATGGGAAAGCAGCAATAGGTGATCCTGGTGATGCACACATGCCTGGTTATAACGAGGACTCTCAGTCTGCCTTCTTTGATAAAAATTGTAATAACCTGAGTACTTTCGGTAATAATGGACCAACACACAAAAAGTTATATCGTCACAAATCCAGCACCAAGGCCCTGAGAGATGAGAAGTGTAAAGGAAAGCATGTGGAACGAGAACAGGTCCAAAAGGATGAGGCTGGGACAGCTTCTTTTGAAAAACTGAGGTAATACTGCACCAAAATGGCTGAGATGATGCACCCTTAGCTTTCCTACTACCTGCTAAACCTACAGTCCATCATTTTTCCCCTCTTGAAAGCAGAAGTTTGCATGAAAGAAACTGCCCATTTTCCTTATTTTTCAAATTAAAAAGGAAAGATAAAAGTGCATGAAAATCCCTATACTTTTAAACCACCCAAAAGATTGGGCTATTTGGTTGTGGCTTGGCTAGGTATAAGCTCTGACAGGCTACTTTTTCTGCTATCCAATATTAGCTTTTACTTATTGACAAAATCAAACTAAAAATATGCTCTTGAATGATTTGGGGAAGGGAAGGGCTTTGCAGAAAGAAAAATTTTCAACAACAGAATTAAAAAGTTATACAGTCAAAAAGCCAAGATTATTTAAGCAAAAAAAAAAAAAATGTAATTTGGAAAGCAAAATTTAATTCATGCAGCAATTAGGAGTGCTTTCTAGTGGCCCCTGCTATTTCTATCTTTTTCTGCATCATACGGTATTTAGTATGATGTAAACAAATTTAGATTTTGTGATTCCTTTGTGGGACATACTCTAAAACTAACTAAGATGGCATAAATTGTTTGGTTTTTCTGCAGGGATTCCGACTACAATCTCCTAAAAGCAGAAACAGCATTTTGGGTTTTACCTGTATTTGAAGAAGAGGCTCACATTTTCCAGAAAGACATTTGATGTTTGTATTTTATTTCTTTAAAAATATGCCTTGTGGTATTTATGTTGACATGTAAGTGCTTAAAGAAAAGAATTTTAAAGTGTGAAAATAAGTCTTTGAAAGCAAACTTTAATCTGATATTCTTTGTAAAAGACTTTAAAAGTCACACAGTTGCACAAGTAGTTTATGCACTATTAACCCAAGGGAAAAAAAGGAAAACATTGTGCCAAACTACAAACAAGTGACTCTATTGTATATAATTTTACTTCTGTCAACATTTGGTTGTGAGTATTTGGGGAGCTTATCCCTGTTGATTTACTAGAAATATTCCAGTGGTTCTTGCTATTAACCACCCCACTTATGTGGATAGCACCTATAGATCACAGTGGAAACATATGTTGTGCTACACAATTTACCAAAACTTAAAAATGCTGTTTGAGATGTGCCAAATTTTCTTACCTCATCTCATAGATTCACCCCACAGTTTAAATATCATTAATGGATTTTAAGTATATTATATATGTGCATACGTACATTATTTAAAATTTTCAAACTCTACTGTACTATGTGGAAACATGAAGAATTAAGCATGGCACAATAAATGTTTGTTCCATTTTTGGAGGGTTAAAATGTCGGAAAAGTCTGGAAGTGATAACAGCTAAGTCCATCAGGGACCCAACTATATACATTTACAGAATGTTTTATAAGGAAACAAAACAGCTGCTTTAAAGTTTGTTTTCTAAAAGCAAAATCTGTAGCTGAAAATTATTTAAAGTGCAAAGTTATATTGCTCATACTTTATATCTCAGTTTTATATATTTTATAATAGTCTGGGGTAAATTATAAAATAGCTATAAATCAACACTAATGATAAATTAAGTACATAGATTGTTTTTATTTAAATAGTTTCCTACATGTTTTATTCCAGTTTTGTCAAAAGTGCACTCATATCATGGCTTTAGTTGTTCTTTAAGTGCTTAATCTTGCAATGCCAATGCCATTTAAAGAAAACATTAAGGCATCTCAGTACGACTCTTATGGGTTAAGTGTGTGTGTGTGTGTGTGTGTGTGCTCGCGCGCGCGTGTGTGTCAGATAAAATGAACAATCTGTGGTAATGATTAATTTTGAGGCCATATATACTTAGTCTGAAGATGACTAGTATTTGAAACCACACACTATACTTAAATTTCAATTTATATATGTTTTTGAAATCACATTTTTATTCAATCCTACCCCCCCTTTTTTAAATTTCACAGCTCCAACATCTCTCACTGCTAGCTTTTTTCTTCCCCTTTATTTACCAATTTACTTCTAACATTTGATCTATTTTCTTTGCACAGTTGAAGGTATGTGTGTCTGATGACTGATGCATTATGGCACAGATGAGATAATGGATATGAAAGCGCTTTGTAGATCATAAAGTGCTATACAGATATAGGGGATTAATATTATTAATGTTGTTGGTTGTTGTTGTTGTTAATCTTACTATTCTTACTAATATTGTTACTAACCTATTAACTTTTGAATATATAGGCTGTGGGTGGGAGGGTAGAGAATAGTGGGTGGGAGAAAGGGGAACTTAAAAAAGGGGGGAGATGTTCAAAAGGATATTTTAAGCAAAATATGAATCTACCTAGTTATTGCCACCTAACAGAGAAGAAACATTTGAAAGTAGTCAGAAATGGAAGGAAGCCTGTCACATGTATTGATATACACACTTCCCAGTCTATGATTCTTTTCACCAGCCTGCTCTACTTCTTATAGCTAGGTTGCAAAATGAACAAGCCTGTGTTCTTAATGGTGTGATTGTGTGTGTCTGTAGGGATGAGTGGGTGAGGAGCATTTTTTGAAGCTGCTTCAGGCCTGGAAAATTACTTACTCAAAAGGCACCAGATGAAACATGTCTCCTGCTCTACAGCTGCCATCCAAAAGGAAAAATAATCAAACTGGAACACTTTCTTCTGTTTCTCCACTCTGATAGCTAGCTGTTTGCACTCAATTCTATGGCTGGTTCCTAGGGGCTGGTGTGTGTGTGTGGGGGGGTATATTTTGCAGCTGAATTTTGGTTTGGAATCACCAACTCTGCCTATATTGTGAACCCCAAGACTCCAGACTTCAAAATCACCTGCTGGCAATTAAAAGAAGAAATGAATAAAATGTTCCATGAATACAATGTATTTCATAAAAAATAATTATGGGAGCAGTTATCTAGTTTTTCTCAGTAGCAGTCCAGCTTTGCAGAAGGGGTTGGGGTGGGGTAGAAGGAAAACTTGAAACCTTTGGAAACAATTTTCTTTTCAGACCTTGCTATTAGTCCTTTGGAATAGATTATCTTTCAGTTTCTCCTGTGGAGCTCATTAGGGGCCAATTCTGTGGCATGGTTCATCCCTTTCTCTAAAAAGAATTTTCATTTAAAGTATCTTTTTATCTTTATTGTTGAGAGTATTACAGATGTCCTCCCATATTACCCCCTTGTCTCCCAACCCCTACCCCAGTTCCCATCCACCCCATGCCTTCACCACCTTATTGTCTGTGTCCATGGGCAATGCATATGTGCATATAAATTGTTTAGTTAATCTCTTCCCAGCCCCTCCACCTCCTTCCCTCTGATATTCGAATATCTGTTCCATGTTTCCATGACTCTGGTCCTATTTTATTCATTATTTTATTGTGTTCACATATAAGTGAGATCATGTGATATTTGTCTTTCTCTGACTGGCTTATTTTGCTTAGTTTTTCTTTTCTTTTTTTTTTTATATGTTCTTATTGATTTTAGAAAGAGAAGAAGGGAGAGGGGTAGGAAGAGAGAAAAAAATAAACATCGATGTGAGAGAAAGAAACATCAACTTGCTGGCTCTTGTAGGCCCCCTACTGGGGATTGAGCTGGAACCTGGGCTTGTGCCCTGAACTGAAATCTAACTGGCAATCTTTTGGTACATGAAACATCACTCAACCAACTGAGCCACACCAGCCAGGGCTCCAGTGCAATCTTTTAATCCCTGAAGCCTGCATTTCCCATTTTATGAATCAATCATCTGAGATCAAGAAGACATGCCTGGGTAGGGTGGCCAGATTTATGCCTAGCTTTTTTTATTAGCCTACAGTGCATTATATGTTTTTAACATATAAATTAGTGACCTGTAACCACTCTGTATTAAAATATAACAAGAAACTGAGTTGGGAAATGAGCAATAGGGCAAGTCAGAAGATGCTTATTCTCTTAATTATACTTAATAACCGATTCAGTACATGATGTTCTGCGTCCTTTAGTTTTTAAAGCTTTGTTGATCCTGTCTCTCCTCTCACAATTATTTTTTCTTTTAATTTTAGCTCACACTTCTTTATTTTCTGTCACAACATAGTAAGCCTGACTTTTTGGAGATTTCTTATTCTACCAGCTGCCATAGTGAAATGAGGACCAATGATATAAAAATAGTGTTTTGCCCTAACATTGGTATCTCAAGTCAGATATATGAAATTTTCCTTGGTCTGAAATTACTGATTGCCATTACCTATAAATCTCTCCTCTCTGAGAAGCTGCTTCCTATTAATTCCTTCCCAAATTAATCCCATTTAATTTTTAATTTCCTGAACACGGTATTCACCCTCATTCTTCTTACTTAATCTCAGTCCTTGGCTTTAGGATTTTTTCTTTTATAATTTCATATTCCCCTTACCCAAAGTGTCAGAATAAAAGAACTTTAACCAGGCTGCTTCTTGCGGAAGTTCAGAGAAGAACCTTCTCACTCTTAATTACCTTTAATTGCTTTGGCCACTTCCAAATCTAATTTTAAAGACATGTTCACACACACACACACAGAGAGAGAGAGAGAGAGAGAGAGAGAGAGAGAGAGAGAGAGAGAGAGAGAGAGAGAGAGAGAGAGAGAGGAGAATTATGTCACATGACTGAGGAAAGTCGGAAACTGTTTTTCTTTGAAAATCTGTACAAATAGATCTGATCCCCTTTCTAAGTTAGGTGCTGGACTGTGTGGAGCAAGGTGTTAAAACAGTGGCCTTGTCCAAGGTTCTTCAAGACTTCAGGATTATGTATGGGCTTGAACCAATGGCCTCTCCAGTGTCTCATACTCCACCTTCCTATGCTTCTTCCTCCCAGCTTTCTCTTCTGACTTCTTGTTACTGTGCAATTATGTGTGAAGGCCTTACTGTTTCCTAAATGTTTTCAAACCTCCTGCACTATCTTGAGCATCACTTCTTTAGCCATCTCCCTGAAGTCCTTGGTGCTAGGTGGGCTTTTGTGACAACTATCATCTTCTCTGAACTTTTTCTTTGCTGGGATACATCTGTATGTATGCTGGGGAGAGGGATGTAAGTTTGTGTATAACAGAGGAGCATACAAGATGCTTCACAAGCTGTAAACAGCTCTGGCTAGCATCCTATGTTCTGTTATGTGAGATTCTGCCATTTTAGTGAGTTTCCATTGTAGTGGGTTGTTATCAACATTTACTTCTTAAAGAGAAAAACCATATCCAAGGACCTCTTAACCAAGCTTGCTCTTACCAAGTTGAATCAGTGTGATGCAGATTTACCACATCCTTAATTTATAGATGCTCTCAGAACAGTTGCAAAAATTGAAGAAAGCTGAGTTTCTGCATTGAAGAGGAGAATGGAGCACTAGCTTGTCTAACTAGTGCTAGAACTAGAAATGTTTCTTTTCTCCTGTATTATTGAGAAGTTATCTAATTTAAGGGGTTTTTTTCATTTAGGGTTTTTAATGACTGCCCACTTCTATAGAAATATGACGTTTTTATGAAAAAAATATGAGATTTCTTTTCTAATCATAAAATTCACTAAGCAAATCATTACATTTAGAAGGTTTAGTACCAAAATCAAACATTTTAGTAACAAATAGGCATCTTGTCAATATAATGTAGGCCAGGAATTTTGTAAAGGTGTCTCAAGTACCTGAATAAAAGAGAAGAAAAAATTAGCTGGCTGTTTAAACTTGGGAAAAACTATAATCTGCTTGAGGGTCTTCAGCCAGCAAAGCATTATTTTGATGATAGTACTCAGGCTATCCTTTAAGACACATTTTTTTTTTTTTACTCAGAGCATTAAATAAGTAGCTACAGTCATGAAGCAGAATCCCCATTACAGCTACATGATACTTGAGATGTACTCTTGGTTTCAGAATTATAACTAAGAGGTAAAATATTAGAGAAGGACAACGCAAAAGAGAGAGGCTTAGTACAAAGTTGAAGGTGAATGAGGCTTTTAAAATCAGCATCTAGGTAAACAGATACTAACATTAACACTTATCAACAGGAGATAAAAAGGATGTATGTCCTCTAACCTTTTGCACTCGGATGTCAAGATTAAAATTACTCTTTGAATGTATCAATAATTTGAAATATTAAAAAATCCAAATAAATAAGTTTGTATGAAAAGAAACTCCAGTTTTTTATTCTACTGCTGCACTTTATAAAATCTGGGGTATTTAAAAAATTAAATCCCGAGTAGAATAAAGGAATCGAGAAAAAAACAAGCGAGTGCAAAGGGCTAACAGGTTCACTGGCTTCTGAATCTTAAAAAGACATGCCCCTAAAAAAATAAAGCAGATATTTAAATCATTTTGCCTCTTTGAGAGATACCTAGTTTCACAGCACAAAAAGAAAAGGCTTAGAATAAAAACTAGAAGAGGCCTTTTGTTTTTTACTCCCAGTGAGGAGTGAGAAAGCTTAGGATGCTCTACTGGGATACATGTAGCACTGACTAGGGTCTGCTACTTACAGAGTTTTGAATGTACTAGTCCTTAATGTAATTTCCATAAAACTAAATGCACCTCTTTAGTAAGTTGCTGATTTATGGTGCTAAAAAAAAACCTATCAATCCCATTTTTCTCTTCTCCCAAGCCCCTTACATATTTAAGAAAATTTAAAATCAAAGTATTAGAAGCCCTTTTTATGAATGTAACCTGAGTTTTTGTTTGATATATGACACTCCAACTTTAAAAAGTTAAGAAATTATTTGCCTTTTTTCTTTTAGAGTTAAGTTTTATAATCTGTAGAGTCAATTGAAGTATAAAGGTTAAGAATCAGTCTTAAGACGCCTACAAAATCTTGTATATTTTTAAGTGTGCTAATTTGTAACATATTTTGTAAGTGTATATTTTTCTTAGAAAAGTGCTGTGAAGTGTCTGTATGTGAGAATTTTCCTTTTGTGCACCAGTAGGTGCTAATAAAAGGATATTTACTTCAAAGTTTCTGGTTTTAGAAACCACAATACAAAGAAAAATACACTTTGTTGGAAATTTTGTAACACAAAACATGTTGTGAAAGAGTATAGTGATCTTGTGCAAAAGAAAATGAACATTTGTGAGCTTCTTGCTGTTTTATAGATTTTCTTGTAAATTATTCTTGTAACACCTCTGGTTTTGTTGTTCTTGTTGAAAAGGTTTTAAATATTTGTGACTGAGTGTATGGTGAAACTGTCATAATGTTACCTAGCTGAGTTTTGTTGTTTATGGAACAAATAAAAAGAAAAGTTTAAAATACTGCTTTAGAATTATATGTATCAGAAATCAAACCATTTCTAATTAAATTCTATGTCCCAAATAAAAAGTTCTTCATTGTCTAGAGCAGTGTTTCTCAAACTATCTATGGTGAAGTACCAATGTTTTTTTCTCAAATCCATCACAGACTGATATTATCACGTAAAAAAATAAGAATGCATTTTTAAAGTGAAAAGGAAAACATATTCAAAATAAAAGCCCTAATGTATTCAATTCAACATGTAAAATTACTTAAAACAAATGTAGGGGGAAAGAAAAGAATTGCAAAACTTCGGTATTCTGTTTGAGACAAGTCCACTGATTAATGTCAAATTGCCATAGAAGGCTCTAACCCAGTGGTTCCCAACGTGGGGCACATACCCCACAGGAGGGCAATTTGATTTTTAAGGGGGGCAATTCGAAAATGAGTTATTAACAGTGATTTTTTCCATTTCTTATGGTTCTAGGGGCCTCATATACAGCACATAAATATATATTATGACATATTTATGCATTTCAATTCTCTATTATATGAGTTGAAATTTCATTTGCTATTTTTTCATATCACTTCATATTATTATTATTTTTTTAACAATTTCTTCATGATTTCTTCCTCAGTACTTCAACTTGTCCTTTCATTCTTTTATTTTTCTCTTTCATGGATGCCATGTTCTTTGGAAGCTCATTTAGACCAAGTTAATGGCCTTTTAGGTTTCCTCCACATAAATAGTTGTTCACTTTTTGAATAATAAGAATTATATGTCAAGGGGGGGAGGTGGTGGGCATCAGGATTTTAGAGATGCTTAGGTGGGGCATGGCCAAAAAAGGTTGGGAACCACTGCTCTAACTATTCTTTAAGAAACACTATGAGTAGGATTAACGGCATTACCATCACCTGGGAACTTATTAAGAATGCTGAATTTTAGGCCTTACACTAATTCTACTGAATCAGAATCTGAATTTTAACAATGTTCCTAGTTGATTTGTGTGGATGTTAAAGTTTGAGAAGCACTGGACTAGAGTTTTATGCAGAGAATTTTTCTGTCTCTCAAATTGAGGAATCATTTTCTAGTGTGTCCAGTCTTCAAAGACCTTGGAACAAATGGTGTCCTTTTTTGTGGTCTAGATGGATTCTGCAGAGATGCAGTCCTCTCAAAGTGTCAAAGATGTTTATTCAAAGTAATAAATGCTAATTTGCCTGGTACCCAAAAGATGTCAAATTTTCCATAATTCCCTACAGTTCCTACATCATTTTACTTACCATTCACCCATGGACTATGTTTTCTTTAATCAGTACTTTCACAAATTCTATTTTTACTGTGCTCAGTATTATAATATTTGATATGTCTAGAAATATTAGAGTCACCCATTAGTGCCTGGAACCCTGGCTAACCACAGGAATGTCAGTGTGGTACACACGAGCCAATAGCCACTTCATTAGTCTTAAATATCATTATTCAAATAAATTGAAAAATGCTTATGATCTTATTTCCATTCACTACTTCATAGCACTATATTACTCAGTTCCCAGCCTGTATTTTCAATTATAAGCTGCTTATCTCCATTTGGACATTCTGCAAGTTCCTTAGACTTATTTACTCAAGTTCATTTTATAATCTCTTTACCCTTTGAGTGTGCTCTAGCTTAGTGAATGATGCTACCATTCATCCAAGTCAGAGAGAAAGATTCGCCAGCAATTCCTTTCTCTTCCATCCTCAAATTCAACTGGCCACTGTCAGTGTTCCTACATATCTATCTCCATTGGAACTGCCTTAATTCAAGCTTTCATGGCACTTTACCTGGATTCTTACAAACATTGCCATAATTCAGTGATATCATATCTGGAAATTTTCAAATAAGGAAAAATAAATGACTGTAGAGTTGCCAGTTTTTTAATTTGCTAAGTAAAGATATTTTAAAAATAAAACTGTTAACAACAAACAACAAGTATTGACAAAGATGTGAAGAAAAGGGAACCCTCGTGCAGATTGTTGTAACCACTATGGAAAACAGTATGGAGCTTCCTCAATAAATGAAAAATAGATCTACCATATAAACTAGTAATTCCACTTCTGGGTATTTATCCAAAGAAATTCAAAACACTAATTTGAAAAGATATGTGCACCTCTGTGTTTATTACAGCATTATTTGCAATAGCCAAGATACAGCAGCAATTTAAGTGCACATCAATAGATGATTGGATAAAGATGTGGTACATGAATACAATGGAATATTATTCAGCCATAAAAAAGAATGAAATCTTACCATTTGCAACAGCATGGCTGGACCTAGAGGGTATTATGCTAGGTGAAAAATGTTGGACAGAGAAAGACACATACCATATGATTTCACTTATGTGTGGAATCTAAAGAACAAAATAAACAAAAAACAAAATAAAAACAGACTTAGATGCAGAGAATAGACTATATGATTGCCAGAGGGGATGGGGGTTGGGGAGCTAGGCAAAAAGGGTGAAGAAATTAAGAAGTACAAATTGGTAGTTGCCCAATAGTCATGGGGATGAAGTACAGCATAGGGAATATAGTAAATGATATTATAATAACTACATATAATGGCAGGTGGGTACTAGACTTATTAGGGGGATCACTTCATAAATTATATAAATATCTCACCACTATGGTGTATATCTGAAACTAATATAAAATTATATTGAATTTAAACTGTAATTTAAAAATAAAAGATAGCCAGTGGATGTTTTAGCTAATGCAATAAAACACAATAAAGACATGACGATAGATACATAGATAATAGACAAAAAGGAGGTGATACTGTTCTCATTATGTATAAATAATATAATTATACACTGAGTGGCCAGATTATTATGATCTCTGAATGCATAATAATCTGGCCACTCAGTGTATATCCTATATAATAAAAGGCTAATATGCAAATTGTCCCCTTGACCAGGAGTTCGACCAGCAGGCAGGCCAGCCAACTGCCCCTGGCCAGGCTGGCCGGAGCCCACCCATGCACGAATTCATGCACCGGGCCTCTAATACATATATATATATACTAAGTGGCCCGATTATTATGCATTCAGAGATCATGATAATCTGGCCACTCAGTGTAAATCTGAAAGTTTCAAGAAAATAGTCTGAAAAATGTTACAATTAATTGAAAGTTTAGTAAATGATCTGGTCACAAATGTGAGATATAGCTTTAGTTTTTTCAGCAATATTCATGTAGAAAGGATAAGAAAAACAGTTTGTATATTTATATATACAAATAAATGTATACTTCACAGGACTTACTTGGTGAAAAATAACCAAATGTTAATGGAGGCCTAAAAGAGACCTAAATAAATGAAGAGCAGTGTCACATTTCTGGATGAGATAGCACAATATTGTACAGATAATACTTCTCAAATTAATCAACAAGTAAAATACAATTCCAATTAAATCCCACCACATGTTTTCTGGAACTTAACATATTGATTTTAAATTAATAAAGGCATAAGAATGAACAAAAACAATGGGAAGAAAAAGAGAAAAAAGTTGATCTGACAGCTGTTAAAATATACTGTGAAGCTACAATAATTGAAAGTGTAGTCCATATTTTAATATTTTCAGTATAGACAAGAGGCTTCTGTGCGGGATGGAGGGACGACTTGGGAGGACGTCTGAGCTGCACATCTAGCGGCTGGGATCCAGGGATTTGGCGGCCACCTATGTGATGTCAGTGCTGCTGTGGTGACTGAGCAGACCCAGTGGCAGCGTGTCCTGAGCCCGCTGCTGCTGCTGTGCCCGAGATCCAAAAGGTAACTCTGGCTCTTGAATACTGTCTGGGAACAACTCGTCATGCCTGCTTTGTGGAATTGGTGTTCAAAAATGAAATGCAAAAATGCAGACTGTCCCAGCACATAGTGGTTATTGGTACTCTAGGGAGAAAAGGAGACTTTAAAGAGAGGATATCTTTGTTGTGCTGCTTTCTGTCTGATGCCAGTCAATCTGTTGCAAGTCATCAGTTCATGAGATCCATTTCAAATTCTGGTGAAGAAGGAAGAATTGACCCTTGAAAGGTTCAACATTTTATAAGAATTTTGAAAGAGGGTAATGTTATTCTAATTGATATATTTAAAAATTATAGCCAGGGAGAAACCAAGATGGCGGCATAGGTAAATACCTAAACTGCTGCCTCCCAAAACAATTTCAAAACTACAACTAAAAGACAAAACGGACATCATCCAGAACCATAGGAAGGCTGGCTGAGTGGAAATTCTACAACTAGAAGGAAAAAGAAAACCACACTGAGACTCAGAGGAGCTACAGGAGGCAGAGGTACTAAGACACACGTGCGGAGAGGACTGGCAACTGAGTGCGTGGCTGGCTTTCTCAAGTGGGAGGGAGACAAAAGCTCCCAACTGCGCTGAACTCCAGTTCCTGGTGAGACTCTGGGGAGCCAGACTCATACGGGGTGAAACTGGACTGTCAGGAAAGAGAAAAGCACACTGAGACTCAGAGGAACTGCGGAAGGCAGAGGTGCTGAGGCGCGCGCGGGGAGGGTGGGCAACTGAGTATGCGGCTGGCTTTCTCAAGTGGGAGGGAGACAAAAGCTCCCGACTGCACTAAACTCCATTTCTGGGTGAGAATCTGGGGACTCAGACTCATTCGGGGAGAAACTGGACTGTCTGGCAGTGGGCGGAACTCGAGGGCAGCTTTCTCTCAAAGGTGCTTGCAGTGATTACCATGGGACACTGAGACACAGGGGCCTATTAGGGCAGGGTTGATGGGAAACCAATGCTGTCTGCTCTGCCCTGAGACTCTGCCCATTCCAAGCTGAGCACAGAGGCTTTTGCAAGGGTGTCTCCAGCACAGAAGTTCTCATAGCATAGACACAGCTGATCCTCACAGCCAATTGGACTGGAGGTCAATTCCTCCCAGTGTACCAACAACAGTCAAGGCTTAACTACAACAAGACTGTGCACACAGACCACAAAGGGGTGCACCAAGAGTGTCCACCTCAGGTAACTGGTGAGGCTGAGCCACTGGGCCCTATAGGACACCTAGCACACAAAGCCACTCTATCAACTCAGGGAAGCAGCCAAAATGCAGAGACGAAGAAACAGATCACAAATGAAAGAAATGGAAGAAAGCAAACTACTGGATATAGAGTTCAAAACCATGGTTATAAGGTTTTTCAAGAATTTTCTAGAAAAGGCCAATAAATTTAGCGAGACCATTGAGGATATGAAAAAGTACCAACTAGAAATTGAACATACACTGACTGAAATAAAAAATATTATACAGAGATCTAACAGCAGACTAGAGGATCGCAAGAATCAAGTCAAAGATTTGAAATACAAAGAAGCAAAAAACACTCAACCGAGAAATCAAAAAGAAAAAAAGAATTCAAAAATATGAAGATAGGGTAAGGAACCACTGGGACAACTTCAAGTGTACCAACATCAGAATTATGGGGGTGCCAGAAGAAGAGAGAGAGCAAGATATTGAAAACCTATTTGAAGAAATAATGACAGAAAACTTCCCCCACCTGGTGAAAGAAATAGACTTACAAGTCCAGGAAGTGCAGAGAACCCCAAACAAAAGGAATCCAAAGAGGACCACACCAAGACACATCATAATTAAAATGCCAAGGGCAAAAGACAAAGAGAGAATATTAAAAGCAGCAAGAGAAAAACAGTTAGTTACCTACAAGGGAGCACCCATATGATTGTCAGCTTTTTCTCAACAGAAACTATGCAGGCCAGAAGGGAGTGGCAAGAAATATTCAAAGTGATGAATAGCAAGAACCTACAACCAAGATTACTCTACCCAGCAAAGCTATCATTCAGAATTGAAGGTCAGATAAAGAGCTTCACAGATAAGAAAAAGCTAAAGGAGTTCATCACCACCAAACCAGAGTTATATGAAATGCTGAAAGGTATTCTTTAAGAAGAGGAAGAAGAAAAAAAAAAGGTAAAGACAAAAATTATGAACAACAAATACATATCTATCAACAAGTGAGTCTAAAAATCAAGTGAATAAAAAAATCTGATGTACAGAATAAACTGGTGAATATAATAGAATCAGGGGCATAGAAAGGGAGTGGACTGACAATTCTCAGGGGGAAAGGGGTGTGGAGGGTGTGGGAAGAGACTGGACAAAAATTGTACACCTATGGATGAGGACAGTGGGGCGGGTAAGGGCAGAGGGTGGGGTGGGAACCGGGTGGAGGGAAACTATGGGGAAAAAAGAAGAACAATTGTAATAATATGAACAATAAAGATTTATTAAATTTAAAAAAATATTTTCAGTATATACTGCTACAAATAATATATAGAATAGCAGTTTTGTGTTGTTCAAACATTTGAAATAAATGCTGTCATACTATAAAACATAAAATAAATGAACTATTTATTATCAATTCAAAGAAAATTATTTTAACACCATTGTCTTTTCTCTTCACCATGGACCATGAGAGACTGAAAACAACCATTACCTGCAAAAGTAAAAAGAGATTTTGACTTTCAGGGATAAAGATAATCAGAGGCAAACATTTAAAATCCCCAGGATTGGACCCCTCTAATGTTCTGAAGCTTTATTTCTCCCAATTTCTATGAGTTCCCTGTGTTATGGAAATTACAAATGTATATTCTTCACTCTATGCAGGATTTAGAGGTGTATTCTGGTGGCCTTAAAGAAAGATTCTTGAACTAACTAATGGCAGAGTTGGAGTGAATGAGTGGTCTTATTTTTTTCCCCAGTGGTTTCACATCTTCCCCCCAACCCCCTTGGTCAAAGTTGACAGCACCATAGCATACGGGGAAGATGGCAGGTCATTTGTCAAAATGCATTTTTTATCTGTCTTGGAGTTGAACTTTCTATGGAGTTAATTTGGGGGAAGAGGGATTATGACACTGTTTAATACAGTTTTCTATCTAAAGTAATTGGAGTTTTGGTTATTAAACTTTTCAGGCCACATGCCAGTTTAAGAATCTAATAAAATGAATGGGCCATTACCACAAAAAAAATGAACATATTCAGAATTATTCATAGAATTTTAGAGGATTCACAGATTAGAAAATTCTGTATTAGGGGTGTGAATTCCCCAGAACATCTTCCCCACATATAATGGAGTTTCTTAATCTATATACTCCTCTTACTGACCCAAAGTAATAACTCTCATTTATTTATTATCTATGTGGTAGTCATGTTAAATGAGCTATCATTTCTCAGAATAACCCTGTAAGGGAGGCATTGTCCTTATTTTACATTTAAGAAAATTAGGACACACCGAGGTAAAGTATACTGCCTCTGAATCACACAACTAAGTCTTCAAGTAGCTGACAAAACCTTCTGTTCAAGAAACTTATTTACAGTATAAACCATATTGTCTATACCACTTCAAAATATGATGATAAATATTAATACTGTGTCAGGTCTTATGCTAGATGCTAAGAAAACAAAAATATATATAAAATGCATGCCTTGTTCTCTAGGAACCCACAAATGAAACAGAGAGGCACATTGTAATAATTTAAACAGAAATACACTCACTGCTCAGTTTAAGTTGAATAATCACATGTAAAATAACTAATCATTTGCTGTCCGTAAGCAACTGAGAAGAAAAAACCTTTAACCATTTGTTTAATATGGTTTTATTGAATTTGAGAGCGAGAGGAAGGGAAAGGGATAGAGGGATAGAAACATCGATGAAAGAGGGACATCATCGATTGGTTGTCTCCTGCATGCCCCAAACTGGGTATCCAGCCCACAACATGGGCATATTCCCTGATCAGGAATCAAACCAAAGACCTCTTGGTTCGATGACCTCCTGGGTCGATGCTCAACCACTGAGCCACACCGGCCAGGTCAATCCATTGTTATGGAGGAAATAATGTCACAAAATGTCACACCCAATAACTAATATCTCACCTTAAACCCTTCCTCCTATTTTGGAATCAGAGTGGATAGTGAGCCTAGATCCACCACTTACTAGCTGTGTGATTTGGGTCAATTATTATTGCTGTATCCCAGAGCCTCTGTAAAAAAAAAAAAAAAAAAAAAAATCACAACCACCACCACCACAGTTTAACAAGACTATCACTTCCATTGACTTATTATGAATTAAAAATTACAGTTGTGACGTCTTGGCACCAAGTGAGCAGTCAGGTAATACTTACCACTTGCTATTGTTTAACAGATGTGTGCAAGTGTTGTCCTAATAGTTCTTATTTGAATTCCTGATAAATCACTCCAGCTACTGACCCTCAAGTATTTGTATTTTTATTAAGCTATGAACTAAGAAAATAAGTAAATTTGTGGCTCAAAAAGCTCTTGATCTTTCTTTGGAGAAATATGTCATTTTAAAGATAAAATTTAAAGAGTTAATTGTATACAATAATATGCATAGTGGTTCTATTAATAAAGTTAATGTATTCTCAGTGGCAGAGTGAGATAGTTAAAAGTTACAAATTATTAATATATCTGGGTTCTATGTTCTATCTCTGGCTTTACCACTAAATTGTTGTAAGAACTTGGACAAGTCACTTTTCTTCTGGACCTCAATTTTCCCATCTGAAAAATCTAGGTTAGCATTTAAGAGCATGGAGTGTGAAGGTGACTGCCTGGGATTGAATCCAAGCTTCTCTTGCTAACAATAAGATCTACTTCAATTTCTCCATTAGTAAAAGGGGAATAATTACAGTACCTATTTCACAGGATTTGGGGAAGAATTAAATGAGACAATGAATACAAAGCATTTAAAATAGTGGCTGGTTTATATATGTTTGATTAATATTAGGTATTATTATATTAGAAGGCCCTTCCTTTTCATTTAAAACTTATGATTCAATGTATTATCTGGGCTGTTGTGGCAAAATTAGAAAATACTGAAGCAACTATGGACATTTGCTCATTAATCAATTAATTAATTCAACAAGTTATTGTTGAGCCTCTACTCTATGCCAGGAACTGTTCTAGGTACTGACTATGCCACTGAACAAAATGGGACTTTGACTATCTTCTCATAAGACTTATATTAGTCAAAAATTATTTTGATTATGAACATAGCGCTTAAAATGAACTAATAGCCCTGAAGGAAAGGCATATGCTTTTATGAGAAGCACTGACGAAATACTTGACATGATGCTGGAGTTAGAACCCTAAGGATGAGTATGATTTACTTAGGTGAAGAGAAAGATGGGGGCGAGACTGGGGGACATTCCAGGAACACTACATGCAATGGTTCTTTGTCAGGAGGAAGCACACAGTACTCAAGTAACCTGAAGACATCCAGTGTGGTTGGAAACGAGTAGAGAAATAAGGTCAGAGAGCAATGCTTCATTTGTTCTAATTTGGCCACATTTTATAGAAATTTTAATTATGCGAATTTGAGATAGTACAATACAAAAGTTGAGTTTTGATGATGTGCAACTTTTTAAGTAGTTCAAATAAAAAATTCATCAGGAAAGCATAAGTAATTTTAAATTGAGTAGTTATGTGAAGGATAATTGGGTTATGCTATTTTGGCCATTAAATAGAAATATCATCTGTCTTTTGTCACAATTATACCAACTTTATTATGTAAACTCTTCATGGACACACATAAAATGCAGACAGACACATTTATCTTTGGTTTTGAATTAATCTCACTGGACCTAATTTTCTTCCTCTTGAAGTTGGCCTTCTAAGTGTCCTCCCAGCTCAGGCTTAGTTTCTAACCTTAAAATGCATAAACATTCATGTACAATAACTATATCAGTCTAACTTAATTAACCAAACTATCCTGAACTGTAAGATATTTAAAATATGCATCTGCTTTTGTATATATTTTCAGAAAGAAAATGTCCCTTTGCATTTTATAAGAGTTATTTAACTCAGTCACTGGATGCCTCAGGAAATTGAGTATTGGAAATTGAATATGCCTCAGGTTTTAAAGAAACAAACACATTATCCCTCCTTCCTATGTTAAAATTAAAAAGAGAAAGCCTATATTTTCACTATATAAGCATAAGTTCATGTTAAGTAGGTACAACTTGCAGATATACAAAGTTATTTCAACAAAGTGAAATGTAAACTGCTTACAAATATTTTTTAAGTATTGAAATTACCAAAATGAAAAATAACATTTACAATGAATCAAATAAATCATGGGGCAGCATATGCTCTTGTACAAATAGTAACCTTACCTTTACTTACCAAGTTTTTCCAGATATGTCTTTCTGACCAGGATAAGACCATTTTAGTCTTTCCTATTTTATGGTGTAAAAAAAAAAACACCTTTCAAATAGTTTACCCTTCTTAAAATGAAATATTTTCCCATTGATTATTTCAAAAGAATTATATGAGAGATAAATTATTTTCTCTTCATTCTATAACCTATAATAATAAAAGAATAATATGCTAATTAGACTGGACATCCTTCTGGAAGAAGCCGGGGCTGCGAGGGAAGCCTGGGTCTCGGGTGCCGGTGGGAAGCTGGTGCCGGCAGCTGGGGGAAGGAAGGCCTACTCTTGCACAAATTTCGTGCATTGGGCCTCTAGTGGATAAAATAAAAACTTATGGAAGTTAGTTGTTCTTAACCTCATAGATATGGTTTACTCCATTTGTCTTGTTGACTAGCTGGTTTAAAAAATGGAGGTATGAAGGATACATTCTTTTTTATTTGAATTTTTTACAATTAGTTTACATTCAATAATATTTTGTGTTAGTTATGGGTGCACAGCATAATGGTGAGACAATAATATAATTTAAAAACTGTTTTCCTCAATATTTCAAGTACTCAGCTGGCACCATACATAGTTAATACAATATTATTGACTATATTCCCCATGGTGTACTTTACATTCCCGTGACTATTTTGTAACTACCACTCTGTACTTCTTAATCCCTTCATCTTTTTCACCCAGCTTCCCAACTCACCTCCCATCTGATAACTGTCAGTCCATTCTCTATGTCTATGAGTCTGTTTCAATATTAATTTTTCATTTTCTTCTTAAGATTGCACATATAAGTGAAATGATTTGGTATTTGTCTTTTTCTGCCTGACTTATGTCACTTAGTATTCTATCTTCTAGCTCCATCCATGTTGTCACAAATGGTTAAGATTTCCTTTTTTTTTATTCCTTAAGATTTCCTGTAAATGTAAATGTACAACACCATTTTATCTACTTGTCTACTGATGGACACTTGGGCTGCTTCCATATCTTGGCTATTATAATTAACGCTGCAAGTAACATAATGCTGCATATATAGTTAGGTAGCCAAAGGAGGAAAGCACAAGGCCAGAATGATGAGGGATTACAAATTTATTCGATCATCCATACATCAGGTGGCTGAGCCTGGATGGCTCCAGCACCCCAGTGATGGCAGTCAGCAGTTTTTAAAGGACTTTTGGCCAGCTTTTTCTGGGCTGAGAATTCTCTGTGCAGGTCTAGATTCTTGGAAAGTCCAGAGGGGAGAGATAATGGATTTAGCAAGTGGAATGTGATCTAAGCAAGTGGAATGTCCATTGTGAAGTGGCCTAAAGGTCTGTTCCCAGGGGAGGAGGTATTGATTCAATTATTTGATCAGACCTAACATTCCAGCCTTTTTGTTTTATGGAATAAGAATGAAGGTCATATCTTCTGTAATTACTTCCTGCTGAGGTGGGACATTGAGATCACAGGGGGATGGACTTTGATAGTAGTCGACTGGATGAGGGGCCGCAGCAGCATGATTTCCCCAAGAGACTGGTTGGTGAAGACTCGAAAGCAGTCCTGTTGAGTGACTTGGGAGATAAAAACTGGTCCTGAGACTGCCACAGTGTCACTTGTCTGGTTTTGCTGCTTTTCTGGACCTGGAGCTGAAATATAACTGAGGCCTAGATGTTAATCTTTAGGGAGGAAAAGATCAGAGCTCTAAGTTGCCTGACTAGTGATATGAAACGGGAGAATAGATTACCCTGGGAGCGAGGTTCTTGTTTTCCCAGTTTTGCCCCTTGTTAAGCATCCAGAGCCTTCTGGTAGGTCCTGAAACAGGATTTAAAATATGGTAGAGCAGTGGTTAAGCCCCCCATGCCAGGGCCAGCACCTGCTGAGATACCAAGAGTTATGAGGAGAGGGATTATCTGGACTGTCCTTTTATGTCAGATATAATGAGTTACAGGAACAGGTAAAGACTGATTACTGGGGGCTACATCTACATTGGGTGAGAGACGAGAGTACAGATTCCTGTCCAGTTGGTCGGGAGGCAGATGCATGTGTTTTCCCACAGAGGAAAAAGGATCCCTAGTCATGGAGACAAGCTGAAAGATGTAGGGGGAAGAGGTGGACTAAAGGGTATGAGGTTTCTTTTCCTGGTTGAATGCTCCACGCTGAGAGGGTAGTCGCCATGGCACTACCAATAAGGGTGACAGATGAGTGGTTGAGATTCCATTGCAGTGAAAGTGAGCAGAAACACTAGAATGAGCTGTTATCCAAGAGAAAAGTAAAGGGAAGGAAAAGAGTAGTTGAAGCCTGGAGCCTGGATGGTTGGATAAGAAATAAAACAGACTGGCTGTAGGAAATAACCACTGGCTTCCAGGGAGACCTGGTAGTCAACCCATTGGAATCAATGGCCGTTTGGTAGTTCTAGGTTAACTGTGGTGCTGCAAGCTGATGATGGGAGATGGCCTTTTGTTGTATTGCTCTGTGACCTTGTAGCATAAAGGGGCTTGGACAATTAGTGAGGTGTGTAGAGTGATAGGACCTGTGAGCAGGAGGGAGGAAGGAGCTAACTTAGTAAGAAATAGAATATAAGTATGGAAAAGAAGGGAGACTTGATTTGCCTGGTCTGTAGGATAATTACCTAAACAGGTGTCTGCCTTTTTGAGAAATATAGTTCCTCTTTCCTTTTATAAGCTAGCGTGATTTTGGCCTGATTCCGTCTCTTCATTGGTATAGGTATGGTGGTATATTCTGAAGAGTAGAGGGAAAGGCAGAGCCAGCAATCCTTGGCTAAGGTTGGATTGGTCTGATTTAAGAGGGAATGGGTGAAGTGAACTGTTCATTCTAGATGAGTGGAAGTGAGAAAGTTCTTTATGGGTGTAGGAGAGGAGGTTTGGAATAGGGTGAGAAGGAGAGCTAATTCACACTTCCAGGGTCAGGATTGTCTCAAGGATCTAGAAAGAAAGAAATCTTGTCCCATGGGGAATTGAAGTCCCTTTATAGAAGGGAGTCCCATGGAAAGGTGAGAATTCTGATGCAAAGGGAGAGGTGGCAGTGGCTAAGATCTAGAGGATTTGTATTGGGAGAGGAGGTGGCCTTTCAGGGAAGTCAGAGTTATTAGGGTACATAGAGAGCACCTGCAGGGGTGCTCACTCATTTGTCCTCTTCTTCTGGGATACAAGTAAAGTGGAATCTGGTTGGCCCAATCAGGTGGCTGTAATACTTAAGGGACTGCATCTCATGTGATGGAGTTGTTCCGGGGATGAGTTTTAACCTGGAAAGGTGGAACCATGGGGTATGTCCTGATAGTTTATCTGCAATTGGGGCAGTTAATAGTACCTGATAAGGCCTGTAAATTATTGATGGATTTCCTTTAGGAGGAGTAGGCAGGAATGTCTCCTATAAAAGGTTGAGGGAAGATCTGGTCAGCATGTTCTTCAGTAACTGTCAGATGAGATTTAAAATGGGGACATAGTCTCTGAGAGGGGTCTCTATGGAAGGGAAGTTCCTAATAAGAAGGGTCTTCCATACATGAATTCAAAGGGACCAAGGAAGGAGGGTGCATGGGGGGATTGCCCTGATGTGCATAAAGGCTAGAGGTAGGAGAGTAGTTTAAGGTTCTTTAGTTTTGAGTGTTAATTTAGTTAGGTGAGACTTAATTAAGGAATTTGCCTTTTCTACTTTGCCTGAAGATTGGGGCTGGTAGGGGGATGTAAGTTCCACTGGATGTTCAGAGTGGAAGAGAACTGTTGAGTTATTTGAGATCTGAAAGCAGGTCCATTTTCTGATTGTAATAAGGTGGGTCAGCTGTAGTCGGGAATGGCTTCTACCCACGCTGAGACAGTATCTATAAGGGTTAAAAGATATTTGTGTTTTTTTAATAAGGGCCATGTGAGTGAAGTCAATCTGCCAGTCTTGTCCAGGGATTTGGCCCCTTGACTGATGAGTGGGGGGCGGGGCGGGGGGGAAGGAGGTCTAACCTGTCCTTGGGGAGATACAGAGTAATAGGTAGAACAGGTTTTGGTGATGTCTTGCAGTATGAAGGCTATGATAGAACATGTGATGAGGGGTTTTAGGAGTTGTAAATATATCCTATATATAGGGAATTATGTTTAGCCCATAAGATATCTCGGGCCTGTTCCTGGGGAAGGATATATTTTCCCTGAAATTTTAACCATGAATCTTCCTGAGTGGCCCCAAGAGCTAATAGGGACTGAAGTTCCTCTGGAGTTTATTAGGGTGTTATATGGGGTATAGCTAAGAGCTGGGGAGATGGAGGCTTCCTCGGAGCCACTGCTTTGGGCTCCAGGTCTGTTTTGTTATTTCCCTGTATTATGGGATCATTCCTGACTCGGTGTCTTTTGCAGTGTATGACTTTTAAGAAGGCTAAAAAAAGGGGAGGGAAGTTCCTAAATACCAAGTAGGAAGACCTGTGAGACTTTCAGTGATAGTGTCAAGAACTAGGAATGAACCATAGAAATAAAGAAAGGCTAGATTTCAGCTTAAGGACATAAGCAACAAGAGAGAGCCTAGGAAGGGTTGCTTTAGCTTACTAGGAGAGAAGGGGTCCCTTTGGACGTCAGGGGTGATCAGGCCCTGACTCAGTGGACAATACAAACCTTCTACCCATTCGCAAATAACCAGCTTTAGCCAAAAAGTAAACAACCAGCATTTACATTTATGAACACACTTTAAACACACTCTTACTTTCAAGAAAATATACATTCAACAAAGTACAAGAGACCTTTTGTAATAAAAACTAAGAGCAGACGAATTAAAACGTGTCTAGCAATCAATGTTTCAGTATTTTACGTTAAAGTACTTAGATGTTTATCATTTAACCCAGCAATGCTCCAAAGCCTTTAAGTTACCAAAGACTTTGGAAAATTATGTATAGACATATGAGGCTGGAGAAAAGTCTGGGAGAGGAGGAAGCAGGCCCAGCAGCTATTCAAAACTGCCACATTTTTCCTTAGAGATAACATGCTAAGGTTTGGGTGATAATGAGCTCAGTTTCTGATAATAGCCGGACTGTTAAGTAAGCATTCGTAGTTTTAGTAAAGAAACTATTCTTTGGGAGGGGGGATCGTAAGAAGGCGCTGAGGTGAGAGCAGTTTTTAGAGCATTAATGTTGGCCTTGGTATCTAAAGTCTCAGTGAGGGGGTCTCTTCACCATGCCATGTCATAGAGGAGCTTTGCAAGAAGACTAAAGTTGTGAACCTGGAGGGGAGAGTACCCAGTGAGCCTGAGAAAGGAGAAAATTTCTTGTTCAGAGGAGGGTACAGTCATGGAGGAGATAAGGCATTTACAGTCCAAAGAATGGCTCGGTCTTGTGGGGTGAGAGAGTGAAACTGAGGTAGGTAACTGTGGTTTGGGACAACTGGGTTTTATGAGGGAATGTATGGTAGCCCTGGCCGGGCACTGGAGTAGAATGAGAAAAGAGTGAATGGGGGTATTTAGTAAGATGCAGTGTAGAGGTGAGGTGGCTAATGGCTGTGAGACTAATCTGTCAACCCCCTTAATAGAGACTGAGGAGTGGACAAGGGTCCCAGTGAATTCAGAGAGGGCAGAATAAGTGGCCCCAGTGTCAATTAAAAAGGAGATTGGTTTACCTGCCACCACAGTCATTACCCAAGGCTCTGTCCTGGTGATGTAAGTCTGTGGGGCCCTGTCAGGGCCTGGGTAGCTTCTTCGGTGGCCAGTCCCAGGAGGTCTGGGAGCTCCAAATCAGATGCAGAGGATGGCCTTGCTGGACTGGCTGAGGTCCGACCTGAAGGGGCCAGACTACAATCTGATTTCCAGTGGCCCTCCCTTACACACCTTGGGCAGGGCCCAGGCAGGGGTCTCTTCAGCCCCAAGCTGGTGTGGGATGGAGGGTCAGCAACGGAGAAGGAGCGATTCCCAATCTGGCACCTTACTTGGCTGGCTGGGGAGGGAGGGGACCCCTGTAAGAGAGGGACACTGAGCAGGACTTGGCTCAGTATCTTCCTTGTTGCATTTGAACATGGGCCCGGAGGAGGCTTAGCCCCTGACTTACCCTCTGTTTGAGGACAGGAACTTCATTTGGGGTTCATGAGAGGGGTGGCTAGGAGCTGGAAGGCCTCCTTCTGGGCCTCAGCCTTGGCCTGATCTCGCCTTTGCTTTTGGATTGAGTTCTCCTCGTCTCTACTATTAAAAACTTTAAAGGCCAGGTTAATGAGGTCTTTTTGAGGAGTTTGTGGACCTCTGTCTATTTTTCAAAGTTTATGGTGTGTGTCGGGGGCTAATTGGGATATAAAATGGGTGTTCAGAAGAAAGGTTCCCACTGAGGAGGTGGGGTCTAAGGTGGTCAATTTCCATAAGGCCTCTGTAAGGTGGGAGAGGAGGAGGGCTGGGTTTTTGTCAGGGCCTTGAGTGATTTCATTAAGTTTGTCATAATTGACCACAATACCCTCAGTTCCTGCTGCCTTCCTCAGGGGTAGAATGGGTGAGGGAATAGAAGAGGCTGTTGAGGAGGGTGGTCTTTGGGTGGCCCGAGGGCAAGTGTTAGTTGGGGAAAGGCTTATATTGGAGCTTGTATTCTTGGTATTTGGGCTCTCAGGGGCTGGGGAGAAGGTGGTTGCTATTTAGAAAGGTCTGGGTTTTGAGGATCTACTGCAGGTGAGGGAGGGGATGTGTAAAGGGGTAGCGTTTGGTGGTCTGCTGGGTCAAAAGTAAGTTCAGAATTGGAAGTATTATGGGTATGATGTTTTGTGTGAAGGAGAAAGATCTGATGGGTAGATCAGGACTGAGAGAGGGGATTGGGACTGAAGGGTGAAAAAGGCCTGGATGTAGGGAATCTCTGACCATTTTCCATTTCAGTGACAGCAATTTTCTAAATTGCTCAGCGTGTTAAAATTTAAAGTGCTGTTTTCAAGCCATTGAGACTTATTATCTAGTTTATGTTGTGGCCAAACAGTGTTACAAAATAAAGTGAGGTGATTGGGCATGATCTACCCCGCGAGTGTGCAGAGGGAGTGTGGCCTGGTCTATGAGAGAGGAAGGGTGAGTGACAGACCACAAATCCAAAAGTGACTGTTTAGGGCAGGCGTCCCTGCTGCTAAACAAATCACCATGAGAAATGAGAGGTGACCCTCTGGACTGGGTGTCCCCAATCCAGATGGACCTAAAGGCAAATAGCTGAGGAGTCTTCTGGCCTAGCGCTAGGACTTTTGAGACAAGAGACTTTCAAGAAGTCAGTGAGAGAGAGGGGGCAGAAGACTCGGGATGAGGGAAATTGTGGAACATAGCTCACCTAGAGAAGATTGGCCAGTGTGAGATGGAGGGTCAGCAATGGAGAAGGAGAGATTCCTGATCAGGAGTCCTCCTTGGCTGACTGGGGAGGAGGTGACCCCTGTAAGGGAAGGAGGCCTGATCAAGGCAGACAATCGAGTCACTCAAGTAGGATTCTGAGGTAAGCCCAGATCAAGCTGCCGCTGCCTACTGCTCTCCGAGTAGCAAACTCAGGGTGACTGAAGCCAGGAAGATGGCTCCCCATCCCCATGGAATCCTCCCGGGTTTCCCACACCAAATGTTAGGTCCCCAAAGGAGGAACACATGAGGCCAGAATGATGAGGGATTACAAATTTATTCGATCATCCGCACATCAGGTGGCTGAGCCTGGATGGCTCCAGCATCCCAGTGACGGGAGTCAGCGGTTTTTAGGTTTTTAAAGGACTTTGGGCAGGCTTTTTCTGGGCTGAGAATTCTCTGTGCAGGTCCAGATTCTGGGAAGTCCTCAGGGGAGAGATAAAGGTCTTAGCAAGTGGAAAGTGGTCTACCATTGTGAAGTGGCCTAAAGGTCAATTCCCAGGGGAGGGGATATTGATTCAATTATTTGATCAGACCTAACATATATTATTTCAAATTAGTATTCTGGGTTTCTTAGTATAAATACTCAGAAGTGGAATTGCTGGGTTTAAGGCAATTCCATATTTATTTATTTATTTATTTATTTATTTATTTATTGGAGAAAACTTGATATGGTTTTCAATACTGGCTGCACCAATCTGCATTCTCACCTCCAGTGCACAAAGGTTCCCTTTTCTTCACATCTCTGCCAAAACTTGCTTGTTGATTTATTAATGATAGCCATTGTCAGAGTTATAAGGTCATATCTCATTGTGATTTTTGGATTTCTCTGAAGATTAGTAACATTAAACATTTTTTCAAATGTCTATTGGCCATTAGTATGTCCTCTATGGAGAAGTGTCTATTCAGGTCCTCTGCTCACTATTTAATTGGATTGTTGTTGTTTTTTGGTACTGAGTTGCATGAGTTCTTTATGCCTGTTATCAGTTGTGTCATTGGCAAATATTTCCCATTCAGTAGGTTGTCTTCTTGTTGATGGTTTCCTTTGCTGTGCAAAAACTTTTAAGATCGAAATAGTCCCATTTCTTTATTTTTTTTTGTTTTGTTTCCCTTGCCTAAGAAGCTATATCAGAAAATATATTACTAAAAGAAATGTGAGATATTTTACTGCCTATGTTTCTTTCTAGGGGTTTCTAGGTTTAAGACTTACATTTAAGTGTTTAATCCACTTTGAGTTTATTCTTTTATATGGTATAAGAAGGTGGTCTAGAATCATTTTTTTTTGCTGGGTTTAAATCTGTCCAAATTTCCCAGCGCCATTTATTGAGCAGACTGTCTTTACTCCATTATGCATTCTCACATCCTTTGTCAAATATTAATTGAGTATACAGACAAGAGTTTATTTCTGGGATCACTATTCTGTTCCATTGATCAACATGTCTGTTTTTATGCAAGTACTATTCCATTTTGATTACTATAGAAGCCTAGTACTAAAGTTTGATATTGGGTATCATGTTACCTCCAACGTTGTCTTTTTTTCTCAAAATTTTTGTGGCTATTCAGGGTATTTTGTGGTTCTATATAAATTTTAGAATTACTTATCCTATTTCTGTGAAAATGTAATTTGTATTTAATAAGAATTACATTGAATCTATAGATTGCTTAGGGTAGTATGAACATTTTAATGATGCTAAGTATTCTTATCTATGAGCACCATATACTATGCTTCTATTTGTTTGTATCTACTTCTTTTTTTTAATCTTCACCAGAGAATATTTCCCATTGATTTTTAGTGAGAGTAGAAGAGAGAGGGAAAGACAGAGAGAAATATCGATATGAGAGAAACACATCAATTGGTTGCTCCCTGCACATGCTCTGACCAGGGCCTAGGCCAGGGAGGAGCCTGCAACCTAGGTACATGCCCTTGACCAGATCCAACACCCATTTGTGATAAAAATTCTCAGCAAAGTAGGAAGAGAGGGATCATACCTCAACATAATAAAGACCATATATGACAAACATCCAGCCAATATCACAACATACTCAATAAGCAAAATTAAAACCATTTTCCTTAAGAAAAAGGAACAAGACAAAATTGTCACTTTCACCAATTTTATTCAATATAGTAGTGGAAGTCCTAGCCACAGTGATCAGACAGTAAGAAAAAATAAAAAGCATCTAAATTGGAAAGGAGGAAATAAAACTGTCATTATTCACAGATGACATAATATTGTAAATAGAAAACCCTAAAGACTTCACCAAAAAACTACTAGATTTCATAAATGAATTCAGCAAGGTATCAGGATACAAAATTAACACCCAGAAATCATTAGCATTTTTATACACCAATAATGAGCTCTCAGAAAGAGAAACTAAAAAAAAAAAAAAAATCCCTTTTACCATTGCAACCAAAGAAATTAAAGATACTTAAGAATAAACTTAACCAAGGAGGTACAAGACCTGCACTCAGAAAACTATAGGATGTTGAAAAAAGAGATAGAAGAAGATATAAACAAGTGGAGGAATACTGTATACTGTGTTCATGGATTGGTAGAGTCAACATCATTAAAATGTCCATACTACCCAAAGCAATCTACAGATTCAATACAATCCCCATGAAAATACCAATGGCCTATTTTACAGATTTAGAGCAAATACTCCAAAAAGGTATATGGAACCAAAAAAGATCCAAAATAGCTGCAACAATCTTGAGAAAGAAAAACAACGTTGGAGGGGTCACAATACTGGATATTGAGTTATACTACAAAGCCATTGTAATTAAAACAACCTGGTACTGGCACAAGAACTGGCATATAGATCAATAGAACAGAACAGAGAACCCCGAAATCGACCCAAGCCATTATGCTCAATTAATATTTCACAAAAGAGGCAAGAGCATACAATGGAGTAAAGACAGTCTCTTCAATAAATGTTGTTGGGATAATTAGAAAGGTACATGCAAAAAAAAAATGAAACTAGACCACCAACATACACCATACACTAGAATGAACTCAAAATGGATAAAAGACTAAATTTAAGTCATGAAACCATATAAATCCTAGAAGAAAACCTAAGTGAAAAAGTAACAGACATCTGATGGAGCATAATTTTCACTGTTATAGTGTCTAGGACAAGAGATACAAAGGGGAAAAATAAACAAATGGAACTACATCAAAATAAAAAGCTATTGCACAGCAAAAGAAACCAGCATCAAAATGTAAGTAGAATCCACTGTATAGGAGAACATATTTGCCAATGATACAAGTGGGGTTAATTTCCAAAATATATAAAGTACTCATACAATTCAACAAAGGGAAGACAAACAATCCAATTAAAAATGTTGCTCAGTGGTTGAACATCAACCCATGAACCAGGAGGTCATGGTTCCATTGCTGGTCAGGGCACATGCCCGGGTTTTGGGCTCTATAACTAGTAGAGGATGTGTAGGAGACAGCTGATCAATTATTCTCTCTCAGCATTGATGTTTCTATCCCTCTCTTCTTCTCTGAAGTTAATAATAAAATATTTTTTTTTTAAATTTGCTGATGATCTAAATAAACACTTCTCTAAAGAGGACATACAAATGGCCAAGAGACATATGAAAAAATGCTCAATGCCACTAATCATTAGAGAAATGCAATTAAAACAACAATTAGATATCACCTCACACCTGCCAGAATGGCTACAATGAATAAATCAGCAAACAACAAGTGCTGGTGAGGATGAGGAGAAAAGGGAACCCTAGTACCCTTGTGGTGGGAATGCAGACTAGTACAACCAGTATGGAAAACAGTGTGGAGTTTCCTCAAAAAATAAAAAAATGGAACTGCCATTTGACCCAGTGATCCCACTTCTAGGAATATATCCTAAGATGCCTGAAACACCAATAAGCAAGAATATATGCACCCTTATGTTCATAACAGCATTATTTACAATAGCAAAAATCTGGAAACCACCCAAGTGCCCATCAGTTGATAAGTGGATAAAAAAGCAATGGTACATTTGTACCATGGAATATTATGCAGCTGTTAAAAAGAAGGATCTCTTACCTTGAGACAGGACCTGGAGAGTATTTTGCTAAGCAAAATAAGCCAGTCAGAGAAAGACAACTATCCCATGATCTCACTTATATGTGGAATCTAATGAACAAAATAAACTAACAAAATAGATCCAGAGGAATGGAAGCATGCAACAGACTGAGCATTCTCAGAGGGAAGTGGGGGTGGAGGAAGAGATTAACCAAAGAACTCATATGCATATATGCATAACCCATAGTCACAAACAATAGCCTGGTGAAGGCCTGGGGTGGGCAACAATGCAAGTTGGAGAGGGTTAATGGGGGGGAAAGTGGGCCATCTGTAATAATCCTATATAAAAAAGGCTAATATGTAAATCGACCGAATGGCGGAATGACTGGTCACTATGACACGCACTGACCACCAGGGAGTAGACGCTTAACGTAGGAGCTGCCCCCTGGTGGGCAGTACACTCCCACAGAAGGAGTGCCACTCAGCCAGAAGCCAGGCTCACAGCTGGCACGTGCAGTGGCGGTGGCGAGAGCCTCTCCTGCCTCCGCTGCAGATGAGCAGTAAGGAGCAAGAGGTCCAGAACTGTGAGAGCCCTGGACTGTGAGAGGGATGTCTGACTGCTGGCTTAGGGCACAGGCTGGGCTGAGGGACCCCCGCCCCTGTGAGTGCACAAATTTCATGCACCAGGCCTCTAGTTTCAACAATAAAGATAAATTTTTAAAAAAGAAAGAAGTCAGAAAAAAAGTACTTACTCTTTGATTCCATTTATATTAAACTCTCAAAATGTAAAATAATCTGTAGAGAGTGAATGAGGATAGTGTCTGGGAAATGATGAGGAAACCTGGGGAGATGGATATATTAATTATCTTGACTTGGGGACTTCATTGTGATATACATATGTCAAAACATCAGAATTTATATGTATGCACTAATCGCTGTGTCATTTCTCAAAAAAGCATGTTTAAAAATAAAAATGAATTAAAGTGATAAATACAATGACAAATTAAAATGGCATAACTCTGCTTCTGGACCATTCTCAGGATTGTGAGAATGACCTGATTGTTTTTTATCTTGTGTCCAATGAACATTAAATATTTCAGGATAACTACCTCAATTTGTGTTACTTCTTCCTCACATTCCTAATGTTTAGGTCCCTTCTAAGTTCAGCCTTATGTTTCTCATGATGGACTCTGGGTTCCCTAAGAAGAATTCCCTGTTTCTCTGAATTTAGAGTAGAAATAAGTCTTGTGAAAAGCTATTCAGTAATAGTCTGTTGACTTACAAGACCATCTTAATGGTCTTTCTTTACTTATTTATTTTTTTAAATTTTTTATTATCATTTAAGACCTTTATTAACAGGTGCTTGCAGTTTGTTGACTTTTTTAAAAACATCAAGTTGTAAACTTTTATTACAAATTAAAAATAAGGTTCTTAAAAATCTCTACTTGACCAGATATAAAACATCTTAAAAAGTTTTAAAGGTTTATTGAGAAAAACCAGGCCTTTTTTTTTCCATAAAAAACACATTTGTCTTACCAAAAAGAGATGTATTTAGATAAAAATAATAAAAACCTCATGCTTCATAGATAATGCAGATAGTTCTAGTTATCTGGTCAATGGGCAAAAAAAGCAAGCACTTAGGTCTTCAGCTCCAATCTTTTGTTCACTTCTTATTGCTGAAATTTCATATTCATTTATTCTTGTTGGATGACTAAACCAGGTGATGGTAAAGATGGTAAGCTGGCATTTTTTATTCAGCCCCACACTGCTCAGACTCAGGAGTGGATGAATTCTCAGCTGGTGAATTGTCTCTTTGCCAACTTGTGGTTTAGTCTCCTTGTGCTTTTGTCTCTTTGCCATCTTGTGGTTTAGGGTTTTCTGGGCCTCTGCATTGATAATTGAAGTTGTGGGGGTACAGATATTGAGGTGGCTGCTGACCTTGGGTCTGGTCTCCTTCATTTTCCTTATCTTCTTCATTGTCACCTCTGTAGGCTGTCTTTGGCGAGGACAGCCCTTGCAGAACCATGGTCTATAGCTCCAATACATATTCTGTCTCACTGGTCTACCTTGTTCTCCTGCATCCTGGTTGTCAGCACCCTCCATCACTTCTCCCTGCACAGAAGTGTTGAAATACTGTGGTTGAGGCTCATAGGGTCTCTGCATGTAATAAGTTGGGAACCTTCACCTGCCATAGGACTGGCACTGATGGGCCTGGCCTTCGGGAGCACACTCTGATTTTTCGTTCTTTCCCCAACTCTCTTCTGGTAATCCTGCTGGTAATTGCGTGGAGGATCCCTGCGATGTGGATAGCATCTAGTATAATGGCTACAGTATGCTGCGTATTTACGGCCTTGCACTGGAACTCCACCAAGGCCTGTAACATTTGCTGCCTCTGCACCCTTTTCTCCTTCAACAACATGAAACTCCACAGTCTCTACATCTCCTACACCTGTGGTCGGCAAACTCATTAGTCAACAGAGCCAAATATCAACAGTACAAGATTGAAATTTCTTTTGAGAGCCAAATTTTTTAAAACTTAAACTTCTTCTAATGCCACTTCTTCAAAATAGACTCGCCCAGGCCGTGGTATTTTGTGGAAGAGCCACACTCAAGGGGCCAAAGAGCCGCATGTGGCTCGTGAGCCGCAGTTTGCCGACCACAGTCCTACACTGTCAAGGTACTTCCTGGGGTTATTCTTCCTTATGGCAGACTGGTGTACAAATACATCTTCCTTGGTTTCATTCCTGTTGATGAAACCATATCCGTTTCTTACACTGAACCATTTTACTGTTACAAAAACCTTTGTTGCAATGACCTTCTTGTCCCCACCAGCAGGCTCCGCCAATGTGAGACCTCCTGGGCTGCCTGTGGTGCAGGACTTGGTGTCTGCAGCACCGAGGGTGGGAGCTCTGGGGGGCAGCAGCTGGGTCTGGGCTTCGCTGCTCAAGATTGCGGAGATAGTGACTGGGGCCAGCTTCGGCAGCTGCAGCTCCTTCCAGGGTGTAATGGTAACTAGGAGGGTGGTGACTGCGATGGGGTTGCTCAGAGCTCTCTGGAGTCCACTTTCCACTCCCGCTACGGATCGAACTCTTACTTCTTTGTTTTAAATTTTAACTGTGGTAAAATTCAGATAACATACAAGTTACCATCTTAACTATTTTAAGTGTGTAGTTCAATTACATTAAGTAAATTTATATTGTTGTGCAACCATCACTACCATCCATCTCCAGAACTTTTTCATATTGTAAAACTGAAAGTCTGTACCCTTTAAACAGCAACTTGCCATTTCCCCTCCTCAACCCATGGAAACTACCATTCTATGTTTTTAAAACTTATTTTAAAGAGAAGGGAAGGGGGAGGGATAGAGAGATAGAAACCTCGATGAGAGAGAAACATCGATTGGCTGCCTCCTGCACACCCCCCACCAGGGATCCAACCCTCAACCTGGGCATGTGTCCTGACATGGAATTGAACCAGTGATTTCTTGGTTTTGGGTCCACACTCAGCCACTGAGCCATACCAGCCAGGCCTATATGTTTTTATAAATTTGACTACTCTAGATATCTCACATAATTGAACATATACAGTATTTGTCTTTTTATGATTGGCTTAGTTTACATAGCATAATGTCCTCAAAGTTCTTACATATTGTAGTGTGCATCAGAATTTCCTTCCTTTTTAATGCTGAATAATATTCCATTATATATAAATATACCACATTTTGTAGTGGCACATTTAAAATTCCAATCATTGCAAATAATGGAGTCTCATATCTTTTGACCCTGGATGCCAATACAATTTTAAAAAATACAGTAGTGCTTTCTCACTTAGAGATGGTTGAAATTGAGCTCCAGGTTAGGGAAGATGAATAAATCATTGTGCTATATTTCAAATTAGAGGAGAAGATGAGGTTTCCAAATGGATCTAGTAATGGAGAATATTATTTGATGAGACTACCTCGTTAATTGAATAGAAAGTGTACAGTTAATCAGGCTTCTTCTTGCTTAGGAATGATACCAATAACTGACTGGGAAGGATGTCCTTCTTGACAGAAGTGCACACAGTTCAAGAAGGGGTGCGCAAGGATGAAATACCTGGGTTAGCTACGTCAGCTAACTCAATCCTGCTGATAAATGGAGAGCTACTAGTAATTATACAGCAAGATTGTCTTTACAGTCTTTTGGGTTCTAGTCATAATTTCACCTGTGGCATGAATCATGCCATTCCAAAGTTCACGCCCTTTGCCACTGTCATTTCTAACTCCAGGTGTACTTGGGAGTTGCAGACAGGAAATTATGGCATGAGTGGTAAGAGCAATAATGGCAGAGATTAGAGGATATAGAAGGCATGGGTGCTATAGTTGAATGCAAGAAAAACTTAGGTCTCTTTAGTTCATACAGAGTTCTTTACCAGTTGCAGTGGTATGTGGTAAATATTTTTATTTAAATATTTCCAATAAACTGCCTAGACAGGCTGTCAAGGCAGGATCCATCTCAAACCCTGCCCATTGCACTAACTGTTGAGGCTGAGCCCCTCTGCCAGGGGCTGGACCTTCTTGGATGCCAGGTGGTAGATGTAGAAACCATGAGAAGTTGTGGATGTATATAAGAAAGCCTTTATTATAGAAGTAAGTGGCCATAAAGCCATCAGACAAAACAATCCTTCACAGCAATGTCCCATACAGGTAGCCGCACACCAGCTGATAAACCAAATACCAACATCAGTCTCTGTACACAAAGTTATTACCTGAGAAGCTGCACGCTGCCCCAAGATTCACCACCTCACATAGTAGCAGCACCTGAGCTCTCTGCCTCTGCAGCTTCTCCAACCTCCCCAGCCTTTCCTGTACTCCTCTCACAGCAGCAGCAGCACACTGGCTGGTCAGTAATGTATTATGCCACTTGGATAAAAGAGGCTCCTGCCAATAGTTACGTCAATCATTTTGGCTACAGCAAGGCACGCGTTCACAGTACACCATAATTGTCCTTGCACCTATTTATGGTATCTTAGCCTTGAACATTCTGATTAAGATTCCCATGTTCAGAGTGGCCTTGGCCATCCGGCATATTATCAGCAAGGTCTTTCACGCTCTGAGTTGCCTTGACTGTCCTGCGACTCTGGCATGGTTCCCACACAGGTTAATTACTAGAACCTTAGAATATTTGGGCTAGACCCAATATCACCCATACAGAGATGGTACTAGAAAATAATTGCTTGGGCTAAAATTAACACTTGACTGGTATGAGCCCCTAAATCTTTAATGGTAACTTTGTACTCTTAGACTTGGCAAGTGCTTTCCTAGCCCCAAAACGGCAAAAGACCTATAGACCTACAGCACTTTTCAAAAACTTCCCTTTCACTTTTTTCTCAGTAGTGATACAAAAGAGATTGGTATATTTAAAATATGCATACTCAAAAAAAAACACACCTAGCCCTAATCAGTTTGGCTCAGTGGATAGAGCATCTGTCTGTAGACTGAAGGGTCCCAGGTTCGATTCCAGTCAAGGGCATGTACCTTGGTTGCGGGCACATCCACAGTAGGGGTTGTGCAGGAGGCAGCTGATCGATGTTTCTCTCTCATCGATGTTTCTAACTCGCTATCCCTCTCCCTTCCTCTCTGTAAAAAAGCAATAAAATATATTTTTTAAAAAGTGGTGGGTTTGATTTCTGTTCAGGGCAACCAATAGATCTCTCTCTCTCTCTTCCTCCCTCTCTAAATAAAATTTTTAAAAAGGAGCATACTATATTTGGTCACCAGCATTTTCATATTATAACATATCATAAATATCTCTCAATACCAATAAATATAGGCAGACATAATTACATTGAATTTCTGAAATACATTTCACTGTACAAATGTACTATAAGTTATATAACCAATACTATATTTCTGAATATTTGGATTGTTTCTATTTTGCATTGTTATTAACAACAGTGTTTTGATGAGTAGTCTTATATATAAAGCTTTGTGCACTTATATAATTATTTCCTCAAGATAAATTCCTAATTGTAGAATTACCAAGTGAAAGAACACACACAGAGAATAAAAATTTGAAAATTAAACAAAGCTAACTCTAAAAAAAGAAAAGAAAGAAAGAGAAGAAACTGTAAAATGGGTCCTGAAGGGATCTGGTCAGAGCAAAAAAAAAAAAAAAAAAAAAAAAAGAACACACACATTTTTAAGGCTTTTGGGCTATAATGCCAAATTTTACTTCAAAAGTTTGGACCAATGTACATTTTCACAAATGGTAGGAGCTTCACATATATGGATGTTACTTTTGTACTATTTTGTTCAAAGGTAACTCCTTGTCTCAAAATCACTGATGAAAAAGTAATATATGATTCAATTGATTTGCAAGTGCCACATTATCAACTATTCCATCTTTATTGGAATATTTGTGTATAATTTGGGCTTTTTATTTCCCATTCTTCTAAGTGGCACTACTTCTTCAAAATTCTCTCTCTCTCTCTCTCTCTCTCTCTCTCTCTCTCTCTCTTTAATTCTCTTAAAATGACATACCATGTTAGATCCCAATTAAATTCTTCTTTAGGTATTCAAATCTACAGAATTAGCCTTGCCTATAGTAACTGCCTACAGGGTGATTTGACAAATGCCATTAAGTATTCCCACCTGAAAATATCTTCCCCAACAATCTGATTTGGCTCCCCCAAAAGAGCTCTCTTTTGGTTATACCAAAGTTCTCAAACAGGTTGCACATTCAATTATTTTGGGAGTTGTGTTTGTTTGTTTTTAAATACAGATATCTGGATCCCACCTGAGTCCTAGTGAATCAGACTTGCCAGGGTAGGCTCTGGCATCAGTGATTTAGATGTTTGGAGATCACTGGTGTCAAGAAAAAAAGCAGCAAATTATCTCAAGAAAGCAAAAGTTAAAACCTGTATGTATTATCTGGCACAATCTTTCAGTCCTTTCTCCTAAATTGGATGTTAGCTTATTCAATTTGAACTAATTGTCATTTTGGAATAGGCCACCAAGGAGGCGTGAGCCCTAAGAGGAAAAACTATACAATTGGCTTATTTTGGAAAGAAATGAATGTATTGCAGTGATCTCTGGACAGCATCAGGCTAAAGGCCAGGAAGACCAATCCATATACAAGGTGTATGTTAATTAGCATTTCAAGTGTATTCAGCATGATCTTAGGTGATATTCAGATGTACATTATGTATTTTACTAATTATGTATTGATTTTTCTCATTGTCCTCCATTTATGGCATGATACAGGTTTTCCATTTATACTAGTGATGGAAAATAATCTTTTTAATGAACATATTTACATTTTATAATTTTTAAAATTATTTATTGGTCGGAGAGTGAAGATGGCTGCTGACAGGAAGGCAAACTGCAAGATAGTGTGTGAGTGAGAAAACAAAGGAAGAGTGTGTGGTCACATGGGGAGTGTTTGCTGGTGAGTTGAGGGACAGCTATACTCCAGGAGACTGTGGAGGACTGCTGGACGGGACTCCCCTGACCGAGCAGCCCCCACTGTTGCTGGGTTCCCTCCTGGATTGACCGGCTTGGACACAGAGACCATGCCATCTTGAAGGGGAAAGTGGATGTTATCGGGAGCCTGAAAAGCCCGGGGGATCTACAACTACGGCACCCACTGAACAGCTGCAAACCCAAGAACACTGGTCCCCAATTGGTGCAAGCACGCGGATTCAGAGGAGCTCTACACTCCCTCACAGAAAGGAAAGAGAAAACTACATAACCAGACACCTGGAGAAGAGAGACCATCAGGAGACAAAGAAACAGCCCACATATGAAAGAAAAGCAGGCATCACCAGAAAAGGAAGTAAATGAAATGGAGGCAAGCAACCTGTCAGAGAAAGAATTCAGAGAAATGGTCATAAAATGAATGAAAATAATGGAAGACAAATTCAACGATATGTGTAAGAACCAAGAGGAAATGAAGAAGAACCAAGAAGAAATGAAAAATGACATCGCTGCTATAAAGAATTCAATAGAAAGCATCAAGAGAAGACTAGAAGAAGCAGAGAACCGCATCAGTGAGCTAGAAGACAAGGTAGGAAAAAATACCCAAGTAGAGCAGCTTCTACAAAAAATAAAAAATTAAAAAGCATGAGGATAGCCTAAGGGAACTTTGGGAAAACACGAAACAAAACAACATCCACATAATAGGGGTGACAGAAAGAGAGGAAACTGAGTAAGAAATAGAAAACCGGTTTGAAGAAATAATGACAGAAAACTTCCCTGATATAGGGAAGAAAAAACCCACAAAAATCCAAGAAGCTCACAGAGTCCCAAGCAAAATGAACCCCAAGACCAACACCAAGGCACATTATAATTAAATTGGCAAACACCAACAATAAAGTAAGAATCTTAAAAGTGGCCAGAGAGAGACAGAAAGTTACCTAAAAAGGATCCTCCATCAGACTAGCGACCGATTTCTCAACAGAAACACATCAGGCCAGAAGGGAATGGAATGAAATATACAAAGTCATGCAAAGGAAGGGTCTGAATCGAAGAATACTGTACCCAGCAAGGCTATCAATCAAAATTGAGGGTGAAATCAGGAGCTTCACAGACAAAAAAAGAACCAAACCGGCAATGCAAGCAATGCTAAAGGGTCTGCTGTAAAAAAGAAAGAAGAAAGAAATAGGAAGTGAAGAAGGTACACAGAGGTAAAGAATAAAAATGGTGTCAAACAAGTACCTATCAATAACTTTAAATGTAAATGGATTAAATGCCCCAATCAAAAGACATAGGGTAACGGATTGGATAAGAAAACATGACCTATATATCTGCTGTCTACAAGAAACACACCACAGAAAAAAAAGACGCACACAGACTGAGGGTGAAGGGATGGAAAAAGGTTTTTCAGGCGAATGGAAATGAAAAAAAAAGCTGGGGTAGCAGTATTTATATCTGAAAAATTAGAACTCAAAGTGAAGGACATAAAAAGAGATAAGTAAGGCCACTTCATAATACTAAAGGGAGGGATCCAACAAGAAGAAATAACTGGTAAATATATACACACCCAATACAGGAACACCAAAATACATAAAAAAAAAAACCAAAAAATTTCTGGAGGATATCAAGGGAGAGATTGACAGCAATACAATCATAGCAGGGAATTTGGATACCCCACTATCACCATTGGAGAAATCCTCTAAACAAAAAATCAGCAAAGAAACATCAATCCTAAATGACTCAATAGACCACATGGAATTAATTGACATCTTCAGAACATTTCACCCCAAAGCCACAGAATATACATTCTTCTCAAGTGCACATGGGTCATTTTCAAAGATAGACCATATATTGGGTCACAGGCAAAGTCTCTTCAAATTCAAGAAAATAGAAATCATATCAAACATCTTCTCAGATCACAGTGGCATAACACTGGAAATCAACTACAATAAAAAAATTCAAAAAAATCAAACACATGGAGACTAAACAGCATGCTATTAAACAATGACTGGGTTACCAGAGAGATCAAAGAAGAAATAAAAAACATCATGGCAACAAACGACAATGAAAACCCAACAATCCAAAATCTATGGGACACAGTGAAAGCAGTCTTGAGAGGGAAGTTCATAGCTCTACAAGCCTACTGCAAAAAACAAGAAACAATGGTAATAAATTACCTAACCCTACAACTCAAAGAGTTAGAAAGAGAGCAACAAGAAAAGCCCAGTGTAAGCAGAAGGAAGGAAATAATAAAGATCAGACCGGAGATAAACAACATAGAGACCAAAAATCAATACCAAAGATCAACAAAACCAAGAGCTGGTTCTCTGGAAGGAAAAACAAGATTGATGAACCTCTAGCCAGGCTCACCAAGAAGCAAAGAGAGAGGACCCAAATAAACAAAATCAGAAATGAAAGAAGAGAAATAACATCAGACCCCACCAATATACAAAGGATTGTTACAAAATACTATGGACAACTCTATTCCAACAAACTGGACATATTCCTAGAAAAATACAACCTTCCAAAACTCAATCAGTAAGAATCTAAACATCTCAATAGGCCAATGACTATGGAAGAAATTAAAGCAGTTATCAAAAAGCTCCCAGTGAACAAAAGCCTGGGGCCAGACAGCTTCACAGGGGAGTTTTACCAAACATTCAAGGAAAAAGTAAAACCTATCCTCCTCAGACTATTCCAAAAAATTAAAGAGGAAGGATAACTTCCAAACTCCTTCTATGAAGCCAGCATCACCCTAATACCAAAACCAGATAAAGACAACACAATGAAAGAGAATTATAGGCCAATATCCCTTATGAACATAGATGCCAAAATACTCAACAAAATTCTAGCAAATTGGATCCAGCAGTACATCAGAAAGATCATACACCATGACCAAGTAGGATTTATCCCAGGAATGCAAGGATGGTACAATATCCCCAAATCAGTAAACATGATACATCACATAAACAAATTGAGATATAAAAACCACAGTCATATCAATTGATGCAGAAAAAGCACTCGACAAAATCCAGCACCAATTTTTGATAAAAGCTCTCAGCAAGGTGGGAATAGAAGGATCATACCTCAAAATAAAAAAGCCATATATGACAAACCCACAGCCAACACCATACTCAATGGGAAAAAATCTAAAACCATGTCCCCTAAGAATAGGAACAGGACAGGGATGTCCACTTGCACCACTCCTGTTCAACATAGTACTGGAAGTACTAGCCATTGCGATCAGACAAGAAGAAGAAATAAAAGGCAACCAAATTGGAAAAGAAGAAGCAAAACTGTCCTTATTCGCAGATGACATGATGTTGTGCATATAAAACCCTAAAGACTCCATCCAAAAAGTATTAGACTTAATAAATGAATTTGGCAATGTAGCAGGATACAAGTTAGCACCAAGAAATCTATGGCATTTCTATACACCAATAGTGAACTTACAGAAAGAGTGATTAAAAAAGCAATCCCATTTACCATCGCACCAAAAAAATTAAGATACCTAGGAATGAACTTAACTAAGGAGGTAAAAGACCTATATGCGGAAAACTACAGGACACTGAAAAAAGAGATAGAGGAATACATAAACAGATAGAAGAACATACCATGTTCATGGATTGGTAGAATCAACATCATTAAAATGTCCATACTACCCAAAGCAATCTATAGATTCAAAGCACTCCCCTTTAAAATACCAACGGCATATTTCACAGACCTAGAAAGAACTCTCCAAAAATTCATCTGGAATAAAAATAGACTCTGAATAGCTGCAGCAATCCTGAGAAAGAAGAACAAAGTAGGTGGGATCTCCATACCAGATTTCAAGCTGTATTACAGAGCCACTGTTCTCAAAACAGCCTGGTACTGGCACAAGAACAGACATATAGACCAATGTAATAGAATAGAGAACCCAGATATCGACCCAAACCACTATGCTCAATTAATATTTGACAAAGGAGGCATGAACATACAATGAAGTCAAGACAGTCTCTTCAATAAATGGTGTTGGGAAAATTGGACAGATACATGCAAAAAAATGAAACTAGACCACCAACTTACACCATACACAAAAATAAACTCAAAATGCATCAAGGACTTAAACATAAGATGGGAAACCCTAAATACTAGGGGAATCCACAGGCAGAGAAATCTCAGATATATGCCGAAGCAATTTCTTCACCGATGCCACTCCTAGGGCAATGGAAAGTAAAGAGAAAATAAACAAATGGGACTACATCAAGATAAAAAGCTTGTATGTGGGTGAGGGCATGTGCTGGGGGTGGGAGTGGCCAGGGAGATTACAGTTGGAAGGATGGGGAGTGTTGGGGAGGAGGGGGAAGAGATCAACCAAAGGACTTGTATGCATGCATATGAGCACAACCAATGGACACAAGACATTGGAGGCGGGGGTGGGATGAGGGCACGTGATAGGGGGTAGGGGAGGCTGGGGGAAGGTCAATGGGGGAAAAAGGAGATATATGTACTACTACATGTAATACTTTAAACAACAAAAAAATAAAAATAAATTCAAAAAATTATTTATTGTTTAAAGTATTACATATGTATCCTTTTTCCCCCATTGAATTCTCCCTGGCCACTCCCACCCACAGCACATGCCCTCACCCACCTACTGTCTGTGTCCATGGGTTATGCTTATATGCATGCCTACAAGTCCTTTGATTGATCTCTTACTCCCAACTCCCCTGCCTTCCCTCTGAGGTTGGACGATCTGTTCGATCTTCTATGTCTCTGAGTCTATTTTTGTTCATCAGTTTAGGTTCATCAGTTTTATTCCAAAAACGAGTGAGATCATGTAATACTCATCTTTCTCTGACTGGCTTATTTCGCTTAGCATAATGCTCTCCAGTTCCATCCATGCTGTTGCAAATGGTAAGAGCTCCTTCTTTTTTATAGCAGCGTAGTATTCCATTGTGTAGATGTACCATAGTTTTCTAATCCACTCATCTGCTGATGGGCACTTAGCCTGTTTCCATAACTTAACTATTGTAAATTGTGCTGCTATGAACATGGGGGTGCATATATACTTTCTGATTGGTGTTTCTAGTTTCTTGGGATATATTCCTAGAAGTGGGATCACTGGGTTAAATGGGAGTTCCATTTTTAGTTTTTTGAGGAAACTCCATACTGTTCTCCACAGGCTGCACCAGTCTGCATTCTCACCAGCAGTGCAACAGGGTTCCTTTTTTTCCGCATCCTCGCCAGCACTTGTCATTTGTTGACTTGTTCATAATAGACATCCTGACAGGTATGAGATGGTACCTCATTGTCATTTTGATTTGCATGTCTCTGATTATTAGTGACTTTGAGCATGTTTTCATATGTCTCTTGGCCTTATGTATGTCAGCTTTTGAGAAGTGTCTATTTAGGTCCTTTGCCCAGTTCTTGATTGAATTATCTTCTTTTTGTTAAGATGTATGAGTTCCCTATAAATTTTGGAAATTAAGCCCTTGTTGGATATAATTTTGGCAAAATATGTTCTCCCATGCAGTAGGCTTTCTTGTTCTTTCTTGATGGTTTATTATGCTGTGCAGAAGCTTTTTATTTTAATGTAGTCCCATTTGTTTATATTCTTAGGTTCCATTGTCCTAGGAACTGTATTGGTAAAGATATTGCTACGATATAGGTCTAGTATTTTGCTGCCTATGGATTCTTCAAGATTTTTATGGTTTCCCATCTTACATTTAAGTCCTTTATCCATTTTGAGTTTATTTTTGTGTATGGTGTAAGTTGGTGGTCTAGTTTTATTTTTTGCATGTATCTGTCCAATTTTCCCAATACCATTTATTGAAGAGACTGTCTTGACTCCCTTGTATGCTCTTGCCTCCTTTGTCAATGAAGCATAATGACTTGGGTCAATTTCTGGGTTCTCTCTTCTGTTCCATTGGTCTATATGTCTGTTCTTGTGCCAGTACCAAGCAGTTTTGAGAACTGTGGCTTTGTAATAGAGCTTGGTATCTGGTATTGTGATCCCTCCAACTTTATTCTTCTTTCTCAGGATTGCTGTGGCTATTTGGGGTCTTTTTTAATTCCATATGAATTTTAGGAGAGTTTGTTCTAGGTCTGTGAAATATGTCATTGGTATTTTAATGGGGAGTGCATTGAATCTATAGATTGCTTTGGGTAGTATGGACATTTAAATGATGTTGATTCTACCAATCCATGAACACAGTATATTCTTCCATTTGTTTATATCTTCCTCTATCTCTTTTTTCAAGTCCTGTAGTTTTCCAAGTCATATTTCCATTTTAAAATGTGAGTCAATTTAAAGGGAAAAATCACTGACAGCAAGGGGATATAACAAAACTTTTGAATATGGTTAGAAATTAACTAGAGTTGCCTAAATACTGACAGTGAGATTCCTGAAGTAGATGCTTGGAAATTTAGTTGGGGCAGAAATTCTGAAGGGACAACCAAAATAAACTTTGTCTCTCTGGCAACTTTGCTCAGGGTAAGACCTAATTAATACTAACTACATTTGTGTCACTTAGATTCCTCACCTTATCTTGTGTTGGCTTTGAGGTTATTTATTTAAAAATCAGTCAAACTGTATAATTTTAACTAATGAAAATTGACCAGTCCAGCTACACTGCTGCCTGTCTGATATTCTATTAATGACTTTAGGCTTCTTGCTGAATCAAGTTCTGAGTCAAATAAGAAGGTAGGAAATCTAGTTGTGTCTTAGTATTATGATATTTTTGTCACTGTGTATTGTTTTTGTAGAATATTTACTTCAAAACAGAACAAAAACCCAAGACTCTGGCATCTAGAATCCTTGTCAAGAATGAGGGTTTGTAGGCAGATTCACATAATAAGCGCTCCTTCAAAAGTGCAAGTGTGTTTTCCAATATGGGAGTAGCTGAGAGACCATGATGGAGAAGATAGTGCACTGAGTAAAAAAGAGAACGAGGTATTTCCTTCTCTTTGCTTAGAGTTCAAACTAGTGCAGGTCAGCTACCACTCAATGTGAAATGGCTATAAGGGTAGTGGGTCCTTCATGTGTGAGAAATGGATGAATCTGCTAGCCCTGTGCTCCATGAAGAAAGCAAAAGCATCCAAATAAAAATACTCCCTTACATAAACTGATGAACAAAAACAGATCCAGAGACAGAGAAGTATCGATCAGATTTTCAAACCTCAGAGGGAAGGTAGGGGAGGGGGGGATAAGGGGGAGAGATCAACCAAAAGACTTGTATGCATGTATATAAGCATAACTAATGGACAGAGACAGCAGAGGGGTGAGGGCATGTATGGGAGTGGGGTGGGGGGGCAATGGAGGGTATGGACACATATGTAATACCTTAATCAATAAAAAAGTGAAAAATAAAAAATGTAAAGATGTATGTCATAAAAAAAATACTCTTTTCCAGTCCCTATTCTGAATCATGTGGAGTTGTCTCCTTAATAAACCCACTTGCAGTTTTTTTCTGTCTAAAGGGTACTATTTGTCTGAAAGGTTAGTTTGTATAGCAAGAATGTCAAACTCAAAGGCTAACATGGGCCAAAGAAACAAGGTTTAAGTTTATGTGGGCCACAAAAAAACAAAAGTTTCAATTTTCATAGAAACATAGGTTTATTTTGATAGAGACATGCTGAATACAAAGGGTTGAAATAAATGAGTAATCATAAAAAAATAATAGAACATTTTAATAAAAATTAATATTTTTTCTTGAACATTAACTTACTAGTACTAGACACTGAATAACTGCACAAATTAATAAGCAAAACGCAAATAAACCTATTTTCCTTGTTCTCCGAAAGCAAAATATTTCCTGTTGCACACACCAAGCAAGTCAGTACAAGACTAATGACGTGGCCATCGGCTGCTAAAATATTCACTGCTAGTATTAGTGGAGAGAAATGGTGTGCCTGTGCATAAGGTGAGTAAGGGAAATGAATACAACATGATAATAGTAATCAGTCATTAGCGAATGTTGTAGTTCATTGTTAATAATTATGTATAACAGATATTGTAAAAATTAAGTTATGCAATTTTTATTAAAACGTTTTTTACATACTGCTATAATCCCTGGGCTGCAAAAATATTAGTTGTGGGCCACATGTGGCCCGCGAGCCACGTGTTTGACATGCTTGTTATATAGGTTTAATTGAGGGATTAAGCACCTGACCTGGACTCTAAAGTAACAGACTCAGTATGTATCCAAGGCTCCTTCACTTACTAGCTGTATTGCTTGATAGAGTTACTTTAAATTTTAATTTTCCCAACTTTAATATGGGTATACTAATACCTATGTCACATGCTTATTGTGAGCCTGAAATAAGAGGACTGTTTAGTGGTAATACAGAGCCTGGCACATTTTAGTATATGTGCTGCCTACATGAGCAAAACATTTTAAGCCCCCAATAAATGTTAATTTTATTTTCTACTTCTATATGTAGGTAGTAAGGCATACTTTAAAACAGAATTCTATGTCTCCTTGACATTTAGAGCTATGGAAGACCGATAGGCATTTTATCACAGCTAGATCATCTTGAGTTCTTAGAAGCAGATAAGCACTGCCAGGCTTTCCTGAAGTCAGAGATTGTATTTTTCCCCTAGGTATTCCCAAGTACTTTTTGTCTTGCCAAAAAGGAAAAAAAAAGGAATTAATCTAGTGCGCGAGTGAGCGAACGAGAGAGAGAACATATTTGAAAAGACCATTCCCGTTCAAGATCTTTAGTATTGTAAGATATACAGAACATCTAAGGAATAAAATTTCCATCTAAGCTGGGTTTTCTATTTTTTAATCATCTTTAAGAAAATATTATTTTCATATATTATTTACTTAAGCCCTGGTTTAGGAGCTAGGAGATCTGGGTTGTTAGAAGCAGCATGCGCTTATAATACAAACCTATCTCCATTAATTCCTAGTTGTGTGATCTCATGCATATTTTGGTTTTGCTGCTTTGAGTTTCATTTTCCTCAACTATAAAATGCTCATAACATTTTTCAATGTTTTTTTTTTTAAATGAGAGTTAAATGATATAATGTACATAATGTTCTTGGCACATAGTAGAGACACATAGAAGGGTAACTATTATTGATTTTACTAAAGTCCATCTTTCAAACACTTCTCTACAGATAACCTGCATCAGAACCTTCTGGAGAGTTTATTTAAAATGTAGATTCATAAGTTCTTAAAATGTCTGAATCAAAATCCTAGGATGAGGCCTAGGCGTCTGCACTTTATTTAAAGGCCTCACCCATCTCCTCATCTGAGTTTGAGATATGAAAGCTTTTCGAGGAAAAATAGTCTGCACTTGGGTTTTTTGTTTGTTTGTTTTCTCAGTGAGTTTTGAGGGAATGGAGGTCTTTTGGAAGCTGGAACTTTTCAGTCAGGGTGCTGAGGAGAGACCTTTCTATGAAGAGACTAGGGAAGCAGGGGAGTGTGTTAGGTTTGAATGCAAGGTCCAAAGAGTTCATTTAAAAATGTTGAGAGGGTACAAAACAGTGCAGGTGGAGATGGAAGTGGATTTATAGCTGACCTGTATGGAAATAAAAGTTTAGGTGGGTATAGAACCAGATGGGCTTGAGGTTTTTAAGGTGACTGAGGAGGATGGAGATAAAAAGCAGGGACAGAGTCATTCTGTCTCCAAAGAGAAACTTGTTACATAGTTGTTTGATGCCAGGGACAGTGCATAGTCAACATTTTATTTTCACAGTTTAAATAATTAAATAAATAGATTACTAATTGGAGATAAGATAAGGCTTCTCTAAATTGAGAAGCCTCTTCTCCCTGCAATAGTACACTCAAGTTGTTACAGGAAGATTACTTTCTAGTTGTTTGGCGTGAGTTAGAAAATTGTCCTTTGCTTTCTAACTAGAGCATCTAAAACATTCATATTTTGAAACATAAGGTGCTTGACATCACTTCACTAGGCAGGTTATTTTTATATTCCCAGAAATAATATAATGTAAAGAGACACCTTTCATTGTGGCTGTAATCACTAGAAAAAAGGCATGACAGTAAATATACTGAGCTCCCCTACTACTCATTTAATTAACTAGACATAAATACATATTTTATTTCTACTATATTTAAATATTTTCAATAATACTTTCTATTTCTAGAGTATATGTTACTGGAGAACAACCACATTAATTAACTTACAGGTCATTTGTGGGATAAACAATAGATATCACTACACACATTTTTCAAAGAGATAAACTGAGTTCTAGAGCAACTAGGTTTTCAATAACAATGCAAATACAAATATGGCATTGGGGTGTGAGTAATGAAAGCAATTGTAATGTTTTCTACCAGTCTACGGTGAATATATGATGCTGGGGTTTTTTTAAGTCTTCTAAATATGGTAAGGAATAGAAGGGCTTTACTCTTATACTATGTGCTTCACTCTCTAATCTTTCACTTATTTTTAAAAACGCTGACATTCTATAAATACAAGCTTGTGGGTGACTTCCTTAAAAGTGTTGCCTGGGCCCCTACAGTGGAACCAACACACCAGCTTTGGGTTCCACATATCTTTACAAAATGACTGTAGATGAACTATATCCTTCTAGGATACCTCTCTTTTTCTGGATTGTGAACTTCCTCAAGACAGAGACCATATCTTTTATATTTACAGCCCCAAGGTCTATCACAGTGCCATAGCACACAATACATATTGTTGAATGAATGACTTAACTGAATAAAATGAATTACTGATTACCTTTCACTTGTCTTTTCCCATCCTCTTATCCCCTTCCTCAGGGAAACCGAAGAAAACATTTATGATTCATTTATATCTTGAATATTATTGTGAACTCCTAAAGAATCTAACTGAGACAAAATGGAAGCACTAAGAGACAGACATTTTTTTCCAATTAAATTGATTTGAGCCAGTGATACTTATTCAAAAGATTTTAAAAAGCTACTTAGACATTAGAAGTAGTTTCTAAACTAAATAAATATACATATTGTAGGTGTCATTTTGAAACAAAACCAGTTTCATTTCATAAAGATAAAGGAGTTTGGAATCTTAAAACAGTAAGCATATCTACTCTAAAGAAAATGCAGTATCAAGCATATATCAATCATAAAGATTTTTAAAAACACCTTTATTGAATCATTTTTAAATGATCTCTTTTTAAAGCTCTTTAAAAACTTCTCATTATTCTTAGGATAAGATCCAAAATATCTAATGTGAACTACAAGCTAATTCATTGATTCTTTAAAAATATATTGTCTGGGGGGGGGGAATGAGGACAAATATGTGATACCTTAATCAATAAAGTAGTTAAAAATATATATTGTCTATTACATATTTTAGGGTCAGAAAATATGGCAGTGAATGGGGGGGCAAAGCCTCAGTTCCCAAGGAACTTAAGTCTGGGCGTGGGCCAGTGGGAACTGACAGATTATAAACAAATACTACAATCAATGAATAACATAAACTACAAAATAGACAAGATAAATTCCAATGAAAGAAAGAGGGAGAAGGGAGAGAGGGAGGATGGAAGGAGAGAAGGGTATACTTGAATGAAGTATTGAAGAAATAAGAGGATGGGGAGATGCTCTCTTTTCTTTTCAGATTCAGATAGACTTTTCTTTCAAAATGAAAATGACCCCTCCTCCCAATTCCAAGTAGTGCATGCACATTGTAAAATATTCAAAACAATACAGAAAGAGTTAAAGAAGAACATTAAAAAGCCTAATAATTCCTTCACAATTTATTTGCCTGTATATTCATCTAAACTTTTTATGCATATTTACAACATATCCTATATAATAAAAGGGTAATATGCAAATTGACCCTAACAGCAGAACGATCTGGAATGCTTCCACAGGGGGAGCACCGCTCAGCCAGAAGCCGGCTCATGGCTGGCCAGTGCAGCGGTGGTGGTGGGAGCCTCTTCCGCCTCTGTGGCAGTGCTAAGGATGTCCAACTAACAGCTTATGCCCGTTCTCCATGTGGAGTGGGCCTAAGCTGTTAGTTGGACATCCCCCTAGGGCTCCTGGGCTGCCAGAGGGATGTCTGACTGCCAGCTTGGGTCCAATCCCATGGGGAGCGGGCTTAAGCCAGCAGGTGTACATCCCCTGAGGGGTCCCAGACTGCGAGAGGGTGCAGGCCGGGCTGAGGGATCCCCCTGAGTGCATGAATTTTCATGCACCAGGTCTCTAGTTTTAATATAAAAATACATGCATGTAATTTATTTTTTCATTTTTAAATTTTTTTCCCATCATTGATTAAGATATTACAAATGTGTCCTTATCCCCGCATTGTCCCCCCACCCCCCAATCCTTCCCTCACTCTCACCCCCTGTTGTCTGCATCCATTGCTTACATGCATGTAATTTCATACATTGCTTGTTTTCATCCTATATAATAAAAGTGTAATATGCAAATCGACCGAACAGTGGAACAACCAGTTGCTATGACAGGCACTGACCACGGTGGGGGGAGCAGATGCTCAACGCAGGAACTGCCCCCTGGTGGTCAGTGCACTCCCACAGGGGGAGCACCGCTTAGCCAGAAGCCGGGCTCATGGCTGGCGAGTGCAGCGGCAGTGGTGGGAGCCTCTCCCACCTCCGCTGCAGGCAGGCAGTAAGGAGCGAGGAGTCCCAGACTGTGAGAGCCCTGGACTGCAAGAGGGATGTCTGATTGCTGGCTTAGGGAGCAGGCTGGGCTGAGGGACCCCCCCCCTCCGCCCAGTGCACGTATCTCGTGCACCAGTCCTCTAGTTTAATAACATACCTGGACATATTTAGACCTAGCTACTAATTTTCAATGGCTGTGTAGGAGTTTGTTATGCAGATGTACTGTAAAGTAATTAAGTAATTACTTTTGAATAATTATATTTTAGTTCTTCTTCTTCTTCTTCTTCTTCTTCTTCTTCTTCTTCTTCTTCTCCTTCTCCTTCTCCTTCTCCTTCTCCTTCTCCTTCTCCTTCTCCTTCTTTTTGTTGTTAATCCTCACCTGAGGATATTTTTCCATTGCTTTTTTCCTTCAGAGAGAATGGAAGGGAGGGGGGACACAGAGAGAGAAAAGTAGATGTGCTAGAGAGAGACACATCTATTGGTTGCCTCCAGCATGCACTACAACCAGGGCCAGGGATTGAGCCTGCCACGAGGTACATGTCCTTGACCGGAATCCAATTCGGGACCCTTCAGTCCGTGGACTGATGCTTTATCCACAGAGCCAAACTGGCTAGGACTGATATTTCAATGATTAACATTACATACATCTTTGTCCACTTCTTTTCCTTAAAATACATTTCTGTATGTGTCTTGTTGGTCAAACAGTATGGATATTTGAGGCTTTTGACACATATTGACAAATTGCCTCAAAAATATTATATCAATTTGTAACAGCAGCATACAAGTGTGCCCATTTCATAGACTTTTCATCAACAATATTATCAGAATTTTATTCTTTGATATTCTGAGGGACAAAAAGAGAAATCCTATTTTAATTTTTATTTCTGATTACTAGTGAGGTTGAACATTTGAATTGCCTATCCATGTCCTTCTCACATTTTTAAATTGTGGTATTTATTTTTTAATCAATTTATAATAGCTCTTTAGGGACTAGTGATATTAGCCAGATATGTTTATCATATATTTAGCATTTTTTGTCCATTATGTTGTCTTTTAATTTTATCATAAACTAGTATTACCCCATACCTGTCATATGTCATGTTGAAATTTTTTTTCCAGTTTGCTATTTGTCTCTTAACTTTACTAACCTTACATTTTGACATTCAGAAGCTTTACTTTTATTTATGAAGTCATATTTAATAGTATTTCCACTTATGGATTTTGTGTCATATTTAGAAAGTTCTACATCCTCAAGGTTATACACATATTCTCTTACATTTTCTTCTACTTCTTTTATGATGTTTTATGGTAAGCCATGTTTGCCTTAAGAATGTGTTAAGGAGTTGGTAATGTTATTACCATAAACTCAATATCAGGCTTAATAACATTGCAAGATACTGAAGAATTCCTTTTACACATTCTAGGTAAAAGTTCTAGTATGTGATTATGTAATACAAGACAAAAACTGAGTAGACACACAGCACTTAAATCATATTCTCATGCTGTCTAAAATGACAAGATCAAGCCTGCTGGAAAGCTGGTCGAGGAGGAGCTTATGAGGGATATTGGGGAACTGCTTGGAGTAAAATACTTATATCCCAGGCTGATAAAATGGCCTTCATGCTGAGGAAGCGTTCTCTCAAAAAAATATGTGAGGGCCTACTATGAGCTGACTGGGGATGTGACAGTGAACAACAACAAAAAAGAGGTTCACTGCTCTTAAGAGTTGAAGTACACAAATAATACATTTTAAGATTAAGTGCTTTAAAGAAAATTAAGCAGGTAAGGAGATGGAGAAATTGATATGTTAAAGAGGGTGGTTAGGGACATCTTCTCTGGGAAAACCACAATTGAGAAGAGGCTCGTGTGATGAAAGGAAAGATAAGAAGAAAAATATTCCAGCCTATGTAAAATGGTATAGGTGGGAAGAGGTTGGGTTTGTCGGAAAAAATCGGAAAAAAGCCAATATAGCTGGAGTGTTACTTGAAAAAAACAGAAAAATGGGAAAAGAAACATGGAAACATCCTGAAAACGGGTAATGTTTTCTTTAACTGTGAAACCGGGAGTTAGATTTTGTGTGGCTTATTCTGGAGTTTCCTATAGGCATTACCTCCTAAGAAGACCTTCCTTAACTGCCCTTCACAAATTCCAACGTTATCAGATTTTCCCACCCGTTTACAATCACCGCCCCTTTTCAAGTATTTCAGGAGTTACCATCGGAGAGCCCATCTCTGACCACTCTTTTTTTGAAATTGCAATTCGTAGCTCTTTCTCACCCCTCTCTCTCACTTTTATTCTCTTTCTCTCTCTTTCTGTCTGTCTATGAGAACTCGTATTTTGGTCTGTTTTTATTTCCACTGTATCCCCAACAGGTACAACAGTGCTTAACATACAGTTGGCGCTTAAAAAATATATACATTGAATAAAAGGTAGGATGGTGTATGAACTAGTCTGGATTGTGTGAAGCGACCTCAAGTTAAACTAATACCACATTTTTAGCTCTCTGAAAAAACGGCTTCAAGCCATTAGAAGGTGACGTGCTTCAGATTTCAAAATGGGAAAGCAAAGGTTCCCACAATTCTCAGAACGCTAATTTCTCGCCACAATTCAAAATGGCGGAGGAAGGTGGGGCTTGTCACACAGTGGGCGTCACAAGCAGCTTTCCTTTTCCAGCCCGCAGCCCGCCTTGCCGCGTAGTCTTCGTTGGCGGTCCTCCCTCCTCCCGCCAAGCCTTTTCGAGGAATCGCCTGGGATTGGCTAATAGGCTGAGGGGGGCGGGGGGGTTGTGGCCCTGGATAAGGCATCATCACTTCCTGTTGTGGGCAGTCGTTTCCTGTCGCTGCTTGGTAACAATGGGGGAGATAATGGCTGCCTGAGCAACGTTTCCGAGCGGGCGCTGGGCTAGAGGCGGGTCTCAAACCAGCGACTCATCGGAGGCGGGTCTGAGAGTGGCGAAAAGAGAGGCGCGCAGGAGCCTCAGCGGCGGCGGCCTTACCAACCAACTCGGATTCCAACAACTAAAACCGAGTAAGTGAAGCTTTGGGGGTCCTCTGAGAAATGGATGGAGAGCGAGAGGAAGACAGCGGAGTTGCGGCTGCCGCTTTTTCCCAAAATGGCCTGAGTGGCCTGTGGTGGAGGAGGCTAGGTGCCGCTTCCGGACCCCAGGCGCTGGTTGCTGCGGGGGGCTCCGTGGCGTAGTCGCCGCTGCCATTTTAGTTGGGTGTATAGTCGACAGCTTTCCGAAGGGGATGGTGCTGGGGAAATATTTCTTTTCTGTGGCCGCGCTACCCGCAGCCGGACCCTGCAGTCTTGAGAATTTGGGGGAGGCGATTTTCAAGTTTGGCCTCGGGCGTGAGAATCTTGAATCTTTTCAGGGTTTTCTCTCCTTGGTTCTTTGGAGACTTCCTTCGCCTCTCTCCGCCCCTTTACTCGGTGGGCTGGGGTTTGGGAGTAGGGGGTGCGGAAATCTGGCTGCTGTAAAGTCAGATGCTGGGAATTCTTGGGCCTTTAGACTTCCCAGGATTTGCAAAACCTCATTTTGAGCACTCATGCGGGGCACTATCAATTAGGCGCCCCCTGGGGCCATGATGACATCTTCCCTGAGGATCTGAGGCAAATGTGGTTGTTTGAATAACCCTGGAATATCCTTTGCCCGATATCACAGTAAGGATACCCACCCTCCCCTCCCCCCCCCCAAAAAAAAGGAGAAGAGCAATTGCGTGTTGTTTTACCCTTGTAAAGGGAGGAATTTGGCCAGATGATTTTCAAGTTAATTTCCGTTCAATCAGCCAACCCCCGCCCCCTAAAAAAAAAGCCTAAGGGTCTTGGCTTCTGCGGGCGGTACCTGCCACGTACGCCATAGCTTTAGTAACTAGTATTAACCGGTTGGGCTTCTGCTTCCTGAATACTCAGTCCCTTTTTCCCTTATGCTGATTAATTTCAAGATGGAGGAGACAGCCACGTTCCTTCTCTAGACAGTTTCACCATACTTATTCCACAGGTTAGTCCTGGAATCTGAGGCCTAGCAGGTTTAGTATCTAGGTCATTCTATCGTTTGGGGGCAAGGGGAAGCATTTATATCGGGTTGTCATCCACCTTTTGCCCCACAATAATTTTTGCTGGAAATAAGGAGCCTGTACGTCCTGAATGAGAATTAACCACAATATCTTTGGGTGATTGAAGGAAGGGAGAAATAAACGTACTACTAACTACTAATCATTTATTTCATTCTTCATGATTCAAGACAAAATAACTACTCATATCATCCCATCAGGTACATTATGTTCATCCAGGATTACTTGAGAACAGGCAGGCACAATTTTAGTTTCTCTCTCCCCACCAAAAAAAACCCGTTTTTCTAAATTGTAAAAATAAAGTACCCAGGAAGACCAATCTAAATACTTTTTAAAATAAGATTTTAGGACCCACTTTTCTTACTGAAAAATGTTTCATTCTCATGTTCTTTCATACTTTTTTAGTTTCTACCTTAGGCCTAGGCCACTGCTAGGACTATACAGAGGTAACTGTAAAGTTCCCAGTAAGTCCTCAAAAGTATCAAAATATGAAAGTAATTACTGGTCTGATAAAGTAAGGCCTCTTTTAAGCAAGCTTATATTAAACGATAGATTGGAAATCTTATATCTAGAATATAAGATTCCTGGTTCCTTCTAACCTCAGTCTCCCCAAATATCTTAATATTGAATTAGATTGGGTAGTTGTGTGTTTGTGTGTGTGTTGTGTGTGAGAGAGAGACTACAATATATAGGCTGTGTATTTTAAAATGTGTATTTCAAAGAAAATATAAAAGAGGAAGAATAATGGATTCTTTTTTTTTCTAGAGCAGAGTGTGAAGAAAACTAAAATCCAGTTTATTGTATTACAATACTATGTCATAACAGTCAGGTAATTTATTTTTTTGTTGCGTCTCCTGATTATTTATGTATAGAATGCATGTTTTAAAATATTCAGTTTTGCAGACCCTGTAATTGAATAGGCTTATTTGGTACATGTTAGTTGGTGTTGGGCATACTTCACGATGAGAATGGATGTTTTATACTGGTAATTCAAAGGGTAGTGTTTCTAAGTAGCTGGAACTCATTAGTGCTTTATCTGTGAATTTTCCTGTTTTAAAATAATGTCTGAAGTTTACTAGTACTTGTGTAGAACAGAATGAACAAGATGGGTATAAATAAATACTGTTTATATGTTCATTGAATAGCTAAAAATATCAGTAGACTTTATTACAGGAACATGATCTTACATTATTTTGTGTTCTATTTTTTTCTCCTTCAAGATTCAAAAAGTAATTGATATATGATACTTTAATTGGTATTAACTCTTTTAATCATCATCGTTAAAGTAACCACATAATTTATTGCCCTAGCCGGGTTGCTTTTAAGAGCAAAAGGGACATTATTAATAATTATGTTTGGACAACAGGCACAAACAAGATTGTCCCAAGCAAACTGGGATGGGTAGTTAGCCTAAATTCATAACTAACTTGTATTGAGTGCTTATGTGCTATTACATGAATGATTTTATAATCATCACAGCAAAGCTTCATGAGGATGTTATCTATTTTACTGAGGTAACTGAGACTCCGGGAAGAGGTTATTAAATAATTTGTCCTCAATTAAATAGCTAATAATAAGTGGCAGAGCCCCCATTTTAACGCAGGTCCGTCTAATCCCTGAAGTCACTAAACTTTTTTGCCTCTAGACTTAATTGCTCTGTTTAGATCAGAAATGCAAAGAAATGAAGGTTGTAATAAAAAAATCTACAGGTTATATTGCATCAAAAGCTTAAAGAGAATCTGCTTTGTGAAGCAGGTGAGACTTATTTAGCAATTACCCCCCTCCTTTTTTCCCCCGTTTCAGCTATTACTGTATAATTTGATAATTTAAAATCAGAAATGGTTTTATGAAATGGCTTAATTATGAAATGACATCTACAAATGTTAGGCTGGTTGGATATATTCTTTCAGGTTAGTGAATATGTAGTGAAGCCTTAAGTAACACAGTAGGTCAAAGGTGCATCTGCATTCATGGAAGTATAATGTGTATATTACTTTTTCCACAGCCCTAGTGGATTGGGAAACAGCAAATCATGGACCAGCCCCCTTAATTTACAATTTACAATCTGAAACCAATTACAATGTGAAAAGTCCTGGCAAACCCAGATCAATGAGGTGCTAGAATTTTGGGCCATGGCCTTGGGCTGGGATGTGTTTTTCCTTTTTTTGTTTGTCTAATTCCTTAACATTTCTGTGTAACACAAAAGATTAAAAAATAGCCAGTTTACTTAATCCCTTGAGGTTTTGACAACCAATATAAGAAAGCAATAGTACTTCTCTATCTATTTTTCTCAACCTTGAATATGGAAGTTTCCCAGAAAGTCAAGCAGTTCATATTACCTTTTATCAAAAGAAATATCTATTAGATTAAAAAAAAATCTTGGCAATTTTGAACGATTTGGGAATATACTTATGAACTTGTGGTTTTGTTTGGAATACATATAGTCAATATTTTATTGTCAATTTTCTTGTATTTTAGTGCTCCAACCCAATATTTTAATTTTTTTAGTCATAATAGCACCTACATATGTTGAGACAAATAGCTGTAGACAGTGTGTGGTGTGTATATAGATTTGTGGACCTTTTGCAATAATTTCATGAGTACAGGTTGGGCTTCTGTTATAATATTTGCATGGTGGTGAACTTATTGTGTGTGGGGGGGAATATTGTGTTCAATAATCTTTTCTGGAATGAAAAGTCTCTTTCCTTTTGCTCTTCCACTTGCTTGTAGGACGGAGTTAACTCTTAATTACAACTTTCATTTTTTATTCACTAAAGTTACCGTCAGTTACATCTAAATAGCCATATAATTTATTCAAACTGGGTTACTTTTGAGAATGAAAGAGGACCGGGTTCCTATTAAGTACTATAGGACAACAGGTATAGACTGCTACTGTACAAATGGGATATATAGTCACCTTTGTCATCATTTCTATTTAGAAACACAGATTCAGGAAGCACAGTTGTCAGCATGTTTGGTTCTGTAACACAAAATTGATTTCTTCAAATAATGTAAGTCATTTATGTAGATAATTTCTTTTTTTAGTCACGTGATATTAATGTATTTTTATTTATCCTCACCGAGGATATGTTTGTATTGATTTTTTTTTTTTTTTTTTTTTTTTTTTTAGAGAGAGAGGAAGGGAGAGAGAAACATCAGTTGGTTGCCTTCCATAACCCTGACTCTGGGGATTGAACCCGCAACCTAGTTATGTGCTCTGACTGGGAATCAAATCTGAAACCTTCTGGAACCTTCTGGCATACAGGAAGAGGCTCTCCAACCAATTGAGCCACCCGGCCAGGGCTGGTCAAGTGATTTTAATTTTAAACATTGGCTTCACTCTTATTTATTTATTTAATATTTTTATTGACTTCAGAGAGGAAGGGAGAAGGAGAGAGAGATAAGAAACATCAATGATGAGAGAGAATCATTGATCAGCTGCCTCCTACACACCCCCTCCTGGGGACTGAAACCTGGCCATGTGCCCTCAACCTGAATCCGGGACCCTTCAATCCAAAGGCTGACGCTCTATCCACTGAGCTAAACTAGCTAGGGCTTAAAAAGTTAATTTTTGATGGAAAACTCGTGTCCTCAAAAATAGTACTTTATTTACCAATTATCACCAAAATTGCTAGTAATCAGTAATTTTACTTTAGTAACTTTTTTATGAATACATGACCCTTCTGGGTTTTGAGTAATTTTTTTACTTCTTGGGAATAATGAAAAGCAAGTCAGAATGGAGTTTGTGTGGATAAGACCAAATTCTAATGTAGTGAGACAGCTCAGTGAAATGGGTAATCAAAGAACATGAAATTCTGTCTCAAGTACTTGAGTGAATTGAAATGTCATTATAATGGCTTCCTTTGAAAACTAACTTGCTCCTATGAATTGGCAGCATTTGGCTTGATCTCTGTCTTTGATTTGTTGACTTTCTTTTGGTCTTACTGTTTTAGAGGGTTGTAGTAGTCAAAACTGGGAGCTGCAAGTCAGTAGACGTGCAAAGAGATTAGACATATGAAGGACATTTCTGAATCCTTTTGTGTATTTTTGTTGTCCTTTTCAAGTGGTAGAAATAGAATATAAGTGAGGCTAAGCTAACATTGCCATACAAATAATATTTTATAATCTCATATGGCAATAGTATCAGCAGTGGTGGAGCCCTGGGTAGCATCCTCTGATAGGCCAATGCTGGAAATAATCAACAAATTGTGTGGGTGGTGAGAGGTATCATGCAATAAGTAAAGGCAGTGAAACATCAGCTTCCCCCTGCTTTTAAAAGAGGAGTGCTTTATATTTATTTTCAAATAGATAAGATAGTGACCAAAAGGGAGATTGAAATACATGAGTGAGAAAAGCACAGCTTTTTATCTTACGTCCTAGTTTTTTTTATGTTTCTTATGGTTTATTTTTCTGTCTTTTTTTTTTTATTATTGATTTTTTACAGAGAGGAAGAGAGAGGGATAGAGAGTAAGAAACATCGATGAGAGAGAAACATCGATCAGCTGCCTCTTGCACACCCCCTACTGGGGATGTGCCCGCAACCAAGGTACATGCCCTTGACCGGAATCGAACCTGGGACCCTTGAGTCCGCAGGCCGACGCTCTATCCACTGAGCCAAACCGGTTTCGGCTATTTTTCTGTCTTAATACTGTAATGTGACCTTGGTTATATCTTAGTCATAGTCATGAATTCATAGAACTGGAAAGTACTTTATACTTTAATAATCCAGTACTCTGATATTGATGGAGACCCTGAGGCACAAGTGGTTAACTGAATTGGCCAAATTAACACAGCTAGTAATAGTTAATGTTACAGCTAAGACAAGAACCCAGTATTCCTATTTTTTTTTTGTTTGTTTGTTCTTTTACACAGCTCAATACCACCCTGCTACTCATGGAATAAAAAAAGCCATCCTGGGTGTTTTCAACCTTTCATTTGTCTGTTACAAATGCCATAACATTTAAAAAATATATTTTTTTATTGATTTCAGAGAGGAAGGAAGAGGGAGATAGAAACATCAATGATGAGAGAGAATAATTGATCGGCTGCCTCCTGCACACCCCCTACTGGGGATCGAGCCCACAATCCAGGCATGTGCCCTTGACCGGAATTGAACCCCGGACCCTTTAGTTCACAGGCTGATGCTCTGTCCACTGAGCCAAACCAGTTAGGGCCAAATGCTGTAACATTTTAATTAAACGTTCTGTATATGAAGAATTCCTAACACTTTTGGTGACTACATATGTGATGGTACATTATATCCTGACCATAGTTCTTTGTGACTTGATTTTTTTAACTGCATTATATTTTTTTCTGGTGACGGTATTAATGATCTAACATTTTCTTTATTGACACAGATAGTATGCCATTAATTTACATCTACTCTGAGGTTTTAATGAACCTCTGTTGCAAACAAAATGATACCTGCCCTTCTCTTTTCAATGACACATTTGTATGTTGATACCTATGTCGGTTTTTTTTTAAATTTAATTTTTTTATTTTTTTTAATCAGCATGTTCTACTTTAGAACACTTTTTAGTTTGGAGTTTGTATGAACACATGAAAATGCTCAAGATACTTTAGTAGTTGGTTGATATTAGGTTACCTTGATTCCTCCCTCCCTTTTTGTTTTGAAAAAGATGGTATTTCTTCCAGACTTAACCTTTTGCACTCGGATGTCGAGTGTGACTCAACACGGTTAGCATTGGTAGCAGCTCGTATGTCGAGCCACACTCGACACGTAGTTTCACCACGGGGGGAAGGGGGATTTTTGTCTGTTTTTCCAGTATCTTTTCTTGTTTTCATTAGCATGAAAGGACAAGTAAAATGTAAATGCTGTCTCAACTGATGCCACCACCTAAGCTTCACCAATGGCATCTTCAAAGGCTATTTGTTTCTAAGACACATCAGTCATGTGAAAAAGGTTAGACCAGTACACTAACTTCCAGGGGTAGATTATTATCCACTAACTTAGAGCAACGTTTAGATGGAAAGCTCCATATAATCACACCTCACCCTAACAAAAAACACAGATTGTGTTGTTTGTTCTAACAGAAAAATCAAAGGAGGAAGAAGAGAGACGATTTATATTTGCGAAACATGTGAATGTAAACCAGGTCTTCATGTGGGTGAATGTTTCAAAAAATATCACACCATGAAAAATTATAGAGATTAAAATTACTCTTTGAATGTATCAATAATTTGAAATATAAAAAAATCCAAATGAATAAGTTTGTATGAAAAGAAACTCCAGTTTTTTATTCTACTGCTGCGCTTTGTAAAATCTGGGGTATTTAAAAAATTAAATCCCGAGTAGAATAAAGGAATCGAGAAAAAAGCAAGCGAGTGCAAAGGGTTAATAAGTATGGCTTATTTTTAAATTGATACTCAAAAAAGCATTTGAATTTCAGAATTCAGTTTTGTAAAGACTGTCGTTTTGTTAACAGTACATTTTGTTCCCTTAAGTCTCCATAATTGGGTACCATGATGCAGTATGTCCATTGAATTCATAATGTGTGTGCTTATACTTAGCACCACGTCTCCAGCCTATTAGTACTGATCAAAATGTCTTAAGTGACTTTTCACCCCATAAAAATTACATGTTTAAGCATTGGAGTAAATGGATTAGGATGATAAGTGAAATGCTTTTAGCACTGGTCAGAAACATAGTAGTCTGCATAATTTATATTAATATATGTTAATGACTAACAATGCTTTAAAATTCTCAAGGTAAATAAAATCTGTTTTAAATTCTCTAATTACAATTAATAAATCTCAGGTTTGGTTTTCTTGTTGGATTTTTCTCCTCAGAATTAAATTTACCCTGCACTGTCATACATTCATTGTGAGTAACTTTTGAAATGACTGGGCAAAATTTCTAATTTGGCCGTTTGTTTCCAGGAATGGATTTGGATACATTGGCACACGGTATGCTGAGATAGATAAGGTTAATAAAATATGCTGTTTATCTAGGGGACAACTGTATTTAAAACAGATACACTAAAAGTTGACTGATTCAAAAGTTAAGTCCTGCTGGGTGTATAGTACTTATAAAGGTGTTTTATCACTTTGGAAATTTTTAAATGAGGAATCAACCTAGTATACAAAGCTCATAGAGACACTGAACACTTGAAACATGTCTATTGGGATTGATAGAATGTATTTTAAAATATATAGTCTTGGAATATACTGGGAGGCAGTTGTCCATTTAGTGGAAAGTTGACTGAATATGGATCAGAAGACCTGGATTTAATTACTGGCTCTTTCTGCTTACTAGCCACATGGCCTTTGGTAATCACTTCCTCTCTCTGTGCTTCTGTTTCTTATATCTGTAAAATAGAGGTAGTGAGGTGTTCTTCATACGACTGTTGTAAGGATTAAATGAAGTATAGGTAAAAGGACTGTGTAAATATAGAGTGGTGGGTATTGCTTGTAATTAGGGGGAGAGCTAAGTGATTTAAGAACATTTATGTATTTTTTTCTCTTAAATTGTTCTATTGGTAAGCTTTTCATAGACATACTAGAAGCCTGTGGGGAGCAGGCCTAAGCCAACAGGCGGACATCCCCCTAGGGGTCCTTAGCACTGCCCTGGAGTTGGAGGCAGGAGAGGCTCCCGCCACCTCCACTGCACTCACCAGCCTTGAGCCCTGCTTCTGGCTGAGTGGCACTCCCCCTGTGGGAGCGCACTGACCACCAGAGAGCGCCTCCTGTGTTGAGCGTCTGCCCCCTGGTGGTCAGTGTGCGACATAGCGACCGGTGATTCCTCTGGCTGTTCAATTTGCATATTAGGATTTTATTATATGGGATAGGATTTAAGTTTAAAAGTGGCTGATGCTAATTGTATACTCAATCCAAAATTTCTGATTTATGCACATGAATATTATAACTGACAGTAAGATAATAGATTGAAGTTCTTCTCTTTTATGATGATAGAAGGAGCCCAGGGGTGTGTAGGGATTCTTTTTTCCTCTTAGTAATTAAATTGGAAATGTACTACAGTTTTTAACATAATTCTTCACTAATATTTTCACAGCAAAATGGAAAGAGATGTATTTGATCATTTGGACTGTGGTCCTCTGACATCTATGGCCTGGATCTTTAACCTTTCGTTTTCACTTAACAAACAGTGACATTACATCTTCCAGGGGCTGAACTTGTGGTTTATATTTATTACATTTTCCAGTATATGCCACTTAAGTGGTGAAGGAATTGTTTAAAATGAGACCAGGCTCATTGGGTATGTGTAAGATTATTTTACAAGGCATTTTAGAATATTGCTTACATTCAGGATTTCCTTTTTCAAAATGCACATGTAGCTATTGGATACTTGAAATGTCACTAGGGTAGCTGTGGAACTGAACTTTAAATTTTCTTTAATTTTAATAAAGTTAAATAAAAAACTGAAGCAGTGTAAAATATTTTTTCATGAAACACAGCTGTTGTTTTGATAGAACTGCATTTCAGTTGAACCATTGCTAATATATTATTTTTATGTTTGTTTTTCTTGAACAATTGCTAATTTAGCATCCAGTTGGAGATGTGCTGTGAGTATAACATATACACCAGATTTCAGAGACTTGTTATAAAAAAAGAATGTAAAACACTTCACTGATTTTATATTGATAACATTTTGAAATGATTTCTTTATGTTGGATAAGTAAGCTATATATTAAATATATAAAAGACCATATCAGGCACAAAGTTCCACTTTGATGGCACAGACAAATGCTGTGTGCAGAGATGAATGCAAAAATTGCTAGGTGAAATAGTCAGTAATAGTTACTTAGATAGGATTTCATGGAACATTGAAGGGTGAATGAAATGGGGAGAACCTGAAAAAGGGCTGAGGGAACAGCATTAGTAGAAGTGTGATGGTAGGAGGGCTGGGATGGGGCAACCTAAGTTAATTGGTTTGTCAAGAAAGTGTCATGATTTCACTCATGTGGAATCTCATGAACAAAATGAACAGGCAAAATAGAGACGGACTCATAGATAGAGAGCAGGCTGACAGCTGTTGGAGGATATGAAGGGGTGGAGGGATTGAGCAAAAAAGGAAAAGAGAAAAAAACTCATGGACAGGGACAGCAGTGTGGTGATGGGTGGGTGGGGAGGAGATGTAAGAGGGTATAGTGGGGATACATGGTGATGGCAGGAGAGTTGACTTGGGTGGTGAACACAATATAGTGTACAGATGATGTGTTGTGGAATTGTGTACCTGAAACCTGTATAATTTTGTTAACCAGTGTCACCCTAAAATATTCAATAAAAAGGGGGAAAAATAAATATGACCTGTAAGTCCAGAAGAGAAAACCAAGATACTTAATCCATTTGACTTAATGACATTTTAGTTCAAAGGGTCTTTTGAAATCAGTATATTCAAATTCTTACCTAATAAGGATTCTCCTCTTTAATATAAAGCCTCTGCTTGAATATTTCCAGAAATGGGTAGTTTGCTTGCTTCAAGAGGTTACTTTGGGACAATTTTACTTGTTAGGTTATTGTATTAAAAGAAGGAATTATATGCTTCCATGTTTCTTCAATTATTGGCTCTAGTTTGACCCTATATTTTGGCACTCTTTCATGTTATAACTAAATATTTGAAGACAGTAATCGTGCCCGTTTTTGCCTTCACACTAGACATCTCCAGGTTATTTTACCATTTCTTTTATGATGTTCCCTGGCTTGTCATCATCTTGGTGTCTCTAGATACTTTCTTCTGTTTGTCCCTTTTTCTTCTGCAGGTATTTAAAATGTTTCAGATAGTCCACATGTAGTGTGAACAGAAGGTTGCAGGGAGACAGTTATATACCTTCATTGAACACTGGTCTGTGAAAACAATGTAGGACTATGTTAGATTTCATAGGCAGGCAGGTCAAACAGGCTTTTTATTTAACTTTTGTTAACTAAAAATGCCAGGTTATCTTCTTGTGAACTGCCCAGACAGGTTTTTCCCTTTCTCTGTAGTACTCTTACTATGAGTTATTTTAGCTGTATAACTCTTAGTAAAATGTTCAAGGTAACATTGGTCCATAATCTTTGAGGGTGGTATTCAATAATGTGAATCTCTTAAACTATATTGTCCTCAAGGTCCTTGTTGCCCAAACTGATTCTAGCATCAGAAGCGATAACATTACTTGGAGACTTATTTAAAATGCGGGTTCTGCCCAGGTTGTATGGCTCAGTGGTTGAGCATGGACCTATGAACTGGGAGGTCACGGTTTGATTCCTGGTCAGGGCACATGTCCAGGCTGCAGGCTCAATCCTAGTGTGGGGCGTGCAGGAGGCAGCCAATCGATTCTCTCTCATCATTGATGTTTCTATCTTTCTCCCTCTCTGAAATTAATACAAATATTAAAATTTTTTTAAAATTACAAATAAAATGCAGGTTCTAAGCTGCACTTCCAATCTACTGAATTAGAATTTGCATTTTAACAAGATTTTCAGGTGATTCAGTTTGTATGCTGATATTTGAGAAGCACTGCTCTAGCCCACATTTCTTCATAAAGATAGCATGAAAAACCTTTTTGGTCTCTGTATAGAAACCAAATCAGACTAGTCAGCAGTATTGTCTTAATGGTTCTCAGCCCTGATTGCACAATATAATTAACTGTGAAATTGTAAAAATATTGCTGTCTGGTAAACCCCAGAGAAAGCTCCTCAGGTGATTCTCATGTGCAAACCAAGGTTGAGAAACACCGCTATGTGAGCAAAATGAGGTTAATTTGGCAATGATCCCTACTTCTGGTGAACACATATTCTTGTACATGTTTGCAGAATTTTCCCTTGAGTTTATTGTCAGATTTTGCTATGCTATAGTCTATACACGTCACTTTCTTTGAAGATTAGATAATTTTAAAGTCTAGTATTTTAGTATCTCCTGTTCTCTATTATTTCTCAAAGTTATCATTAGAAGTTTTGAAATTTAGGCTCTTAACTCTCTTTGAAAAGTTTGTTTTTGCCACTATTTCCAGTTGGAAGGTGATTTTTCTTATTGAATCAAAGAGAAACAAAATAGAACTTGAGTGCCTCTATCTTACATCTTGTTACTATACCAACTCTCCCACATACTCAGTACAAGACCCCTTTCTTGTTTTAGGTACTGTTTTTCAAAACCATTTAAAAAATCTGTCCCATAACTCATAATCTGTCACACAAATCTGTCACATAAACTCATGTGCTTGGTACATGAGTTTACTGTTTATTTGGTTTTTTGTTTCATGTTCTTCAAATGTCAGAACTTATCAGACATTTTTGCCTTATTTGAAAGATTTACATTTTTAAAGCCTTTCAACTCTACTGTTGAATTTCAGAACTCATTGGTCCTTCACAAGTGGACTTACTTCATCATAACTTTCATATTATTAGCATTCAAAATAGTAACTGCTTAAGTACAGTAGCCAGATGTTAATGTGGTTTTCTTTGATTTGAGGAATTGCAGCTAAAGTACTTTTTCCTTTGTGCTTTTCTATATTTTAAAAAAATTAGCTGCTTACTATTATCAATACCAAATAATATTAGTTAGCTACATATGGAAAAACGTGGTTTCCTTTTGTTAATTTTTCTATTGGCTGGCCCATGTAACTTTTATGAATGTTTTATTTAAGCTGTTGATTTTAGTCATCTTAAAGTTTCAAGTTACTATAAAAACAACATCTTTCAGAAATTTCTATAGTTTAGTCTTACCAAAATTATGGATTCTTAGTCATGAGATTAGAAAGCTTTTTCAAAAAATGTTAAGGTTATCCTTCCTACCCCTTCCTTGATGTGTTCATCTCATTTGTTTAAACAATGATAGGATAGTTCTAAGAATAATGATCTAAGGGAAATGATGGAAATCTAGATGCGCCCATGTCTGAACTAAAATTTGTTTAGGTTCAGCAGACAGGTAGAGACTAGGGTTTTTATTTTTTATATCTGCAAGAAGGTTTGTTGTTATTTTTCTCTTTAGTATTGATTTATGAACATCCAGATACTTCATGTGTTGTGTGTGACATTAAATCCTAGTACCATCATGTATAGATTCCCTTTTTTCTACAAATCAGATTATCATATGTTCATGGGATTAACTTTTATTTTGTCATTGTGAACTTAAAAAGATCCAGTTGAAGTTGGATGGAATTTTAGATTGTTTACCACCAGTTAATTTAGAGTGTGTGGAAATCTGCTAGTATTTCCTAAGGCCATATAAGTAGTGAATGATAATTAAGAATTTGGGCCAGTTTTATGTACTATCTAGAGCAGAGGTTATCAAACTATTTCTGTAAAAGGCCAGGTAGTAATTTTTTTGCGTTGCTGATAAAACAAATAAAATTGGAGCATATTATGTAGTTGATATATAAAGAGAGAAGCCAAATTTCCACAAAGTTTTTCTTGATAAAACTTAAAATGTAAAAAACAAAGTAAAATGCAGTTTTAATGCTGAGTTTATAGTAGAAATAAATGTTAGTAGAGATGTTTCATAGTGCATATTTTCCCCCAAATAAGTCAGATTTTGGGAAGCATGGTATACAGAATTCTGAAAAATTATTTTTCTAATCAACAAAAGCAGTAGTTCATACCCTTTCTAGAGGCAACTTAGAAATAAACAAGAAGACGTAGATTTTTAAGAGCAGTATAAATGATGTTGAATTACAGGAAGGAGATGGGCAGATAAATGAGTTTCACATCCATAGTCACATGCTTCAGAAATTAGAATGATGAAGGATTGGATCCCAACAAGGCTTTCAAGGACTAAACAGCCTTTGTGAAGGGTTCCCCATAAAAAAAATTAAAACAATCTCTCCAAGAACACAGGTTCCAGTAAGAAGGCAGAACAGTTTGTCAACTCTAGGAATTATGTAGAGGTTTTATAGCTTGTTGGATGTGAACTTTTGAGGAAATATGTGATTTCATTACGTTTCTTATGAGTTTTATTTATGTATAATTAATATACCAAAATATTGCATGTTTAATGAATTCAATTTGATGCATTTGGACATAAGCAAATACCTGTGATACTATCACCACAATCAAGGATATAAACCTATCCATCACTTCCAAAAAAAATTAAGAACTCAAAACGTAATAATAATCAAGTACAATATTTTGTAATATAGGTCTACTAATTTAAAAAATGGCTTTCTTTTTGGGGTTAACATTTTCTTAATTGGGGTTAAACATATTCCTTATCATCAAAGTCATGTGCAGGTATTCACCTAGTGCTCGTGACATAAAATGAGATTTTCCATATTTCATCTTTGAAAATGTCCTTTCACATTATCGGTATTGCTATGTAATCAATCCAGACGCATGTAGTTTTTTTTTTTTTTAAATATGTTTTTATTGATTTCAGAAAGGAAAGGAGAGAGAAAGAGAAAGAGAAACATCAATGATGAGAGAGAATCATTGATTGGCTGCCTCCTGCTAGCCCCATATTGGGGATGGAGCTCACAACCCGGGCATGTGCCCCAACCGGGAATTGAACCGTGACCTCCTGGTTCATAGCTAAGCCGGCTGGCCAGAAGCATATAATTTTAATGAAGCATACTCATCCCTTAGAAAGTATTTATAGAATTCTGTTAGACTCTTCTCTTCATCTTTATCTTTTAACATATTACACTGCAGTTATCACTTTCAATTGAAGGTTAGGTGGAAGCTCCTCAGTTGCACATTTACTAGGTGTACCAGTTAATAATGCAGATTTTGTAATCAAAGAAAACACGATAATTTCAAGAGAAACATCAAAAGTGCTTTATTCCAAGTAATGTCCATCACTAGCTACATGTTTCCCCCATCTTTAAGTAATTTGTGGATAACATCCCAATAGAACTTTTCTTGTTTTGAGACAAACCATTCAGAGACCCAATTTTCCACTTCTTCATACATTTTGAAGTGCTGCTCAGAAAGTACGTGTGCCATCGATTGGAACAAGTGGTAATCTGAAGGAGCAAGGTCTGGTGAGTACAGCAGGTAGATTAGTACTTCCTAGGCAAGATCTTTTAACATGTCTTTAACTGGTTTTGAAGTGTGTGATGGTGCGTCATCATGAAGCAGAATTACTTTGCCGTGTCTTCTGGCACATTCTGGTCGTTTCACGATCAAAGCATGGTTCAAATTGTTTATTTGTTGTCGGTAGCAATCGGTATTAATGGTTTCACCTGGTTTTAGAAGCTCATAATACACCACAGCTTCCTGATCCTACCTAACACAGAGCATTGTCTTCTTTCCGAAGAGATTGGGCCTTGCAGTCGATGTTCATGGTTGGCCTGGATCAACCCATGATTTTGTGCATTTGGGATTCTCAAAATAAATCCACTTTTCATCGCCAGTCACAATTCTATGCAAAAAAAACTCTTTCATGCCATTGAAGCAACATTTTACTGATGACTTTTCGGTTTTCCATTTGTCTTTTGTTCAGTTGATGTCCTTTAAAATCTTTCCCATTGCTTGTAAACGATGGGAAATTGTTTGCTGAGCAACGTTTAATCTTTCTGCAAGTTGTTTTTGAGTTTGACATGCATCTTCTTCCAATAATGCTTGTAATGTTGGTCTTCAAACTTTTTTTGGTTGACCTGGACGTTCTTTGTCTTTCACATTGAAATCATCATTTTTAAAGCATTTAAACCAGCGTTCACAAGTATCTTGAGATGAACATGTTCACCATAAGCTTCCCAAAGTATATGATAACTTTTTCTTCAAAATAAAGTAATGAATTAAAACTACCCGCAAATGCTCTTTTTTTGGCACGAAATTCTACATTTTTAAGTGTAAAAATATCTGTGATGTTAACACCTTCAGCAGATTTGACATATGAAGTTTTGAAGCTTGCTGTCAATACAACAAAATAGCATACATATCAAATTGCCTGTATATCAACATACGTGTAACTCCATCTATTGAAAAAAATCCGTATTATTACTGGTACACCTAGTAAATGGATTTTGAAATAAGGAAATTTTATTTTTATTTGCACTAAGGTCTAAAAAAATACTTCTGGAACTGTAGTTTGTGCTCAAAATATATCTACTAATTTGTATGGGAATGCAGCTCTCATTTCTTTGATAGCACAAAAAAGTGCATATAAAGCAGCTTTACTTTGTGATTCCAGTGTTATTGAAATAAATGACTTACTGCAGGGTAAGTTTACATATAAGCACTATTTTGCCTTGTAATTTTAAATATTTTTTTTATTGATTTCAGAGAGGAAGGGAGAGGGAGAGATAGAAACATCAATGATGAGAGAGAATCATCCATCGGCTGCCTCCTTCTGCACACCCTGTACCAGCGATCAAGCCCGCAATCTGGGGCATGTGCCCTGACCAGGAATGGAACCTCAACCTCCTGGTTCATAGGGTGATGCTCAATCACTGAGCCACACAGACTGGGCTGCCTGGTTATTTTAGGTTAGATTCATTAAGAACATTATGAATCCTTTAGCAAAAGCTAAATTCCCACACTGTTGTTTTGTAATGGTAATTCAGGGTGGTTCTCATTGGGGAAAAATTTCGATCTTGGGCCTGCGTACAACAAATTACAATAAAATTTTACCAATGCTAAGCCATCAAAATGAACAAGTGATGAAGTAAGATACTTAGTTTCTGTTTCTGACAAAAATTCATGGAACTGATAATGATGGTTAAGTCCACAATAATGAAGCTCGCCATTCACACTATTGGTTCAATAATATGATGGATTTAAATATTTTCTGCAAACTCCCTGCTGATGAATAATATCGTGAATAACCATAGACTTAAATATCTTACATTTTTACAAGGTTTGTAAATTTATCTAACCAGGTGTTTTTCTGTTTTACACATTTTACCACTGTTTCAGTTGTAATACATCTTAGCAAATTCCACTTCAGGTTGTGCTGCATTAGTGTTCTCAACTTCTTTGAAAACATTATCACCTGTAGTGGTCCCATGCAGATTTGTAGAGGCTACTTCTACATCTCAAAACTCCTTGAATAATCAGCACTTGACTACTAGAATAAACAGTGAATAGTATCACTTACAGTTGTGGACTTATAATGAGCCAAGGAAAACCACTCAAAATCATTTGCTGCCTTGTTTTTCAATTGTTTATTGATGTGTTCCAATATATTCAAATTTCTGAGCAACTGTCCGCATCAAAACACTAATAATTTTAAACAAGTGTATTTTCTCTGTACACATTTCTTTAGCTTCTGCCATCAAATGCAAATTAACTCAACATCAGTAAATGATTTTCCTTGCTTAGCCAGCAAATGAGCCACTGGAAACTTATTTTGGTTGAAGTCTTACTTTTTAATTTTGTGAAGAAATATTTTGTGAATAGCTTTTTTATCTTAAGTTTTCTAATTTTTACACTGTAGCTTCCCTGTGAATTAGGAATGATAATATCATTAGTCTGATAATATCAACATATATTTCATTACTTAAGCACAGTTATCGAGCCCTTGCATGTTGCATAATAAACAATCTTTACCATCTAATCTGATAAAATAATCCATATTCTTTTGCCTTTAAGGGTGGCATTTTAAGTCTACCTTCTTGATTTGATGAGTGTGCACCTGTAATTTCAAAAATGTCACAGTATGGTGATGTACATGGAACTTGAAATGCTGTCAAATTATAATTGCATCACTACAGCTTAAAATGCCCAGATGACCATTGTAAAGCGGTGAAGTGTGCCACATTTAGTCTGTCACAACTATTAAACTTTGTCATTATATCATAAAAGCCATGGATAATATGTAAATGAATCTATATGACTATTTCAATAAAATAAACACTGAAATTTCAATTTCATATAACTCACACATCATAAAAAATTCCTTCAAAATAAACATTTAAAAGTGTAAAAACCATTTGTGGGTCTCAACAAGAAAAAATAGGCACCAGAGCTTAAATTTGGCCCTTGGGCCATAGTTAGCCAACCCCCGACCTAGTCTTTTCCTAGTAAAATAGGGCTTTTGGGGAGTTTTTCTATTATGAAATTTCATTCAGATGAGGTCTTAAAATTTACGTCTTGACCTATATTCTGGATTTTCACATAATTGAAAATGTTTTATAGAACACATACTTCTGTTTTCAACATTGATTTCCTTTCTCCTTTTAGATAAATTTCCACTTGTTCATCAAGATGGAAAGCTCAGATTCTAATGATAAAGGAAGTGGTGATCAGTCTGCAGCACAGCGCAGAAGTCAGATGGACCGATTGGATCGGGAAGAAGCTTTCTATCAATTTGTGAATAACCTGAGTGAAGAAGATTATAGGCTTATGAGGGATAACAATTTGCTAGGCACCCCAGGTATGCGATATGTAGTTTAAGAATTTATATATGTAATTTGTTGGTCTTTTAAAAAATAGCCTATTTTGAAAATCAGTTTCTTTAGCCATTATGAAGTGTGATTTTAATGCAAGGTATATAGAATGACATTTACTATATTTATTACTTGATTCTGTTCACTTATATTTGGAATTATCCTATATAATATTTTTAATTATGAGTTATATTATGAATTTATAGTGAGCTGATTTGAAAACCATGGAGCTGCCCTAACCGGTTTGGCTAAGTGGAGAGAGCATCGGCCTGCGGACTCAAGGGTCCCAGGTTCGATTCCAGTCAAGGGCATGTACCTTGGTTGCGGGCACATACCAGTGGGGAGTGTGCAAGAGGCAGCTGATAGATGTTTCTCTCTCATCGATGTTTCTAACTCTCTATCCCTCTCCCTCTCTGTAAAAAATCAATAAAATATATTTTTAAAATGTGCTTTTTAAAAAAAAGATAACAGTGGAGCTGAACAATTTTTTTAAAAAAAATTTTTATTGATTTCAGAGAGGAATGGAGAGAGAGAAACATCAAAAATGAGAGAATCATTGATTAGCTGCCTCCTGCACACCCCACACTAGGGATCAAGCCCACAACCCGGGCATGTGCCCTGACTGGTTCATAGGTCGATGATCAACCACTAAGCCATGCTGGCTGGGCTGAACCATATTTTTGTTGGCTTATTTAACTTCTAGGCATGAGTCTAATTGTGGAAGAGCTAATGGGAATTTTAGCTCCTAGGACAGACTTACTCTGTTTTGTTATTACTGATTCCCTGAATATGTCCCAATCATAATCCTCCAGAGCTAGCCTTCAGTAAAATTACCAATTATTCAGAACTTTGTGCTTGGCTATTAGGTCCTATTTGATCATAGTTAAAATTCATTATTTCCCATAGTTCTTATCTCTATTTAATTTTACTAATCTTTGAGTGATTGCTTAAATTTTAAAAGGTCAGATGTTAGTGAAAGAAAGTACATTTTGAATTATCAGTACCAGGTTTCATTCAGAATATCTAAGTTGGGCTTCTGGTCCTGCCATTTATTAGCATGTCAGTCTCTCACTCAGTCTCCGTTTTCTTGTTTTAAAATACAGATAGTAATATCTAGCTCCCAGACTTGCAATTGTAATGAATGAGGTAATACAGACAAAAGCATTCAGTAAACTATAAGAAATTTGTACAAATATAAATTGTAATGCCATGCTCCCAAAGAAATGAGTTTTACCCAGGTTTCCTACTCTTTGGTTTTCATCTCAGATGGGTAAGAGTCATTGATTTTTATTTGTAATTTGGCAAACATTTTAAAACTATTTTCAGGTGAAAGTACTGAGGAAGAGTTGCTGAGAAGATTACAACAAATTAAAGAGGGCCCACCACCACAAAACTCAGATGAAAATAGAGGTATATTTTACTTTGTAGGGGGTGGGTAGAGGATGGAATGGATAAAAAACTTCATAACAGTAAATGTCAGCTAAAGATTATCCAGAAATGACATAAATTAATTTGGTGCTAAGTTAACTGCTCATAAAAAGAGAAATGGCATTGTCTTGATATTTGGTAAGAATGTGAATGTAGGGTGTCTTTTTCTGCTTCATCTTTGGTTTGTTTATATTAATTGGGGCATTGTGAGAAATGGCATATTTAAATGTAGTATTTTTCTTGATTTTCCACATCCATTGAAATTTCCTTCTATCTACTGAATTATTCCTTTTTTATAAACATGAGTTCCTCACCAGCAGAAAGAAATGCTGTATTCTCTAACCTGGTGGTTCTCAATAGGGTTTAATTTTGCCCCTTATGGGACATTGGCCATGCCTGGAGTCATTTTTTATTTGTCAATACTGGGAGTTTGTTATCAGCATCTAGTGGGTGGAAGCTAGGGATATGGATTAACATCCTAACATCCTGATTTTTTTTCTCAATGTGCAGTAGAGAATTTCACTATCTAACCAAAGAGGCTATGGTAACAGTCTGGTCTTGAATGTGCCATTATATGTATTGTGCTAGGTTCAGACTATTTATTTGGTCTGATGTCCAATTTCATGTTAATTAAGAATCTTGGTAACATGAAGAAATATTCATACATTTTAAAACCTATAAACCTTGTTTATGTTATATTTTTACAATGGCAACAGCAGTCTTGTATTTTAAAATGTCTCATCAAAGTCACTTAAATCAAGAGCCTAGAAGAAATGTTACAGGCTAATGAAAATTGGACAGAAATGTAATTTGAACTAAAATTCTAGCCCTATACCTTAACTAGTTTTTACCTTGTTTGATTACAAGAGTGTCTTGACAGTGAACTGAAAAATAATTGTCTTCTGACAGTCCACAGTGGTATGCTAGGCTCTGTATATAATAGACTTTCTCCAGATTCCCTTTAAGAAAATTCTCTAAATTTTGTTGGGATTAGCTTGCTCTTTCAAAATGAAATTGAAATGTCTCTGCCTTTACTTGCAAGTCTATTTAGTACAGCTTACAAAAATCTATAAATTTGAAATCTGTTCAGAAGCTCTCCTTTTTTTTTTTTTTTAATACAAAGTTTCTGAGCACTATTACATGATTCTCCTAATTTTAGTAGTTCCTTTTCTCCTCTTCTCCCTCTTTTAAAAACAGGTGGAGAATCTTCAGATGATGTGTCTAATGGTGACTCTATAATAGACTGGCTTAACTCTGTCAGACAAACTGGAAATACAACAAGAAGTGGTCAGAGAGGAAACCAATCTTGGCGAGCAGTGAGCCGGACTAATCCAAACAGTGGTGATTTCAGATTCAGCTTAGAGATCAATGTAAACCGTAATAATGGGAGTCAAAATCCAGAGAATGAAAATGAGCCATCTGCAAGACGTTCTAATGGAGAAAACATGGATAACAGCCAAAGGCAAGTGGGAAATCCACGATCTGAATCAATATCTGCAGGGCCGTCTAGATCAGAACGCAATTCAACTGAAGCATTAACAGAAGTCCCATCTACTAGAGGTCAAAGAAGAGCAAGAAGCAGAAGCCCCGACCACCGGAGAACACGAGCAAGAGCTGAAAGAAGTAGGTCACCTCTGCATCCAATGAGTGAAATTCCACGAAGGTCTCATCATAGTATCTCATCTCAGACTTTTGAGCATCCTTTGGTAAATGAGACTGAAGGAAGTTCTAGAACCCGGCACCATGTGACACTAAGACAGCAAATAAGTGGACCTGACTTGCTAAGTAGAGGTCTTTTTGCAACTTCCGGAATAAGAAATGCCTCCCAAGGAGCAGGTTCTTCAGACACAACTGGTAATGGTGAATCTACAGGATCAGGACAGAGACCTCCAACCATAGTCCTTGATCTTCAAGTAAGAAGAGTCCGTCCTGGAGAGTATCGGCAGAGAGATAGCATAGCTAGCAGAACTCGGTCAAGGTCTCAGACGCCAAACAACACAGTCACTTATGAAAGTGAACGAGGAGGTTTTAGGCGTACATTTTCACGTTCTGAGCGGGCAGGTGTGAGAACCTATGTCAGTACCATCAGAATTCCAATTCGTAGAATCTTAAATACTGGTTTAAGTGAGACTACGTCTGTAGCAATTCAGACCATGTTAAGGCAAATAATGACAGGTTTTGGTGAATTGAGCTACTTTATGTACAGTGATAGTGATTCAGAGCCTAGTGGCTCAATCTCAAGTCAAAATATGGAAAGGGCGGAGTCACGGAATGGAAGAGGGGGTTCTGGTGGTGGTAGCAGTTCTGGTTCCAGTTTGAGTTCGAGTTCCAGTCCTAGTTCTAGTTCCAATGGTGAAAGTTCAGAGATTAGCTCAGAGGTGTTTGAAAGTAGTAATGAAGGAAGCTCATCATCAGGCTCATCAGGTGGCAGGCGAGAGGTTCGACACAGGGCCCCAGTAACATTTGATGAAAGTGGCTCTTTGCCCTTCCTTAGTCTGGCTCAATTTTTCCTCTTAAATGAGGATGATGATGACCAACCTAGAGGACTCACCAAAGAACAGATTGACAATTTGGCAATGAGAAATTTTGGTGAAAATGATGCATTAAAAACCTGTAGTGTTTGCATTACAGAATATACAGAAGGCAACAAACTTCGTAAACTACCCTGTTCCCATGAGTATCATGTCCACTGCATCGATCGCTGGTTATCTGAAAATTCTACTTGTCCTATTTGTCGCAGGGCAGTCTTAGCTTCTGGTAACAGAGAAAGCGTTGTGTAATTAAGGTCTAAGCTCTCAGCTATGTACCTGGTATAGTGATGGGCAAACAGGAATCACTTGCTTTATGTCCACTTTTTGAGTGGTGCTTGTAAAGTTGCAACCTGAATTTCAGTCATTGCTTTCTGAATGAATAATTGTCCTATCTCCGATTTCTGTTCCAGAATAAAAGGAAATATTTAAAAAGCAATGTTTTAGGACATAAAATCTAATTTCAGTATCAGTATTTGATACACTAATGATTTATTATATATGTTTATTAGTTTCTCCTTTGTTATCTTAAAAGATCTGTCTTAGCAGTGGCTGTCTGTTTCGTGTTGATTTTGAAAGTTCCCATGCCATAGGGGAGAGGGGCTAAGGAAATGACCAGTTTAGACTAAGTTACAGTACATGTTTAATAAGTGATTGCTTAAAGCTTCACCATTCCCAGTTATTAGTTGGCACAGATTGAGCTACATGCTGACTCATTTGTTCACCTTTTAGGCAAGGTGATATTGGACATGTCAGTGTAAATAACACCTAAGGTTAGATCTTCTAAGCGTATAACTGTCTCCTAAGCCCATCACTGTGGCACACTGTAGAAGTGAGCTTATAGTTTAAGATGTTTATCTTGTGGAAATATTAAAAAAGCCTATGCTTGTGTAAGTGAAAAATATCACATTCATTTGTTTAAAAATGTAAAGCTATTTTGTAGAGGCTCAGTACTTTTCCAATGCACTGTTGGAATAATGCATTACAAATTGTAAAGTACCATGCATAGAAACGAAAACAACTGCTTTTTGTGAGCCAGTATAGTAAAAAAAAAAAAAAATCACACCAAACAAAGTACAAGGCTCCTTTTATAAGTGTGTACATGTCAAGAGCAGAACATATCTATACTATTTAATGTATGTGAACAGCTACTGTGACATTGCAAAGTAAAGGTCAGAGTGCAGAATTGAACTACATTGAAGGCCAATGGAAATTGTGTGTTTTAACTTGGATTTAGGCAGAAAATGAAAGATGGGGAGACTACTACTCTGGAAGAATTTAAACTTTTTCATGAAGACAGTTTAATCATACTGGTTTCATATGGTGAGATCTTTGGCACGGTATTCTACTTGAGCAGATGAAGTAGATGAACAAATGATTAGGCAGAGCTTTGCTTTAAAAAAACAACAACAAGCCACTATGACCTAGTACAATTTACATTGTTGTTTTTACAAGTCTCCTAAAAAAAAAAAAGAAGGTAGAAGAAGGAGATTGTAAACCACTTTTAGCATAAAAATTGGTACAGATGTGTATACTAATAAGAAAGTCTCGAATTTGCATTGTTTTCAAGATTTGTCATTTAAGGTACCAGTGCACACTTGTAATATTTCACATTTAAAGACCAGTTGAGTAGTTAAGAGATTTCCTTTTTGAAAGTGAGTCATGTTGGGTTATTTGAAATTCAAATTTGTTGTGCTGCCCATATTTGAAGATGAGGCCACTGACTTATGATCCATGGGACATGCACTTTATGTTGTTTCCTTAGTAGTAACAATAGGTTTGTGAAAAGAACCTCAGCACTCATGCCAAATTTTTCTTTTGAGGCTGGTTGGGGTTTGGATTAGTCTGATTGTGGAAGACTGTGTTTGTTTATTTGAAAAAAGCTAATGGGTCCAAAGAGGAATTGAACACATCCTTGGCCTTTAACAAAGTGAGCTGACTACCCAGGCATAATCAGATACTCAAAAAATAAACAAGTCTGCTTTTAGGAACTATCTAGTTACCTTAACTGCTGTCAATTTAGCTGTAAAGATGATTTCAAAGCTCATATTTTCATGTTTTCCTCTTGCTTTCAATCCTACCTAAGTATCAAGGAAATTAACTTGTAAATGTGGTAGTTGTTTGCTAAGGATATGTACTGCTCTTGCAAGGAAATAATGTTCAAACAAAGCTTCACTTATTTTTTTTAATATAAGCAGAAATTACTGTTTATGGCGCTTATATAATACATTTTATCTTTTTAAAAAAATTGTCCATGTAAAAGTCAGAATTCCTTTATATTTGTGAGCCTCCTTGTCTCCTTTCCTAAGGGTATGTAATCTGGTTTTCAGATCTGCAGGGTAGTCCTGATTGGCTAAAAACAAACCCATTTTCCTCTTGGTATAAAATGTCCCATTATTATGGGGGTGTTAATTTTATATATTGTAAAACAACAGCTCATTCTAAGCATAAAAGTTACTAAAAACAGGTATCTCCCAAGATGCATTACTCTATTACTCATTAGTGAAGTATTAAAGTTAAGAACTCATGCTGAATTCTGGTTATGAAGATAGACATTGAACCTATTCATAAATACTGGAAATAGAATTTTAAGTTTATAGCCCTCAGTAGAATGCACATGTTGGGCATGTGCATGTGGACACCTTTTTCAATAGCATTCATTGGTTTCCATTAGACTGTGTAGAATGGATAAAAATATTTAGCAGAATTTGCTTTTTTTATTTTTTGCAAGGCCCATGACTAATATGTACTTCTGGTGGACATTGAAGACAAGGTCATTTGTAGGTGTCAGATATACAGTGGAGAAGAAAGATCTATTTTCCTACCAGCATCCAAACACCTGTTCCCTTAAGGGAGCATGTTCTTGCAAAAGACTTTACATTTTATTTTGTATTTTTGCACTTTTTCTTTATTAAAGAAAGATTCTGTCCTGGAACTTCATGCAGTAATAGAAACAAGATAAAACAATGTTGGGAGTTTACATTGTTCAAAGTATAGGGGAAAGTACTAAAATCTGAATTTCTTTGAATATTTCATATATTTTTAAAAATACACTTATTAGTCTGAAGCATTTGAGGTGTTATATTGTTTAACTTCAAGAGTTAATAAAGCTGCAGTTTATTATTACAAACAAGATTGAACAAGTTAGCCTTAAAGTTTGCAGACTTTGTAGCAATACTAGATGAACCATGTTGTTAATTTTGAGTATTTGCTCTAAAAAGAACACATCAGTCATACCTCAGTGGTGTTAGTGGTTAATGGAGGTGGGAATTGAGAAACGTGCTCACATTAGTGTTGCAATGTAGGGAATAATGGGGCAGTTAACAACAAGAAAAATGTTTAGCACCATTTTATATATATGAAATATCTAAAAATATAATCATTGGAATTTATCCAAACTTTAAGATTAGGAAACTGATTATCTGTAAGTGTTACCTCAAGTAATTTCCCTCCCTGGGAAAAATATGTCCTCTCCATGCCAAGTATTCAGTGTCTCAAATTATTTATGAAGGATTATCACTTAATATGCTTTGTATTGAACCACCTGCTTCCCAAATGTCCATGACAGCCATGACTTCAGTCAGTTCCCAAAATACCCATGTGATAGGGAGGTGAATGTTTCAAAATGCCTCCTAAAAGGCCATTTTTACAGCTTGCTAGAATACAGCGGTACCTCGTAGTTGTTGATACTTTTAAAGATGGAGTATGTTTTTATCCTCCTCCCCTTTCTTCTCTTTTGTTCTTTTATAAGTAATATGCCTTATTTGAATTTTTAAGTTTTACCTTACTGGCTTCCCTGTCAAATATATTACCAACATTAAGTACTTAGAAACCATGTTTGCAGGGCACTTTTATTCATGGCTTATAAGACTATGCTGATTGCTACTTTCTAAAGTATTCTGTACCTTAGTAATGCAAGAGATTGAAAAGGCACATGTTCCAGTGTCGGGCGTTTTCTTCCTTAGTAGAATTCTTCAGGATGTTTTATATTCAATAATAGTGTTGTAATTCATTGAGTTAACTTAGTAAATTGTATGCTTTTGAAAACAACATTTGAAAATATAACATGCATTATTAGTAAAATTAAAGTTCAAGGTCCGAAGAATTATTATTTAACTTATTTTTAAATCAGCTTTTAATAAACAACTAAGAAAAAGCTATGAAAACAGCTGTAAAACTTTTAGCATCTTGAAATTGATTTCTTAACTGGACATTTCTAAAATAATACCTAATATTCCCAATAAGTGATTATCTCACTTGATTTAAGTAAATCCATTTTATATCTAAAACAGCATATAATAGAGCTATTATTGAAGTGTTGGAACTTACAAGGGATAATAACAGTTTATCAGTTTTATGATTATTTTCATTTCTATATAGGTGTTTTAATTCAAATTTGAAGGAAATAGGCATACCCTCTAACACTCAAATAAAATTATAATGAGGTGTTTGTTTTTATTAGTATTTCTTTGCTAAAGACCCACAAGCTGCTTTATGGTCACTTCGATTGAGTGAGATCTTAAATACATGTAGTGAAAGCAAACCCATAATACCACTGTGCCTAATTATTTCAGGGTTCCACCATCAGTTCCTCATCTTGCAGATTTATTCCAGTACCAATGTATGATTGAACCAGCTGCCCAGCCTTAACTCCATTCAGTGCCCCTCTGCTAACATTCTTTTAACTGATTGATTTGTATGTGTTTTAAGTGTTCAGTGATTGGATTTTATCTCTTGATAGGTCCATTTGTCCTTGGTGCTGCTTTTAAATATGTAGGGCTATGTGATCAAGTATCAAGGTCAGTAGGTACACAATTGGCCTGGATACGTATCTGCCTGTTTTCTCCCAGAAAGAGCTTCTTTGGTATAGATGTTTACTTGGGTTCATATAAAGAACTGGGCAGCAATCTTGGAAAGCTTTCTGAAGTCTAAGAACCTGAAGGGACTTGAAGGGGGAATAGTAGTAGCAAAGGCTGCCTTTACGTCTTTGAACACGAAGCACATAAATGTACGTTCTGTAAAGACTAAAGTGATTGTTACACCAGGGCTTCCTGACCTCTGGGAGAGACTTGCAAAAAAGCAGAAAGGAGCACAAAGTGAAGTTATTTTGGTTAGTTTGCTTTATCTGGTTTCTCATTTTCTTTAAATTTAAACCTGAACATAACACCCTTCTTCAATATCTAGCCAGCAGACATGTGTTTGGGAAGCCCTGTATTAAAATTTGAGAATGTACCCAGTTTCCTTTTTTTTTTTTTGTACAGTGCTTTACACCTGCTAAAAATTAACTTGTTTAATGCAAAACAAGACCTTGAAAGGTCAGTCATATTAAAGCTGGTTTGATTATTAATAGTTATCTTTTAGGAAGAAGCTTTTTCCCTATGTAAGATGTCATACTGCAGATTTAAAATATAGACTATCAATAAAATGCATGAAGTGATCATTTGTGCTTGATCATCTCTCCTTGGCTTTTTTCTTAAAAAGGGGAATTTGATAAAGGTTCTGTTTCAAACTGATGTCAAATGCACTTGATTTTTAGAATCAAGTGGAATTACAGCACAATCTTGATTTTTATTCCCTTCACTGCTGAGTGTGGGCACATACTGGTTTATGGGATATAACTTCCATTTTATGTTGTGTAGTTAGTGGTAAAATAAAAGATTAAGGTATATTCCAATAAAAGAATCCTGGAAAGATTTATGTAAATGACATTTTAATAGGTGCATCTTCGCTGTTTCTACTTTTACCATTGCCCTGACCACTCCTTTTCTTGACCTCTAAATACAAAGACTTGTCTAGGTGTTCATGTATGTTCATGCAGCTTTTATCTTCCACTGCCACTTCCAACCTCTTAAACATGTTGCTTAAGCCACTAAGATGTCCTTGTTTCTAAGTAGGTTATCACATTCTGATACCTGAGTGGCCCTTACCCTTGGAATTGGTATTCATATAGCTGATGGTAAATTTTATTATAATTTTATTTCCTCTGGTTCCTACAGAGCCCTGTCATTGGCATAGGAACTCCATTCCTTGTGATAATTTGGGTGCAGTCAACTCTTAGTCTTATGACCTTTACAGGGTTTTACTGTTAGTGCCGTCCGTGATTCTTTTCTTTGAAACTCATACGCCACTGAAATGTTTACATTCAAGACAATGCACAGGCACCTTGTTGAGAAATATTCAGTGATAAAAAGTCATAACGGAGAACAGAAGATAGGGTAAATCAGAGCAGAGTATAAACTATATTGTTAATGGTCTTTTGAAAAAATAGGAAATGAAAGCTAGGGTCCAATTTCTTGGAAGTCTTTGAATTCAGGTAAGATTAAAATCTAAGGCCTTGCAAATTGATTACTAACAGCTAAATTTTTCTAATTGCTATTAGGTATTGTATTGAGCACTATATAAATTACTTAATCTTTGCAGTGATTCTGAGGTGTATTATTACCACCCTGTTTTATAGGTGATGCAGCGGAGTAAGATACAGGCATTTGGTAATTTGCCCAAGATCACTCCAGTAAGTGGCAGAGTGTTTCTAGGCAGATCTGTGATTCCAGAGTTCAGTTTCATTGTGCTCTTAATCCTGCTATTGTATGGCCCCTAATTTTTTAAAAAAAATATTATCTTGAGTCCTAGATTTAATTACTTATGAGGTATGATTTTTTAGGATAAACATTGGTTTTGGCTAGTTTGCCAAGGAAGATTTAAAGGGCAAATCTGAGGAGGATTAAAGGTTTTATGTTGTGAATTTCAGTAAGTCACTTCAGGCATTACAAATACACCTTAGCATTATATCAAGGCCTTTCATTTCTAAAGTTTGGAATGAGGTTGGAATAAGTTTGGGGAATCTTTAATGTCAATGGTCACTTCAGCCCTTTACTATATGTGCTCTTGGCCCCAGTTATGACTTGATTTGAAAATATGACTAGGAAAAAATTGCAGCTTTTTAAAAGTATGCTAGCCAGTTTATTGGCATCCAAATAAATGCCCTTTAAAGTTGTTTGGGCAGACAGAGGCATTCCAAGAATGTCATTGCTCAGAAAATATTTGGAGCTTCTTTAAAACTGCTTTCAGAAACAATATGAGTAACAGAGATGCAGCCCTCTTCAGTATGTTCACATTATTTGCCACCCTTGAGATGAATCTTAGCTGTTGCCAAGAATTACCTTTTTCACAGTGTATTAGAGATTTGCCACCCTTATTCACTTTAAAGGCAGTCACAAACGAAGCATGTCAAATAATAGATGCAGCAGTAATTAGAGTAAGTAAATGGCTATGGTGGGGAGTATTTTGAGAAAATCATACCTCACTCAACATTTGAAGCACAGGGAGAAAGATACTATCTCAACTCAGGAGCAGGCATCAGTGGGAGATGTATAAATAGTTGATAAAGTATTACAAAAACCTTAAAAGATATACATACTATATCCATCCCCATTCAAATGATATTTGAAAGAGCAGTGAGGAGTAATGGGAGGAACAAGGGCTCCTGTGAATTTAGAGTTTGCTTCCTCAGCTAATAGGAGATAAATGTGTGTTGGGCTCCCACTACATTCTAGGCATTGTGCTGGTGTGAGGTTTCGCTGCCCGTTGTATTTGGCAGGATGGGGACTTTAAGCCTCCAAAATATTGTTGGGTTTCTCAGTGGATAGTGTTGGTGACTGTGATATACCTACTTGTTAAAATGATTCACACTTGGTTCCCTATCTGCACCAAATGTTATAGAATAGCACTGTCCAATAGGAATATAATGAAAGTTACATACATATAAAATTTCTAGCAGGCACATTATAAAAGGTAAAAATATACAGGTGAAATTAATTCTGTTTAACCAATAAGGTAAAAATATTTTAACATGTAATTGATATAAGGATTATTAATGAGATATTTACATCATTCTTTTCATATTGAGTCTTCAGAATCTGGTATTTTACACTTAATAAGTACATCTCATTTTGGACAACACACATTCCAAATGCACAATAGCAACAAGTGACTAGAAGCTACTATATTGGGCAGTGCAGTTCTAGAACAATATGGGAGAGAGAGATTAAAGTGGATAGGATGCAAATGGCAATGTTTTAAAAATTCATCTGTAGGTTTACACACTTTTATCTGCTCACCTACATTATTACTCTAGAACTAAATAGGCATCATTCCTTTGTGTATCAAAGCTGTGGTTTAGAGTGTCTACCCAAGCTTACAGGACTACCATCCTTCTCCCTTTGAGGTTAAAAAAATATACTCCCTATCAAGGCTTGAAATCTAATTATTAAGAATTAGCAAATGACCTTGTTTGAGGGCCCCATGATTAAAAGCTATGGAAGTCCATCACAACTGGAGCATTATGTAGCAGCTAATAGCGATTGTTACATTTATTTAGTGCAGGAACAAGCACCCAATGTGTGGACTCTTAGTTCAGTTATGTTAAAAAAATGTACACATAAATCATTTTCACATTTGAATATTCCTGGCATTTGTTAGAAATGGCTAACCTGGATTTATAATCTGTTTCTACATTGTAGTTAGTGATATGTGTTTAAATGAGTTTCTTGGGGTAGAAGGGGAAAGTTGACAACATGAGAATATAGACTCCCAGGTCAGACTTTAGCCCCAGTGAAAGCAAGTATTTCCCAACACTAAGTCTCTGATGCCATTGTTGAAAGTTTGTTTGGCAACATTGGGGTAAAATATTAACTCCTGTGAAGAAAGCTTTTGGATTTGAGGTTTTGGAAAATGCTGATTCATTTGGCTTGACTTCTCTTTTCTGTGTGAATATAACAACATTTTCTATGGCCTTTTCATTTAAGAATCTGAAAAAACATTTAGTAGTAGATGATGAATGTTGTTTTCTAGCATGGGTGATTCAAATCTATCTCTGGCATGTGAATCTGCTTTACTTGAAAGCGGCCAGAGGAGCATATCACCCAGCTTTTTTTTTTTTTTTTTCTCTCAGAATTAAAGGTGAAAATTCAGGAAGAGTCATTCTGTTTTGTTTTGGTGCTGCCTTTTCCTAGGAGAAGGAAAAAGAATGAACAGTATCTGAGGCTATATTAGCACAAAGGTACAGGATTGCTCCTTAGAAGCAGAGACCAACTTGGCAATTAAACCAAAATTCTGCCCAATTGCTCTAATGAAAAAGAAACTTCTGCCTAATAATGATGCCTTCTCCAGATCTGAGTAATCCCTTTTCTCCACATTTGGGGACCATCTACATTTTCAAACAAAATATTCAGCCTAATCTGCTAAATAGAAATACATTTTGAGCTTAATTTTAATATAGGTATCTAGCAGTTCTTCTACAGACATGGGCACTAACAGGGTTCTTTGTATTATTTTGTTTTAAAAGTCTGAAGTCAAAATCATCTGGAAAAAAAAGCTGGAGAAGCCCTTGTTCTTTCTCTAAGGTTTCCCTTCAGTTCTTCACATTACTGGTACATTTGATTTTGAACACTTATAAAGTTAACGAACTGTTTAGCATATATTAACTAGTACTAGCCTATGCCTTATTTCCTGTTTAAAATCCTATATAATAAAACCCTAATATGCAAATCAACTGAACAGCAGAATGACCAGTTGCTATGATGCACACTGACCACTAGGGGGCAGATGCTCAACGCAGGAGTTGCCCCCTGGTGGTCAGTGCGCTCCCACAGGGGGAGCGCCACTCAGCTAGAAGCCGGGCTCACGGCTGGTGAGCGCAGTGGCGGTGGCGGGAGCCTCTCCTGCCTCTGCTGCAGTTGCGCCCTGAGGGGTCCCGGACTGCGAGAAGGCGCAGGCTGGGCTGAGTGACCCCCCCACCCCAGTGCACAGAATTTCATGCACTGGGCCTCTAGTACTATTTATAAATTTGAGCTTAGAAACTCAGGTGTGTAGATTCCTGACTGAAATCTTTGTGGATTACTGAAGTATCTACCTCCAGAGAGGTACTGTGGGACCCACTAAACACTGATTCCACCAAAAGGTTGTGAACTGCCAGCATGATCCTGAAAGGAAAGAGGTGGAGAAATTATTGTAGATTGAGATTAATAGATGTGTTGAATCCACTGGGATGGGCCATTTCATATTTGTCCTCTTATTTGAGACTCAAGTAATTGGGGGACAATTGAATATTTGCATTTTGTAACCAAAATAGAATTAGAGGTTAAGTGACATGCTCCAGGTCCCACTGCTAGTATTGATTATCAAAAATAAATAAATAAATTAGAATCTATATTCCAAGTACCATTCCAACTGTAGGGGATACTGTAGTGAATAAGAAAGGCCCTTGCCTTCATGGAGATTACATTGGAACTTACATGGAATATAAATACAAATTAAGACAGTGATTAAGTGCTGGGAAGAAAATAAAATAGTGTGATGTGATTGTGAATGAGATGAAGTAGGGCAGTTGGAGAAGACTTTTCTGAGGAGGTGACACAAGTGGAGACCTGAATGAATAGGAAACGGAACATTTCAGCTCCATGGAATGAGCTCAGCTCAGTAGTTGGAGGAAAAGGAGCAGTGTTGTGGGGTGAGAGATGAGTTGGGCCAGTTCTTGAAGATTTTTATAGCCAAGGGAAAGAAGACAGAGTTTTATTCTAAGATGAACAGTTGCTGGGAGTCTTGTCCATGGAAGTGAAGGGTTCTGACTTAAATAACTACTAACTGGTAGAATCAGAGCTAGAAGACATCTGACTCTAGGGCTGCTGAATGTTCCATGACAGACAACTCCCCTGCTCCTTTCTGTGCCCAGGTAGAATTGCATGGAATCTAGGTCCACAGTACCCTGGAAACTATTCTGCAGTATTCTAAGCTTTTGACTTTTCTTTCTAGGTTTCCTTGTTTTCCTAAGAAACTTTGTGGGATTCACATAAACAAAAATTTGGCTCTTTTTTTTTAATATATTTTATTGATTTCTTACAGAGAGGAAGAGAGAGGGATAGAGAGTTAGAAACATCGATGAGAGAGAAACATCGATCAGCTGCCTCCTGCACACCCCCCATCGGGAATGTGCCCGCAACCAAGGTACATGCCCTTGACCGGAATCAAACCCGGGACCCTTCAGGCCGCAGGCCGACGCTCTATCCACTGAGCCAAACCGGTTTCGGCAAAAAATTTGGCTCTTGATATTTTACTCTAATCTGATTTGAATGACCCTATTCTTCTGTTACTGAGAAAATCCTCAGGTAATGTAACCCAATGCCATAAATAAAATGAAGAAGCTTCTCATTGATACGTGGGCCAGCATTGCTCTGTTTTACTTGGCTAATATCTATAGGGGCCAGGGGTGCCCATATAATGAACCAAAGGGACAGCTGATTTTAAAGCGTTGATCACTGAAACCCTTCCCATTGGATGCCTCTTGGTGACTTCTTGTGAGTTTACTGATGGATAGACTAAATTCAACAAACTCAGATGAATCTAGTAAATTTAACACATTTTGGATTAGCTAATATGACCTGGCATTTTACAATTGACAGTCACCCAGTTCAGCTCCCTGCATCTAGGCAGGTCTACATTCAAACCATTCTGAGAGAGAATTGGTAGTTGAAAAATTGGAGACTGGATTGAATGCTTCCACTTATTGAGGGGATATGGGTCCCTAACCTAACTATGGATATAGGGGGCCAAACCTCAGTGTCGAAGTTCCTAGTTCACCTTCTGGGTTTCAGATGTAGAAGCAAAGAGCCAAAGGAAATAGGGCCAAAGGAAAGGCAGTTGAAGGCTACAGCATAGAAATCAGGCCAAGCTACATGAAAATTGGCTCCTTTTCTGCTTGCTTTGGTGGCATACCTTGCTTCCCTGGTCTAGTTAGTAGGTCAGTGTTGCAGTTTCTCTGCCATGCCACCACTTCATAGCCATATTCCTTCTGAAAGTCAGGAAAATCTAGGGATTTTCAGGGCTGCAGGTAAGTGCACATGGAGTATGACTCATTTGCATAGGTGTCTTTTCAGGCTAAGCAACAAGTTTTGGGCAGAGGCCCTAGTTCAATGGATATGGAAAGAATTACTGATTCTAAGTCTTATCCAAAGTTGCTATGACAAAGGGCATGCAAATAGCATATTTTATAGGGACCCTGGTCCTCTATAAGATACCTGGGAAAGTTAGCTCCCTGCCCCTGAAGCTTTCTCCTATCTCTGCTCCTTCAAAATAATGTATTCACCTGGAGAGCCAACTGAATTGTTAGAATTGTGTCTGGATAAGGACACATGGCTCCAGGAACTTCAAGAGGCAATCCAGTAATGAGCAATAATGATCCTCTTCATCAAATGGCCCATGGGAGAGGGATTGCGACCTAAATGTACAATGAAAAGAGGTTTAAGAGCCAGTCAGACTTACTTTCACATGCCTCAAACAAGCTCTGTGGTTTTAGATGACATCATCGAGTCTCAATTTTCCTTTCTGCAAAGCAGGAATAATGATACCTACTTCGTTGGGAAACGTAGGGATTGCATAGATAAATTCCTTAGCATTTTAATGGGGAGAACATTTATTGAGATATTAGTAAGATAGGAAAGCATTATTGCCTAGTGTGGGAGAGGTGGGTGAGCCATCCTCCAATGGCTGTGAAGTCTAAATATGGCTTTGAGACACACAAAACATTGATCATGTGGTTTGGGAAACCAGCTCCAATAAAGATGAATATATTTGTCCAATGTTCTTTGGATACCCAAGGAAGCCTATTAGGTGTGTGTAAAGGAGATAGGCAGGGTGACAGAAACAGTTATTCTAGAGTAAAATAGGCCCTGTCCATTTTAATATAGTTGAAAAAACACACAAAAGTAATAGGTTCGTGCTTTACCAGGTAAACTAGGATTACATCTACTTGCCTGTAATGCAACAAATCAATGGCTGAAGATTTGCTTCTATGGCAACTCTTCCCCCACCCCTCAGCATCTAGTCACTATTTAGAGATTACAGCAGGAGCTGGATAGGCAAATACATTTACAAGGTACAGAAAACATCTAAAAATAACCCCAAAAATCTGCTGGTAAAATAGGATAAGTGGCAACATAAGCTTTTTATGATGGTTGTTTTAAAACTTGTATGTGACTCAACAAAGATGTCACATATACTGAGGGATGCTGAAAAAGAAATATTTGATATAGTTGTAAAAGATTGAGATGGAAGAGAAATGTGAAAAGTGTGGATCTTAGGCCCAGGGAAAGTTCTTGTTAGAAACCAGTGACTCCCAGAATCTTACTTAGAATTTCTGCAGTTTCCCCTTCTATAATTTGGGGATCCACTTCACTAGGAACAGCAGCCCTTAGTTATCCTTTAGCAACCTTTCAGACACTATCTCTGTAGCCTCTGTTTGTAATCAGCATCTCCAAGTCTGACTTTAACTGAGATTTTCTTTTGTTTTTCTAAAAGGATTGGAGTTACTCTTAGGATAGAGACAGCTAGAACAAACAAACAAAAAACACAGACAATTCATTAAGAGGGAATCCCTTCTTGCATTAACTTATCCATCACACAAAGCCCTGCTACTTTCCTCAACATGCTTAGGATGATTCAAGGCTTCAATCATCAGAGATCATAGTTCAGAGAAAAAAAGCACTACTAGACCTTTTGTGTTTGGCTTTATCCATCCCCATGGTATTGTTCCTTTTTAAGAATTGTTTATCTTATTACAGAAGAAATTTCCTTACGGTTTTAACTATTTTCCATACTCCAGTGACTCATAAATCTATATCTCTAGGCCTGATCTCTCCCTGGAACTTTAGACACTTTCTTTTTTACCCAGTTGTTTGCTGGTCATCTCAACCTGAATATTTTACAGGCTCTTTAGACTGGTGGAATATTTTCCTATTTCGGTAGGTAGCAATGGACTTACCATCTAGGCCTAACTAATGAGTGGGCCATTTTTCAACAGAAGAAATCATGAAATGGGCAAAGGTCTAAGAAATCTTGAAAATGACTGAGCCAGATCCTAAGGCTCAATGTAAACGAGTTCGGAGTGAAGGTTAGAAAATTCACTTTAGCTCCCTGGCCAGTGTGGCTCAGGTCCTTGAGTATCCTTCATTGTACCAAGAGGTCTCTTTGATTCCCAGTCTGGGCACATGCCCTGTTTGTGGGCTGGATCCCCAGTAAGGGAGAGTGCAGGAAGCAGCTGATTGATGTTTCTTCCTTATGGGTTTCTTTCTCTTCCTCTCCCTTCCTCTCTCTCTAAAAAAAAAAAAAAAAAGTTGGAAAGATAATAGAGGTTCCATATGCCCTCTGACTACATGTTAGTGCAATATCAAAACCACGAAAGTTATACTGGTGTAATATGTATATATTAGAGGCCCGGTGCATGAAAATTCATGCACTGGAGGGGTGGTCCCTCAGCCTGGGCTGCCCCCTCTCACAGTCCAGGAGCCATCAGGGGTGGGAGGTGACCCCTTGATTAGGGGAAGGCGACACCCCCATCACACCTCTGCTGCTGCCACTGCCGGCAGTGCAAGCCTTGGCTGGCCATGGTTACCTGAGCCTTGGGTGGCCCTGGGCAGTTGGGCAGCCGCCTTCTGAGGCTTGCCTGCACCTCGGGCCAGCCCTGGGCGGCTGGGGGGCTGAGGGGACTGGGAGACTCCGGAGGCAGGCATGCGGTGCGCCTTGCTGCACGCTTGCTGCCCCGGCAGGGCTGACAGGACTGGGCGCTGCCATCTTGTGGCTGTGGACACCGCCGTCTTTGAGGGCATGGCAGTCAATTAGCATATTCCCTCCTTATTGGCTGTGGGCGCTGCCATCTTGAGGGTGGGGCAGTCAATTAGCATATTCCCTCGTTGGCTGTGGGTGCCGCTATCTTTGCAATGGTGTGAGGGTCAATTAGCATATTCCCTCTTTATTAGATATTTCTATACCATTTTTTCTATACCATTTTATTACATATGAATATTCATATAGCCACCACAACTATAAAAATGTAAAAGTATTTCATCATCTCAAAGAGGTCCCTCATACTACCAATTTATATTCACACTCACACCTGCTCCCCTCCACCACTAACCCCTGGCATTCACTAATCTCTTGTTTTATAATTTTGTCATTCTGAGAATATTATGTAAAGGAATCATTTAGTATGTGACCTATTAAGGTTGGCTTTTTGTCATTCTGCATAATACCCTTACGGTCCATCCAAGTTATTGCATATATCAGTAACTTGTGCCCTTTTATTGTGCCAAGTATTTCATTGCATGGATGAACCACAGTTTGTTTAACCACTCATCAATTGTAGGACATTTTGGTTGCTTCCAGATTTGGGCTCTTACAAATAATGCTATGAACAATGTGTATAGATTTTATGTGGACATAACTTTTCATTTCTCAGAGATAAATTCCCAGGAGTGCAATTGCTGGACCTCATGGTACACGTATGATTAGCTTTTTAAAAAATTGCCAACCTATTTTCTAGAGTGGCTGCAACATTTTACATTTCCACAGCAATGTATGAGAGATACAGTTCTCCACATCCTTGCCATCATTTGGCATACCACCATGTATTATTTTAGCTGTTCTATATAATGATATCTCATTATAATCTTACTTTTTTATCTTAAATTAATGTTGAACGTCATTCCATGTAATTATTTACTATATATACAGTGAAATGTCTCTTCATAACTTTTGCCTATTTTCTAATTGGATTTTTTTCTTGAGTTTTATTTATATATTCTGGATACGAGTCCTTTGTTAGCTATGTACTTTGCAAATATTTTCTCCCATTGTGTAGCTTGTCTGTTCATTCTCTTTTTTCTTTATTTTTATTGTTGACAGTATTACATATGTCCCCATATCTCCTTCCCCCATTTGCCCACCTCCACCTAGCCCCCCTTCCTTCCGGCCATCACCACATTGTTGTCTGCGTCCAGGGGTTATGCATATATGTTCTTTGACTAATCCCTTCACCTTCTTTCATCTAGTCTTCCCCTCCCCCTTCCCTCTGATAGCTGTCAGTGTGTTCCCTGTATCCATGCCTCCATTTCTATTTTATCAGTTTATTTTGTTCAATAGATTTCACATGTAAGTAAAATCATATGGTATTTGTCTTTCTTTCACTTAGCATAATTATCTCCAGGTCCATCCATGCTGTCGCAAAAGGTAAGAGTTTCTTCTTTTTAATGGCTGCATAGTATTCCATTGTGTAAGTGCACCAAAGCTTTAGTATCCACTCATCTAATGATGGACACATGGGCTGTTTCCAGATGTTAGCTACTGTAAATAGTACTGCTATGAACATAGGGGCACATATATTCTTTTGAATTAGTGTTTTGGGTTTCTTAGGATATATTCCCAGAAGGCAGATCCATTCTTTTTTTAAAAAAATATATTTATTGATTGATTTCAGAGAGTAAGGGAGAAGGAGAGAGAGATAGAAACATCAATGATGAGAGAGAATCATTGATCGGCTGCCTCCTGCACACCCCCTACTGGGGATCGAGCCTGCAACCCAGGCATGTGCCCTTGGCCGGAATCTAACCTGGGACCCTTAAGTCTGCAGGCTGATGCTCTATCCCCTGAGCCAAGCCGGCTAGGGCAAGGCAGATCCATTCTTTATTTTTGAGGAAACTTCATACTGTTTTTCACAGTGACTGCACCAGTCTGCATTCCCACCAGCAGTGAAGTAGGGTTCCCCTTTTTCCACATCCTCACCAGTGCTTGTTGGTTGTTGATTTATTGATGGCAGCCATTCTGGCAGATATGAGGTGATATCTCATTGTGGTTTTAATTTGCATCTCTCTGATGATTAGTGATGTTAAGCTTTTCTCATATTCTGTTGGCCATCTGTATATCCTCTTTGAACAAATGTCTACTCAGGTCCTTTGCCCAATTATTAATTGGATTGTTTGTCTTCTTGGTATTGAGTTGTATAAATTCTTTATATGTTTTGGAAATTAATCCCTTATTAGATGCACCATTGGCAAATATGTTCTTCCATACATTTTGTTCATGGTTTCTTTTGCATCAGAAGCCTTTTATTATGATGTAGTCCCATTTGTTTATTTTTTTCTGCATTTCTCTTGCTCTAGGAGACATATCAGTAAAAATATTGTTAGGAGTGAAGATTTTACTGATTACGTTTTCTTCTAGGATTTTTGTGGTTTCACAATTTACATTTAAGTCTTATGCATTTTGAATTTATTCTTGTGTATACTGTAAATTGGTATTCTAGTTTCATTTTTTGCATGTACCTGTCCAGTTTTCTCAGCACCATCTATTGAAGAGATCATATTATTTAGTTCCATATAAATATTTGGAACATTTGTTCTAGATCTGTGAATTGTGCTATTGGTATTTTAATAGGATTGCATTGGATCTATAAACTTCTTTGGGTAATATGGACATTTTAAAAAATGTTAATACTTTATTGATTTTTTTAGAGAGACAGGAAGGGAGAGGGAGAGAGAGATAGAGAAACATTGATGAGAGAGAAAGAAAATCATCAGCTACCTCCTGCATGCTCCCCACTGAGGACTGAGCCTGCATGCCCCCTTACCGGGGATCAGGTGCAAACCTAGGCCTGTGACCTCACCTGGTATTGAACTGGTTACATCTCGATGCATGAGATGATGCTCAACCAACTGAGCCACACTGGGAAGGGCTAGTATGGACACTTTAATTATGTTAATTCTTCCAATCCATGAACATGGTATATGCTTCCCCTTCTTTGTATCTTCCTCTATTTTTTCATTGTCCTATAATTTTCAAAGTACAGATCTTTTACCTCCTTAGTTAAATTTATTTCTAGGTACCATATTGTTTTTGTTGCAATAGTAAATGGGATAATTTTCTTAGATTCTCTTTCTGAAAGTTTATTATTGGTGTATAGAAATGCCACCAATTTCTGAATATTAATTTTATATCCTGCTACTTTGCCAAATTAATTTATTAGATCTAGTAACTTTAGTGGAGTACTTAGGGTTCTCTATATACAGTATCATGGCATCTGCAAAAAATGATAGTTTTATTTCTTCCTTTCCAATTTGGATGCCTTTTATTTCTTATTGTGATTGCTGTGGCTATGACTTCCAATATTATGTTGAATAAGAGGGTTAAAAGTAGACATCCCTGTGTAGTTCCTGATCTTAAGGAAAACGTGTTTAGTTTTTGCCCATTGAATATGATGTTAGCTGTTTATTTGTTATACTAGAGGCACAGTGCACGAAATTCATGCATGGGGGGGCGTCCCTCAGCCCAGCCCACACCCTCTCGCAATCCGGGACCCCTTGGGGGATGTCCAACTGCCACGGTATTGGGCCTAAACTGGCAGTCGGACATCCCTCTAACAATCCAGGACCTCTGGCTCCTAACCGCTCACCTGCCTGCCTACCTGATTGCCCCTAGCCACTCACCTGCCTGGATGATCTCCCCTAACCACTTGCCTGCCTGTCTGATCGCCCCTAACTGATTACCTGCCTGTCTGATCACCCCTGATTGCTCACCTGCCTGCCTGATCACCCCCTACCTGCTCACTGGCCTGCCTGATTGCCCCTAACCCCTCTGCCTGCCTGCCTGATCGCCCCTAACCCCTTTGCCTGCCTGCCTGATTGCCCTAACCACTCACCTACGTGCCTGATCACCCCTAACCACTTGCCTGCCTGCCTGATGACCACTAACCACTCTGCATGCCTGTCTGATCTCCCTTAACTGCTCTGTCTGCCTGCCTGATCACCCCTAACTGCCTCTGCCTCAGCCCCCGCTGCCATGGCTTCATCGGGAAGGATGTCCAGAATGACGTCTGGAAGGTCATTCAACTGTCCGGTCTAATTAGCATATTTCACTTTTATTATTATACTAGAGGCCCGGTGCATGAAATTTGTGCATGGGCGTGTGTCCCCCAGCCCAGCCTGCACCCTCTCCAATATGGGACCCCTCGAGGGATGTCGGACATCCCTCTCACAATCCAGGACTGCTGGCTCCCAACTGCTCACTTGCCTGCCTTCCTGATTGCCCCTAACCACTTCTGCCTGCCAGCCTGATCACCCCCTAACCATTTCCCTGCCAGCCTGATTGATGCCTAACTGCTCCCCTGCCAGCCTGTTTGCCCCTAACTGCCCTCCCCTGCAGGCCTGGTCACCCCTAACTGCCCTCCCCTGCAGGCCTGGTCCCTCCCCAACTGCCCTCCTCTGCAGGCCTGGTCCCCCACAACTGTTCTCCCCTGCAGGCCTGGGTCCCCCACAACTGCCCTTCCCTGCAGGCCTGGTTGCCCCCAACTTCCCTCCTCTGCTGGTCTGGTCACCCCTAACTGCCCTCCCCTGCAGGCCTGGTCCCCCCCAACTGCCCTTCCCTGCAGGCCCAGTCGCCCCCAACTTCCCTCCCCTGCTGGCCTGATTGCCCACAACTGCCCTCCCCTGCTGGCCATCTTGTGGCGGCCATCTTGTGTCCAAGTGGGGGCAGCCATCTTTGACCACATAGGGGCAGCCATCTTGTGTGTTGGAGTGATGGTCCATTTGCATATTACTCTTTTATTAGATAGGATATATGGCCTTTATTATATTAAGGTATGTTCTCTTTCTTTCCAGTTTGCTGTGACTTAAATGGGTGCTTCATTATATCAAATGTTTTTGTTGCATCTATAGATATGGTCATATTATTTTTATCCTTTTTTTGTAGTGTATCTTATCCTTGTTTTTGTGGTGTATCACATTTATTGATTTGTTGATATTGTACCAACCTTGGATCCCAGTTAATAAATCCTACTTGATCATGGTTTAAGATGTTTTTAATGTATTACTAAATTTGGTTTGCTACTATTTTCTTGAGGATCTTTGCATCTATATTTTCATCAGGGATATTGAACTATGATTTTTTTTTGTTTGTAGTGTCTATTTGGTTTTGGAATTAGGATAATACTGCCTTCATAAAATGAGTTTGGGAGCCTTCCCTTGTCTTAAATTTTATGCAATAGTTTGAGAAGGATAGGTATTAGTTCTTCTTTGAAAGTTTGGTAAACTTCACCTTTGAATCCACCAAGTCCAGGAATATTTGATTACTACTTTGTTTTTATTAGTTGTCATCGGTCTGTTCAGATTTTCTGTTTCTTCTTGATTGAATTTTAGAAGATTGTGTGTTTCTAGGAATTTATCTATTTCTTTCAGATTGTCCATTTTGTTCGCAATATTACAAAATATTTGTAGTATTTTCTCATAATCCTTTGTATTTCTCTGGTGTCAGTTGTTTCTTTTCCACTTTCATTTCTTTTCTTTTTAAAAAATATATCTTATTGATTTTTTACAGAGAGGAAACAAGAGGGATAGAGAGTTAGAAACATCGATGAGAGAGAAACATCGATCAGCTGCCTCCTGCACACTGCCTTCTGGGTATGTGCCCACAACCAAGGTACATGCCCTTGATCGGAATCAAACCTGGGACCCTTGATTCCGCAGGCTGATGCCCTATCCACTGAGCCAAACCAGTTAGGGCATCCTCTTTCATTTCTGATTTAACTTAGTTGGGTTCTTTCCCTTTTTTTCTTATTTTTAATCTTTATTGTTGAGATGATTACAAATGACCCCCTTTCTTTCCCCTTTGCCTCCACAATACCTGGTTCCTGCACTGCCCCAGGCCTTTACTACCCTATTGTCTGTGTTCATGGGCAATGCCTATGTGCATATAAGTTCTTTGGTTATTCTCTACCCACACCACCCCCGGCACCTCTTCCCTCTGAGATCCATTAGTGTGTTGCATGCCAAAAGAGGTCTCGGCGTTAGCAGCAGTAGTCCCAAGAATGGAGACTAGTGTTTCGGCTTATGCCCAATGCACGGGTAGTTTTTAGCTTTCTTTCTGAGGCTAAACTCTCTGCTACTGTGTGAAGTGATTCCTAGATACCCAATTGGATGGCAGGTCACCCATGCAATAAGGACTTGGAAGATCTCACTTCATCAGGGCCCCTGTAGCCTTGCACCAGCTCCCCACCCAGCCCAACTAAAAGTTCCTCTCACATCCAAAATTACGTATGACTGTTCACCAAGGCGTCACAGCCCCTCCCCGCCAAAGATATGTCTCTTGGCAGTCTGGAAGGTGAGGTCCCCTGTGGCCCTCGTGGTGGCAGGGGAGCCTGAGCAGTGGCTTCAGATACACGACAGACCCTCTCCCCACCCCCGTTCCTTTGGGCTAAAGGAAACTATAATATTTGAAATCCTATCTTTCGATTTTCTTATCTGGCTAAAGGGGAAGCAATAGCTTCTCTAGTAGAAGGAGATGCTGGATTTGCCTCCAGGTGGATTCAGGACTTTGTTGTGAGATCGAGGACGTGGGCCCAACCTGGGCTCCTGGCTGTCAGCTGTAGGTGTGGGCTGGGGCTCTTGGGCACAGTCTGCTTCTCTTGGGCCACCTTTCTCACCTGACTCTTCTCTGAGAAAGGTGCTCATGGCAGCTGTAAAGTCCAATTTTTGGTTTTCTCCTTCACATAAGAGCACATGGTCCTTGGGTTTGTTGGGATGTGCCAAGGGTAAAGTAGCCATCACTGGGGACCAACAAATGTCACCGGTCTTCCCACCAGGTGGGTTCAGACGCTGTCGAGTGTACACAGGCATTGATTCTTCAAAGATACCACTTCCTTTCCCCCCTGGAGCTGGCTCCGCCGCCCTCGCTCTCCGGAATATGGAACATTGTCGCCCCCTGCTCAGTGCCTCGTCATCTGCTGCGCCTAAATTTAGTAGTTTTTTTAGTGACCTCTTTAGTGTTTTCTATATATAATATCATGTCATCTGCGAATAATAACAGTTTTACTTCTGCCTTTCCAATTTGGATTCCTTTTAGTCTTTTCTTATTGTCTGATCTCTTTGGCTAAGACTTCCAGTACTATGTTGAGCAGGAGTGGTGAAAGTGGGCATCTGTGTCTTGTTCCTGTTCTTAGTGGAAGTGGTTTTAGTTTTTGCCCGTTAAGTATGATATTGGCTGTAGATTTGTCATATATCGGTTTTATTATGTTGAGATATGATCCTTCTATACACACTTTGCTGATAGTTTTTATCAGAAATGGGTGCTGGATTTTATCTAATACTTTTTCTGCATCTAGTAATATGATCATGTTATTTTTGTCTTTTAATTTTTTATGTGATGTATCACATTTATTGATTTGTGAATATTGTACCAGCCTTGCATCCCTGGAATGAATCCCACTTGGTCATGGTGTATGATCTTTTAAATATAGTGCTGGATCCAATTGCTAATATTTTGTTGAGGATTTTAGCATCAGGGATATTGGCCTGTAATACTCTTTCTTTGTAGTGCCCTTATCTGATTTTTGTATTAGGATAATGCTGACTGCAAAAAAAAAGAGCTGATAAGTGTTCCTTCCTCTGCATTTTGGATTGGTTTGAGGAGGATAGGTGTTAGTTCTTCTTTGAATACAGGCAGTCCTCGGGCTATGTCAGAGATCTGTTCCTACAGTGCGATGTAACTCGATTTTTACCGTAAGTCGGAACCCACCTACGTAAGCACCTTCGTCACTCACATGGAATGCACATACACAGCAGTAATGAAGTGAAACAGTAAAAAAAAAAAAAAAATTAAAAGAAATATAGCAATTCCTGACCTTACTTGTGGTAAATACAGTAAATAATAAAAAACATAAAGCACATATGTACATACGTTGAAATGGTGGAACTTTTTTTTTTTATAAATACTGTAAATGGGAGATGGCGACATAACCACAAAACAACATAAGTCAAGTCCAACAAAACCCGAATAACCAGAGGACTGCCTATATTTGGAATAACTCTGCTGTGAAGCTGTCCAGGCCAGTGCTTTTGTTTGCTGAGAGTTTTTTTTTTTTTTCCTGCTTTAATTTTATTAGGTGTCATCGGCCTATTCAGGTTTTCTGATTCTTCCTGGGTGAGTTTTGGAAGACTGCATTTTTCTAGGAATTTGTTCATTTCATCCGGGTTGTCCAGCTTGCTGGCATATAGTTATTCACAGTATTTTCTTGCAATCCTTTGTATTTCTGTAGTGTCAGTTGTTACTTCACATCGTTCATTTCTGATTTTATTTATTTGGTTCCTCTCTTTCTTGATGAGTTTGGCTAAAGTTTCATCAATCTTGTTTATCTTTTGAAAGAACCACCTCTTGGTTTCATTGATCTTTTGTATTTTTCTTTTTGGTCATCTATGTCATTTTTTCCCCACACTGATTTTTATTATTTCCTTCCTTCTACTTACTCTTGGATTTTATTGGTGTTCTCTTTCTAATTCTTTAAGTTTTAGAATTAGATAGTTTATTAAAAAATTTTATTCTTTCTTGAAGTAGGCCTGTAATGCTATTAACTTCCCTCACAAGGCTGCTTTCATCCTGTCCTATAGATTTTGGGTTGTTGTGTGTTCATTTTCATTTGTTTCCAGGAAATTTGTTATTTATTCATCTCATTGCTAACCCATTCATTGTTTAATAACATGCTAGTTAGCTTCCATGTGTTTGAATGTTTGGTGTGTTTTTTTTTTTATTGTAGTTGATTTCTACGTGCATGCCATTGTGATCTGAGAATATGCTTGATATAATTTCAATCTTCTTGAGGTTGTAGAACCTTAGTTTGTGTCCTAACATGTTGATATGTGTTTATTGCCATTATTAGTGCCTATGTTCTTCTTTGTCTATATTTCTTCTTCTTCTTACAATTGTCCCTTTAGCATTTCTTGCCTTGCTGGATTGGTAGTAATAAATTCCTTTAACCTTTTTTTTTTTTGTATGACTTGGATGCTTTTTATTTCACCTTCAATATTGAATGATAGCCTTGCTGGATAGAGTTGTCTTGGTTTCAGATTCTTGACTTTCATAACTTTGAATACTTTATGCCATTTCTTTCTTGCATGTAGTGTTTCTGTTGAGAAATAAACTGACAGTCTTATGGGAGCTCCCTCATAGTTAACTGACTTTGTCTCTCTTGCTTCCCTTAAGATTCTCTCTTAGTCTTGAAAATTTTGCCATTTTAATTATGATGTGTTTTAGTGTGGATCTCTCTGGGTTCATCTTGATTGGGACTAGCTATGTTTCTTGAACTTGAGTGAATTTTTTTTCCCTCACCAGGGTAGGGAAGTTTTCTGTCAATATTTATTCAAACAGTTTATGTATTACTTGCTCACTTTTTTATCCCTCCAGTATCCCTATAGTCTCAAATCTCCCTTAAACTGTTCTCCTGCTTTTTATTTTCCTTATCCAATTCCTGCCCTGATTGCATATTTTATTTCTTTGGTTTCTAATTTGCTGATTCTGTTCTCAGCTTCTTCTAGTCTACTGTTGATACCTTCCAGCTGTGTCATTCAGCTGTGTCATTCTTCATTTTCGATTGATTCTTATTCTTGGTTTCTACCTCTTTTTTCATGCTGTTGTAGTTCTCATTAAGTTGCTTGTAGTTCTCAATAAGTTGTTTGAACACCCTTATAATCATTACTTTGAATTCTTTATCTGACACATTACTTGCCTCCATTACATTTAGTTCCTTTTCTGGCGATTCCTCCTTTTTTTTTCATTTCTGTGTTCTTTCTTTGTCTCTCCATTTTAGCAGTCCAGTAGTCTGGGGCACCTGTTGAGGTGGGCCAGGTCATAGGGGGGCAAATCTGTATGTCTGGCAGCAATGGGTTGTGCTAAGTCACAAGGGTGGGTCTGATCATCTGGTGGCACCAGAATATGCACACCAGGTGGTGGTGGTAGTCCTTGCTTCCTGGGTTGTCTAATTGCAGGGTGGTCTGGTCTTCCAGGAGTGCCAGTTCAGGCACACCTAGTTGCAGAAGTAGGTCTGTATTTCCAGGTGTGTCAGGTCAAAGCTGTGTGTCTGATCACAAGTGGCGCAGCTGGTCATCTGGGAGCATTAGGGTCAGGCACAATGGGTCATGAAGGCAGGTCCATTCCTCTGCAGGCATTGGATCTTGGTCTCAGGGCTGGGCACTGTGCACTTCATGGCAGCTGGGCAGGCCAGACAGAGTACACATCAAGGTAGCACAGCAGGCCAGATATTCCACTGGTCAAGGCAGTGGGGAAGGCCAGGTGTGTGCATCCAGGTGGTGGGTCTGGTCATCTGAGGCCATAGTTTTGGTATACTGGTTCCCTATGTCAAACCTCTGTGTATGAGGGCATTAGGTTCCAGTGGTGGGGCCATGCACACCTGTCATTGGCCCAGGAGTGCTGGGACACAGCCACTCCCCAAGGATAATCCTGTAGATCCTTTAAAATGGCTTGTTCTCCAATCTCAAGCAGAGAGAAGAGCTCAGCCAAGCAGCACGTGGTGACAGCTGGCAACTCCTCCACCAGAAGCACCCAAACTGCCTGTCTGGAGTTCCCACATTGACAGACACCCATCCACACTTATACCTACACACTCTCCCTCACAAAAACTCACCCCCTCATAATTTCACCCTCACTCTGACCTTGCCTGCCACTATGTTGGTTCTTTCTCTATTTCTTGTTGAGTCTGGTTAGTTTATCAATCTCCTTTATCTTTTCAAAAAATCAGCTCTTGATATCATTGATCTTTTTATTGTGTTTTGTTTGTGTGTTTTTTTTGGGTGGGGGGGAGACTCTATTTCCTTTATTTCCGCTCTGATATTTATTCTTTCTTCTACTCACATTGGGCTGTGCTGTTGTTCTTTTTCTAGTTCCTTTGATCATAAGCTTAGTTTATTTAAGATTTTTATTGTGTTTTGAGGTAGGCCTGATCTTGTTGTTTACCTTTTCATTGTTTAGTAACATGATATTTAGCCTCCATGTGTTTTTCAGGTTTTTTTTTCTTTTTGTTGTTTTTTGTAATTGATGTCTAGTTTCATACCTTTGGGGTTAGAGAAGATGCTTGATATGATTTCAATGTTCTTTAAATCTTAATTGAAGAAAGTATTACATATGTCCCCTTTATTCCCCCACCAACCCCCTCTAGCCCACTCCCTCCCCCCAACCCAGCTCCTCACCACCCCACTGTCTGCATCCATGGGTTATGCATATATGCATACAAGGTCTTTGGTTGATTATCTCCCACCCGCCTCCCCTCCCCCACCTTCCATCTGAGATTCCGCACTCTGTTCCATGCTTCTGTGTCTCTGGATCCACTCCGTTCATCAGTTTTTGTTAATTAGATTCTATATATGAGTTGAGATCATGTGATACCTGTCTTTCTCTGACTTATTTTACTTAGCATGAACTCTCCATGCTGTCTCAAAGGGTAAGAGATTCTTCTTTTTTACTGCTGCATGGTATCCATGGTATAAAGGTACTACAGCTTTTTTATCCACTCATCTACTATGACTGTATTGTTGTTGCTCTCTCCCTTAAAGTCCTCTGTAAGTTTTTTTATATATTAGGTGCTCCTATATTGGGTGCATATATGTTTATCAGGGTTTTATCCTCTTGTTCTATCAATCCCTTTAGTATTATATAGTGACCTTTGTTGTCTCTTGTGATGGCCTACATTTTGAAGTCTATTTTGTCAGATATGAGTAATGCTTTGCCAGGTGTTTTTTTCTTTTTCTTTTTTCATTTCCATTTGCGTGGAAATTTTATTTTTCATCCCTTTACTGTAGTCCTGTGTGAGTCTTTTGTTTTTAGGTGATTCTCTTGTAGGCAGCATAGAGTTGGGTCATGTTTTCTTATCCATTAACCTACTCTCTGTCTTTTGATTGGAGCATTTAATCCATTTACATTTAAGGTTATTATTGATATGTACTTATTTATTGCCATTTAATTCTGTATGCTTAGGTTTCTCTCTATATTTCTTCTCATTACAGCAGCCTCTTTAGCATTTCTTGTACTGCTAGCTTGGTGGTGATTTACTCCTTTAGCCTTTTGTTGTCTGGGAAACTCTTTATTTGACTGTCTATTTTGAATGATAGCCTTGCTGGATATAGTAATATTCATTTCAGATCCTTACTTTCCATTACCTTGAGTACTTCATGCCATTCCTTTCTGGCCTGTAGAGTTTCTGATGAGGAATTAGTTGTCAGCCTGATGGGAGCTTCTTTGTAGGTAACAGTTTTCTTTTCTCTTGCTGCCTTTAAGATTCTCTCTTTGTCTTTAATTTTTCACATTTCAATTATGATGTGTCTGGGGCATCGGCCTATTTGGGTTCTTCTTTTTGAGACTCTCTGTGACTTTTTCCTTTACCAGGTTAGGGAAGTTTTCTGCCATTATTTCTTCAAACACATTCTCTACCCCATCCTCCCTTTCTGCCTCTTCTTGGCACACCTACTATTTGAATATTGTTACCTTTCATGTCGTCCCACAGCTCCCTTCAGCTGTCCTGGTTTTTAATTGACTTTTCTTTTTGTTTCTCTGATTAAGTGATTTGTTCAATCCTGTCTTCTAATTCACTGATTTGATCCTCAGCTTCTCCTAATCTGCTGTGTATTCCTTCCAATGTGTTCTTTATTTGTACTATGTCATTCTTTATTTCTGTTTTCATAGTTACTGTATCGTTTCTCATGCTGTTGAGCATCTTTCCCATTATTATTCTGAACTCTATATTAGATATTTTTTTTCAAATCCACAAAAATTTATTCCATCATCGTTTAGCATGTGGAGGAAGCAGGCCACTCCTGATAGTGTCTGTCTCAATAAATGGCTTTAGTTTGGGGGAACAATAAAATCAGTTACCTTTTCTCTTGCACATATTTCTGCATGTCTATTTAATTTAAAAATTTAAATTGATTTCAGCATTTGTCCATATATTTTATAGATGACACTGTAGGCTGAATGGAACAGTACTAAGATAAACTAAGTCTTTAGCATTCTTCAGCTACAATAATCTATAGTGCTAACAATTGCAGTGAAATTCACTGTCACAAATAGCATGTAAAATGTCCTCAAATCATTACTGATAGATACTTCAGATAGCTTTCCATCCTTAGTTATCAGGGTTCAGTGAGTATTCTGTTGATTATTCAGGAAGATTTTCTGTATTTTAGTTGTAATTCTAGTTTGGTCCTGGGAGAATGTCCGTGTACCATCCACTTACTCTGCTGACATTTTTAATCTCCTGATTTCAATTTTCTTAATTTTCTTAAATTCTTAGAGAGTTTTATGTCTTAACCTGAGGTGTATCTTAGAAAATGTTCCATGTGCATTTGAAAAGAATGAGCAGGGTGGGGCAAATGTAGGTTTATAGTTGTTCCTGTGGAAAATAATAAAATCATTAATAAATACTAAAATGACATCAATTTTGTGATTCATATACTCACAACTGTAAACCTCCTTTTGCCTTATCCTGTATATTCTGTGGCTTTGGGGTGAAATTACCTGAAAATACCAATTAAACCTACCTGGTCTAGTGTGTCGTTTAATGCTACTGTTTCCTTGTTGATTTTCTGTCTGGAAGATCTATCCATCAATGTCAATGGAGTGTTAAAGACCCCTATTGTAACTGCATTATAGTTTATCTCTCCTGTTATGTACAACAATATTTGATTTATATATTTAGGAGTTCCTGTGCTGGATGCATAAATTATTAAAATTGTTATATCCTCTTGTTGAATTAATCACTTTATCATTATTTAATGTCTTTCTTTGTCTCTTATTATAGCCTTTGTTTTAAAGTTTATTTTTCAGATATAAGTATTCCTATCCAGTTTTACTTTTTAAAATATTTTTATTGATTTCCGAGAGGAAGAGTGAGGGAGAGAGAGATAGAAACATCAATGATGAGAGAGAATCATTGATCATTTGCCTTCTGCACACTCCACAGTGGGGATAGAGCCTGAAACCCAGGCATGTGCCCTGTTGGGGCATCGAACCATGACCTCCTGGTTCATAGTTTGACATTCAACCACTGAGCCATGCCGGTTGGGCTCCAGCTTTACTTTCATTTTTATTTAATGCAAACAGAAATGAAAGAAAAGCTGGGTAGCAATACTTATACATGAAATATCTTTTTCATCCTTTTACTTTCAATCTGTGTGTGTGTTTTCTTCTGAGATGGTTCTCTTATAGACAGTATAAATATGGGTCTTGTGTATCTATTTAGGTACCCCATATCTTTGATTGGAACATTTAATCCTCTTACATTTATAGTGATTTTGATAGGTATGTATTTATTTCCATTTCATTCTTTGTAAAAATGTATCATTATTGTTGAAAGTATTATAGATGTCCCCTCCTTTTTTTTCCTTATTGACAGCCTCCATGCCACTCTTGCTCCTCCCAGGCTTTCACCACACTATTATATGTGTGCATGGACTATTCATACGTGCATATAAGTTCCCCAGTTAATCTCGCCCCACCTCATCTTCACCCCCTCTCTCCCTCTGAGATTCATCAGTCTGTTCCATGCTTCTATGTCTCTGAATCTATTTTATTTATCAGTTTATTTTGTTCATTAGATTCCACATATGAGTGAGATCATGTGATACTTATCTTTCTCTTACTGGCTTATTTACCTTAGCATAATACTCTCCAGGTCCTTCCAGACTATCTCAAAGGGTAAGAGATTCTCCTTTTTTACAGCTGCATAATATCCCAAGGTATAAATGTGCCACAGTTTTTTGATCCACTGATCTGATGGGCACTTGAGCTGTTTTGGGATCTTAGCTATTATAAATTGCACTGCTATGAACATAGGGGTGCATATATTCTTTCTGATGGGTGTTTCAGGTTTATTAAGATATATTCCTAGAAGTGTAATCACTAGGTCAAATGGCAGTTCCATTTTTAACATTTTGAAGAAACACCATTCTGTTTTCCATAGTGGTTGCAACAGTCTGCATTCCCACCAGCAATGTACTAGGGTTTCTATTTTGCTACATCCTTGCCAGCACTTCTCATTTGTTGATTCTGACACATGTGAGGTGATACTTATTGTCATATAAATTTGCATATCTATGATGATAGTTGACTTTGAGCATTTTTTCATATATTTCTTGGCCATATGTAGGTCCACTTTGGAGAAGTGTCTACTTAGGTCATTTGACCATGTTTTAAATTGGATTGTTTATTTTATTTTTGTTAATATATATGAGGTCCTTATATATTTTGTAAATTAACCCCTTATCAGAAGTATCATTGCCAAATATGTCCTCCCAGATAGTGGTTTCCTTTTCATTTTGTTGATGATTTCTTTTTCTGTGCAGAAGCTTTTTATTTTGGTGTGATCCCATGCGTTTATTTTTTTCCTTAGTTTCCCTTAACCTACGAGATGTATCAGCAAACATATTTCTTGGAGAGATGTCTGAGATTATGCTGCCGATCGTTTCTTCTAATGTTTTTATGGTTTCTGCTATATTTTTATGGTTTTATATTTAAGTCTGTTATCAAGTTTGAGTTTAATCTTTTGTATGATGTAAGTTGGTGATCTGGTTTCATTTTTTTGCATGTACCTGTCCAATTTTCCCAACACCATTTATTGAAGATATATTCTTTACTCCATTGTATTCTCTTGCCTCCTTTGTCAAATATTAATTAAGTATAATGGTTTGGGTTGATTTCTGAGCTCTCTTTTCTGTCCCATTGATTTATATGCTGGTTCTTGTGCCAGTACCAGGTTGTTTTGATTGCAGTGTCTACTTTATATCTGGTATTCTGATCCATCCACCTTTGTTCTTATTTTTAAAAAAATATATTTTATTGATTTTTTACAGAGAGGAAGGGAGAGGGATAGAGAGTTAGAAACATCAATCAGCTGCCTCCTGCACGCCCCTCACTGGGGATGTGCCCACAACCAAGATACATGCCCTTGACTGGAATCGAACCTGGGACCTTTCAGTCCGCAGGCTGACGCTCTATCCACAGAGCCAAACCGGTTTTGGCCTTTGTTCTTCTTAAGATTGCTGAGCCTATTTGGGTCTTTTTTGATTTAATATAAATTTATGGAGTGTCTTTTCTAGATTTGTGAAACATGACATTGGTATTTTAATAGGGATTGCATTGAATCAGTAGATTGCTTTGGGTCGTATATACAATATTGATGATGTTGATTCTACCAATCCATGAACCCTGTATATTCTCCCACATGTTTATATCTTCCTCCATCTATTTTTTCAACACACGGTAGTTTGCTGAGTACAGGTCTTTTTCCTCCTTGGTTAAGTTTATTCCTAAGTATCTTAATCTTTTCATTGCAATGGTAGATACAATTTTTTTAAAGTTTCTCTTTCTAAGAGTTTATTATCTATATCTATATATGTATCCTATATAATAAAGAGGTAATATGCAAATTGACCATCACTCCAACACACAAGATGGCCACCCCGTGTGGTCAAAGATGGCTGCCCCCATGTGGACACAAGATGGCCGCCACAAGATGGCCAGCAGGGGAAGGCAGTTGTGGGCAATCGGGCCTGCAGGGGAGAGCAGTTAGGGGTGAGATCAGGCTGGTAGGGGAGGGCAGTTGGGGGCGAGATCAGGCTGGCAGGGGAAGGAAGTTGGGGGTGACCAGGCAGAGGCAGTTAGGGGCAATCAGGCCTGCAGAGGAGAGCAGTTAGGGGCGAGATCAGGCTGGCAGGGGAGGGCAGTTGGGGGTGATATCAGTCTGGCAGGGGAAGGAAGTTGGGGGTGACCAGGTCAGCAGGGGAGGGCAGTTGGGGGTGAGATCAGGCCTGCAGGGGAGGGCAGTTGGGGGTGAGATCAGGCCAGCAGGGGAGGGCAGTTGGGGACGAGATCAAGCTGGCAGGGGAGGGCAGTTAGGGGTGATCAGGCAGCCAGGCAGAGGCAGTTAGGGGCAATCAGGCAGGCAGGCAGGCAGGTGAGTGGTTAGGAGCCAGCATTCCCAGATTGCAAGAGGGGTGTCCCCCAAAGGGTCCACGATTGGAGAGGGTGCAGGCTGGGCTGAGGGACCCCCCCCCCCATGCACGAATTTTGTGCACTGGGCCACTAGCTGGTGTATAAAAATGTCAATGATTTTTGGGTGTTAATTTTGTATCCTGCTATGTTGCCAAATTCATATATTAAATCTAGTAGTTTTCTGGTGGAGTCTTTAGGTTTTTCTGTGTACAATATAATATCATCTGAATAGTGAGAGTTTTACTTTCTTCTTTACAATTTGGATACCATTTATTTGTTTTCTTACTGATCACTGTTGCTAGGGCTTCCAGTACTATGTTGAGTAAGAGTGGTGAAAGTGGACATCTCTGTCTTGTTCCTGTTCTTAGGGATAATGGTTTTCATTTTTGCCCATTGAGAATAGTGTTGGCTGTTGGCTTGTCATATATGACTTTTATTATGTTGAGGTATGATCCCTATATTCCTACTTCACTGACAGTTTTTATCAAAAAAGGCGGTTAGATTTTGTCAAATGCCTTTACTGCGACGATTGATATGATCATGTGATTTTTTTCTTCCAATTTGCTTATGTGATGTATCACATTTATTGATTAATGAATATTTTACCAGTCTTGCATCCCCAGAATAAATCCTACTTGTTCATAGTGTATGATCTTTTTAATGTATTACTGGACCCTATTTGCTAATATTTTTTTGGAGGATTTTAGCATCTATGTTCATCAGGAATATTGGCCTGTAATTCTCTATCTTTGTGGTGTCTTTATCTGGTTTTGGAATTAGGGTAATGCTAGCCTCATAAAAAGAGCTTGTAAGTGTTCCTTCCTCTTGGATGTTTTGGAATACTTTGAGGAGGATTGCTGTTAGTTCTTCTTCGAATGTTTGGTAAAAGTCTCCTGTGAAGCCTTCCAGACCAGAGCTTTTGTTTGCTTGGAGGTTTTTGATTACTGCTTCAATATCATCAGTAGTTATCCTTTTAAGGTTTTCTGATTCTTCCTAACAGTTTTGGAAGGTTGTATTTTTCTAGAAATTTATCCCTTTCATCTAGTTTGTCCAACTTATTAGAATATAATTTTTCATAGTAATTTTTATGAGTCTTTGTAATTTATTTATTTATATTAAATTTTATTTGGGTGACATTGGTCAACATGAACATATAGGTTTCATGTGTGGATTTCTTAGTTTAAAAATCTGTATACAGTACCATGGGTCTACCACCTAAAGTCAAGTCTTCTCCTGTCACCTCATATTAGGACACCCTTTGCCTCCATCCGCCTGGCAACCACCACACTGCTGTTTGTATTCATAAGTTTCAGTTTTATATCCCACATATGAGTGAAATCATATGTTTCTTAGTTTTTTCTGTCTGACTTAATTCACTTAGCATAATGTTCTCAAGGTCCATCATGTTCTTGTAAATTACACTATTTCATCCTTTCTTATGGCTGAGTAGTATTCCATTGTGTATATGTACCAAGTCTTCTTTATCCACTCCTCTATTGCAGGGCACTTTGGCTGTTTCCATGTCTTGGCCACCATCAATAATGCTGCAACGAACATAGGGGTACATATATCTTTGTGTATAAATGACTTTGAGTTTTTCAGATATTTACCCAGAAGGGGAATTGCTGGGTAGTATGGTAGCTCTATTCTAATTTTTTTGAGGAATTGCCAGACTGCTTTCCATAGTGGTTGTACCAGTCTACATTCCCACCAGCAGTGAATGAGGGTTCCCTTTTTCCACAACCTCTCCAAGATTTGTTATTGCTTGTCTTGTTGATAATGGCCACTCTAACAGGTGTAAGTTGGTATCTCATTGTAGTTTTAATTTGCATTTCCCTAATTGCCAGTGGGGTTGAACATCTTTTCATATATCTATTGGCTGTTTGTAAGTCTTTTTGGGATAGATTATTTTCAGGTCCTCTGCCCACTTTTTGATGGGATTGTTTATTTATTTGGTGTTGAGTTTTAAAAATTCTTTATATTTTGGGAATGAAACCTTTGTCAGAGCTACTGTTTGCAAATATCATCTCTCATCTGGTTGGCTGCCTGCTTGTTTTGTTGTCTATTTCTTTTGCTGTACAGAAGCTCTTCAGTTTGATATAGTCCCATTCATTTATTTTTGCCTTTATCTCTCTTGCCTTTGGGGTCAGGTCCATAAAATGTTGTCTACCACCTAGATCCATAAGTTTGGTACCTATATTTTCTTCTATGTAACTGATAGTTTCGGGTCTTATGTTTGGGTCTTTGATCCATTTTGAATTAATTTTTGTACATGGGGACAAAATGTTACCCAGTTCCATTCGTTTGCATGTGGCTTTCCAGTTTTCCCAGCATCACTATTGAAGAGACTATCTTTACTCCCATGTGCATTTCTGGCTCCTTTGTTGAAAATTATCTGTCCATATACATGTGGATTTATAGCTGGCTCTCTATTCTGTGTCATTAATCTATGTGTCTGTTTTTCTACCAATACCCTGCTGTTTTGATTATTGTAGCTCTGCAGTATAATTTGAAGTCAGGTAGTGTGATATCTCCAGCTTCGTTCTTTCATTTTTGGTTTGCTTTGGCTATTCTTGGTCTTTTGTGGTTCCATACAAATCTGATGATTTCTTGTTCTATTTCTTTAAAAAATGACATTGAGATTTTGATGGGGATTGCATTAAATATGCATATTGCTTCGGCTAATATGGCCATTTAAACTATGTTGATTCTTCCAATCCATGAACACAGATGTTTTTCCATTTTGTTGTGTCTTTTTCAATCTCTTTTAATAATGCTTTGTAATTTTCAGTACATAAGTCTTCCACATACTTTGTTAAGTTTATTCCAAGGTATTTTATTCTTTTGGTTGCTATTGCAAAAGGAATTGTGTTTTTTTTCCATTTGTTTTTCTGAAGTTTTGTTGTTGGTATACAGAAAGACAATGTATTTTTGCACATTGATTTTGTATCCTGCAACTTGACTGTATTTGTTTTTTTTTGTGTGTGTTTGTTTGTTTCTAGTAGTTTTCTGGTAGAGTCTTTAGGGTTTTCTATATACAGCATCATGTTGTCCATAAAAAGTGACAGTTTGACTTTTTCCTTCCCTATTTGGATGTCTTTTATTTATTTCTCTTGCCTTATTGCTCTGGCTAGGACTTCCAGTACTATATCTACCTATCTATCTATCTATCTATCTATCTATCTATCTATCTATCTATCTATCTATCTCCTATATAATAAAGATGTAATATGCAAATGGTCATCACGCCGTGAAACATAACGACCGACCAAGTAACGACCAGATCACGGATCAGCAGGAGGGTGGGACAGTGAGCTACAAGTGGGTGGCAGAGAGCTACCAGAGGGGGCAGGGCAGCAAGCTATGAGGGGGGTTGTGGGGGCAGAGGGAGCTACAGGAGGGTGTGGCAGTGGGCAGAGAGCTACAGGAGGGGGCAGGGCAGCAAGCTATGAGGGGGGTGGTGGAAGGAGGTGGGGGGAGCTACAGGAGGGCAGGGCAGTGGGCAGATAGCTACTGGAGGGCAGCAGCGAGCTACTGGCGAACTACTGACGCATGGATTTGTGCACAGGGCTACTAGTATATATATAAAAGCCTAATATGCAAAGTGTCCCCTTGGGAGTTCGACCAGGAGACTGGGAGTTCTACTGCTCACTATGACATGCTGACCACCAGGGGGTGGCGCAGAACAAAGGAAGGCTCCAGCCAGCAGCCGGGGAAGGAAGGCCCCAGTTGGTAGCCAGCAGCTGGGGAATGGAGGCCCCAGCCGGCAGCCAGCAGTAGGTGAAGGGAGACCCTGCCCGGCAGCCCTAAGGCCTCGACTGGCCCTGATCGCTGGCCAGACCTAGGGACCCTACCTGTGCACAAATTTCATGCACTGGGCCTCTAGTGTTGAATAAGAGTGGTGAGAGTGGACATCCTTGTCTTGTTCCTGATCTTGGGGGAAAAGCTTTCAGTTTTTTACCATTGTGTATGATATTGGCTGTGGGTTTATCATATATGGCCTTTATTATATTGAGGTACTTTCCTTCTATTCCTATTATAGTGACTGTTTTAATCATAAATGGATGTTCTATCTTGTCAAATACTTTTTCTGCATCTGTTGACAAGATCATGCAATTTTTATCCTTTCTTTTGTTAATGTGGTGTATTTCCTTGATTGATTTGGGAATGTTGAACCATTCCCACTGGGGAATGAGTGAATCCCACTTGATCATGATGTGCTATGTTTTGGATGTACTGTTGTATTTGATTAGCTAGTATTTTGTATAGGATTTTTGCATCTGTATTCATTAGGGATATTGATCTGTAGTTTTCTTTTTTGTGTTATCTTTGCCAGGTTTTGGTATCAGGGTTATATTGGCCTCGTAGAATGTGTTAGAAAGTATTGCCTCTTCTTCAATTTTTTGGAAGAGTTTGTAAAGAATAGCTTTTAATTCTTCCTTGAACATTTGGTAGAATTCACTGGTGAAGCCATCTGGTCCTGTAGTTTTGTTTTCTGGGAGGTTTTTGATGGTTGTTTCAATTTCCTCACTGCTGATCAGTCTATTTAGATTTTCCAGTTCTTCATGATTTATTCTAGGAAGGTTAAATACTTCTAGGAACTTATCCATTTCTTCTAGGTTATGGTGACATAAAGTCTTTTATATTATTCTAGTATGACCCTTTTTATATCTGTGATGTCTGTGGTGACCTCTCCTCTCTCATTTGTGATTTTGTTATATGGGTCTTTTCCCTTTTTTCCTTAATGAATCTAGTCAGGGGTTTTTCAAATTTATTAATCTTTTCAAAGAACCAGCTCTTTGTTTTATTGATTTTTTTGTATAGTCTTTATGTTTTCTATTTCATTTAATTCTGCTCTAATTTTTATTATTTCCTTTCTTCCTCTCAAGTGCACATACCTCGGATGCAGGTTTGATCCTCACAGAGCCTTTATATTTCTGTGGGGTCAGTTGTTACTTCACCTCTTTCCTTTCTGATTTTGTTGGTTTGTGTCCTCTGTTTCTTGGTGAGTCTGGCTTATCAATATTATTTATATTTTCCAATAACCGGGTCTTTGTTTCATTGATCTTTTGTATTGTTTTTTAGTCTCTTTCTCATTTTTTTCCTACTCTGATCTTTATTATTTCCTTTCTTCTTTTTACTCTGCACTTTTCTTGTTCTGTTTCTAATTTTTTAAATTTTAGAGTTAAATAGCTTATTCAAAAATTTTATTCTTGCCGAAACCGGTTTGGCTCAGTGGATAGAGCGTCGGCCTGCGGACTGAAAGCTCCCAGGTTCGATTCCGGTCAAGGGCATGTACCTTGGTTGCGGGCACATCCCCAGTAGGGGGTGTGCAGGAGGCAGCTGATCGTTGATTCTCTCTCATCGATGTTTCTTACTCTCTATCCCTCTCTCTTCCTCTCTGTAAAAAATCAATAAAAAAAAAAAATATTAAAAAAAAAATTTTATTCTTTCTTGAGGTAGGACTGTATTGCTATGAACTTCCTCACATGACTGCTTTCACCCTGTCCTATATATTTTGGGTTGTTGTGTGTTCATTTTCATTTGTTTCCAGGAAGGTTTTGATTTCCTCCTTCATCTTCATTGTGATCCATTCATTATTTAATAACATGCTATTTAGCCTCCTTGTATTTGTATGCTTATGAGTGTTTTTACTGTAGTTTTTTTCTAATTTCATGCCATCATGATCCGAGAAGATGCTTGATATGATTTCAATCTTTTTGGACTTGTAGAGACTTAATTTATGTCATAACCTGTGGTCTGTCTTTGTGAATCACCCATGTGCACTTGAGAATAATGTATATTCTGTGGCTTTGGTGTGGATTATTTTGTAAATATGAATTCCATCTGATCTAAGTTGTTTAGGATCGCCCTTTTCATATTGATATGTCTGGAAGATCGATGTAGTGATATCAGTAGTGTGTTAAAGTTCCCTTCTATGAATGTATTGCTGTCCATCTCTTTCTTTTTTTAATATTTTAATTAATTTTTTACAGAGAGGAAGGGAGAGGGATAGAGAATTAGAAACATCGATGAGAGAGAAACATCAATCAGCTGCCTCCTGCACACCTCCTACTGGGGATGTGCCTGCAACCAAGGTACAGGCCCTTGACTGGAATTGAACCTGGGACCTTTCAGTCTGCAGGCTGATGGTCTATCCACTGAGCCAAACCGGTTAGGGCTGTCCATCTCTTTCTTAACCCATTGTACAGCATAAGCATCTGTAGATGCAAGTGGTGGACCTTCTCCACATGCCATGTGCATCTATTAAAAAAAAATGTTTTCCCTAAGTAGCAGCCCTGAACAACTTTAAAATAATTTTTCATGAGAATTTTCAGCTGAAAATATTCAAGAGCACCCAAATTGTGAGTAATATATTTATTTTTATGATATTCATTGCAAATTGATTTTTTTAAATTAAATTAAAATACATAGAAACAAATACAAAGGGACAACAAAATATTGTGGTGTGTGGGGATGTTTTCCATTTTAGATGCATGGCAGTTAACTAGTTAAAATCCTATAGAAGTTTTTAAAAATATATTTTGATGCTCCTGTATTGGGTACATATATATTTATCAGAGTTATAACCTCTTGTTGTATCGATCCCTTAATATTATGAAGTATCCTTCTCTCTTGCTATGGCCTTCATTTTGAAGTCTGTGTTGTCAGATAAGAGTATTGCTACTCCAGCTATTTTTCATTTTCATTTGCCTGAACAACTTTTCCCATCCCTTCACTTTAAGGTACTTATTATTTTTATGCTTGTGTTCTTCTCTTTCTATCTATTTCTTTTTCTTACAAGAGTCCCTTTAGCATTTCTTTCAGTGCTGGGTGGGTGGTAATAAATTGTTCTGACTTTTTTTTTGTCTGTGAAACTCTTTATTTCATCTTTTATTTTGAATTATAGTCTTGCTGGATAGTTGTCTTGGTTCAGTCCCTCATTTTTCATTACTTGTTATATTTCATGCCAATTCCTTCTGGCCTGAAGTGTTTCTATTTTGAAATCATCTGACAGTCTAATAGGAGTCCCTTTTAGGTAACTTTCTGTCTCTCTCTTGCAACTTTTAAGACTCTTTCATTGTCTTTAATGTTTGCCATTTTAATTATGATGTGTCTAGGTTGGGTCTTTTGGGGGATCTCTTTATGTTTCCTGAACTGGAGTGACTTTTTCCTTCATCAGTTTAGGGAAATTTTCTGCCATTATTTCTTCAAACTGGTTCTCTATTCCTTGTTTGGATTATTATCCTTCTGGTACTCCTATGATGTGGATGTTGTTATGTTTCATGTTGTCCCAAAGCTCACTTAGGCTCTCATGCTTTTTAATTATTTTTTACACCTGTTGTTTTGAATGGGTACTTTTTTCTAACTTGTCTTCTAATTCACTGATTCCATTCTCAGCTTCTTCTAATCTATTGTTGAATCCTTCCAGGGTTTTCCTTATTTCAGCTATGTCATTCTTTATTTCTCATTTATTCTTACTTATTGTTTCAGAGTCTCTTTTCATGTTGGTATAGTTCTCATTAAGTCCCTTACAATTATCATTTAGTTACTTGAAGTTCTCACTGAGTTGTTTCAGAACGCTTATTACTGTTATTTCAAATTCTTTATCTGTCAATTTGCTTGCTTCCATTTCATGTAGTTCTTCTTCTGATGAGTCTTCTTTTTCTTTAAATTTGGGAGTTGTTTCTTTGTCTCCCCATGTTTGTTGTCCCTTTGTATTTGTTTCTATGTATTAGATCAAACTGCTATGCCTCCCAGCCTTTGTTGGATGGTCTTATGTAATAGATGTTTTGTGGGACCCAGAGGTGCAGTCTCTTAGATCTTTTGAGCTGGGTGCTCTAGGAATGCCCCTTGATTGAGTTAATTGGTTCACCTTATGTAGTTGGGTTTTGAATGTTGTTGGCCTGTTTGTGGATGTAATCTCCCCTCATGCTGGATGAATATGTGGCTCACTTCTGACCAAGTCATGTGATCTCATGGAGGTACTGACATATCAGGACAAAATACTACACAATAGAATACAAAACAAAATAAACAAAACAAAAACATACAGAGGACACCTACAGCAACTACAAAAGCAACCACCAGAGAAGAGAGAATTAGGAAAGAGAAAAGATAGCAAGAATGATAGAAGAAAAGAAAGAAAACCACAAGGAGAAAATAAAACAAAAAAATACAGGGGAGTAAAAGGAATATGAAAGGTAGAGATGAGATAAAGAAAATAAGAATAAAGAATTAGGAGAATCATGGTTGGAAAATGATTTAAAATAAAGGAGGAAGAAGAAGAATCTTGAAAAGGAAAATAGAGGAGTATGCAGATAGACCCCAAATAAGAAAAGGAAAAAAGATGAATAAGCAGGAGAAAAAGAAAAGGAAAAAAGATTGAGAAAGAATAGGGAAGAGGAAAATTAGATATATGAATGAAACAATAGAGACTAAAATAATAAATCAATAAAGCAGACCGATAAACAAGATAAATAAAAGAAGAAAAAAGGGGAATGGGAAAAAAGGAAACTAAAAGAAAAGAAGAGAAAAAATGAAAACATTTATGGTGGCATTTGTTTCAGTAGAGTTTAGTGTCCGTGGGAGCTCCTTTTGGATCCTGCTCTTCTGATGACTGTGGCTGACTGTTTTGTCTGCCAATTCTGGAGGTGCTGACAGGTCAGAACTTCCCTGGAGGTACTTAGGTGCTAACCTCTGTCAGAAACTTTCCTGTTTTGGCTTTCAGCAACCTGCTTGAATCTCCAGGTGATCCACTCTTTGTGTCTGTCTCCACATGACTTGGCTGCAAGCAGGAGGGGTCAATCTTCCTACTAAAGCACGTTTGTTAGCAGCATGGGCCCGTGGCTGAGTCACCAAACTTCTCCAGGTTCCCTGGTCTCTGCCTCTGCCCGCCTTCGCCTGCCAGGTAGCTGTCAATCTTAACTCAAAAGACTTTCTGAAAGGGATTTAGGTGGAATCAGGAGTGTAGACCTCTGGGTCTACCATGATGGGTAGGTGCTGTTTAGCTTTCAGGGAAAGTGGTAGGTGTGTTTCCCTGTCCTAGACCTACTCCTCTGCAAGTGGCTCAGAATATTACTCTGCCCTCGACTGGGCAGAGATCCTTGTATGCATTCCAGTGGGATCAGCTGGAAACCTGGAATTTCTATCAGCTCTCCTACACATGCCTTGACTGAAGACTGAACCCACAACCTGCATATGTGCCTTGACTGGGAATCCAACTGCCACTTTTGTTACATAGGACAATGCTCCAGCCAACTGAGCAACACAGGCAAGGGTGCCATTGTGTTCTTTTTTTAAATTATTATTTTTATTTATATATTTTATATTCTTTATAATTATGCTTCTTTTTCTTCTTCTCAAAGCAGTCCCTTTAACATTTCTTATAATACTAGTTTAGTGTTGATGGACTCCTTTAGCTTTTTCTTGTGTGGGAAATAGTTTTTTTTTCTCCAATTTTGAATTGAAGTCTTGCTGGGTAGAGTAATCTTTGTCATAGGTCACTGTTTTCATCACTTTGAATATTTCATGCCAATTCCTTCTGGTCTGAAATGTTTAGGTTGAGAAATTAGCTGACAGTCTTATAGGAGCTCTCTTGAAGTTAATTGGGTGTGGTTTTTGTTGTTGTTGCTGTTTTAAGGTTTTATCTCTGTCTTTAAATTTTGTCATTTTAATTATGATGTGTTTTTGTGTTGGCCTCTTTGGGTTTATCTTGGTTGGGACTCTCTGTGCTTCCTAAACTTGTATATCTTTCTTCTTCACCACATTAGGGAAAATTTTGGTCATTATTTTTTCAAAGACTTTCTCAATCCTTTGCTCTGTCTCTTTTCTTTCTGGTACCCCTATGATGCACATGTTGTTTTGCTTTATGTTGTCCCCAAGGTCTTTAAAACTATCCTCATTTTTAAAAAATCTTTTTTCTTTCTGCTGCTCATACTGGGTGTTTTCTGCTATCTCACCTTCCAAATTTCTAGTTTGATCCTCTACTTCATCTAAACTGTTGATTCCTTCTAGTGTATTCTTTATTTCAGATATTGTGGGGGCTTTTTTCTGACTGGTTCTTTTTAATGGTTTTTATGTTCTTTTTGTTTACTGTCTCTTTGTTTAAGTTCTCACTGAGTTCATCTATTTTTTTCCAAGTTCCTTGAGCATCCTTATAAACATTACTTAGTACTCTATGCCTGTTAAATTGCTTACCTATATTTAGCTCTTTTTTTTTTTTTCCTGGAGATTTCTCCTGTTCTTTCATTTCGGCATGTTCCTTTGTCTACCCATTTTGGCTGCTTCTCTGTATTTGTTTCTGTGTATTAGGTAGATCTGCAGTTTCCCAATCTTCGTAGGGTGGATTTATATGGTAATTTTCCTGTGGGTCTCAGTGTACAGTCTCTCTGATCACCTGAGCTGGGTGCTCCAGGAATGTCTCTTTTGTAGGTTATGTGAGCTTTCCTCATGTAGTTGAGTCTTGATTGCTGTTGGCCCATCCATGTGTTGGGTCAACCCTCAGGCTGGTTGACTGTGAGGATCAACTCTGACAACTGTGTATGAGCTGTTGTACACTTGCTAACCACACAGAATGGAAATTTGCCTCAGCAGCGTTTAGTCCCTGCTGAGATCTCCCTTTGGATATGCCATTTGTAAAACTAATTGTTACCTGCTCTGATTTATCTGAAATCTGCCGCTGGGTGTGTTGTTTCTGGGGCCTCTTGTGAGGGACTCTGGTGCAGGTCAATGTCAGGGGCTGCCTGTGACTGGCTCTAGGGTACCTGTTTGTAGCTACAAAGTGATCCATAGTTTGTGGCTACCTCTGCTTGTCCTAGTTATGTGTGGGAAAGACCAAGCTGGGTATCAAGGCTGGTTTCCACCACCACTGCACCTGGGGGCAAGTCAGCAAAAGGCCCAAGACTCCAAGATTCATCACTGCATGCTAGGCTCAGTTACTGAAAGAGCCACTGGAGGTACGTGAGCTGCATAAGGTAGGTTCTCAGTGAGTCACAAGGTGTAGGGGTGAGTGGTGTTTACCAGATTGATAGAAATTCAAACTTGGTGCCAGTGCTGAGTCTGAGGCCACTTAGCAGAAGTCCTAAGGTGTCTTCTGAATTTTATAGTTGGGTAGGGTGTCAGGGAGTCATTAGTGTGATGCCAGAGGGTTCATCAGACCCAAACAAAATGAGATTTGCCATGTGAAGGGTGGGCTCTGCAGAGGAATGATGATATTGGTAGGGCATGGACAGGAAAAATAGCCCCCACCCTAGAGCCACACAGCTCAGTCTCTCCTGGATTCTTCCCAGACCTCCCTGATAGCCTGAGATGAACAGGGCAGGACAGCCTGCAGTGGAGAAGGTGGGGCTAGTGTATCTCTTTGGGAGGGGGCGGGGGCTGGCTGTGCCTGTCAAGCTCATGGGAAGCAGGGGAATAGCCCCTGCTCCAGAGCCTCACAACTCAGTTTCTGATACCCCCTGAGTCTACCTGGATATCTGCATCAGGGGTCCAGGCAGCTGACTCCTCTATAGCGCCTGAGCTTGGCAGGGTGGGGCCACAGGCAGGTAGGAGGTTTTGACTATTGCATTCCCCCAGGTTGATGCCATATGGAGAGGAGTACTTGACCCAAGAAAGATTATATCTGTGGGCAGTATGGGAGAGGGACTCATCACAAGGACCCTGGTGGTTGTCCCTTAAGCTCTATCTCCGGAGGCATACAATCAAGTCCCTCACACAACTCCAGTCTGCTCCTAGCCACCCTCCCTCTGCTGGAGACAGGGTGAGTGGTTGTGAATGAGATTTTGTGTGCTGACACTATAAGAGGGTGCCTGGGTTTCTATCAGACTCTTGTCTCTCCCTAGAAGACAGAATCCCTGATGATTTTCACAGCCAAATGTGTCATGGGCACCTCTTCCCAGTTCTGGTGCTCTGGGCTTGGGGAGCCCAGCATGGAGTTGGGACCACTTGCTTCACAAGGGAGACCTTTGCACTGAGATAGCCCTCCAGATTCTCAACCACTGTCTGTGGGAGCAAGGCCAGTCATTTTTGTATTCCCACCTTTCCTAGCAGTCTTAATGTGGCTTCATCTGTAAATCCTTGGTTATGAGACTTCTGTTCACCTGTCTTCAGTTGGTTATTCAGGTCAATTGTTTTATCATTTAGTTGTAATTCCAGTTTTGTCCTGGGAGGAAGTGAGTGTAAATTCCACCTTCTCCTTCTTGGATCTCTGATTTCAGTTATTTCAAACTTGTCAAAGTTGGTTTTATGGCATAGGATATGGTCTATCTTGGTATATGTTTCATGGGTGCTTGGAAAGAATGTGTATTCTGCTGTTGTGAGGTAACGTGTTACTAAAATATTGATTAGATATTCCTGGTTTATGGTATTTGGAGTTCTTCTATGTTCCTTTCTGATTTTTCTATCAGTTTTTGAGATACACCGTTGAAGCCTTTAACTATATTGTGGGCTTTTTTTTATTATTATTTCCTATTTGTTTTCTCAATTTTTGCTTCAACTAATTTGTACCACTATTTAGGATTGATATATCTTCCTTGAAGACTTTTATCATTATGTTTTGTCTTTTTCTCTTTTTTGTAATTTTCTTTGCTCTGAAACCTATTGTGTCAAAAATTAATACAGCCACTCTAACTTTTTTATTAATATATGTAGCATATCTTTTCCTATCCTTTTTCTTTTTATAAAATATATTTTTATTGATTTCAGAGAGGAAGGGAAAGGGAGAGAGAGATAGAAGCATCAGTGATGAGAGAGAATCATTGATTGGCTGCCTCCTGCATGCTGCACACTGGGGATTGAGCCCACAACCCAGGCATGTGCCCTTGACTGGAATCGAACCCAGGACCCTTAAGTCCTCAGGCTGATACTCTATCCACTGAGCCAAACCAGGTAGGGCTATCCTTTAACTTTCAATCTATCTATCATTATATATTTCAGATTAATTTCCTGTAGGCCACATATGGTTGTGTCATTTTGAGCATGAAAATAAATCTTTATTTTCAATTATTACCCAACAATAAAAGAAAGTTAGGTTCAGTTTTAGCTCTTGACATAAAGTGAGCTAGGAGGTAAATTTACATCCATCAGCTATAACTAATGGGCCAACTTTTTATAAACTTCAGAATATCTTGAAGGCTTGCAGTATGCCAGATATTTCTGTGTATTCTTTAGTGAAACAATGCCAGAAATAACTGACAGTGAGTGGAACTCGTGTGTTGTTGTTTTTTTTAATGTATGTATCATTGTGAGTTTTATTTTAAAAACTCAGCATAATTTCCTAGAGGTTCATGGAAGTCATATATAGAGTGTTTCAGTAGTTCAATCCTTTTTTAAAATTTAAATTCTTTATTGTTTAAAGTATCACATAAGTCTCCTTTTCCCCCCATTGTGTTTTTAATAGCAGGTGTTTTTGCCAGGCTGGCATGGCTCAGTGGTTGAGCGTTGACCTATGAACCAGGATGTCATGGTTCAATTCCCGGTCAGGGTACATGCCTGGGTTATGGGCTTGATCCCCAGTGTGGGTAGTGCAGGAGGCAACCGATCAATGATTTTCTCTCATCATTGATGTTTCTATCTCTCTCTCTCCCACTCCCTTTCTGAAATCAATAAAAAAAATATATTTAAAAAAATAGTGGATGTTTTCTATATGTTGCTAGAAATCAAGAGGTTTATAAATATGTTACATGCCCAGAAGTGAGTTAAAATACTTGAAAGTCTAAAAACACTATAGTTGTGTCATTTTTAATCTCTGCTAACCTCTGTAATTGATATATTTATACCATTTACACATAATGTGTATATATATATATATATATATATATATATATATATATATATATATATATATATATATATATTAGGGCTTACTAGTAAGTCTGCCATTTTACTGTTTGTTTTCTGTTTGTTCCCTCTGTTCTTCATTTCCAGCTTTTATTCCTGTCGTCCTGCAGGTTATTTTGAACTTTTTTAGAATTCTCTTTGATTTATGTCTAGTAATTTTGAGAGAGTCTCTTTGGACACTCAACCGGAAGGAAGGCCCTGGCCAGCAGCCGGAAGGCCCCGATTGGCCCTGATTGCCAGCCAGGCCTAGGGACCCTACCCATGCACAAATTTCATGTACCGGGCCTCTAGTTTAATATAATATGTCTTAACATATATTTCTTTCAGTTTATTCTTTGGGGTTTGCTCAGTATCTTGAACCTGTAGGAATATATCTTTTGCCAAATTTGAGGATTTTTAATTAATTATTTGAATACTTTTTCAGCCCTACCTTTCTCTTCTCCTTCTGGGACTCCTGATTACATCAATATTAGGTTTCTTTTGGTATAGTCCCACAGTTCTCTGTGACTCTGTTCATTTTTTAAAATTCTATTTTCTTTCTCTTGTTCAAACTAGATAACTTATATTGGTGTTTCACTTTCCTCTGTCCTCTTAATTCTGCTGTGGAGCCTCTCCATTTAGATTTTTTTTTTAATTTCAGTTCATGTATTTTTTCGTTCTAAAAATTCCATTTGGTCTCCCTTTATATCTTTTATTTGCGGAGACTTTCTAATTTTTCAATTATTTCAAGCATGCTTATAGATACTAATGGATGCATTATTTTTGCCAAAATATATTTTGATTGATTTTAGAGAGGAAGGGAGGGGGGAGAAAGACAGAGACAGAGACAGAAACATTGATATGAGAGAGAAACATTGATTGGCTGCCTCCTGCACACACTCCAACCAGGGATCGAGCCCACAACCCAGGCATGTGTATGACTGAGAATTGAACTAGTGACCTTTCAGTGCACGGGAGGATGCTCAACCAACTAAGCCACCCAGCCAGGTCTTACTGAAGCATTGTTATGATGACTGCTTTAATTTACTTGTCAGGCCATCTCATTATTGGCATTGTTATTATTATTTTTTAAAATATATTTTTATTGATTTCAGAAAAGAAGGGAGAGGGACAGAGAGATAGAAACATAAATGATGAGAGAGAATCATTAATCAGCTGCCTCCTGCATGCCCCCTACTGGGGATCAAGCCTGCAACCCATGCATGTGCCCTTGACCAGAATCAAACCCAGGATCCTTCAGTCTGCAGGCCGACATTCTATCTACTGAGCCAATCCAGCTAGGGCAGCATTGTAACATTGTTATTTTTTTTTATACAAGTTGATATTTTCCTGGTTTGGTTATGACATCCTGGTGTGACAAATGATTTTTTATTGAAACCTGGATATTTTTAGTAGTATGTAATGGGTCTTATTTATAATCTTCTATTTTAGTATGCCCCCTCTGACAACATGCCTGTGGGAGAAAGGGTGAACTACCTCATTACTAAGTCAAGGTGGAAGTCCCTACTAGGCCTCTGTTGACCCCCAGGTAGTGAGAGGCTCCTAATTACTACATTGTGGGGGTGGGACTTTAGAAACATCACTAAGTTTCCTCTGATACCACCAGGGCTTCAAGGAACAGGGAACACATATTATTGTTCTCCACATGTTCTGCCTGACTAGGGTGGAAATCTGGGCTTCATACTTGGCTTTATGTGACAACACAATGGTGATACAGGGAAGAGGTGCATGATGAAAATGAAAAATGAAGGCTCTGCACTTTGCCTTTGCTGGCTGGGATGGGGGTTAGGCCATGTTTGATTTTTTCCCCCCAAAGTATTTAACTGAAGTAGAATGGTAATTTTGTAAAAGTTTCTGTCTTTCTAGGCTGTCCCTTTCCATATTCTTCAGTTAGAAAGAGAAATATTTTCTTGTGATTTTTACATTAATTTCCATTGGCATTTCTGGTTTTCTGACTTCTCCAGCCTGTCTGGGATATATAAGGCAAAAAGGAAACCTAGAGCACTCACCTTAGGTTCTGGGGTTCCTAACTGGTCTGCCTTCTTATCTCAACATTTCAGAGTCTTCTTAGGTTTGTTTTATATGTAATATTTAGCACTTCTAGCTGTTCTTCATGAGAAGAATGGAAAAAATCAGTCCCAGAAATTTTAGGGGACTTTGAGGTGCCTCTGTGACTGCCCCAAAGTCACAGAATGCAATGTGAAACTATTGGATCTGAAGCTCTCCAAAATTTCAACTCTGGCCTTCTTTGGGTCTTCGATTTCTTCCCAGTAGCACAGCTTTTAACTGTGTTGAGCAAGGATTGTGAAGAAAGAACTCAGTTGACTAGAAAAAAGGGAATTAAGGTTAAGTTAAAGTAGTCTCTTTGATCTGTCAATATAATGTTTAAAGTTCTCCTGGAGTTCATTAGTTATAGCTATTTACAGAGTTACTGAATGGGAACTAGCTTTGCCTAGAACTTGACTTTCCATGAAACTTCACTCTCCTTGCATTCCAGACCCTGCCATTGTGGTTAACAGGTGAGTTCAAACCTTGGAAGAACTGATTTGGACTCTTAAAGCTATTCTCCTGAAGGAAAGGTTTAGGCTAGTACTTGTTGGGATCTGGGAATTTAAAGCCCACAAAACAATGTAGTACTAAGGGGTGGGGGCTGTTAAATGAAACCAAGCTCCCCTGCAGATAGAGGGAAACTCAACTGGGGACAGGGGAGATGAGGATGGTAATCACCACAGTTGCTGAGAGGAAAATAGAGCACAAGTCCACCCCACTGAGGTGTGTGGGCAGGGATTTAGGCATGTTCACCAATTTTTCTTTCTCCAAGTGCTGCCTTGGGAGTTCCCCTACACTTAATTGCATGTATTTGTTACTCTTCCCCATCTCTCTATAGCTTGGAAAATCACTGTCATATAGAAGAGAGGGAGCTTCTGAGCTAGCTGTGTAGACCACATAGACACACGAATCTTTTTTTTTTTTTCATGAAAGGAGGGCCTCCCAAGAATTGTTCTTCATACACCCAATAACCAGCCTAGACAAAGGGCACTTTGATGGCCTCTGGGCATCACGCAAGGCCCCGGAAACTAGCCCTTACTGGTGATAATGTTATTGAGTAATGAGAGAAATACTGAGGGAGTAAGGCAGAGAACAGCTCATTTTGGAGTTTTACCTCCATTTTGAGGCAGAGAGGAACCCAGAAGATAATGCTCTATACTCCCAGGGAAAGACAGATCAGAGACTCCTGATTCTTCTTACATATTCCTCCTTCCCCCACCCCCCCCCCATAGAAGAGGCTGAGGTGGGTGGGTGGTACACAAGGACTGTGGCTTAGCTTCTGCTGCCTTCCATGCCTCCATCTTGGGACTCTGGTGCTAGTCAGTAGCAAGAGCTTTGCTTGTGGGAGTAGGGGGCAGAGGGGCCCTAGGGCCAGCAGGTGCTGAGTCCAGGAGCAGCAAGCAGGCTTTCTGAGAAGTCAGAGGGGAAGAGAAATTCACTTACTTTCCTATTTTCTGTGAGATGGACTGGAAATAGCCTTGGAGAAGAGGTTTGAAACCTGGCATTCAGTTCCCCCTGGGCCTCACTTTCCCAATCTGTAAAACAGGCATAAGAGCAGTGCCTCCATGGGCAGGGGAGAGGATGAGGTGTATGAGAGCACCTGTGAACTACAAATTTCCCACCCAAAGGTGAGAGTACCCTGTTATTATTGAAAGAGGCCTGTGTCCAGATACACTGGGGGTTATGTTCATGGAGCTGAATAATGAAGGAAGTGTGTCCTTGCACACATATGGGAATGGTGAGACACTAATGAGGCAGGTAGCTGGCAGATCTCAGACTGACAGAGGGAAACTGGCCTTTGTAAGGCTTTAAGGCATAAGGATTGGCAAGGCTGGATCCCCCATAAGACTCCACCTTGGGAGAGGGAGGTGTATGTAGGTGTGTGTGGGAAGGGAGTAGAAATGCTACCCTGGCCCCCTCCCTCCTTCACCTCACTTAGGCAACCTGCTTAAGAAAGCAGGCTGGTGGAGTAGACTGGAGGAGTGTTAGGTGGGGAGCAAATTGAGGAGGGTGGGTCTTAGAGACAATCTGGTCCTTCCTACCATTCCTGGTAGGAAATCCCCCTGGTTCATCTTTGTGAACATAGAGCAGCTGGTGGGAGCTCAGATTCTCCCTGGGTGGGATCTGGGGACTGCATGGTGGGGGAGGGGTCTGAGCTGGGAGCTCCCACCAGTGTGGTTGCCCACTGGAGTGTTGGGACAGCTTTTATGCAGACTGAGGTGGGGAGAAGTTGATGGGTGGGCCAATTCTTGGGCAGAAGCAATTCCACTGTACTGAGCTGCGTGGAGGAGGCTGTCCAGCAGGCCCAGCCTAGGGTTGGAGATTGGAGAGCGGGCGGAGGATGATGGCTGCTCTGACCCAAGCATTTCCTGGAGGTGGTTCCTGCCCGCAGAACCCTCACCCAGCTGGCCTCCTGCCTGAAATCACTTAGGACCTCCATTAGCTGCTGCCTTGAGGCCTTGGGGCCAAATCTGGTAGGGAGTCCAGCCAGATGCCCTTGAGAGCTCCAGATGGAGCATGGGGTGGGGGCGGCGATGCTGCAGTCCCTGGTGATAGTGGCATGCACAGGGCAGTGGGGGTGGGGGATCGAGGAGCAGCTGAGCCCTGGACACAGGGCAGCTGCTGTCTGTCCATCACACTCTGTAGACAGTTGTGTGCACCTGGGGCTGGGCCCTCCCACCTTCCTTCTTGCCCCCTTCCCCTGAGTGGAAAAGCTGGCCATCCTGGGCGGGCCTGGTTCCAGTTCGAGTAGCAGGGGCAGATGCATCTCCGTGGTGGTCTCCGGATTTTTACCCTCCCTGACAGGGAAATGAATGGAGGGCCATGGAAGGGCCGGAACTGGCACCCTCCTTGCCCAAGGTGACTCGAGGCCAGTGGCAGGATGGGGGCAGCAGCCAGAGCCCTGTTCCCCGCCCCATCTCCCAGCTACATCTCCATCCCCAGGAATTTCCTGAGTGTGGGGTGTGTATGAGCCCTGGTGGAAAATGGTATCCCTTAGCACCACATCACTGGATTCCGAGGCCCAGTTGTTGCGAGGGCAGTGTAGGGTGGGTGTGCAATGGAAAGAAGACTCGTGGTTGCCTCATGCCTCCCTAGCCCCCATCTCTGGGGCAGGACCACAGTCTATGGTAGGACCTAGGGAGCACGGAGGTGCTTACAGTCTACCTCTCTGTCCAGGGCAGAAGCGCAGCTGGGCTCAGCTCTGTCCTTCCCTCCCCCAGCTGGATATAAGCTGGACACTTAGTAAATTTGAGCTATTGGCTAATTTTATCCTGCTCCAGCTCAGCAAGAAACCCATGTTGAAGAGTACTTAGTTCTTGCAAGTGGCTCTTGCCCCCTGGAGGCCAGTTGTGGGGTGATGAAGAGAGAAATGCTGTGGTCTTGGTCCGAGAAGGGGCGTGGTGGTCCAAATGGGCTGAGGTCTACATGCTCAGGGCTGCTGGAGTCCAGAAGAGGAAAAAGTTTCTTGGTAATATTATAGTAGAAATTCCTCCTTGTGTTCTCTTTGTTTTCTCATCCTCTGTTCCTATCACTTCTGAAATTCATGGGTTCTAGCAGAGTGAAACCACAAAGCAGGTCCATAGAAAATATTGCTGAAATGACTTTAAAACCAGGCATGCAACTCTGCCTTTGGTGACCACTAGAGAGAGCTGAAAGGCAGGAATCTAAAAACTCTGGAGTCTCCTCTTCGTATCAGTTTATTAGAATTTCAGAACTTGTTTCCCGCTCTGGTTCAAACCAACGCCTACCCTATCTCGGTACTAGTTGTCAGACAACAGGATTTGTTGGGGGCATCTGTAACCCCTATCACCAGGCCTGCTCTGCTCCTATGATGTGGGAGGGAGCTGCTGGCTGCATCTTCAGATGTGAAAAGGCCCTGAGGAAAACATATGCTCATAAAAATTATGGGACTCCACAACTTTGAAATCTAATGATCCTGAGTGATCAAACACAGATTGGAGTTCTAGGACTACTGTGGGGAAGGATTAAAGGGCAAGCCACCTTGTGTGACAGAGCCTGGGGCCGGGCAGCAGGACAGAGTAATTAGTCTCAGTGAGAGGAGATAAGGAGGCTGCCATCCTAAGGATGTCTGCACTGAGTCAGGAGAGAACCCATCAATAGCCAAGAGCTTGGTGGTAAGCCAAGAGCTTAGTTTCCTCTCCCAAAGGAAACTAGTCCTTTCTTTGCCTCTCTTCTGCCCAATGTGTGGACTTTATTTGTGCCTCTTGGGTTTTTGAGGGTGAAAGGTCAGTAGATGGGACCAACTCTCCAAGGCCAAGGCTGCATGAAGGTCTGGAGTGCTTGGGAAGAGAGAACACCAAAATTATGTATCAGTTTGGAATGAGAGTAATCATGAAAAGATGGGGTATGCTAAAAGTCAGACTTGGCTCATCAGATTTTATTTTTGCTCAGAGCTGTTCTTGCTGACACTCTTATGGAAATGGTCCCACTACATAGTTGTTGAATGAAATGGGTAACTCAATTTCCCCTCCTTGGGTTAGTTTTCCTCATCTATAAAATGAGGGGTTTGGTCTGGACTGGAAGTTAATTACCATAGTTCAAGTCTCAACTTGCTCTGTCACTAATGAACTATGTGAACCTGTAGTCCTTTCCTATCTCTAGGCCTTAGTGTCCTCACTTCTATTTAATGCAGAGAATAGACCTGGGAGACTTGAAGTTTACTCCCAGCTTTGTCACATTGTATGTCTTTTCTGCTTCACAGTCAATGTCTCTGTTGCTGCCTGGCTGTGTAATCCAGGTATACCAGTCCCTTCAGCAGTAATAAGGGAGAGGAAAGGGGTCTTGAAATGGATTATTTCTAGGTTTTTGCTAATTTTCAACATTGCATATTTATAAGAAGGTGGTGGCTTTGGCAGGGCCTCTACTCCAACTCAGCCACTCACCATGTTTTCATTTTGTGAAGTAACCACTTTTCCACTTCAGAGCTCCCTTAAAGATCCAATCCTGAACAGTCCACCCTACTTCAAACCCCTATGGATCTCACAGAGAGTATAGACCCTGGCATAAATTTGATTTGAAATGAGATTTCAGTTCTGAAACCAAACTTCCTGCTGTTAGCCACCTTAAAACCATTTCACCCTTGTAGGCAACTTAGATACCAAAGCTAGATTTTTAGTTGTTTATTTTGTTCCAAACCTTTTGAAGATTTAATGTTCCAGGTCTCAAGCTCCCAAATTTTGTCCATTCTTCTAGACTTGACTATGGATTCATCCTACCCTAAGCATTAATACTCTGCTGCTTTCACCAACCAACATTCTCTCCATAAGCACACAAGCCCACACATGCACGTGCACATGTGTGGAAGAATTGACACCCTACCATGTTATGTGACACCTGATAAGGTAGATTTTGGACCTGTGAATGACTTTTCTTCATCTGGAGAGAAGTGAATGGTAGCCAGATTTTTAAGAGCTATTCACACCAGGTGCAACAAAGGAGGCCCTGTAGAACTTCTCACAAGTTATTTGGTGTTGGGAGGGGAAGGAGGAATGGAAGCAGGGACTTTGTTGATCCAACATTTTCAGTGGTCTCTCCTGGGAATTACAAGGCTCCTCCTATTCCACTGCTGTTTGAACTGATAGGATAGTAATTAAGCCCCTTCCTACCCACAGAGCCAAGAACCCAGTGTGTTTTCCTTTGAGTAATTGATAAGAGCTGAACTGGGACCAGTGGAGGGGGATCAAGACTTTAGCCTTCATTGAGGCCATCAGAAACCAACAATTCCCCAGCTGCCTATTTGTAATGCAAAAACTCATGGGTAGGGGTCACTGTCTTCTTTGGAGTCCCCAAAAGCAATCTCATCCTCCTGGCCCTGGCTTGAGGTGGCAAGTTACTATTAGCTCCAAGTGACAGTCAAAGATGCCTGGCAAGAAGGTGAGAAAATATTTAGGTAATAGGAATACAACAGACCAAGGCCCAGAATAGGGAGAAAGGGATGCAAAGAGGCTGAGTGAGGAGAGAGGTTGAGCTCCTAATGAGGTGAGATGTGAATGCTCCTCAGCAAAATTGTTGCCCAGAGTCTGGGTATAGGGAAGCATCGGGCACCTATTTTAGAGGGGTGAAGGTAGTCCAGAGTCAACCTTTCCTAGCAACTTTAATGCCCACTAATCAGAGTGGCCCAGTATGCACAGCATGAGGGACACATTGGTTGGTAAAGGCTAGCAAGGTTTCAATTTATTAAAGGAAACTGTCCAACCCTTTGTGTAGCTGCTGCCTCTACCTTTTGGGGATCCAGGTTAGGAATTAGATTTTTCCTGAAACAGTCCCTTCCCTGGCCTAGCCCAGGTGGAAATACAGATCTGTCATGAATAATGATAGGAGCGTTGGTACTTCAGCAGGTTGAGTTGCCTCTCCTCATACTGTGCCCTCTCCCTGTCATCAGTCCTTCAATGACTGCTGAGAGGAAAGGGATTGCTTCACATTTTGACAGATACAAGGATGGGGAGCTTTGGAGGGCCTGCAGGTTAAGCACTGGCCTGGGAAATCTATAAAAATCAGTGATGTTGTTTAAGGCCCCTTCCCTATCAATATGTGATATTCTTCCAGTCTATGATTATAGCAGCTTGACCCAAAAGGTGAGTTGTGGCTCAGCCTGTGATGAGTGTGACTATTAGGGAGGAGCTAGACCAAAGTAAGGCTGATTGGCTCAAGCTCTGAGTCCCTCCTTTCTTTAAGCACCTGTGTGTCTATGACAGTCATAAAAAGAAATAGAGAGGAAAGAAAAATGAGGAGGAAGTATAGGGGAAAGAAGGAGAAAGGGAAGAAGGAATCAGACTGTTAACCAACCAGATGATGGGGAGGCACACTTGTAAACTAACAGTACCCACAGTTCTTGGAAAGTCATAGACTCTGAGGCTAAATAAGGCTCATTGTTCCATTTTACTCTCTGCCCTTCCTCTAGTCCCCTTCACCAGCACCTTCTAAGGTCAGATGGCAAGAAGCTCCTCAGCACACAGAGGTTTGGGTCTTCCCACCAGGCTCCTGGGGATACAATAGCACCTTTGACAGTTGCTTCTAGTGGATGACTAACAGGCTTGGGCCAAGAGGTCCCATGCTCCCCATCCCCCAAGTGTTAGAAGATATAGGGAGAGGTTCCAAAAGTCAGGGGATAATCCCAAGCTTTCCTAGATCATTGAAAGAGAAGAACCCTGGCAAATTTAAAGGCATTCATGAAGAGAATTTGATTAATGAGTTTGGAACACCTGGAGTTTTAGCTCCAAAGGGATGGTCAGGTGGCTGAAATGCCGTGTGCACAGGTTTGGGAACAAGTGTGCTGGTGGCAAAAATGTAAATGCTGAGCAGGGTGGGGTGAAGGAAAGGGGTTGGAGAGGAGCACACAATCACAAGGAAGAGGCATTAGATTGGTTCCTCGGGGGTCGGGGAGCCTGGCAGCAGCTCCCCACTGGGGTCTGGGTCAGGGGCCAACATCTTGTCCTTGCTGGAATCCCTTTGCTCTTCCTTGAACATCCTTTGATGCATCAGAGGGACAAAGAAGAGGATTACAGCTCCAATTATTGGGGGCACACCAGCAAAGTAGAAGGCCACATGGTAGTCCCCAAAACAGTTTCGGAGGAGGCCTGAAACAGTTAAGAGAGAAAAATCAAGATCAGCTTTGCCCTACTGCCCAAAGGTGTTCTCTATCTCTTCTAGAGGCCATTATGATACATATCCAGAGAATTTTGACCTGAATTACCTTGACCCAAGGGATACTTCTACTTGTAAGAAATTAACCTCTATTACAAAAGCAGGTGACTCCTCTTAGGTACTGGAGCTACAGGTCCTTGAGGCTAAGGCTCATTATGAAAGAAGCTAATGAAACGTATCTTAAAGTTCTCCATATGTGACTTTCATGAAGCTACAGCTAACTTCTAGTCACTCCTAGGTATGGAGTTAATTTAAAAGAGGAAAGCTAATTTAAAAGAACTCCACAGAATATGGTCAAGCCTTGTCTTGGTTCACAGTGATACAACCTCCCATCCCCAACTTGGGCTAGAGTGTTCTTGTGGAACAATTCAGCCAAGTTCCTATTTGTCCTTTCTATTAAGTTTCCTTTTGCCCAAAGAGGAAGCTCTATACGTATCCTTCCTTCAAGTTGCAGATATGGTTGGTCCCTCTGGGTTCCTCTAAGTTATGAATACTATGGATGTGTTTGGCATGGAATGCTAGGCCTCTTCTGCTCACCTTCAGAAGCTAATGTGAGCCACCACATAGGAGGAATAAGCCCAGAAACACTACTGGGATCAGGGGCTGGGTAGAGGCTTCCCTCGCCCAGTGGGCAGTATGGCTGTGGCACAAAGGCCTGAGTGGAAGCTTTGCCACTGTTACACAGCATGACCAGTGACCTTAAGATACCTTGCACAGAATTTGTGTTCAAGGAATATTTGTTGAGTTAGCCCAGTTGGCCAGCCTAGGAAAAGCTAGCCCATTCATTAATATTTTCCATAAATCTGAAAGAAAGGAAATAAAGTTCTTTTTCCATTGGTTTTCCTTGTTTCCTATGTTTCCTGGGGTACCAACAATGTCATTCTTAGAGAGTGGAGAAACTGGGAGTTATGAAAGATAGAAAGCCAATACTTTGCTTGCTGCCTTCTGGAAGTGACCCTCACTAGCCCAGTCCTGGGATGCTACCTTAATAAAATATCTTCTATAGGCTCAGTTTAGAAGAGGAGAGGGGGGTCTTTAAGTCCTGATAAAACCAGGGCCCACCTTCTCTTTTCTTCCTGCCTAGCTACCTTGCAAATAATTACTTGCCTGTGAAGAAAAAGGAGGATACTAGATCAATAGAATGGTCAAGAAGGCCAAACCCATTTCTCTCTCTACCCTCTTGGAAACATGCATGCTGTCTACAATATAACTCCACTGAAACATATATACAGCCATGAAAAGCTTATTACCCCAAATGAATTAATGCACATATACTGTGCTTAGTCTCTTTCACCAATAGTGGTATGGGGTTTCATGCACTCTGACAAGGCTGCTAAAACAGAGACTAAGAGGAAGGGGAACTTTAAGTAGAAGTATTCAGGAAAGCGAGGACCCAGGGAAGACAGGCCTCCCCAACTCATACCCTCCTTGTAATATCAGCCTCACCTGCAATGGGGGGCCCAGCAATCATTGGCAGGGCCATCATGCCCAGGAGGTAGCCAATGGCCTGCGAGGCCTGCATTGGGCCCACCAGTTCAAATGCAATGGGGGCCATGATGGTGATGAAGAAGCCATCGCAAAGGCCCAGGAAGAGGCAGACAACGATGAGGCCTCCGAAGCCCCTGCACAGGGGAATCATCATGGACATCAGGCCCAAGAGCAGGAAGGAGATGACCTAGAGGAGCAAGGGCCTGAGGTCGGTCATGTTATGCTTGCCAGTTAAGACCACATAGCAAATCACACCTTTTTCAGAGCTTCATTCCTACCATTTATAAAATGGGACAGCAGAGTGTCAACAGAGAGAGCAGTTGGACTAAATAGTTACTTATGCCCTTTCTAAGTCCTACATTAAAAGATTCAAAGTTTTCAAGAGAGCTCCTATTTAACTGCAAGTCTGTTGTTGGTGTCAATATGGTTGTTAGGTTCATCAGTTGCCCCAGCTTCTTCTCTAGTAGATTCATGGACAACTGTAAGATAAAACTAGACCTACCTATCAATATACAAGCCATAATGGTTGGCAATTAAGAGTAAGTACCATTATATAACACAAAGGACCCAATTAACTGATTTTATTCTCCTTTAATTACTATCTATTATATCTAGCTGCCACTTAACATCCTCAATGAGGCTCTGCCAAACAAGGTTTGGAAATTAAAAATATTGGAACTGATAATCAGCCCCCAACAATTGGCTCAAAGTGAGGTTGATCTTCAGGTTGTCAGTATTTGCTTTCCAATAGACTGTCCAGGGACTTGACACCAGACACATGTACCAGTCTTCTCCAAAAGTAGGAACCACAAGGTCTAGTGGATGGCACTTCAGAATACTTGAAGCTATGTATACACTCCTTTCCTCTCCCAGTCCAGTACCCAGGTAGAAAGAAGGGGAGCAAAATCCTGTGATGGAGTATCTTGAGTAACTCAACAGAAAGAAGTTTATATATTGTCTTGTGCTCTTAACCTGAGATAACAGCAGAATGAGTTTGGACAAGTCACTTTACCTTTCTGGGCCTCAGTTCCTCATTTATGAAATGGGGGGGTTGATTGTTTCAGCTACAATGCTCTAAAATTGTTTGATATTACTCTAAGTGATAAAGTGGGTCAAGTAAGTGGAAAAGGAGAGAGAGGTGGATGGATAGAGGAAGTGGTCAGCAGAAGCACTGGCCCTAAGCCTAGTCCTGCTTCTGACTATCTAATGCCTCTGCCTCCATTGGAACTCCATCTGCACAATAGAAAGCAAAAGCTGCTCAGACCCTACCTCTCTCCTAGGGACTGTGGTGACAACTGAGCTATATTGGCTAGGCAAGGCTACTTACTGCCTCTCATCAAGGTAAAGTCTAGGCCCAGTACTAGTTTACCCTGATTTTCACTAACCTTTGGCATCTTGGAGCTGCTGATACTTACAGGAAAGACATGCAGGGGTGTCATGTAGAAGAGGCTGGAAAAGCCACACATACTACCATGTAAAAATATACCCAGATAAGTCACTTGGTAATACTTGCACAGGAATTCAAAATTTCATAACTGGCTTATCTTAATTATAGGCTTTTGGTTTGACCTTGGTCAAGTTTTTTTTTTTTTTTTAATCATCTCTGGGACTTGGCTTTGCCTTCCATCACTTAAAGTGGAATATGAAAAGGGCATAACATAGGAGTTCAGCTCTGCCACTACTGTCTGAGTCTTTTCCTCAGTTTCTCCATCAGTATGAGAGATTGGACTGGATGAATCATAAGGGCACCCCTAGCTCTGACAAAGCATATTAACCAGTTCTGGCAAACCTAACACAGAGTTAAATACAACAGGAAACCTTGTCTAGGACATCTGATGGTATTTAGGAAAAGACTTGGGTCTGTCAGAAGACAAAGATATCCCTGCTGTGAGTGTAATTAGGGCCCTTTGAAAATGATTTTAGGGCTTCCTCAGGAGAGTCAGAACTCGACCATTTCCTGATGGTGATAACATGTTTTCTGGGACTGCCATCACCCCTCAACAAGGTTTCACACTTAGGCATCTTCTAGTAAACCCAGCTACAGGATCAAAAAGCATGAACCACATCATAAAGGCAATATTGCTATAGACAAAGATAGAAAGCTTGAGCAGTAGTCTGTATTCCAACCAGACCAGAGCCCAGTTCACACAGAAAGTGGCCTCTTGAACATCCATGAGGCTACTTGCCACAATATGAGTCTATTTGTGTCACTGTCAGAAGGATTAAAAATTTGCATGGCTGTAACATTTTTTTGACTTCTCAAAGCTGGGTCACACCTAGATTTTCTTAAATCCTCACCTGTGAGGTGAGATAGGAAAAACAATAATTATTCTCATTGCACAAATGAAGAAAGTGAGGCTTGGAGAAGGGGAGTCATCTGGCCTATTCTGGTACTTTTTTTGTGTGTCAATCAAGAGGATGGCATTCAGGCCCTGGCTGGGTAGCTCGGTTGGTTACAGCATCATCCTGATACACCAAGGTTGCGCGTTCGATCCCCAGTCAGGGCACATACAAGAATCAACCAATGAATAAATAAGTGGAATAACAAATCTCTCTATCTCTTTCTCTCTCTCTCTAAAAGTCAATCAATAAATAAAAAAAGGAAGATGACATTTAACAGCTAGGGCTTGGTGCCAAGTATCTCTGGAAGTATAAGAGGTGATGGGCCTGTGCCTAACCTAGAGGAGAGAGACACAGATGCCCAAGATCCTCCAAGAGAGTGTAGGGTAGCTATGAGATCACTCCTCACTGGGGGCAACATCTAACTCCGGGCCTCACTTTCCCTCTTTCAGATGAGAGAACCATTATTAATAAATGTTTCTTTAAAAATGTTCTTTGAGGTTCCATTTATATTGTTCTCCATCTTGATGAAAGAGTCAGAACAAGGATGATTGTATTCATTTGAAAGCAAGGGAAACTGAGGGTCAGATAATTTTATTGACTTTCCCATGTTGTACAACAAGCTGGTGTCAGAGCTGAGGCCCAGGGTACAGCAATGACCCAACCTACCATTTTATCCTAAAAAGTGGGGATAGCCTAATATCTGTGGCAAAGTGTTATACCCCACAATGGATAGGGTGGCCACACTCACCTGCAAGTAGATCTTCTTAAGTCCAGGAATGGAGTCACTGACACGGCCTGATACAAGGCGCCCGAGGCCTGAGGTAGCCCCAATACACACCAAGAGCACCCAGGTCTGCTTGATTTCCAAGAACTCCTCTTCCACATACTTCATCTGAAAAGCATATCACAGACCCCCCAGGACAGGAGAAAGAAGAGGAGCTGACTGATTAACTGTTGGCATATCCAGAACCCTCAACTGCTTACTTGTCTGGACCATGACAAGAACTTCCTTCCTTCTAGCCCCAGCTCTGGGGCAAATTCCTTGGCTGCTTCTAAGAGCTTAAAAGGCTGCATATCCCCTGGCTCTCTAGATTCTGGGCTTTTTGAACAATAGCTGAGGGGAGTGGGTATCTCCAGGTCCTGGAAGGACAGAATACAGCCTTAACAACTGAGAAAATCAATGGTTCTTCTACAACCTCCCCATTCCCTGACCCAGAACTGACAGACCTGGGAAACAGTAGTCACCAGGGGAGAAAGATCCACCAACTTTCGAGTAACACTTCTAAAAGTGTGTTTTAAGAAACATGAGGTCTATGGAAGATAACTGGACTACAAGTGACAGTTCTTTGACCATGTAAGTTGGGTGGATGCTGGTTAAACAAAGCTGAAGGATTTATTTACTGCTGGTATTTTTGGTACCCTTAAAAGATTGCTATACAATACGAAGCTGAATAGATCTAATATACGTTATTCCTTAACAAAATTATTTGACCACAAAGACCAGCATTCCATAGAACACACTTTTAGAAAATCCTATCCTTGAGTCATCTGGGCCAGTCTCCTGAATTCTAGTGATGCTTATCTTCTCCTGAAAATCTATCTCGACTTATCTGTGGGAGAAACCACAGGCATGGACCTTCCTCTAAGGAATTTCCCCTATTTCCCATTGAGATCTTCCCTCAACCTGTGCTCTTTTCCACTCTGAGTCTCTCCAACTACTGATTGTCTTTTTTCCCCAAAGGTCTCAGTTCTTCCCTTTCAATGTCCTTCACCCCTACCCTCTGCACTTCAGGCAGGTTAAGGGCAGATTCTTGGGACAAAATAGGGTAGATCCACCCTGGTATTCCTCACCAGGTGTACATAGGGAACGAAGTAGCCAAGGGCAGCAGCAGCAATCCCAAAGGCCCAGATGCGGTAGGTACGTTGGCGGAACACTCGCATGTTGAAGTACTTCCTGAGTTGAGCCAGAAAGCATTGGCACAGGGTGTGGACACCTCTCTTGCTTGGGGTGTCTTGAGAGCTGGGCAGGAGGGGCCGGTAGGTGAGGGAAAGCAGCGTAAGAATAAACATGAAGGTACTCAGCACCTGGAAGGTTTGGGCAAGCTTTATCTTAGCCCCCAACATTTTGATGAGAAGGGGGAAGGATATGGAGAAGATGCTACTCCCAGCAGACACTACACCATTGGCCAGACCCAGGCGACGTTGGAAGTAGTGGCCCAGGATGACGAGAGATGGCTGAAAGGCGAAGGAACAGCCACAACCAAAGAGAATCCCATAGGTGAAGTAACGCAGGCTTAGTGAGCTGTGGGAGAAACACCAAGAGCTATCCTCAGTAGCCTGACCAGCAAATCCACCTGCCCCTTTCCCTTCACCCTCCTGAGACCTGCATGCCCCCACCATTAACCCACAGCCCCACTTAACACTGACCCTCAGAACAGACAAAGGACAGGACCTTCTGGTCCTCGTTTTGCAGGTGGGGAGACAGACGTTCAGAGAAGTAAAGTAATTTACCCAAAGTAGCATAATGGGGTCAGAAAAGCTTGGATTTGACTCCAGATCTGTGTGATTCTATTTTTAGTCATAGCACCAATCAAAGATGATTGTTCAAAACAAAGTCAGAACCAGCCTATGCAAAGGCTGGATGATGGGGCTATAAGGAATGTTAGGGACTTAAAACAGTTTTACCTACTGCTCACCTAGACAGCGTGGTAGGCTGGTAGCCAAAGCTTAATCCAAAGTAACAACAAAGGTCTGTAAGGACCCAAGATCCTGGAAGGTTGAGACCCTCCATAGGACCCTTCAGTGTCTTTCTCCATGCTCAGAGCCCTTAATATTTCAGAGAATAGCTGGTGGCCTCCTGAGAGACAGCCCATCCCCAACTCTGCCCAAAGTCTGAATATCCCAAGACCCTTTACTCCAGGCCCTAGATGATCTGCATGGGGATCCTGAGGTAAAAAAAAGTCCCTTTAATTTTCAGAGCCTGGCTCCTGTTTCTAGACATAGTATGGATTAGCTTCCCAGAGTAGCCTGGCTGTTTGATGGGAAATGGAGCCTCAAAAAAGTTATGGGTCTCACAAAGTAAGACACGTTCTGACTTAAAATTCTTAAGCCCTGTGATGGTCATAAGCTTCTGTCAGCAGGGAAAAGGCCATGTGAAGTTTAGCTTGGCTAGCTATCTGTCCCCCCCCCCCCCCCCCCGCAAATATTGGCACAACCTAGTGAGGAATCTTGTCAGTTTTTTTAGCCTCCACATATTGTACAATAGTTTTTATCTGACAATTTAATTACCTAATACGGTATTCTCCATGGTCATGACATCCCCATGGATGTCAATCCTTATACTAAAGGACTGTGCCTATGCTGTAGAGATGATGTGTTAGCATGCATGATTCCAACCACAGCTATTATTACCAATGCTTTCCATCTGTTTGCACTCACCAGATATGAACAAGGGCTTTGATTTTAAAAGGGTTGCCTCCACTTGGAATATATAGCTAAGCCAACTGATCCTCTTTTGTCATATTCCTTGAGTCCTGCTTCCAGGAGATTCTAGGGACTCATTGGGATGCTCTGGGCCAGGGGTCTTGTCTAAGGGACAGGCGTTAGACCTTCAGAGTGAAGGACAATGGGGGCAAAGCATGAGGTTCAGTCCAGGATGCTATGTGATAAATCTATTTCTAGCTGTGCCCAAGGCAGGAGGCCCTAAATAAGCTTGCCAAGTCCTCCCCAGCCCTGCCTGCATTCCTCTCCACCTCACACCATCCAAAGGAACTCAGAGCCCTAATTCAGACAACAGGAAGAATGACTTGGAGCCCTAGCCACAAACAGAACCATTTTTCCACTGGATATGAAACCATCCAGAATATTTCTTGGCTATGAAGATGTTCTTACAGAAAAGGCAAAGGGGTTGGGGGAGGGGCTTAGGGGCTGGAGAACAAAATGCCTACTCCAATGTGCCTAAAGAAGAGTGCCAGAAGAAAACACATCTGAGCTCCTTCCCCTTCTGTAACAGCTTATGTGAATTGGAAGGGAAATGGGATCCGTATGTTGCTAATTTATTTACACTTTGCTATGCTCAGCCTTAAAAAACAGGCCTCTGTTGTGTAGTGCTGAGACTGGAGCTGCTTCTGAGGCCTTAGCTCTTCCTCACAAGGAGCCAAACACCAGCTTGTTGAGGGCAAATGAGGCCAACCACTAGAGCGGTTCCAAAAGGGATTGGAGCTGCCTCTCTGGGAGGGATGAGCAGGTTCCAGGTAGGACATGATTTTCCCCTCTGAACTAGATGGGATGGAGCCAAGAAACCATTGCAGGACAGATCCAAGCTCTGCTGCAGGGTAGGCTGGACAGCCAGAAATGCTTAAGTCATAAAGCTGGCTCATCCTCAAAGGGCCCAATTGTGGCAGAACAGGATTATCATTCTTTGATGTGAGTGGAACTCTAGGCCTAGAGAACATAACCATGATCCTACTCTGGGGAGCCAAGCTCAGAAAGCAAATCTCTAAGTTAACTGTATTTTTAGGACAGCATCTTCCTACACAAGCTCAGCAGATTGCAAGTAGGAGGTACAATAACTTCCAAAGTGGCTTTGGCAGAAAGTTGATGAAATTCTTTAGGAATCCCATATTTCTCAGTCTGTGGTGGAGGGTTTTCACTTCTCCTCTCAATTACAGATATGCTTCTGCAGGGCTGGTAGAAAGGAAATAGAAAATGAACCTGTAGCTTGCTCCTTGACTGACACTACTAAGTTCTGCCAATGGAACCAGTGGGACAAAATTTTACTCTAACTTCAGCCTAGCTGGGTAGCTGGGTGCTGGGTTTGTACCTCATTGGAGGATGCTGCTAAATATTCATTTTTATGTCTAAGACATGAATCTTATCTGTTCCAAACTATCTATGCATTTGCAGCCAAAATATCTTGAAAGGGGCCAGAAATGCTAAACAGTCTTGGGCTCAACTGACCTCTTTTTCAGTATATGATTCCCTCAGGAATCCTATAATGATAGGTGTCCACATGAGCTTTCTCTAAAAGCTCATTCACAAGAAGGCTGATGAGGTCGTGAGATGTGTGGTACACTGAAGAAGAATAAAATGGAAGAGCTGGAAGAGACGTGAAAACACCATCTGGTCTAATCCTCTCATGTTACAGATATAGAAATTGAGGCCCAGAGAGAGGAATGGTACTCATCAATTGTTCCATAGCCATTCAGTGGCCAAAACCGGACATGGGCCCACCTGTATGAACTCCCAAACTTAGACTACTCCCACCACTTTCGAACTCTTGGGTCCTCTTTGGGGATATTCCCTATCAGTGGGCACAGGGGACCCTACCTAGATGAGGCCTATTAGACAATAAGGACCCAACATGGAAAGGACCATAGGATAGTCTGCAATGAGAAAAATGTCCCTAATTGAAGTCCAGAGAGAAGCCAGCCCTTAGGCTTGGGCAATTGTCCAGCAACTCCTAATCTTACCTGGTGAAAGAGCTGGTATGGAGGCCAATGAAAGCGACGGCAGCCCCTGCAGTTGCTGTGATTCGGCAGCCCAAACGATCAGTAAATATACTCACAATGGGAGAACAGAAGAAGATCATGCCCATTGAGAGGGCTCCTACCCATGCTGCAGAAAAAACAAGTACAAAGATACCTTAGCTTAATGTGGTACCTGGTGGTATGACTGGTATCTCAAGTCTTCTTCCCTGACCTTACACAGGGAGCATTGCATTGGCCTTCACTTCAAGCCAGCCACTCCCTAGTGGCCAGAGAGATTAGTGATTTTCAAAGTACCTATAGCAAGGCAATGTGAGAACTAAGAGTCTAGTTTATAAATACACCCAGAACTTCAGAGCTGGGGCGGGGCTTAAAGATCTATGATGAAACATAACTAGCCACCACACAGTTGTATATTTCTCAGCCTCTTTAGCAGTTTAGCTGTTTAGCATGATCATGTGACTGAATTCTGACCAATAGAATGTGGGAATGACTGAATTCTGACCAATAGAATTCTGACCAATACAAGTTATACACACCACTTCCAGGCCTGAACCATAAAAAAGTCCCATCAGGTTTTTGCTTTCTGGTAGGCTACAACTGCAGAGTGGGTCCTTGAATAACTATGTTGAGCAAACTTCTTCCTCCCTCTCCAATATGGAATCCCTGCACTGAATGTTTCATAAGAAAAAGATAAATTTCTTGTCCTTTAAGCCACTAAGTGTTTTTGATTATTGTAACCACTTTTTAATTTTTTATAGAATTTATTAGGGTTGACAGTGGTTAATAAAATTATTTAGGTTTCAACTGTACAATCCCATAATACATCATCTGTATATTGTATTATATGTTCACTACCCCAAATCAAGTCTCCTTCCATCACCATTTATCTCCATTTATTGTCTTCTACCTCCTGCCACCCCTCTTTCCCTCTGGTAATCACCATACTGTTGTCTGTGTCTATGAGTTTGTTTTTCTTTGTTTAATCCCATCACCTTTTTCACCTAACCCCTTAATCCCCTATCCTTTGACAGCAGTCAGTCTATTCTCTGTATCTATGAGTCTGTTTCTATTTTGTTTATTAGTTTATTTTGTTCATTAGACTCTACATATGAGTGAAATCATATGGTACTTGTCTTTCTCTGATTGGCTTATTTTGTTTAGAATAATACTCTCCAGGTCTAACCATACTGTCTCAAAGGGTAAGCTTTCCTTCTTTTTATGGCCAAGCAGTATTCCATTGTGTAGCTGTACCACAGCTTTTTTATCCACTCAGTTTTTAATTACCATTTGTTACAGCAGTTAAAGCAACAAAAACTAAAACAAAGATATACCTCCACTACCATTTTACTGATAAAGAAACAGGTCCAGTAATATGAATGGACTTACCAAAGATCACACAGCAAGTTAGTGGCGGAGTTGATACCCAAACCCAACTCTTTTTATTTCTAGTCCAAAGTTAATTGTGTTATTACACTGAGTGGCCAGATTATTATGATCTCTGAACGCATAATAATCTGGCCACTCAGTATATTTGTATCTCAAATGGATACCAAAGGTATTCTAGACTTTTGCTGGAGATCAACCACCTATTTGCCCTGAGCTTTCTATCAGCCAGTGCAAAGGGGAAAACTGATCAGGTGCACGATTTATAGTATCTTTGATATCAAAGAAATGAGGTACTTAAGAGAAGTACACTGAGTGGCCAGATTATTATGCGTTCAGAGATCATAATAATCTGGCCACTCAGTGTATATATCTTATATTGGGTTTATCGTTCACTGGATGTGTGCAAGTAGAGGCTAGATATAAAACAAGGGATTCAAGCATTGGGGTAATATTTGGACTTTCCAACATTTTAGGCTCTTCCAGGGTTGCTAAGCCAGATCTATCACCTTTGGCACTCGGCTACTTCACTTCAGCTCCAAGAAGCATGGGCATTAACTAAGCCTTCAAGAGGTAAAGCTCATCTTGGTCACTGTAACAAAGTCCTGTGAAGATGCTAAGACTAAGGAGCATGGAAGACCACAAACATAAGACAGGTTCTGGAGCCACCCAAAGATTTCTAAGGACACTGTGCAAGAGAGTCATGTAACCATCATGCTGAAATCCTTCATTGGAGCCCATGTTGGGCAACTTCCTGGCTCTGAACTTAAATAAGAATGAGTTTATTCTGTTTATAAAGACTCTTAAGTATCTGTAACAATGTTCACCAGGGAGAAAGAAATTTGTCCTTTTGCTTATATTCATATAGCCCATTTCACCTTGATCAACCCTCAGAAAGAAAGCCCAAGGGTTTTTGTTTGTTTGAAGGCTATTATTAAGTTCCATCTGGACCTCTCTTTTCTAGGCTAAATAATCTTAGTTCCCTTAACTTTTCTTCTTAGCCTGAATTTCTAACTCTGTAATTACTTTCAGAACTCTCCTCTGAACACATTTAAAGTCTATATCATCATCATAAAAAAGCATCTTTGCCCTAGCTGGTTTGGCTCAGTGGATAGAGCATCAGCCTGTGGACTGAAAGGCCCCGGGTTTGATCCCAGTCAAGGGCACATGCCCGGGTTGTGGGCTCAATCTCCAGTAAGGGGTGTGCAGGAGGCAGCCAATCAATGATTTTCTCTCATCATTGATGTTTCTCTCTCTCCCCTCTCCCTTCCTCTCTGAAATCAAGAAAAATATACACTGAGTGGCCAGATTATTATGATCTTTCACTCAGTGTATATCCTATATAATAAAAGGCTAATATGCAAATTTTCTCCTTGACCAGGAGTTCGACCAGCAGGCAGGCCAGCCAACCGCCCATGTCCCCTCCCCCTGGCCAGGCTGGCTGGACCCCACCCATGCACGAATTCATGCACTGGGCCTCTAAAATATATATATATATATATATATATATATATATATATATATATATATATATATATATAATCTCTCCTATCTAATAAAAGAAAAACATGCAAATTAACCATATCTCCACTATGCCCACAAGCCACGCCCACCAGCCAATCAGGAGCGAGTATGCAAATTAACCCAACCAAGATGGTGGCAGCCACAGAGCTGGAGCAAGCAGGAGGCTTGGGTTTCCTCCAGCGATGGAGGAAGCCAAGCTTTCTGCCTGCCCTGGCCTCCACTCAAGGCTACAAAGTTTCAATTATAGAAGATAAATAAATCCCAGATACCTGCTTTCAGCCTATGCTTGTGTCACCAGGGGGCGTGGCCAGCCTGCAAACCACCACAGGCCCTTCACCCAGGCTGCCCCACGCCCTCAGGGAACCCCCACCCTGATCCAGGACACCCTTCAGGGCAAACCAGCCAGCCCCACCTGTACACCAGGCCTCTATCCTATCTAATAAAAGAGTAATATTCAAATTGACTGTCACTCCGACACACAAGATGGCTGCCCCCATGTGGTCAAAGATGGCTGCCTCCATGTGAACACAAGATGGCTGTCACAAGATGGCCATCAGGGGAGGGCATTTGGGAGGGAGGAGGTCTGCAAGGGAGGGCAGTTGTGGGTGATCAGGCCAGCAGGGGAGGGCAGTTGGGAGGGACCAGGCCTGCAAGGGAGGGCAGTTGGGGGTGATCAAGCCTGCAGGGAAGGGCAGTTGTGGGGGGACCCAGGCCTGCAAGGGAGAGCAGTTGGGGGGGACCAGGCCTGCAGGGGAGGGCAGTTGAGGGGGACCAGGCCTGCAGGACAGGGCAGTTAGGGGTGACCAGGTCGGCAGGGGAGGGCAGTTGGGGGGACCAGACCAGCAGGGGAGAGCAGTTAGGGGCAATGCGACTGGCAGGGGAGGGCAGTTAGGGGTGACCAGGCCAGCAGGGGAGGGCAGTTAAGGGCAATCGGGCTGGCAGGGGAGCAGTTAGGCATCAATCAGACTGGCAGGGGAGTGGTTTGAGGGTGATCAGGCTGGCAGGCACAAGCAGTTAGAGGCAATCAGGAAGGCAGGCAGGTGAGCAGTTGTGAGCCAGCAGTCCTGGGTTGTGAGAGGGATGTCCCAGATTGGAGAGGGTGCAGGCTGGGCTGAGGGACACACACCCCCATGCACGAATTTCATGCACTGGGCCTCTAGTGTGTGTGTATGTGTATATATATATATATATATATATATATATATATATATACACATACACACACACACTGAGTGGGTCAGATTATTATGCATTCAGAGGTCATAATAATCTGGCCACTCAGTGTATATATATTTAAAAAGCATCATTGAGTATCACCTGAGCAGTGCACCAGGCCAGCTTCTGGCTCTCTTCAATTGTGGAGGTTCAAGTGCTCCAGAGAAGTGCAATCTGGGTGAGATCAGAGCTAGCCCACTGCCTGTGTCACTTACTTCAGTGCCTAAAAGCTTGTTCAGATACCCAATGGGAAAATTTGCTTTGCTGGGGTGCCATCTTGAGCCATAACTGCCTGGTTCCCAAAGTACTGTCCTGGGACAGCAGGGAGACCTGAACTCTCATCACAAATTTACTTCTTACCTTGCAATTTTACCTTTCATCAGCCATGGGGCTTTTAGAAAGTCACACAGCACTTCTCAAGTCTTATCATCTGTAAAATGGGGATTAAAATTCCTGATGGGCCTTCCTCAAAGATTTTTTAATGATCAGCACATGTAGTCATATGTATGAGAGCTTTGTAAATAGTAATAATAACATCATATACAAAATTAATGCAAATGGATCACAGACTTAAATGTAAAACTTAAAACTAAAAACCTTCTAAAAGAAAGTATAGGAGAAAATCTTTCTGATCTTTAGTTATGCAAAAATTTCATAGATATTTACAAAAGTAATATTTATAAAAGAAAAAATTGATACATTAGACTTCAAAATTCGAAACTTCCGCTCTTCAAAAAAACGGTTATGAAAATGAAAAGACAAGCCACAGACTGGGAAAAATATTTACAACACAAACATCTGATAAAAGACTGGTATTCAGAATCCAACTGTGAATTGACTCTCACAACTCAATAAGAAAAAAAACAATCCAATTTAAAATGGGCAAAATATTTGAACTGACATTACCACGAACACACAAAGACACACAATATGAGTGGCAATTAAGCATATGAAAATATCCTCAATGTCATTAATAATTCAAGAAATGCATATTAAAATAACAATGGGATTCCACCTACAACCTGCTAAAAGGGCTCTTTAAGAATAGGCAATACCTAGTACTAGTGAGGATGCAGAGGAACTGGAAATCTCATACACTGCTGATGGAAATGCAAAATGTTATACTTACTTTGGAAAACAGTTTGGCAGCTTCTTATAAAGTTAAACATACAATTACCATATGACCCTGAAATCCCAGTCCTAGGTATTTACCCAAGATAAACAAAAACTTTGTTCACACTAAAACCTGTACCTAGATGTTCATAGCAGCTTTTTCTTCCATAACAGCCAAACCTGGTAATAACTCAAAATATACTTTAACTTGTGAATGGATAAACAAGTGGATATACATTATTACAATGGAATATAACTCTATAATACACAAGAATGAACTATTGTTATAGGCAACAACCTGGACAACTTTCAAAGGCATTATGCCAAGTGAAAGAAGCAGACACAAATTCTAGAAAAGGCAAAACTGTGGGACAGATAATGGGTGCCAGGAGGAAGGTTTGGGGAGAGGATTCATTACAGAGGTGCATAAGGGAACTTTTTAGAGTGATGAAATGTTGTATACCTTAAATGTAGTGGTGCTATTCATGTGTCAAAATTCATAGAACTGAGCATATTAAAAAAGTGAATATTACTGCATGTAATATTCCATAAATCTGTTGTTATAAAAATCTCTTCCTGTAGCAAGGCAGGAAATGCCAGTGAGAGATCTCATTTTTGATGCATGTGTTTTTATTCTGGCTGGATTTAAAAAAAATAGTTCAAGTTCATTATCAAATAAGTAAAAAATATTTAAATTCAATAAATTATCTTACTGACATTTCATCAACTAGAACTCACCATTATTTGGTCCTTCTGAATACAACAAAATACAATGCAATGAAAACTGATAATTGGGGTTGAAGGTATTTTTTGTACAAAGAAAGTTGAAATTATATTTGGTGTAGCATTTTTTGTTAATGGCATGTATCCATCATTATGGCACCATAAAGAATATTTTCACTGCCCTAAGAATCCTATGCTTCACCTATTCACCCTCTCCTCCACCCCACTTCTGACAACCATTTATCTTCTTATTGTTTCCATAGTTTTGCCTTTCCCAGAATTTATATAGTTGGAATTACAGAATGTGGAGCTTTTTCAGATTGGCTTCTTTCATCTTTTAATATGCATTTAAGGTTCCCATATGTGTTTTCTTGGTTTGATAGCTCATTTTTTAGCACTGAATAATATTCCATTATCTGGGTGTACCACTATTTATTGATTGATTCAGCTACTGAAAGACATCTTGGTTGCTTCCATGTTTTGACAATTATGAATAAATCTACTATAAATATCTGTGTGCAAATCCTTGTATGAATATAATTTTTTCACTCACTTGGTTAAATACCAAGAGGCAAAATTGCTAGATTGTATATTTAGTTTTCTAAGAAACTGCCAAACTGTCTTTCAAAGTGGCTGTACCAGGGGTCCTCAAACTTTTTAAACAGGGGGCCAGTTCACTGTCCCTCAGACCATTGGAGGGACGGACTATAGTTTAAAAAAAAAACTATGAACAAATTCCTATGCACACTGCACATATCTTATTTTGAAGTAAAAAAACAAAATGGCAAAAACACCCGCATTTGGCCCACGGGCCATAGTTTGAGGACGCCTGGGCTGTATCATCTTGCATTCCCTTTAGCAGTGAATGAGAGTTCCTGTTGTCCCACATCCTCATCAGCAATTGGTGTTGTCAGTGTTCTGGATTTTGGCCATGCTAATAGGCCAATATAGGTACATAGTGGTTATCTCATTGTTTTCATTTGCATTTCCCTGGTGATATATTATGATGAGTATCTTTTCATATGCTTATTTGTCATCTGTATACTTTCTTTGATGAGGTGTCTGTTAAGGTCCTTGGGCCATTGTTAAACTGTGTTGTTCATTTTCTTATTGTGAAGTTTTAAAAGTTCTTTGTATATTTTAGATAAGTCTTTTATCAGATATGTCTTTTGCAAATATTTCCCCAGTCTGTGGCCTATCATCTCATTCTCTTCACATTGTCTGTTGCAGAGAAGTTTTTAGTTTTAATTAAGTCCACCTTATCAAGTATTTCTTTCATGAGTCATGCCTTTGGCATTGTATCTAAAGAGTCATCAACAAGGTTATCTAGGTTTTCTTCCGTTATTGTCTAGAATGTTTATAGTTTTGTGTTTTACATTTAGGTCTGTGATCCATTCTGAGATAATTTAAAACTTTAAATAGTTGGTACACAATATTATATTGATTATGTTAGTTTCAGGTGTATAATATAGTGATTAGACATTCTTATACCTTAAAATGTGATGTCAGCCCACTAATTCTAGTCACTGTGCAAACTTATTGACTATATTCCCCTTCCCCTTTTTATCCACCCCCCAACCCCCTCTCTTCTGGTAACCATCACTTTGTTCTCTGTTTCTATGAGTCTGTTGTTCGTTCGTTTGTTTGTTCATTTGTTTTGTTGTTTTAGATTCCACATGTAAGTGAAACCATATCGTGCTTGTCTTTTTCTGCCTGCTGACACATTTCACTTAACATAATACCCTCTAGAGCCATCCATGTTGCCGCAAATGGCAAGATTTCATTCTTTTGCATTGTTGTATAATATATAATCTCACAACTTCTTTATCCATTAATCTATGCATTGACATTTAGGATTTTGAGTTATTTTTTTACTGTCTAAAGTTTTACATATGTCTTCTTTTACCCTAATTGACTACCCCCCAGCTATTCCCACCCTGGGAAAGCCCTCACTGACCCAGTGTCTGTGTCCATTGGTTATGCTAATATGCATGCATACAAGTCTTTCGGTTGCTCTCTAACCCCACGTCCCCTACCATTTGTCTCTGGATCTATTCTTATTCATCAAATTATGTTGATCATTATATCCCACATATGAGTGAGATCATGTGATATTTATCTTTCTCCGACTGTTTTATTTTGCTTAGCATAATGCTCTCCAGTTCCATCCATGCTGTTGCAAATGGTAAAAGTTCCTTCTTTTTTATAGCGGCATAGTATTCCATTGTGTAGATGTACCTCAGTTTTCTAATCCACTCATCTGCTGATGGGCACTTAGGCTGTTTCCAAATCTTAGCTATTGTAAATTATGCTGCTATGAACATAAGGGTGCATATATCCTTTCTGATTGGTGTTTCTGGTTTCTTGAGATATAGTCCTAGAAGTGGGGTTACCGGGTCAAATAGGAGTTCCATTTTTAACTTCTTGAGGAAATTCCATACTGTCTTCCACAGTGGCTGCACCAGTCTGCATTCCCACCAGCAGTGCACGAGGGTTCCTTTTTCTCCTCATCCTCACCAGCACTTGTCGTTTGCTGATTTGTTGATGATAGCCATTCTGACAGGTGTGAGATGGTACCTCATTGTTGTGTTGATTTGCATCTCTCGGATGATTTGTGACTTTGAGAATGTTTTCATATGTCTCTGGACCTTCTGTAGGTCCTCTTTTGAAAAGTATCTATTTAGAGCCTCTACCCATTTTTTGATTGGATCGTTTATCTTCCTTTTTTTTTTTTTTTAGGTTGTATGAGTTCTCTGTAAATTTTGGAGATTAAACCCTTATCAGAAATATCATTGGCAAATATGTTCTCCCATGCAGTGGGGTTCCTTGTTGTTTTGTTGATGGTTTCTTTTGCTGTGCAGAAGCTATATTTTTTTCACTGTTCAAGGTTTATTTGGCATTTTAGTTGGTATGACACTTGGATAGTTGGCTGTATTATTTATATGTAGACTTTTCTTTTTACATTATATGGCAATGTACACTAATCTGATACATACAGTACACAGAATAAGATCCTTTAGAACAGTTATGCGCAAAACATGCAATATTGGATTTACATTGGATCCCAGGATGTGATTGATTGGAGAAAAAGGAACCACAAGTTATGTAACACACAGTGAACATACATCTATTCTGAAGGGCAACTGTAGTGTGAGCAACATTGGCAGTGGTGCCTTTGAGGAGCTGGGACTATTTCACACTAACCAGTTTAGGACTACACAAGATAAGGACCATCCAGCATCAGGATGCAGATGCTGGGTTTTATGAACCATTACTATCCCTATCTTTAGGAAACTGATGTTCTTAGTCACAGATCAGATAAAAAGGATAATATGCAATCTCCAACTAAAATCCTGCTGTAGCATAGACAGTGAGGTGGTATGACATTAGAAGACTTTAAAACTGCAGCTCTTTCTGGATCCCCCACAGTGTATCTGCACTCTTCTTCAAACAGGCCTCTTCCTCAGGTGTGAGAGTCACCTTCACAACATCTGAGATTCCATTCTGTCCCAAGATGCAAGGAACACTAAGGAAGACATCGTCTTTTATTCCATAGAGATCCTTAATCATGGTGGAAATTGATGCACCTGCCTAAGATTCTTCATCATACTTTCTGCTAAATCTGCCACAGATAGGCCAATGGCCCACGATGTATAGCCTTTCAGTTTGATTACCTCATAAGCACTGTCAACCACCTGCTTGTGAACTTGTTTCCACTGTTCCTTATCTGCATCAGTGCCTAAATCAGGGTGCAGATTCTTTAGGGAGACACCAGCAACATTCACTCCACTCCATACAGGCACACTAGAGTCTCCATGCTCCCCAAGGACCCACCCATGACAGCTTAATGGGTGAACTCCCAGCCTCTCCCCCATCAGGTATCGGAACCGGGCTGAATCCAGATTGCAACCACTTCCAATAACACGGTTTTTGGGAAAGGTGCTTAACTTCCAAGCCACATAGGTCAAGATATCCACTGGATTGGAAACAACAAGCAATTTGCAGTTGGGACTGTATTTTACAACATTAGGAATGATGAATTTAAAGATGTTCACGTTATGCTGGACCAAATTAAGGCGGCTTCCTCCCTCTTGTTGACGTGCCCCAGCTGTGATAATAACCAGCGTGGTGTTTGCAGTCACACTACAGTCTTTGCCAGAGACAATGTTTGGTGTTCTAAGGAAAAGGCTGCCATGTTGGAGATCCATCGTTTCTCCCTTTAATTTGTCTTCCATGACACCAACAAGAGCAAGTTCATCTGCCCAGTCCCTCATTAAGATACTGATGGCACAGGCCATGCCAACAGCACCAGCCCAACGACTGTCATCTTGTTCTGGGGGCTCTGTTCTCCCTTAAGAAGATTCGCCAGCAGCTGGCCCTTGAGTGTTGCCATTTTGGACTTGGAACCCAAAGGAACCTGGAGTGCAGTGGGGGGAGGCGGGCGTCGGTGGCACGCGATGTAGGACCCGGACTTGGTGGCTGCAGCTCCAGTACCAGAAGCTTTCATTTGGATGCAGTCCCATTGGTTTATTTTCTCCTCAGTCTCCACTGCCCTGGGAGCTGTGTCTGTAAAGATATTGCTACGACATATGTCTGCTATTTTGCTGCCTATTGAGTCTTATAGGATTTTTACGGGTTCCCGTCTTACATTTAAGTCCTTTATCCATTTTGAGTTTGTTTTTGTGTATGGTGTAAGTTGGTGATCTAGTTTCATTTTTTTGCATGTGTCTGACCAGATTTCCCAACACCATTTATTGAAGAGACTGTCTTGACTCCATTGTATGCTCTTGCCTCCTTTGTCAAATATTAATTGAGCATAATGGCTTGGGTCAATTTCTGGGTTCTCTGTTCTGTTCCATTGGTCTAAATGTCTGTTCTTGTGCCAGTACCAGGCAGTTTTGAGAACTGTGGCTTTGTAATATATACTGAGTGGCCAGATTATTATTATCTCTGAACGCATAATAATCTGGCCACTCAGTTTATACATATTAGAGGCCTGGTGCATGAATTCGTGCATGGGTGGGGTCCGGCCAGCCTGGCCAGTGGGAGGGGACATGGGCAGTTAGCCGGCCTGCCTGCTGGTCGAACGGACAATTTGCATATTAGCCTTTTATTATGTAGGATATACACTGAGTGAAAGATCATAATAATCTGGCCACTCAGTGTAGCTTGATATCTGGTGTTGTGATCCCTCTAACTTTGCTCTTCTTCCTCAGGATTGATGTGGCTATTCAGGGTCTTTTTTTTATTATTATTCCAGATGAATGTTTAGAGAGTTTGTTCTAGATATTTGAAATATGCCATTGGTATTTTAATGGGGATTGCATTGAATTTATAGATTGCTTTGGGTAGTATGGACATTTTAATGATGTTGATTCTACCAAACCATGAACATGGTATATTCTTCAATTTGTTTATGTCTTCCTCTATCTGGTTTTTCAATGTCCTATAGTTTTTCCAGTACAGGTCTTTTATGCCCTTAGTTAAGTTTATTCCTAGGTATCTTAATTTTTTTATGCAGTGGTAAATGGGATTGTTTTTTCACTTCTCTTTCTGTGAGTTCATTATTGGTGTATAAAAAGGCCATAGATTTCTGGGTGTTAATTTTGAATCCTGCTACATTGCCAAATTCATTTATTAGGTCTAGTAGTTTTTTGATGGAGTCTTTGGGGTTTTCTATGTATAGTATCATGTCATCTGCAAATAAGGACAGCTTTACTTCTTTTCCAATTTGGATGCCTTTTATCTCTTCTTCATGTCTGATTGCTGTGAGCACTTCCAGTACTATGTTGAACAGGAGTAGTGAAAGTGGGCATCCCTGTCTTATTCCTGTTCTTAGGGGGAAATGAGTTTAGTTTTTGCCCATTGAGTATGATGTTGGCTGTAGGTTTGTCATATAAGGCTTTTATTATGTTGAGGTATGATCCCTCTATTCCCATTTTGCTGAGAGTTTTTATCAAGAAAGGGTGTTGGATTTTGTCAAATTCCTTTTCTGCATCAATTGATATGATTATGTGATTCTTGTCTCTCAGTTTGTTTATGTGATGTATAACATTTGTTGATTTATGGATATTGTACCATCCTTGCATCCCCAGAATAAATTCCACTTGGTCATGGTGTATGATCTTTCTAATATAATGCTGAATCCGATTTGCTAGAATTTTGTTGAGGATTTTAGCATCTATGTTCATCAAGGACATAGGCTTGTAGTTCTCTTTTTTGTGTGATGTGTTTATCAGCTTTTGGAATTAGGGTAATGCTGGCATCATAGAAAAAGCTTGGAAGTGTGCCTTCCTCTTGAATTTTTTGGAATTGTCTGAGGAGAATAGGTTTTAGTTCTTTGAATGCTTGGTAGAACTCTGCTGTAAAGCTGTCCAGACCAGGGCTTTTGTTTCCTTGAAGATTTTTTATCGCTACTTCAATTTCTTCGGTAGTTATCGGCCTATTCAGGTTTTTTGATTCTGCTTTATTGAGTTTTGGGAGCTTGTATTTTCTAAGAATATGTCCATTTCATCTAGGTTGCCCATTTTTTTGGAATAGAGTTGTTCATAGTATCTTCATATATAAAAACCCTGGGTCGTAACGACCAGTAACGACCGAGGCTCTACCAATCGGAAGTCAGTCCAGAAGTCAGCCCTGTAGTCAGCACTGGGTTGCCGTGGTGACCTTCACAGCCACTGCCACATGCTGTGGGCTCGACTGGTCACCTCCCCCCAGCCCATAGGGGTCTGGCGAGCTGCACAGGCAGCAAGCAGTGAGTGGCTTGCGTTGGGCCAGCTCCTACCCTCCCCCCACCAGCAGCGCAGTGGAACCTGTGCCAGATGGAGGTAGGAGAGGTGCGTCCTGCACCACGCCAGGTTCTCAGACCCCTGCGCCAGCATCAAGGCCTCGGATGCCAGCACTTTGTTATCCGCAACAAATTCCGCGGCCCCGGTGCTTCCCAGGCAGAACTTTTGCGTGCCTCACCTATCTGGCCTGGAGCCAGTTTCTCCATCTACTCTTTCCACCTGCTGCCCACCCGCCTCTCAGACACACGAGCCAGGGACTCGCTGTGGGGTGGTCCCAGATGCTCCTTCCTGCCCCCAAGGGTCCGGCCTCAGTGGCACCAGAGCCCGTGACCTGCCCCTGGGAGGGTGGGTCTGGGCTAGGGATCCACAGCCCCTCCTCTCTAATGTCCCACCCAGCAGTGGGAGCTGGGGCAGCCTCCCCCCTTTCCAGGCCCCATCCCAGCACAGAGGCTGGGGCAAGTCTCCACTCCCAACACCCTCTGAAACCCTGGGAACAAATGCCCACCTGCCCAGCCAGGATGGGTGCCTCAGGCTCCCTACCCTCGAAGTCCGCACCTGGCCTCCCCAGTGGCTGCCGCTCCCCTCAACCATCAACCCGCCAGCTCAGGAGGAGAGAAGAGGAGGAGGGAAGCTGTTGGTGCAACTCTGTGGGGTTCAGCTGGCCTGCCTGAAAGCTCTGCCCGTGTGCCTCCCTGCTTCACCTCTGCTGAGGGGACCCCACCCCTGATGCGTGTTCATCAGGGTTGCTGCCATCTTAGGAAAGTCAATGCCCAGCTGCCTGCCAAGGTCTCAGGCAGTAGATGCCCTGCGGTTGCCATGACAAAGAGGTCATGGAGGGTGAAGACACTGCCTCTGGTTGAAGCAGGTGCTGTGGGAGCAAAGGGATCAAAAAAATGGTTATGTCCAACAGCCATCTAACTCCACACGTGGTGTGTGAATTATTGTTAGAACCGAATTTAGTACTGGTGTGCCCCATTTTAAGCAGATCCCCCAAATAGACTTACTATGTTGATAATTCATTTTACTACAGAAAGAATGCACAAAGATTCTTGAAACAAGCAAAATATTTTGCACCTCATAGTACGAAACGTTTAAACATCATTAAAAATAATCTCTATGAGTAAAGGAAGCTGATATTAGCAAAATCTAATATATCCAATTCAAAATGTCATTCAGAAATGCATCTTCTATGTAAAATCAAAGTATGGGATCTAGGGCTTGGAAAAAGCAACTTTACTCTGCTCTACCTGCTCATCCCCTCAGGCTTATGCTTTGCACAAAAGTCTCAATAAAGAGATGGAGCAGAAGGAAAAGTAATGCTTTATGGCACTGAAATGTATCTGTTTCTTCAACAAATATTTATAAAATTTGTATTAACTTTGTGCCAGTATTATAGAAACAAAATACAGCTCTGTCCCTATCTTCAAAGGCCTGAAAGTCTCTGTGAGTTCCCGGTAAGGTAAACCCGTAAATAGCCAAAGAGGGAGCAGGTTCCAATACAATTCTTATTATAAAAATTACTGAGTAAAAATCTGTCCTCACTCTCCCTCTAGAATAAGAATTAAAAGGAGCAAATAAATATAATGAAGGAATGCGAACTCCTTTGGGGACCCCAACCCTCAGGGACTAACACAGGTTTTGTGAGGCCTAAAGTTTACTGAACCTGAAGGACTAATTTTGGGGGGGGGGGGATTTTTAAATAAGGTTCAAAAATGACTTTATTTAGAATAAGAAAATAAATTACAAATAACTGTAGGTTTGGGGAATCTGTCCCTTTCTCTTTTAAATCATTTCAGGCAAAATGCTGCTGGTTATAACTTGCTTGCTCTCTCCCCCAGAACAAATCCAGTCCTCACAGGGGCTCTGAAGCTTTTCCATAAAAAAACATTTCAACAACACTTCTTTCAGGACAAAATTCATTCTTTTTAGATTTTTTAATTTTATCAAAGTAGTAAATACATAGTTCGTAATGTATTTTTTTCCTAATAGGTGTGTAGTGTAGTGGTATATCATTGTTGTTTTTATTCTATTGTTGACACTATTATAGATGTCTCCCATTTCCCCCTCTTTACCCTCTTCCACTCAGCACCCCCACCTGTGGCCATCACCACACTTTTGTCTATGTCCATCCCCCTCCCCTCGGTCAGTCCCTCCCATCCTATATAATAAAAGGTTAAGATGCAAATCGACCAAATTGTGGAACAACGAGTTGCTATGATGCACACTGATCACCAGGGGGCAGACGCTCAATGCAGGAGCTGCCCCCTGGTGGTCAGTACGTTCCCACAGGGGGAGTGCCACTCAGCCAGAAGCCCTGAGCTGGGCTCATGGCTGGCAAGCCTCTCCCACCTCCGTAGCAGAGCTAAGGATGTCTGACTGATGGCTTAGGCTCGCTCCCCCGAGGACATCACCCGAAGGCTCCTGGACTGTGAGAGGGCACAGGCCAGGCTGAGGGACCCCAGCCATATGCACATTGGAGGTGACCAGGCTGGCAGGGGAGGGCCATTAGGGGCAACCAGGCAGGCAGGCAGAGGCAGTTAGGGGTGATCAGGCAGGCAGGGGAGCAGTTAAGGGCATTAGGCAGGCAGGCAGGTGTGTGGTTAGGAGCCAGTGGTCCTGAATTGGGAGAGGGATGTCCGACTGCCAGTGGTCCTGGATTGGAAGAGGGATTGGGCCTAAACTGGCAGTTGGACATCCCCCAAGGGATCCCAGATTGGAGAGGGCAAAGGCCAGGCTGAGGTACCCCCACCCTCATGCACGAATTTCATGCACCAGGCCTCTAGTTTTTTCATAATCATTTGTATTTCTGTGGGATCAGTTGTTACTTCACATCTTTCATTTCTGATTTTGTTTATTTGGGTCCTCTCTCTTTGCTTCTTGGTGAGCCTGGCTAGAGGTTCATCAATCTTGTTTATCCTTTCAAAGAACCAGCTCTTGTTTTTGTTGATCTTTTGTATTGTTGTTGTTGTTTTTTGTTTTGTTTTGTTTTGTTTTTGTCTCTATGTCGTTTAACTCTGCTCTGATCTTTATTATTTCCTTTCTTCTTCTTATGCTGGGCTTTTCCTGTTGCTCTCTTTCTAACTCTTTGAGTTGTAGGGTTAGATAATTTATTACCATTGTTTCTTGTTTTTTGAGATAGGCCTGTAGTGCTATGAACTTGCCTCTCAAGACTGTGTTCACTGTGTCCCATAGATTTTGGATTGTTGTGTTTTCATTGTTATTTGTTGCCATGATGCTTTATATTTCTTCTTTGATCTCTTTGGTAATGCAATCATTGTTTAATAGCATGCTCTTTATCCTCCAGGTGTTTGATTTTTAGATTGTTTTTATTGTAGTTTATTACTAATTTTATGCCATTGTGATCTGAGAAGATACTTGATATGATTTCTATCTTCTTGAATTTGAAAAGACTTTGTCTGTGTCCCAATATGTGGTCTATCTTTGAAAATGACCCATGTGTACTTGAGAAGAATGTATATTCTGTGGCTTTGGGGTGAAATGTTCTGAAGATGTCAATTAATTCCATCTGATCTAGTGAGTCATTTAGGATTGCTGTTTCTTTGCTGATTTTTTGTTTAGAGGATTTGTCCAGTGGTCTTAGTGGGGTATTAATGTCCCCTACTATGACTGTATTGCTGTCAATCTCTCCCTTGATATCCTCCAGAAGTTTTTTTTTTCCAATTTTTTTATTAAGGTATTATATGTGTACAAATCTTACCATTGCCCCCCCACCCCACTCCCATATATGCCATCACCACCCAGAGTTTTGCGTCCATTGGTTATGCTTATATGCATGCATACAAGTCCTTTGATTGATCTCTTATCTTCCCCACCTCTCCCTAACCTTCCTGCTGTAATTTGACAGACTGATGCTTTACTGCCTCTGTATCTATCTTTTTGTTCAAGTTTATAATGTTCTTTATTATCCATAAATGAGTGAGATCATGTGGCATTTTTCTTTCATTGACTGGCTTATTTCACTCAGCATAATGTTCTCCAATTCCATCCAGGTTGCTGCAAATGGTAAGAATTCCTTCTTTTTTATGGCAGCATAATATTCCATTGTGTAGATGTACCATAGTTTTCTGATCCAGTCATCTGCTGATGGGCACCTAGGCTGTTTCCAGATCTTAGCTATTGTAAATTGTGCTGCTATGAACATAGGGGTGCATATTTCCTTTCTTATTGGTGTTCCCAGTTTCTTAGGATATATTCCTAGGAGTGGGATTACTGGGTCAAATGGGAGTTCCATTTTCAGTTTTTTGAGGAAACTCCATACTGTTCTCCACAGTGGCTGCACCAGTCTGCATTCCCACCAGCAGTGCACGAGGGTTCCTTTTTCTCCGCATCCTCGCCAACACTTGTCGTTTGTTGATTTGTTGATGATAGCCATTCTGACAGGTGTGAGATGATAGCGCATTGTTGTTTTGATTTGCATCTCTCGGATAATTAGTGACCTTGAGCATGTTTTCATGTGTCTCTTGGCCTTCCTTCTGTCTTCTTTGGAAAAGATTCTATTTAGGTCCGTTGCCCATTTTTTTATTGGATCATTTATCTTCCTTTTATTAAGTTGTATAAGCTGCCTGTAGATGTTGGAGATTAAACCTTTATCAGTGATGCCATTTGCAAATATGTTCTCCCATGCAGTGGGCTTTCTTGTTGTTTTGTTGATAGTTTCTTTTGCTGTAAAAAAAGCTTTTTATTTTGATGTAGTCCCATTTGTTTATTTTCTCTTTAGCTTCCATTGCCCTAGGGGCAGTATCGGTGAAGAAGTTCTTTTGACATATGTCTGATTTTGCTGCCTGTGGATTCCTCTAGTATTTTTATGGTTTCCCATCTTATGTTTAAGTCCTGTATCCATTTTGAGTTTATTTTTGTGTATGGTGTAAGTTGGTGATCTAGCTTCATTTTTTTGCACGTGTCTGTCCAATTTTCCCAACACCATTTATTGAAGAGACTGTCTTTATTCCATTGTATGTTCATGCCTCCTTTGTCAAATATTAATTGAGCATAGTGGTTTGGATCAATATCTGGATTCTCTATTCTGTTCCATTGATCTATATGTCTGTTCTTGTGCCAGTACCAGGCTGTTTTGAGAATAGTGGCTTTGTAATAAGCTTGAAATCTGGTATTGAGATCCCTCCTACTTTATTCTTCTTTCTCAGGATTGCTGTGGCTATTCAGGGTCTTTTTTTATTCCAGATGAATTTTTGGAGAGTTCTTTCAAGGTCTGTGAAATATGCCGTTGGTATTTTAATGGGGAGTGCATTGAATCTATAGATTGCTTTGGGTAGTATGGACATTTTAATGATGTTGATTCTACCAATCCATGAACATGGTATGTTCTTCCATCTGTTTACGTCTTCCTCTATCTCTTTTTTCAGTGTCCTGTAGTTTTCCGTGTATAGTTCTTTTACCTCCTTAGTTAAGTTTATTCCTAGGTATCTTAATTTTTTTGGTGCGATGGTAAATGGGATTGCCTTTTTAGTCTCTCTGTCTGTAAGTTCACTATTGGTGTATAGAAAGGCCATAGATTTCTTGGCGTTAATTTTGTATCCTGCTACATTGCCGAGTTCATTTATTAAGTCTATTAGTTTTTTGACGGAGTCTTTCGGATTTTTTGTGTACAATATCATGTCGTCTGCAAATAAAGACAGCTTTACTTGTTCTTTTCCAATTTGGATGCCTTTTATTTTTCTTCTTGTCTAATTGCAATAGCTAATACTTCCAGTACTATGTCAAACAGGAGTGGTGAGAGTGGGCATCCCTGTCTTGTTCCTGTTCTTAGGGGAAATGTTTTTAGCTTTTGTCCATTGAGTATGATGTTTGCTGTGGGTTTATCATATATAGCTTTTATTATGTTGAGGTATGAGCCTTCTATTCCCACGTTGTTGAGAGTTTTTATCAAGAAAGGGTGTTGGATTTTGTCAAATGCTTTTTCTGCATCAATTGATATGACTATGTGATTTTTATCTCTCAATTTGTTTATGTGATGTATCACATTTATTGATTTGCGGATATTGTACCATCCTTGCATTCCTGGGATAAATCCTACTTGGTCATGGTGTATGATCTTTCTGATGTACTGCTGGAGCCGATTTGCTAGAATTTTGTTGAGGATTTTGGCATCTATGTTCATGAGGGATATTGGTCTGTAATTCTCTTTCATTGTGTTGTCTTTATCTGGTTTTGGTATTAGGGTGATGCTGGCTTCATAGAAGGAGGTTGGAAGTGTTCCTTCCTCTTGAATTTTTTGGAATAGTCTGAGGAGGATAGGTTTTAGTTCTTCCTTGAATGTTTGGTAAAACTCTCCTGTGAAGCCGTCAGGCCCCGGGCTTTTGTTTGCCGGAAGCTTTTTGATGACTTCTTCAATTTCGTCCATAGTTATTGGCCTATTGAGCTGTTGAGCGTCTTCTTGATTGATTTATGGAAGGTTGTATTTTTCTAGGAATATGTCCATTTCCTCCAGGTTGTCTAGTTTGTTGGAATAGAGCTGTTCGTAGTATTTTGTAACAATCCTTTGTATCTCAGCGGGGTCTGCTGTTATTTCACCTCTTTCATTTCTGATTTTGTTTATTTGGGTCCTCTCTCTTTGCTTCTTGGTGAGCCTGGCTAGAGGTCCATCAATCTTGTTTATCTTTTCAAAGAACCAGCTCTTAGTTTTGTTGATCTTGTGTATTGTTTCTTTGGTCTCTATGTCATTTATCTCCGCTCTGATTTTTGTTATTTCCTTCCTTCTGGTTACACTGGGCTTTTCATGCTGCTCTTTTTCTAGCTCTTTGAGTTGTAGGGTTAGGTAATTTTTTACCATTGTTTCTTGTTTTTTGCAATAGGCTTGTAGAGCTATGAACTTCCCTCTCAAGACTGCTTTCGCTGTGTCCCATAGATTTTGGATTGTTGTGTTTTCATTGTCATTTGTTGCCATGATGTTTTTTATTTCTTCTTTGATCTCTCTGGTGACCCAGTCCTTGTTTAATAGCATGCTGTTTAGTCTCCATGTGTTTGATTTCTTTGGATTGTATTTATTGTAGTTGATTTCCAGTTTTATGCCACTGTGATCTGAGAAGATGCTTGATATAATTTCTATCTTCTTGAATTTGAAGAGACTTTGCCTGTGACCCAGCATATGGTCTATCTTTGAAAATGACCCATGTGCACTTGAGAAGAATGTATATTCTGTGGCTCTGGGGTGAAATGTTCTGAAGATGTCAATTAATTCCATCTGGTCTAGTGAGTCATTTAGGATTGCTGTTTCTTTGCTGATTTTTTGTTTAGAGGATTTGTCCAATGGTGATAGTGGGGTATTAAAGTCTCCTACTATGATTGTATTGCTATTAATCTCTCCCTTGATATCCTCCAGGAGTTTTTTTTATGTATTTGTGTGCTCCTATATTGGGAGCATATATGTTTACCAGAATTATTTCTTCTTGTTGGATTTCTCCCTTTAGTATTATGAAGTGGCCTTCCTTATCTCTTGTTATGGCTTTTACTTTGAGGTCTAATTTGTCAGATATAAGTATTGCTACCCCAGCTTTTTTTTCATTTCCATTTGCCTGGAAGATATTTTTCTATCCCTTCACTTTCAATCTGTGTGAGTGTCTTGTTCTGAGGTGGGTCTCTTGTAGACAGCATATATATGGGTCATGCTTTTTTATCCATTCAGCCACTCGATGTCTTTTGATTGGAGCATTTAGTCCGTTTACATTTAAAGTTATTACTGAAAGGTATTTGTTTGTAGTCATATCTATTTTTGTGTCTGTATTCCTTCTTACCTGTTTATTTCTTCTTTTTACAGTATTCCCTTTAGCAATTCTTGCATTGCTGGTTTGGTGGTGATAAACTCCCTGAGTCTTTTTTTGTCTGTGAAGCTCCTGATTTCCCCTTCAATTTTGATTGATAGTCTTGCTGGATATAGTATTCTTGGATTCAGTCCTTTGCTTTGCAACACTTTGTATACCTCCTTCCATTCACTTCTAGCTTGTTGTGTTTCCGTTGAGTAATTATTTGACAATCTGATGGGTGTTCCTTTGTAGGTAACTCTCTGTCTCTCTCTTTCTGTCTTTAAGATTCTCTCTTTATCATTTATATTTGCCATTGAGATTATGACATGTCTTGGTGTGGGTCTTTTGGGGTTGATCCTGCTTGGGACTCTCTGTACTTGCGTAACTTTTATCTTTCCCATACCCGGGAAGTTTTCTGTCCTTATTTCTTCAAATAAATTTTCTAATCCCTGCTGCTCTTCTTGTCCTTCTGGAAGCCCTATTATACGCATGTTACTTCGTTTCATGTTGTCCCAAAGCTCCCTTAGGCTTTCCTCCTGCTTTTTAATTTTTTTCTCCAATTGCTGTTTAGATTGAGCTTGTTTCTGTACCTGATCTTCTAACTCACTAATTCGGTCCTCTGCTTCTTGTAGTCTACTGTTGAAACTTTCCATGGTGTTTTTGATTGTAGCTATATCACTTTTCATTTCTTCCTGATTCTTGCATAAGTTGTTGATTTTCTCATCCATCTGATGTATAAATTCCACGACCATTACTCTGAACTCCTTTTCGGTCATGTCGCAAGTGTCAGTTTCACTAATTTCCTTTCTTGGCAACTCCACATTTTCTTTCCTCTGTGAGTTGTTTCGTTTCCCCATTCTGGCTATCACCAGAAAGCTCAGGCTTCCGTTTGCGTGGACCTGGGCCGTGTGCTGTGGGGACTTCGCTCCACCCGAGTTTCACTGAAGTGCTCTGACACTAGGACGTGTGGCTGCCTTTGGTTGGTGGGAACCAGACTTGCCCAGGGTCAGTGTCCCCAGTGTTCCATGTGGTCTCGTGTGCACACTTAGAATCAGGGGCCCTGTCTGCACCACACTGTTGGTATGTGCCGAAAATGAGATCCTTAGCATGTGCCAGGAGTCAGAGTTTCCCTGTATCTGCACCAAGAATCGAGTGTCAGAGTCTCTGTTGCCTTGTGCAGTTTCTCGTTGAGAATCAGGGTCCCTGTGTGTGCATGCACCAACAATTGGGGTCGCTGGCTCTTAGTGTGAATGCACTGTGAGTCAGGGATCCCAGGCAGCTGTGTCCGGCGTGCCAAATTCCCTGAAGTGGAGCTGCGTCCTGTGTGTGCTCTCTCTACTGAGCCTAACCGGCTAGGGCGCACACTCTCAAATCCCTGAAGGTAAGCTGCCTTTGTGCACTCTCCCAGAATCCCCGAAGAGGGGTGGAGTCCATCCTGCGCGCCAAATTCCCCAAAGGGAAGCCCCTTTGTGCACGCTCTAAGATTCCCCGAAGGGGAGCTGTGACCCGCAAGCCAAATTCCCCCAAATTCCCCAAAGGGGAGCCCTCTGTGCGCACTGACAGATTTCCCCGAAGGTGAGCTGCTTCTGTCCTGCGAGCCAAATTCCCTAAGGCGGAGTGCGTCCCTGCGCAAAGCTCTGCAGCTTGGGTGAGGAGCGTGACTATTAGTTACTGTGGCGCTATCCGCGTGCGCCTGCGGGGAGGGGGACAGGCTCTTTGACTCACGGGAATCTGCCGGGAAGTCTGGATTCTTGTTGTTTCTTCCTCTGAAGCTGTGATAGCAGTTCTCTGTCCCCAGTGGCTGCAGGGTCCTGGTTTGTGTCAGAAGCCAGGATCCGAGTCTCAGGCAGCTCTGTTTCTCAAGACGGTGTGGTCTCCGGGTCCGCACCAGCCGCCGAGAAGTGTCCGCTTTGTGCGTGGGGCTCCGCCGTCTAGGACTGCCCGGTTAGGCAGCCCCTTGGAAGCCCTGCAGAATCTAACTGACCCTAGCTCATACACACACACACACCACACATGTCTACACGTCTACACTCTCCTCTATGGGTTCCTCACTCACACTCTCTCTCCCTACCTTCTTGACGGTCGCCATCTTTTTTTTTTTTCCAGAAGTTTTTTTTTTTTTTTTAGATGTATTTGGGTGCTCCTGTATTGGGTGCATATATGTTTACCAGAGTTATTTCTTCTTGTTGGATTGCTCCCTTTAGTATTATGAAGTGGCCTTCCTTATCTTTTGTTATGTCCTTCACTTTCAGATCTAATTTGTCAGATATAAGTATTGCTACCCCAGCTTTTTTTTTTTTTTTTTTTTCATTTCCATTCGCCTGGAAAAGCTTTTTCTATCACCTCACCATCAGTCTGTGTGAGTCCTTTTTTCTGAGGTGGGTTTCCTGTAGACAGCAGATATATGGGTCATGTTTTCTTATCCACTCAGCTACTCTATGTCTTTTGATTGGGGCATTTAATCCATTTACATTTAAAGTTATTCTTGATAGGTTCTTGTTTGTTGCCATTTTTATTCTTTATGCCTGTGTTCCTTCTTCCATTCCTATTCTTTTTACAGCAGACCCTTTATCATTTCTTGCATTGCTGGTTTGGTGGTGATAAAATCCCTTAGTCCTTTTTTGTCTGTGAAGCTCCTGATTTCTCCCTCAATTTTGATTGATAGTCTTGCTGGGTACAGTATTCTTGGATTCAGACCCTTGCTTTGCATGACTTTTATATTTCATTCCATTCCCTTCTGGCCTGATGTGTTTCTGTTGAGAAATCAGTCGTTAGTCTTATGGAGGGTCCTTTGTAGGTAACTTTCTGTTTCTCTCCATATAAACTTTAAGATTCTTACTTTGTCATTGGTGTTTGCCAATTTAATTATAATGTGTCTTGGGTTTGGTCTTTGGGGTTCATCTTGTTTGGGACTCTGTGAGCTTCTTGGACTTGTGTGTGTTTTTTTCTTCCTGACATCGGGGAAATTTTTTGTCATTATTTCTTCAAACAGGTTTTCTATTCCTTGCTCAGTTTCCTCTCCTTCTGGCACCCCTATTATGCAGAAGTTGTTTCGTTTGGTGTTGTCCCAAACTTCCCTCCTGTTTTTTTAAATTTTTTTTTCTAGAGGCTGCTCTGATTGGGTCTTTTTCCTACCTTGTCTTCTAGCTCACTGAGGCATTCCTCCGCTGCTTCTAGTCTACTGTGGATGCTTCCTATTGAGTTCTTTATTCCAGCGATGTCATTTTTTATTTCTTCTTGGTTCTTCTTAATTTCCCCTTGGTTTTTACACATATTGTTGAATTCGTCTTCCATCCTTTTCAGCAACCTTATGACCATTGCTCTGAATTCTTTCTCTGTCATGTTGCTTGCCTCCATTTCGTTTACTTCCTTTTCTGGTGATTCCTCCTTTTCTTTCATATGTGAGCTGTTTCTTTGTTTCCCCATGATCACTCCTTTCAGGGTGTCTGGTTATGTACCTCTCTCTCTCCTGTGTTGACTTTCTCTAGGCAATATCTGACCTTTCTGTCCACGGATTGCCTCACCAGCTGTGTTTAATTTGCCAGTTCCGGGTGGGTGTTGTTCCATTCAGCTGTTCATTCTATCTGCTCTGTGAGAAGGCACAGGGCCCATCTGCATTTTTGGCACTGCTTTGTCTCCCCCTGGACAGCCTGCGGTCAGGGAGGTTGGAATACTGGTGTTTGTTGGTTCGCAGCTGAGGCAGCTGGTCCCTGGGCGTTGTGGTTGTAAGGTCCTGGGAAGTATCTGAATTCTCCCCGGTTGAAGGTAAGGCTGGGCTTCTGATCACAGCCAGTCTCTCGATCACAGCTTGTATCCCCTTCAGGGTGGCATGGTCTCTTCAGCAGAGTCGACCACTCTGGGAGAGATTTTAGCAGCAGTAAGGTCAGCTCGGCCAGGGGAGTCTGGTCTGCCAGTCCCCAACAGTGCCTTGTGATATAGCTGTCCCTCACTCACAAATACAGACACTCCCCGCATGTCCACACACTCTCCTTTTGTTCTCTAACTCACACACTATCTTGCAGCCTGCCATCCCATTGGCAGCCATATTGGATCCCTCTTGAGTTAATTTTTTATAAGGGTGTAAAGTCTGTATCTAGATTAATTTTTTTGCATGTGGATTTCCAGTTGTTCCAGCACCATTTGTAGAAAAAAAAATTTTTTGCTCCATTGTATTGCTTTTGCTTCCTTGTCAAAGTTCAGTTGGCTATATTTATGTGGATCTATCTCTGGGGTCTCTATTCTGTTCCATTGATCTATTTGTCTATTTTGTCCATCTCCTCCAATATTGTGTTGGCTATTTGGAGTCTTTTGCTTCTCCATATAAACTTTAAAATCAGTTTGTGGATATCCACAAAAGAACTTGCTAGGATTTTTTTTTTTGAGATTGTATTAAATCTACAGATAAAGTCTGGAACTGATATCCTGACAATATTGAATCAACTTATGCATGAACATGGAATATCTCTCTGTTTATTTAGTTCTTTTAAATTTTGTTTTTAAGCCTTTTGTAGGTTTACTCATATAGAGTTTGTACATATTTTGTAAAACTTATACCTAAGTATATCATTTTGGGGGAAGCTAGTGTAAATGGTATTTGTTTTAATTTCAAATCCCACTTGGAATTTGTTGGAATATAGCAAAGTGATGGATTTTTCCAGGAGAGTTTTAGTTTATTCTTTCAGGTTTTCTATATAGATGATCATATCATCTACAAACAAAGGCAGTTTTATTTCTTCCTTCCCAATTTGTATACCTGTTATCTCATTTTCTTGTATTATTGTATTAGCTACAACTTCCATTATAATTTTTAAAAGGAGTGTTGGGAGGGGACATACTTGCCTTGTATAAGATCTTAGTGGTAAAACTGCCAGTTTCTCACCATTAAGTGTGATATTAGCATTAGGTTTCTTAATATATATTTAAAAATTAATCTAATTTGTGTTTTACACTTTAAAATTTGAAATAATTTTAGATTCACAGGAAATAGCCAAGATACTTCAGAGAGGTCCCATGAATCTTTCTTCCAGTTTCTCCCAATGGTTACATCTTATGTAATTATGCTACAATATCAAAACCTGGAAATTGACATTGGTACATTACATGTGTTTAGGTCTATATAATTTCATCACATGTGTAGGTTCGTGAAATCACCACCATAATCAAGATACAAAACTATTCCATCACCACAAAAATCTACTTTGTGCTACTCTTCATAGTCCCATCCATTCTACTCATCCACCATCCCTAACTTCTAGCAACTACAAATTTGTTTTCCATCTCTATAATATTATTTCAAAAAAGTTATATAAGTAGAGTCATATAGTATGTGACCTTTTCAAATTGGCTTTTTTTTTGAATACTCAGCATAATTATATGAAGATACACATTTAAAGTGAGTTTCTTATAAGTACCACGCGCTAACCGATTGTGCGACTGGAGCCCCTAAAGTGAGTTTCTTGAAGACAGCATATAGTTTGGGCATTTCTTTTCAAATTTTCTATCCACTCTGCCAATCTCTGTCTTTTTGAATTTTAAAAACTTTTCAATTAGAGTCGACATTTAATATGGTGTATAGCATAGTATACAGCATAATGATTACACATTTATATAACTTACAAAGTAATTCCCCCAATAAGTCTTGCAGTAAACTGACACCATATATATTTATTAAAAGATTGACTATAATCCTTATGTTGTCCTTTACATCCCCATTTTGTAATGATCAATTTGTACTTCTTAATCCCTTCACCTTTTTCACCCAGCCTCCAACTTCCTTCTGATACTCTGTATCTGTGAGTTTGTTTCCACACGTAAGAGAAATCATATGGTGTTTGTTTTTCTCATTTGACTCATCTAGGTCTATCCATGTTTTTACAAATGGTAAGATTTCATTCTTTTTATGGCTGAGTAATATTCCATCGTGTATATGTACCACATCTTCTTTATCCATTCATCTTCCCTCCCCCCCGCCAACAGCAATTTTATTTGTAATTGGAGTTAAGGATTATTTTAATGCATGCTGAGAAACAGTAATACTCCAAACTTCTAGGTTACTATCTTATAGGGAATACAAGACAATGTTAGAAGAGGCTTTGGCACACACAACTATTGGAACAAGATTATCAGAACACACTATTAAAACCTTATTATCAGAACGCTCACATATTACCTACTTTTATGTCAGATCAGCTTCATGGACAGCTCATCTTCTAGTTTCTCACTGGCTATTTGAGTAAATAGCATTCAAGGTTAAACATTATGACTGGGCAGTAGGGAAAAAATATAGGAGTGGTAAGCATCACAACATTTCAGAGTCTACATATACTAATACAACAGTAAGATTAAGAAACAGTATTTCAATTTCTTTTCTGAAACAACATTTGGCAATGCTTAGCGCATGAGAAGACACTGCTTTGGCCCATCCACTCTTTCCAGCTTTTGAAAGTGTTTCCTGGCATTGCGGATGTTGATCAGAGTAGCTTCAGAAGGAATAGATGGATCAGACATCACAACCATCACATAAGTGTTGGATGTAAAGATACCAATAAAAAGAGCAAAGTTAGAGTTCCCAACTTCCATGCTCTGGAAAGAAGCAACCAGCTTGCTGCAGCTTAACTTAAACTGCTTAATAATGTTGCTGATTTTTTAAAATCTGTGGGCATCACACTGCTCTTAACACTGATAGTGAGAAATCACCAGAAAAGTAGCTCTCTCAAATAGAAGCACTTCATTGGCCTTGATAATTTTAGCAAAATTCCTCAGGTTCATTTCTAGCTGCTGAACATTGGGAATCAGCTGATAAACAATGCTGGACTAAGCCTTATAGAGAGTTTCATCCCAGATAAATGTCCAGAAGCAAGAACATTCCAGTGGGCGAGACAAACGCTTCAGATCTTCTCGCTCTTTAAAAATCAAATCCGGCTGATCCTCCTGTACCAGATCCATCTCGTGCACCGAGCAAAAGATTTTGGCATCTGGAGAGTTCTGCAGAATGGTCTCCAGGCATGACTGGTAATAGTGCATGTACTTTTCCAGTTCATGGCTCTCCACATCAAAGACATAAATCAGAAACTCCACATTTTGGAAGGTGTTGTCTCGTTGGCTAGTGAAGTAGTTTTTCATGAAGGTGTCCTGTCCACCACAGTCCCACAGGTTCAACACCAGGTTTCCCAGAAATCGAACATGGGAATTTTCTACATCAAATGTCCTTGTATTTCCAGCAGAGTCTCTCAGAGAGTAGGTGCTCAAACTGCTATTAATTTGAAGACTGTGTAAACGGTCTAGTATTGTTGCACCAAGTTGATGCGTGTCTCTGGCAATATAATTTGCAAAGATAATAGATCTCATGCTGGTCTTACCAGACCCACTTTTACCCATCAATAGCATGTTTTTCTTAAAGGCTGTATTTAGCAGCACCCACCCTGCTCTCTGGTGACGTGAAGGCAGCTTAGAGTGTACTGGCTTGTGTGGCTTCAGGGAGCGTGTTGAAGGCACAAACACCAAGGTCTCTGTGCTTGGCCCCTCTGCACCAACTGCAGGCGCCATCTTTCCTTTCCTGGGTTGAGCCTCCATTCATCTTTTGATTGGTAAATTTCATCAATTTCCATTTAAAGTAATTATTGATAGATATGTAGTTACTGACATTTTAGTAATTGTTTTCTATTGTTTTTGTAGTTCTTCTCTGTTCCTTTCTTATTCTTTTGATCTCTTGTATGTTGATGACTTTCTGTAGTGTTGTGTTTGAATTCCTTAATCTTTATTTCTTGTAGAGTTTTGGTTTGTGGTTACCATGTGCTGCATAATTACCAGGCTGTGTGTACAGCAGTTTATTTAAACTGATGGTCACTTAAGTTTGAACACACTCTAAAAATACAAATATTTTTACTCACCTCAACCACATTTACATTTCATAATTATTTTTTACTTCTTTTTTGTGTGTTTGTGTGTATACCTTAATTTACTGTTGTAATTATATACAATCTTCCTACTTTTACATTTTAACCTTTATACTATCATTAGTATTGGTTGATCTACTGATTTTATTATGTGTTTGCCTTTATCAGTAAGAATTTGTCTTTGCAATATTTTCTTATTAATACTTTTATTTATTTATTTTTCTTTAAAAAGTCCTTTTAACATTTCTTGTAATGCTGGTTTGGTAATGATGATATCCTTCAGCTTTTTCTTGTCTTGGGATCTATCTCTCCTTTGATACTGAAAAACAGCCTTTCTGGGTAGAGTACTCTTGGTTTTAGGTTCTTGACTTTCATCACTTTGAATACTTCATGCCAATCCTTTCTGGCCTGAAATATTTCTGTAGAGAAATCAGGTGACAGTCTTACTTATTAATTTATTTTTTATTTATTGATTTTAGAGGGAGAGAGGAAGTGAGACACAGAGGAAGAGAGAGAGAGAGAGAGAGAGAGAGAGAGAGAGAGAGAGAGAGAGAGAGAGAGAATAGGTAGAGATTTGTTGTTTCACTTATTTATGCATTCATTGGTTGATGCTTGCATGTGCCCTGGTCAGGGATCAAACCTGCAACCTTGGCATATCAGGGTGATGCTCTCATCAACTGAGTTATCTGGCCAGGTAACTAGCTGTCTTTCTCTTGCTGCTTTTAAAAGTCTCTCTTTGTCTTTTAACTTTGGCATTTTAATTTTGATGTGTCTTGGTGTAGGCTTCTTTGGATTCATCTTGTTGGCACTCTCTGTGTTTCCCAGAGTTATGTGTCTTTTTCTTTCACCACACAAGGGAAGTTTTAAGTCATTATTTCTTTAAATGAATTCTCAATCCCTTTGTCTTTCTCACTTCTTGTTTCCATAGCCCTGTGCTATTGATATTGCTATGCTTAATGTTGTCCCACAGGGTTCATTAAACTATCCTCATTTTTAAAATTCTTATTTTTCTTTTTACTGTTCTGATTTTGTGTTTTCTGCTACATTGTCTTCCAAGTCACTGTTTTGATCATCACCTTCATCTAACCTGCTGTTGATTCCTTCTAGTGTATTTTTTATTATATTTAAATTAAATTTATTGGAGTGACATTGGTGGACATGCTCATATAGGTTTCAGGTGTGGGTTTCTATGTTACAAGATCTATATGTTGTACCTTGTTCCCACCAACAAAAGTCAAATCTTCTCCCATCTATATATATAAAAGCCTAATATGCAAATTGTCCCTCCAGGAGTTTGACTGGGAGACCAGGAATTAGATAGATCACTATGATGTGTGCTGAACATCAGGGGGTGGTGTGGAATGAAGGAAGGCCCCAGCCAGCATCCAGAAAAGGGAGGCCCCAGCCAGCAGCAGGGAGGCTCCAGTCAGCCCTGATTGTCAACCAGGCCTAAGGACCCTATCTGTGCACAAATTTAATGCACCAGGCCTCTATTCACCATATAATAGGAGCCTGTTTACCCCTCATTGCCTTCCCTCTGGCAACCACCACACTACTGTTTATGTTCATGAGTTTCAGTTTAATATCCCACATATGAGTGACATCGTATGGTTCTCAGCTGTTGCTGACTGACTTATTTCACTTAGTATAATATTCTCAGAGTCCACTCATGTTGTTGCAAATGTCAGTATTTCATCCTTTCTTATGGCTTAGTAGTATTCCACTGTGTATATGTACCACATCTTCTTTATCCAGTCCTCTATCACAGGACACTTTGATTATTTCCATGTCTTGGCCCATAAATAATGCTGCAATAAACATACACGTGCATATATGTTTGTGAATACATATTTTCTAGTTTTTTGGATATATACCCAGGAGAGGGATTGTTGGGTCAGATGGTAACTGTATAATTAGATTTTTGAGGAATCCCTAGACTGCTTTCCATAGTGGTTGTACCAGTCTACATTCCCAGCAGCAGTGAATGAGGATTCCCTTTTTGTTTTTACAACCTCTCCAACATTTGTTATTACTTGTCTTGTTGATAATGGCCACTCTTACAGGTGTGAGGTGGTATCTCATTGTAGTTTTTATTTGTATTTCCCTAATTACTCATGAGGTTGAACATATTTTCATATATTTATTGGCTCTTTGTAATGTCCTCTGCCCACTTTTGATTGGATTGTTTGTTTGATGTTGCACTTTTTGAGTTCTTTATATATTTTGGAAATTAAACCTTTGTTGGAGTTACTGTTTGCAAATAGCATCTCCCATCGGTTAGCTGCCTCTTTGTTTTGTTGTCAGTTTCTTTTGCTGTGCAGAAGCTTTTCATTTGATATCATCCCATTCACTTACTTTTGGGTTCACTTCTCTTGCCTTTAGAGCTAAGTTCATAAAATGTCCTCTACGATCAAGATCCATAAGTTTTGTACCTGTATTTTCTTCTATGTGACTTATTGTTTTGGGTCTCATGTGTAGGTCTTTGATCCATTTTGAATTAACTTTTGTAAATGGGCACAAACTGTATTCCAGTGTTGTTCATTTGCATGTGGCTTTCCAGTTTTCTCAGCGCCATTTATTGAAGAGAATATCTTTACTCCATTGTGTGTTTCTGGCTCCTTTGTTGAAAATTATCTGTCCATATACATGTGGCTATTCATCTGTGGTTTTCTTTTCTTGTGATTTATTTATCTGGTTTTGGCATTAGGGTCGTATTGGAGTCATAGAATGAATTGAAAAGTGTTCCCTCCTCTTCTATTTTTTAAATAAGAATTTGTATAGGATTGGTGTTATTTCTTTCTTAAATGTTTGGAATTCACCAGTGAATCCTGTGATTCCTGATGACCCTTTTATTTTGAACATTCTGCAGTTCTAATAAGGCCCTTGTTATCAATCTTTGTGTTTTAGTTGTGTGTCTCTTCTGCCTCCTTATTGCTTGTCTCTGCCTCTTTCCTCTTTCTCATACTCTCGGGTGAATTTTTTACAATTTGAGACTGTAAGGGCTGGCCAGTCCACTCCGAGAAAGCTGAGGAAACTGTCCAATTTGTAGTTCCTCTAAACATTGATGGTTTTGTTGGTTCAAGAATCACGTGTGATATACTTTAGCTATTAGTGTAGATAACTGACCATTGTGCTAAGCCAGTCGTTGCCAAACCAGTGGGCCATTAAGTTGAACCCAGTTACCCCTGGAAGACTGGTGCAGGAGTTAGAAGGACTGCATTTTCATAATTGACATGGGTGCTCCTAAGTGTGAATTTCTTTGGGCCTCAGTCTGAATGTCTGTAAAATTAGGAATGGAATACCTCAATCTTCTTATTCAAAAAATGGAAGTAAACATACAATAACGGCAGAGAAAAGGATGCCAAATAACTTAATAAGTAGGTAATAAGACAATTTATAATTTCAGTGGTTATTTGACTTTACAAGTTTTGACACTCAAAAGTAGCCTATTAACATTGGTATGCTTTGAGACAAAGTGTGGAAGGTTAAAAATGGGATTTGTTTAGATGTAGAATGCTTTGAAAAGAATGTTTTTAGTATTGCTGTGCCAACCCAGAAAAACACCACATGTTCTAATGAAGAATAAAATTTAAAACATTGACAGGATCAAATAACAGGACAAATATGAAAATACTTTTGGAATTCTTTTTTTAAAAAATATATTTTATTGATTTTTTACAGAGAGGAAGAAAGAGGGATAGAGAGTTAGAAACATCGATGAGAGAGAAACATCGATCAGCTGCCTCCTGCACAGCCCCCACTGGGGATGTGCCCGCAACCAAGGTACATGCCCCTGACCGGAATCGAACCTGGGACCCTTGAGTCCGCAGGCCGACGCTCTATCCACTGAGCCAAACCGGTTTCGGCTCTTTTGGAATTCTTTAATAAAGGATTGATACAAATCTAGAGTAAACTTGTAAACCCAATAGTTGGATGATGAGTAGCTACCACAGTCAATAGATTGAGAGGCTGAAAGCTGAAAGAAAGAACTTCTTAACACAGTGTTTTTCAGAAAATGAAAAAAGGTTTGGAATCAGCTTTCCTGAACAAGAGTATTTCATTTATTCACTGGAAAAATAACTACCTAGCACTTAACTCTGGGTCCTGTATAAGGCTAGAGAAATAGTTAATAAAAGAAGCTCAGCTGGAGGTCACTCTCTGTCAGCCAGAGAGAGAATAGAGGTCAGGGCTCCTGCCATCACAGTTCCCAAGGAAAACCAAGTTGCTGTATTTCTCCCCTCTGGAGCTCCCTGGCTGACCCTAAAGTGTATTTGCTTTCCTCCTCTTAAAAGTGTTCTACCAATGCTTTCAGTCATCTAATAGGTTCTGATCACCTAGCCAGATGTGTCAGCATACCATCAGCACAGTTCTGAGCTGCTTGCCACCTACCCCACATGGTCTCCATGTCCTACCTATGTCATTCTTACCATACCCACTAATCCCAACTAGGTTTAGTTTCTTTACTATGTTCTGTGGACCCTAAAGAGGGGTGGAGATGGAGCAGAAATAGGGGAATATTTCTGGCAACAGAGACTCCATTTCACAATGCCATTTTCTCCAGCAATTGGGCAGTTAAGCCTCAGAACATGAATTCCCAATCATATTTGTCATTCCTTCATAGTACTGTTCACCTTATCAGGAAGCAGGGACTCTTGAATAGAGCCACCTCTTCTCCCATTACCACCCTCTTCACCTCTCGCTCTCTTTCTCTCATCTACTCCTTTCTTAGCTTTGCCTTTTCTTTGGCTTTGCTCCATTATTCCCTAATTTGAGCTCCTGTTATTTGTCCACAACAACAGGAATTTGTGAAAGCATGTAATATACCGATATTTGAATTTGTGAAGCATGTAATATACCGATATTTGGAGAGTTTGGCTCTTGGAGTATCTTCTCCCCCTCTTTCAACTCAGAGGGAGAGCTCAGCTAAGTTGGCTTTTGGCAGCCAAGGAATGAGGAATCTGGTCTCACATCTGAGTTCTTTTCTGAGCAGTCTTCCTGTACTTCAAAGCCTATGAGCCTGAGTAAGGAATCAGGGCACTAATTGAGCATTTGAGTGAAAACACTTATAGCATAAGGAATCTTGAGGGCCAATAGGCCCAGGATGGAACTGGAAAGGTCAGGGCTCCACTCTTGCAATTCCTAGGCTAAACAGAAGTTAAGCTATCTGTGTGTTCCTAAAGCAGGAAAGGAGGGGGTACCTGTTGAATATAGACATTATGTTCACTTCAGGTACAGGCATTTTGGGAACCAACTCTCTGGGAGTACTAATTCACCTGAGGGTAGTGCTTGAGGTTGAAGAGAACTCTGGGAGCCACTGGATGAAAGCTGTGGATGATGGGTTTATACATAGTTAATCCTCAAAGTCCTAGGGCTTTGTTGGACAGAAAGTTTATTAGTCAAAAGTTAGGCATTTGTTTAGCACTTAGTGCAGCTGTGGGTTTAAATAATGCTCTGTGCCTGAGCGAAAGTTGTGGGATGCCACATCTGATTTTGCCAGGTTGTTTAGAAATATGACCCTCTACACCACCTGTTAAAATCTACTTTTCACCTTCCCAAACTCTCCCACATCTCAGCTGCCTCATCAAAATATATTTGTCTTCCTCTTATGAGAGCAAGAGTAATATGGAAAACAAACAAAAAAAACTCCCTAGGTCTAAGACCAAGGACTGTCAAGAATTCTAGAATAACTCTACCAATGCCTTGAATTTTCCAAAAAGGAAAACTGAGTGCAAGAAAGGTAAAGGATAACCAGTAGCACTTATTTATCATCAATGTGTTTATTATCATTATAATTATAACTATTGTTTCTCCTTTTAAAAAAATACAGTCATCCCTTGATTATTTTTCTTCCACTAAATTTCCTCTGATAATGTTTCCTGCTAACAATCCTTTACATACTTTCTCTTACATCATTAATCTAAGTATTAGATTACCTTAATTTTATTTAATATAGTAAATTTTCTTTCACTTGGGATTTTGACATCTCTCTAAATCTTTAAATAGAAAAATTTACTCTGGCCTTTAACCATGAAATTTATGAATTTCATTGCTCTTATTTTAAGAAATGTGTTTCTTATTCCACTATAAGATCTTTTGAAACAAAGATAGTATGTAATTTATTTAGCATCCCCAATGCCTGTGGGATTACCCTTTCTCTGTTCTAGAGAGGATGATAATTAACTGTTAAATAAGTGAATATCATATATGAATGTCTTCATTTAAATAAATAAATAAATATATATATGTATATATATATATATATATATACACATTTAGCATTTAAAAACTATATTAAAGTGCTGTTTTCTATTCCTCCCATGAAGTATAGCTAAAAAAACTGGATATTGTATGTGAAACAAATAAAAAAGTCTAAAGGGTAGAGAGAAAAAGGCCTATGGTCTCAGGACCAAAGGAACAACACAGCAATTTTCTTTTTGCCTCATATATCTTACATCTGGAGATGAAAAAGCCCATCAACCAGAAATTCCAATGAGAATAGATAAAGTAAGCCCCAAATAAAAGCCTACTTTATTTAGAAAAACAACAGGAAAGGGGTAGTCTAGCAAGATAGAATACTTTTAGACAATAACTGCAGCCAAATGCCATGGGGGAAAAATGCTTTTCAACTGGCCTAATGGAGAACCTAGACTTCTACACTCACCCAGCTGTAACAAGGTGTCTCAACCTGCCTTTCCCCTCCCATACTGATATCCTGTCAAAGTAAACTGAGTAGGGAGCCAGGAATTCCATTATATTGTACCCCCATGAAGTTAGTGGAGACCATACAGAAAGCCTGGACTTTCACCATTGCCAGACTGTAACCTCCAACTCTCCTCCCATTCTTGGAGTAGTGCCAAGGTGATTACAGTAAAGGCCAAGCAGGAAAGCAGTATTTTCACCATATCTTAGTATCATATCAGTTGAAGCAATGTGGGAAATAGTAGCAAGGGACCCCTACCTCTTCCAAAAAAGAAGGTATCAGAGGAAGCCTAGTGGAAATCTTGAACACCAAACCCCGATCAGCAATAACAAAGCACCTATCCTCTACAGAATGTCAATGGAGGCTAAGCAGGGAACGTGGACTTCCACCCCCATTTCTTCCACTCCATCTAGCAATAAAAAGGTGGGTGCTTTGCTGGCACAGTGTCATAGAAGGTCTACTAAAAAAATAAGATCTAAATAAGATCCAGAGCCTCGTAATATAATATCCAAAATGTCTAGGATACAATAGAAAACCACTTGCCACATCAAACACTAGGAAATCTCAACTTCAATGAGACAAGAAAATTAATTTATACCAACAACTAAATGACAAAGATGTTGGAGTTACTTGACAAAGATTTTAAAGCAGCCATCATAAAAATGCTTCAGTGAACAATTAAATGCTTATTGAATGGGCTCCACAACAGAATGGAGAGGACAGAGGAAAGAGTGAGTGAACTTGAAGATAGAGTAATAGAAATGATCTAATATAAACACAGAGAAAATAAATTAGAAAAAAAGAAAGAAAAGAGACTGAAGGAACTGCAGGGCTGTAATAAAAGATGCAACATTCCTGTCATTAGAGGAGTCCTGGACAAAGAGCAGGAATGAAGGGCTGAAAAAATGCTCAAAGAAATAATGGCTGAAAAATCCACAGATTTGGCAAAATACAAACTTAAAATATTAAAAACATGAATGAGCACCAAAGAGGATGAATCAAAGAAATCTATACCAAAACACATCATAATCAAAGTTCTGTAATCTAAACATTCACATGTAACATAATCTTGAAAACAGTGAGTTGGAGAGGATCCAAGATATCAGTGAAATAGATGGAAATTATACTCACCTTCTCCCAGGATAAAACCAGAAATACAACTAAATTATAGAACAATCCCAAATAACTAACTGAACACTTGCTGAACAGATGTGCTATAACCAAAGACTTACAGAAGAAGCAACGTCTAGACTGGTAGGAAGGGCAGAGGTATGGAAAAGGCTGTGAGGATTAATAAGAAAAAAAAAAGCTATGCCTGGCCAGCATGGCTCAGGGGTTGAGCATTGACTTATGAACCAGTAGGTCACAGTTTGATTCCCAATCAGGGCACATGCCCGGGTTGCAGGCTAATCCCCATTATGGGTGTGTGTGGGATCGATGATTCTAGATCATCATTGATGTTTCTATCTCTCTCTCCTTATCTCATCCTCTCTGAAATCAATAAAAATATATTAAAAAACGACATTGAAACGTTTAAAATGAACCAATCAGAAATTATGCAAATGAAGCTTGCAATTAAGGAGATTAAGAGTGAACTACTGAGCATAGAAAACAGAGCCAACCAGATGGAGGAAATAATTAGTGATATTGAAGATAGGAATCTAGAAATGATGCAGATGAAAGAAGGAAAAGACCTGAACATAAAGAAAAATTAAAGCACTCTATGAGAAATATCTGACTCTATCAGAAAAGCAATATTAGAATAATAAGCATTCCAGAGGAATAAGAGAGGGAGCAGGGAATGGAGAGCCTATTCAAATAGTGGATGAGAACTTCCCAAACCTATGGAAAGAACTAGATCCTCAAATCTAAGAAGCAAACAAAACACCTAGATACCTCAATCCAAAGAGGCCCTCTCCAAAGCACTTTGTATTAAAACTGTCAAAAATTAATGACAAATAAAAAATTCTCAAATCAGCCAGGGAAAAGAAGGAAGTGACCCACAAAGGCAAATCCATCAGAATTAAATCTGACATCTCAGCAGAAACTCTACAAGCCAGAAGAGAGTAGAAACAAATGTTCAGATATCTGAAAGAGAGAAATTACCAGCCATGGATAATATATCCAGCAAAACTATTCTTTAAATATGAAGGAGAGAAAAAAAGGCGTTCCATTGAAGGAAATAATCAAGGGAGTTATTCTACCTGAAACAAAGAACATAAGGTCAGAACACTAAGGGTAAGATCACAAAAATACTTACAGCATAAACATGGATAATTTGTGACAAAAAACAAACAAACAAACAAACATAAAAGGGAAGGTGGTAAAGGTCTGAACTGGGAAAGGAGGATGAATATCAGATGCACTCAAAAGGAAAAAAACAACTACTGTATATATGCAACTTTATTATTTATAAACCTAATGGTAATCACACACAAAAATCCCCAAACCAGGATACATAGCTTAAAAAGGAAAGAAATACGGAATACCACCAAATAAAAACAACAAACAGAAACATAAAGGAAAAGAACTAATGGAGGACAGAGCTACCAGAAAACAAAAGATAAAATTACTATAGTAGCCCTTGCTGGTTTGGCTCAGTGGATAGAGTGTCAGCCTATAAACTGAAGGGTCCCGGTTTGTGGGCTCGATCCCCAGTGAGGTGCGGGGAGAGTGTGCAGGAGGCAGTCAATCAATGATTCTCTCTCATCATTGATCTCTCTCTCTCTCCCTTCCTCTCTGAATCAATAAAAATAAATTAAAAAAAATGACTATAGTAAGTCCTCTTACATCAATAATTACCATAAATGAAAATGGTCTGAATTCATCAATAAAGAGGCACAGAGTAGCAGAGTGGATTTTTAAAAAAAAAATACCGCAACAATATGCTGTCTACAAGAGACTCATCTAAGCTGCAAAGACAAAGTTAGATTCAAAGTAAAAGGGTAGAATGATTCTCCAAGAAAATGATATCCACAGAAAAGCAGGTGTAGCTATACTTATATCTGACAAAATAGACTTCAAGATAACAAGAGACAAAGATGGACAATTTATAATGATAAGTGGGATACTACATCAAGTAAACTTAACACTTCTTAATATATGTGCACACAACCAGGGAGCACCAAAATATATAAAACAACTACTCACAGAACTAAAGGGAGAAACAGATTTAAACACAATCATAATTGGGGATCTTAATACTCCTTTGGTAGGTCTAGATAGATCAACCAAATAGCATGTCAATAAGGAAATATTGGCCTTAAATATAATACTAGATCAAATGGAAATAATTGACATTTACAGAACCTTCCATCATGGAACACCAGGTTATATATTGTTCTTCAGTGCACATGGAACATTCACAAGGATAGACCATATGTTGGGTCATAAAATTAGCATCAACAAATTCAAAAAGATTGAAATGATAATAAATATATTATCCAATCATGATGCCTTGAGATTAGAAATAAACTTCAAAAAAGTAGTAAAGAAACACACAAATATGAGATTAAACAACATACTACTAAAAAAATGTGTCGATCAAAGAAGAAATAAAATATGAGATAAAAAGATATCTAGAGACAAATGAGAACGATAGTACAACATATTAAAACTTCAGGGATGCAGCGAAAGCAGTGATACTCAACGAAAGCAGGCCTATCTCAAGAAATAAGAGAAATCCCAAGTAAACAACATAAGATCACATCTTAAAGAACTAGAAAAAGCAGAACAAAGGCAACCCAAAGTCAGAAGAAAGGAAATAGTAAAAATTAGAGCAGAATTAAATGAAATATAGAACAAAAACACTATACAAAAAATTAATAAGAGGAGATAAAAAATGACAGCAAAGTGGATGTTACACAGACATGCTCCCAGGACCAAACTGGAATTACAACTAAAATACAAAAACCCATCCTGAATAATCAACTGAAGACTATCTGGAAAGAACCCTGATTACCAAGGATGGAATGTGAAGACCACATAGAGACTAGTAGGAAGGGCAGAGGCGCAAAAGGGCTGGCCAGGCTCTTACAGATAGCAGCTGAAGTTCCGGAGAGATATTTCAGCTGTGGACGGTTGCAACTGAGAACTCTGTGGACTAATACCCAAGCTGGCCCCTCCAGCAGAGAGCACCAAAACTGAGAAAGATGCCCACATAACATCTGGCTGTGAAAAGCAGTAGGGTTGTTGTTGGCCAGAGGACAGTTGGAAATGCAGGTGTTATCTTAAAGGGCCAACACAAAATTTCATGTGAAGCCACTCACCTTGTGCTCCAGCAGAGGGAGGGCACAGTGGCTACAGCAGTGTGAGGAGATTCCAGGTTTAAGGGCTCTGGGGTTAGAACTCAGAAGTCAGCCAGCCTGGTATCCTCTGCTGAGTCAATCCCTCATACTGCAAAAGACATCTTTCTCCAGCTGACCTTTACCATCCAGGCAGCTTCTGCCTTGGGGGCAGGGGGAGAGCAATTGCCATATCCTTTTGGAAAACACCTTGCTTCACCCTGTGGAGTCTACATCTTGTTGTGTTCTATAGCTTAAGTTAATTAATAGGGAGAATGACAATCAAACTCCAGGCACAGGCAGATATCTGGAGGCTTTAAGTTTTGCTTGGTCTTCTGGACCTAGTTATAGGAAAAGCACACCTTAGGGCACATTTTGGTCCTATCCAACGTCACTCAGCCTCAGCAGAAGGAGCCACAAGATTTGGATTTCTGACAGCTTCAAACAGGGTACCCAGTGCAAGTCACAGACAACATATGACATTGTTGAGCACTATACACTGGGAGTCATAGCAGATCTATCTAATACATAAACACAAACACAAACAGGCAGCCAAAATGGGGAGACAAAAAAACAAGCCCCAAATGAAAGAACAAGAGAATTCTCCAGAAGAATAGCTAAATGAAATGGAGATAATAAATTTAGCAGACATAGAGTTTAGAATAATGATTACAAGGATGCTCAGCAGCATGAGAAAATATATAGAAACTACAAAAAAAGACCAGTTGGAAATGAAGGATGATGTAGCACTAATAAAGACCACATTGGAAGGAATACACATTAGATTAGGGGAAGCCAAGGATCAGGTTAATGAATTAGAAGACAGGGTAGAAGAAAATCACTCAATCAGAGAATAAAAAAGAAAAAAAAACAATTTGAAAAACAAAAAACAAAATAGGAGGAAAGCTTAAGGGAGCCTTGGGACAACATGAAACATAACAATGTTTGCATAATAGGTGTCCATAAGGAGAAGAAAGTGAGCAAGGTATAGAGAACATGTTTGAAAAATGATGGCAAAAATGATCCCTAATCTGGTGAAGGAAAAAGTCACACAAGTCCAGGAGGTACAGCGAGTCCCAAGCAAAAAGAACCCAAACAGGCCCACACCCTGACACATCATAATTATAATGCCAAAAAATGAAAGACAATGAGAGAATTTTAAAGGCAATAAGAAAAAAGCAATTTGTTACCTATAAAGAAGCAACCACGAGGATGTAAACTAATTCTCATCAGAAACACTACAGGCCTCAAGTGAAGGGCATGAAGTATTCAGGTAATGAAAAGCAAGGATCTGAAACCAAGATTACTATATCCAGAAAGGCTATAATTCAAAATAGAGGGTGAAATAAAGAGCTTCCCAGATAAGAAAAAAGGCTAAAGGAAATTATCACCACCAAACCAGCACTGCTAGAAATGATAAGAGGGACTGCTGTAATGAGAAGAAGAAATAGTATGTAGAGAGACACTTGGGCATACAGAATTAACATGGCAATAAATAAAAACCAACCAATGATGACCTTAAAGGGATTAAATGCTCCAATTAAAAGACATAGGGTAGCTGAATGGATACAAAACTATGACCCAACTCTATGCTGTCTACAAGAGACCCACCTCAGAAAAAAAGACTCACACAAGATGAGAGTGGAGGAATGGAAAATATTTTCCATGCAAATGGAAAACAAAAAAGCTGGGGCAGCATTACTCATATCTGACAATATTGACTTCAAAATGAAGGTCATCACAAGAGACAACAAAGGTCACTACATAATATTGAAGGAATCAATCCAATGGGAGACTATAACCTTGGTAAACATATAAGCAAACAATATAGGAGGACCTAAATATAGGAGAGAAAAAAAAACTTCAGCAGACTTTAAGACAGAGATTGACAACAATACAGTCATAGTAGGGGACTTTAACACTCCCCGCTGACTTCACTGGACAGATCTTACAGATAAAAAATTAACAAGTAAGAGGAACCAAGATGGCAGCATAGGTAAACACCTGAACTTGCTGCCTTGCACAACCACATAAAAATTACAACTAAAAGACAAAACAGATATCATCCAGAGCCACGGGAAGGCTGGCTGAGTGGAATTTATACAACTAGAAGGAAACAGAAAAGCACACTGAGACTGGGAGGAAGTGCGGAGGTGCGGAAGTGAAGTGCAGAGGTACGGAGGCGAGTGCGCAGAAAGGGCTGGCAACTGAGTATGCTGCTGTCTTTTTCAATTGGGAAGGAGATACAAGCTCCTGACTGCTCTGAACTCCAGTTCTTGGTGAGACTCTGGGGACCCAGACTCATACGGGGAGAAACTGGACTGTCTGGCATTGGGCCAGAACATGAGGGCGACTTTCTCTCAGAGGTGCTTGCAGCAATCATTGTTCTGGCATGGTGCCGTGGGACACAGAGACCCGGGGACCTCTTTGGCGCAGGGCTGATGGTCAGCCATTACTGTTTGCTCTCCCTTGGTTATTCCCTGAGACCCCACCACAACCAATTTACAACCCCATCCAAGCTGTGCACAGAGGCTTTTGCATATGAATATCCTGGCCTTTTGCAATCTAAAATCTAACAAACTGCAGCTGGGTCAGAGAGCCCCAGAGCCTCCAAAAGAAGGTCCAAGGCTCCACAGCATCTTGCATTGCTTCATATATGGGCCTCATCTGGGCACCTCCAAACCCCAAACAAAGAGGAGGAAACTGCAGATGTCTCTGTAGCTCCTGTGGGGTGGCCTCAGGCAGTGGCTGACTTTGCACCTCCTTGGAGATCCAAGAGTCAGTGTACCCAGTGGTCAGAGTGAGATCATCCAGATTACAACTCTTCACATCCATAAGAGACACACTCAGGGGACAGACTCAGTGAGTGCCAAATCCCCACTGAAGCAAGTCTTGCCCCATAAGAGTGTCTCCAGCACAGAAGTTCTCCCATTGTAGACACAACTGATCCTCACAGCCAATTGGCCTGGAGGTCAATTCCTCCCATTGATACCAACAGCAATCAATGCTTAACTATAACAATAATGTGCACACAGCCCACAAAGGGGTGCACCAAGAGTGTCCACCTCAGGTAATTAGGGGACTGAGCCACTGAGCCCTATAGGACACCTAGCACAGAAAGCCACTCTATCAACACAGGGAAACAGCCAAAATGCGGAGACAAAGAAACAGGTCACAAATGAAAGAAATGGAGGAAAGCAAACTACTGGATATAGAGTTCAAAACTACAGTTATAAGGTTACTCAAGGATCTTCTAGAAACCTCCTAGAAATTTAGTGAGACCCTCAAGGATATGAAAAAGGACCAAGTAGAAATTAAGCATACACCAACTGAAATAAAGAATAATATACAGAGATCCAACAGCAGACTAGAGAATCCCAAGAATCAAGTCAAAGATTTGAAATACGAAGAAGCAAAAACCACCCAACCAGAAAAGCAAAAAGCAAAAAGAATCCAAAAATATGAAGATAGTGTAAGGAGCCTCTGGGACAACTTCAAGCATACCAACATCCAAATTATGGGGATGCCAGAAGAAGAGAGAGAGCAAGATATTGAAAACCTATTTGAAGAAATAATGACAGAAAACTTCCCCTACCTGGTGAAAGAAATAGACTTACAAGTCCAGGAAGCACAGAGAACCCCAAACAAAAGGAATCCAAAGAGGACCACACCAAGACACATCATAATTAAAATGCCAAGGGCAAAAGACAAAGAGAGAATATTAAAAGCAGCAAGAGAAAGCAATTAGTTACCTACAAGGGAGTACCCATACAACTGTCAGCTGATTTCTCAATAGAAACTATGCAGGCCAGAAGGGAGTGGCGAGAAATATTCAAAGTGATGAATAGCAAGAACCTACAACCAAGATTACTCTACCCAGCAAAGCTATCATTTAGAATTGAAGGTCAGATAAAAAGCTTCACAGATAAGAACAAGCTAAAGGAGTTCATCACTGCCAAACCAAGATTATATGAAATGCTGAAGGGTATTCTTTAAGAAGAGGGAGAAGGAGAAAAAGGTAAAGATAAAAATTATGAACAACAAAGTGACAACAAATACATATCTATCAACAAGTGAATTTAAAAATCAAGTGAATAAAAATGATGAACAGAATAAACTGGTGAATATAATAGAATCAGGGGCATAGAAAGGGAGTGGACTGACAATTCTCGGGTGGAAGGTGGTATGGGGGGTGTGGGAAGAGACTGGACAAAAATCATACACCTATGAATGAGGACAGTGGGGTAGGGGGTAAGGGCAGAGGGTGTGGTGGGAACCAGGTGGAGGGGAGCTATGAGGGGAAAAAGAGGAACAACTATAATAATCTGAACAATAAAGATTTATTAAAAAGAAAAATTAACAAGGAAACAATGGCTGTAAAGGACACATTGGATCAGATGGATTTAATTGACATTTATAGAACATTTCACCCCAATGCTGCAGGATATATATTTTTCACAAGTGAACATGAGTCATTCTCAAAGATAGACCACATGTTAAGACACAAAACAAATCTCTACAAGTTCAAGAAGATTGAAATCATATCAAGCATCTTCTCAGATCACAATGGAATAAAATTAGAAACCAACTACAGTAAAAACACTCAAAAATATTCAAACACATGGAGACTAAATAGAATGTTATTAAACAATTAGTGGGTTACCAATGAGATCAAGAAAGACATAAAAAACTTCCTGGAGACAATGAAAAGTGAACACACAACAACCCAAAATCAATGGGACACAGCAAAAGCATAGCATTATAGGTCTACCTGAAAAAAAATTAAACTATTTAACCCTACAACTTAAAGAATTAGAAAAAGAACTAGAATAGCCCAGAGTAAGTAAAAGAAAGGAAATAATAAAGATTAGAGTAGAAATAAAGGACAGATAGACTTAAAAAATGCAACAACCAAAAAAATCAATGAAACCAAGAGGCACTTCTTTGAAAAGATAAACAAGGTTGATAAGCCATTAGCCAGAGTCATCAAGAAACAAAGACAGGACACAAATCAACAAAATATAAAACAAAAGTGGTGAAGTAACAACTGACACCACAGAAAAACAAAGGATTGTAAGAAAATACTATGAACTACTATATGCCAACAAGCTGGACAATGTGGATGAAATGGACAAATTCCTAGAAAAATATTATCTACCAAAAGTGAATCACGAAGAGTCAGAAATCCTGAATAGGCCAATAACAACAGAGGAAATACAAAGAAGTAAAACAAAAACAAACAAAAAAAACCCCTCACAACAAACAAAAACCCTGGTCCTGATGGCTTCAAAGGAGAGTTTTACCAAATATTCAAAGAAGAACTAACACTTATACTCCTCAAACAGGCAAAAATTCTAAGAGGAAGGCCAAATTTCCAAGCTCTTTTTATGAGGCCAGCAGTAAGCATTATCTTAGATCCAAAACTATATAAAGTCATTACACAGAAAGAATATTATAGGCTGATATTCCTGATGAACATAGATGATAAAATCCTCAATAAAATATTAGCCAATCAGGTACAGCAATATATTAAAAAGATCATACACCATGGCCAAGTGGGATTTATTCTGGAGATTCAAAGCTGGTACAATATTTGCAAATCAACAAACGTGATACATAAACAAAGCGAAAGAAAAAAATCAGATGATCATGTCAATAGTGCAGAGAAAAAAAATATTCAACAAAATAAAACACTCATTTTTGATAAAAACTCTCAGCAATGTAGGAATAGAGGGATCATATCTCAATATAATAAAGACCATATATGACAAATCTACAGCCAAAATCAAACTGAATGGGCAAAAACTAAAAACATTTCCCCTAAGAACCACCAAAAGACTGGGATGTCTTCATTCATCACTCTTATTCCACATAGTACTGGAAGGCCTAGCCACAACGATGAGTTAAGAAGAAGAAATAAAAGGCATCCAAATTGGAAAGGAGAAAGTAAAACTCTCATTATTTGCAGATGACATGATACTGTACATAGAAAACCCTAAAGACTCCACCAAAAAACCCCACTAGATTTAATAAATGAATTTGGCAAAGGCGCAGGATACAAAATCAACAACTAAATATCCATGGCCTTTTTATGCATAAATGATGAATTCTTAGAAAGAGAAACTAAACAAATAATCCCATTTACCATTGCAACAACAACAAAAAATTAAGATACTTAGGAAGAAACTTAACCAAGGAGGCAAAAGACTTGTACTCAGAAAACTACAGGACATTGAAAAAAGAGATAGAGAAAGATATAAACTAGTGGAAGAATATACTGTGTTCATGTATTGGTAGAATTAACAACATTAAAATGTCCACACAGCCCAAGAAAATCTACAGATATAGTGCAATCTCTATTAAAACACAAACAGCATACTTCACAGATCTAGAACAAATACTCCAAAAATTTATATGGATCCAAAAATGACATCAGATAGCTACAGCAATCTTAAGGAGAACAAAGTTGGAGGGAGAGGAATCACAATACCAGATATCAAGTTATACTAAAATCCACCGTATTCAAACAGCCTGGTACTGGCGCATGAACAGGCAAATAGATCAAAAGATCAGAAGAGAGACCAAGCCATTACATCCAATTAATATTTGACAAAGGAGGCAAGAATGTACAATGGATCAGAGACAGTCTCTTCAAGAAATGGTGTTGGGAAAATTGGACAGATACATGCAAAAAAATAAACCAGACCACCAACTTACACCACACACAAGAGTAAACTCAAAATGGATAAAAGACTTAAATGTAAGTAATGAAACCATAAAAATCCTAGAAGAAACCATAGGCAGCAAAATCTCAGACATCTCTCATAGCCATATGTTTACAGATACATCTCCTAGGTCAAAGGAAACTAAGGCAAAAATAAACATATGGGACTGATCAAAATAAAAAAGCTTCCGCACAGCAAAAGAAACCATCAACAAAATAACAAGAGAGACCACTGCATGGGAGAATATATTTGCCAATGATATATCCAGTAAGGGGTTAATTTCAAAAATATATAAGGAACACATACAACTTAACAAAAGGAAGACAAACAGTCCAATTAAAAATGGGTAATTGACCTAAATACACACTTCTCCTAAGAGGACATATAGATGGCCAAGAGACACATGAAAACATGCTCAAAGTCACTGATCATCAGAAAGATGAAAATTTAAACAACAATGAGTTATCACCTCACACCTGTCAGAATGGCTACCATCAACAAATCAACAAATGACAAGTGATGGTGAGGATGTAGAGAAAAGGGAACCCTAGTACACTGTTGGTGGTAATTCAGATTGGTGCAGCCATTATGGAAAACAGTATGGAGTTTCCTCAAAAAGTTAAATATGGAACTGCCATTTGACCCAGCAATCCCACTTATAATATATCCTAAAAAAAACAGAAACACCAATCAGAAAGAATGTATGCACCCCTATATTCATAGCAGCAAAAATTACAATAGCTTAGATCTGGAAAGAGCCCAAGTGCCCATCAGTAGATGAGTGGATAAAAAAACTGTGGTACATTTATACCATGGAAAACTATGCATCAGTAAAAAAGAATAATCTCTTACCCTTTGAGATAGCATGGAGGGACCTGGAGAGTATCCTACTAAATGAAATAAGCCAGTCAGAGAAAGAAAAGTACCATATGATTTCACTCATATGTGGATCTAATGAACAAAATAAACTGATGAACAAAATAGATCCAGAGCCCTAGCTGGTTTGGCTCAGTGGATAGCACGTCAGCCTGCAGACTGAAGGGTCCTGGGTTCAATTCCAGACAAGGACACATGCCTATGTTGCAGTCTCGATCCACAGTGGGGGGTGTGCAGGAGGCAGCCGATGAATGATTCTCATTGATTTTTCTATCTCTCCTTCTCCCTTCCTCTCTGAAATCAATAAAAAGTATATATATTTTAAAAATAGATCCAGAGACATGGATACAGAGAACAGACTGCAGAATCTCAGAGGGAAGGTAGAGGAGGATGTGTGGGTGGGAAGTGATGAACCAAAGAACTTGTATACATGTAAGTATACACAGTGGAATACTACCCAGCCATAAGAAAGGATGAAATACTGACATTTGCAACAACATGGATAACCCATGGATACCAACAATAGGGTGGTGTAGGCCTGATGCAGGGGTTGGTGGGGGATAGAAGAGGTCAATGGGAGGGAAAGAAGGACATATGTAATACTTTCAATAATAAAGATATAATTTTTAAAAATAAAAGAAAAATATGATTGCATGATGATAAACAAAAATAAAAAAAATATGTTGAGGTAATGCAAAAAAATTAATAAAACAAAGAGTTGGTTCTTTGAAAAGATTAATAAAATTGACAAACCCCTGGCTATATTCACTAAGGAAAAAAAAAAAGGAAAAGACACATTTAAATAAAATCAGAAATGAGAGAGGTGAAGTCACCACAGACATCATAGACATACAAAGGATAATGCTAGTATATTATGAAAGACTAGTATATGCCACTAAATTCAATAACCTAGAAGAAATGAATAAGTTCCTAGAAATATATAACCTTCCTAGTCTAAATCATGAAGAACTGGGAAATGTAAAAAGACTGATCTGATCAGCAGTGAGGAAATTGAAATAACCATCAAAAACCTCCTCAATAATAAAAATCCAGGATCATATGGCTTCAGTGAATTCTACCAAGCATTCAAAAAAGGTTTAAAACCTATCCTTCTCGGAGAGAAACCAAGATGGCAGCATAGGTAAACACCTGAACTTGCTGCCTCACACAACCACTTCAAAACTACAACTAAAAGACAAAACAGGTATCATCCAGAACCACGGAAAGGCTGGCTGAGTGGAAATTCTACAACTATAAGGAAAGAGAAAAGCACACCGAGACTCAGAGGAGGAGCGGAGGTGCAGAAGTGAAGTGCAGAGGTACGGAGGCGAGTGCGCGGAAAGGGCTGGCAACTGAGTATGCTGCTGTCTTTTTCAATTGGGGCGGTAAGGGCAGAGGGTGGAGTGGGAACTAGGTGGAGGGGAGCTATGGGGAGGGGGAAAGAGGAACAACTGTAATAATCTGAACAATAAAGAGTTATTAGTAGAAAAAATAATAATAAATAAATAAAACCTATCCTTCTCAAACTCTTCCAAAAAAAATTTGAAGAAGACGCAATACTTTCTAACACATTTTATGAGGCCAATATAACCCTGATACCAAAATCCAGCAAGGATAACAAAATAAATAAATAAATAAATAAATAAAACTATAGACCAATATACACTGAGTGGCCAGATTATTATGATCTCTGAACACATAATAATCTGGCCACTCAATATATATCCTATATAATAAGTGGCTAATATGCAAATTGTCCCCTCGACCAGGAATTCGACCAGCAGGCAGGCCGGCCAACCACCCATGTCCCCTCCCCCTGGCCAGGCTGGCCAGACCCCACTCATGCACGAATTCATGCACCAGGCCAATAATACACACACACACACACACACACACACACACACACACACACACACACACACACAAACTGAGCGGCCAGATTACTATGCGTTCAGAGATCATAATAATCTGGCCACTCAGTGTATATCTGATGAATACAGATGCAAAAATCCTAAACAAAATATTAGCAAATAGAATAAAGCAATACATAAAACAAATAATACATCACTATCAAATTAGGTTCATTCCAAGGACACAAGGATGGTTTAACATATACAAATCAATCAATGTAACCCACCACATTAACAACAACAAAAAAAAGATAAAAATAATACGTTCTTACCAATAGAAGCAGAAAAAAGCATTTGATAAGATATGATACCCATTCATGACAAAAACAGTCAATAAAGTAGAAATAGAAGGAAAATACCTCAACATAATAAAGGCCATCTATACTAATAAAAGCCTAGGTGGTCCTCTCACATGATGTCACCACAAGATGGCCACCACAAGATGGCCAGCACAAGATGGCCATGTGCATAGCAGAGGCAGGGCCCAGTGGCTGTTCTGCATGGTGAGGCCTGGGGGTCCCGTGGCTCTGTGTGGTGCAGAGGAGGTGGGTCCCGGTGGAGGAGGCGGATGGCAGCAGGGGAGGGCAGTTGTGAGCAATCAGGCCGGCAAGGGAGGGCAGTTGTGGGTGATCGGGTTGGCAGGGGAGGGCAGTTGGGGGCAATCGGGCCAGCAGGGGAGGGAAGTTGGGGACAATCGGGCTGTCAGGCAGAATTGGTTAGGGGCAATCAGGCAGGCAGGCAGGTGAGCAGTTAGGAGCCCGTGGTCCCAGATTGTGAGAGGGATGTGGGATCGGGCCTAAACTGGCAGTCAGACATCCCCTGAGGGGTCCCAGATTGGAGAGAGTGCAGGCCGGGCTGAGGGACACCCCCCCCATGCACGAATTTCATGCACCGGGTCACTGGTATATGATAAACCCTCAGCTAATATCATACTCAATATCAGCTAATATCATAATGGTAAAAAAAACTGAAAGCTTTTCCTCTAAGATCAGGAACAAGACAAGGATGTCCACTCTTACCACTCTTAATCAACATATTTCTGGAAATCCTAGCCAGAGCCATAAGGCAAGAGAAAGAAATAAAATGCATCCAAATAGGGAAGGGAAAAGTCCAACTGTCACTTTATGTGGACAACATATTCTGTATGTAGAAAACCCTAAAGACTCCACCAAAAAAACTATTATAAACAATAAACAAATACAATCAAGTTGCAGGATACAAAATCATTGTGAAAATATCCATTGCCTTCCTATATACTAACAACAAAATTTCAGGAAAAAAAATGAAAAAACAACTCCTTTTGCAAGTGTAACCAGGAATAAACTTAACAAAGAACATAAAAGACTTATATACTGAACATTACAAAGCATTATTTAAAGAGATTGAAAAATATACAACAAAATGGAAAAATATCCCGTGTTCATGGGTTGGAAGAATCAGCATAGTTAAAATGGCCACATTACCCAAAGCAATATACAAATTTAATGCAATCCCCATCAAAATCCCAATGTCATTTTTTAAAGAAATAGAAAGAGAAATCATCAGATTTGTGTGGAACCACAAAAGACCCAGAATAGCCAACACAACCCTGAGGGGAAAAAAAAAAAAGAATGAAGCTGGAGATATCACACTACTTGACTTCAAATTATATTGCAGAGTTATGATAATCAAAACAGCATGTGTATTGGCAGAGAAACAAACACACAAATCAATGGAACAGAATAGAGAGCCCAGCTATAAAACCACATGTATATGGACAGATATTTCCGACAAAGGAGCCAGAAACACACAATGGAGTAAAGATTTCTCTTCAATAAATGGCGCTGAGAAAACTGGAAAGCCACATGCAAATGAATGACACTGGAATACAGTTTGTCCCCATTTACAAAAATTAATTCAAAGTGGATCAAAGACCTACACATGAGACCCAAAACAATAAGTCACATAGAAGAAAATACAGGTACAAAACTTATGGATCTTGGTCATAGAGAACATTTTATGAACTTAGCTCTAAAGGCAAGAGAAGTGAACCCAAAAGTAAGTGAATGGGACTATATCAAACAAAAAGCTTCTGCACAGCAAAAGAAACTGACAACAAAACAAAGAGGCAGCTAACCGATGGGAGATGCTATTTGCAAACAGTAATTCCAACAAAGGTTTAATTTCCAAAATATATAGAGAACTCAAAAAGTGCAACACCAAACAAACAATCCAATCAAAAGTGGGCAGAGGACCTGAAAATAGACCTCTCCCAAGAGGACATTACAAAGAACCAATAAATATATGAAAAGATGTTCAACCTTATGAGTAATTAGGGAAATACAAGTAAAAACTACAATGAGATACCACCTCACACTTGTAAGAGTGGCCATTATCAACAATACAAGTAATAACAAATATTGGAGAGGTTGTGGAAAAAAGGAAACCCTCATTCACTGTTGGTAGGAATGTAGACTGGTACAACTGTGGGGAAGCACAAGACTTGTTTGGAAAAGTCAAGGCAGGAGCTGCCATCTTCGGCAAGTTCCCCCTAAGAGGTGCCTGACCTTTCGGAGAATCCTCCTTACCAACTTTCCAACCAAGTCCTGTGCTTCCCCACATACAACCACTATGGAAAGCAGTCTAGGGATTCCTCAAAAACCTAGTTATACAGCTGCAATCTGACCCAGCAATCCCTCTCCTGGGTATATACCTGAAAAAATAGAAAATATGTATTCACAAACATATATGCACGTATATGTTCATTGCAGCATTATTTACGGGCCAAGACATGAAAATAATCAAAGTATCCTGTGATAGAGGACTGGATAAAGAAGATGTGGTACATATACACAGTGGAATACTACTCAGCCATAAGAAAGGATGAAATACTGATATTTGCAACAACATGAGTGGACTTTGAGACTATTATGCTAAGTAAAATAAGTCAGTCAGCAATAGCTAAGAACCATACGATTTCACTCATATGTGGGATATTAAACTAAAACTCATGAACATAAACAGCAGTGTGGTGGTTTCCAGAGGGAAGACAGTGAGGGGTAAAGGGACTCTTATTATATGATGATGGGAAAAGATATGACTTCGTTGGTGGGAATAAGGTTCACTATACAGTTTCTGTGTATAACTTAGAAACTCATACCTAAAAATTAAATGAATACACTGAGTGGCCAGATTATTATGATCTCTGAACGCATAATAATCTGGCCACTCAGTGTGTGTGTGTGTATATATATATATATATACTAGAGGCCCGGTACACAAAATTTGTGCACGGGGGGGGGATGTCCCTCAGCCCAACCTGCACCCTCTCCAATCTGGGACCCCTCAGGGGATGTTCAACTGCCAGCCCGATTGTCCCCAACTGCCCTCCCCTGCATATTCCCTCTTTATTAGATAGGGTTTTTTCTTTAACATATTGGACAGCCCTAACTGGTTTGGCTAGGTGGATGGAGCATTGGCCTGCAGACTCAAGGGTCCCAGGTTCAATTCTGGTCAAGGGCATGTACCTTGGTTGGGGGCACATACCCAGTGGGGAGTGTGCAGGAGGCAGCTGATCGATGTTTCTCTCTCTCATAGATGTTTCTAGCTCTCTATCCTTTTCCCTTCCTCTCTGTAAAAAATCAATAAAATATATATATTTTTAAAAAAACATTTAATTCCTCCATATCTGCCTGGCTGGTGTGACTCAGTGATTGAGATCCCAGGCTGCCACTGCTGGGAGGGGATCATGCCTTGGGGGTGCACGCTCCTGCCAGGCTGAGACCCCAGCCCAGGCTGCCGCCACTGGGAGGGGATCGGGCCGTGGGGAGTGAATTTGTTTTCGTTTTTTATAAAGGGTCAGGAGGGCCTCTGGGCAGCATTCCGCCAGGCCGCTTACTCTGCAGGCTCTCAGCGGCAGCCCTCCCTGAGACTGGGGGACTCTGGCAGGGCTGAGAGGACTGGGAGCCGCCATCTTGTGGCTATGGGCACCACCATTTTGTCGCAGAGTGATAGTTAATTTGCATATTACTCTTTTATTAGATAGGATATATGTATGTGTGTGTGTGTGTATATATATATATATATATATATATATATATATATATATATATATATATATTAGAGACGCGGTGCATGAATTCGTGCATGGGTGGGGTCCGACCAGCCTGGCCAGGGGGAGGGGACATGGGCAGTTGGCTGGCCTGCCTGCTGGTCAAACTCCTGTTCGAGGGGACAATTTGCATATTATTAGCCTTTTATTATATAGGATATACACTGAGTGGCCAGATTATTATATATTCAGAGAGCATAATAATCTGGCCACTTAGTGTATATGCTGTCTACAAGAGACCCCCTGAGACCAAAAGTCTAACACACAATGAAAGTAAAAGGATGTAAAAAAATTTCCATGCAAATAGAAATTTAAAAAAAAGCTGGGGTGGCAATACTCATATCTGACAAAATAGACTTCAAAATGTAGGCCACAACAAGAGACAATGAAGGCTAATTCATAATACTAAAGAGATTAAAACAATAAAAGGATATAATACTGGTAAACATACATGCATCTAATATAGCAACACCCAAACATATTTAAAAAAACTTCTGGAGGATTTAAAGGGAGAGATTAAAGCAATACAATCATAGTGCGTGCCCCACTGATATCACTGACTCGATCTTCTAGACAAAAAAAAATTCAACAAGGAAACAGCAACCCTAAACAACAAAATAGCTCAAATGGATTTAGCTAACATTTACAGAACATTTGGCCCCAAAGCTGCAGAACATACATTCTTGTCAAGAGCATATGAGACATTCTCAAAGCTTGACCACACATAAGGATACAAATTAAGTCTCTACAAATTCAAGAAGATTGAAATCATATCAAACACTTCTATCACAATGGCATGAAACTAGAAGTCTACAACGATAAAAACACTCAAAAACATACAAATATATGGAGGCTAAATAGCATGGTATTAAACAATCAATGTGTTACCAATGAGATCAAGGAAGAAATAAACCTTCCTGGAAAAAAATGAAAATGAACACAAAACAACCTAAAATCTATGATATTCATCAAAAGCACCCCTGAGAGGGAAGTTCATAGCACTACAGGTCTGCTACCTCAGGAAACAAGAAAAAATTTTTAATAAATTATCTAATGGTCCAACTTAAAAAATTAGAAAGAGAACAAGAAGAAAAGCCCAGAGTAAGTAGAAGGAAGGAAATAATAATATCAGAGTGGAAATAAATGACATAGAGACTAAAAAAACACACACACAATAGAAAGCTTCATTAAATGAATAGCTGGTTCTTTGAAAAGATCAACAAGATTGATGAATCTTTAGCCAGGCTCATCAAGAATCAGAGAGGACCCAAATAAATAAAATCAGAAAAGATAGAGATGAAGTATCAACTGAACCAGAGAAATAGAAAAGATTGTAAGAAAATACTATGAACAACTACAGTATATGCCAACAAGATGAACAACCTGGACAAAGTGGACAAATTCCTAGAAAAATACAATCTTCAAATACTGAGTCAGGGAGAATGAGAAATCCTGAATAGGCTGATAACACTGATGAAATTTAAACAGTAATAAAAAAAATTCCCAGCAAACAAAAGCCTTGGTCCATATGGCCTCACAGGGAAGTTTTAGGAAACATTCAAAGAGGAACTAACACTTAACCTCCTCAAACTATTCCAAAAAACCCAAGAGGAAGGAACACTGCCAACCACTTTTTATGAAGCCAGCATTATCCTGATTGCAAAACTAGATAAAGACACTAAAAGAAAGAATTACGGTACATGCCAATATCTCTGATGAACACAGATGGTAAAACCCCCAAGAAAACATTAGCAAATCAGATCCAGCAGTCTATTAAAAAGATCATACATCATTACCTAATGGGATTTATTATAGGGATGCAAGCCTGCTGCAATATTCACAAATCAATAAATGTGAAACACCACAAAAACAAATTGAAAGACAAGAATCACATGATCATATTAATAGATGAAGAAAAGCATTCAACAAAATCCATATCTTAACATAATAAAGGCCATATATGACAAAACTATAGCCAACATCATACTCAGTGGGCATAAACTAAAACCATCTTCCCTAAGAAGAGTAAAAAGACAGGGGTATCTGCTTTCACCACTCTTATTTAACATAGTATTGAAATACCAATAGCATATATCACAGATCTAGAAAAAATACTCCAAAACTTTATATGGAGCCAAAGAAGTACAAAGTTGGAGGGGTCACAATACCAGATATCAAGTTATACTATAAAGACACTGTATACAAAATACCCTAGTACTGGCACAAAAACAGGCATATAAATCAATGGAACAAATCAGAAACACAGAAATCAACCCAAGCCATTATGCTCAATTAATATTTGACAAGGAGGCAAGAGCATACAATGGAGGCAAGACAGTCTGTTCAATGAATTGTGTTGGGAAAATTGGACAGGTACATGCAAAAAAATGAAACTAGACCATCGACTTACACCATACACAAGAATGAACTCAAAATGGATAAAAGAACTAAATGTAAGTTGTGAAACCATACAAATCCTAGCAGTAAACATAGGAAGCAAAATCTGAGACATCTCACATAGAATAATTTTCACCAATACATAATCTTGGGCAAGAAAAACAAATAGAGAAATATGGTAATTAACCGGGGCACCGTAACAGGTTGACCAGACAGGAGGAGGTTGCATGCGCAGCATCAGGGGCGGGGAGGCAGGGGCCTCTGTGTGCCTGCCCTGGGGGAGGGCCTGGTCAGCGGTGGCCACGGCTGCTTCAAGGGCCGGAGAGGGAAGCAGGGCCAGACCGGCGACTCGAGGGTGGGTGGCACCTCATGATTTCAAATTGCACGCTGGGCTCCTAGTCTATATATATACACACATACATACACAAATGGGTCTACATCACAATAAAAATTTCTGCACAGCAAAATAAATCAGCATCAAAAAAAAAAAAAGGGAACCCACTGTATGGGAGAACATATGATAAGTTGTTGATTTCCAAAATATATAAAGTATTCATACCACTCAACAAAAGGAAGACAAACAATCCAAGTAAGAAATGGGCAGAGGACCTGAATAGACACTTCTCCAAAGAGGACATACAAATGGCAAAGAGACATATGAAAAAGTACTCAACATCAATAATCATCAGAGAGATGCAAATTAACATGGCAATGAGTTACCACCTCACACCTGCCTGAGTGCCTATATTAATAACTCAATAAACAACAAGTGCTGGCAATGATGTGGAGAAAAAGGAACCCTTGTGCACTGCTGGTGGGAATGCAGACTGGTACAGCCACTATGGAAAACAGTAGAGTTTCCTCAAAAAATTAAAAATAGAATTGTATTTGACGCAGTGATCCCATTTCTAGGAATATACCCTAAGGAACCCAAAACAACAAGGAGAAAGAATATATGCACCCCTGTGTTCATAGCAACATTATTTATTTATTTTTATTTTATTTTTAAAATATATTTTTATTGATTTCAGAGAGGAAGGAAGAGAGAGATAGAAAAACCAATGATGAGAGAGAATCATTGATAGGCTGCCTCTTGCAAGCTTCACACTGGGGATTGAGCTCACAACCTGGGCATGAGCCTGATCAGGACTCGAACCATGACATCCTGGTTCATAGGTTGATGCTCAACTACTGAGCTACACCAGCTGGGCTTTATTTTATTTTTTAAAAATATTTATTGTTGAAAGTATTACATATGCCCCTCTTTTTCCTCCACTAACCTCTTCTAGTCCACCCCCGCCCCATGCCCCAGGCATTCAGCATCGTGTTGTCAGTGTCATTGCGTTATGAATATATGCATACAAGTTCTTTGGTTGATCTCTTCCCATCCACCACCTCTTTTGCCTTCCCTCTGAGGTTTGACAGTCTGTTCTGTGCTTCTATTTTGTTCATCAGTTTATTTTGTTCATTAGATTCCATATATGAGTGAGATCATGTGGTACTTACCTTTCTCTGACTGGCTTATTTTGTTTAGCACAATACTCTCCAGGTCCATCCATGCTGTTGTAAATGGTAAGAGGTCTTCCTTTTTTTACAGCTATGTAGTATTCTGTTGTGTATATGTACCATTTGGGCTGTTTCTACATCTTAGCTATTGTAAATTGTGCTGGAAGCATTATTTATAGCGAGTGGCCCAGTGCACAGATTCGTGCACATTTAAAGGAAATTAATTATAATAAATATTTTAATATCACTATTCACCCTCTCTCTATAATAGAAGTGTCAGAGATGAAGTGTCAGAGGTACGTTGTGCCAATAGTTGGTCTTCAGACATATTCTGTCAACGATGATGATGCTTTCAGCTTCAGAATGTCAACAAAAACAACCAAATTCATGATTGACAATGACAGATCAAAACACACATGTGCAATTGGCACCAGGGAGAGCTTTATATCTATCGCACATGCATGAGTCAATGTTTATTTTTACATTGCCAGTGCACATCGTATGTACCAGCCAGTCGGTCAGGTGGTTGGACAGACAGATGGTCGGTCACTTAGCCTTTTATATATATAGATAGCTAAGATCTGGAAACAGACCAAGTGCCCACCAGCAGATGAGAGGATAAAAAGATGTGGTACACTTATACGATGGAATACTATTCAGCTGTATAAAAGAGGTAATGGATCTATTACCCCTTGAGACAGCATGGAGGAACCTGGAGATAATAATGCTAAGTGAAATATGCCATTCAGAGAAAGACAAATATCACATGATCTCACTAATATGTGGAGTCTAATTAACATAAACTGATGAATAAAATAGAACCAGAAGGATGGAAACATGGAACTGACTGACAAATCTCAGAGGGAAGGGGAAAGTGGGGGGTGGGCAGAGGGGAGTGGAAGAGATTAACCAAAGAACTAATATGCATACGGGTATATGCATTGTCCATGAACACAGGCAATAGGGTGAAGGCCAGGGGTGGGACAGGAACTGGGTGGTGGTAGCAAGGGGGAAAAAGGAGGAAACATTTGTAACTTTCTCAACAATAAAGATTTAAAAAAAGAAAGATTGAGCAATAAATTCAATTACCTTCTTTAAAAAGATAATTAAAACACCAGTCCCCTGGCCTGGTATAGCAGTAGGTTAGAGTCTCATCTGATATGCCAATGTTCTGGGTTCAATCTCCTATCAGGGCACATACAAGAAGCAAACCAATGAATGCATAAATAAGTGGAACATCAAATTCTTTCTCTCTCTCTCTCTCTCTCTTTAATATATAAATAAAAATGAAAAAAAAAGCTACAGACTGGGGGATATGCACTGAGGGGCCAGATTATTATGATCTCTGAACGCATAATAATCTGGCCACTCAGTGTATATCCTATATAATAAAAGGCTAATATGCAAATTGTCCCCTCAACCAGGTGTTCAACCAGCAGGCAGGCCGGCTAACCGCCCATGTCCCCTCCCCCTGACCAGGCTGGCCAGACCCCACCCATGCATGAATTCATGTACCAGGGCTCTAATATATATATACACATACACTGAGTGGCCAGATTATTATGCATTCAGAGATCATAATGATCTGGCTACTCAGTGTATATTTCAATCATATATCTTATCATGGAAGATTGATATACTCTGTGCATGTGTTTGTACTCTCAAAACTCAAAAATAAGAAAACAAAGAAGCAGTTGAAAATAGACCAAAGATTTAAACTAACATTTCACCAAAGAAATTATATAGATCATAAAAAAATATATGAAAAGATGCTTATCATCAATAGTCATTAGGGAAAGTTAAACCCCAATGAGATATTAATACCTACATATTTTAATAAACATCTTAATATTTTAAAAATTGACCAACTATAGTTGAGGATTTGGAACAATTGGGACTCTCAGCTCCAGTTTCATACCTCCTGGGAATTTAAAATCGTGTAATCAAATTGGAAAACAATTTGGAAGTTCCTAAAATGGTTAAACATACTTACAATGAATCAACAAACCAAAAAGAAATGAAAGCATATGTCCACATCAAGACGAGTGCATGAATTTTATTTTTAAAATTTTTTAAAATATATATTTTTATTGATTTCAGAGAGTAAGGGAGAGGGAGAGAGAGATAGAAATATCAATGATGAGCAAGAATCACTGATAGGCTGCCTCCTGCACTCCCCATACTTTGGATCAAGCCCGCAGCCCGGGCATGGGCCCTTAACTGGAATCAAACCCGAGACCCTTCAGTCCGTGGGAGGATGTTCTATCCACTGAGCTAAACCATCTAGTGCTACATGAATTTAATAGAAACTATATTTGTAAGTAAAAAACTGAAAAACTAGAAACAACAGAAGTGTTCATCAATATGTAAATGGGTGAACACATTGTGGCACACCAATGCCAAGAAATGGTGATCAGCAATAAAAACAAATGAACTACTGATATATGCACAATTTGGATGAATCTAAAAAAATATGGTGAGGGAAAGAACAAGACTAAAAAATAGCTAATTATTATTTCATTTACATAAAATTCTACAAAATGAAAGGTAATCTGTAGAAACAGAAAGAAGAGCAATGGTTGCCTGTGGATAGGGAAAGGACATTTAAGGATGATAGATATGCTCATTACCTTGAATACAGTGATGGCTTCATGATATACATATATCAAAACATCACATTTTGTACTTTAAATATGGGATGTTTGCTGTATGTCAATCATACCACAATAAAGCTGTTTAAAAATATAATAACATTTCCCTACCTTTTTAAATCCTCACCTGAGGATATGTTTACTGATTTTCAGAGAGAAAGGAAGGGAGGGAGGGAAGGAGGAAGGGAAGGAGAGAGAGAGAGAGAGAGAGAGAGAGAGAGAGAGAGAGAGAGAGAGAGAGAGAGAGCTCATTTGGTTGCCTTCTGTGCTCGCCCCAACCAGGGATCAAACCTGCAACCTAGGTATGTGTCCAGAACAGGAATTGAACCTGCAACCTTTTCGGTGTATAGGATGATGCTCCAACCAACTGAGTCACCCGGCCAGGGCAACATTATCCTACTTGTTAAAATCTATATATCTTCACAATTAAAAAATTCAAAAACACAGAGAAGCAAGGCCAAAAAAAAAATCACTATAGTTCCAATCACTTGGAGACAAGTATGTTTACTTTGGCACACATTACTACAGATTTTCCTGTACAGATTTCTATATAGTTTTGTCAAAGACAGTATATAGTACATACCACTTATAATCTGCTTTTTAAAAATTTACTGATGTTTTGGAGACCTTTCCACATTAACAAAATTCAACAATACCTCTCCAAAAGGAAGAATGGAAGAAGGGAGGAAAGAGAAGTAAGAGGGAGAGAGGGAGGGAGGGAGATGAACAAACGATTGATACATACAACATTGATGAACTTTTAAATAATTATGTTGAGTGAAAGAAGCCAGAGCCTGACAAAAAATATGTACTGTATAACTCCAAACTCTACAAAAATACAGACAAACCTAGAGTGACAGAAAGCATATTAGTGGTTGCCTGGAGCTGGGAAGGGATAGGCATTGGAGTTAGAGGGAGACATGAAGAAACTTTTGGCTGAATCTACCCATTACTTTGATTGTAGCAATGGCTTCATGAGTGTGTACATATTTCAAAACTTGTCAAATTGTACAGTTTAAATATGTGTAGTTTATTATACGTTAATTTTTCCTCAATAAAACTTAAAAATCATAAATGGAGAAATTGAGACTCAGAGAGGACATAGAATACTGAAGGACACACAGCAGCTCCATTGCTGAGCTAGGACTAAAACCATTTTTGGTTTCCTAATCTAGTACTCCTTCCACTGCACCATGATACCTGACAGGCTCTGGTAAGACTGCCCTACTCAAATCTCCTCTTCCATTGATCTACTTCTCGGTCTCTCTCCACTGGAGATCCATGAGAAAGTCCCTGAGATTCCCCCCTCCCCCACTGCAGACCTGCTTTCTCCCTCTGCTTCCCTAAGCCATTTACTTTGACCTCTTTATCCTTAGACATTAACCCAATCCCAAGTTACTTCTCAGTCATGCTTACCTGCCTCAGAGGCACTTTTCTCATAGGCAATGGCTCTATGGACTTGGCATTCTTGGACTCTTGGGCAGTGCCTCCCAGGCTGAATCCATGTCATGATCTTGGGTCTTCCCCCAACCACAAGCTCCCTGCTCTACTAGTATACTATTTAGGCAACTTGGAGGCATTAAGCAAGGGCTGATCAATGATCCTCCTGTTGTTTACAGATGAAGACACTGAGGCCCACAGACTTAGTTCATGGCAAGGTAGAAAACATGTCCTGTATCACCATGCCTTGTCCATTCCCCTGTCTAGTTCTCTGAAATTTTAGCATTTCTGCCTTTCTACCTCTAGCTTAGCTAGATACCTTATTTGGCCAGAACCCTGTGAGGTTGGGAAAGGAAATCTGAGCCCATGGGCCAGAACGAATGAGTGCAGCTGGGGCTGGCAAAGGTATATAGAGCTCAGCAGCTGCTCTCTACTAGGTTAGCAAGTGTTTACACCCTATGTGGAATATGTGCCTGCTCCAATGATCTCCAACCACTATGGAAGAACAGCAGGGGTCAGATGGCTAATTTTTTAAGATCTGCTTTCAGGAAGCATCAGGAGCTTTGCAGAGTAAAAACAAGAAACAAATGCTGTAACAATGAGACTCTTCCTGCCCTGAGACGGAAACTGTATAGGGCTCTGCCCTCAACTTTGAGAACACTTTTGAACTAAGTAGGTAGCCAATTTGGGTAGCTCCTTCAAGTTAGCAACCCAAGGAGACAGGGTTATCACTGTCTCCAGAAGCAGTTATCCCCATCCTTGTAGTCCAGCATTACGAAGGAAACCTTGGAAGGAAACCCTGGGACAAATGACAAGGTAATCAATCCAGGGAAGACTGGCTGCCAAGATCACTAAGCCTTCAATTTTCAGAGCTGAGATAAATACTAATGTTGGTTCCACAGTTAGGGCCACCTGCTATGGCTTCATGAAGTGTCAAAGACAAAGCAAATCTCACTTTTGAGATTAGCCTGTGTTCCTACCTCTGAGCAGTAATCTTCTGACAATCACTTAGCACCCTTGGATTCCTTGTCAAAGCAGATGGATGGAGTAGAGAAAAGAGGGCAGAGTAAGGAGGTATAAAAACATGGGCAGAGCTCAGTTTTCAATCTAAAATGTCCTTTTCAATCTCATATGCCATACACATAAATAAACTCAAAGTGGATTAAAGACTTAAATGTAACCCTAACCGGTTTGGCTCAGTGGATAGAGTATCGGCCTGCAGACTGAAGGGTCCCAGGTTCGATTCCAGTCGAGGGCATGTACCTTGGTTGCGGGCACATCCCCAGTAGGGGGTGTGCAGGATGCAGCTGATCAATGTTTCTCTCTCATTGATGTTTCTAACTCTCTGTCTCTCTCCCTTCCTCCCTGTAAAAAAATCAATAAAATACTTTTTTTTTTAAAAGACTTAAATGTAAGGCCTAAAACCATAAAACTCCTAGAAGAAAACATAGGTAGTAAACTATTTGACATTAGTCTGAGTAATATCATTTTGGATATGTCCCCTTAAGCAAAGGAAACAAAAGCAAAAATAAACCAATGGGACTTCGTCAAACTAAAAAGCTTTTATATAACCTGGCCAGGGTAGCATAGTGGTTGAGCATTGAACTAAGAATCAGGAGATCACGGTTCCATTCCTGGTCAGGGCACATGCTCACATTTTGGGCTCAGTCCCCAGTGGGGGGCATGCAGGAAGCAGCCTATCAATGATTCTCTCTCATCATTGATGTTTCTCTTTCTCTCTCTCTCTCTCTCTCTCTCTCTCTCTCTCTCTCTCTCTCTCTCTCTCCCTCCCTCCCTCCCTCCCCTTTCCTCTCTGAAATCAATAAAAATATATTTTTAAAAATTAAAAAAAGACAGATACATGCAAAAAAAATGAAACTAGACCACCAACTTACACCATACACAAAAATGAACTCAAAATGGATAAAGGACTTAAATATAAGACAGGAAACCATAAAAATACTAGAGTAATCCACAGGCAGCGAAATCTCAGACATGCTGAAGCAATTTCTTCACTGATACTGCTCCTAGGGCAATTGAAACTCAAAACAAAATAAACAAATGGGACTACATCAAAATAAAAAGCTTTTACACAACAAAGGAAACCATCAACAAACAAGAAGACAGCCCACTGCTTGGTGGAACATATTTGCCAATGTCATCACCACTAAGGGCTTAATCTCCAACATTTACAGGGAACTCATACAACTTAGCAAAAGGAAGAGAAACAATCCAATCAAAAAATGGGCAACGGACGTAAATAGATACTTTTCGAAAGAAGACAGAAGGAAGAGCAAGAGACATATGAAAACATGCTCAAAGTCACTAATCATCTGAGAGATGCAAATCAAAACGACAATGGGGTATCACCTCACACCTGTGAGAATGGCTATCATCAACAAACAACAAGTGTTGGCGAGGATGAGGAGAAAAAGGAACCCTGTTGCACTGTGGGTGGGAATGCAGACTGGTGCAGCCACTGTGGAGAACAGTATAGAGTTTCCTCAAAAAACTAAAACTGGAACTCCCATTTGACCCTGCGATCCCACTTCTGGGAATATATCCCAAGAAGCTAGAAACACCAATCAGAAAGGATATATGCACCCCTATGTTCATAGCAGCACAATTCACCATAGCTAACATTTGGAATCAGCCTAAGGGCCCATCAGCAGATAAGTAGATTAAAAAACTGTGGTACATCTACACAATGGAATGATATGCTGTGGTAAAAAAGAAGGAATTCTTACTATTTGCAACAGCATGGATGGAACTGGAGAGCTTTATGCTAAGTGAAATGTCAGTAAGAGAAAGATAAATATTACATGATCTCACTCATTTATGGAATATAACGAACAACATAAACTGATGAACAAAAACAGATCCAGAGACAGAGAAACATCAGTCAGACTGTCAAACCTCAGAGGGAAGGTAGGGGAGGGTGGGGGTAAGGGGGGGAGAGATCAACCAAAGGACTTGTATGCATGCATATAAGCCTAACCAATGGACACAGACAACAGGGGGGTGAGGGCATGTGTGTGTGTGGGGGGGCGGGTGTTGGGAGGTTAATGCGGGGATGAGGACACATATGGAATACCTTAATCAATAAATAAATTAAAACAAATTTAAAAAAGAAACAACTTCTATACAGTGAAGGAAACCATCAACAAAACAAAAAGAATGGGAGAATACATTTGTATACTCACAAATGATATATCCAATAAGGAACTGATAACTGATAACCAAAATATATGAAACTCATACAACTCAATGATAAAAAAATAAACAATCCAATGCAAAAATGGTTAGAGGACATGAAGAGACATTTCCCCAAAGGAGACATACAGATGGCCACAGACATATGAAAAGATGCTCAACATCACTAGTCATCAGAGAGATGCAAAACAAAACCACAGTGAGATACCAGTTCACACCTGTCAGGATGGCTTTATCAAAAAGTCAACAAATAAAAAGGGTTGAAGATGTGGAGAAAAGGGATTACTTATGCACTGTTGGTGGGAATGCAAATTGGTGCAGCCACTATAGAAAACAGTGTGGAGAATTCTCAAAAAACTAAAACTAGATCTACCCCATGACCCAGAAATTCCACTTCTGGTGTTATCTAAAGAAAATAAAAGCACGATTTTTAAAAAGATATATTCATTATTTGTAATGTAAATGCATATGTGTAAATATGTACTACAGCATTATTTACAATAGCCAAGATATAGAAGCAACCTAGGTGTCCATCAATAGATGGATAAATAATGGATCAAATGATGTGATATATATTAATATTAAGCAGCATTAAAAAGAATGAAATCTTTCCATTTGCGACAACATGGATAGACCTAGAGGATATTATGCTAAGTGAAATAAGTCAGACAGAGAAAAACAAATGCAGTGTGGTTTCAATTATATGTGGAATCTAAAAGAATAAAACTAACAAACAAACAAACAAAGAAAAACATATTAATAGAAACAGAGTCCAGAGGGGATGGGGTGGGGGAGTGAGTAAAAATTATGACGGGGAAGCCCTGGCCAGTGTGGCTCAGTTGACTGGGCATTGTCCAGTGCACTGAAAGGTTTCAGGTTCAATTCTCAATCAGGACACATGCCCAGGTTGCAGGCACGATCCCCGGTGGGGTATGGGCAGGAGGCAGCGGATGGATATCTCGCTCTGACATCAATGTTTCTCTCTCTCTCTCTCTCACTTTCCCTTCCTTTCTCTTTAAAAATCAATCAGAAATCTTTTTTTAAAATGTGAAGGCGAAGATAGGCAATAATAGCGCTATAAGATTACATGGTGACAGGCGATTACTAGAATTAGTAAGATATAAAAATGTTGAATTATTATACTATACACCTGAAACTAATATAGTTAATTTAATATTGTATACCAACCAAAAACATTTTTAATGCATTTTTCAGGGATACTGATACTTTCTGTTAAGTGTTTCTGAGAGAGATGGGGAAAATGAAAGAGCAGAGGAAGGAAATTAAAAGTCCTTGCAGGCCACAAGACATTACAATGATTGGCAACTTTCTTCCCAACTGAGAAATTTCCTTAAGCCCCAGCTTGGCCATGCTGGAACCAGGCTTGGACATGTACCACCACAGGAAGTTTCTGGGATGGACAGACATGAATTTAAGAACAAGATCTTCTACTTACTTGCTATTGGAACTTGAGCAACTTACTTTACCTCACTCTAAGCCTGTTTCCTCTCTAGAAAATATATATTATAAAAGCACCAATTAAATGTTTACTTTTGTGAAGATAAAGTGAGGTAATATAAGTGACCTGGCATGTAGAAATGAAACGTTTTTCTGGGGAGAGCAGATGAGGATAGTCACTCCTTTCAAGATGCTACTGAAGGAAACCCCATACCCATACAATGAATCCCTCCCTTAGCTAGCTCATGTTTGTTGAATGGCCATTATGCAAGAGTTTGTCTTTGTGTGCAGAAGTTAATAACTGCTCAGAGCACTGAGCCCTCATTGCACCCCATAGGCTCCAGCACATCCCAAAACCTGAAATGCAGCAGCAGGAAACCTGACCATGGCAAATGTGAAGTACAGTCTGGGCCTGGTGGGGGAACTAGCTACTTATCTGAGAGGTGCTTCTACAATAGGTGTGGAAGTGGTATAGTTGGCTGAGGGATGGAGGTCAAAGTTTTAAATCCCCTCTCCCAATTCAACCCATCAGGAAGAACAAATCATCATCATGGCAAGGATGAGTGGAAGCGGGGGGGCAAGGAAGGCAATAGCCCTGCTCATGCCAGCACTGAGGAAGTCAGAGCCCATAGACTCAAAATAAATGTCTTGGCAGCAAGAGGGGGAAGGTCCTAGCACTACTGTCTTTTAATTTCAATTCTACCTCACTTTGAAGAGTCATCTTATCTTCCAAAACACTTTTCTGGCACTTATCTCATCATATCCTCATAATAGCTGTATAAGTTAGATAGGCTAGCAGATATCCTCCCCTACATGTTTATTTTCTTCATAGTAGTAGTAAAGGCTGACACTTATATAGGGCTTACTATATGACAAGCCCTATGTTAAAATCCTTATGTATGTTAGCTATGTCTCATTCAATTCTCATAACAACCTCATCAATTAAATACTATTAGTGTCTCCATGTACTTTCTCTCAAGTAAGTTAACAGACCAAGAAGGATTCGGTGACTAGACTACATCACACAACTAGTAAGTGGTAGAGCTGAGACTCCAACACAGCTTTGCCTGGCTTTGAAGCCCTTGCCCTTAGCTACTATGTTATATATAATCTATTTTTCAAAGGAAGAAATTAGAATCAGAGTGCTTGAGTGGCTTTCTAAAGTATGTAAGGCAAGCTGGTACCAGAAGGAGGCCTAACTTTGGGCCTTCTGACCCCTAGTCTAATGTTCTTTTCCTTATTCCCAACTGTAACTCGCATCATCACTGGCATGACTTCCCCGTCATTAGTAGTACACTCCAGGTGCCCTGTGGTCACCATGTGCTTGGAATGCCAGAGATCAGGTAAACATCCCATCTTCTAGCAAGCTCAGAGTTTAATTTCATTATTTTTATAACTGCTCAATAGATATGTAACCAAGGTGCAAAACAGGCAAACAGCTTGTACCAGGAACAGAGAAATTCCTCGAAGTTCTTAACTCTCAAGTCTGGGCTTGTTTCACTTGAATACCTATGCATGTGCCCATAAGGCAGCAAAGAAAGCAGAATGGGTCAAGAAAAACTCAGACAAAAGAAACACAGTGGACACAGATAATAGTAGGATGAAGGCCTGGGGAGGGGATAGGAGTGGGGAGGAAGGGGTGTCAATGGGGTGGTGCATCTGTAATGCTTTGAACAATAAAGATAATTAAAAAATAAAATAAAATAAAAAGAAACACAGTATACTCCCTGTTTCCTTTTACTTGAGTGTGAAGCCCTCAGGGCAGGGACAAAGGAAGCTGGCATAGAAGTGAGGTAGCTAAAGAGAAGGTCAGGAGTCTGCAGGGATAGGAAAAGAGAGGTTTGAAAAATATAATTTGGGTAGAGGTAGAGGTAAGGTAATGTGATGGTCTTGAAGGTTTGGAGTTTTTTTTTTTTTTTTTTTTTTTTTTTTTTTTTTTTTTTTTTTTTTTTTTGTAGAGGCTCTGTGGTGTCCCTGAAGGGGGCAAGGGAAGGGTAGGAACACAGGCAGAATTGTAAACACATTTCAACCTTGCTCTTCAGCCATGAAACCAGCACTAAGAACCTGCCAGGACTTTGGCTTGGCACCAGGGGCTGAGGTGGCTATGAAACAATGCAAGCCAAAGGTCTGGCCACTCCAAGCAGGAAGGTAACACACATGTAAAGGGAGCTTGTTCAGTGATTCCCAAATGCTAGCCTGGTGACCATGCTTGTCTGGCTACATCTGCACCACCTAGGTAATTAAAGGGCAGTGCCAAGTTTGGGAAGGTCTGGATTGGCTCAACTAGAATTGTCCATTGTCAGGGTCCATTGTGGGGGGTGGGGAGTACAGGAGGGGGTCAGAAGGACCATTTGTCTGGAGGTCTCATTCAGAAAAGGTCTTTAATATAGATCTTTTTAATCCTGTAATTATCTAGTGGGAGACAGTTTCACAAAGTTGGTTTTCCATTCATTGGATTCTATTTGCATGATGGGTGTTTAAATGTTTAGTTGTTAAAGGTAAGTATTTCAAAAGCATCACAATTTCTGATACCATAATTTGACATTTTTTTTCATTTGAAAATATCCAGGGAGCTTCACAAAATGGATGTGTCCTGAGCCTTTCTCCAACTCTGGGTGTAGAGAGCTTTGAGTAACAGTGTCAGGAAAAGGACCTAGATCTTTAGGTACTAGAGAGCCCACACATGGTGCAAGGGGGATGTTCAAATGTTAACTCTGGTCATTGTGTCCATAGGCTGTGGAGGCTGCATTGTAAGCCACCACTGAGGAGGATGGTGTCTTAGTGTTTTAGGGAGGGTAGGAAGGAACTTATCAGTGGAGCAGACTTAAGACTAAACCATACACACAATAGTTTGGAATAGCAACACTTAGTGCTCATCTAAACCAACCTCTTCATTTCACACATGGAGAAAATGAGGCCCAGAGAGATTAAAGTGTATCACCCAAAATCACTAATCTGTTAGTACCAGAGCCTAAAGTAACACATTACATTTTTCTAGTACACCAAGACTTAAGATATTAACAAGAGAGAGGACTCTTTCTGGAGAGTGAGGAGGAGAGAGCTGAGGAGGACTCCAAGGTTTCAAGCATGTATCTGCATCCTACATAGTGCTTGGACATAGTACCCCAAAGATGTTCCCTGGACCCTTCCACCCTGTGGAGAATGGGCATATTTCATGGAACACTTCAAAGACAGTAGCTGAGGTCCTACCATCAGGTCCAAGGCTGGGGTGCTTGGAAGACCTCAGGGGATCTTTCCATACAGTGGGCCAGGGACTGGTCTGAATTCTGGCTAAGGATCCCTACCTGGTGGGTTTTGGTGAGGCAACAGATACCAGTAAAAGTCAGGCTGCATAGCTCCCATTGCAGCCTAATCCATTCTTCTATTTGGGTGGCAAACCCCAATTGCCAGGGTGGGGGCAGGGTGGACAAGCTACCAAGCACCAAGGTGAAGAAGAACGGGAGCTGTTTGAGACAGGTGCACTTTGGAGGGGGTGGCCTCCATGCCAAAACAAACTCCTTCAGAAATAAATATTGTACATAAAAAGACTAATTATGTGTTTGAAGATTGGAGTTTAGTAGGAGAGAATTGACTCTATTCAGAATAAACTTTCTCAGTCTGCAGTGCCAGGCTGCACAAGGGAACATGAGAGGGCAGGGTGGGAAGTGGGAGTCTCCAGTCCCTCTCTGGAGAGGAATTGACATTTACCTAGGGGGAAACAATTTCACAAAGTTGGTTTTCCTGGGAACTGAAATAAAAGGGAGCCAGAGCAGAGATGGGGCCCACCAGAGGTGGTAGCAGCTGCATTGAGTCTTGCCCCTTGCCCTACTTGTGCAAAGGGCTATAGCTGCACCCTCTTGAACCTCCTTACTCAACCGGAGTATGCTGTTTCCATCAGCTGCTAATGAAAAGGTCCGGGGAAAATATCTCTCTGCACCCCCTCACCCTGGGTTGCTTGCTCTCTGCATTGTCTACCCAGCCCAGGAAAATACCTTCTCTGACAGGGTACAAGTGGAGGTCAAGCAGCTCTTCTGTACATAGCCCAGGCCTCAATGGTAAAAGGTTGGTCTGTAGACACTAAGGAATAGACTGACAATTGAGTGTCTAGCTCTAGCTTCATCATTTCCTTTTATATGTTTTCAGGCAAGTAACTTAACACTATCAAATTAATTTACCTACTCTGTAAAATGGGGTAATAATAGTCACATTATAAGGTTATTGTAAGAACTGTATAAAATAATGCATAAGAAGGGAAATGGTTTGCATATAAATAAGGGGAGCACATAATTTGTCATCTAAACCATGCCAACTTTGAGAGGGAGTTTTAATTTTAACAATTAGAATGGGACAACATTCATAAACTGAGACATCTAGTTAATATATTTATAAAGGTTACCTATTATGAAGAAACCTGAATTTCAGTTATGCAATTGATTGCTGTGGAACTTTAAGCAAATGACCTCCCTTCTCTGGAACTCAGCCTATCTGTGAAATACTAAAGAGTGTAAAAGGGATAAACTTAGAATTACATTGATGTTGATAATTGTTTCTTAGAGATTCATTGAGAATGTGCACTCATTGCTTTAAATTATCAGTAACTGAGTAAAATACTGTATAGGATTCCCACTTCCTGATCATTGCAACAGGGGCAAGATCCCTGTGTTCTCTGGTCCTCGCATTCCAGCTCAGAGAAAGAAGGGACTAATTGCACCATACCTGTGCTTTCTCCCTCACCTAAGGATTGACAAGGGTAGGGCTCAACATAGAGGAGAGAATGGAAGTAAAATCTGGGCCCCAAGGGACTGCTGGCCCAGGCCTCCCATCAGGACCAGTGGCAAAGAGGCAACATCTCCACATGGATGGAGAGTCTTGGAAAGGGGGTGCCCAAGGGACCAGAGGGTCCTTTCCTTTCTGTTCCAAGGAAACATACAATGCCTCAAGAGCTCAGTACTTACAAAACACGCCAGAAACAAGAAAACCCAGAAACCAAAGAATGGGAATGACCAGGCAACTAAAACAAGGCATTTCCTTATTTTTTTCCCCTGAAAGTTTCACTTAAACATCTGTGTGTCACTGAGCTCAGTATATCTAGAATCCACAGGACTTCTTCCCGTGCTTTTACCCCCTTCCTTCCTTCTTGTGTCACTTCCTCCCACATACACAGGAAATGAGCAGCAGGTGTGGAGGAAAGGGGCAGGCTTGCTCAGTGACCTTTATGTTAATTGCCAAGTCAATGGGAGACAAATCACAAGCACAAGTTTGAAGAAGGAAACATCTTAGCCCTCTGCATGAGTAGGGGGAAGGAGAAAGCTTTTTGCAGAACAGTTGAATGTTTGCCATTTTTTGAGGCCTCACAACCCACACTTCATATCAAACAGCCAGCAAGAGAAAGAACGTCCAGTTCATATGCACCGTCTGTTCCAAAGAGTCACTGAAAACTCAACAGTGAGCTTTGGGATCCCAACCCACCACTTCAAGAACCCCTGGTCTGAAGAAGGGGAGCCTTGCTTCTCCTCCAAGCCCCAGAATTTGCCCAACTCTCACTGAGATGACAAAAAGTTCCTGAAGGTCATCCACACCCTTGACCATGCATGCTTGACTTGACCAATTGCTCCCTAGGGCTACCTTCCTAACTGACTCCTCCAGAAAGGGGCATCGCCAGGACAGAGCCTGCAGCACAGGTCTTATTCCTGAGCCCCTGACATGGGCTCTGCTGGGCTCCCACAGCCCCAATTTCCTTTGGCCTGGGAGTGGCTCCTTGGGTCAGAATCTCCTTTTGAGTATTTGCCTGCCTAGCTAGATTGCAAACTCTGTGAGGCAGAGACCACATCCCACTTGTTCACTATTTACTTCCCAAGAACTCCCTCATTACTTGTTGAATAAATGAAGTATCCAGAAGACTCAGTGGCTACTGGTCGTGCGGTCAAGTTAGTGTCTCAGCTCAGGCACTTGGTATTCAGATATGCTGTGACCTCCTCTCCTGTGACCTCCTCTCCTGTGTGTGCCTGTGTGTCCTGTGTTCCCCCCAGGAGAACCCAGGAGCTCCCTGAGGGTGGGCTTCACAACCTGGTTTTAGTGTGTGCCACAACGTTGCTCCTTAGGGGACTGGCTCTCATCTTTGATATACCCAACCCTGCCCAGGAAAGTTACCTCCTGAGGAGGACGTTATCTCTTCCTGACCCCAAGCTCTGTATGACCTTGGACAAGTCCTTGTTTCCTTGTCTGGGAAATGGGGAGGCTGGGGTACATGGAAAGCAGGGAGCCAATCAGTGCCATGATTGCTCATCTCAGTGATATCTGAACACGGCTGCCTCCTGAACACTTCTGGGATCGGGGGCAGAGACTTGAGGACTCCAGTCCCCACTCTCCCACCATTGTGACTTGAGTCGTAGTGATGAAAATTCCTGATGCCCACCCAGGTACCTCTGGAACAATCAACATGCTTATCCAGGCCTGGGCCTCTGTCAGAGGAAATAAGGCTCAGAGACAGTAGGAAACAGGCAGGAAGACCCTCCTGACTGCAAAGATAATTAAGACCAGAACCACTTACCAAAGAAGGCTGTGGGTCCCCCTTTCCTGGCAATCATAAAAATGTGGAAGCTAATGGGCCGCTACAGATCATCTGTTCCAGCCTTTTCATTGCATAGGTAAGGAAAGTGAGACCCACAGGGAGGATGTTGCCCACCCAGAGTCACAGAGCAGCTTAACAAAAGAGCAGAGAACCAGCCCTATTGCCAGGGCTCTCCAACCAGAGTGGATTCCATTATTCCAAGCTAAGAGGCCTCCTTCAATCACAGGATAGCCTGGCCTATTCTCTGGCGTGACTTTCCTGCAAGAATGAGGACTTCCTGAGGCCCTTAGAGGGTGAATTGCTTATGGGAGGGAGGAGTGAGGCCAGAGGCCCCTGGCCTCAGGATGCCTAAGCCCAGGCTGCTCCCTGGACACTCTCTTGCTTCCTCTGAGAACAAGAGAGACCCCTATCACTCTCGAATGTCAGATGGCTGCTCCCACCTGAGGCCCTGGATCTTTCCTCAAAGACTGGCCTGTACATCAATCCCACCCACCCTCCAGAAGACCCCTCCTCACTTAGGTAATCAGTCAGTAGGCCCCTCAGTGGGGAGTGCCTTCCAAATGGCTCTAGGTGAGTGACAGATATCCAAAATCAAGGTTCCTGATTTCAAGTAGCTTCTGGGGGAGGGACTGACTGAGATATATGCACTCTAGGGCAGCCACTTGGGAGGGGAGAAATGGGCTAAGGAATTTAAGGAGGTGGGATTGCATGGGTCTTTGACAGATGCGGGGTAGGACCCTGAGGAAGTGGAGGTCTTTCCTGCCTCCTTCCTAAAGCCTTCCCTCACCTTTCTGGAGGTAGAATGGGAGGGGGTGGCAGAGTGTGGTTGTCAGGACACACACATTAGGAGTATGGACTCCTGACATGAGTTACTGACCTGGGACAGTGCCTCAGTAGCTAAGTGATCTTGAGGTCTTCATTTCACAGCTTTGAATCTCAGCCTCCTCATCTCAAAATTTGGGAACTAATGGTGCCGCACATAGCTCAAGGTAGAGCTTACAGGTCTCAGGAAGAGCCTGGGGCCAATCATTTTTCAGGATAATTTCAGTTCCTTGCTATTTCAGTATACTGGGGGGACCTACTTGGAACCCCAGAGTTTGTATAAATATTATTTTGAGCTGAAGACGTTTGAGATTCAACAGATAACAGCAGAGAGGAAAGCCTTCTCAGAGTTTCCCTTATCTGACTAAAAGCAGTAATTTCTGGGAAATAGGGTTGCCACAAATTCCTTCTCAGGGCAGATCTACTCCCAGAAAGTAGACTGTGGGTGAAATTTACCCCAAATCCCTTCTGCAGGGGGAATTTTGTGGCCCTGAAGGATACATAAAGACCACTCACACTTATCTACACAAACATTATCACACACTTTCTTATCAAGTGTTTGTTCTCCTGAAAATCCATGCACCTTCCAAAAAGTCATTTATTTTTCACACAAGTGCCTTTCTCCCCCTTTTCATGAATTAAGGTGGTATATGCACCCCAAATTCCACCCACCGCTTTGAGTTAACATCATTGAGTAGTTCTCCTGTGTATATGGAAGATGGACATGTAAATAAATTCTGTTTTTCCTCCTGTTAATCTATCTTTTATCAGTTTAATACACACACCTCAGTTACTGAAATTAAGAGAGTAGAGCAAAGTTTTTCCTTCTCTATACTGTTCAGAAAGGGGAATCTGTATATTTATGTGTAGATTGTACTTAGACTCAAATGCACTGGGGGAGGGGGGAAACCCTTGATGACATTATGGAGGCACTGAGGGGGTATTTTATGATATTATGGAATTATTGTTAATTACTTTAGGTGTTGTGATAACACTGTAGTTATGTTAAAAAAGAGAACTCTTATGTTTCAAAGCTATCTACTGAATACATACAGATACAATGCTGTACTATTTGGCCACGACTTGATAGTTGTTGATGCTGGGTGATGTGCACAAGAGGACTAGTTATGCTATTCTACTTGTGTATAAGCTTGACATTTTCCATAACAAAACATTCTCAATATGAAAGGGAAAAAGGTGGATCAAGGAGGTGTTTACCCAGATGTGGCTTATGTATTCAACTTTGGAAGGCTTTTCATTAAGAGAAAAAAAATCTTACATTTAAGAAAGTGAGTGCTTTGTGAACACCAGCAACATTGCTGGCAGTGGCTTAGGACTGGAGACAGAGATTTTAACTCCCCTCATTTCAACCCCCTCATTAGGCAGCATCTGTGCTACTCCTCTCAGCCCTTGACGACCTGTTTGGTTGCCAGGCAATGGAAGCCAGGAACCAGAAGCCTTTTTCTTGCGAAGCAGAAAGGGAGAAGCACAGGGAGAGAAGCAAGGAGGGGGAAAGGTAGAAAGAAGTTGCCCAGGAGAAGGCTTTCGTTGCCTTGGAGTCCGGCTCAGGAGGAGACCTGAAGGGTGCAGGTCTCCTGTTGGATGCCAGTTTCCCACAGTCCCCACTTTCCATAGTTTATTCCTGGGGGCAGCCACCTTGTCAGAGCTTGAGGACACACAGAAGGATTGGGGGATGCATGCATGTGCTCATCCTGTGAAGACCAGTTAGACCTGTGATTAAGTAAGATACCTGTTAGCACCCATTCACAGAGCTCAAGTTCCAGGCAGGCCTTTCCTGGGAGAAACTCATGAACTCAGATTAAGTTTAAAAAGTCTAGGAAAGCAGCTCATCAAATAAAATACTGCACTGCTGATCACCCTGAGCTGGGACCATCCCAAAAGATAGGAGGGCAGGGGGCTTCTTCTTTAGGTAGAGAAACCTGTCCTCGCTGACCTTTGGGGAAGGGAAGCAGGAGCATTTAGTGTTGCACAGTGGCTTGGAAGTCTTATGGATGACTGTGCTGGGAAGCCCTGTCTTCTAGCATTGGTTCAGATCTAACCGTCACTGAAAGACTGTGTGGGCCATCTCTGACTCTCAGTTTCCTGATCTTAGAAGATGGGAGTTATCACATTTGGGCCCCTTGCCTCCTTTCAGGCCCAGATGGGCTGGTATTAAAATGCAGCCACCTCCCAATCCCATTCACCAGGCAAGACTGAAGGTGGTCTCTATCTCTCTTTGGTGAGGGCAGTACTAGAGCCACCCGGCTGTGATCATGAACTCTCTCCTGTTGGCCTAGGAAATAGGATTCCAAGAGCCTCCAGGCTGGCATGACAGGGAGTGAGGTCAAGCAGCTATCTCAAAAATCATCCTTTTCAGACATGGCATCTGACAATGGAAGGCTGTCTGTCCAATGAGAAAAAATGTCAGGGAGGCCAGCAGTCAGGAGCTGAGCAAGATCAAGACCCAGAGAGCCCTCTCTTTCAGCAGCATCTTTATGGTTCCTGGTTGCTAGGAGCAGGCTCTTCCATTGCTAAGCAACAGGAGTCTGGTGGATTAAATCTGATTTCCTGAGCTCATTGGAAGTGGGTTTGGGAGAAGGCGCAAAGCAGATACCATGGAGAAGATCATTCTTGCCTCCAAGCCTTGTTGGGGGATGTGGGTAGTGTGTGAAGGGAAGCGGAGGCACAGCTGAGAACTGATCCCTAGAGAGAGGTGGGAGGGGGTGGTAGTGGAGGGGATATACACCAGTTATTCATTATAAAAACCCAAAGACCAGGAGTGAGACTAGCAATTAAGATGTCAGTTAGAGCACTAATGACTGCTAATGCTGCTCCTTTTTTGAAACCTCAGGAAAGGCCTGTAGTCCCTGTGGGTATTTCTGAGCCATCTTACCATGGCAGACAAATATGGGAGGATCAGGGCATTTTAGGGTCTATGAGCCTGCAAGCACCCTGAGCCTAACTTCTTGCTGAATGACGGGCCCATTGAAAAGTGGCCCACTGCTCTCTGCTTGAATAATAACCTCAGGATGACAGGGAGCTCACATCTTCCTGTGACAGCCCTTTCTGTACCTCACCCTTAGAAAGTGGTTTTTCCCATGCTGGCCAAGTCAGCCTTCCTGTGGCTCCTTCTTGTAGAGGTCAAAATCTGTCTTGCTGTAGGTACCTGTAACCTCTCTCTTCTGTGAGACCCACCTTCCACCTCTTGCCACCTCTCAGGGGATAGATTGTGTGGGGACCTCAACATGACTTGATGCCCTCTGATTACTCCCTCCCTCCAGTCTGGTATTTAGCCTCCCAAAGGGGCAAACCAGTAAAAGGACAATTTACAAAGAATGTCCAGGTCACAATTCATGCCTCAGAGTTCAGATTTCTCTCTCTGCCTGCCTCAGGAGGGGTCCTCCTGGCCCCGGGCATAGTCTTGTTTCAGATGGGGAAAAAAAGACTAGTATGTGTATGTATGTGGGGGGCGGTGTTTACAAACCTAATAGAGAGGAGAATGGAGATGTGATGAATCCTATAGATTCATTCTCTAGTGAAACTACGATAACTCGTGACATTATTTAAATTGGTTTAAAAGTTGTCCTAATGTCATACTGTATATGGAGGAACATTTAATCAAGACATTCTCATATGTTTGGTAATAACTGCAACTCTAGCATTTGAGCCAATACTTTCTCTCATTCCTGTCCTCCCTTCCCAGTGTGTTAAAGCTCTAACCTGTGTGGCCAATAAAAGGGGCATCTGTCTCCCTCTACCACCTAATACTAGGCTACAGTTTGATCCCTGGAAGGACATGATTCTAGAATCTTTTACCCCTCCCCTCCAGTTCTGTGTTTCAGAAGCTTTATTCCAGACAGGCAAGGCCAAAAGGACTGGGGAGCCTTTGTACCACCCAGCTCCTACTGATATGGTAGAAGCTCTACTTCAGGCATGGCAGGACAAGAATATTGTTTCTTTGATAACCTCTGTCCCAGCTGACTCATAGAATGGAGGTTCCAGGAAAAGAAGTAGGTAATATCTTTACTCAGCACCCTGCTCATAGAGCAGTGTTTTCAGTCTGGAAGAAATGAGCTGCCCTCCCCACCTCCAGCTCAAATTCAGTGAAGAAGTTCTGCCCAGTAGAAAGATGGGCTTTTAAGCATGGAGAGTTCCATAGAGAATTCCCTAAAGGGACTAACTTTATTTGGAAAATGGAATGAAGAAGTTCTTGCCTAAGGATATTGTCAGAAACAATGAAGCTCTTGGTGGTGGCAATTAAGAGGGGGACTGGGAGATATATGGTTCTAGTAGCAACTATAGGGTACTAGACCAGCTACAAGATTAACAGAGAAAGCCAAGTAAAGAACTAAGAACTATTCTAGGGTCTCAGCAAACTTCAATAACTGAAAACAACCTGCCCCTGCAAAGTAGTGCAACTTTAATTGGATTGGGTTGTGTTGCAATTTATGTCCATGGGCATTGTTAAGAAAAAACAATAGTGGAATTAAGAAACAATAAGTGGAGACTAATAGCTGGGTTTTATGCTACTAGAGATAGATCAACCAGAAGCTAAATGGACATTTCACTGAATGAAACAGAGGGCCTGCTAAAACTACAGTTATCATGAGTGGTAGTGATAATGTGTACATGCCCAAGGCTGTGACTTCTGAGGTACAACATAGAGACTGAATAAACTTCCCTAAACTAGTCCAGAAGTCAGTAACAATATCTGGAGGTGCTATACTATATTACCTGAAATTTCCAGTTTTCTGAAAAAATTATGAAACATGCAAAGAATAAGAAAGTGTTACCCATAAACAGGAAAAAAGCAGGCAATAGAAACTTTTGAGTGAGCCAGATGTTGTACTTAAAGACAAAGCAGCTATTACAAATATGTTCAAAGAATTAAAAGAATAAAGGGAGGATTTGGGGACATCTAATAGTGTCAAGAATAAAAGGAAAGAAATTAATTAAAAAATAATAAAGGAAGTCATGTTCAAAGAACTAAAAGAATACATGAAGACAATTTATCACCACATAGAGGATATCAATAAAGTTATACATTTTTTAAAAAAGAGGCACATGAAAATACTGAAGTTGAAATGTATAATACGTGAAATGAAAATTCAATAGAGGAGCTCAAGAGTAGATTTGAGGTGGCAGAAGAAAAAAATCAGCAAACTCAAAGACAGATCAATACAAATTATGCAAATTGAAAAACATTGAGAATATAGAATGATGAAAAATGAAGAGACCCTCAGAGAAATGTGGAACACTATTAAGCACACCAATACACATGCAATGAAATTACAGAGTGAGACAGAAAAAATAATAAAATAATAACATTCCTCAAGTTTGATTAAAACATGAATTTATATATCTAAGAAGCTCTACAAATAACAAGTAAGATAAACACAAAAAGATACACCCCATGCACACCACAGTCAAAATGTGGAAAGCCAAAAACAAAGGGAAATCATGAAAGCAGCAAGAGAAAAATGACTCATCATGTATAAGAAAAACTCTAATAAGATTAATGGCTCACTTCTACCAAAATGAATGGAGGACATTCATCCACTTCATGATCTTCTCACCCCTAAAGACATATCTGGACAAGGTTTAATTGCAAATTCATTAAGAAACTAGAAATCAGGGGAGATTGAAGATGGCTGCCGAGGGGAAGGCAGACTGCAAGATAGTGTGTGAGTGAGAGAATGAAAGGAGAGTGTGTGGACGTAAGGGGAGTGTCTATTTGTGAGTGAGGGACAGCTATATCCCAAGTGAATGTTGGGGACTGCCAGACCGGACTCCCCTGACCAGACAGCCTCCACTGCTGCTGAAATCTCTCCCAGAGTGACTGGCTCTGCCTCAGAGACCGCACCAGCTTGAAGGAGAGAGTGGCTGTGATCAGAAGCCTAGCTTTACCTTAAATCGGGAAGAATCGGATACCTCCCGGGACCCTACAATCACAATACCCAAGGACCAGCTGCGAACCCACAAACACCGGGTCTCAAGCAGTGCAAATACGCAGACTCAGATGAGCTCTATACTTTCTCACGGAAAGGTCAGATTTCACCCAGAGAAAGGTGAGATCTGCAATCCAGGCTGAAGGGAGAAATGCACGCAGCGGGTTCTAGAGGCTCAGAGGAAGTCTGCGCTTTACAAAATCCACGAACATTGGGGCCAGCATAGTCCGCGAATGTGGGAGGGGGTCCATAGGGCTGCTGGCAGAAGGGAACTCTAAAAGTTATCCCATAGCTGGGCTGGGCACAAAAAGGCAACCTGAAGCTTTACCAGTAAACTGGCTGTGCTGTGCCAGGGGAAAAAGATGTGCACAGAGACTTGAGCAGAGTCACACGCAGTGCCGGGGTGAAAAAGTTGTGAGTTCACTCACTTACTCTGGCTCTTTTTTCTCTTTACATCCTTTCTTTTGATTACTAAGCCCAGTACATAGGATAACCCAATTAAAAGCATTCTCAGAGACTGCAGGGGAAAGTTGTCTTTGTGGAATCTGGGGATCGGAGCAGGGAGAAACTATCAGAAAACCAGCTCTGGGGCAGTCCATACCCTCAAACCCGTATTAAGTGCAGCAGAGAAAACAAAGCCTAAATACTGGGTAGAGAGGACTTATACCCCCAGATGTCAATACAGAAACACTGCCACCCTGGGGTTTAATCACAAACTGACTCTTTTGTAAATACAACCACAGGCAGGCTGAGTAACAAAGAAATACTGCCTGCTTGAAAACAAGATCGTGGCTTACGACACAGAGAAGCTGTGGAACTCAGGGAACTTCAATACTGTCCTGACTACCAGACAGGAAACAGGCGTGCCAAACAGAACAGTAGAGGAAGTGAATGACCTTTACTACTGCACATTTTTTATTTTTACTTAAGACACTAAATTATTTTTCTTTTTTTCTCACTTGATTTTACCTTTTTAATTATTATATTTTTATTTTTAATCAGTATAACTACTATTATTTTACCTTTTTTAAAGTTTCATTTTATTTTCTCTTTATTTTATTTTGGGATTAGTGTTCTACATTCTATTTTTATTTTTCCTTTAGCATCATTTTATTCTATTTCAACTTTACCTTTATGCCAACACTCTTCCTCAATTTTCCCCTTTTGTTGTCCTGTTTCTCTTACTCTATTCCTGCTTTAGATTTTCCCTATTGCTTCTTTTTACCCCCTGTTAAAATTTCATCCTACTTATATATCTAATTTCCAATCCCCTGCTCCAACTCCATACATAATTCTCCCTTCTCTTCACTATCCAAATTTTTTTCTCTCTTCCTTTTTTTTGGTTGTTTTTTATTTATGTTTTTTTAAATTTTGTTTTGTTTTCCCTTCTTTCTCTCTGTCCTTTTGTTGTTGATAGTTTGATTATTGATTAGACTGGTTTTGTTTTATTTGTTTGTGTAATTGTTTCTCTTTTTTTGCTTCTGTTTTTGCTCTCCGCACTTGGTATTAGTTGTTTGTAGTTTGCATTCATATCTGGGTGTTAGTTGTTTGAATTTTTTGGATTAGTTGTTGTTCTATTGGAGTTTTCTCCCCATATAGATAGTTCTTTCCCCTTTTCTTTTTTATTTTCTTTCTTTTCTCTCTTACTTTTTTCCTTTTCTCAATATCATTTTTTGCACTCTTTTTTTAATCCCCTAATTCTCTTTTCTCTGGTGTTCACCTATATTTGGGGTTATTAGTATCGTGAATACATTTGTGTTCAGTGCCTTGTGCATTGTGCCTTGCTGTGTTGTATTTTGTGCCTTTAAGTCAACGCAGGAGAGAGAGAGCTACATAACCAGACACATTGAGAGGAGAGATCATGGGGAGACAAAGAAACAACCTGAATACAAAAGAAAAGGAGGCATCGCCAGAAAAGGAAGTAAACGAAATGGAGGCAAGCAATATGTCAGAGAAAGAATTCAGAGAAATGGTCATAAGGTAACTGAAAAAGTTGGAAGACAAATTAAACAATATGTGTAAAAACCAAGAGGAAATGAAGAAGAACAAAGAAGAAATGAAAAATGACATCACTGCATTAAAGCACTCAATAGAAAGCATCAACAGTAGACTAGAAGAAGCAGAGGACCGCATCAGTGAGCTAGAAGACAAGGTAGAAAAAAATACCCAAGCAGAGCACCATCTAGAAGAAAAGCTTAAAAAACAAGAGGAGAGCCTAAGGGAACTTTGGGACAACACGAAATGAAACAAAATCCTCATAATAGGGGTGCCAGAAGGAGACGAAACTGAACAAGGAATAGAAAACCTGTTTGAAGAAATAATGACAAAAAACTTCCCTAATATAGCAAAGAACAAACCCACACAAGTCCAAGAAGCTCACAGAGTCCCAAAGAAAATGAACCCCAAAAGACCGACACCATGGCACATTATAATTAAATTGGGAAACACCAACAACAAAGTAAGAATCTTAAAAGTGGCCAGAGAGAGACAGAAAGTTACCTACAAAGGACCCCCCCCCCACCATTAGACTAGTGACTGATTTCTAAACAGAAACACATCAGGCAAGAAGGGAATGGAATGAAATATACAAAGTCATGCAAAGCAAGGGTCTGAATCCAAGAATACTGTACCCAGCAAGGCTATCAATCAAAATTGAGGGTGAAATCAGGAGCTTCACAGACAAAAAAGGACGAAGTGAGTTTATCACCACCAAACCAGCAATGCAAAAAATGTTAAAGGATCTGCTGTAAAAAGAAATAGGAAGTGAAGAAGGAACACAAGGGTAAAGAATAAAAATGGCAACAAACAAGCACCTATCAAGAATAACTTTAAATATAAAAGGATTAAATGCCCCAATCAAAAGACATAGGGTAGCTGAGTGCATAAGAAAACATGACCCATATATCTTCTGTCTACAGGAAACCCACCTCAGAAAAAAGGACTCACACAGACTAATGGTGAAGGGATGGAAAAAGGTATTTCAGGAGAATGGAAATGAAAAAAAGCTGGGGTAGCAATACTTATATCTGACAAATTAGATCTGAAAGTGAAGGACATAACAAGAGATAAAGAAGGCCACTTAATAATACTAAAGGGAGCAATTCAACAAGAAGGTATAACTGGTAAACATATACACACCTAATACAGGAGCACCCAAATACATAAAATAACTTCTGGAGGATATCAAGGGAGAGATTGAAAGCAATACAGTCATAGTAGGGGAGGTTAATACCCCACTAACACCACTGGAAAAATCCTCTAAACAAAAAACCAGCAAAGAAATATCAATCCTAAATGACACAGTAGATCAGATGGAATTAATTAACATCTTCAGAACATTTCACCCCAAAGCCACAGACTATACATTCTTCTCAAGTGCACATGGATCATTTTCAAAAATAGACCATATATTGGGTCACAGGCAAAGTCTCTTCAAATTCAAGAAGATAGAAATCATATCAAACACCTTCTCAGATTACAATGGCATAAAACTGGAAATCAACTACAATAAAATCAATAAAAAAACAAACACCTGGAGGCTAAATAGCATGCTATTAAACAATGACTGTGTTACCAGAGACATCAAAGAAGAAATAAAAAACATCATGGCAACAAACGACAATGAAAACACAACAATCCAAAAAATATGGGACACAATGATAGCAGCCTTTAGAGGGAAGTTCAGAGCTCTACGGGCCTATTTCGAAAAACAAGAAACAATGGTAATAAATTACCTAACCCTACAACTCAAAGAGTTAGAAAAGAACATCAAGAAAAGCCCAGTGTAAGCAGAAGGAAGGAAATAATAAAGATCAGAGCGGAGATAAACGACATAGAGATAAAAAACACACACAACAATACAAAAGATTAACAAAACCAAGAGCTGGTTCTTTGAAAGGATAAACAAGATTGATGAACCTCTCACCAGGCTCACCAAGAAGCAAAGAGACAGGACCCAAATAAACAAAATCAGAAATGAAAGAGGTGAAGTAATAACTGATCCCACAGAAATACAAAGGATTGTTAAAAAATACTATGAAGAACTCTATTCCAACAAACTGGACAACCTGGAGGAAATGGACATATTCCTAGAAAAATTCAACCTTCCAAAACTCAATCAGGAAGGATCTAAACATCTCAATAGGCCAATAACTATGGAAGAAATTGAAGCAGTAATCAAAAAGCTTCCAGCCAACAAAAGCCCGGGGCCAGACAGCTTCACAGGGGAGTTTGACCAAACATTCAAGGAAGAACTAAAACCTATCCTCCTCAGACTATTCCAAAAAGTTCAAGAGGAAGGAACACTTCCAAGCACCTTCTATGAAGCCAGCATCACCCTAATACCAAAACCAGATAAAGACAACACAATGAAAGAGAATTACAGGCCAATATCCCTCATGAAAATAGATGCCAAAATACTCAACAAAATTCTAGCAAATCGGATTCACCAGTACATCAGAAAGATCATACACCATGACCAAGTAAGATTTATCCCAGGGATGCAAGGATGGTACAATATCCGCAAATCAATAAACGTGATACATCACATAAACAAATTGAGAGATAAAAACCACATAGTCATATCAATTGATGCAGAAAAAGAATTTGACAAAATCCAACACTCTTTCTTAATAAAAACTCTCAGCAAGGTTGGAATAGAAGGATCATACCTCAACATAATAAAAGCCATATATGATATACCCACAGCCAACATCATCCTCAATGGGCAAAAACTAAAACCATTTCCCCTAAGAACAGGAACAAGACAGGGATGCCCACTCTCACCACTCCTGTTCGACATAGTATTGGAAGTATTAGCCATTGTGATTAGACAAGAAGAAGAAATAAAAAGCATCCAAATTGGGAAAGAAGAAGGAAAACTGTCCTTATTTGCAGATGACTTGATACTGTACATAAAAAACCCTAAATAATCCATCAAAAAACTATTAGACTTAATAAATGATTTTGGCAATGTAGCAGGATACCAAATTAATGCCAAGCAATCTATGGCATTTCTATACACCAATAGTGAACTTACAGAAAGAGAGACTAAAAAAGCAATCCCATTTACCACTGCAGCAAAAAAAATTAAGATACTTAGGAATAAAATTAACTAAGGAGGTAAAAGACCTATACGTGGAAAACTACAGGACACTGAAAAAAGAGATAGAGGTAGACATAAACAGATGGAAGAACATACTGTGTTCATGGATTGGTAGAATCACCATCATCAAAATGTCCATACTACACAAAGCAATCTATAGATTCAATGCAGTCCCCATTAAAATACCAATGGCATATTTCACAGACCTAGAAAGATCTCTCCAAAAATTCATCTGGAATAAAAAAAGACCCCGAATAGCCACAGCAATCCTGAGAAAGAAGAACAAAGTAGGTGGGATCTCAATACCAGATTTCAAGCTGTATTACAAAGCCACTGTTCTCAAAAAAGCCTGGTACTGGCACAAGAACAGACATATAGACCAATGGAATAGAATAGAGAAGCCAGATATTGACCCAAACCACTATGCTAAATTAATATTTGACAAAGGAGGCATGACAAAACAGTCTCTTCAATAAATAGTGTTGGGAAAATTGGACAGATGCTTGTAAAAAATGAAACTAAACCACCAACTTACACCATATACAAAAATAATCTGAAAATGGAGAAAGGACTTAAACATAAGACGCAATACCATAAAAATACTAGAGGAATCCATAGGCAGCAAAATCTCAGACATATGCCGAAGCAATTTCTTCTGAGATACCGCTCCTAGGGCAATGGAAACTAGAGAGAAAATAAACAAATGGGACTACATCAAAATAAAAAGCTTTTGCACAGCAAAAGAAACCATCAACAAATCAACAAGGAAGCCCACTGTATGGGAGAACGTGTTTGCAAATTTTATCACTGATAAAGGTTTAATCTCCAACACTTACAAGGAACTCATACAACTTAATAAAAGGAAGATAAATGATCCAATAAAAAAATGGGCAACTGACCTAAATAGAAACTTTTAGAAAGAAAACAGAAGGAAAGCCAAGAGACATATGAAAACATGCTCACAGTCACTAATTATCTGAGAGATGCAAATCAAAACGACAATGCAGAACCATCTCACACCTGTCAGAATGGCTATCATCAACAAATCAACAAACAAGTGTTGGCGAGGATGCGGAGAAAAAGGAACCCTATTGCACTGCTGGTGGGAATGCAGACTGGTGCAGCCACTATGGAGAACAGTATGGAGTTTCCTCAAAAAACTAAAAATGGAACTCCCATTTGATCCAGTAATCCCACTTCTAGGAATATATCCCAAGAAATAAGCAACACTAATCAGAAAGGATATATGCACCCATTATATTCATAGCAGCACAATTCACCATAGCTAAGATTTGGAAACAGCCTAAATGCCCAGCAGCAGATGAGTGGATTAGAAAACTATGGTACATATACACAATGGAATACTACAGTGCTGTAAAAAAGAAGGAATTCTTACCATTTGCAGCAGCATGTATGGATCTGGAGAGCATTATGTTCAGTGAAATAAGCCAGGCAATGAAAGAAAAATACCACATGATCTCACTCATTTATGGAAAATAAAGAACATTATAACCTGATGAACAAAAAGATAGATACAGAGGCAGTAAAGCATCGAACAGACTGTCAAATTACAGCGGGAAGGCTGGGGAGTGTTGGTGAGGGGGGAAAGAGATCATCCAAAGGACTTGTATGCATGCATATAAGCACAACCAATGGACACAGTACACTGGCGGGGGGGGTGGGATGAGGGCGTTTGACAGGGGGTAGGGGAAGCTGGGCGAAGGTCAATGGGGAAAAAAAGGAGATATATGTACTAATATATGTAACTAGCGACCCGTTGCAGGAATATTCCTGCAAGACTTCCGGCGGGCTTCCCTCCTGCCACGGCCACCTGTCCTGCCCTCCCCACCTCTCCCGCTGTGGCGGGCGGGGCGGGGTGGGTGGAATGCCCCCTGCCCGTCCCACCCACCCAACCAAGCCCATGGTCACTGCTGTCTCCGCGGCCATGCGGGCTGTTACCATCGCAGCTCACCTCGCCCCACATGCCCGACCCACTGTGCCCCCCGCTGCTGCTGCCTCCATGGCCATGCCCGCTGCCACTGCCTCTGGGGCCCCACCCCACCCACCCGACCTGCCACGCCTGCCGACCCGCTGCCTCCTGCCGCCGCCGCCTCTGCGGCAGCACACGACACCTCTGCGCACCTTGCCCTGCCCTCCCGACCTGCCGTGTCTGTCTTCCCCACTGCCTCCCACCGCCTCCGTGGCCGTGCGCACCGCCGCTGCACACCTCGCCCTGCCCAGCACGCACTGCCAGTGCTATCCCTCCAGCAGCCGCAGCTGCCTTGCTTTCCACTTTCCCACTCTCTTCCTTATGCAGTCTTCAGTCTTCACTCCTCCTTCCCTTCGTGTATGCAAATTAACTGCCATCTTTGTTGGGTTAATTTGCATACTCGCTCTGATTGGATGGTGGGTGTGGCTTTGTGGGCAGGGCTTGTGTAGTGGAGTGATGGTTGATTTGCATATTACACTTTTATTAGATAGGATACTTTAAACAATAAAATAAAATTTAAAAATAAAATAAAATAAAATAAAATTAGCCTTGAAAAAAAAAAAAAAAGGAACTGCCATTTTACCCCGTAATACCACTTCTAGGAATATATCCTAAGTAAACAGAAACACAAATCAGAAAGGATATATGCACCCCTATGTTCATAGCAACACAATTTACAATAGCTATGATTTGGAAACAGCCTAAATGTCCATCAGCAGATGAGTGGATTAGAAAACTGTGGTACATCTACACAATGGTGTACTATGTTGATGTAAAAAAGAAGGAATTCTTACCATTTGCAGCAGCATGGATGGAACTGGAGAGCATTATGCTAAATGAAATAAGGCAGTCAGTGAAAGAAAAATACCACATGATCTCACTCATTTATGGATAATAAATAACATTATAACCTGATGAACAAAAAGATAGATACAGAGGCAGAGAAGCATTGAATAGACTTTCAAATTACAGCAGGAAGGCTGGGGAGGGGGGTAGTTAAGAGATCAACCGAAGGACTTGTATGCATGCATATAAGCATATCCAATGGATGCAAGACCCTGGCGGGGTGGGGAGGCTGGGAGAATGTCAATGGGGGAAAAAAGGAGACATATGTACCACTATTTGTAATACTTTAAGCTAAAAAAAAGAAAAAAAAGATGGAAACCAGAGGCCGTGGGATTACATCCAAAGCCATGAAAGGAAAAACCTGTGAACCAAAAATCTTTTCTATATAATGTCCAAAAGATGCAAATACATAGAAACAAAAAGTAGATTACTTGTCACTAAAGGTTGTGGGATTGGAAGTAAGGGCAGAGACTGCTACTAAGTACAATCTTTTTGGAGTGATAAAAATGTTCTGGAATTAGGTAATCATAATATTTGGAAAACATTGAAAATATACGGAAAACACCAAATTGTACACTTTAAAATAGTGAATGTTACAGTGTTTTATCTCAATAAAAAATAAAAAATAAATATCTCAAACCACTAACCTAATTTCCTAGCTAAAGAAACTAGAAAAAGAACAGTAAACTAAACCCAAAGCAAGCAGAAGGAAGGCAATAATTAAGACTAGGACATAAATAAGTAAAATAGAGAATGAAAAACAATAGGGGAAAATCAATAAAACCACAAGTTGGTTCTTCAAAATATTTGCAAAATTGACAAATCTTTAATGAGATTGAACAAGAACAAAACAGAGGTGACTCAAATTAATAAAAATAAGAATAAAAATGGGCTAACACTACAAACTTACAGAAATAAAAAAGAGCAAAAAGGAACACTATGGATAATTTTATGCCACTAAAATAATTAATTTGAACAAAATGGAAAAATTCCTACAAAGCCACAAACTACCAAAATTGGTGCAAGAAGAAACAGAAAACCTGAATAGAGATATAAGAGACTGAATTAATACTTAAAAAGCCTCCTGATTCCCCACCCCCCAAGAAAAACAAAACAAAACCCTAGCCAAATGCCTTTATCAGTAAATGGTACCAAGCATTTAAAAAGGAATTAATACCACCCTGGCTGGTGTGGGTCAGTTGGTTGAGCATTGTCCCATGCACCAAAAGGTCACTGGTTTGATTCCCACTCCGGGCCACATTCTGGGATTTTAGGCTTGATCTAAAGTAGGGGGCAGACAGGAGGCAGCTGATTGATGTTTCTCTTTCACATTGATGTTTCTATTTCTCTCCTTCTCCCTTTCTGTCTCTCTAAAATCAATTAAAAACTTTAAAAAGAATTAACACCAATATTCACAAACTCTACCAAAATAGGAAGGAACATTTCCTATTCATTCTATGAGGCCAGTACTAATCTGATATCAAAGATAGCCAAAGACATTACAAAGGAAGAAAACTACAGACCAATATCTCTTATGAATATTAATGCAAAAATCCTCAACAAAACACTAACAAAGTCAATACAATGACATATAAAAAAAGGTTATACACCGTGACCAAATGGGGTTTATTCCAGGAATGTAAGGTTGACTTAACATCTGAAAATCAACTAATGTAATATACCATATCGATAGAATGAAATAGAAAAACCACATGGTCATCTCAAGAGATGCAGAACAAGCATTTAAAAAAACACAACATTTATTCATGATGAGAACCTTTTAACAAACTAGGAATAGAAGAAAACTTCCTTAACCTGATTAAAACCATCTTTGTTGGTGAAAGACTAATTGCTTTCCCTCTAAGATCAGGAGCAAGTCATAGATATCTGCTGTCATCATATTTGTTCAATATTAAATGAGATTCCAACCAGATTAATTAATCAAAATAAATAAATAATAAAAATTTAAAAAATAAATGTCATTTACATTGAAAAGGAAGAAGTTAAACTACTTCTGTTTGCAGATGACATGATCTTGTATATAGAAAATCCTAAGGAATCTAAAAATAATCTACTAGAACTAATTAGTTAAGCAAGGTTGCAAGTTACAAGATCAATATGCAAAGATCAATTGTACTTCTGTACGCTAGCAATAAACAATTTGAAAATAAAATTGAGAAAACAATTCCATTAACAATAGCATCATAAAATAAATTACTTAGAAATGCATTTAACCAATAAAACTTATACTCTGAAAGCTACAAAACATTGTTGAAAGAAGTTAAATAAAACCTAAATAATGGAAAGACATCCCACCTTCATAGATCAGTAGATTTAATATTGTTAAGATGGAAATTCTTCCTAGTTGATCTACAGGTTCCATTAAATCCATGTCAAAATCCCAGCTATATTTTTCACAGAAATTGACAAGTTGATCTTAAAATTTGTATTGAAATGCAAGAGATCCAGATGGCCAAAACAAACTTGAAAAGAAAAAGTTTGAGGACTCACACATCCTGTTTAAAATCTACTGCAAAGCTACAGTTATCAAAACAGTATAGTACTGGCATAAGCATAGATGCATTTATTAATGGAATAAAACCGAGAGTCCAGAAAAATATCGCATTCATTGGGAACTGATTGCTGATAAAAGTACCAAGATAATCCAGTGTGAACAAAATAGTCTTTTCAACAAACTTTGATGAGTCAATTGGATATCTACATGCAAAAGAATGAAGTTGGACCTCTATATCACAGTATATACATAAATGGCCTTCAAATGAAGCATAGACCTAAGTGTAAGAAATAAAATTCAAAACATCTGGAAGAGAGCATAGAATAAAATCTTCATGACATTAGATTAGGCAATGATTCCTTAGATATGACAAAAAAAGTACAAGCAACAAAAGAAAACAATAGATAAATTGGACTTTATAAAAATTAAGGACATTTTGGGGGGTTATATACCCAAAAGAATTGAAAGCAGGGCTTGACTAGTTATTTGCACACTCATGTTCATAGCAACATAATTTGAAATAGCCAAAAAAGGTGGAAACACACCCTGCCCCTCACGAGAAAACCCATGAAGATGATTTCGTGGAGGGGTACCCTTTGAGGGTGGATTGCATTGGGACACTGGGATCAAAGCCTGCCTGTCCACAGCTCCCTGACCAAATTGCAGCCATTTGAGAGGTGCTGTAGTGGGTTCCACACTTGCTGAGCTGGTCCCCACAATGGTATGAAGAGCTGTGTGCCTCACTGTCCTATTTCCACAGCTGGGAGAACCAAGCTGAGGGGAGTCAAGGTGTTACAGGGCAGTAAGGAGCTAGGAAAATTCCAGGGCAAGTGGAATAGGGAAGCTGAGATGGGAAAGTTAAAACAATACCAAACAGTTGGCAAACTTGCAGCCAGCTTGTGAATAACAAGCCATTATCTTCCCCAGCCAGGACACTTGAGAGAAAATGGTTAAAAGCCTCCCTAAAGAAAGAATGTAGAAAAAGAGTGAGGAAGGGGAAAGGGAAAAAGGAAGGGCAGTTTTTTTACTCCCTAAGCAGAAAAGCCAGCAGTCTCAAGGCTTGAGAAGATAAAGCTTCCAGGTGCTTCTCATGAATTCTGGGACGGTCACAACAAAGTGAAAAGGGACCTCTATACCAAATATTCAGCAGAGGAATTTTGAAAGCTATAGACAGGAGGGTATATAAAGCCTCAGACCCCCACCCAACTTGCTCTTCAGATTAGCTGAGAGCCCATCTGTGCTTCATAAGCCACATGTATAGGTTTGCTTGCTTTACTTTTTCAATAAAGGTGCATGTTTTAATTGCTTTAATAAAATTGGCTTTTCACAGTGAAAAATGGTGGAAACAATCCAAATGTCCATCAATGGATGAATGAATAAATAAAATATGGTATACATTGAGTGGCCAGATTCTTATGACCACCTGACGTTTGTAGGCAAATTAGCTGTACACTGCATCGTATGGGATATGGAAGCCGAAGGCCTGTTTGAACACCTTTGCTGTCTGCAGTTACCAAGATAAAATGTCTCCAATTTGCACAGGAACACAAGGATTGGACAGTCGAGCATTGGAAAAAAGTCATGTGGTCCGATGAATCACGTTTCCAGTTGCATCATGCAGATGGCAGAGTGAGAATTTCAAGGAAACAGCATGAAAGCATGCACCCCACATGCATGAGTACAACCCTTCAAGCTGGTGGGGGCAGTGTTATGGTTTGGGGCATGTTTTCCTGGCATGATTTGGGCCCTTTAATTCGTGTGGAACAACGTCTGAATAGCACAACATACCTAAGTATCATTGCTGATCAAGTTCATCCTTTCATGTTGATGGTGTATCCCAATGGAGATGGCTTCTTCCAACAAGACAATGCACCATGCCACGGTGCTCCTATTGTGCAGGAGTGGTTTCAAGAACATGAGGTAGGGAGAAAAGATGGCGACCGGCAGGAAGGTAGGGAGAGAGAGAGTGTGAGTGAGGAACCCATAGAAGAGAGTGTAGACATGTGTGGTGTGTGTGTGTGTATGAGCTAGGGTCAGTTAGATTCTGCAGGTTTTCCAAGGGGCTGCCTAACCGGGCAGTCCTAGATGGCAGAGTCCCGTGCACAAAGCAGACACTTCTCGGCAGCTGGTGAGGATGCGAAGACCACACCATCTTGAGAAGCAGAGCTGCCTGAGACTCGGATCCTGGCTTCTGACACAAACCAGGACCCTGCAGCCACTGGGGACAGAGAACTGCTATCACAGCTTCAGACCAACAAACAATAAGAATTCAGACTTCCCGGCAGATTTCCGTGAGTCAAAGAGCCTATCCCCCTCCCCGCAGGCGCGCGGATAGCGCCATAGCAACTGATAGACCCGCCCCTTGTCCAAGCTGCAGAGCTTTGAGCAGGGACGTGCTCCCCTTAGGGAATTTGGTGCGTGGGACAGAAGCAGCTCCCCTTTGGGGAAATCTGTCAGTGCGCACAGAGGGCTCCCCTTTGGGGAATTTGGGGGAATTTGGCTTGTGGGTCACAGCTCCCCTTCGGGGAATCTTAGAGCGTGCACAGAGGGGCTCCACTTAGGGGAATTTGGCACGCAGGATGGACTCTGCACCCCCTTCGGGGAATCTGGGAGAGTGCACGGAGGCAGCTCACCTTCAGGAATTTGAGAGTGTGCACCCTAGCCGGTTTGGCTCAGTAGAGAGAGCACACACAGGACGCAGCTCCACTTCAGGGAATTTGGCACGCCGGACACAGCTGCCTGGGATCCCTGACTCACAGTGCATTCACACTAAGAGCCAGCGACCCCAATTGTTGGTGCATGCACACACAGGGACCCTGATTCTCAACGAGAAACCGCACAAGGCAACAGAGACTCTGACACTCGATTCTTGGTGCAGATACAGCTTGGTGCAGATACAGGGAAACTCTGACTCCTGGCACATGCTAAGGATCTCATTTTCGGCACATACCAACAGTGTGGTGCAGACAGGGCCCCTGATTCTAAGTGTGCACACGAGACCACATGGAACACTGGGGACACTGACCCTGGGCAAGTCTGGTTCCCACCAACCAAAGGCAGCCACACGTCCTAGTGTCAGAGCACTTCAGTGAAACTCGGGTGGAGCGAAGTCCCCACAGCACACGGCCCAGGTCCACGCAAACGGAAGCCTGAGCTTTCTGGTGATAGCCAGAATGGGGAAACGAAACAACTCACAGAGGAAAGAAAATGTGGAGTTGCCAAGAAAGGAAATTAGTGAAACTGACACTTGCGACATGACCGAAAAGGAGTTCAGAGTAATGGTCGTGGAATTTATACATCAGATGGATGAGAAAATCAACAACTTATGCAAGAATCAGGAAGAAATGAAAAGTGATATAGCTACAATCAAAAACACCATGGAAAGTTTCAACAGTAGACTACAAGAAGCAGAGGACCGAATTAGTGAGTTAGAAGATCAGGTACAGAAACAAGCTCAATCTAAACAGCAATTGGAGAAAAAAATTAAAAAGCAGGAGGAAAGCCTAAGGGAGCTTTGGGACAACATGAAACGAAGTAACATGCATATAATAGGGCTTCCAGAAGGACAAGAAGAGCAGCAGGGATTAGAAAATTTATTTGAAGAAATAAGGACAGAAAACTTCCCGGGTATGGGAAAGATAAAAGTTACGCAAGTACAGAGAGTCCCAAGCAGGATCAACCCCAAAAGACCCACACCAAGACATGTCATAATGTCAATGGCAAATATAAATGGTAAAGAAAGAATCTTAAAGGCAGCAAGAGAGAGACAGAGAGTTACCTACAAAGGAACACCCATCAGATTGTCAAATGATTACTCAACGGAAACACAACAAGCTAGAAGTGAATGGAAGGAGGTATACAAAGTGTTGCAAAGCAAAGGACTGAATCCAAGAATACTATATCCAGCAAGACTATCAATCAAAATTGAAGGGGAAATCAGGAGCTTCACAGACAAAAAAAGGCTCAGGGAGTTTATCACCACCAAACCAGCAATGCAAGAATTGCTAAAGGGAATTCTGTAAAAAGAAGAAATAAACAGGTAAGAAGGAATACAGACACAAAAATAGATATGACTACAAACAAATACCTTTCAGTAATAACTTTAAATGTAAACGGACTAAATGCTCCAATCAAAAGACATCGAGTGGCTGAATGGATAAAAAACATGACCCATATATATGCTGTCTACAAGAGACCCACCTCAGAACAAGACACTCACACAGATTGAAAGTGAAGGGATAGAAAAATATCTTTCAGGCAAATGGAAATGAAAAAATGCTGGGGTAGCAATACTTATATCTGACAAAATTGACCTCAAAGTAAATGCCATAACAAGAGATAAGGAAGGCCACTTCATAATACTAAAGGGAGAAATCCAACAAGAAGAAATAATTCTGGTAAACATATATGCTCCCAATATAGGAGCACCCAAATACATAAAAAAACTCCTGGAGGATATCAAGGGAGAGATTAATAGCAATACAATCATAATAGGAGACTTTAATACCCCACTATCACCATTGGACAAATCCTCTAAACAAAAAATCAGCAAAGAAACAGCAATCCTAAATGACTCACTAGACCAGATGGAATTAATTGACATCTTCAGAACATTTCACCCCCAGAGCCACAGAATATACATTCTTCTCAAGTGCACATGGGTCATTTTCAAAGATAGACCATATGCTGGGTCACAGGCAAAGTCTCTTCAAATTCAAGAAGATAGAAATTATATCAAGCATCTTCTCAGATCACAGTGGCATAAAACTGGAAATCAACTACAATAAATACAATCCAAAGAAATCAAACACATGGAGACTAAACAGCATGCTATTAAACAAGGACTGGGTCACCAGAGAGATCAAGGAAGAAATAAAAAACATCATGGCAACAAATGACAATGAAAACACAACAATCCAAAATCTATGGGACACAGTGAAAGCAGTCTTAAGAGGGAAGTTCATAGCTCTACAAGCCTATTGCAAAAAACAAGAAACAATGGTAAAAAATTACCTAACCCTACAACTCAAAGAGCTAGAAAAAGAGCAGCATGAAAAGCCCAGTGTAACCAGAAGGAAGGAAATAACAAAAATCAGAGCGGAGATAAATGACATAGAGACCAAAGAAACCATAAAAAAGATCAACAAAACCAAGAGCTGGTTCTTTGAAAGGATAAACAAGATTGATGGACCTCTAGCCAGGCTCACCAAGAAGCAAGAGAGAGGACCCAAATAAACAAAATCAGAAATGAAAGAGGTGAAATAACAACAGACCCCGCTGAGATACAAAGGATTGTTACAAAATACTACGAACAACTCTATTCCAACAAACTGGACAACCTGGAGGAAATGGACATATTCCTAGAAAAATAGAACCTTCCAAAAATCAAGCAAGAAGAATCAAAACAGCTCAATAGGCCAATAACTATGCGAAATTGAAGTAGTCATCAAAAAGCTTCTGGCAAACAAAAGCCCGGGGCCTGACGGCTTCATAGGAGAGTTTTACCAAACATTCAAGGAAGAACTAAAACCTATCCTCCTCAGACTATTCCAAAAAATTCAAGAGGAAGGAACACTTCCAAGCTCCTTCTATGAAGCCAGCATCACCCTAATACCAAAACCAGATAAAGACAACACAATGAAAGAGAATTACAGACCAATATCCCTCATGAACATAGATGCCAAAATTCTCAACAAAATTCTAGCAAATCAGCTCCAGCAGTACATCAGAAAGATCATACACCATGACCAAATAGGATTTATCCCAGGAATGCAAGGATGGTACAATATCCGCAAATCAATAAATGTGATACATCACATAAACAAATTGAGAAATAAAAATCATATAGTCATATCAATTGATGCAGAAAAAGCATTTGACAAAATCCAATACCCTTTCTTGATAAAAACTCTCAACAACGTGGGAATAGAAGGCTCATACCTCAACATAATAAAAGCTATATATGATAAACCCACAGCAAACATCATACTCAATGGACAAAAACTAAAAACATTTCCCGTAAGAACAGGAACAAGACAGGGATGCCCACTCTCACCACTCCTGTTTCACATAGTACTGGAATTATTAGCTATTGCAATTAGACAAGAAGAAGAAATAAAAGGCATCTAAATTGGAAAAGAACAAGTAAAGCTATCTTTATTTGCAGACGACATGATATTGTACATAAAAAATCCGAAAGACTCCATCAAAAAACTAATAGACTTAATAAATGAATTTGGCAATGTAGCAGGATACAAAATTAACGCCAAGAAATCTATGGCCTTTCTATACACCAATAGTGAACTTACAGACAGAGAGACTAAAAAGGCAACCCCATTTACCATCGCACCAAAAAAATTAAGATACCTAGGAATAAACTTAACTAAGGAGGTAAAAGAACTATACACGGAAAACTACAGGACACTGAAAAAAGAGATAGAGGAAGATGTAAACAGATGGAAGAACATACCATGCTCATGGATTGGTAGAATCAACATCATTAGAATGTCCATACTACCCAAAGCAATCTATAGATTCAATGCACTCCCCATTAAAATATCAATGGCATATTTCACAGGCCTTGAAAGAACTCTCCAAAAATTCATCTGGAGTAAAAAAAGACCCCGAATCGCCACGCAATCCTGAGAAAGAAGAATAAAGTAGGAGGGATCTCCATACCAGATTTCAAGGTGTATTACAGAGCCACTGTTCTCAAAACAGCCTGGTACTGGCACAAGAACAGACATATAGATCAATGGAACAGAATAGAGAATCCAGATATTGACCCAAACCACTATGCTCAATTAATATTTGACAAAGGAGGCATGAACATACAATGGAATAAAGATAGTCTCTTCAATAAATGGTGTTGGTAAAATTGGACAGATACATGCAAAAAAATGAAGCTAGATCACCAACTTATGCCATACACAAAAATAAACTCAAAATGGATACAGGACTTAAACATAAGATGGGAAACCATAAAAATACTAGAGGAATCCACTTTTAGCAAAATCTCAGACGTATGCCAAAAGAACTTCTTCACCGATACTGCCCCTAGGGCAATGGAAGCTAAAGAGAAAATAAACAAATGGGACTACATCAAAATAAAAAGCTTTTTTACAGCAAAAAAGCCATCAACAAAACAACAAGAAAGCCCACTGCATGGGAGAACATATTTGCAAATGGCATCACTGATAAAGGTTTAATCTCCAACATCTACAGGCAGCTTATACAACTTAATAAAAGGAAGATAAATGATCCAATAAAAAAATGGGCAACGGGCCTAAATAGAAGCTTTTCAAAAGAAGACAGAAGGAAGGCCAAGAGACACATGAAAACATGCTCAACGTCACTAATTATCCGAGAGATGCAAATCAAAAGAACAATGCGGTACCATCTCACACCTGTCAGAATGGCTATCATCAACAAATCAACAAATGACAAGTGTTGGCAAGGATGCGGAGAAAAAGGAACCCTATTGCACTGCTGGTGGGAATGCAGACTGGTGCAGCCACTGTGGAGAACAGTATGGAGTTTCCTCAAAAAACTGAAAATGGAACTCCCATTTGACCCAGTAATCCTACTCCTAGGAATATATCCTAAGAAACTGGGAACACCAATAAGAAAGGATATATGCACCCCTATGTTCATAGCAGCACAATTTACAATAGCTAAGATCTGGAAACAGCCTAGGTGCCCATCAGCAGATGACTGGTTCAGAAAACTGGTACATCTACACAATGGAATATTATGCTGCCATAAAAAAGAAGGAATTCTTACCATTTGCAGCAACCTGGATGGAATTGGAGAACATTATGTTAAGTGAAATAAGCCAGTCAATGAAAGAAAAATACCACATGATCTCACTCATTTATGGATAATAAAGAACATTAAAAACTTGAACAAAAAGATAGATACAGAGGCAGTAAAGCATCGAACAGTCTGTCAAATTACAGCAGGAAGGTTAGGGAGAGGTGGGGAAGATAAGAGATCAATTAAAGGACTTGTATGCATGCATATAAGCATAACCAATGGACTCAAAACTCTGGGGGGTGAGGGCATATATGGGAGTGGGGTGAGGGGGGCCATGGTAAGATATGTACAAATATAATACTTTAATAAAAACAAAACAAAACAAAACAAAACAAAAAGAACATGAGGGAGGCTTCACCTTGCTTAGGTGGCCCCCACAATTACCAGATCTCAATCCATTTGAGCATTTGTAGGACGAAGTTAAAAGAGCCATCAGGCAGCTGGTTCCACAACCATCAAATCTCACAGAACTGGACAGTGCTATTCATCAGGCATGAAGTCAGATTCCTCACATCACCTTTCAACATCTCATGGAGTCAATGCCAAGAAGAATGGCCACAGTATTGAAGGCAAAAGGTGGCCCAACGAAGTACTGATGGGGTGGTCATAATAATCTTGCCACTCAGTGTTTAACACAATGGAATATTATTCAATTTTAAAAGGAAGGAAATTCTGACACATATTACAACATGAATGGATCTTGAAAACATTATTCTAAGTGAATCAAACCAGGTACAAAGGGATAAATATATGATTTCAATTATATGAGATACATAGAGTAGTCAAATTCATAAAGACAATGTAGAATATTGGTTGTCATGGGTTCAGAGGAGGAGAAAGTGTGAAGTTATTGTTTAACTAGAGGCCCAATGCACGAAATTCTTGCAAGGGGCTCAGCCTTCACAGCCCCAGCTTCGTCTGGAAGGTCGTCCGGAAGGACGTCCAGAAGGTCATTCGTCTGTTCAATCTAATTAGCATATTATGCTTTTTATTATAGATTAGTACACAGTTTGGGAAGATGAAAAAGTTCTGGATATGGGTGGGATGATTGCCCAACAATGTGAATATTTAATGCCACTAAAATGTTAAAAAGGTAAATGTTATGTTATGTATATTTTACCACATTAAAATATTTAGAAACCTTTGTGCTTCAAAGGACAATAGCAAGAAAGTAAAAACAACCCAGAGAATGGAAGAAAATATTTGCAAATCATTCACCTGAAAAGGTTTAGTATCCAAAATGTACAAAAAATACTTAAAATTCAACAATAAAAAAGACAAGTAAATCCATTTAAAATGTGCAAATATTTTCTGGTCTGGCATGTAAGGAGCTTGAAATTTGTCACTCAATCCTAACAATAAATAAAAAGCTGATCAAACTGAAAAATCAACAGCTATACTTTGATTTATCAGAGAAGTGAGGTCACAGTGCAAATTATTGTACCAAAAATTATAGAGACAGACAGATGAATACAGAGAATTACAATTTACCAGAGCAGATAGCTATGAGCAGAAACCTCTGTGGGAACAAGCACCAGGGCAGAAAAACTGAAACTGTAACTCAGAAATTGCTGGAGAATCATTGTGAACACATCTAAGACTTAAAAATTCCATGGAGGTTTATTATAGGTAAGAACCAACACTTTTGTGAATTTTACTTCAGGAACTCTATCAAATTGTCGCAGTGAATATTAGAGAAAAATACTTTCATGCTTCTGGCAGGGGGAGGAGAAATATATCCATTTTTAAATACACCTGAGTATTCTGTTCTTAATGAGGCCAGCCCTAAAGAGAAACTATTTTACCAGGGCCTAAATTGTCAGGTTTTCATCAAAGACCAATTGACCTGGGGTAAGAGAAATACCCAATTCAGCTACTTTCAGTCATCCTAACCCATATATGGAAGGAAAAGAACTGAGAAGCACTTGAGAAGTTCACAGACCAGAAGCACAGGCTCAATAAGAGACTGAGACCTAATCATAGGACTATATAATACTTTCTCCCTCCCCACACACCACTCTACCACATCATTAAAGGCCTATTTACTGGAGTTCATTTAACCTAGTACATCACATCTGGCTTTTAACAAAAAACAAAAACAAACAAACAAACATAAAACAACTACAAAACATATTCAGAAAGCTAAAAACACAATTTGAAGCGACAGAGTGAGCATCAGAACCAGACTAGATATGGCTGGATTGTTAAAATTATCAGACCAGGAATTTAAAACAACTATAATTAATATACTAGAGGCTCTAATAGATAAAGTGGACAGCATGCAAGAACAGATGGGCAATGTAAGCAGAGAGAAGGAAATTCTAAGAAAGAATACAAAATGTATGCTAGAGATTAAAAACAATGTAACAGAGTTGAAGAATGCCTTTGATAGGTTCATTAATAGACTGGATGGTTTAGAAAAGCTTGAGAATATGTCAATAGGAAATTCCAATATGAAAGAGCAAAGAAAAAAAAAAGACTGAAAAATGGAACAGACTATGCAGAAACTGGAGAACAACTAGAAAAGGTGTGACATAAGCATAATGGGAATACCAGAAGGAGAAGAAATATTTGAAGCAATTATGACTGAGAATTTTCCCAAATTAAAGGTCCCAAATCACAGATCTAGAAAAATTAGAAAACACCAAGCATAATAAATGCTCAAAAACTACATCTAGGCATATCATATTCAAACTGCAAAAAATGAAAAATAAAAAGTAAATCTTGAAAGAAATCATACTTATAGAGGAGCAAAGATAAGAATTACATCTGACTTCTCGAAATTATGTAAGCAAGAAGAGAGTAGGGTGAAACATTTAAAATGTTAAGAGAAAAAAAATCCTCAATCTAGAATTCTGTACCTTAGGAAATTATCCTCCAAAAGTAAAGGAGAAATAAAGACGTTCTCAGTCAAACAAAAATAGAGGGTGTTTTGTTTTGTTTTTCCAGTTGACTGACTATGCAAGAAATGTTAAAAGAATTTCTCTAGCCCTGGATGGTTTGGCCCAGTGGATAGAGTGTTGGCCTGTGGACTCAAGGGTCCTGGGTTCAATTCCAGTCAGGGGCACGTGCACGGGTTGTGGGCTTGATCACCAGTAGACGGGTGTGCAGGAGAGCACCAATCGATTATTCTCTCTCATCATTGATGTTTCTATCTCTCTTTTCCTCTCTGAAATCAATAAAAATATATATTTTTTTAAAAGAATTTCTTCAGATAGAAGGAAAACGATATAGGTCAGAAACTTCTGGTCTGCATAAAGAAAGGAGGAGCATTGGAGAAGAAATAAGTAAAAGTAAAATAAAAACTTATTTTTCTTAATTTTATTGTTCTAACATCAATTTTACTCAAAATAATAATAGCAACAATTCAATTATGTAGATGTATATATAAGTGAAATACAAAGGAAAGAGGAAGAAATTAAGATTATTTTGTTTTCATAAGGTAATCTACTCATAAGATGGTATGGGTATGGTGTTATTAAAAAGTGAAGCTGAACCTGGCTGGTGTAGCTCAGCAGTTGAGCATCAAGCCAGAAACCAAGAGGCCACTGGCTTGATTCCTGGTCAGGGCACATGCCTGGGTTGTGGGCTTGATCTGCTGTGGAGGGCATGCATGAGGCAGCTGATCAATAATGTTTCTCTCATCGATGTTTCTAACTCTCCCTCTTCCTTCCTCTGTCTCTAAAAAATCAATAAAATCCTACATAATAAAAAGGTAATATGCAAATTACATCACTCCGCTATGCCCACGATTGGGCCGGCTGGAGGCACGGGGGGCGGGACTCAGGGTGGCCGATTGGCTGGTGGGAGGAGCGGCGGGAGCTGAGGAGGGACCTATGGGTCCAGCAGAAGGAGCGGGTGGTAGTTGACCACCGAGGGCATCTGCAGCAGCAGGATGCAGAGCTCGGGGTCTGCGTTCTCCAGGTTGGCCTCCGTGGGGTCCGCGTCGCACCCATAGTGGCCTTGTGGGGACGCTGGCATCGTAGCCCCAGCAACGAGGCCAGCTTCCCAAGCCAGGCTGCAGAGGGAGGGAGGGCCTCTGGGCTGGGAGCACTCCCCCACCCCAGCGGACAGGGCTCAGCAGTGAGCGAGCAGCAGAGAGCTACCAGTGGTGGTGGGTGTGGTGGCCTGGCTTCCAAGAGGCTGGCTTCAGCTGCTGTGGCCCGCGCTGAGGTGGCTGGTGGTGGGGGCAACTGCGGGGGCGCATCCAAGGCTGGGGCACTGGGAGACATAGGACTGCAGCCCAGAAGACGAGGCTCCGGAGGACCTGGTCACCCACCCCCGGCATTGAAGCCGCCTCCTACAAGATGTATCCTAGCCTAGGTGTGTGGGAAGCAGAGCCCAGGCCTGCCAGCACCCCAGAGGAGACCCCCGCCAGGATCGGGGGCGTGAACGGCCTTCAAACCGCCCACAGCCCTAGCTCAGGCCGGCCAGCACCCCAGAGGAGACCCCTGCCAGGATTGGGGTCATGGCCGGCCTTCAAACTGTGGCGGCCCCTAGCCCAAGGAGGCCTCCTGGCCGAGGACGCCCGAGTCTGTTCTTGACCTAGGCCGGGGCTCTCCCTGCAAGGGACTCAGAAGCCGCCAGAGCCTAACTGCCAGTCTCCGGGAGGTGGGAGTGCATCCACTGTTCACCAAAAAGTAGGACTATCAAACCGTTCAGCCTCAGTGCAGGCACAGGTCCGTGGCTGACGGGGTGGAGGCCAGACCAAAACAAAACAGCAGAAACACCCTGGGCAGGTGCAGCTGCAGTCCATGTGGCCTGGGTAGTGTAGAAAGTGCTACCTTCTCCCGGGGCCTGTGCTGGCACCGCCGCCTCACTCACCCTCAAGCCCCTCTGAGTTCTGACAGCAAAGTGTATAGGGCATCCTGCAGGAGTTGTGCTGTTCTGGGTGCTTTTGCCCAAAGACACACTTTGGGATGAATTCAGAGCCAAATCTCACTTCCCATGAGACTGGAAGAACCATGTAAAAGGATTTTGACAAAAGCTTTCCACATCTGTTTATTCTTTTGAATCCATAAAACGACCTTAAAAAAAAGCATTCGGGCCACCTAAGAGAGAATGCACTTTCTGGCCAGAGCACACAGGATTCTTTTGCCCAACAGGTTAAAGGGAGCAGAGCTGGCACAGTGGAAATGGTCCTGGTGCCCTATGAGGAGACCGGGGGAATGGGGTTGCAGAAATTCCATAAGCCTCTTGCCACCTTATCCTTTGCAAACCACACCATCCAGATCCACCAGGACTGGAGGCAACTGGGAATCACAGCCGTGATTTGGGACATGGTAAGCAAATCTTGAGGGGCCTCTGAAAACATCTGCAATTTATTATAAGACTGGTCTTTATTTAAAAAGAAATAAAAGAACAGCTTTGTTGAGATATAACCCATATACTGTACATGTCACCTAAAGTGTACAATGAACTGGTTTTTTAAAGTAAATTCAGAGTGGTACAACCATCACCATGCTCAATTTTTAAATATCTTTATGACCCATCCCCTCCAAAAAAAACTTGTACCCACTGGAATCACTTTCCTGATCATCTTCCCCAAAATAGATTACATTTTAAGGGTGGGTAAAGGAAAGTTGAGGGAAGTTAAAACACTGCACAAAGGATATTGTAAGATGATAAAGCCCAAAGTGAAGATCATGTTTTCTTTAAAATATATGTATTTTTTAAATTTCAGAAAGGGAGAGGGAGAGAGAGATAGAAACATCAATGATAAGAATCACTGATCAGCTGAAACTGGTTTGGCTCAGTGGATAGAGCATCGGTCTGCGGACTGGAAGGTCCCAGGTTCGATTCTGGTCAAGGGCATGTACATTGATTGCGGGCACATCCCCCGGTGGGGGGTGTGCAGGAGGCAGCTGGTCGATGTCTCTCTCTCATCGATGTTTCTAGCTCTCTATCCCTCTCCCTTCCTCTCTCTGAAAAATCAATAAAATATATTTAAAAAAAAAAGAATCACTGATCAGCTGCCACCCACAGGCCCCCTACTGGGGATTGCGACCGAAACCCAGGCATGTGTGCCCCTGACCAGAATCAAACCTGGACTCTTCAGTCCACAGGCCGATGCTGTCTCCATTAAGCCAAACTGACCAGGGCCATGTGTTTTCTTCAAGTTCTGCGTGGTTGTAATGGTCCCCAAATCTATACTAATAAAAGGGTAATATGCTAATTAGAGTGGTTGTCTTCCAGACATTCTTCCAGACAAAGCCGCAGTGCCTACAAGGGCCGAGGCTCAGGCAGCCATTACCAGCTGCGAAGCGCTGAGGCTCAGGCCAGCAGTGGCAGCAGCATTGGGTGGTGCCCCCAGAGGGAGGCCAGACTGGGGGCCAAGGCACAGGCAGTTTGGGGTGATCAGGCTGATAGGGGAGGGCAAGGTAGGGGCAATCAGGCTGGCAGGAGGTCAAGGTAAGGGCGAGTAGGCAGGCAGGCAGTGGGGTTAGGGACAATCAGGCAGGCAGGCAGGTGAGTGGTTAGGAGCCAGCAGTTCTGGATTGTGAGAGGGATGTCCAACTGCTGGAAGTTGGACATCCCCTGAGGGGAACCAGATTGAAGAGGGTGCAGATTGGGCTGAGGGGCACCCCACCCACCAGTACACGAACTTCATGCACCAGGCCTCTAGTATATTTTTAAAAAAAGAAAGGTGAAGCTGAATTAATTTTAAATGTATATTGCAAAATTTATGGCAACCCCTTAAAATGTAAGAAAAGAAGTATAATTGATATGCTATAAAAAGAGAGAAAATGAAATCATAAAAAGCTCAATTGAGGGAGAAAAATAGTGGCCAAATAGGCAGCCATGTTGTGTACCTCGTCCTGGGGCCAGACTAATACAACTAAATTGCAGAACATCCACCCAGAATTAACAAATTAGGCCCAGCTGAAGAGGCAACTTATAGCAAGGAAGGGCTGAAAACGCCTGGAAGGGTGGCAAGGACTCAAGAGGGGAGGCACGCTAGCAGGCTGAGGGAGAGGAGACAGCTGCATAACCTGAGTATCAGTTCCCTCAGAAAAATAGAAGCCTGGCCCAGGCTGAGCACCAGAGTGGCATCCCTTGGCTGCAGACATAGCATCCAACTGTGAAAAGTAAAAGCCTCAGGGCTGCTGGCTGCTGGCTACCAGGGAGTCTGGACCTGAGACCATAGCCACAAAAGTCTACCATGCAAAAGGCAGGTCCCACAAAAGATGGCGCTAGGAGCGGAAAGCTGTGTGGTGCTGGGGGAGAGAAAGCCTCAGTTTCATTGTCGTTTTTGTTTTGTTTTGTCTTTGTTTTTATTCACTAAACCCAGAACACAGGACTTTTCAGTTGCAGTCACTCACCTGAGGCCTTGGCCCAGGCAGGGAGGCACAGAATTGGGGTGCCTGAGGAGAGGCAGGGGAGGGAAGCAAGGCAGGGAGCCTTGAAAAAGCAATAGCCAGGAGTCATGCATAGAGACATTCTTAGGCTTCAAAACCTAAGTGGAAATTTCTCCCCAGAAGAGCTAGCCCCTCCCAGTAACCTCAGGTCATATAATACATGCCACACCCTGAATTTTGAGGTTTACAGAGGGAATAAAGGCAGAGGCCAAGCTTTACAGATCTGAATAGTCTCTAGGAGCCCTCAGTGACTGGATTGGAAGAGGGGTCGCACCACTATTCTGGGAGCCAAACTGATAAAAACTCCAGGTTGCCAGCCAATCCTATTGGTCTTCATACAAGGATCACGGTCCAAGCAAGAGCAGAGTAATATTTTGGGCCACTCATGGAGGAGTGGCTCTGGGAGAGGAAAAAACACCCATCATATACCCTGAAAGCAAAACATCACCAATCCCACATAAGCCCTGTCAGAAACAGATGCTTAAGTGATTAAGATTGACAGCTGAAGGAGAGACAAAGAGGGCAGATTGGCCCGGATTGCTTGCAGCCAACGCCTGTGGAGACAGACACAAGCAGAGGACCTATGAGTCACTTGAAGATTCAAGCAGGGTGCTAAAAGCCAAAAGACAGTGTCTGATAGTAGTTAGCACCAAAGTACCTAACAGGAAGCCCAAATTTGGTAGACAGAAGAGTAGGGTCCAAAACCAGTCCCTATGGGACATTAAAACTCCACTGAAGCAAACGACACTTCACTTTTTTATTTTTTATTTTAAATTTCTTTATTATTTATTTTTATTTTATTACTTTTCACCCTTTTCTTCCTCCCTTATTTTTTTATCCTCCTGGGTTTTTTTTTTCATCCTTTCTCCATTTTAGTTTTTCTCTTTCCTTTCTTTCCCCCCCTATTCTAAAATTGATCTTCTTCATCTGCTTTATTGATGTGTTATTATTCTAGTCTCTGGTTTATTCATATATCTAATTTCCTCTTCCCTGCTCCTATTCCATTTGCCCTTCTCTTTTCTTTTTCTTCACTACTCAATTTTTTTCTCTCATCTCTTGCTCTTTTCTTCTCCTAGTTTTTTAACTTGATTCACTTCCTAAATTTAGGCTTATCTACTCTCTCCTCTGTTCTACTTTGCAAAATATTTTTCTTCATGTTGTCTTATCATTTCTTTTCTCCTTTCTTTATTCTAAACTGTGGTCTTTCCCCTATTCTTCCAATTCCTTAACCTTATTTTCTTTATTTAAGCTATGCATCTACAGACTCTGCCACCCCCTGTATTCTGGGTGTTTTTTATTGTGCTTTTTGGTTTATTTGTTTGTTTTGTTGTGTTTTATCCCCATATTCTTTCATTCGTTTTTTTCTCTATCATTGTTGCTCTCTTTTCTCTTTCTCTTTTCTTTGGTGACCACTTTTGTTGCAGTTATAGGTGTCTTGTGTACATTTGTGTTCTGTTCCTTCTGTGTCCTGTTTTGTCGTGTTGTATTTTGTGCTGTATGGTCAGCACCCCTACAACAAATGGCACAATGTGGTAGGTAGTGAGCCACATAATCAGACACTCTGGGAGGAGACTCCATGCATAAATGGTAAAATAACATTCAAGACACAATTACATTAGGAGAACCCAAATATCTCAAGTATGAAGCCTCCTTAGAACACCCAGGTCAGGAGACCTGAGAGACTGCACCACTGGGTCCCACAAAACATCTAGTACATAAGACCAATCCAAAAAATCTGGGTGGCATAGCAGTTTGATCTAATACATAAAAACAACTACAAAGGAACAGCAAAAATGTGGAGACAAAGAAACAACCTCCAAATGAAAGAAATGGAGGAATCACCAGGAAAGAAACTGAATGAAGTGGAGGCAAGCAATTTGTTAGAGAAAGAATTCAGAGTAATGGTTACAAGGACACTCAAAGCATCTGGAAAAGAAATTCAACAAAATATGCAAGAATCAAGAGAAAATGAAGAATGACATAGCTGCAATAAAAAAACACAATGGTAGGTTTCAACAGTAGACCAGACAAAGCTGAGGACTGAATCAGTGAGTTAGAACACAAGGTAGAAAAATCACCAAAGCAGAGCAGCAACTGGAAACAAATTAAAAAGGGGGAGAGTCTAAGGGAGCTTAGGGACAACATTGAAATGAAACAATATCCACATAATAGGAGTGCCATAAGGAGATGAAGCTGAGCAAGGAATAGAAAACCCATTTGAAGAAATAATGACAGAAAACTCTCCTGACTTTGGGAAGAAAAAAGTCACACAAAACCAGGAAGCACAGAGAACCCCAAACAAGATGAACTCAAAAAGACTGAAATCAAGACACATTAAATTAAGTAGGCAAACATAAAAGACAAAAAAAGAATCTTAAAGGCTGTAAGAGGGAGACAGAAAGTTACCTACAAGGAATCTCCCATTAGACTGTCAACTGATTTCTCAACAGAAGCACATAATCAGACACCCAGTCCAGAAGGGAATGGAATGAAATATACAAAGTGATGAAACCCAAAGGACTGAATCCAAGAATACTCTATCCAGCAAGGCTATCATTCAATATTGAAGGTTAAATCAGGAGCTTTGCACACACAAAAAAAGGCTAAGGGAGTTTATTACCACCAAATCAGCAATGCAAGAAATTCTAAAGGAACTGTGGTAATATAAGGAATAGAAATGGAGGAAGGAACACAGACATAAAGAATAAAAATGGCAACAAACAAGTACCTAACAATCAGAACCTGAAACATAAATGGATTAAATGCTTCAATCAAAAGACATAGGGTAGCTGAATGGATAAGAAAACATGACCCATATATGTATATGTTATCTACACGAGACCCACCTCAGAACAAAGGATTCACACAGACTGAAAGTGAAGGGATGCAAATGGAAATTAAAAAAAAAAAGCTGGGTAGCAATACTTATATCTGACAAAATTGACCTCGAATTGAAGGCCATAGCAAGAGATAAGGAAGGCCACTTCATAATACTAAAGGGATTGATACAACAAGAGGATAAAACTCTGGTAAACATATATGCACCAAATACAGGAGCATCTAAATATATAAAATATATTCTGGAGGATATAAAGGGAGAGATTGACAGCAATACAATCACAGTAGGAGACTTTAATACCCCACTCACACCACTGGATAAATCTTCCAGACAAAACACACACACACACACACACACACACACACACACACACACACACAAACACACGGAAACAGCAATCCTAAATGACACTCTAGAATAGATGGAAGTAATTGAAACCTTCAAAACATTCCACCCCAAAGCTATGGAATATACATTCTTCTCAAGTTCACATGGGACACTTTCAAAGATAGACCACATGTTAGGACACAAGCTAAGTCTCTACAAATTCAAGAAGATTGAAATCATATCAAGTACTTTCTCAGACTACAATAGCATGAAATTAGAAATCAGCTCTATTAAAATGCTTGAAAATAATGAAATACATGGAAGCTAAATAGCATGCTGTTAAACAATGACTGGGTTATGAAAGAGAACAAAAGGAAATAAAAAAATGCTGGAAATGGAAATGAACACACAACAATACAAAATGTATGGGACATGGTGAAAGCATTCATGAGAGGTAAGTTTATAGCACTAAAGTCATACCTCTAAAAAAAAGACCAACTGGTAATAAGTTATCTAACACTTCAACTTAAAAAATTAGAAAGAGAACAACAAGAAAAGCCCAGAACAAGTAGAAGGACAAAATAATAAAGATCAGAGAAGTAATAAATGACATAGAGACCCAAAAAATAGAAAAGATCCATGAAACCAAGAACTGGTTCTTTGAAAGGATAAACAAGATAGATGGAACCGTAGCCAGACTCACCAGGGAACAAAAAGAAAAAGGAACCCAATAAATAAAATCAGCAACAAAAGATGTGAAGTAACAATGGACTCCACAAAAATACAAAGGATCCTAAAAAAAATACTATGAACAACTTTATTCTAAAAAACAGGACAATCTGGAAGAAATGGACATATTCCTAGAAAAATACAATCTTCCAAAACTCAATCAGGAAGAATAAGAAAACTTGAATAAGCTGGTAACTACTGATGAAATTGAAGCAGTAATAAAAAATGAAAGTTTCCAGCAAGCAAAAGCCCTGGTCCAGAAGGATTCACAGGAGAATTTTACCCAATATTCAAAGAAGAACTAACAACTCTAGTCCTCACACTATTCCAAAAAATTTAAGAGGAAGTAACTCTTCCAAACACTTTTTATGAGGACAGCATTGCTTGAAATCCAAAACCAGATAAAGACAGTTCAAAGAAAGAGAACTACAGGCCAATATCCCTGATGAACATAAATGCTAAAATCCTCAACAAAATTTTAGCAAATTGCGTCCAGAAATACATTAAAAAGCTCATACATCATGACCAAGTGGGATTTACTCCTGGGATGCAAGGCTGGTGCAATATTCGCAAATCAATAAATGTGATATAGCACAAACAAATTCCAAGACAAAAATCACATGATCATATTAATCGATGCAGAAAATGCATTAAAAATTTTAATACTCTTTTTTGGTAAAAACTCTTAGAAAAGTGGGAATAAAGGGAACATACTTCAACATAATAAAGTTCATATATGACAAACCTACTGCCAGCATCATACTCAATGGGAAAAAACTAAAACCATTTCCCCAAAGAACAGGAACAAGACAGGGATGCCCTTTCTCACCACTCTTGTTCAATATAGTTCTGGATGTCCTGACTATAAAAGAAGGAATGAAAGGCATCCAAATTGGAAACGAAGAAGTAAAACTCTCATTATTTGCAGATGACATGATACTGTATATAGAAAATCATAAAGATTCCATTAAAAAACTACTAGATTTAATAAATGAATTCAGAAACATAGCAGGATACAAAATTAACACCTAAAATTTCATAGCATTTTTATACACAATAATTTACTCTCAGAAAGAGAAATTTAAAAAAAATCACATTTACCATTGCAACAAAAAAACTAAAATACTTAGGAATAAACTTAATCAAGGAGGTAAAAGACCTGTACTTAGAAAACTGTAGGATCTTGAAAAAAGAGACAAAGGAAGATATTAACAAGTGGAAGAATATTCATGGATTGGTAAATCAACATCATTAAAATGTCCATATTACCCAAAGCAATCTATAGGTTCAATGCAATCCCTATCAAAAAACCAACAGCATATTTCACAGACCTAGAAAACACACTCTAAAAATGCATATGGAACAAAAAAAGACTCCAAATAGTTGCAGCAATCTTGAAAAAGAAGAACAAAGTTGGAGGAATCACAATACGAGATATCAAGTTATACTACAAAGCCACTGTACTCACAAGAGCCTGGTACTGGTACAAGAACAGGCATATAGATCAATGGAACAGAACAACAACCCTGAAATCGACCCAAGCCACTATTCTCAATTAATATTTGACAAAGGAGGCAAGAGCATACATTGGACCAGAGACAGTCTCTTCAGTAAATGGTGTTGGGAAAATTGGACAGGTACATGCAAAAAAATGAAGAAACCATCAACAAAACATCAAGAGAGCCCACTACATGGGAGAACATATTTACCAATGATATATCCGATAAGGGGTTAAGCTCCAAAATATATAGGGAACTTATACAACTTAACAAAAGGAAGACAAACAATCTAAATAAAAAATGTGCAAAGGACCTAAATAGACATTTCTCCAAAGTGGACATACAGAAAGCCAAGAGACATATGAAAAAATGTTCAAAGTTACTAATCATCTGAGAGATGCAAATCAAAACGGCAATGAGATGTCACCTCAGACCTGTCAGAATGACCATCATCAATAGATCAACAAATGACATGTGTTGGTGAGGTTGTGGAGAAAAGGGAACCCTAGTATACTGCTGGTGGGAATGCAGCCTGGTGCAACCACTGTGGAAAACAGTATGAAGTTTCCTCAAAAAATTAAAAATGGAACTCCAATTTGACCCAATAATCCCACTTTTAGAAATATATCCTAAGAAACCCAAAACACTCATCAGAAAGAATATATACACCATTATGTTCATAGTAGGACAATTTACAACAGCTAACACTTTGGAAACAGCATAAGTACCCATCAGCAGATGAGTGGATAAAAAAACTATGGTACATTTACACAATGGAATACTATGCATCAATAAAAAAGAAAGAACTCTTACCCTTTGCAACAGCATTGACTTACCTGGAGAGTATTAGGCTGAGCTAAATAAGCCAGTCAGAGAAAGGTAAGTATCATATGATCTCACTCATATGAAGAATCTAATGAACCAAATAAACTGATGATCAAAAACAGACCCAGAGTCATTTAGAAGCATGAACAAATTGTTGAACCTTAGAGGAAAGGCAGGTGAGGGTGGGTGGGAAGAGATCAACCAATGAAATTGTATGCATACATGAATAACTCATGGACAGACAATAGGCGTTGAAGGCCTGGAGAGTGGGGGATGGGAGCAGGCTGGAAGAGGTTAATGGGGGATAAATGAGGACCAATGTAATACTTTCAATAATAAAGATATTTTTAAAGCTCAATAAAAACCACAAAATGCAAATAATAATGGTAGACAACATTGAGACAAAGAACAAGAACAACGCATAGAAAACAGTGACAAATATGGTAAATATTAATCTAATTATATCAATAACTAGAAGCAAATTTGTGCACGGGGGTGGAGGGGGTCCCCTCAGCCCAGCCTGCACCCTCTCCAATCTGGGACCCCTCGGGGGATGTCCAACTGCTGATTTAGGCCAAATCCTGGGGATCGGGCCTAAACCGGCAGTCGGACATCCCTCTCACAATTCAAGACCACTGGCTCCTAACTGCTCACCTGCCTGCCTGCCTGATAGCCCCTAATTGTCTCCCTGCTGGCCTGGTCACCCCCAGCTGCCCCCCCCCCCCACCAGCCTGGTCACCCCTAACTGCTCCCCTGCTGGCCTGGTCACCCCCAACTGCACCCCCACCAGCCTGGTTGCCCCTCATTGCCCCCCCCACTGGCCTGGTCGCCCCCAACTTCCCCCCCTGTGGGCCTGGTTGCCCCACACAGCCTGCTGTTCGGTCATTTGGTCAGCCCTCACTACCCCCCACTGCTGGCCTGATTGCCCCACGCACCCTGTTTGGTTGTTGGTTTGGTTGCGATGGTTGCTTAGGCTTTTATTATTATAGATTATTATTATTTTAAATTCTTTATTGTTGATAGTATTGCACAGGCCCTCCCCCCTACTGTCTGTCCATGGGTAATACTTATATGCATGCATACAAGTCTTTTGGTTGATCTCTTACCCCCCCCCCCCCCCACACACACACACCCTCCCCTACCTTCCCTCAGAGGTTTGATGGTCTGTTCGATGCTTCTATATCTCTGGATCTAATTTTTGTTCATCAGACTATGTCACTCATTATATTCCACAAATGAGATCATATGATACTTATCTTTCTCTGACTGGGTTATTACACTTAGCATAATGCTCTCCAGGACCATCCATGCTGTTGCAAATGGTAAGAGTTCTTTCTTTTTTACATAGTAATCCATTGTGTAGATGTACCACAATTTTTTAATCCACTAATCTGCTGATGGGCACTTATGATGTTTCCAGATTTTAGCTATTGTAAATTGAGTTGCTATGAACATAGGGGTGCATATATTCTTTCTGACTGCTGTTTCTGATTTTTTTGGATATATTCCTAAAGTGGGATTACTGGGTCAAATGGGAGTTCCATATTTAATTTTTTTAGTAATCTCCATACTGTTTCCCATACAGGCTGCACCAGTATGCATTCCCACAGCAGTGTACAAGGGTTCCCTTTTCTCCATATCTTCGCCATCACTTGTCATTTATTGATTTGTAGATGATAGCTAATCTGACAGGTGTGAGGTGGTACCTCGTTGTCATTTTGATTTGCATCTCTCTGATGATTAGTGACTTTGAGCATATTTTCATATGCATCTTGGCCTTCTGTATGTCAGCTTTTGAGAGGTGTCTATTTAGGTCCTTTGCCCATTTTTTGATTGGATTGTTATTCTTCCTTTTGTTAAGTTGTATGAGTATCCTATACATTTTGGAGATTAACCCCTTATCAGATGTCACATTGGCGAATATGTTCTCCCATGAAGTGGGCTGTCTTGATGTTTTGTTGATGGTTTATTTTGCTCTGAAGAAGCTTTTTATTTTGATGTAGTACCATTAGTTTATTTTCTCCTTAGTTTCCATTGTCCTAGGAGATATATCGGTAAAGATCTTGCTACGACATATGTCTGATATTTTGCTGCCTATCAACTCTTCTAAGATTTAGATGGTTTCCAATCTTATGTTTCAGTCTTTTATTCATTTTGAGTTTATTTTTTTGTGTATTGTGTAAGTTGCTGGTCTAGTGTCCCTTTTTTGCATGTACCTGTCCAATTTTCCCAAACCATTTTTTGAAGAGGCTGCCTTGACTCCATTGTATGCTCTTGCCTCCTTTGTCAAATATTAATTGAGCATAATGTCTTGGGTTGATTTCCAAGTTCTCTGTTCTGTTTCATTGGTCTCTATGTCTGTTCTTGTGCCAGTACCAGGCAGGTTTGAGAATAGTGGCTTTGTAGTATAACTTGATATCTGGTATTGTTATCCCTCCAACTTTGTTCTCTCTCAGGAGTGCTATGGCTATTCAGGGTCTTTTTTTATTCCATATAAATTTTTGCAATATTCGTTCCAGGTCCATAAAATATTCCATTGGTATTTTAATGGGGATTGCATTGAATTTATAGATTAGTTGGGTAGTATGTTGATTCTACAAATCCATGAACACAGTATATTCTTCCACTTATTTATATCTTCCTCTATATCTTTTTTCAACGTCCTGTAGTTTTCTGAATACAGGTCATTTACCTTCTTAGTTATGTCTAATTCCTAGGTATCTTATTTTTTGTTGCAATGATAACTGGGATTTTTTTTTTTTTAGTTTCTCTTTCAGTGAGTTCATTATTGGTGTATAAAAATGCCACAGATTTCTGGGTGTTAATTTAGTATCCTGCTGCATTGCCAAATTCATTTATTAAATCTAGTAATTTTTTGATGGAGTCTTTAGGGTTTTCCATGTACAATATCATGTCTTCTGTGAATAATGACAGTTTTACTTCTTTTCCAATTTGGATGCCTTTTATTTCTTCTTCTTGTCTGATGGTTATGGCTAGCACTTACAGTAATATGTTGGACAGGAGTGGTGAAAGTGGGCATTCCTGTCTTGTTCCCATTCTTAGGGAAAATGTTTTTAGTATTTTCCCATTAAGTATGGTATCATGTTGACTGTAGGTTTGTGATGTAAGGCTTTTATTATTTTTAGGTATGGCCCCTCTATTCCCACTCTGCTGATAGTTTTTATCAAAAAAAGCCATTGAATTTTGTCAAATACTTTTTCTGTTCCAATTGATATGATCATGTGGTTTTTGTATTTCAATTCATTTATCTGATGTATTACGTTTATTGATTTGCAGATATTGTACCAGTTTTGCATCCCTGGAATAAATCCCATGTGGTCATGGTGTCTGATCTTTTTGATGTATTGTTAGATGAGATTTGCTAATATTTTGTTGAGGATTTTGGCATCTATGTTCATCAAGAATATTGGACTGTAATTATCTTTCTTTGTAGTGCCTTTATCTGGTTTTGGGATTAGGGTAATGCTGGCTTCATAGTAAGAGCTTGGAAGTGTTCCTTCCTCTTGAATTTTTTGGCATAGGTTGAGGTATATAGGTTTTAGTTATTCTTTGAATGTTTGGTAAAACTCCCCTGGGAAGCCATCTGGACCAGGGCTTTTGTTTCCTGGAAGTTTTTTAATTACTGCTTCAATTTCATCAGTAGTTAATGGCCTATTCAGGATTTTTTATTCTTCCTGATTGAGTTTTGGAAGACTTAATTTTTCTAGGAATATGTTCATTTCATCTAGGTTGTCCTGTTTGTTGTAATTGAGTGTTGGTAGTATTTGTTTTTTTACAATCTTTTGTATTTCCCTAGGGTCATTTGTTACTTCACCTCTTTCAATTCTGATTTTGTTTAGGTCCTTGGACTTTCCTTCTTGGAGAGCCTGGTTAGAGGTTCATAAATTTTGACTATCTTTTCAAAGGATCAGTTCTTGGTTTTCTTTCTTTCTTTCTTTCTTTCTTTCTTTCTTTCTTTCTTTCTTTCTTTCTTTCTTTCTTTCTTTCTTTCTTTCTTCCTTCTTTCTCTCTTTTTTTAAAAATAAATCTTTATTGTTCAGATTATTACAATTGTTTCTCCTTTTTTCCCCCCATATCTCCCCACCACCCGGTTCCCACCCCCCCCTGCCCTTACCTCCCCCCCGTTGTCCTCATCCATAGGTGTATGATTTTTTTCCAGTCTTTTCCCATACCCCCCACAAAGACACCCCTTTCCCCCTGAGAATTATCAATCCACTCCCATTCTATGCCTCTGATTCTATTATGTTCACCAGTTTATTCTGTTCCTCAGATTTTTAATTCACTTGATTTTTAGGATCACTTGTTGATAGATATGTATTTGTTGTTCATAATTTTTATCTTTACATCTTTTCATTTCCATTCGCCTGAATAATTTTTTTTTGCATCCCTTCACTTTCAGTCTGTAGGAGTCCTTTGTTCTCAGGTATGTTTCTTGTAAACAGCATATGTATGGGTCATGTTTTCTTATCCATTCAGTCACTCTATTTCTTTTTATTGGATCTTTTAATCCATTTACATTTAAGGTTATAATTTATAGGTACTTGTTTGTTGCTATTTTTACCCTTTACATCTCTGTTTCTCATTCTCTCCCTAGTCCTATTTCTTAAATCAATCCCTTTAGCATTTCTTGCATTGCTAGCTTGGTGGTAATAAAATCCCTTAGCATTTTTTTTTTTTTTTTGCCTGCAAAGCTCTTGATTTCCCCTTCAATTTTGAATGATATCCTTGCTGGATAGAGTATTCCTGGATTCAGTCTCTTGCTTTGCATCACTTTGTATAGTTCATTCCATTCCCTTCTGTCCTGATGTGTTTCTGTTGAAAAATCAGTTGATTATCTAATGGGAGATCCATTGTAGGTAACTTTCTGTCTCTTTCTGGCATCCATTAACATTCTTACTTTGTTGTTGACATTTTCCAATTTAATTACAATGTTTCTTGGTGTCTGTCTTTTTGGATTCATCTTGTTTGGGACTCTGTGTAATTCTTGGACTTGTGTGACTTTTTCTTTCCAACATCAGGGAAGTTTTCTGTAATTATTTCTTCAAACAGGTTTTCTATTTCTTGCTTCTCTTCCTCTCTTTCTGGTACCCCTATTATACCGATGTTGTTTCATTTTGTGTTGTCCCAAAGCTTCCTTAGACTCTCCTTTTGCTTTTTAATTTTTTAATTTTATTTTAGTTCCTGTTCTGCTTGGGGTTTTTGTCTATCTTATCTTCTAACTTGCTGATGCAGTCCTCAGCTTCCTCTAGTTTAGTATTGAAATCTTCCATTTTGTTCTTAATTGCAGTTATGTCATTCTTAATTTCCTCTTGCTTCTTACACATTTGGTTAATTTTTCATCCAACCTTTTGAGCATATGTATAACCATTACTCTGAATCCTTTCTCTGACAAATTGCTTGCTTTCATTTCATATATTTCCTTTTCTGGTGATTCCTATTTTTCTTTCCTTTGTGGATTGTTTCTTTTTCTCCACAATTTAGCTGTCTTTTTGTATTTGTGTCTATGTAATGTGAGTTGCTCTCACTTTCTGGCCCTAGACAACCTGTTTGAGGTCCAAGATGAAGCCCCTAGCAGTCCAATGACCTGGGATCCCTTAGCCCAGAGGCTGGGTCTGCCTTGACTCTCATGTCTTTGTCTATGCTCTGAGTAGTATTCCTTTCCCCCATGGATCTGGTTCCTCAGTTGTCCACTGCAGGTGCACGGGGTTGGCAGGGGTACATGCACACTTCTTCTGGTGTGAAACTCCAGTATTGGGTCCTGTATAGTAGGATTCACATGTGCGGGGTCCAGGCATATGGTATCTTGGTTACCTTGGTCCTGGCCCTCAGGGTTCTGTCATGTGGGATCCTGGTGCTTCAACCGGGCACATGGGAGTGGGTGCGCAGCAAAGGGATGTGTGGCACCTGGGAGCTGGGTCTTGGCACACAGCAGCTGGGGGTTGGTTTGGGGGGGGGGCTCTGGGTGTGTTGGGTTCAGGTGTGTGTAGTCCCTGAAGTGCTGATTCCAGGTGCGGGGACCAGGCACATGGGGTCTGGGTGCATGGGGTGCCAGCACATGGCGTGCTAGTGCTGTGACTGGGCATACTGTGTCCTGGCACACAGGGTCCCTGAAGCTCTGGGTCCGGACATGGGGCTGGGGAAGCATAATGCAGGAGGTGTCTCTGGCTTGAGGTCACTACTGGGAGCCGGCAGCGAGGTAGTGTGCCACTCACTGCAGGGGTTGGTAGGTGAGCGGCTCTGATTGTTGTTTTGACTGTGCTCCTGGCCTCCAGTGTTCCCCCCTTCAAGATGAGATAGGCTTTGCCCCCAACTGCACCTGCCCGGTAGTGTCTTCCATGGTAGCAGGGGCTCCCCTTCTAGGAGAGCCTGGTCCACCAGTCCCTGAGACTTCTACAAGATCTAACTGTCCTTCATTCACCCTCACACACACCACAAGTCCACACACTACCTTCTCACTCTTTTACTCTCTCATACTCTCTCCCTCAGTGCCATCCTGCTGGCTGAAAAGTTAGGATCTTCTACTACCCTGTTCAATAATTACTTTATATTTTAATGGTCAAAATATA